>CM062820.1:357627355-358915210 GCA_031772625.1 Pinus tabuliformis | reverse complement strand
GTCTCGTGTCCCCGTGTCAGGGGACTTAGTTGAAATCCTATTGCAATAACTAGAATTAATTCTTCTAATTGTTAATTAATTAGCAATTTATTTGCTATGACAAGTATCGAATAAATCACACTGCAACCTTCACAAATAAAACTTCGGAAAATAATAGCGCTGGAAGTTGAGAAATATTCTAGCACACACATAAAAATTGGCAAATTTTTTTGGACAAATGTCCCCGGAAATACAGGAAAAATTATCTGAGGGATAATTACCCTCATTCCAAGCAATCCCACAATAAAATGAGCCTTAGAATTGGCTCTGGAACAATTCTGCGTCAGCCTTCTACACAGACTCTGCACAGATCCCACATGTGCTGCCCAAAAATTGCCTTTGATGTGACGTCTAACTTGTTGCTGCCACTGGAAGTGATTCTTTCGACATCTTGGAAATTTTCCCCGCCACTGGAAGTTGAATTGACGCTTCTGTGGCTAACTCGGATTTTCTTGAGCAACTGAGTATCTGCGATTGTGTGTTATCCATCTACCCATTGACCTCCTCTTATAATCTCCAGTTGGGAGTCTAATGGCCAAGATTAAAACATAATTATTGGTTGAGGTCTTTTTTGGATTGGTCCATGTGAGTTTCTAGATTATTCTCGCATTTCTCAATTAATACTGATTAATTAACCAAATTTCCCAAGTTTTGACTTAAGAAATATTAAAAAATAGGCTAATAATTTAATTGAGACACTCCTAGGTGGCATTTCTAGAAACGATTATGGGGAATGGAGAACTCTTGTGTTTTAGCCTCTCCATAAAGTTTCGAGATTAGAACACAAAAACTAACACCGAAGTTGATCTGCGATAATACCCTCAAGCTAGTAGGAAACAAGCTCTGATACCACTGCAATATCTCAAAACGATATATTTTGTGGAAATCTGACTCAACCAAAATTACTCCATAAAAATTACCATTTATTTAACAAAACATTGCCATGTAGGAATATAACCAATAGAATACGACAAATTAACATCAAGATGGAGAGGAACAATCTTCAATGTTGATACAAAAAAATAGTTGAGATGGAAAACTGGCCTTAAGAATTTGCTCCATTGCTATGCTCGCCCTTCAAATTGAATTGAAATACCACTGCTTAGCTCTTCTATGAATTTTGGATGAATTCACCAAGGGGAGATGGGTACTTGCCCAATCTCACTGAATCACTTAAGGGTTTCCGTCCTGGGGCTACTGAAGTAGAGAACTAGGTTCTCAAACCTTTCACACAAGACAATGCTCAAAACCAAAATGTCCTCTAATGGCCTCCTCCTCTTTTTGTAGATTTGATGGACCCCTCTAGAAGCTCCTATTTTATTATTATTTTAATCCTTGAGCAAATTTCCCTTAATTAAAATATCCCATCTTGTAGATCTTCTCATTCCGGTTCCAACGAGCCATTACACTAAGGTGTTCCGTCAAGTATTCCTCTCGAAATGCCACCTTAAGGGTAAGTAATTAATTGAGTTAGGCACAATAATAACATCGTTGTATAGGAAGTATCAGAATGCAATGGAACGAGAAGCAAGCTGTGCGAAATCAATCATGATGATGGAAGATAGCAAGTGAATGCCTCTAGACCCCATAAAACATCTCCAAAATCCATGGGCTCTTTGATGAAGTAAACTGTAACAACCAAAAGTTGTATACACAACAAAAATCTTTAAAATACTTGAAGGATGTAAATGTCCATTGTAGGACATGTCACTGTATGTTGAATATTGTATAAGAATTGATATGAAATGATTACAAATGCGAATGAGGGCTTGCTTATATGCCCTAGGCGGGTGTCCTTTCATGAATGGTCATGTATCTAAGACATGCCTCTTCATTACTAATTAACTAACCATTAGTTAATTAACTATTATTTATTATTATTATATTATTATTTATATTTATTATTTTTATATGAATTATATTCATCAGATTGCCTCTCTTTTCAAAAAATTTTGTCCTCAAAGCTTACTGGGAATATCTTCTTGTCTCTGAACTTTCATCTTCGTTGATACAAGATGATATGATGCTCTGAGTGATAGACAAAATTGTCATACTGAGAACGGATCGAACCATCCTAGACTAATCTTCTGTGGAATCTTTTGATCTCTGGAAATTTGTGATGAATAATTATCATAGGACTGGATTCTGCAAACTTCAGTATTTCTGGGAACATAAATTTTTCGTTTATGTTATGAGTGATACTGGTGCGCAAATTTATTGGAAAGTCTGCTCTTGTGATTCAGATGTCGATAAATAGTTCTTTTGGTTGGACTTTCCCTTATCATGTTAGTGGTTGTTTCTTGATTTCCTTCAGGGATTGTTGTTGTTGAGTTGTCCACTGGATCATCATTTGGAATGCCCATCGTTAAAACTGTAACTTCTACATGTGTCTTCATTTCAGTAGGTTTATCCTTTGCTTGAGTTACAATTTTGATTGGATCGATATTTGTTTCTTTATCTTCAACTTGGATTGAAACGACTGGAGGCTTCGATACTACTTCTTGAAATTGTTCTAACTTGTCATTTGGTGATTTCTTGTCACTTTTAAGCTTCTTTATTTGCGTAAGTAAGGCTTGGTTATGATTCCTTAGACGTGAAAGTTTGCCATTTTCTGAATCGTTGACTTTGTCCTTAGTATCTTT
The DNA here is from genome assembly GCA_031772625.1 of Pinus tabuliformis. Taxonomy (NCBI): domain Eukaryota; kingdom Viridiplantae; phylum Streptophyta; class Pinopsida; order Pinales; family Pinaceae; genus Pinus; species Pinus tabuliformis. The sequence continues at coordinate 358,912,529 of CM062820.1, read as the reverse complement.
GTCTTTATCTTTGAAATTTTTGATTTTCTTTAATAATTTTTGATTAAGGGTTTTTAGGCACAAATTTCTTCCTCTTGTTCTGATAAGCACTTGAATTCCTTCTTTGTAGCCTTAGCTTTCTTGACTTGTTTGAGTAGTTTTTCATTGTGATTTCCGAGGCGCGAAATTTCTTTGTCTTCACTGGAGATGCCTTCTTCAAGCTCCTTTTGTTTTTTTTATCGGATCTCTTGGAACACCAATTTCAAAGTCTCCTTAAGGTTCTGTGATGATAGAGTTATTGATTTTGACTTTATGGTCATGTCTTGGAATGTGATCATGTTCTTCTTATAAGGGAACATCATTTTTTTTTTCAATGTTTAAAAAAGCGAACCCAATTCTTTAAACCAAGGTACACCGAAAATTATGTCAATCTCTTCTCTAAGCATAGTTGCTACACCAAATTGAGATACATACTCATATTCATCAATTATTACTTGCAAGTTTTCAATTTTTTATTTGACATCTAAATAAGAGGCTTCTTTATTCTCGATTATATCTAATTTTGAGATTAATAATTGATTTGCTAAATTAACATTAATGTAATTTTCGTGATGATTCTCGCTGCTGATAATGATATTAATATATTTTCCTTGGATATTCCCTTTTAATGTACATAATCCATAACATGGGATCATGTCACGTTTACAAGATAATCTTCCTTCCGTCATTTTTGAGTTTTTCCCCTTTTTTTTGTGTTGGACTTGTTATTTTAATTGACCTTCTCTTTTCCTTTTTTTTTGAATCTTATAAATACCCTTGGAATTATATTAAATTATACCTTTTTTTCTTCCTTTTAAATGAGCTAGCTACAATAGTTAGCCCTTTAATATCTCTATTTTTCGACCTAAAAATGATTTTTTTTGTTTGTTTGTTTGTTTGTTAAATGTTGATAATATGTCATATAAATTCTAGGATTTTTTATTCAAAATTGATTTATTATTCAGTTTTGACGAATGGATATTGTGAATAGTTGGCACCTTTTAGATTTGCTAATTTTAATTTCTTGAAGGTGTTATTGGCAACATACAACGTACGAATATGGTGACATACAAGCTCAAACACGATGAGTGTTTTTATAAATAGGGAAATGGCAATTGATTTATGTGTCGTACGGTGGCGGCAGAAAGCAGGGAACAATAGCAGGTATTGACGACAGCTAGTATGGTTTGTATGATGATGGTGAAAACTATATTTGTAGCAGACTATACAATTAGTTGTTTGGATGACAGGTTGGGCAGAGTCGTGTGTTTTGTGGCTGGGCAGCGAATGGCGTTTTGGCGGAGGCAATAGCGGTTGTGACAGCAAATGCGACTCAGAGTGGCAATTGGTCATGGCAACGAGGACAATAGTGGCGCCTACAGGTGATGGTGTTTTCACTGTCGGGCAACGACAACATGTTTGATTCCGGGTTGCGGTGTGGAGGTCGATAGTTGGATGGCCGTCAGAATGTTCGCCAACGAAGAGCACGGCGAAGCCAACAAGGAGTCATGGCAGCTGGGAGTTGTGCAGTGCGTGTGGCGGTGGCTAATGACCATCAGGTTGTATATATGGCTGCAGAAGGTAGGTGAGTTGTTTTTCCAGTGTTGACTGCAGCAGTGATGAGGGAATTGTCAAGCTTGTCCGACTAGCCAGTAAGTGTTTTTTAAATATATATATATATATATATATTTTAAATAATTGTTTTTATATAATTTTTTTCTTTTTATCTTTACTGCTTTTTTTTGAATGAATTTTTTTTCTTTTTTTTTGTATTTTTAAACTTTTTATTTCTTCTAAATATATATATTTATTCATTTAGTTTTTTTTTTGGAAATGGCCAAGGGCCTAATGGCAAGATGGAGAATCTCTAATGCTTGGTAGCAAAACGCTTCAAATTGTGGGGACAACAAAGATGGCAGATACTTAATGGCCAAAGGCCGAGATCATACGTATTTTTTGTGCAGTAGTGAAGCAACTAGAGGATCGAACAACTCTGATACCAATGTAACGACCAAAGGTCGTATACGCAGCGAAATTTTTAAAATGCTTCAACGACGTAAATGTCCATTGTAAGACATGTAACTGTATATTGAATATTGTATAAGAATTGATATGAGATGATTACAAATGAGAATGAGGGTCTGCTTATATACCCTAGGCAGGTGCCCTTTCATGGATGGTCATGTCTCCAAGACACGCCTCTTCATTACTAACTAACTAAGCATTAGTTAATTAACTATTATATTATTATTATTTTTATATGAATTATATTCATAACATCTACATCTGTGACTTGTCTGCCTCCAACCTTGAATGCCCATCCTAACCATGCCATAAGGAATACCAAAAAAGGAACATCACACAACGCTAGACAAACTAGCCAAAATTAAGAAGTGAACAGTAGTCAATGGCCTGGTCAATAAAATTTGGCCTTGTGGTCAACTCTCCTCCCTGTGGTCTATGAAAATTTTATCTATCACAACAATTGGAAATTATTTTCCTAATTGTTAATTTATTTAACAATTTATTTGCACTTTTCTACGACAAATACGAAATAATTCACATTGTGATTTTCACAAATAAAACCGCGGAAAATAATAGTGTTGGACACTGAGAAAATCTAGCACACAAACATGACACCCTTTTTCTTGGACAAATGTCCTTGTAAAAACCCAACTTGGGAAAACCGATGCAACAATTGAGGGTTTTTATTATTAAGCAGCATTGAAATTTTGAGTACAATCTGGATGCACAAATTGACAATCCACTACAGGAGATTCTGGCGACAAAAATTAGTGAGACAAATTTCTTCTCACCCGATTTTGATCCAACTCTGTAACTGGCTTTGAATGGGCTCCACGAAACCGTTGTGTCAGCATTTGCATCAAACTTGCGCAGGCAGTAGAATGCTCTGCCTGGAACTGCGATTGATCAAACCTTTTGTCCAATCCAGCGTCTCAGAATGACTCCCTAACACCTTTCGGAAATCTTCTCTGCCTCCAGCAATTGAACCGACCATCTGTTTGGCAAAATCGAACTCTGCCTTTAAAGCTTTTGCGTTGCCTCACTGAGGAAACTTGACCCTTTTGTAGCTGACTCTATGGATTTGGAAAGACTTTCCTCTGGACTCTTTGTCCCTGCCCCTTGCTGTCTTTGCTTCAATCTCTGGCTCTCCGGCAACTGCTGCTGCTCTTTGAAAATCGATCTACCAAGGAAATCAAACTGCTCAAGTGTCTCACAAGTGTCTCTAGGTGTCTTCTGCAAGTGCCCATCGACTTCTTCTTACAATCTCCTGTTGGAGCACCAACGACCAAGATTAAAACTTAATCAATGGCTAGGATCATATCGGAGTCGATTTGTGTGAGTTTCTAGAGGATTCACACCTTGACTTAATTAATTCTGATTAATTAACCATATTCCCTAAGTTAGACTTAAGAAATATTCAAAAATCGGTTAATAATCTAATTAAGCCATCTCTAGGTGGAATTTCCAGAAACAATTTTTGGGTTTTGGAGATCTTATGTATTCTAGCCTCTCCACCAAATTTCTTGGCTAGAACACATCCGATGCTATAAACATTAACACTCCCTCTTATCGAGTTCTGTGTGCTAGTGCTACACACCCTACCACAACACTGTGTCTCTATATCATCACCTATCGCGTTGCTGATGTCTCGCTGTACTGCCCACCAACCACTGCATAATTCTGACGCTGCATTCGTGCTACTGTTGACCCTGCTATATTGCTGGCAACATTGCATTTGCACTGCAACTCCCTCTCATCTGTTGTTGCTGCAACTACAACTACTGTAACTGAGAAGCATCCCAAATACCGAATCAACTGTTTTCAGTATGATGCATGTGTATCCGGAGTCCTAATTGCTACTAGCCTCTGGATTGTCACTAAAGAATCTGCGCTACTGTTGACTCTGCATTGTGCCACTCTGCACCGCGCTCCCCAACACTTGACTGCTACTAGTTTACAACTGTCACTCTAGTATCCTGACTGCATCAACTATCACTGATCCATCCTGATGATGATGAGGATTCTTTCACTTCGGTGGGAGAAGTATGCTCAGGGAAGAGGAAGCCGAAGTGGCTTCAAGATACCTTGCGCGAGGCCACATTAGTTGCTGGGCCCAAGAAACAGGTTAGAGAGAGTAAACCACCTGAGCGGTTCTGTAGTTACATGGCATTGGTAACAAGCATTGTTGACTCCGAGCCTTCTAGTTATGAGGAGGCAGCCAACCGGCAAGTCTGGAGAGAGGCCATGATGGAGGAGTATTCTTCTATTATGAAGAACGATGTTTGGGAGGTAGTGCCGAGGCTTGAAGCTAAATCAGTTGTTACTTCCAGATGGCTCTACAAGATAAATCATGCTGCAGATGGCAGCGTCGAGAAGTTCAAGGCTCGATTTGTGGCAAGAGGGTTCTCATAGGTAGAGGGAGTTGACTATAAGGAGACCTTCGCTACCGTAGCTTGGTATACATCTATTTGCTCCATTATATCGTTTGCAGCAGAGATGGGTTGGAAGATCTACCAGACGGATGTGAAGATCACATTTCTCAATGGCTTCATTCAAGAGGAGGTTTATATTGAGCAACCGCAGGGCTTTGAGGTGCAAGGGAAGGAGTCACATGTATGCAAATTGAAAAAGGCACTCTATGGCTTGAAGCAAGCTCCTAGAGCTTGGTACTCGAGGATTGGTACATACTTGCAGCAGTTGGGTTTCACAAAGAGTGAGGTTGATCCAAACCTATACTTCATTGTGGTGGGTGAGGAGCCTCTCATTTTGGTGTTGTATGTTGATGACTTGATCATCACTGGTACAAAAAGACTCATTGAGGGCTGCAAGAGAGAGCTTGCTTCAGAGTTTTAGATGAAGGATATCGGCTTGATGCATTATTTTCTGGGATTGGAGGTGTGGTAGGAGTAGGGGCATTTCTTCCTGGGACAAGCGAAGTACATTGTGGATATTCTTAGTAGATTTCACATGGAGGATTGCAAACCCATGTCTACACCTATGATCACTAACTAGAAGAAGCTTCACGCTTCTGATTCTGAGTTGATGGATCCTACTCTATACAAACATCTGATTGGTAAATTGATGTATTTGGTCAACACTCAACCAGATATTTGTTTTGCAGTTAACACTATGAGTCAGTTCATGTGTGAGCCCAGGAGAGTGCACTGGGTGGTTGCAAAATACATTCTTCGTTACTTGCAGGGGACTGTGGATTTTGGTTTGGATTATAGACAAGGTGATGGAGTGAGACTGGTAGGGTACACGGATTCAGATTGGGCAGGTTGTGCTTCAGATAGGAAGAGTACTTTCGGGCGCTATTTTGGGTTGGGTTCGACAGTTGTTTCGTGGATCAGCTGGAAACAACTGTCAATTGTGTTGAAATTTGGTACCGGAGGACAGGTGGTTCCCTTAGGCTTTGATCTTTGGCCTAGGGAAAAGTGTCCAAAAGAATTTAATTTTTCTCCTAAAGTGACTTTATAATTTTATAAAGTTAAATCTAATTTAAAAGTGACTTTAAGTGATAAAGTTACTAAGTCTAATTTTAAAGTAAATGAAAAATTAGAAAGGAAAAGTGACTTTGGAAATAAATGACTAAGTGGGTCTTTATTAAAGTGGGGTGAATTAAAAAATAGAAAGTGAGATTTAAATGAGCATTTAATCTCAGCCATTGATCTAAATCTATTTCAGCCATTGGATTTAGAGATCACCCAAAAGTCACTTGGATCACCCAAAAGTCACTTGGAGTTATATTAAAGGAGGAAAAGGAGGAAAAGGTCATTCATTCTTTCATGAGCAGATTGGGAGAAAGAGAGCAAGAGAGATTTCTGAGCAGGGAGGAGAAGGAGACAGCAGCTTGGCACACATTCCAAGGCAGCAGTTGAACAGATTTGTACAGCTGATTCAGCACATAGTGAAAGGCAGATTTTTGCACAAAAATCGATGAGCAGTTTGCTGATTTTTCTGCACACAAAATGGAGGCCGTACAACATTTATTGCTGTCCTGTTTGCTGTAATTTCCAGATTGCTGTGAGGCACGGGAAAGGAGATAAGTTGTAAATTTGCTTGCTGATTTTTTGCTGAATAATTCTCACTGTAAAAAGGCAATTTTCAGAAATAAAGAAGAGCTCTCAAACTGGTTTTCCCCAAGAGTTGTAGGGGGTTTTTCCAGGGTCAAGTTGACCAAAAATATCAGTGTTTTAATGGCTGTTTTTGATTGCTGATTTTTAATTCTGCAATTTCCAGCATTCTGAAAAATTTCCAGAATTTGTGTTTTCAGCAATATTTATTTTTTTCAGTCCGTTAAATGTATGGTTATGGGAATGGGCATTTAACTACATGGGAGAAATAAGGAGAAACTGAAAACCGGGGTGGGAAAACATAAATTTTTACATGGTATCGGAGCTTGAGTGCTGAAGGGCAGTTTGGGACAGCAAAAGGAAAAATTACAGTTGCTGATTTTTCACTCAGAAAATTCCAGCAAGCTGATTTTTTCATAAACAACAGTTTTATCTTTACTACAACAGTGCTATTCTTTCAGTTTTAGGACAACAGGATGTCATTGGGATTGAGGGTGGAGGATAGGTTGGATGGGCATATAAATTACAGCGTTTGGAAGGAGAGAATGCAGAGTATCTTTGAGGAGGCAGAAGTCTGGGATATCATGGTGCATACCGCACATAACCCTGTTGTTGTGCCCACTGATGTTACTCAGTTGGCTGAGTATAAAAAGAAGAACAATAAGGGTAAGAGGCTGATTCTAGACGGAATCAAAGACCATTGCATTCCTCATGTGAGAGGAAAGAGCAATGCCCATGAGATGTGGACAACATTGTCCAATCTCTACCAGAGTACCAATGAGAACCGGAAGATGGTCCTGAAGGAGAAGCTGAAAAACATTAAGATGGGTAATGATAGTGCAGCTGGATATCTCACAAAGATTACTAATGTGAGAGATGAGTTGGCAGCGATTGGAGAGGCCATTCCACCCACTGAGTTGGTGCGGATTGCAGTGAATGGCCTCCCCCGTTCATGGTTGAACTTTGCTGATGGGGTTTGTGCACGTGAGACCCTTCCCACATGGGAGAGGTTTTGGGATGATTGTATTCAGACAGAGATCAGGAAAGGTCAGCTTGGGGCAGCCAAGCCAGTTGAGCAGGATGAGGATGTAGCACTGGTGGCAGGAGGCAAGAAAGGCAAAGGGAAGAAGCAGGTTTCCACAAACAGTGGTGGGGGCAAAGACAAAGGTAAAGGTAAACAGGGGAACACACAGAAGGACTATTCCAAGGTGAAGTGTTGGAATTGTCAAAAGATGGGACACTATGCAGTTGTGTGTCCGGAGAAGAAGAAGAAGAAGGGAAAGAACCAGGATGTGGCAGGTTTAGCAGAGATTGAGGACTTTGCAGGTCGGTTTGACCGGGAGTTTGCGTTCACTACATGTGAGTGCTCTAGTGCAGGATCACCTGCCACACAGGTTCAGAGGGAGCATGCTTTTCCCTCGATTAGCGGAGCATCTTCAGGTATCTGGTATGTGGACAGTGGGGCTTCACGTCATATGACAGGAGTCTGTGAGTACTTCTCAGAGCTTTCAGAGACTGGCACTGATATTGAGGTAGTACTCGGTGATGACAGAGTTGTTAGAGCAGTCGGGGTGGGGACAATGACATTTCAGAGGGAGTCCAAACCTCCCTTGAAGGTGTCAGAGGTTCTTTATGTGCCAGGGATGAGGAAGAACCTCATATCCGTCTCAGCTTTGGAGGACAGAGGATATGAGGTACTGTTCAGGGGAGGACAGGTGTTGATGTATCCCAGGGGCACTCTAGCTGATTCAGCTAGAGTGATAGGTGTACGCCATGCAAAGGTGTACAAGTTTGCATTTCAACCCCTTTTGGCATTGAGCAGTAGTACCGACAGTAGAGCTAGCAGTTCTGAGCTGTGTGAGATTTGGCACCGCAGGATGGGACACATGTATCATGGAGCCTTGAGGACATTGCGGGAGATCACTACAGGTGTGCCAGATTTCAGTACTGATCACTTTGATACTTGCAGAGGTTGTGCGATGGGCAAGTTTGCCAAATCGCCTTTTCCCAGCAGTGACAACAGAGCAACGAGGATACTTGATTTGATTCATTCCGATGTGAGCGGTCGGATGTCTCATGTTTCCTTGAGTGGATATGAGTACTATGTTTTATTCATTGATGATCACTCCAGGAGGACCTGGATTTATTTTTTGAAGACCAAGAATGAGGTCTTCAAGCGGTTTCAGGAGTTCAGAGCTCTTGTGGAGACTCAGACAGGTCGAAAGATCAAGTCCTTGAGGTCGGACAATGGAGGAGAGTACACCCTTGGAGAGTTTGTTGACTATTGTGCGGAGGCAGGCATTAGGAGGGAGTTCACTGTTCCTTACAACCCCCAGCAGAACGGGGTTGCAGAGAGGAAGAACAGATCCATCATAGGGGATGACAAAGCCATGTTACATGATCAGGGGTTGCCATTGTTCTTGTGGGCAGAGGCCTGCAACACAGCTGTTTACTTGCAGAACAGGAGTCCGCATCGTGCCTTGGGGCACATGACTCCGGAGGAGGCTTTCTCTGGGAAGAAGCCTGATCTTGGTCATCTTCATATCTTTGGATGCATTACATACTCCTATATACCCAAGGAGAAGAGGACCAAACTAGAGCCCACCGCAGAGAAGGGTATCTTTGTGGGCTACAGTGAGACCTCAAAGGCCTTTCGGATTTACATTCCTGCACAGAGGTTAGTCGTTGTCAGACGGGATGTGAAGTTCGAGGAGGACAGGGCCTTTAGGAGGTCACGGGAGTTAGAGTATCTGGATCAGCCAGACCCTCAGCAGCAGTTGAGTCAGTCACAGGGATCCAGTGGGCAGGGATCAGAAGGATCAAGAGGTATATCTATGAGGATGTCAGGTCCGTCAGTGAGCAGTGGCTCGCCGAACCAGAGGGGTGGTGCTCCGGGCAGCATGCAGAGCAGTTCACTAGGGAGTCCACTGATGGACAGTTCACACGGTACCTCAGCTTCTACAGGTTCAGGTGCAGGCAGGAGGACAGCAGACAGACAGTCAGGAGTTCAGGCTACTGATGATGATGAGGAGGAGGAGTTTCATTCTCCTATGGGAGAAGCATGCTCAGGGAAGAGGAAGCCCAAGTGGCTTCAGGACACCTTGAGAGATGCCACATCTGTTGCTGAGCCAAAGAGGCCGGTCAGAGAGAGTAGACCACCTGAGAGGTTTTGTAGCTATATGGCGATGGTTACCAGCATCCTTGACTCTGAGCCTTCTAGCTATGAGGAGGCAGCTAGCCAGCAGGTCTGGAGAGAGGCCATGCAGGAGGAGTATTCTTCTATCATGAAGAATGATGTTTGGGAGGTGGTGCCGAGGCCTGAGGGCAAATCCGTGGTTACTTCCAGATGGCTTTACAAGGTAAAGCATGCTGCAGATGGCAGCATTGAGAAATTCAAAGCGAGGTTTGTGGCTAGAGGTTTCTCCCAGGTAGAGGGAGTTGATTATGAGGAGACCTTCGCTCCCGTGGCTCGATATACTTCGATCCGCTCCATTATATCGATAGCAACAGAGATGGGTTGGAAGATCCACCAGATGGATGTGAAGACCGCATTTCTCAATGGCTTCATACAGGAGGAGGTGTACATTGAGCAGCCACAGGGCTTTGAGGTGCATGGGAAGGAGTCCCATGTGTGCAGATTGAAGAAGGCCCTTTATGGCCTGAAGCAAGCTCCCAGAGCTTGGTACTCCAGGATAGATGCATACTTGCAGGGGATGGGTTTCACAAAGAGTGAGGCAGATCCGAACCTTTACTTGATTGTGATTGGTGAGGAGCCTCTCATTCTGGTGCTGTATGTGGATGACTTGATCATTACAGGTGCAGAGAGACTCATAGAGCACTGTAAGAGAGATCTTGCGGTGGAGTTTGAGATGAAGGACATCGGCTTGATGCATTACTTTTTGGGTTTGGAGGTGTGGCAGGAGGAGGGGCATTTCTTCCTGGGGCAGGGGAAGTATATTGTGGACATCCTTAGCAGATTCCACATGGAGGATTGTAGACCCATGTCGACACCGATGATCACCAACTGGAAGAAGCTTCATGCTTCGGTATTCGAGTTGGTGGATCCCACATTGTACATGCAGCTGATTGGTTCCTTGATGTATTTGGTCAACACTAGACCAGATATTTGTTTTGCAGTCAACACGATGAGTCAGTTTATGTGTGAGCCTAGGAAGGTTCACTGGGTGGCTGCAAAACACATTTTGCGGTACTTGCAGGGGACAGTGGATTATGTTCTGGACTACAGGCAGGGAGATGGAGTGAGATTGGCAGGGTACATTGATTCTGATTGGGCAGGTTGTGCTTCTGATAGGAAGAGCATTTCAGGGTGTTGTTTTGGGTTGGGTTCAGCAGTAGTGTCATGGTTCAGCCGGAAGAAGCAGTCAGTAGCACTGAGTTCAGCAGATGCAGAGTACATGGCAGCCAGTCTAGCTAGTTGTGAGGCTATCTGGCTTCGCAAGATGTTGTTTGGCTTATTTGGTCAGCCGTTGAGACCTTCAGTGATTTACTGTGATAATAAGAGTTGCATTAAACTCACGGAGAATCCAGTATTTCATGACAGGTCAAAGCATATCGGGATCAGATATCATTTCATCAGAGACTATGTTTAGAAGGGAGCTGTGAAGCTTGAGTATATTTCCACTGATGAGCAGGTTGCAGATATCCTTACCAAAGCCTTACCACGGGGCAAGCATGTCTACTTCAGAGACAAGATGGGTGTGGTGAGGAACACCTTCCTTGGTAAGAGGGAGTGTTGAAATTTGGTACCGGAGGACAGGTGGTTCCCTTAGGCTTTGATCTTTGGCCTAGGGAAAAGTGTCCAAAAGAATTTAATTTTTCTCCTAAAGTGACTTTATAATTTTATAAAGTTAAATCTAATTTAAAAGTGACTTTAAGTGATAAAGTTACTAAGTCTAATTTTAAAGTAAATGAAAAATTAGAAAGGAAAAGTGACTTTGGAAATAAATGACTAAGTGGGTCTTTATTAAAGTGGGGTGAATTAAAAAATAGAAAGTGAGATTTAAATGAGCATTTAATCTCAGCCATTGATCTAAATCTATTTCAGCCATTGGATTTAGAGATCACCCAAAAGTCACTTGGATCATCCAAAAGTCACTTGGAGTTATATTAAAGGAGGAAAAGGAGGAAAAGGTCATTCATTCTTTCATGAGCAGATTGGGAGAAGGAGAGCAAGAGAGCAAGAGAGATTTCTGAGCAGGGAGGAGAAGGAGACAACAGCTTGGCACACATTCCAAGGCAGCAGTTGAGCAGATTTGTACAGCTGATTCAGCACATAGTGAAAGGCAGATTTTTGCAGAAAAATCGAGGAGCAGTTTGCTGATTTTTCTGCACACAAAACGGAGGCCGTACAACATTTATTGCTGTCCTGTTTGCTGTGAGGCACGGGAAAGGAGATAAGTTGTAAATTTGCTTGCTGATTTTTTGCTGAATAATTCTCACTGTAAAAAGACAATTTTCAGAAATAAAGAAGAGCTCTCAAACTGGTTTTCCCCAAGAGTTGCAGGGGGGTTTTCCAGGGTCAAGTTGACCAAAAATATCAGTGTTTTAATGTGTTTTAATGGTTGTTTTTGATTGCTGATTTTTAATTCTGCAATTTCCAGCATTCTGAAAAATTTCCAGAATTTGTGTTTTCAGCAATATTTATTTTTTTCAGTCTGTTAAATGTATGGTTATGGGAATGGGCATTTAACTACATGGGAGAAATAAGGAGAAACTGAAAACCGGGGTGGGAAAACAGAAATTTTTACAAGTTGCATTGAGTTTAGCTGAGGCAGAGTATATGGCTGCTAGTTTGCCTAGTTGTGAGGCCATATGACTTCGCAAGATGTTGTTTGGTCTATTTGGTTAGGCATTGAGACCTTCAGTAATTTACTGTGATAATCAGAGTTGCATAAAACTCACGGAGAATCCAGTTTTTCATGACATGTCAAAGCATATTGAGATCAAGTATCACTTCATTAGAGACTATGTGCAAAAGGGAGCTGTCAAGCTTGAGTACATTTCCACAAATGAGGATCTAGCGGACATTTTCACCAAAGCCTTAGCACGGGGCAAGCATGTCTACTTCAGAGACAAGATGGGAGTGGTGAGGAACACTTTCCTCGGTAAGAGGGAGTGTTAAAATTTGGGTACCAGAGGACAAGTGACTTTAAAGTGGTAAAGTCAATTTAATTTAAAAGTGACTTTATAAGTGGTAAAGGTACATTCTAATTTAAAAGTGACTTTATTAAAGTCAATGAAGAATTAAAAAGTGGAAAAGTGACTATAGAAATAAAAGGCTAAGTGGGTCTTTATTGGTGAGTTAAAAAAAGTAGAAAGTGAGAATTAAATGCACATTTATTCTCATCCCTAGATCTAAATGAATCTCAACGATTAGATCTCAGGGTAACCCAAAAGGTCATTTAGAGAGTAAAAGGAGAAGAGAAGAAAAATAAAAGATCAATTCATTTCTTCATGAGCATTTGAAAGAAAGAGAAGAGAGAGCAAGGAGAAAATTTATGAGAAGTGAAGGAGAGCAGCAAGAAGGCATTTAAGCAAATTTAGGCAGCAACATTTATTGGCATCCGAAGGAAAAATCGTAGAGCAAGAGAAAGGCACAAAAATCGAGGAAGAGGGACAACAGCAAGGGCATGGATTTTGAGGCAGGTTTTGGGCACGATTTTCGAGGCAACTACACCATTAAAATCTATACGGTCTGTACAACAAGTTTTGGTCATGATTTTCGAGGCAGGTTGTACAACATTTAATGCTGTTTTATCACTAGATTTTTGTTTTTGTTTTGGAAGTTTGCTGATTGGCACGATTTTCGATGTGGAGTTCAAGCACGAAAATCGAGATAAGTTGTACTTTGTGGTTCCTGGAAGCTTTACTGTATATTTCAGTTTTTCTGTAAAAGCATTTTCAGAAATAAAGAAGAGCTCTCAAATTGGTTTTCCCCAATAGTTGTATGGGGGTTTTTCCGGAGTCACATTGACCAAAAATCATTGTGTTATTTTCTGTATGTCGTTGTCATAATTTTGCTGTGTTTTATTTCTGCAATTTTAGCAGTTGTGAAATCTCTAAATTTGTGTTTTAAGGAAATATTGTCATTTCCAGATTTTAGAATATTTATCATGCGTGGATTTAAAACTAAATGCATGGAGTGATAAGGAAAACTGATAACAGGAGTGGGGATTGAAATTCTTCAAAATCCTGGTTGATCCAACCACGGAATGAACTGCTCCTGTCTACCTCTACGCAACCTCTGCACAGTGACTGCGTCAGCCCAACTTCACACCCTCTGGGGACAATCTCACCCTTTCAGCTGATCGATTTGCTACCCAGGAACTTCGATTTGTACCTCCTCGTCTCAAACTTCCAACTTCTGCAATCGATTCCTTCAACAAATTTAAGGATTCCCTCTTGGCTTTTGTGCTGCCTCTGCGTGGCTCGTCGTCCGCCTCCCTCTCTCTGCGATGCCTCTGCTAGATCTCACTCTCTCTCTCTCTTCTCTGCTGAGTATTATCCAACCGAGAAAGATTTCCCTTTGGATACTATCCCTGACCCTCACTGGAAAAGATCACTATCGAAAATCTTTGCAATTGTGGCTGTGCTTCAGAAAATAGAACTTTTGATCTCTCCTCTGTGTGTTCTCCAAGTGCCCCTCAAGCCTCTTCTTATATCTTTCTGTTGGACAACCAACGACCTAGATTAACTTCTAATCAATGGCTTAGATCATTTTGGCTTGATCCTCATCTTCTTGTAGAAGTTTCACCCATAGTTAGATGAATGCCCTTGAATTATTTTAATTTCCTAAGTAAGGACTTAGGGTCCCATAAAAAATAATTAATTATTTTAATAAAATTGTCTCTGGGTGGAATTTTCCAAAAGGATTTTTGGGTATTGGAGAATGCATGTGTCTAAGCCTTCCTACAAATTTTGAGATTTACAACACATCCGATGCTACCAGAAATCAACAGTTCCCATAGAGCAACTATAGGTCAAGTGGCAACAATGGAGCAATAGTCCACTGTCACCTTAGCTAAAGCTCCTTGCTCTTTACAAACTTTCACCGATGAGAGGAGTCTTGGTAATAGGGAAACCACTCGGAGAAATATATTAATGGTGTAAAGGTAGTGCTTCCAAAAGCCTATTCAAAGGAGAGACTCTAATGATACGGATGGCTTGCTTTAGAAGCAAGCTGGATGACTCTTCAAGAAGCACTAGAAGGAGACCTGGACCTAGGGTTGGGGAGTATTTCTTGAAAAAAAGTGCCCGAGACGATATAATCTTAGAAGAATAGGGTTTCTAAGTAATCCTTGTGAAATTAGAGTAACAAGGTTGCGGGACCACAAGGAAACCCTAGTGGACCCAAAGGAGGTCATGGGTTTGGGATGAAACTTCAAGTAGAGGAGCTTGACCAAGTGAGGGAGGAGAAGAAGGATCAAGAGATTGGATTTTATGCGAGACTTTAATACAACAATCCTTGATAAAGTGTTAAAATTGGCAACTAGGGCCAAACTCCATGTGAGTCATCTTATTTATGGCAGCTAATATTTTTATTGGATCCCTCTCATCGAGAGGTGTAGGCTTGATCTAAAGATCATCCGATTCTGATGAGTATTCATGGAGTTATGAATTTATTTGTGTTATAAGACAAATTGTCAAGTCGGCCAGCAACTTGAGGAGGCTTAGAAGTCCAATAGACATGTCTATTCATTATCTACGCTTTAGTATAAATAGAAGAGGATTTGAAGTCATTTGGATACACTCTTCACGTGATATCCTCTCCACGTCTTGGGTTTTTGGACAAGGAGAGAAACTAAAGAATACACTGGCCTAGTATGGTGATGCCCTAATCCAATGCAGTCATAAAGACTTATTAACATGCAGTCAATAAAGGCTCTATACGCCATTATGAAGATCCATATACGCAGGTCATGAAGACTTTATCCGCAGGAAATGGAGACATATTAGGTGTAGTCATCTATGAATTGAGCTAAGGTCCATACACAGTCATGGAGACTTCTCATACACTGTTCATGGTGAAACGTTCATGGAAACCTGATACGCTGTACAAGGTGAAACCCTATATGCTGTTCATGGAAACCTGATATGCTGTTCATGGAAACCTGATATGCTGTTCATGGTGAAACCCTATACGTTGTTCATGGAAACCTGATACGCTGTTCATGGGAAACCCTATACGCTATACGCTGTTCATGGTGAGACCTTATGCGCTGTTCTTGAAGACATTTATACACAAGGCTCCTTACATGCAGTTCATAAAGACATTCATACGCAGTCATGGCAACATCCTATATGCTGTTCATGAGACACCTCATACGTTGTTCATGTAACACCTTATACACTGTTCTTGAAGACATCTATACGCAGGGCATAGAGATATTTATACGCAGTCATGAAGACTCATTCATGGAGACAGTTATATGCAGTCAATGGAGACGCTATATGAAGCCATGGAAACATTTATATGCAGGTCATGGAGACACCTTATACACAGTCATGGAGACACCTTATACACAGTCATGGAGACATCCATACGTTGTCATGGAGACATAACTGTCTCAGGCATACTTGTGAAGATAAGAGTCTTGAAGTGACACTCTTTGTGTCAGCCTACTCTCTAAATGCAGTCATGGTCCCAAGGACTCCAGTGATCCCACAGAAATGCACTTTCATGACCTCGGCATAGTGATCTCAGTCATAATAAAGAATGACAAGAATATTATGATGTTACATAATCTACAACAGGTGCAGTTGCAAGGCTTGAAGAATATGTAGAGACCACCTCTGTGACAATCTCAGTAAGGAGCAACATGATGATGAATAGGGTTGCATGATGATAGAAGATGCAGTATAATGAGCAGCATGATGATGAGAGCAGATGAGAGCAGCTCAGTCATCAAGGTTCAATACTGTGTTGGTATAGCATGGTGCTACACGGTAAGGTGCAACAAATGGACACTACGATAGGAGAAGAAGTCACCTTGGAGAATTAGTTGAAGCAACATGTCTTCAACTGATCTCATGTAGATATCAAAAGTAAAAATGTTGACTTCTATTGTAAATGTACTATCTCTCTCTCTTTCTCTGCTGAACTTTGAAGAACATAAAAGAAGAATTGATCAAGGGTTTCCCCACATTGGGGTTTGTCCTTGGCTAGCGCCACATCTTGTGTCCTCTTGTCCTGGCTTGTCTTCTGTGATTTATGTTTATGTTCTATCTGCAATTTACTTTAATGCTAATGTGATTGCTAATCAGGAAAAGATATTGTGCTAACTGAGAAAATTGAAATAAATTGCTCTAGCATAGAACATACCTAAAATTAACATAAAGCCACTAACCAAAGGAAACCTCAGGAAAATCGTTTGCGAGCTAGCACTTGCCAAAAGTTGAGATTTGACCATCGTAATAGCTTCAAATCTAGAGGACCTCTCAAGGACATACCAACTCAACTCTAGACCAAATTTCATGAATTTTGGATGGCACAATGGATTTCTTTTAATGCCCTAGGAAGCCTACTAGGGTTAGGGCTTGGAAAAAAGAAAAGGTTGTGAGAAAAATCTTCGTTTTAGTGATCACTTAAGACTAGACCAGTGCCTAGCCTGTTGGGAGAATGGAGTCAATGAGATTCAATGTTTAGAGATCCTTATACTCGATCAAGGAGTTCTCCAACAACTTTGCATGGCCCTAGAGGCAACAACTAGGTTACTAGGAAAATTTATTCTTTGATGCCGCAATTGATGACTTATCAAGGTAATTATGAACAATCACATACCCCTAGGATATTTATTCACTATACTTTTCATAAAACATATGAAAGAGTGCTCACAAAGACAATATTAACAAATTCGCATTTCATTACTGCAACTTCACCAGCGTCATGAGCAAAATTTATTCATACATTATACAAGTGGCAAAATGAGAAATATACCATGACAAATACACTTACAAGTATAGTGAAAATCTTCCAATCATCAATAGACAAAAGTCGAAGCTCCAAGATAAAAGCCAAGCTCTTCCAAACATCGAAATGCATCAAGATTCCAATTCGTCCATCAATAAAGCTTGCGAAATTCTCAAGAAGAGATAGAAGTCCAAATTCAAGTGATGCTCAAATGAAATGATGATCACATCAATATATATCCTCCCTAAGGGGTTCGATTTGCCTAATAAGGCCTAATAATTCCCCAACTAATAAAATAATGTGCAAAAATAACATTCCTTGGTGACAAGCCCAACAAGGTAGCTCCATAATATTAAAAAAAAGCCTCCCAACATGGCAAAATAATTGATAAAATAGGTCGAAGGGCCATTGAGGAGGCCTAGTGGAGTCCACTATGTGCCAAGATGAATGAATGATCTCCAAACATAGTGATAAAGGGGGTAGCCTCTTGATATCCAAGCAAATGACCTGTGGTGACCCCAAGAGGCTGTGGGGGTGCAAAACATCCTCATGGGTCTCCAAATTGATCAAACAAACCGACATCCCATTTCTAAGGGCTAGAAGGACGATGCAAGCGCTCCCATTGTCTCTCATGGTGAGACACATCCTTATTTGGGCCCTGGATCAATTGCCAAGTGTGTGGTACAAGAGTGGAGCCAACTGGGCTAGGTGGTCCAGGTGCATTATCATCGTCCAATAGGTGGAACAAGAACAAGCGATAAGTGGAATTGAAGGATTAAATGAAGTGGAAATTTGCTCTTTGCTATGGTGGAGACCCGTGGCTCTAGACGCTCACCCTACAAATGCCAATATGACCCTCTGGAGGGCTTAGACCCCATATTGGGAGACTAAACCCCAAATGAAGATCCACCTGCAATCCTGTATAAGATCCAATGCGTCCCCTCACCTTCTAGTGAAACAAAACATTAGTGTAATTAGGGGAATGCTCTAAGCCACATGTTGTAGTACAAGGGGTAGCTAAAATAAGGGAAGCCCACAGTTGGGTATATGAATATAGGAGGGAGCAATCGTGGTAAATGAGTTACCCTGACCATTGTTTTTCCACCTTCATATGCCATTTTTCTTATATAGATTTTTCTTTTGTAATTGTTTGGGGCTCCAGGGGATGAGAGCATGATATGTAAGATATTGCAGCAAATACCCACTTAAGGTGGGGCAATTCATCGCCCACCAGGGGTTGTGCCAATGATGGGTTCCTTAATGATGTAAGGGGCCAATATGAGGGGCCCTAGGAACCAAGGTGATGATAGGGGTAGAGCTCTTGTTTGGCTTTTGCCTACGTGGTAAATTTGTATGCCCTGACCATCTTTTGCATTTTATGGTACATTTCTAGTTGAGAGTGGCCAAATTATGCATTTTCTTTTCTTTTAGTTGCACCGACCTCCAGGGCATCGTTTCAAGCCCGACCCAAAGTGTGGGCAAGGGGAAGGGGAGGCTAACTCCTCATGGACCCAATGGACAAATGTGGGCCCAGATGGGAAATATGGTGAATGGGGTTGTAATGAGTGGAGGGGAGTGATGTATATGGTGTTGGGAGGCAGGACCATGCAACCAAAATCGGGGTTTCCCATGTAGTGCCACCCCTAAAGCTAGTAGCCAATAAAGGAGACCCCATGGGACTAGGATACAAGGCTAACTATCAAATTGGAGAGAGGAGACAAGAGTACAAACCAAGCCCACTCTTTCCATCGAGTCCCCTGACTAATCCATGCCCAAAAGTTTCCATGATAAGTAAACAAAATACCCAACTACACAATGAAAAGCCATACCTTTGGGGTTGGAAGGCCCACCTTGAAACATACGATCGTAATAGATTGGTGGGGGAGCATATGGCTAGCTCAGGTATGAGAGATAGTGGCACATCGAGCTATCTGGTGGCTACAAGGGGCTGCCTGTTGAGGACCATCTAGGAGATTTTTTTTTTCGTATGGATACTACCCATGGGTGGTGGGTAATACCCTCAATAGTTTGCACTTTGCCACACATTATTCATGAGACGATTCACATGGACCAGCTTACCCCACCCAACTTAGAACTGTACATGTGGTTTGGCAATTGATCCGAGAGCTAGATGAGATTTGTCTCACTGTTTGAGACATGTGAGGGCTAGCACCATCTTTGAAGCCCTCAATGTTGGAGCAAAATTAGGCTATTCTATCACCAAGAGATCCATGAGACTGATTTTGTGACTCGAACACAAAGCTGACATCCATAGGATGATTTGTGTGGAGATTTAGGGGCTAACCCCTAGATCATGATTTTTGGAGCCTTCTACACTTACTTTGGCACTGGAGAAGCCCAATGCATGACCTAGAAGGGCATATGCATACATGATGTGAGCATTTTGACCTCTTTGTGGGTTAACTGTTATGTTTACGCATTGGCTACTACGCCGACACAATGTTGCACGAAGCGGGAGCGAAGCGGAAGCGTTTTTTGGAAGCGGGGACGCCGAAGCGTCATTTTCCAAAAATCTAGGAAGCGAAGCGTCCGCGGAAGCGTCTGCTATATATATATACATATTTTATATTTTTTTGCATTTATACTCAAAACAAACATCCCAAATACCAAATTAATTGTAGAAGACATGAAAACATGCATATTTTTGCATAAATCAAGATAGATATAACATCCATTGTACATTAATGATCTAGAATCTAGATTCTTCTCCTCTTGTCTAGCCTTTGCCTCTACCTCGATTGTCTAGGGATATTAGTCAACATTGCCCAATTTTGATCAAACTACTTAATTCAAGACTTAAAATATGGTAGAAAAAGCTTAACATGTTTGATCGATGATTTTGACTTGATTGAAAGGTAATTTTTTGCTAAGGGCGTGCCGCGTGACAAAGGAGTTCAACAATTAACACCACCAACACCAGGGTACATATAGGGCTTGGTGCTCTTGATTAAATGCTAATCGCATACCTTCATTCTTGATATAATCTAATGAAATGCCACAATCCCATTGATCCCGAATACCTGAAAACTGTTAAGTCTGCTGAATTTTGAATAGGATATGAAATTCTATTTTCTCCATATGAAGTCCAATGAGGCTGGAACCACTCTCAAACATCCTGAGTCATTTCATGGTAATGTTAAAAATTTAAGTAAAAGGATGAAAATGAAAAATAAAGGAGAATGTCACTTTTACTTTAAGAATTTAACATTACCATGAGGGAGCATCTGCTATATTTATATTTTTTTTGCCTTCATTCGTCACCCTAACCCAAGGTGGACCCACCCCCAACAAGCAAACTCACCTAAAATTTAAAAAAAAATTGAAAAAAAACGATTTTCTAAACGCTTTTCCGGAAGCTTTTCTGGAAGCGTACGGAAGCGTCTGGGAAGTGTACGGAAGCGTCTGGGAAGCGTACGCTTCCTCCTCCGAAGCGCCACGCTTCCGACGCCCGAAGCGCGCTTCGGTGCTTCGGAAGCGGCGCTTCCGTACAACGCTTCCAAATTTCCAGGAAGCGGCTAAAAAAGCCGAAGCGGCGCTTCCGGCCAAGCTTCCTAGGCGCTTCCGTACGGGACGCGCTTCGGGGCTTGGAACCGGGGGGGGGGGGGGGGGGGGCGCTTCGTGCAACACTGCGCCGACATGTGACCTAGAGTGAATTTTGACATTACTTTATGACTTAGGATGGGAATTTTGATGTTTGGAAGCTATTTTGTATGGTCTTTGGAGCTATTTGTTTGGTGAATGGATGGACTTACTACATTTTTTCTTGCAAGTGACTTCTGTTGAAGATTATTATTTTGAATTGTCTAATGTGTGGAATTGCTTCTTCTAGATTATGCTTGTTTATGCCTTAATTTGTTGAAAATATATTTTCGAGGCTATCTAGTTGAGAATTTCATTTGTTACTCATTGTATAACATGTAATGAATGTTCATAGTGAAAGAATTCTTATAACTCTCCATCAATATCCATTTTCCTTAGAAGTGGGTAATTGTTGGAAATTGATACCCAGGGCATCAATTTTCAACCTCCTTGGAAACAAATTTAGCCTATGTAATGCATCCTTGACTCCATATGCCCAAAGGACAAGGCACTTCTCCAAGTCCTTGGTGATCATTCTCACATCTCATCCGTAAATTCTTGTCTTAAAATTTCAGACCTTTTAAGGCTAGGGCGGCAAAACTATGACTTAGAGCGAAATTCTAGGGGAGAGGTCTTGTGGAGGCTTGAGAGCCTAAACATCAAGTGGAGGGTCTTGGCTGCTTGAGCTGCAAATTTGGTGGGCATCCACTTAAGTTTCCTCCATAAAATCTCTTGCCCTCGGTGTTGCCCTAAGAGGGAAACCTTGGCTTTCTCTTCGTCAACTTGAGGGCTTCCTTGAAGTTTGTATGAATTTTGTGCTTTTTTGAAGTATATCTTTAGAAGCCTTTTCTCTCCATTGCCTTAACCTTAGGAACTCCAATACTCATGCAAAATCAAGAAAGCCTAGGTTGTCTACATTTTCTTCCTAGGTCCTCTCATAGAAAGCACATTGCTTCTTAGTGAAGCCTTATACCTGAAATTCGAGTTTTTCTTAAGAGATTCTAGCTTATCACCTTATACCCTAACCTTAAAACACCTTTCATAGGTGATCCTATGCTATTGGGATTCCTCCCATCAGTGAAAATTTGTAAGGAGTAGGGCCTTGGCTGTGGTGACAATGGGCCATTCCCCCATTGTTAGCACTTAGTATAGCTTTTTGTCTTGTCGGGTTTCCCTCTCCAAGCCCTGCTAGATTTTGTGGTAACTTTTTTGGTGCCATTGCTGGGGAATAATATTCAAACGACATCATAGATTCTCTTTTGGTGACTCCTAAATCTCATCCTCATATCTCCCCTAGTAGTTCGTCTGATGATACCATAGCTTTAAGAAAGAAAATAACTACTCGTAAGACAACTATTTAGGATACCGCATCTCCATTAGTTCAAAAGAGTCTTGTGGTTATAACTCTATTTATGGATACATCTACCTCTAGCACCATGGATAAACCTTGGCTCATTGTTGCATTCAAACCATTGAGTTTGAGTAAATTCCCTGATGCTTGCCTTCCATTGCCTGATAAATATGTAGTGAGGCTACCCAAATTCAATGGAACTAATGCAATAAGAATTGAAAAACATATGCATGAGTTCTATTGGCTTGTAGGTGCTAGGTTGATCCAAGAAGAAGATGTGGTTACGATGCTATTTGCCTTGATCTTAGAAAGAAATGCTAGGGATTGGTACCTTTGCTCCATGGTAGTCTTACAGACTGGGATAAATTTCGTCGAGCTTTTGACAAGAGATGGGCCACTATCAAGGAAGGTATTATGCTTCTAGACAACTTCCAGCAGGCCAAGAAAATCAACAACGAAAATTTTAGAGAATTCACACAACGGTTTGATAATCTACTCAAGGAGGTTCTAAAAACACTGGTTCATTGCCCATTGTTCATTTTCAGTTTTAACGTTTGAGTGTTGACTCATGATAATGATGACTTCAGATCGAGGATTTGACTCGCCACTCCTTACTATTTTTGATTTTGAATATGTTCAATTTAGTATTCCCGTCTTTTGACTTAAGTATCTGTGATTTTGCTTAGTACTAATCAGATTCTAGAATAATGAATGATGAATTTAAACTTTTGTAGATTCTAAAATGATGAGTGGTGAATTTAAATTGATTATACTTTTATTATTTCTGTCATTGGAGCTTTTATGATGCATGAGTCAATGTATTCCGTTATTGGATTTGAAATATATATATATATATATAGAGGCACATAAATACCCCGACGTCCCCCATCCCCAACTCTGCCCCCTCCCCCCTGCCCCCCAATTTCCCTAAAATTCGGGGGTGCTCGCACTCCTCCCCCTATGTGTCTCCCCTTTCCCATGTCTCGCGGTCCCAGAAACTTGGTGGAACATTGTCACATAGCACAAAGTATGTAAGTTATGATGGCATATGTTGAAACATGCATGCAGCATGATGTTGAGGAATGGATGAGAGATAAATCATTCGCTGAGAACATCTCCTCCCTCACTCCAGTCCTAATAGAAAGTGAGAAAATATAGTATACAATATAAGAATAAAATTTCTAGAATTTATCCTGATTTTTTATTTTGATTTTATTAATTTTCATATTCAGTCTTCTCTGCTAAAAAATTTGGTCATAGTTTCATGATTCCGCCTTTTGTTGTCTCTTTTTAGGAGAAGGATGGAGAATCTCCTGAAAAAGTTGTGAAGATTCAGTTGCCAACAACTTTGAAAAAGCAGCTTGTTGATGATTGTGAATTTGTAACACAGCTGGGCAAGGTGAATGAAGTGAACAATGCTTTAAAAGTTTGATTCCAATTTAGTACTTACGAGATGAGTCTTTGAGTTGGACAGATGATTTATCCATTTTCGGTGTCATTTCTGTGTTGTGCACCATTGTATGCTAGCATTACGTAATGCCTTGGGTATATAAGGTTTTATCCATTTTCTGTGTTGGTTTTCTGTTGTGCACTATTGTAAACTAGAATTGCATAATTTTCTTTTAGGTAGGCTTTCTTTCTTGTTTATATATAGGGTTTTAGGTATTTTAGTTCATATCTTTATTCAGCTTTGATGGTGTACATTTCATCTATGCTGGTTTGATTGCAGTTGGTTAAGCTCCCACGTAATCCGACTGTGGATGACATTTTAAAAAAGTATCTTGAGCACAAGGCTAAGAAGGAAGGCGCGTAAGTGTTTCTCATCTGTATATTTCTTGTTAGAATTTTCGTTATGTGTGACCGTTGATCTATAAGAATTTTGATTGCTTTCTTAATATCTTTCTTGGGTAGTCTTTGTTATCAAAGATCTCCATATGAGATTAATGTGGCATAAGTTTGATCTTTATTAATATGCTCTTCTGAAAAAATTAAGTAAACACTACTGGAATTCTGTTCAAATGCTGTTACATTCTTTGAATAAGCATAAGAGGCCAACAATTCTTGAACTTTGTATCCTGTCACGTCATATAGTTGTAGCCGTAAAATAATTAGAAAGGTATAACTCTGAAGATTTGAAAAACCTGGATTGAAAAGAACAGTGAAGGACAAGTCCAATACAGGGGAAGCTTCCGTAGTCGCACCTAGGGTTTCTAATGCATGGCATGTTACGTGTAAGGTCATCTATGTTACTACTCAAATTGTCACTGCTTTATTACATATATGAGTAAATAATTATTTCTTACTCAAGGTGTATTTCCAAACTTAAGATAATCTCTTTTAGGGACGTTTTAGAGAGTTCGTACAGATATAAAATTTAATTGCTGTAGTTGACTTGTATAAAATATCAATAAAATTACAGCAATGAACAAGTTATAAGAGCAGTATGTTTCAGTCACTTCAACAGATTGCAAACAAGTAATGTTTAAGGCTAAAGTAAGAAATAAACATATATTCAATGTAGCTTGCGAAGTCTGAAGTTTCAAGAGCATACAACAGCCAATTATATCGTCATTCCCGTGAAAATTCCCAGACCTAAGTAACTAAAATCATTATGATGTCATTTAACCAAGTAATTGTTGAATTTTATTGATGAATAATAATGTTTAACAGCATTCTAGTATGAATCATAGGTTGAATTAGATGATGGACCGCATTTGGTTGTATTCTTGTTCCCATGCTTCATGTTGGTGGCTATCCTTTGCCCATAGTCTAGTGTGACCTTCCTTGATGCCCTTTCTTTCCACTGTCTAGGGGGGGCACAAATAAGAGTCACTGTCTGTGAAAATTCCTGAATCTAACACATCAGAAACCCCTACTGCAATTACTGATTTACAATCTCCTATTTGTTCTTTACATTAACAAGTTATCTAATTGCATAAAGATTGAAAATTCCCAGACCTAAGTAACTAAAATCCTTATGATGTCATTTAACCAAGTAATTGTTGAATTTTATTGATGAAAAATAATGTTTAAGGGCATTCTAGTATGAATCATAAGTTGAATTGGATGATGGACCGCTTTTGGTTGTATTCTTGTTCCCATGCTTCATGTTGGTGGCCATCCTTTGCGCATAGTCTAGTGTGACCTTCCTTGATGCCCTTTCTTTCCATTGTCCAGGGGGGGCACAAATAAGAGTCACTGTCTGTGAAAATTCGTGAATCTAACACATCAGAAACCCTTACTGCAATTACTGGTTTACAATCTCCTACTTGTTCTTTACATTAACAATTTATCTAATTGCATAAAGATCAAAGTAAACGCTATTGCAACCTTCACAATATACAGATCATGCACTGAAATAAACTGAGACAATAACACAAGGGACACCGTTATTTTTGGACAATCGTCCCCAGAAAAACCCAATTTGAGAAAACCAGTGCAACATATAGAGGGTTTGTATTATTAAGCAGATTTCATGAATACAACTAGGGTGCTAGAAACAAATATTTCAGCAAATCAGCAACCGGATGATCAAACCCCACAACAACTCGAACTGTTCCCTACGCTGGATAGCGAAAGTTGCTCCAAGCACTTTTCAGGAATTGTGTCACTCCTCCAAGAGCTACGTCACCCTATCTCGGCCTAGAACCTGTTGATTTGCTGCCAGTTTGCCCCACGAAATCTCCCCAGCACTGCCTCTGAAGCCCTCTACGGCTTCTGTGTTCTGTGTCAGCCTCTACGGCTTCTGCGTCAGCCTCTACGGCTTCTGCGTCAGCCTCTACGGACCTCTGCATCATCTACGTCAGCTCCTACGGCCTTTGTGTTAGCCCTTCTAGGGCCTGCGCTATCTCTTGCGACACTGCGCTGCCTATCTGCTATGTATTCTTTGGCCTCCTTCCAAACTACCCCTCACTGCAATTGATCACTTGCTCGATTTCCTCAGCAAACCTCGCCCCCAAAAAATCGAACTAATTGATCTCTCTTGGTGTATCTTCAACTGACCCTCAAGCCTCCTCTTATACTTTTCCTGTTGACGATTCAACGACCGAGATTAAGTCCCTAATCAACAACTAAGATTAGAACTGGCTTGATCCTCGTCACTTTGAACTTTCTCACTGATTTTATATTAATAAACATTAATATGTTTATTTTCCTAAGTTTAGACTTAGGGACCCATTAAAAATATTAATTACTTTAATATCTCTTCATTCAGACGGAATTTCACCAAACGATTTTTGGGTCCTGGACATCTCATGTGCCTTAGCCTCTCCATCAAATTTCATGGCTAGAGCACATCCGATGCTACCAAAAATCAACACTGTCTAGGGGGGCATAAATAAGAGGCACTAATTGATATTGTGTGTCCATGATAATTGCTACTTAACACTTTCTGTTTGTCTCTTATATCCATGCCTTGTCATCTGGTTGATTGCTATTTATCATTGTTATTGGTTCTCTATTTTCCTCAGTGTTGAATACTTGCTTGAAATTTTTTCCCTTAGAGATTGACGCAGCAGGAAAAAAGAAAGGGCATGAACCATAATAATAAAACGCAAAAGATTGGCTCGGATATAATAAAATATGTGGACAAAAGCCTAGCTTGACTTCTACCCCCTTATTAGTCCGTCCTTAGTTCCTGGCTAATGCATGAACTATTAAAATGAAAGGAAATATGAATATCCCAACCCCGATGAACAATAAACCACTTCATGTTTGATAGGTCATTGATGCATAAATGAAAGCTTGTAATCCAAGCTATGCAAGGATAAGCAAGTCTATGAAGAAAAAGATGCAAAGGAGAAGTGGTCAAAATAGGTTGATGAAAGGGGTAACTTAGGTCCCATGATTGTACCCTCTTCACATCATGACACTCAAGGATCATGGAATTTCATAGCTAGTACAAAGATTGTGCTATATTCCATGAAGTAAACTCCTACCAGATTAGTGAACAGTTGCACCCTACTGATTGATGGGTTGGCCTAGGAACACTTGCTCTCCTTAGTGTTGGAAACACCTAATAGAGCCTTTTGATAACCCTGCCGTATCTAAGCATGGTGATGTTGAGATTTGTAGCTTGGGAGGTGTTGTGGCCACAACCACCACCCTATCAAAACTTGCCTTGGCAACAATTTTGAATGGGTCCCCGAGAAGTTTTCACAAATGGTCTAAGCCCCTTAATAAATCCCTCGCATACAACCTCATTTAAGCCCTTCATTCCTACGCTCATAGAGATTTATTTAAGTCACAAAACTCTCTATCGCTTCATTTTCCCATCATAATTCATTACAACGGAAATTCTTTGCAAAACACACATAAACCCTTTTCAGGCCTATCGCAATCAACACAACGCATTTATGGCTTTTGGACCCGACAGGTTTTATTAACCCAAATGCATATATTTTGTGTATGGAGCCCCATCACAAATCGTTATCGGCCAAGCCCCAAAACCATATATATAAGGGGCACGTATGTCTTCCAGACCCGACGGCCATATTAACCACGATATATATTCTATCGATTCTACCCTCCCAATCACATATCGCAATCGGCAAGGCCCGGGGCCTACATATAAGGCATACCATTATACCCCGGACCTGTCAATTATTATGAAGTGGAGCGTATAACATTTCAAGTCAAGCCTTATCGCCAAACATGGTTTTCCCCATATATTCCTTTGTTTTTCGAAAAACATTGAAGTCTTGGTTTTCAAAGGCAAGCCTATTGTTACGGATCTGCCGACAGTATTAACGCATATATATATATGTTTTCGGGTCCGGGGCCATATCGCATATCGGTGAAGGCAGGGCCTTACACACAATGCGCGCGGCTATATGGCAGACCTGCCGAGCCTATCAAATATGGTATATATATTTTCGGGTTTGAAGCCCCATCGCATATCACAATCGGTGGAGCCCCAGGCTTGTGCATATTGCAATATGTGATATGCCAGACCTGACGATATTTATAAGCCCTGATATATAAAATTTGAGGTCTGGCCTGAGTGATCGGGGCAAGATTTTCTTTGTTTTCCTGTGTTTTTCAAAATTCTCAATATAACAAAGGGAGCGGGTTTTTGGTGCAAAAGGTGGGCCTGTGGAGTCCCGATAGTGTAATCACACATCGGGGAAGTGGAAGGCATGGCTATTGCGACCCACGGAGGGGCCGATACCCGATTGCAATTAAAAGAAGCCCTCGAAAACCATGCCAAGCCTATGGATTGAGCGGGAAATTGTGTGTTGCCTGTGTTTTATGCGTAAATCCTTTTCACACCTGTTCCCGTAGTTTTATAAAAGTTAATGGAGGCAATGTTTATGTTTTGTTGAACATTTCTGTTATATTGTTCACAATCATGAAGCTAATGATAGCTATCTCTGCAGGCGAGAAGTAAAGGACGCAGGAGTGGATTCGAAGAGTCATGTATGCAGAAGCGTTGTGTTTGAAGGTCCGGCCTTAGGCGTTTCAGGTCGGAATCCCACGCGTTGCCTATACAGTCTGAAAGCAAAGTTGTCCCGGTTTTCCATCATGGAAAGGCGACACACAATCACCCCTTTTATCAACATCTGTTCACTTCCTCAGGAAATGAAGCGCTCCAGCAGATATGCTTTCTATGTGTCAGCGGTTTCACTAACAATCCTATCTCTGTATACTCGGCTTGTATATCGAAAACAGTGGAGGGAGATGAGGAGGCAGGGAAGACCAAGAGTCACAGGCTTTTGCATAAGTATTACCCCCGAAGATGAAAAGGGGCTTTTTGTTTGGATAAGAACAATTTGGCTTTATTGTGAATAAGGAAGATTGTTTCGGTCGAAGAAGGAGCCTGTAGTTTCTTTATTTTGCCTTTGCTTTTATGTGTTTTGAAGCAGGATGTTGCCGCTGGCATAAATATAAATGTGATTTGTGTTTGTGCATATTGATGGCATACTGTTCATGATTAGTCTTTTTTATTTGAATATGATTCAATCTCATGGTTAACTTATGAGCGATCTCTGATTCAAAACCGTATTAAACACGAGTTGCTAGTTTATTTGTATCAAAAGGAATGTGTATTCCTGTATGAGTAATCTGATTGCAATCAAGCTCTAATATAACCTTGTTCATCTATGACTCAGTAATTGATTCTTTTGGACTTGGAATTTCTTCATGGTGTTTAATCTCTTTTGTTATGCTCCTGCAGGATAGATTAGGATAGTTAGGATATAGACTAGAGTAGTTAGAAGAAGTGCAGATAGGATTTAATACATAGCGGTTAGGTGTTTTATTTTGTTGATTTAATTGAAGTCTTCTTCTTAGAAGCAATCCTTCAACACCTATTACAGTTCACGGGGTCCCTTAAAACCCGTTGGAACTAGCCATTCCAAACAAAAGTAGGCCTAATTGGGGCTTGCGATTGGGTTAGTTCCCCTTGTTGACATAGCAAACATTCGCTATGTCAACAAATTAGTGCTAGAAGGAGGGCCTGAATCGCCTTCCACAACTTTTCAACGTTTCATCCATAAGTGCCACGCATGGATTCAAGAAGATTAATACATGGATTGTGAAGGTCGAAAAGACCCCTCTTCTCATTCGGAAAAGCCTCATTTCGAAGAAGAGACACTGTGGGAGTATCTTGTCACTCAGGAACAACCGGTCAAAAGACTTACTCGGGCTTATGCTCGTTCCCTATCACAACTCCCAATCTTTCAGTCATTACCTCTGATAGCAAAAACAAAGCCAAGGGTCTATCACATAAACAAAGAGACATCTGCAGCCCCTTCTCTTGAAGATATTGTGCTTGATTACTTACAGAGCATCAACTCTCCTTGGGAAGAAATTCCTGAGGATTCCCCTTCTGAAAGCAATCCCTGGCCTGATTTGGAAAATCCTAATGGAGAAAACCTCCACCAACACATCCCTATCCTTGATATGGCTAATATTCCTCAACCGGGTGGAAACCAACCCCCACCTCCTCCGGGAGCACTGCCTCCCTCGCTTGCTCAGGATGCTGTGGCCATACCTGGGCAGCAACATCCCTTACCTGAGAGTGCAGAAAAGCTATTGCCTAAATTCGACCCTGAGTGGGGAGACACCGCTGAAAACCATATCAATTCTTTCTTCTTGGCTGTGCGCATGCTGGTGGTATCTGATGAAGATATAGTCTGTCGCCTATTCCCCTTTACCTTGACTGGTGCAGCTTCCACATGGTATTTTAGCTTGAGGACCGGATCTATCACCTCGTGGGCTGCCCTTCAACAGTTCTTTTTAGACAAGTATGGCGATGACAAAACTCCTGTTGCCTTACTCCTGGAACTATCCCATTTGAAAATGGAAACCAAAGAAAAGGTTAAGGATTTCAATATCCGGTTCAACACCTTGTTCCACAGAATCCCGACCACCGCCAGACCTACAAAAGAGGTGCTCATGGAATTCTACATCACTGCTCTCCCTGTCGCTACTGCGATGTGGGTCAAAAGGAGTAACGCGCGGACCTTGCAAGGTGCTATCGATGAAGCAGTAAAGGTCAAGAATGAAATGCTCAGTCTCACAGCATGCCACACTACAACTGGAGAAAAGAAAGCCTCTCAAGCATCCAAGAAGAATAATGGGAGTGATGATAAAGGGGATGAAACCAAAGACAAGGATACCACGGATGTGGAAGGTTTGCATCGAATCGTTAAAAAACTAACAAACACAGTCATTGATATGAAAAGGAATCACAGAGAGAGTACTAGTGGTAGTGGAGGAGACTATAACAACAGAAAGCCCTTCAAGCCTTTCTATCGTAAGAAAACAGAGGGCGGTCATGGTCAACTGGCACTCCCTCCTCCACCCAATGAAGGGAATTTAAACACAGAAAAGCTGGCTCTTATCAGATCACTCCTCAACCAAGAAGAACCTATAGTGGAGCTAGAGCCAGAACAAGAAGATGAGAAAGAATACCGAGTAGAAGAACCCTTGGAAGAAGAATCTCAAATCAACGTACTGTGGGATTTCTATACAAATGAGAGCGATGATGACCAAGGAGACAGTATGGCAGAAATCCACGCACGAAGCAAAGGGCCACTTGTAGGTGTGATGAAGCCTGTAGATTAGACCAAGAAAGATGTCCGCCCTGTGGAAGCACCTGCTCCAAGGTTCTTGTTGAGAAGAGTAGCCCTGGTGGTCAATCCAAGAATACTCCTGTTGCAAACCATCCAGAGAAAGAAAATGTATCTCCCATTGCAACAAAGGCTACTCAAGATGGTAAACTCCCACCTAAGAATGGCAAAACAAGTATGTTTACTTTGCCCTATCTTGTTTATAACATTGATTATAATATTGTGGATGATCTTAAGAAATCTAGGGCTAATATCACATACTTTGATTTGCTGAAATTAACACAACAAAGAGATTTGCTCTTGAAAGCTATGAATGAGAGAAATTCCAAAACTCCCACCATCCCAAGCAGCCAAACCAAGAAGTCAGTGTCCAGACCTGTCAACATCTCCATTGTAGCCCAAATCCCATCAGCTTTGGAAGCCACACTGTCCAAAATGAATCGAAAACCCCAAGATGTTAGTGCAGCCATGATAGGGAGAAAATCAAAATCCATGACCCCACCTTTCCTTATCACATTTGAAATCCTCAACATGAATGTGCACAGTTGCCTGGTAGATTTTGGTGCCTCGTCCACTGTGATGCCTTATGCTGTTGCTAAAATACTACATGCAATACCTGAGAAAACTGGGAGCTGAATTATGCAATTAGACAGGACAAATGTGAAAGTAATTAGAGAATTGAAAGATGTGTTGATTTGGATGGCTGCGAAACCAAAATACAGATAAGTCATTGATATAGTGGTAGTCGACATACCCGAGGCCTATGGAATGCTGCTTAGTAGGGATTGGTCAGCGAAACTCAATGGATACTTCTCAACTGATTGGTCCCACTTCTTGCTGCCTTAGAAGGGAAAAGGTGATATGCTGAGAGTTGATCGTGAAAGGTACATGAAGTATGTTGTAATAGAACTAAATGGTCCCAATGAACCTGTAATGTTTACAAACTCCATCCTTGGGAACTATAGTTTCAATGTTTTTGCTACAGAAACCTGTTTTGGAGAATTTCATGCAGAAACAGTTGAAGAAACTTTGACACACACAATTGGAAATTCCCTCCCATAATCTAACTAATGAGCTATCTTGTATTATAGTAGATGGTAGGACTAATTTCTTAGATAGTAGTTCAATTGATGTAACATTAGATGCTATATTCTGGACACTCTATTTTGATGGCTGTAACTGTCTTGAAGGTGCAGGTGCTGGAAGTACTCTCATTGACCTGCAAGGGAACCAAGATTTGATGGCCAGTCTGTTGGAGTTTGAATGCACCAACAACACAAAAGAATATGAAGGCTTGCTGCAAGGCCTGAAGAAAGCCATTGATATGAATGTAAAAAATCTTAAAGTTTTTGGTGACTCACAGATAATCGTAGATCAGGTAAGGAAAAGGATACATTGCAATTCACCACACCTGGTAAGGTACCAACATGAGGTATGGGACTTAATTGACAGTTTTGATTCTTTTAATATCATGTACATACCTCGAGGGCAAAACCAAGATGCTGATTTGATGGCTAATATGGCTGATAAACTTTTGCCTGATTTTAGATTGAAGAAAAATAAATGTTCTATTGAATTGATTTTCTTACCATTCGTGCCTGATAACATCTCGAATTAGCAGGTGTTCGAAGATGATGAGCAAATTCTTGAGTTATTACACTGTGAGAAGACATTAAAAAATGCAGTCATTGACGATAAGGAGCATGACAGGCTTATGAATGAGAGGGAAGATGAGGAAAAGGATCAGCCCAATGTGATTCCAAAATCGGTTGTTAAGATGGAACACTTGTATGACTTGCATGATAAATTCAAGCAACCGACTAACTACAAAACGCATAGCTCGTCCATGAAGTATGAAACGGTCAACCTTGGGACCAAAGAAGACCCAAAAAATGTCAATCTGGGCCTTGGGTGCTCTCCACAAGAAAAGGCTGCATTTGTCAAGCTATTTAAAGACTATAAGGACGTCTTTGCGTGGACATATGAAGACCTAAAGACCTTTGATACCAGTGTTATGCAGCATGTGATCCCTTTGGAAAAGGAGGCTAGGCCCTACCAACAAAAGCTGCGTAAGATGCATCCAAGCCTAGAACCATTGGTGAAGAAAGAACTGAACAAGATGCTGGATGCTAAAATCATCTTCCCGGTCAGACACACCCGCTGGGTAGCCAATCTTGTGCCAGTGAGAAAGAAAAATGGAGACATCAAGCTGTGTATTGATTTCAGAAACTTGAACAAAGCATCTCAAAAGGATAACTATCCTATCCCTTCTATGGAACACATCCTTCAGTGCGTTTCTGGGTCTGAAATGTTGTCCCTATTAGATGGGTTTTCAGGATATAATCAAGTACTGGTATCTCATGGGGATCAGCTTAAGACAACCTTCAACACCAAATGGGGCACCTATGCATATCGTAAAATGCCTTTTGGGCTCATTAACGTGGGTGCCACATTCCAGAGAGCTATGGACATAGCTTTTCGAGGGTTGATGAACAGATCAGTAGTGGTTTACATGGATGACATCACTGTGTATTCATATCACAGAAGGGATCATATTTATCACTTGAGACAGATTTTCGAAAGATGCCGAAGGTATGGAATTTCATTGAATCTCAAGAAGAGCATCTTTGCAGTCATAGAGGGGAAACTACTGGGTCATATCCTCTCTAAAGAAGGGATTGTTATTGATCCTGAAAGAATAGAGACCATCATGAGAATACAACCCCCTGCCAATAAAAAAGCCATGCAGTCTTTCTTCGGGAGGATTAATTTCGTTAGAAAATTTGTCTCAGGCTTCGCAGAAATAGTACGCCCCTTGCAGCTGATGATGAAGAAAGATGTTGTGTATAAATGGAGTGATGAAGCCAAGGAAGCGTTTCGGCGAATCAAGGAAGCCATTGCTGAAGCTCCTGCATTGGTTAGCCCCGATTTTAGCAAGGAGTTCTTCTTGTACACTTTTGCCTTTGATGTTTCATATGCTGCAATACTCACTCAGAGAAACAACAAAGGCAACGAAGTCCCCATTTCCTACATGATTTCAAATCTCCAAGGAGCAGAACTGAACTACCCAGACGTGGAGAAACAAGGCTATGCAGTTTTCAAGGCTGTAAAACATTTCTGCCCTTATTTACTAAAGGCCAAGACCAAAGTCATTGTTCCCCATCCTGTTGTAAGAGCCCTCTTCGTGCAGAAAGAAATGGGTGAACAAAGAGGGAATTGGATAACCGCCCTTCAAGAGTTTGACCTGGAGATAAAGTCGGCACAGATAGTTTGAGGGCAGGGACTTTGCAGGCTAGCGGTAGAAGCCTTGGTGGACAAAAAAGGGGCATCCGAAGAATCAGGAACGCTGAGCATGCAATATGCACAAATGGAACTCAGGGAGGAGCCCTTATGGAGTAACGAAGCGCTGATGTATGAGCGAGAAGCATCGGAAGCCTTTTTGGACCCTGAGTCATGGTACCATGACATATGCTTCTATCTAGTGCGGGGATCGTGTCCTGAACACATGGATGCATCACAAAGGAGAGCACTTAGATTGAAATCCAATTTGTATCATTTGGCCAACAACGTCTTATACAGAAAAAATCATGATGGAATTTGGTTGAGGTGTTTGGAGAAGGATGATGCCAACCATGTATTGAAAGAAATGCACAACGGCCCAGCAAGGTGGTCACTATGGCGGAGAGACCACTGCTCACAAAATATTAAGAGCCAGATATTATTGGCCCACAATGTTCAGAGACTCGCATGCCTATGCTCGCAAGTGCAAGGTGTGCCAAACCGCCGCAGGACGAGAAAGAAAGCCTGCTGTTCCCCTCAGGCCTGTTATGATTTATCGACCGTTCCAGCAATGGGGCCTAGACGTCATAGGCGAGATCACTCCAAACTCTTCACAGCAGCATAAGTATATACTCACAACGACTGATTACTTCACCAGATGGACCGAAGCCATCCTGCTTCAGAAGGTGAACGAAGATGAGGTAATATCATTCATTGAGAAATTCATTATCAACAGGTATGGCATCCCTGACGCCCTCATTTTTGATAACACTTCTTACTTTTCATCTCTGAAACTGACTGAGTTTGCTATTGATAAATCAATCCACATAAAGTATGCAACAAACTATTACCCCCAGGGAAACGGAGTTGCAGAGTCTTCAAATAAAAACCTTATCTGCATAATCTGCAAGTCAGTCGCTGACAACTAGAGGAACTGGCACAACGCCCTAACGAATGCCCTTTGGGCCAATAGGGTCACCCCTAAAGTGGCCTTAGGAAACTCCCCATACTTCCTCATCTATGGACAGGAAGCCATCTTGCCTCCAAACGTTACCCTTCCCTCCTTACAACTCTCCCAAGCTTCAAGAGGAACCCCTTCAGCCTTGCTTCAAGAAAGGATCAACCAACTGATGAGGCTGGAGGAATTAAGAGACAAAGCTAGAATTAAATTCAAAAATCACCAAATGATTGTAAAAAAATGGTTTGATCATCATCTGGTAGGAGATAAAGATTTCCAAGTAGGGGAGCTAGTCTTGAAATGGGACAAGCTGAGTGAGCCAAAGGGTAAACACACAAAATTCCAACACCTATGGCTGGGCCCATTCCAAGTTGTTGAAAAAATTGGTCAAGGGACTTACAGGTTGAAAACATTATAGGGAGAGACTGAAAAGCTTCCTGTTAATAGCCAGCATCTGAAGAGATACTTCCAGTGGCCACCACATGATGGTTACCTCTTGAGTAGGTTAGAGTTCATTTCATTTTGCTGTTAGTTTAGTTGTATTTCAGCGTTTTCCTTTTGTTTTCTGCGAAGTCTATTTTTTTGCTGTTTTGAATCACAATTCTTTTCAGCTAGCTGATTTTGGTCCTCCAGTCTCGTTCTACCTTTCAGATTTGCCCTCATTGACCACTTTTGGCCTTTGCCTTCCTCATTAACCCGCTGATGATTCTGTTGTTCCTAAATCCCTCATTTCCTTGCAAATCAAATAAACTTTCTATCAGCCCATGAGCACTTGAAAATCAGCTGTGGAATTCAAACCAAAACCCTCATTGGCATCTGTTGGGAACTATGTGAGATCTGTTGATAACTTGGATATCTGGAGCATGTAGGGGCATCTTTATCAAAAAAAAATGTGTAACTACAGCTAGACTGGCATGGAGGAACGTTGCATCTTAAGTAATCGTACTCAGACCTAGCCCATACTTGCCTATAAGGTTTACAGTCATTCTCCAGTGGTCCCATACACCACACTAAATTGTCCAATACCTGTAAATTACAAGTAAACCTCTTTTCATGGGCTACGCTCACTGTCATATACCCTGTGGCAAATCCAATTGTTCTCTAGTCCTTGTGCCTGAAACTAGAAGGACTTATTTAAAAGAAAATGAAATGTCAAGTCCTTGTGCCAATCTGGAAGGACAGGTTGTTTGGGAAGCCAGTTAGAGTAAGGACTATTGATGGGCTCAGAGTACCGGTTGATACAACATGCCCAACCTTGCTTAAGCATTTTAAAAATATGGCATGATCCATGACTGCGCCCCACTCAATCATATGAAAATATAGCACTAAAATTCTCTTATAAAGTGCAAATAAACATATCTACATCAAGTTTGATGAACAATAAAGAGTTGAGGTACACACCTAAACGGGTATTGACGGACCAGTGATGGCCCCAAAAAGATTTTTGAAAGTAGGAAACAGGTAAAAGAAGGTTAATAAATCCCATAACATTGCCATTGGAGAATGCCTGTTAAAATCCTATCAGTAAGTAGAAGCTATTTGTCTCTATCCCACCTGAAGCAACTGATGTTGAAGTGGAACCCATGCTTGTCCATTTGTATAGTTTGCATTTCAAGTTTATCTTAACACCCTGATGTTTTATTGATTTGAGGATTATTTGGAAACATAGATAATTGGTTCGCCCAACAGTTCGCCATTTGTTGTGGCCACAACCACCACCCTATCAAAACTTGCCTTGGCAACAATTTTGGATGGGTCCCCCAGAAGTTTTCACAAATGGTTTAAGCCCCTTAATAAATCCCTCGCATACAACCTTGTTTAAGCCCTTCATTCTTATGCTCATCGGGATTTATTTAACTCACAAAACCCTCTATCGCTTCATTTTCCCATCATAATTCCTTACAATGGAAATGCTTCGCAAAATACGCATAAACCCTTTTCGGGCCTATCGCAATCAACACAATGCATTTATGGCTTCAGGACCCAACAAGTTTTATTAACCCATATGCATATATTTTGGGTTCGGAGCCCCATCGCAAATTGCTATCGACCAAGCCCCAAAACCATATATATAAGGGTTGTGTATGTCTTCCGGACCCAAAGGCCATATTAACCACATTATATATTCTATCGGGGCCGCCCTCCTAATCGCATATCGCAATCGGCAGGGCCTGGGGCCGATACATAAGGCATACCGTTATACCCTGGACTCGCCGATTATTATGAACTGGAGCATATAACATTTCATGTTCGGCCTTGTGGCCGAACATGGTTTTCCCCATATATTCCTTTGTTTTTCAAAAAACATTGAAGTCTCGGTTTTCAAAGGCAAGCTTGTTGTTATGGACCTGTCGACGATATTAATGCATATATATATATGTTTTCGGGTCCGGGGCCATATCGCATAATAATGCGCACGGCTATATGGCGGCCGGACATGGTTTTCCCCATATATTCCTTTGTTTTTCAAAAAACATTGAAGTCTTGGTTTTCAAAGGCAAGCTTGTTGTTATGGACCTGTCGACGATATGCATGACGATATTAATGCATATATATATGTTTTCGGGTCCAGGGCCATATCGCATAATAATGCGCACGGCTATATGGCGGACCCGCCGAGCCTATCAAATATGGTATATATATTTTCGGGTCCGAAGCCCCGTCACATATCGCAATCGGTGGAGCCCCAGGCTTGTGCATATTGCGATATGCGATATGCCAGACCCAACGATATTTATAAGCCTCGATATATAAAATTTGAGGTCCGGCCTGAGTGATCGGGGCGGGATTTTCTTTGTTTTCCCGTGTTTTTCAAAATTCTCGATATAACAAAGGGAGCGGGTTTTTAGTGCAAAAGGCGGGCCTGTGGAGTCCCGATAGTGTAATCGCACATCGGGGAAGTGGAAGGCATGGGTACTGCGACCCACGGAGGGGCCGATACCTGATTGCAATTAAAAGAAGCCCTCGAAAATCATGCCAAGCCTATGGATTGAGCGGGAAATTGTGTGTTGCCTGTGTTTTATGCATAAATCCTTTTCACACCTGTTCCTGTAGTTTTATAAAAGTTAATGGAGGCAACGTTTATGTTCTTTGTGAATATTTCTCTTATATTGTTCACAATCATGAAGATAATGATAGCTATCTCTGCAGGTAAGAAGTAAAGGATGCAGGAGTGGATTCGAAGAGCCATGTATGGGTACTGCGACCCACGGAGGGGCCGATACCCAATTGCAATTAAAAGAAGCCCTCGAAAACCGTGCCAGGCCTATGGATTGAGCGGGAAATTGTGTGTTGCCTGTGTTTTATGTGTAAATCCTTTTCACACCTGTTCCCGTAGTTTTATAAAAGTTAATGGAGGCAACGTTTATGTTCTGTGTGAATATTTCTGTTATATTGTTCACAATCATGAAGCTAATGATAGTTATCTCTGCAGGTGAGAAGTAAAGGACGCAGGAGTGGATTCGAAGAGCCATGTATGCAGAAGCGTTGTGTTGGAAGGTCCGGCCTCAAGCGTTCTGGGTCGGAACCCCACGCGTTTCCTGTACATTCCGAAAGCAAAGCTATCCCAGTTTTCATCATGAGAAGGCGACACACAGTCACCCCTTTTACCAACATCTATTCATTTCCTCAGGAAATGAATCGCTCCAGCAAATATGCTTTCTACGTGTCAGTGGTTACGTTGACGATCCTATCTCTGTACACTCGATTTGTATATCGAAAACAGTGGGGAAGATGAAGAGGCAGGGAAGACCTAGAGTCCAGGGCTTTTGCATAAATATTACCTCCGAAGAGGAGAAGGGGATTTTTGTTTGGATAAGAACAATTTGGCTTTATTGTGAATAAGGAAGACTATTTCGGTCGAAGAAGGAGCCTATAGTTTCTGATTATTTTGCCTCTACTTTTATGTGTTTTGAAGCAGGATGTTGCTGTTGGCATAAATATAAATGTGATTTGTGTTTGTGCATATTGATGGCATACTGTTCATGATTAGTCTTGTTTATTTGAATATGATTCAATCTCATGGTTAACTTATGAGCGATCTCTGATTCAAAACCGTATTAAACACTAGTTTCTAGTTTATTTGTATCGAAAGGAATGTGTATTCCTGTATGAGTAATCTGATTGCAATCAAGCTCTAATACAACCTTGTTCATCTATGAACTCAGTAATTGATTCTTTTGGACTTGGAATTTCTTCATGGTGTTTAATTTCTTTTGTTATGCTCCTGCAGGATAGATTAGGATATTTAGGATATATACTAGAGTAGTTAGAAGAAGTGTAGATAGGATTTAATACATAGCGGTTAGCTATTTTATTTTGTTGATTTAATTGAAGTCTTCTTCTTAGAAGCAATCCTTCAACACCTATTACAGTTCACGAGGTCCCTTAAAACCCATTGGAACTAGCCATTCCAAACGAAAGTAGGCCTAATTGGGGCTTGCTTATCAGGTTAGTTCCCCTTGGTGGTATAGCGGA
The DNA here is from genome assembly GCA_031772625.1 of Pinus tabuliformis. Classification (NCBI taxonomy): domain Eukaryota; kingdom Viridiplantae; phylum Streptophyta; class Pinopsida; order Pinales; family Pinaceae; genus Pinus; species Pinus tabuliformis. Next base: position 358,872,742 of record CM062820.1, on the reverse strand, counting down.
AAATCGCCATGTCAACAAATTGGCACTATGTCAACAGGAGGTACTCCAAACGCAAGGGTAGAGGGTTTTGGAGGAGTGGGCTTCACAAAAATGGTATGTGGGCTGAGAACCCAAAGTTGGGGTTTTGTACCCAAAGGTGTGGGACTTGTTGAGCACTATCCATGCCCAAGGATATGTTAGAGCATTCTTGCACTTACAGAGTTCTAAATTTCATTAGGGCTTCTAATCCCCTTTCCTTCTCTTTTTCTTCAATCAAACCTTAGATTCCGCAACCCTATGGGGATACTGTATAAATGTCACTAGCATGATGAATACAACCATGTAACACGCCTAGTGTTGGGACTCGATCCGCAAACGAGTACACCTTGGAGTGTTTTTTTTACTTGGTTAATTATTCCCGCTTTTTAGTGGCGAATAATTTTCTTGATTTTTTCACTCACCGCATACCCTAAAGTTGGGGGACGGATTGAATGTTGAGCCCCTAAGGCATCTTAGTGTCTAGAGTCAATGTATATTAGAATGCTAGGTCATTTATGAAATTTTGTGGAATTTGACTAGGTCTAAGTAGGATTTTTTAATAGTTAAAAATTTCCTGCAAAGCGATTTTTTATAATTAATTTCTATGCAATGATGTAAATAAGTGGCCTTAGGAAATTTCTAGGGCGTGTGACTACTCGAAATTCATTTTCAGAGGCCCAACATTATCGTAGGACCCATTTTGAGGGTCAAAAAATGACTTACAGCCCCTCAAAAGCCACTTTTTCTAATGTTAGTGGCCAAAATGAGAAAAAAAATGAATAATTGGAAACCAAAGTCAAAATAAGTCATATTTTGACATGGGAATCAAGTGGAGAAGTAAATGGTGATGTGGCAGCCATTTCGGGCCCACCATATGAAACACAACTTATCTACAAAGTCAACGGCAGTCAAAATGGCATCATTTCAAGTTCATGAAATACACTGTATGGCCAAAAGTAAGTCTGGTTTAATTTTAACAAAAAAATTAAAGCGCAAAATATAAGTGGATCGGGGTAGACCCCACCTTACTCCTTGTCTGCGCATAAGTTGGGTGATTTTCACATGCCAAATTTAAAGAGACATGCTGGCCCAGTCAGAACTCCATGCAGCAAGGGAGAATCAACACATGGTTTTAATTCATTTGGTGAGATTTGATTTAAGGGAATTGTGGAGTATGTCTCCACCAATCTATACTTCACCATCCACTTGTACGCAACAATTACTTTCAGCCTTTATGCACAATGGATCACAGGGAAATACGCTGCCCAGCTAGCAGAGATACGAATAGCAGACAGTCAACTGATTTGAGGTGATAGTCAACATGGTTAATGGGCAAGGTTATGCAGGAGTTTGTCTCCTACGTGCTCCAGTTAGGTTTACACCTGTCCACAACAAAGAAAACACACTTGCTCAAGGATACACGCTGCCCTGGTTTGAGATCCATGCCTTGACACCTACAACAATCACAAGATATGCATTGAACAATCAAGGAGTAGAGACTGCCACTTACAGCAGTCATATCAACCACTTGTTTGATCACTTCTACGTTGGGATATGCTGCATGATGCCACTTGTTTCTCACATTTTGAATTGGGATTTGCTCCCAGTCTTCTAATAAATTGAGCCATTGAGCTCCTATTTTGTATCTTTACAACAAGCTATTGGGCTTACGAAGACTCTACTGGATTTTGTATTCACTTTTATATAATAAAAAAGACTTTGGGCTACTATTGTGTTGGTCTTCTCCTTCCATTGCTGGAGGTTATGTTATTTCAATTGTTGTGCTTTACATTCTATATGTATGTTGGATTATGTTAGTTATCATTTTGCCATTTCTTTGGATTAACATATGCAAGGTATGTTTTATAGTTTTTGGCTTAGAGAAATACTCTACGAGGAGGAGCACTAGAAATTTTTTGGTGAAATCTCTAGCCGCCTCCTCCATTGTATAATCTAAATGCTTTATGATTGCTAACATCTGTTTTCAAGTGTGTAGAGATCTTTAGATTTGGTTGAAGGATTTATTTGGGTGTGGGGATAACTCTCAGATGGACAAACTCACTCCCATGATCAAGAATATAAGGACCCAATCGGTTTGCCTCAAGGGTCTCATCAAATGAAGTTGAATAGGGGGAGCTTCCTTTCCTCTAGCCAACTAAGATCACATAAAATTAAACTCAATATATTTCTTGATCAATATCTTGTGCTATCAAGGATTTTAGTTGCTATTTAGAGCATGATTATGGCTAGACAGGTATGGAAGTTTACTTGCATGTCTTGATCTAGTTTTTGTACACTAATTGTAGATTATTATTTCCCTTCTTGCATGCCTTTTTCCATTCATTTTTGGATCTGTTTTACAGCCTCCTTGAGCAGATTTGTAGACCCCTTTTGGTGGCAGATTTGAAGGAGAAGCCAATTGAAATTACTAGCACATCCTTTACAGGACCTTTAACATTCATTTGGTAACCTTTTGACAAGGCCGTGGGCTTCTTTGGGGGCAGATTTTGAACAAGATCTTAAGCTGATATCAAGGCTGCCTCATTCCTTGACAGGGCCATGGGCTTTAAGGGGCACCTTTGGTAGCCTTTTGACAAGGCCGTGGGCTTCTTCGGGGGCAGATTTTGAACAAGATCTTAAGCTGATATCAAGGCTGCCTCATTCCTTGACAGGGCCATGGGCTTTAAGGGGCACCTTCTCTCTTCTCCAAGCATAATCTTCCACATTCTTCAAGGCTGATTTTATTGCTGCAAAATAGTCTATATATTTTTTAGATTTAAGGAGCCCTTTTTTGTAACTCAAGTGCCAAGTTTTTTCCTTCTTAAGGAGGAGGAGACATTGTTCTTGTAAGTGGTTACTTTGTAAATTCTCCTTTTGCTTCATAGGCAACCTTTGAAAATGTTTCTCTCTTTATAATATCACTCTAATAAAATAATCTTTTTGCTTGAGGGAGCTTGGGAGGCTCTCCCATGGTATCCCTTCTCCCCATTTAGAGGGAGGATCTTTGCTTGTGGGTAGACTAATCTCTTAGTTTAGTTACTCTAATTTCCTTTGCCAATCTCATTCATGCATGATTAGTTTCCTAACATAACACTCACATCCTTTTTTCAAATTAGCATACATTTGAGATTGGTTTATGTTTGCCATTTCCATTTCTTAAATACTTCTATTGGGAAATCTAATACAACACATGCAAATATTCTTTTGATGCAAGCAAATATTTTATGCTTATTTGGCAAGCTTAAATTAGTTTAAGTTATCCATCTACTTTGGTTTCACAAGTCTCTTGAGGATATTGCTTTATCATTGCCAATTTATATTATGTGGCATCATTATTGTTGGGCCTTTCTTATGTCACTCCTTTGAAGCAATTTGACATTGATTTCTTTTGCTTGCAAAGCAATATTTGGACAAACTAGAAGGAGCCTCGAACTATAGGGCATGGAAAAAGTGAATATACCTCATTCTCGAAAAGAACAATGTCTTGGATCTCGTTAAAGGAAAAGTCAAGAAGCCTACTGATGAATCAACTGATGTAGAGAAAGCAAAGTTTATAGAAATCGATATCGTGGCTATGAACCTAATAGTGGATGGAGTTAAGGATAACCTAACTCCATACATATCCAGCGTAAATTCCGCTCAAGAAATATATGATGCTTGCTCGAACTTGTTCACAATCAAAAACATTGGCCAAATAGCAAGCCTCAAGAATGAACTAAGAACTGTTAAGATGACAAATGATGATACCGTTTCATCATATCTCATAAAGATATTTAGAATCAGAGATGAACTCGAAGCTATAGATGAAGTTGTCCCATCAAAGGAGCTCGTAATTATTGCCCTTCTAGGACTACCAAAATCTTGGAGTGCCTTTGCATTAGAACTTAACAGTTGAAGGGATATTCCAACATTTGAACAATTTTGGAATGCATGCAGTCAAGAAGAAGCCAAAATATCATTAGTAAACAAGGAGGAGGATGAAGAAGAAAACACCTCAAATGCCTATTCCGCTCATCAAACGAAGGGAACTTTCAGGAAGTCCAAAGGACCAACGAAGAAAATGGACCTATCCAAAGTCGATTGTTACAATTGCCACAAGATTGGTCATTACAAGAGTCATTGTCTTGAGAATCCAAGAAATAATAAGAGAGATAGAGATCAAGCAAATGTCGCAGATGAAGGTCCTCCAAAGAAGAACAAGATGGAAGAATCCAAAGTCAAAGACTTATTTGCTAGAGACTCTTAGGGACTCTATCCCTTACATATCTTTCTATTCTAAGCTTTGCATTGTTTTTCTTTATGTTTTGAAATCTAGAACTTGTAAGTCTAACATTTCTTGTTAGAACATGTTTTTATAAGTGGTAGGTTTCCCTCAAGATTGAATTAAGGGGGAGCCTCCACCAATTTACCAAAAGATAAGTATTTTGTTCTTTGTTTCATCTTTTCATGTTTGGTTTCCTCCTCACATCAAGACTTGTTTGAATTATATGCCAATAACCTTTTATATTTTCCGTGTTAGGAAAGCTTGCTGAATACTCAAGGGTTATGGAGGAGACTTCAAAGGATAGACTTGAAGCATGAACGAAGTTCCGCCCTTCAAGAATTGATGTCAAACAAGGTTTGTTAAGAAACAACTAGAGGTATGTCTTAAACTATAAGTTTTGTTATAAAGTTCTCTTCATGCAAATGTATGGTCATTCTCACTTTTAAATTTGCTTTACATTACTAACGTCATTATGCCTAGGGTTTTGAATCGCAAGAGATTCTTGTTAGGGTGATTAATCATTGGATTAAATCTACTCTCATTACATTATAATTCTTATGGATCCCTAGAAGGTTCTCTATAAAACCCTAACCTAAGGGTGTGTCAATATTGATTATGAAACCCTAGTCTACTTAGGGTTGATGATGAAGTCTAGAAATCCTATTTTCTTGATCTTTAGAATTTTGGTATTGTTATAATATAAGTGCTAGTTCTTTAGGGTTTTTTGTTAATGTACTATAATACTAGACCTTTAGGGTTTGGTAAATTAGGGTTTATGAGAAAAACCCGTGATGTTGTAAGATTCTTGGGATAAAACCTTGAGTGTGTTTGGTTGAAACCCTAGTCTTGTCAAAATTTGTTAACTTTAATATATTAATGTATGTGTCTTAGGATTACCTAATAGATAGTATTGTGATTCGTTAGTGCATGATTATAAAATCCTAGATATGTATATTTGTTAACCTATTTGTCGTTGCTCATGTTTTACTCCATGAAGTCTAGAGTTTGTACCTATGCCTAGTAAAGATTGATAATCTAGGATTTGATGATATTATTAATATGTTTTAGTTTTGATATCTAGGGTTTGCAGCAAGACCTAATAGACTCTAACATGCATACTAGAATTGTTATTTAATATCTAAAGGCTTTATCACAAAGGTGGAATCTAGGGTTTGCAAGAGTAAGAGTCTGTTATCTTGATTGAGTTGCTTTAAGTCTTAATAATATGATCTAGTGTTTATGACAATAATCCTAGAAAAGGTTGAAGTATGTTTCTCTTGCTGATTATGAGCCTAAGCAGGTTTAGGTATATGATGTCTAAAGTTTGAATGTTTTAATGCATCATTTATAATAACTTGATTTTTGGTATAGTTAAATTCATTTTTTGGTTGTACTTGCTATTGAAGGTTTTGTAGGTACACAATATTCAAGATAATGAAGACATCCATGTGAGCATGATGAAGGAAGCTATAAGAATGATGATGATCAAGATGACCTTGATACCATAAGGAGGAATGGATCCATGAAAGAGTCTCCTATGTTATAAGGAAGTAGTTGACCTCTCTATGTTGAGAAGGAGCATGGTTAGAAGAAGAGAATACATCTCCCTAGTTGAGAGGAGAACATATTTTGATAGTCATGATGGATACCTTATAGAAGAAATCAGAGAATGAATGACAATGTCTTGGTGCTACTGAAGAAATGAACAACTTCCGACTAATTGCATATGAATAACTTGATACAAGTGGCATCAGGATGATTGTGGACCCTAAAGGTTTGTGCCTAGTTATATATGTATTTGAAAGTTTATTACTAATTGGGGTTGTGTTTGTATAGATAAATCTCTCCATAAGAAGGATGAACACTCTAGAAGCATGCTTTGAGAAATAAATATATCTAGTTTATTAGGGAGAGTTGAAGCATCTAATGGCGGATGCTTGGGAGGACGTCTGGCCGACCTATGTGTGTTTGATGTCTAGATCCCGAAGAGGGAGAGTGGTGTTGGTCTTGGAGCTTTGACCTTGGATACACACCTGGATCCCTGGGTTGATTGTTAGTTAGTAAGCTTGATGGTACCCAGACTGGCTGAAAGCTTTAGTCCATCTTAGTCCCACCTGGATAGATTACCCCGTTAGGAATCTAGTCCGTAACACTGAGTGTGCTGAACTCTTCATATTTCATTTTGGAGATCTTCCATGTACCTCTTTAGATATAGGTAACTAGGAAGACCTCCCTAGTTTGGATGGAGTGTTGAAGAATGTAACTAACATTGGTCTTCATAATTGTACTTGAGACATAATGAGATATATTTATCAAATGAAAGGAAAATAAATTTTATTATTAAATAAATTGGCTTATTAAAGGAAGGGTTTCATGCTTGGGTCAATTTTTTTTAGGTCAAGGTCTCCATTGAAGACCTCTAGGGTTTATGTCAAGTGTCCTTGTATATGTCATATTGTAAGAAACTCTTCTTGGGAATTATTTGTCAGGAAATAAATTTATTATAATGTAAGTTAGGTCAATTAGGCCTCCTCCAGGAAGTCGGCCTCAAACTGGACAGGTCGGCCTAAACTGGGAAGCAGAATCACTATATAAAGGCAACAACTCGACTTCATTTGTCACTCACTCACAACAAGCTTGAATTGCAGTTGTTGGGAGTAGTAAAAGAGTGAAATTCAAGAAGGAAGAAAAAAAAGGCTAATGAAGGAGAATGAGGTTGTTATTTTGCTAACGAAGTCAAATTTCTCTCTCTCTCTTGTCTCACACGTGTGAAGGAACTGAAGCTGCAAGAGGCCGAAATTGCAGTCTTGAAGCTGGGCCGAAATTTTGATGCAATATCAATGCAACATTGTAATAGTGTTGATGTAGTGTTGTTGCAGTTGATCTTTGAAGGTTTGAAGAACATTTTGAGAGTTGACTTGGTGGAGGAGGAAGGTTTGTTGGTCTAGGGTCTTGGTCTATCTCATCTTGAATTACATAAGGAAGAGTTCTTGATTGGGTTTTCCCCTATATAGGGGTTTTGCCCTAGCTGTGTGCCTGCATCTAGTGTCCTTGATATTCTTGTTTTGGTTTTGGTAATTGCTTGATGAACTAAGGTAAAAGAACATAAGAAAGATTATAATAATAATTCAAAGAAATGACAAGTAATTATCAACAAGAGAAAATCTTTTAGCCTTTCCGATTTTCTAACAGGTATGACTGAGTTGCATTGTGGATGATTTGTTGCTGTTTTCAACGACATTGATTTTTTGGTTAGGGTTATTGTCTGCTGTAGAAAAATGATAGATTTGACATCTGCCTTTCCGAGTTTCTAGCAGGTATGACTGAGTTGGATTGTGGATGATTTGCCAATGTTTTCACCAGCGTTGACTTTTTGGTTAGGGCTATTGACTGTTGTAGAAAAATTACAGATTTGACAGGGCTGCTTTGACTCTCATTTGGAAAGTCAATTTTGGCTTTATTGTACTCTTTCTCTCTCTCTCTCTTTGCTGAACATTTGATATAATAAGAAGATGAATTGATCAAGGATTTTCCCCATCTTGGGTTTTTTCCTTGGCATTCGCCAAATCTGGTGTTCTCTTGTCTTGGCTTGTCTTTTTCTTTGGTTATTTATTTTCTATCTACAATTTTTTGTTTGTTTGTTTGTTAAGCTTGGCAGTACTCTCTCATTTTCGATTTTACATGTCCATTATTCACACCGCAACGGGGGAGGGTGGTACAAGATTCGAACCCAAGATCTCCGCTTCAGTGAGACCTCATTCCACGACCATCGCCACTTGAGCCACCCCACGCGGACTATGTTCTATCTACAATTATTGTCAATGTGATTTATGGTTAATGTGATTGCTACTGGGATACTAAATTGGAAATTGTCATTGGGTTGCTAAAAGAACATTTAAGTAATTGTGCTAAGCATAGAACATACCATTTTTAACTAAAATTAACATGGTATCAGAGCCCAGGTGAAGAGAAAGCCTAAGCACAAGAGAGAAAACCAATCACAAAGAGATCAGTTGGACAAAACAAGTCTCCATGGCATCTACATCTTACTTCAATACTGAGGACAAGCTCAATGAAAAATCTGCATATCATGCATGGAAGATGAGTTTTGACTTGACTTTGGAAGAGCATGATGCAATGGACTATGTGCAAGGAAAAGTGATGGAGCCTCCTCCAAATGCACTAACAGCTGCTAAGATAAAGTATTGAAAAGGTGAGGTCAAAGCTAAGAAAATTATCGTTGACTCCATTCAAAAGCATTTGGTTACTTATATTTCTGATTTGGAAACATCTAAGGAGATGTATGATAAGCTTGTTGGGATGTTCAAAGTAAATAATGCAAATCAAATCCTCTTTCTCAAAAACAAGTTGAAGGACATCAAGATGAATAAAGGGGAGTGTATCCAATCCTACTTCATGAGAATAACTCATATCAAGAATGATCTAATGTCTATTGGAGAAGTTATTGCTGACAGGGAGCTCACTCTCATTGCACTTGGAGGTCTTACAAGACCTTGTCATGTATTTGTCACCACTATTCTCAGCAATGATAGGATACCTGGTTTTGATGAGTTATTGGCTAGATGCACTCAAGAGGAGACTAGGATGATGGAGAGAGACAAGCCCTCAAATGGAAATGACCTACTGTCTTCTTTGTTCATGCAAAAAGGAAGAATAATGTTGGTCCAAGGAGCCAAGGTCAAGGGTTCAAGAAGGGAATCAAGGAAGGAAGTAAACGAAGTTGCTACAATTGCAACAGGTTTGGCCACTATTCTAGAGAGTCTCCTCACAAGAAGATTACTTCGAAGGGATGATGACAGGTTCAACAACAATGGAAAGAGGAATGCTCCTACTACTCGAAATGGAAATGGTCGACCTCCGAGGACAAGAAATGCCAGGTATGATGAAAGTAATGCTGTAGGAAAACAAGATGTGTTTTATCTTATTTCCACTCTATCTACTGTCTCTCCTTTGGATACGTTGGATCATTGGTTGATTGATAGTGGAGCCTCAAGGCACTTCATTGGATCAATGTTGTAGGAAGCGTTCCCCCCTCGGTTCCAAGGCCCGAAGCGCGTCCCATGCGGATGCGTCCAGGAAACGTCCCCGGAAGTGCGCTTGGAAAATTCGGAAGCGCGCTTCCTGGAAATTTCGAAAGCTTTCCTCCGAAGCGCGCTTTGTACGACGCTTCAGAGGGCGAAGCGTACGCTTCCCATATGCTTCCGTACGATTCCGAAAAAGCACCGCGCTGTTTAGAAAATCAATTTTTTTTTTTTTTTTTTTTTTCAATTTTAGGTGAGTTTGCTTGTTGGGGGTGGGTCCACCTTGGGTTAGCGTGAGGAATGAAAGCAAAAAAAATATAAATATAGCAGATGCTCCCTCATGGTAATGTTAAACTCTTAAAGTAAAAGTGACATTCTCCTTTATTTTTCATTTTCATCCTTTTACTTAAATTTTTAACATTACCATGAAATGACTCAGGATGTTTGAGAGTGGTTCCAACCTCATTGGACTTCATATGGAGAAAATAGAATTTCATATCCTATTCAAAATTCAGCAGACTTAACAGTTTTGAGGAATTCAGGATCAATGGGATTGTGGCATTTCATTAGATTATATCAAATATGAAGGTATGCGATTAGCATTTAATCAAGAGTACCAAGCCTTATATGTACCCTAGTGTTGGTGGTGTTAATTGTTGAACTCCTTTGTCACGCAACACGCCCTTTGCAAAAAACTACCTTTCAATCAAGTCAAAATCATCGATCAAGCATGTTAAGCTTTTTCTACCATATTTTAAGTCTTGATCAAAATTGGGCAATGTTGACTAATATCCCTAGACAATCGAGGTAGAGGCAAAGGCTAGACAAGAGGAGAAGAATCTAGATTCTAGATGGTTGGTGCATCTAAATGGTTGATGCTCGAGTAATTGATCATTAATGTACAATGGATGTTATATCTATCTTGATTTATGCAAAAATATTCATGTTTTCATGTCTTCTACAACTAATTTGGTATTTGGGATGTTTGTTTTGAGTATAAATGCAAAATAATTATATATATCTATATATATATATATATATATATATATAGATAGATAGTAGACGCTTCGCTTCTTAGATTTTTGGAAAATGACGCTTCCCAAAAACGTCCCTGCTTCGTCCCTGCTTCGTGCAACATTGCATTGGATACAAGGAGGCCCTCTCAAATTTGGTGTAAAAGAAGACTAATTTAGAAATCATACTTGGAGATAATGCCACCGACCCCGTGAATGGAATAGGTATTGTCACTCTTCACTTGAATCAAGGTCAAACAATTCATCTACAAGAAGTATTGTATGTGCCCAATTTGAAGAAGAATTTGGTGTCTATTTTTGCGATGGAAGATAAAGGCTTCAAGGTAGCATTCGTTGATGGAAAGGTCTGTATTTGGCAAAGAAACCCTAAAGATGCAACTCTTGGATTTAATGTTGATGGTCTCTATCAAGTCGGAGGAAGTCCTTTGGGAGCTTTGGCAAGTGATGCTTCACTTCAATATGAGCTATGGAAACAACTGGGAATTATTTTTCTAATTGTTAATTTATTTAACAATTTATCTACTCTTTTCTACGACAAATATAAAATAACTCACACTGTGATTTTCACAAATAAATACTGTGGAAGAGAAATAACGCTGGAAACTGAGAAAATCTAGCACACACATAAAAATGACACCGTTATTTTCGGACAAATGTCCCTAGAAAAACCCAACTTGGGAAAACTGGTGCATCAACTGAGGATTTTATTATTATGTAGCAGTGAGAAATTTTGGGCACAATTTTGATGCCAAATTTGGCAATCCTATAGAGAAAAAACATTGGCAAGATTCTAGTGAGGAATTTTCCTCACCCCATAGGCAAATCCGGGCTCTGATTGCAGCTCCAAGTGAGCCGTCCAAATTGCCTCTGTGCAGGCTTGCATCACCCTAGTGCAGTCTCTTCCTATGGACATCTTGAATCAGCTGCTCTTGTAGTTGTCCTATCTGCCACTGGCTGTGAACCTGTCTCTCCGTCTTCTGAACCCTTTACCGGCCTCTGGAACTAAAACTCGACTTCTCTCTAGCAAAATCGAACTGATTGCAGCTCCAAGTGAGCCGTCCAAATTGCCTGTGCACAGGCTTGCATCACCCTAGCGCAGTCTCTTCTCATGAACATCCTGAATCAACTGTTCCTGTAGTTGTCCCCTCTGCCACTGGCTGTGAAACTGTCTCTCTGGCTTTCTGAACCCTTTATCGGCCTCTGGAACTAAAACTCGACTTCTCTCTAGCAAAATCGAACTGCCCTCTGGAGGATTATGCGCAACCCCTACGTCAACCTCATTGTGGTTCTTCTGGCTCTCTGCAAATGCACTCGCTGTATCTGGAAAATTTCCTCCAACCTCACTATCCATGTCTCTCACTGTCTCTACTTCTCCTTGAAGCTCGAACTCTCCAGCAACTGCTGCTATTCTGTAAAATCAAATTCTCCAAGTGTCTCTGGTGTTTCTGGCGTGTTCTCCAAGCGCCCATTGACTTCTTCTTATAATCTTTTATTGGAGCACCAACGACCAAGATAAAAAATTAATCAATGGCTAGGATCATATTAGAGTCGATTAGTGTGAGTTTCTAAATGATTCACACCTTCACTTAATTAATTCTGATTAATTAGCCATATTCCCTAAGTTTAAACTTAGGAAATATGTAAAAATCGGCTAATACTCTAATTAAACCATCTCTAGGTGGAATTTCCAGAAACAATTTCTGAGTTTTGGAGATCTCATGTATTCTAGCATCTCCACCAAATTTCGTGGCTAGGACACATTTGATGCTACAAAAACTAACACTCCCTCTTAGTGAGGACTGTGTTCTAATACTGCACACTCTGTCTCTGTATCATCTCTTGTCACGCTGCTGATGTCTCGCTGTTGCTTCTCACCAACCACTGCGCATCTGTGCTACTGCTAAACTTGTTGTACTACTGCTAACTTTGTATCTGCACTGCAATTCCTCTCATTTGTTGCTGCTGCAATTACAACTACCGCAACTGAGAAGTATCCAGAAGACTGAACCAATTGTGTTTAGTATGATGCATCTGTCTCTTGTGTCCTGACTGCTACTAGCCTCTGCACTGCCATTGAAGAATCTACGCTGTTGCTGACTCTACACTGTGCTACTCTGCACTGCATCCCGAACACCTGACTGGTACTAGTCTGCAACTGTTACTCTGGAATCCTGACTGCATCAACTGTCATAGAGCCATCCTGCTACTGAATGTTGTGGGCCCTCGTAGCCTGGTGATGATCCATGAGGTGGAATTCGCAAGGACACTGCCCATCTTTGTAGCTCTCTGGCATACAACACCAAATCACCCCACCTCACTCCCGGAGGTATATTTGTGAACATAGCAAACTCTTCCTCTAGCCTAGAGGAAAGCTTGTCTATTTCCTCGGATGCTGCTTGCTAGTCTTACATCGCCTGCTTGCCTTTCTTCTTGAGAGGACATTGGGTACTGTAGTAGCCAATCTCGCCACACTTGAAGCACTTGACCTTTGATAGGTCCTTCTTCTATTTTTGCTCCCCTTGCCCATGACTGGGACCCTTCGATGCTAGGGCCGTGTTCTCCTCCGCACTATTCGGTCCCTTGCTGCTGCTGCAATTGATGGTACACTTTAATAGAGCCCTCCTCAAATCCAACTACTGAAAATCGGCCCACATCCTGTCCCACCCAAGCAAAGTGTCTTTGCCTAATATGCTTTGGACAAACATTTGCTAGTACTCTGAGAGACTGCTTAGTGCCAATTGTACAAACTTTGTGGGTTGGGGTGCGTCCCCAACAGTTTCTAGTTGATCTCAAACCTTTTGAATCCTCGTGAGGAAGGGATGTATGCCTTCACCCTTTTGCATTCTAATGCTTTTGAGCTTCTCATGGAGAAACATCTTTCGCTGCTTGGAAGAATTCTGGTATAGCATAGAGAGAGCTATTGCATTTCCTTGACAATATTTTTGCTAGAAATATGCGAGACTATATAATCTCGGACTCCATCCAAAATCATCCGCTTCGCCTTCACCATTTCCTTTTCTGTACTCCTTGAGCTAATCTTTGTCCTAGGAAACTGACACCACATTATCTGTGTAGGCTTTCAGGCCATATTCATCTAGAAGGAAGCACATCCTAGCCTTGCAGATGACATAGTTGGAACCTCCATACAATCTATCTTAATCTCTAAGCCCAGCTGTGGCCATCTTGAAAGCTATCGAAAACCCCCTTTCCTTCTTCACCATTTCCTTTTCTCTACTCCTTGAGCTAATCTTTGTCCTAGGAAACTGACACCACATTATCTGTGTAGGCTTTCAGGCCATATTCATCTAGAAGGAAGCACATCCTAGCCTTGCAGATGACATAGTTGGAACCTCCATACAATCTATCTTAATCTCTAAGCTCAGCTGTGGCCATCTTGAAAAGCTATCGAAAACCCTCTTTCCTTCTGCTTGGTTGTTGCTCTGCTACTTGCACTCCCTTCTGGAATCCGTGGATCTGCTAGCTGCTATTGCATCTGCTTGGAAACATCGAACTTTTTAGACTCGAAGTTCCCTAAATTTTTTTTTCCCTCTGTTGTGTGCGCTTTTCTCTTCCAGCCGACAGTGATTTTGCTGTTGCAAAACCCTCTACATCCAACCAGAAATATTCTTGATGAAAAATATGAGCTGCAATCGCTCCCTTTGACTATTCGAATCACTAACCCGGGTAAATTGACTTTTCTGCAGCCCTGCAACTGAAAATTGAATTTCTGCCCTAGCAATTTGGCCTGCATGTCTGGGTACTATGTTGCCTCTGATAACTTTGACTTGTTGCTCCGACTGAACAATGAAATTCTCACCTCCGCTTCTGAGCTTCGCGGTCGATCACTCACGCTCTTATACCCTGTAAGAATTTCATCCATCACAACAACTGGAAATTATTTTTCTAATTGTTAATTTATTTAACAATTTATCTGTTGTTTGCTAAGACAAATATCAAATAACTCACACTGTGATTTTCAAAAATAAATATTGCAAAAGAGAAATAGTGTTGGAAACTCAAAAAGTCTAGCGCACATAAAAATGACGCTGTTATTTTGGGAAAAATGTCCTCAGAATAACCCAACTTGGGAAAGTCGGTGCAATAGTTGAAGGTTTTATTATTATGCAGCAGTGAGAAATTCCGAGTACAATTTGGATGCCAAATCTAGCAATCCTACAAAGAAAAAATTCGGGCTCTGACTGCAGTTCCAAATGATCCATCCAAACTGCCTCTGCGTAATCCTGCGTCACCCTAGCGTAGTCTCTTTCCACGCACAACCTTAATCAACTGCGCTTTTAGCCATCCTGTCTGCCATTGTCTGAGAAACTGTCTCTCCGACTTTCTGGAAACCTTTCTTGACCTCTGGATCGAAAAATCAGCTTCTCTCCAGAAAAATCGAACTGCCCTCTAGAGGCTTATACATAGCCCCTGTGTCACCCTCACTGTGGTTCTTTTGCCTCTATGCAAATGCACTCTCTAGATCTAGAAAACTTCCTCTAGCCTCATTGTCCCTACCTCTCACTATCTCGACTTCCTCCTAAAGATCGAGCTCTCGGGCAACTGTCTGTTGCTACTCTGGAAAATCGAATTTTGCAAGTGTCTTTGGTGTTTATGGTGTGTTCTCCAAGTGCCCATCAACTTTTTCTTATAATCCTTTGTCGGAGCACTAACGACCAAGACTAAAACTTAATCAATGGTTAGGATCATATCAGAGTTGATCCGTGTGAGTTTCTAGATGATTCACACCTTGACTTAATTAATTTTGGCTAACTGGACATATTCCCTAAGTTTAGACTTAGGAAATATTTAAAAATCGGCTAATAATCCAATTAAGCCATCTCTATGTGGAATTTCTAGAAATGATTTATGGGTTTTGGAGATCTCATGTTTTCTAGCCACTCCGCCAAATTTCTTGGCTGGAACACATCCGATGCTACAAAAACTAACAAGGAAGATGGTCATAGGTATGTCCGAATTCAACATGAATCATGAAGGTGTTTGTTAGGGTTGTGCAGTTGGGAAACTTACAAAGAGACCATTCCCTTCTAGTGAAAGGAAGACAATCGATATTCTTCAACTGGTCCATTCTGACCTGTCTGGTATATTGCTCGTAACATCGTTGGGAGGATACTTACATTATGCAATCTTTGTGGATGACTACTCTCATAAAACATGGATCTATTTCTTCAAGAGGAAGGATGAAGTGTTTAAATGGTTTCGTTCCTTCAAAGCTTTGGTGGAAAATAAAACAGGGAAGAAGATCAAGATATTGAGGACCGACAATGGAGCTGAATATGAATCAAATGAATTTAATGACTTTTGCGGAGAGGCTGGCATTAAGAGGGAGACAACTGTCCCATACACTCCTGAGTAGAACGGCATTGCTGAAAGGAAGAATCAAACAATAATGGAAGCCACGTGGGCCATGCTCCATGATCAAGGCCTACCAAAGTTCTTATGGGGAGAAGCCGACAACACTGCTGTATATGTTCAGTATAGGGGCCCGTATCAAGCATTGGATTTCAAGACACCTGAGAAAGTCTTCACTAGTAAGAAACTTGATGTTTCTCATTTTAGAATATTTGGTTGTTCGATATATCTTCATGTGCCTAAAGAGAAGAGGAATAAGCTAGAAGCTTTTGGGAAGAAAGGTATATTTGTTGGCAATTCAAGGGCATAGAGAATGTATGTGCCTAGTGAAAGAGATTTGGAAATGAGCCGTGATGTTACCTTTGATGAAGATACCACCCTTGGGAAAGATAGATATCTCCCTATCCCAAGGGAGGACAATGATGATGTTGTGGAAAAACAGGATGAACTTTCAACAGATTAGCTTATGCATAATAATGATGGTCCGATGGATCCTATTGATCCACTCTTGGTGGTTTGTCTACCTCAAGGAAAAGACCTCTATGGCTCAAAGATACTCTCGAAGATGTCGAAAGACATATTGCTCCAAGAGGGACATTTTGTGAAAGTAAGAAGCCGACAAGTATCAAGGGTACTTGGTTGCTATGAGTACTATTGTTCAAGTTGAACCATGCACGTTCGAAGAAGTCGTAAAGCATCAAGTTTGGAATGATGCGATGAATGAGGAGTATGAGTCAATCATGAAGAATGATATCTGTTGATTCGGGGTAGCATCAGATGTGCTCTAGGCCTCAAATTTTGCAGGGAGGCTTGGGCACATGCATTCTAATGAACCCAAAAAGCGTTTTGGGAAATTCCACCTAGATACAATTTTATTAAAATAATTAATAATTTGTAATGAGACCCTATGTCTAAACTTAGGAAATTAAAAATATTAGTGGTTATTAATATAATTGTGGGTGTAACTTTTAAAAGAAGACGAGGATCAAGCTAAAATGATCGTAGCCATTGATTAGCCGTTGAATGTCAACGAGAAGATTATTTAAGGGAGCTTGTGGGTCATTTGAAAAACGCATCGAGAGATCAAGAGATCGAATTTCTGAAGTGAGAAGTTCTCAGAAGGAAAGTTCTGATCGAGGAGATTTCTTGCAATTGAGGGGCAGAGATAACATCCTGAGAGAGATTTTCTTAGGCAAAGACTCATCAATAGAGAGAGGCAGAGAGTGATCCAACAACTCTCACGTATAGGTTGACGTAGGGTCACGAAGGGCCACGTAGAGGCAACACAGAGGTTGAGAGAGAGTTTGAAATTTTTCTGGGCAGAGTCAGTTTCCGAAGCCGGGGTGTGAGACCAGGAGGCTGAGAGTAATGATTACGGGGAGTAATTCGGTCAACTGGCTGTGTGACGCAGTGTCTAGAGGGCTTGACGTAGGGATTGTGTGAGGACTGTGCAGAGGCATATAATGGTTGCTAGAGGTGCCTCATCCAGTGTCCAGATCAACCGAGATTTTTCTCAGTGATTGTGTGAGGTAATCTCACAAATCTTTTTGATAGTATTTCTCTCTCTGTAACTGAATAATCCTTGAGGTATTCAGAGATGCATTCAGAATTTGCTACTGCTTAATACTAATAAACCCCTAGAGCTGTTGCACTGCTTTTCTCGCATTTGGGTTTTTCTGGGGACATTTGTCCAAAAATAACGGTGTCATTGTGTTGTATTTTCTTTCTTGCTCAGTCTCTTGTTTCCACATATAATTTAATTAACTGAAGGCTGCAATAGTATTTACTTCGATATTTATCGTAGCACAGTAAATAACTTGTATGACTTAACAAGTAGGGAAAGGAACATTGGTTTGCTGCAGTAGGAATTTTGGTTGATGAATTTTCACAATGTCTAGGATGTGGTGCCTAGACCCAAGGACAAGTCTATGATCACTTCTAAATGGCTTTACAATGGGAGTGCTAAAAAATGTAAGGGAAAGTGTGTTGCTCGAGGCTTTTCTCAAAAGGAAGGAGTGGACTATGACAAGATATTTGCACTAGTGGCGCGATATACCACTATCCGATGTATCACTGCTCTGCTGCCAAACATGGATGGAGCCTACATCAAATAGATGTCAATACTATTTTCTTGCATGGCTCGCTTAAGGAGGAAGTCTACTTGGAACAACCTCAGGGGTTTGAAGTACAAGATGAAAGGGCACATGTATGCAGGTTGAAGAAAAATCTCTATGGGTTGAAGAAGGCCCCTAGGGCTAGGTATGAGAGGATTGACAATTATCTCGTGAGGCTTGGATTTACAAAGATCTATTCTGATCCTAACCTATACTTCAAGGTTGAAAATTACATGCCTCTTATTTTGGTCCTTTATGTTGATGATCTGTTTTTCGTTGGTGTGGACCCTCTCATTTATCAATGCAAAAGGGAGTTGACTTCTAAGTTCGAGATGAAGGATCTAGCACTGATGCGTTACTTTTTGGGCCTGGAGGTTTGGCAAAAGCCAGGGAGATTTTCCTTTCTCAAGGAAAATACATTGTGAAGCTGCTAGAGAGATGTGGGATGGTGGATTGCAAGTCTGTGTCTACTCCGATGGAACTCAACTTCAAGAAGCTATGTGGAAGTGTTGCTGGGCCCGAATTGGCAAACCCTTCTGAGTATCGACAACATGTGGGGGCTCTGATGTTCTTGGTAAACTCCTGTCCAGACATATGCTTCGCTGTAAATACTTTGAGTCAATTTATGGTTGAACCTCATCACATACATTGGATTGCTGCTAAGAATCTCTTGAGGTATGTCTGTGGCACAATCTACCTTGGGCTGAGCTACACTATCAGGAATTTGAGGCTACATGGATATTTTGATGCTGACTGGGCTGGCAGTGTGGTGGATAGAAAAAGCACGTCAAGATGCTGCGTCTCATCAGGGTCTGCTTCAATTTCATGGATGAGCAGGAAGCAAAAGTCGGTTGCTTTAAGAGCCGTCGAGGCCTAATATACTACTGCCAGTATGGCCCGTTGTGAAGCTATCTAGTTAAGGAAGCTCTTCGGTGAGCTATTTGAGCATGTGCTGGATACCATCGTGATATATTGTGACAACCAAAGTGGGATTTGCCTGTCAAAGAATCCCGTGTTCCACGACTGCTCCAAGCATGTTGACATCAGGTACCACTTTATTTAGGATATGGTACAACGGTGAGTAATAAGACTCCATCACATTAGGACTGATGAGCAGCTTGTTGACATCCTCATGAAGCCCTTGTGGAAGGTCAAATTCTTAGCCTTCTGAGAGAGACTTGTAGTCGTTAAAGGACCCTCCCATGAGGGTCCCGCTTGAGTTGAACATTGAGCTCTGGGAGCTCTTGGGGGTTTGGGGTACTTATTGGAGCTATGAGTGACCATAGGGTGAGTGGTTCATCTTCCTCTGTGATTCCCCATGATGGTTGACATGTGTGTACGGTGAGTGGTTCATCTTCCCCTACAATTGATGATATATGTGTGAAAATTCCTTTAACCCAGGAATCCCTACTGCAACAAGTGATAATATTTCTCCTACATTTACCTGAACAAGTTATTTGCAGCTTCCTATGACAAACGGCAAAATACATATACTGCAGCCTACACCAATTAAATAATATGCTGAAACAAGAAACTGAACAAGAGAAAGATACAACACAAATGACATGGTTGTTTTTGGACAAACGTCACCGGAAAAACCCAATGCGGGAAAACCAGTGTAGCAGAGCTGAGGGTTTGTAATATTAAGCTGAAGTTATTTTTGAATACAGTCTCTGGATGCCTTGCTGGCAATCCAGTACAGAGAAAACCACTCGATAGAAGAAAGTAGTGAGATTACCTCACTTTACACTACAACTCCCGACTGATCCGACAGCTGAACCAACGAGTTCCCCAGCTACTTCTGCGTCGATTCATTTTGCCTTCTGGAGCTGATTCTAGCCCTCCCAACTCAGAAACATGAGCCTTTTAAGCAAATTCTGACTTCTGCGTAGGAGGCTCTGCGCTGCTCTGCATGGTCCTTGCGTGAACCCTTCCTTGCTCTTTGTCACTCTCTCTGCCTTTTTACTAAGTATTCTTGGCTCCGGAGAAGATCCTCCAGCCAAAACTCCCTCTGCCCCTCTCTGCGTGATCACTACAAATCACTGCGCTGCCTCTCACTTCAGCGATTCGATCTGATTGATCAGTTCTCTGTGTATCTTCCAACTCACCCTCAATCCTCCTTAAATAATCTCCTCATTGACATTCAATGACCCAGATTAGTAGCCAATCAATGGCTAAGATCATTTCTGCTTGATCCTCATCTTCTTTTAGAAGTTACACCCATAGTTAGATTAATACCCATTAATTATTTTAACTTCCTAAGTTTAGACTTAGGGTCCCATTAAAAATAATTAACTATTTTAATAAAACTGTCTTTGGGTGGAATTTCCGAAAACGCTTTCTGGGTTGTTTGGAATACATGTGTGTAAGCCTCCTTGCAAAATTTGAGACTTGAGCACATTCGATGCTACGAGAAATCAACTCTCCGTTTTAGCGAGGAATGTGCTCTAGCAATGCCTCCCACTGAAGCATCACCTTGACTTCATAACATCATCCTTTGCGTTGCTCATGTTTGACATGCTGTCCACCAATTACTACGCTGCTGCTGCAAATGTATTGCTGTTGAGCTTGCCACTGTCAACACTGCATCTGTACTACAACTTCCTCTGAATTTCTACATCCGTGTTGCTACTGGCACTGCCACTGCGAATTGCCCCTACACTAGAAACTGTTGCTGTTACTGCATCAACAACGGAAAAGAATCCCAAACTACTAAACAAGTGTTCAACATAGATGAATCTCGATGCTGAAGATCTGACTGCTGCTAGTCTCTGCCTATGTTGCGGGGGAGCGACTTGGGAGCGGGTTGGGAGCGCGCTCCCTAAAATTTTTTTCGCTCCCTGCCTTTTCGGGAGTGTTTTGCCTTTTTGGCAATTTTTTTTTTTTTTAGTAATGTTCGAAATGATTTTTTTTTGAAAGAAACAAATAATTTTTGAGTGGGGCAGCTTAATGATGAAGTTTAGGCACTAGTATGGATATGCTATTCATGGTAATGTTAAATTCTTAAAGTAAAAGTGACATTTTCCTTAATCTTCATTTTCATCCTTTTACTTAAATTTTTAACATTACCATGAAATGACTCAGGATGTTTGAGAGTGGTTTCGGCCTCATTGGATTTCATATGGAGAAAGTAAAATTTTAGATTTCATTCAAAATCCAGCAAACTTATCAGTTTTTTCAGGATTTTAGGATTGGGGGACTGCAATGTTTCCATTGAATTTTGTCATGTATTAGGGTATGGAACTTGTATTTAATCAAGAGCACCAATCCCTCTATGTACCTTGATGTTAGTGACATTGGTTGTCGAACTCCTCTATCATGACCCTCCTAAAAATGTACGCATCACTCAAACAAAATCTTGACTTGACATGCTATGCTTTTTCTATCTTATGTTAATGCTTAGAGGGTGATATTAATGACAAAGATCCCTATACAGATACAGAGGTAATGACAAAGATACCTCTGGATATTAATGCTTAGAGGGTGATATTAATGACAAAGATCTTGGTTTTCCAACAAGACAAAAAATTAGACATTTCTCGTGGTGGCAAAAGGCTCAAGCATAAGAAATAGTTAATAGATTTAGTTCTCTTTTCTAGGTTTTAGTCGCCTTTATAACTATTGACTCTTTCATATTTATTATGATATTTTTTTAAACAATATATGACAATTTAAGTTTGAAGTTGGCAATTATAACTCATTAGTAATGAATTATGAATATGATGCTTCATGAAAGCTGAAAGTTGTTTCATTTCATTTCATTTTATAACATTTCATTTCATGTTAGATATTATTTGTTGTAATGGTTACACTTAGCTTACAAGTACAACTTTGGTGATCAATGATGATAAATGTTATATATTGAATTTTGAAAGCTTGAAACTTTAAGATTGATGAATCATGAGACTCAATATGTTGAATGTTACTATGTTACTAACTTGTGGACGTGGTTGATGAAGATTATAATTTCTAGATGATTGTTGTTATATGGTTCAATCTATGTTTATTTTTGTTTTTTTATATCTAATTCATTATTCTACATGTTTTTGTTGACATATATGTATCAAAATATAAAAAATATAAAAAATATATATATTATATAAAAAACGCTCCGGGATTTGCTCCCAAACCGGGAGCTTTTGAAAATGTCGCTCCCACTCCCGTTTTCGCTCCTGCTCCCCGCTTTCGCTCCCGCTCCCAAGTAACATTGGTCTCTGCGCTGACTCTTTGAATCCTCTGTGCTGTTGCTGAGCTTTGCTTTGTGCCATCTGCACTATTGTCAACTCTGCTCTGCGCTGCTCAGTCTCTGGTACTCCTGCACTCCTTTGCACCAACAGACATTGATCCATCTCGCCACTTCTATAGCTCCTTCAAACTACAACTCCAAATCAGCCCCACCTCCCTCTTGCAAGTGTCTCGACTGTCATGGCGAACTCCTTCTCCTCGATCTTCGTGGGTGCAACCTTCAGATCGTGCTTCTCATCTTTGTCCTTCTTCTTGAGAGGACATTGTGTTGCGTAGTCACCCTTTTCACCACACTTGAAGCATTTGATCTTTGAGACGCCCTTCTTCTGCTTCCGCTACTGCTGTTGCCCCTTGGATGCAAGGGCTGCATTCTCATCCTCTTCCTTGGGCTTTGACCCACTGTTGCTGCTTTCGTCAAGCTTACACTGGACTAGGTCTCTCCTCATCTCCTCTTGCTTAAGAGTTGCCCATATCTCATCCAAATTTGGCAAAGTCGCCCTGCCCAGGATACTCTAGACAAACACTTACCACTCATCTAAGGTTGAATTGAGGGCCGATCTAACCAACTCAGACCCTTGAGGCGTAGACCCCACAGCTACTAACTCGTCCCGGGTCTCCTGAAGCTTTGTGAAGAACGAATCTATGCGCTCCCCCTTCTGCATTTGTGCAGATTTCAGTTTCTACTCTAAGTACATCGTTCACTGCTTGGAAGATCCTTGATATAGCGTTGCCAGGGCATCCCACATCTCCTTAGCAGTCCCTCTTCTAGCGATGTGATAGACTACATGATCCTTTACTCCATCTAGGATCATCCTCTCAACCTTCACCATTGCCGCTCGGTACTTGTTCAACGGATCTTCATCTGTAGGCACAACGACCACTCTGTTGACATAGGTCTTGAGAGAATGCTCATCTAGAAGGAATGACATTCTTGCCTTCCAGATGACGTAGTTGGATGCCCCATCCAACTTGTTTTGATCTCTCAACCCACTGGTTGCCATCTCTGCCACGAAAATTTCGAACTGCTCCTCTCTTCTTCTAACTGCTGCTGCTCAACCAATAAGAAAATAGACTTCTTGGCGAGAAGTCTAATGAGGAAAAAATCTCTCATTGTGCTTCTCTCTTCTCTCTTCTCACGTCTTTCTACCCAACAAAACGACTTGTAGAAAAACTGCGTCCCACCAGCTCTTCCTCATGCTGAGGCTCAGCGCTGCTTCCTCTGCCACGACAAAATTTTGATCTGGAAGCCCTTCTTCTTTGTCGACTCAATCAGTGAGAGACTGCCTCGAAAACTTTGCCCTCTTGGCTTGGACTGCGCAAACCCCTCTGGGGATTCGGACTGCTGCCTCCTGCAACTATTTCGATCTCCTTTTCTACTCAGCGTTGGGTTTTTTGGCACTGTTCTTCTTGCTTTACCTGCACTGCTCTGATAAGATGTGAAAATTCCCTAAACTCGGGAATTCCTACTGCAGCAACTAATGATATTTCTCCTACTTGTTAGATTTACATGAACAAGTTATTTGCAGTGTCCTACGACAAACATCGAAATACATACACTGCAACCCACACAAATCAAATAATATGCCGAAACAAGAAACTGAATAAGAGAAAGATACAACACAAATGACACGGTTGTTTTCGACAAATGTTCCCAGAAAAACCTAATGCGGGAAATCCAATGCAGTAGATCTGAGGGTTTTTATTATTAAGCTGAAGTTGTTTCTAAATACAATCTTTGGATGCCTCGCTGGCAATCTAGTACAGAGAATATCACTCGGCCAAAGAAATTAGTGAGATTACCTCATTCTACATTGCAAGTCTCGGTTGATCCGACAACTGAACCAACGAGTTCGCCAACTACTTCTGCGTTGGCCCAGTGTGGGCCTACGTTAGTCTCCAAGGCACTGTGTCACCTATGTTGGGAATCGATTTGCCTTCTGGAGCTGATTGTAGCCCGTTCGACTCAGAAACGTCAGCCTCGCCAACAAATTCAGAGTTTTGCGTAGGAGGCTCTGTGCTGCTCTATGTGGGCCCTTCCTGGATCTGCGTCACCCTCTCTAGCCTTTGTGCTACCTCCTCTGTGTGTCTCTTTGCCTCTCTGCTGAGTATTCTTGGCTTTGGGAAGATCGTCTAGCCAAAACTCTCTTTGCCCCTCTCTGCATGATCACTACAAATCATTGTGCTGCCTCTAGCTTCAACAATTCGATCTCACTTATCAACTCTCTGTGTATCTTCCAAATGAAACTCAAGCCTTCTCAAATAATCTCGTCGTTGACATTCAATGACCTAGATTAGAAGCTAATCAATGGCTAAGATCATTTCTGCTTGATCCTTGTCTTCTTTTGAAGTTACATCCACAGTTAGATTAATACTCATTAATTATTTTAATAAAACTGTCTCTGGGTGGAATTTCCCAAAACGCTTTCTGGGTTCTTTGGAATACATATGCCAAGCCTCCGTGCAAAATTTGAGACTTAGAGCACATCTAATGCTACTAGAAATCAACAATATGCATAGTATGGGTGGTTCACCTTCTACTTTGGCATATGAGCAGGATGAGTGGTTCACCTTCTCCTTCGGATGCCCCAGCATATATCCTACCCATGTAGTCCGAGACTCATGAGAAGTACCTCTCATGGGGCCAATGAGTTGGGAAAAGTGGATAGGGACCATAGCATTGCAAATGGGCGCATCGTGTACTGCCGTACTCCCTATCTCTAGGATGCATGGTGTTCAACAATTTGATTTGGGATCAAATCTAATTGGGGTTCTACCCCTTGATTGATTTTTTTCAGTGGAGAGTGGTAAGGTCTTGTAACTCACTCTTGGTCAATTCTTCTTCGTTGTTACATCAATGTTCAACAGAGTAGAAACGAGATGCATATGACAACATGTCATGATGACGGATGGATTGACAGGTTGAATTCTCCCTAGTTGAGAGGGAGTGTTAAAATTGGCAACTAGGGCCAAATTCCACTTTGGACAACTCATTTGATGGATATGATTATTGCATTGAACTCCTCTTTTCGAGAGGACCAAAATTGACCTAAAGATCATCAAATTTGGATAAGTAAAAATGTGTTTTATAATTTATGCCCTCACATGTGCAAATTATCAAGGTCGGCCACATCATCATGTAGGCTCTGAAAGCCCAATAGACGTGTCACTTCACCCTCAACGACTTGTATAAATAAGAGAGACCTCAAACCTCATTTGGCATCATCTCATCTCACACATTCTTATCTCTACTCATTTGATTCGTTTGTACAACTATTGGGCCGCCGAATTCTTCTCACATGTGTGGCGAGAAAAGAGGACGAATTAGAAAGCCAAATTGCAAGACTGTTGCAGAGTTTGAGCAGTGTTGACCAAGGGGTATTTGACCATGTTTGACGTCCATTTTTGTGTCAAAATTTCTGTTTTGGGGAGCTGCATCTATTAACATAGAAACCAAGGTATTTTGAGCAGTTTGACCTGCGTTGACCGCATGGTTGGTCGTAGGGTTGACCACATGATTTGACCAAGTTTGACCATTGGTTTCATGATTATTTTGGGCTGACTCTGAGCACCTAAGGAGGTCAAGTTTCACTGGGTATGACCGAGCTGCATTGTGGATGATTTGTTGCTATTTTGACCAACGTTGACTTTTTGGTTAGGGCTATTGATTGCTGTATGAAAGTTACAGATTTGACAAGACTGCTTTGACTATCATTTGGCAAGTCAATTTTGACTTTATTGTACTGTCTCTCAACTGCACATTTGATATAATAATAAGAAGAATTGATCAAAGGCCTTTCGCCATCTTGGGGGTTTTCCCCGGCATTCACCAAATCTGGTGTTCTCTTGTGTTGGCTTGTCTTCTGCTTTTCGTTATTCATGTTCTATCTACAGTTACTGTTAATGTGATTTTTATTGGGATACTAAATTGGAATTTGTCATTCAGCTGTTAAAAGAACATTGAAGTAATTGTGCTAAGCATAAAACATACCATTAACAATTTGACTCTTTTAGATGGAAGATGACTCTTAAAGAAGAAAGAGGCAACTTCAAGCACCATGAGATGCCTTGTAGAAATGGAGATATGAATTTTTGAATGTTTTGTGTGGGATTTGTTAGCGGTCAAACTAGTAAGGGTCCTAGGAGGAGGTCCCTATAGAGCAACTACCAGGTCAAGTTTCAACAATGGAGCAATAGCCCACTGTCACCTCCGCAATAGCTCCCTGCTCTTTACGGACTTTCACTGATGGGAGGAGTCCCGATATGAGAAGAATTACTAAAAGAGATAGATCAATGATAGGATGCAAAGTGATTCGAAAGCCTATTCACAAGAGAGGCTCAGATGACAAGCTTACTTGCTTTAGAAGCAAGATGTATGGCTCTCGAAGAAGGGCTAAGAGGATACCTTGATATAGGATTGAGAGGTATTTCTTGATATGAGGTGCCCTAAGCCAAATAATCCTAGAAAGATAGGTTTCTAAACAATCCTTGTGAAATTGGAGTTGCAAGGTTCCAGGAGCATAAAGAAGCCCTAGTGGGGCTAAACAAGGTCAAGGGTTTTTGGTTTGAACAACAAACTAATGGACTTGACCAGGTTAGGGAGGAGAAGAGGCTTAAAGGAATTAGATTTTTCTTGAAATTTGAATGCAATGATCCTAATGAAGGCACTAACCCAAGGAATCCTAGGGAGAAAAAAGGTCTTTGAGCTAGGGCTTGCAATATCTTAGAGATTCCAGCTTCAGAATAACCTCAAATTGGGGGGACCTCTCAAGAAGTCCCTAACACAATTCTTGAATGATTTTCAAGGATTTGTGATGGCTAGAAACAATTTCGTGTGATTCCCTAGAAGACCTACTAGGGTTAGGCCTTAGAAAAGGAGAAGAGGTGAAAAATAACTTTCTCTCTATGATCACTTTGGACTAGACTAGTGTCTAGCCTATTTGGAGAATGGAGTCTAATGAAATCAATGCTTAGAGATGCTTATTCCCAACCAAGTAGTTCCCCACCAATTTCGTATGGCCTTAGAAGCAACAACGAGATTACTTAAGGAGATTTATACTTCTTGATGTTGCAATTAATGACTTATCATGGCAAATCATGAACAATCATATACCCCTAGGACAATAATTCACCATACTTCACAATAATCATATGAAAAATCCATCAGAAAGACAAGATTATCATCTTCGCACTAGCATTGGGGTAGCTACACCGGCTTGATGAACAAAAATATTTCACAGATCATTAAACGAGACGAAGCACAAGTGCAAGAAAATCAAAGCTCCTAGACAAAAATTAAGTTCTTCCAAACATCAAAATGCATTAAGAAACCAATTCTTCCATAAAAATGCTATAATGAAATTCCCAGAAGAAACAAATGATCCCAGTCCTAGTGATGATCAAATGGAATGATCATCACATCAATATATATCCTCCCGAAGGGGTTCGATTTGCCTAATTAGGCCTAATAATGCCCCAACTAATAAAATAATGTGCAAAAATAACATAACTTGGTGACAAGCCCACCAAGATAGCTCCATAATACAACAATAAGCCTCTCAAGAGGGAAAAATGATATACAAAATAGGTTGAAGGGCCATTGAAGAGGCCTAGTGGAGTCCAATGTGTGCCAAGATGAATGAATGAGCTCCAATCATAGTGATAAAGGGGGTGGCCCCTTGATATCCAAGCAAATGACCTGTGGTGCCCCAAGTGGTTGTGGGGGCACAATAACATCCTCATGGGTCTCCAAATGAATCAAATGAGCCTGTATCCCATCTATAATGGTTGGAGGAATGATGCAAGCCCTCCCATTGTCTCCCATGGTGAGACACATCCTCATCTGGGCCCTAGATCAACTGCCAAGTATATGGTGTAAGAATGTAGCTGGCTGGGCAAGGTGGTCCAGGTGCATCATCATCGTTGAATAAAGGGAACACGAGCAAGCAATTGAAGATGCTAAAGGCTCCCATGAAGTGGCAATCTGCGTTCTGCTATGGTGGAAGCCCATGACTCTCAAGGCTCACCTTACAAGTGCTAATATGACCCTCTGTAGGGCTTGGACCCCATATAGGGAGACCAAACCCCAGATGAAGACTCACCTACAATCTTGTAAAAAATCCATTTTGTCTCCTCACCTTCCAGTAAAACTAATCATTAGTGCAATTGAGTAAATGAGCTTACAAATCATTGAACCAAGTGGACACTTCATGGTGGCATGCCCTTCCATAATGGGCTTCTGAATGTACAAGTGTCTCGAAATTCAAGAAGAAGGTTAACCAATGACCCTATTAGGTGGTTTATGCCTTTAAGGCGTTGACATATCTATGGTGCATCCATCAAATGGTAGGTGGTATTTGAAATAATGATGGAACAGAGTGGGGCAACGGGGAGGCTTCAAGCCACATGACACAATACAAGGGTAGCTAAGATAAGGGAAGCCCACACTTGGGTATATGAGTGTAGGAGGGAGAAATCATGGTACATGAGTTACCCCGACCATTTTTTTTTCCACCCTTCTTCATATTCCTTTTGCTTTTTATAGATTTTATTTTGTAACTTCTCGGGGTTCCAGGGGATAAGAGCATGATGTGTAGGATATAGCAGTGAATACCCCCTTAAAGTGGGGCAGTTCATCGCACACCAGGGGTTGGGACAATCATGGTTTCCTAAATGATGAAAGGGGCCAATGTGACAAGCCCTAGAAACTAGGGTGATG
The DNA here is from genome assembly GCA_031772625.1 of Pinus tabuliformis. Lineage (NCBI taxonomy): Eukaryota > Viridiplantae > Streptophyta > Pinopsida > Pinales > Pinaceae > Pinus > Pinus tabuliformis. Next base: position 358,843,940 of record CM062820.1, on the reverse strand, counting down.
GCCATGATGAAAAGGGGAGAGCTCATGTTTGGCTTTTTCCCACGTGGTAAATTGGTATGTCCCGACCATCTTTTGGATGTTATGGTACATTTGTTGTTGAGTGTGGCCAAATTATGCTTTTTCTTTTCTTTTAGCTGAATCAACCTTCGGGGCATTGTTCCAGGCCCAACCCAAAGTGTGGACAAGGGGAAGGGGAGGCTAAATCCTTCTGGACCTAATGGACAAATGTGGACCTAGATGGGAAATATGATGAACATGGTTATAATGAGTGGAGGAGAGATGTGGTGTCAGGAGACAGGACCACGCTACCAAGATTAGGGTTTCCCATGTAATGCCACCCCTAAAGCTAGTAGCCAATAAAGGAGATCCCACGAGTCTAGGATATAAGGTTCACCATCAAATTGGACAGAGGAGACAAGAGTACAAACCAAATTTGCTCTTTCCACCAAATCCACCCAATAATTAATGCCCAAAAGTGTGCTTGATAAGTAAACAAAAGTACCCAACTACACAATGAAAAGCCATACCATCGGGGTTGGAAGGCTCACTTTTAAACATCCGATCATAACAAATGAGTGAGGGACCATATCGCTGGCTCAGGTGGCAAAGATAGTGGCACATCGAGCTAACTGGTGGCTGCAAGGGGTTGCTGGTTGCTAGTTGAGGACCATCTAGGAGAAATATTTTTTCTTATGGATACTACCCACAGGTGGTGGTTAACAGGTTTGCGCAACAAATTTCAAGCCGACTTTGACTTCGTGATGCCCCAAAGGGCTAATTGTTTCCACCCTGGAGAAAGGTATATATAGGAGTGAGGAGGAGCCTCATTCCTCACTTGTCAAACCATCCTTTCTCTCATATGACGTCTGAAAGTGGAGGCCGAAATCCTCAAGGAGCTATAGTCCTAGATGCCTGAATGAAGGAGGGAATATGCTGAAGTTTAGGACCTATTTTCATAACTATTTGGGCTATGTTTTGGGCAGGGAAAAGCGACGAGGAAAGTAGGGTCTCTAGGAGACTAGGTCGATTTTGTTTGGGGCTGTTTTGGGCATAAAAATCAGAGGTAGGTTCTCTGTTGCAGGCCGAGGTCTTTTGTTGTGAGTGCAGGTGGGAAGAAGGCGTATTTAGGGAGGTTGAGTAGCCTACTAGGCTCCCTAAACAAGGCCCCAATCATCTCCAGTAAGAGCACAACAAGAGGAGGCTTGTACATGGGAAATTTTGTGTCTTATGCAGGGAAGGTATGTCCTAACTAGGGCTGAGTTCCACATGAAGGTACAACTCAAATTCCAAGGTGTTTTGGTGAGCAAAGGGTGCTGTCTTCAAAGAGGGAAGGTGCAGGATTGGGGTCCTAGAAGAGGATAGATAGAAGGTCATCCTAAGGTTGTAAGGAGGGCAGGAAGTGGATGGTCTTAGTAGCCCTAGATTAGTTGGCAAGATGGGATTTGGCACCTGTAAGAAGGGTGAAGACTTGTAAGCTTAGGACTAATTTTAAAGGACAAAGGAAGGAAGTCTAGGGATCAAATTACATCAACCCAAGTTCATTGTTGGAGAAGTACATTTGATATTGATAGATGGAAACCCTCCATGCCCTAAGTGTGTCTTCATCGAGCAACGCAGGAAGGCACAAGTGGGAAGAAGTCCCTAAGAGTTGTGTCCTTGAAGGAGTAAGGAGCAACGAGTGGGAAAGAAGTCCCAAAGGAGTTGAGGAGGAGCAATGGGTAGTTGAGAGTTGTTCACAATTGGAGTTGTGAACAACCCGACATGAGTCTCGATGTGTTGATGCATTGAAGGACTAACAATCAACTAGAGAGTAGTTGGAGTCGTGTTCAGTGACCTAATGGAGCTAGTTCATTGATTGAGGTAGGTTGGAGTTGTTGTGGATCTGAGCTGAAGGACTGGGCAAATGTGTTGAGGGTATGTGGATTGAAAGGGTTGTGTGTGGCCACCATTAGCAAGTAGGTTAGGTTGTATATTGTTCAAGGTAGATTGGTTGTCAAAGGACCGACACCAAACCCTTGTTGTATGTACTTGTATCAGTGGATGTATGAGGGCCATTATCCCTAGTATGGGAGCTCTACATAGTTGTATTATAGTTTTTTAATATAACGAAGTTGGACAGTTAAAAATTGTAAAAAGTTGTCTATAATTGTGCACGTGTTGATTTAGTGCATTTTTATATTCTGCTGTGGAAAGTAGTTTGTTGTCATACTTGGATTGGTAGCGTCAAAGGTTCTAAGATTTTAGCCTAGACTGTAGAATCGTGCAAAAATAGCATGGTATTAGAGCTACTTTGAAGGGTCAATGAATCAGAGTGTGTGCACAATGAAGTAGCTTAGAGGCAACAGAGATTTTCTAGATCATGGAGTAGAGGATTCTATTGAAGACGTGGAGATGTGGTCTTCACTGACTTGGCACTGTGATTGGTTGGGAGTTCTGGTGGATTGGTGGCGAGCCTGGTGAACAACAGCTTATTGTAGGGAAAATTGCCAATTATGGACTTCATATGATTTGCCATGGATCGTTGCGACAAATCGATTATTGTTTTAGCATGGACGAGATTGGTTTGATCGAGATTTCTGCATGTAATGGATAGGACGTTGTTAGGCTAGTTTCTTCACTGGATCATGATGTTCCATATCCGAGATTAGAGGGATGTGCGTGGGTTGTATTTGATCTAGGAGGATGAGTGCTTGCAGGACTAGGTTGCGGTGTGATGATGGTCTGTGTTCAACCCATAGTATTCAAAACCGGAACCGGTGACCAGACTGATCCGCCTAATAAACCAGGTTTCAAACTGGAATTAGTCAAATCGAGACTGGTTAGATCTCAATGAACAAGTTTTTAAAAAAATACATGAAATAATTAATTTTTAAGTAAAAATATTTTTAGAGACTTAAAACCATGATTCCAAACCAATAGAGACAAAATATGCAAATTTTTGCTCATCTATATACCATGTAAAGGTGAATATATCAAAATCACACAGAGTGCAATACAAATTATTGACAAAATGCATGAGAAATGAGGCTCTAAATGGCGTATAAAGTCCAAAAACAATGCTACAAGCTATGGGGCCATTGGTCTACTACAAGACTACAAGTACATATTAGTGATCAACATCATCATTCCTCATCATGATCAAACTCATCACCACTACTAGACACAAGATTATCAACAACAGCTACATAAACATCATTTGGATTAGACTTTGAGGATGCCTCAACCTCATCTGCAACCTCAGTAGTAGCACCATTAACAATAGAAGTGGACATAATGGAAGCGCGAGTTGTTCGAGTTGCACGACTAGTGCCTTCCATTGGTTGTTTGCCTTGGCTTGATGCGGCTACTAGTTCTGGTTTTGATGGCACTTCCAAATCTGTGTTGGGATCAACCCGCCTTAACGCCATGTCAATATCAAAATCAACATCAAACTCAGGATCTTCAGTCTCCTCCACCCATTTTGATGTTGGCTCAATATCGTCCAACACAATGGGATCTAGATCAAATCTTTTGTTAATCATTTGGTTGCACCTTAGTCGAAGGTTGTATTATATGAAGACAAGATCATTTAATCGTTTTTCTTCCAAATGGTTTCTCTTCTTTGAGTATGTGCTAAAAAGCAGACCAATTGCACTCACAGCGTGAAGGATTGCAAGTTTGGCTGAGGACTCGCACTACAAACTTTTGCAATTGAGGACATTGTCTGCCAAATGTCTCCCACCAATGTGCTGCAAAGAAAAAGACATTAATTAGTAAATTAGTTCATTTCATTACTTATTTACAAGTATTTATGGACAGTTTGAAATCCTAGAGCTGAGCTTTATAATGATACTTTCGGTTAAAAAAATACCCAGTTGCATGTATAGGATGATGGAGTTGATTGTTCCATCTGTTATCAATGATCTCCCAAAAACGCCCATATTTAGCTAATTTATCCTGGTAAACTGCCCATATCTGCTCCATTGCCTGATCCATAGCCTCATAGATGTAGCCCATGGCCAATTCTTCCCCATCCATCATCCGTTTGCACCTTAACAAGGGACTCGGTAATTTTCACAAGCTCTGCAGACCTTCTCCAAAACGAATTCTCAAAAACTTTCTTTTTGGTGTCATTGCCATCTTGTCTATGAGCTCACCGAGATGAAGTCCAATCATTAGAAGAAAACATTTTTTGCAAGTTTTTTTGTTGAGAAATGAGACATTGCAACGTAAGGAAGTGATTTGCAAATCTCGTAATTACAGGCTTAACAAGCTCTTTGCCCCCAGTCATTTTCCTCATTAGGCTCAATACCCATCAATGGTTGTAGATGTATTTTGTAATGCACTTGGCATGCTCTACAATGTTTTTTACCCAATCCACTTTGCCTATGTCCTCAAGCGTGAGGTCTATGGAATGTGCAACACATGGAGTCGAAAATATGGTCTTATATTTGGAGTCTAGCATCTTTCCAGCAAAGAACATCATTTGAGGCATTATTTGTGATGACTTGCACAACATTCTACTCCCTCAATTGCTGAATAATGTCATCCAAAAGCTAAATTAGAAGGTTTGGATCCTTCACCTTATTAGATACATCAACTGATCTCAAAAACATGGTTCCTTAAGGACAAGAAAAAAGGAAATTAATGATAATGTGGTTCTTTCCATCGGTCCATCCATCTGACATGATGGAACAACTTGTTTTGAGCCATGACTCTCTATACTCATCCAAATACTCATCAATGGAAGAAATCTCTTTTTGCAAAAGAACTCCCCTCAAGTCATGCACAGTAGGGCCTTTGAAGCCCTTTCCTGCAGCTATAATAGAGTCCTATATAGCTTGGTAATAAGGTGAGTGACAACATTAAATGGGATATCTACATCATACGACCATCTATCAATGTATTGGAAAGAAGATTCTTTGCATTACTTTTTCTAATGGTCATCCAAAGTCGGTTGACGTTGAGTTAGACTTGGTTGGGAGGAAGTGGGATTAACAGAGGCAGTGGTCGTAGAGGTTGAGAAATAACTCTGGATGTTCGTCCTCTTTGTTCCTTTAGACTATTGGCCTTGATGATAAGACCCAAGAGCAAGAGGAACATAGTGAAAGGGGTCATTGGTGGAAGGGATAGAAGAGGAGTCTTGAATTTGAAAATCATGATACCCACCCTTTTTCATGACTTGTAAAATTTCCTCTTCCTTGCAATTTTTTCTTGGATAGCTTTCTCCCTAGCCTTATTCTCCCCAAACTTCTCAAACTTGGCAAGGTATTCTACCCTAATAGGACCTATCACTTCCTTTGGTGCATAACATGGCTTTACTTGGCCTCTTATCCTTGCCAAGTGTTGTTTCAAACTGAGAATAGATTTACTGCAAAATTTGCATATAATTATTCCATTAATCACATCACCATGAGCCCATGCAGTGCCCTTGGCTTTTGGAGGCATGGTGGCTAGAAATATTTTAAATTTGCAAAGAAATTAGCCAATTAAAAAAATGCAACTAAGAAAAATAGAAAACTTGAGATAAATTTGGGGAAAAAATGGGGCATATTTAACCTACAAAATTTGATAGCATAGAACTAGAAATTTGATAGCAATGTATAGCATAAAACACATAAAAATAAATAAATACATCGACAACAGTGACATATGGTTTTTTTTCAAGTGAAAATCCTTACCTGGAAATGCAAACTAGCTTCCTTAGCCTCCTCTTGAAGGTGCCAACTCCACTAAGAGCTCCAAAATATCTCCAAAATAGCTCCAAGTCCAAGTCCAAGCCTCCAAGATGACTACTCCAACAAAAAATCAAGACTCTTCAAGCTCTCAATGAAACTCACAAAAATTCCAAATGAGATGTGTGAGGCAAATTAGAGGGAAGACCTCCTTTTATTGGCTTGGAGGGGCTATTTTTGGAGAGAAACTACCCTTCGTTTCGGTCAAAACCACCTCATAAGCCTCCAAGAATGCGCCTGGTTGGTCCTCGACCGATGTGGCAGTGAACCAATGATTTTTTACGAAACTGACCGATTTATGGGAAAACTAACCAGTTCCATCATAGACTGGCTGGTTTAGGCCCAGTTTGTCTAAAAAATGGGCGAATGAGGGGGTCTAACCGAGATTTTTGAGCGGTTAGGTGGGTTTAGCCAATGAATCGACCTGCCTGACCGGTTTCTGGTTTAGACCGACTGATTTTTATTGTTATGGTTGGACTGCAACACGAGATTAGTAGCATGTTGAGCTAGTGGAGATTGTGTAGACTCAGAGGAAGTCTAACTTCAGAGCGAGCAACCCAATTGAAGTGTTGAGGTCTTGAAGTTCAGATGGGATGAGGCAGAGGACGTACCAAGGTAACAGGGTTTAATCTACAGTGTATGCTGAAGTGATGGAAGCCAGATGGGCTAGTGTCGTTGGTGATGGTGAAGGAGACTTCCTAGTGTTGGAAGTACCTCCCTCGCTAAGAGGAAGTGTTTAGATTTGTAGCTTTGGAGGTACTCCAAACCCAATGCTAGAGGTTTTTGGAGGAATGGGCTTCACAAAAATGGTTTGTGGGCTTAGAACCCAAAGTTGGGGTTTTGTACCCAAATGCGTGGGGCCAAAACCATGAGAAGTTTTATTGGTTTGACACTTGGAGATGGAAGAGGAATCTTAGAGAAGAAAGAGGCAACTTCAAGCACCATGATATGCCTTGTAGAAATGGAGATATGAATTTTTGAATGTTTTGTGTGGGCTTGAGCAACAAATTTCAAGTTGGCTTTGAGTTAGTGATGCTCCCAAGGGCTAATTGTTGCCACGCTAGAGAAAGGTGTATATAGGAGCGAGGAGGAGCCTCATTCCTCACCAATCATAACATCCTTTCTCTCATTTGAAGTTTGAAATTGGAGGCCAAATCCTGAAGGAGTCGCAACCCTAGATGCTTGAACGAAGGAGGGAATAGGACGAAGTTTATGGCCTATTTTCATGATTGTTTGGGCTACGTTTTGGGCAAGGAAAGGCAATGAGGAAAGGAGGGTTTGTGGGAGACTAGGCTGAGTCTGTTTGGGGCTGTTTTGGGCATAAAAATCAAAGTTAGGTTCTTTGTTGTAGGATGAGGTCTGTTGTTGTGAGTGCAGGTGGGAAGAAGGCCTGTTTAGGGAGACTGCGTAGCCTACTAGGCTCCCTAAACATGGTCCAAAAAGAGCGCAACAATAGGATGTCTGGACATGGGAAGAATTTGTGTATTATGCATGGAAAGTATGCCCTGACTAGGGTCGAGTTCCATAGGAAGGTACAACTCAGATTCCAAGGTGTTTTGGTGAGCAAAAGGTGTCATCTGCAAGGAGGGAAGGTGCAGGATTGGGTTCCTAGGAGAGGATAGATGGAAGGTCATCGTAAGGTTGTAAGGAGGGCAACAAGTAGATGGTCTTAGTAGCCTTAGATTAGTTGGCAAGAGGGACTTTGGCATTTGTAAGAAGGGTGTAGACTTGTAAGCTCAGGACTAATTTTTAAAGGACAAAGCAAGGAGGTCAAGGGAGAAAATTACATCATCCCAAGTTCATTGTTGGAGAAGGACATTTGATAGTGATAGGTGGTAACCTTCGATGCCCTAAGTGTATCTTCATCAGACAACACAGGAAGGCACAAGTGGGAAGAAGTCCCAAAGGAGCCGAGGAGGAGTAGTGGGCAGTTGAGGGTTGCTCACGAACAGAGTATTGAACAACTCGACATAAGTCTAGATGTGATGATGCGTTGAAGGACTAACGATCAACTAGAGAGCAGTTAGAGTCATGTTCGGTGAGTCTAGTGGAGCTAGTTCATTGATAGAGGCAAGTTGAAGTTGTCGCAGATCGGAGCCGAAGGACTAGGCAAATGTGTTCAGGGTACGTGGGTTGAAAGGGCTATGTGTGGCCACCATCAGCAAGTAGGTCAGGTTCATGTTGTTCAAGGTAGATTGGTTGTTGAAGGATCAGTACCAAAAGCTAGTTGTATGTACTTGTATCAGTGGATGTATGAGGGCTATTGTCCCTCGTACGAGAGCTCTAGACAAGTGTATTATAGCTTGTTAATATAACGAAGTTGGGTAGTTAAAAATTGTAAAAAGTTGTCTATATTTGTGCATGTGTTGATTTAGTGCATTTATATATACTTGGATTGGTGGCGTCAGTGATTCTAAGATTCTAACCTAGACTCTAGTATCGTGGAAAAAAAACAGGTAACTTGTTTACAAATCTTACACTAGGAAGAGATTTGTAGATGATGCTTGTGTGAAGTACTTCGTTGCCGTTTGCATTAGATACGACCTACTATGATATTTTTATGGCTATTATAACTATGATGGTGATCTCACTTAATTACGAAATTAGTTTTTTGATGCATACTAAGTACTGCTGCCATCACTTGAGGGACTGTGTGAGTCTTGTCTAGCATTTCAGAGAGGACGACCAACTCCATTTGATTATTGTTCTAGACACTAGAGCTAGAACATTGATCACATTTTGAGGATTGTTGACGTTGGGATATATCCATCATTGATGATGACCTCCTCTCCCTCGAAAGCATGAAATTCTATGCATTTGAGCTAGGATGTTATCAAGAGAGTTGATGTACCGTAGTGATGACAAGACATCCCCAACTTGAGATTGTACCTTCTTGATGGATGTTCCCCTATTTCATAGCTGATTTGATGATGATGATCACTTGAGATCCCTCTCGCGACGATGGTACACTTCTTTAGACGATGATGTCATGTCCTTGCCTTGTGATGTTCACTTCATGTGGCTTGGAGTGGTGATGTAGGCTTGGTTGATGATGATGTATTGTTGAGGAGGGTTTTGATTGATGATTGGACACCTTGTTGATGAGGAGATGGGCTATTGAGTTAGAAGCACCTTTTTGACCCATCCATTGCATATTTTGGAGACATGCTCTTTTAGAGGATGATGTCACCCTTGGAGGGATTTTACTCACATGTGTGGGTTAAAAGGAGGTTTAATTTTATGTTTTAACATTGAGATAGTTATCTTTGAGGTCAGCCTGTGACTTACTTAACTTGTAATCACATATTTTATTATTTTTAGTGCTTTTAGTCAATTATTGGATGAAATCGAGTTGGTTGTCCTCATATAAATAGAGGGAAGTCCATTTAGAGTATAATCATTGAAACAAAACCACTCATTTATTAGAGAGTGCACACTAGTAGTCTCTTTTTCTCTTGGGTGCAATGGAGCATTGTTGTAGCAAATTGTCTTGGGGAGCATATTGTGATTAGAAAGATTTTTCTCTTGGATGGTAGGTGTGATTCTATGGTGATTTTGTGCCAATTTATTGAAGTATCTTCCATTTTGTAATTGATGTAGAATTAGGATTTCATTGAAATTTTCACAATATTTGTTGAATCTTTTATGGCTCATGTCATATTGCAAAATTATCACCTAGTTCAAATTAAGGAACCTTGGTATAGCTTTCTTGATTCTTAATCTCCAAGCGATTGAAAGTTGCTTGGGTTTTGATGAAGATAAACCTTTTTGTAGCCCTTTTTCTCTCATAAGTCATTCTGATTGTTCCTCTTTTATAGAGATCACCCGTCAATTCTGTTAGCCCAGGAATGAGAAAGGCACTAGTTCATTAGTGTGTCAATCCTATAAAATTTAAAACCGTAATTGTTTTATTTTTTTTGTTTTCTATGGTAAATTAGTGTTATGTTACAACAATTTTGCGTTAAAGAACATAAAAACACCTTGGGCATTATAGTCCTAGGTGTTGAAAAATGTGTAAGTAGGTTTAAATGTAATTTTGATTCTTGTATATTGTAAATTGAAAAAAAATTATTATTATTGTTTTTGAAGCATGGGTTTCATGCTCAAGGTCTTTTATTTTATAGGTCAAGCATACATTAAGTGCTTCTAGGGTTTGTCCTAGGTTAAGAAGTCAAAAGAGTCATTGTCATAAGTTGAAGACCCCATCGGGCACATTGTAACTTGTAAAGAAAATTAACTTTATCATTAAAAGTGTCAAAATACACTTAAAGACCAAGTGGGCCTAGCCATTGGGAAGTCGACCTATTTTGAGGAGCCGCATCGACGTTGAGAAGCCTATATAAAGGAAGGAACTCGACCTCCTTGAGATACATTCATCACTCTCTCATTCAAGCGAAGAAGGAAGAAGAAGAAGGCAACAAAGAAGGAAGAGGACAATGGAGACTTGTCTTTGGGCTATTTTTCTCTCACATGTGCGAAGGAAGGCTAGGGTTTATGCAACTATTCTATGGTTCTCTTCTACATGTTCGATCTTGAAGAAGGAAGGAAAATAAGGTCAGGCAAAGGTTACAATAAGTCATCCTCAAGCTCTAGAAAGAAGAGAAAGTCAAGCGAAGGTCTGAGAAAGTCTCGGAAGCCTAGAATAAGCTGACATGTGTGGCAGCAACAATTGCAGGAAGGCCGAAAATTTCAGATGTGCAGTGGAGGCCGAAATTCTGTCGCTGGGGGTCGAAGTTGTGCCACTGAAAGGTATTTGACTGGGTTTGACTTGGTCAAGGAAAGCACATCCTCTTGAAAGGTTGGACTTGGTCTTGAAGGGTATTGGTCTTGGTTTAGAGGTCTTGGAATTCATCAATTGAAGAATCTATAAGAAGAGAAGACATTTGCGGGTTTTCCTCTCAAGTGGAGAGGTTTTTGCCTTGACTTGCAACCAAGATTTTGTGTTCATGTTCTTGTTTTGGTTGCTATTTGATGATACACAAACATTATATTAAGTAAAGAAGCTAATAAGTAAGAAAAGGAAAAAGACATCACAAACAATTATCAAAGATAAGAGGAGTCATTCTAAACATTGCCCTATAGGTTTCTCAACATGGTATCAGAGCTAAGGTTGGCAAAGGACATTATGAAGATTTCTAGTACATTGAAGAAAGTTCTAAAGAAGTGTTCAAAGGTCTGAAGTCAACTCAAGAAAGGCATGAAAGAAGTATGGAATCTCCTATTAGAAAGTGTAACTAGGTTCGGAATTTACAAATGTAATTTTGATCTTTGTACATGTCAAGAAAATAAATATTATTTTCTGTGAATTAAAAGAATGAGTTTCTTGCTCATTTCTTAGGAAAGTCAAAGAGTCAATGTCATGCTCTTCTTGAGCTTATATGTAATGTAAATAAGTCAACCTAGTGTCTAGATCAAAGCCCTCCAAGATCAGCACCATCCTCTTGAAGGGCACAAGCAAAATGAATTAACTAGCATAGTCATGTCGGCTCAATAAGAAGTCACAACCGTTCACACTGTCACGTCGGCTCAAATGCTCAGGTTGACCACTATAAATATGCGGCTAGGGTTTATGCAAAAGTAGAGAACAAAACACACATTCCTCTAAAGTTTCAGATGGTAGCTACAAGTCAAGGATCCGCATTACAGGAGTGAGGATCCTCTGCAATCTTCGGAAGGGTATGCTCTCTGTGATCCGCACTACAGGAAGATAATTCAGATGGGTAAATACAGTGATAGCATTTCTGTGTCTCATCCGCCTCACGATCACAGTCTTGGCATACTAAACGAAGTCATGATACATACAAATCACTGTCTTTGTCTCAAGATGAAGGCATGGTTTCAGTTTTGAAGGCATGGCCTTGGTACACAGCGTGCATACTCTTTATGAATAGTCAAGGCGTAGGTGTGATGACAAGGATCTCAGTGATCCCACAGAGTTACACTCTGTCTCATATTCTGAACGCAGTCATAATCTCGACAGAGTGATTTCATGAAGATATAATTATGAAGTCATCATTATAATGAAAGATTTCAATGCAACTTCAGTATAAAGATTTCGTTGGTACAGCTATGATCTCCATAATAGTATAGTAATAATCTAAGTGAAGGTACAATGATGATTTCAATAAGTATACAGTGATCATATCAGTGAATGCACAGTCATGATCTCGATGAGAGAAGCAACTATGAAGATCTCAATGATGACTTTGGTGAAGTAGCAATGATGATGATCACAACAATGACACACAAGAGGATTGGTGTTTTGATCTTGGAGTGGCATAGTAGGTCAAGGGTTATGGTCTTGGTGTTTGTCAATTGGAATCTCTATAAGAAGAATTATGTGTGGGTTTTCGTCTCCAAAAGGGAGAGGTTTTAGCCCTGGTAGAAAGCCAAACATCTTGTGTTCTTGTCTCTTTGTTTTGATAGCAGTTTGATGAAGCAATCACACACACTAATAATAAGAAGAAGATCAAACTAAGATAAATTCTAAGAGCACTTCAAATTGTTATCAAGTCTAGAAGAATCACATTAATCCCATTTGCCCTAGATTCTTCAACTTGGTTTTAGAGCTATGCTTGCAGTCTAAGGAAGGGCAGAAAAGAGACATACAAAGATATGTTTTCGAGGACATCAAAGCAAGTTGGAAGGTTTGAAGGAGCAAGTCTACAACAGTACATGGAATATCAACTTCAGCGATTACAGTCATGCACTCAACTCATGTTCAGTTTGATGGAATATATCAGTACCACTCCTGGGATCCTCACTTCTTGATCACTGAACCTTCTCTATGAGATAAATTACAGTCTTGGACTATATGATCCAAGGAGTGCCTCTCACAATCCATATTATACAACTGTCTCAATATAGTCACTGCAAGAAGGCAGTTTCGTTGATAAGACAATCTCTCTATACAGTGCCTCTATAAACAAAGACATCACTGTCTCGATACAGTGTCATAACAAAATACTTGTCACAATCTCGGATCTTAAACATCATGATGCTTAGATCAAAACATAAGCCTCTCTATATCACTATCATGGTTTGGATAACTCTTGATGTAGGTGTTTGCTGATGCACTCCAATGAATATTGAAAAAGTCCACTTGTGGGATAGCAATATCACTAGCATGTCAACAATGTGCTCAAATACCTTAAAGATGAATTGGGAGTCAAGATGATCCCAAGATCATAAAGCAGTCTCGGTATTGTCAGGATCACAAATAGCATGATGCTAGAAGGTTTCTGAAGAAGTTTTGGTAAAAGGATACTAGTTGTTCATAATGGGAAGTTCAAGCAAAAGAAGCATCAAGGTGAAGATCTCCTCTTCACATGCCAAGTAAGTATCTTTCTTGTTTTTGGTTTAATAACTTTGTTTTGCAAGAAAATAGAAATACTGAAGGATAGCCATAGTCCTCATGAAAAAGGTCCTTGCATAAAATAAGGAGGATTGTTGTAATCCTCATAGAAAAGAGAAATCATTGATGTCTATGGAAATGTCTCTAAAGGTCAAACAATATTTGAATGTATCAAGAGACTCATAGGAATCATATGAAATCACTCAAAGATCCTCACATGCTAAAGAGGAGACAAAAGGAGAGATATATGAAATCTTAGAAGATATATTCTCTGAAACTATAGTAAAGAAGGTCACAACACTTAGACCTACACAAAAGCTTGGTCCTCAAGCAAAGAAAGACAGAATAAGTATAGCTATAGACTCAATGCTATAGAAAGATTTTGGAAGCTCATATCACTGAAAGATGGAGGAAGCTGAAGAAAAGGACCAAGGAAAGATGGAGTAACAAATCTCTCCTATGAGTAAGATAGTATTCCTCACAAAAAGGGTCCCATCATAAGCTCCTAAATCTTGTGCTATAAGATATCACAATGATAATAAGATGCATCATGGCATCATTGAAGCATTAGAAACAAGACCTTGTAACATCACCATGGGACTCATGAAAGACAAAATCCATTGCAGTCAAACATAGCTCTTGGTAATTTCATTGAACATTGAAGGAAAGAAAGATGTCATCCAGGACAAGTGTCATCATACATTAAGGCAAAAAGGAAACATCTCCCAGATAGGGATATGCAAGATCCTCAAGATTCTTTGAAGGAATCCTCATCAGAGGGTTCACTAATCTAGAGGGGGAGCAAGTGTTTCATCAGGAACTCCAACCTATGGAATTCATGGTATAATGATGTGATAACATGAAGCAGATCAAGGGATTGAAGATCCCTTCAATCAAGGAAGCTGCTAGAAGAAGCCTCGATGACCTAAAGGTAAAATGAGTTGTGCATGCTTGTGTTTAATATTATAATATCATGTCGTATGGTTGCAGGTAACATGGATCATTACTCTTGAGAAGCATGATCAAGAGAAAAAGAATCTCCTCCTCTAAAAGGATGCAGGAAGGCATAAAGTCACACTAAGATGAAGTCAACATAATATGTCCTCATATGAAGTATGAGGTGGTTGACTATAGTTAAGAAACTCTAATTGAAAGCTTCTAGAATGGAATAAGTAAGGAAGGAAGAGATCGTGAGATATGCAACCATGATGAAGGCAATCAACATCCAATAGACCAAGAAGATTTGATTAGGAAATCTCCCGGAAGGATATGAAGGCTCTGATGAAAGTCTGAAAAAGAAGGACACCCTTGACAATGGATAACTTTGGGAGATGTGTCAACATGTATGCAGGATGTTGATACCCACAAGAAGATGTCAAGATGAAGAGTCATCCCGTAAGTATTTGATTTAATGTTATGCTTTGATTTCATGAATAATATCTGGATGAGTTCATGCAGGGCTACTGGAACAAGAGTTGTAAGTACAAGTACAACTAGCATTCATTTGGTGGATGGAAATCCTTGAAAGAAACAATGATGACAAAGTAGCCATATGACAAAGGTTCCAGATATGTATCAAGAAGGCCACTTTCCATGAAGAAAGGAATGACATGACGAACCAAGAAGGAAAGTGATGGATGGCCTATGCCCTACAAGAAAGAAGCTCAACTGAATTTTATGACATTAAGGAAAGAAGTTGGTCAAGTAGTTGAAGGACCCAAGAAGAAGAAGTTGCTGATGAAAAGGAGAATCCCTTGGTGAGAGGGAGCTCTGACAAGTCCCTGATCAAGAGGAAGTTTGAATTAAGATCACCCCTGATTACAAAGGAGTTCCAATTGTGTTTTTCCATGTCATGTGTCATGCACTGGACTAGGACTAACAACCATAAGTCTAGATGAAGGCCATGAATGGAAATGTAGACACATGGTAGACACAACATTCTTGTCTTCACTTGGGAAGAAAGAATGGGAGGATTAGGTAATCTTCTGGCATCCGATTCTCTTTGAGGATGTGTAGGGCATCCAAGGCAAGAGTAGGCAAGAGGACTGATATTCTTTGAGGGCTGGGAACCTAAGATAAGAATAGTTCTAGAAGGTCATACTCAGTGAACACCCGAGTAGGTATGTACCTTGAGAGACAATGGTGAAGGTGTCTATAAATCATTGGTCTCGCCAGCATTGTAGCTCATGGTCTCATGGAGAGATGGAGCTGTTAGTCAAGGCCTTGCACTATGACAATGTTGATTGATATGATGCTATACAGATGGATTACCAATCCGTTTGTTCTTTTGAGAAATTCTTCAGTTTGAGAATAACCAAGTACCATTGTAAATACCTCCCTAGTTGAGAGGGAGTGTTGAAGAGAGAGTAACTACGTTTGGAATTTACAAATGTAATTTTGATCTTTGTACTTGTCAAGAAAAGAAATATTATTTTTTGTGAATTAAAAGAATGAGTTTCTTGCCCATTTCTTAGGAAAGTCAAAGAGTCAATGTCGTGCTCTTCTTGAGCTTATATGTAATGTAAACAAGTCAACCTAGTGTCTAGATCAAAGCCCTCCAAGATCAGCACCATCCCCTTGAAGAAGGCAACAAGCAAAATGAATTAACTAGCATAGTCATGTTGGCTGAATAAGACGTCACAATCATTCACACTGTCATGTCGGATCAAATGCTCAGGCTGACCACTATAAATATGCGGCTAGGATTAATGCAAAAGTAGAGAACAAAACAGACATTCCTTTGAACTTTCCAGTGGTAGCTACAAGTCAAGGATCAGTATTACAGGAGTGAGGATCCTTTGCAATCTTCAGAAGGGTATGCTCTCTGTGATCCACACTACAGGAGGATAATTCGGATGGTTAAATATAGTGATAACGTTTTTTTGTCTCAGCCACCTCATGATCACAGTCTTGGCAACGAAATCATGATACATACAAATCACATTGTTTGTCTCAAGATGAAGGTATGGTCTCAGTTTTGAAGGCATGGTCTTGGTACACACCCTGTATACTCTTTAGGAATAGTCAAGGCGTAAGTGTGATGACAAGGATCTCAGTGATCCCACATAGTTACACTCTGTCTCATATTTCGAACATAGTCATAATCTTGGCAGAGTGATTTCATGAAGATATAATTATGAAGTCATCATTATAATGAAAGATTTCGGTGCAACTTTAGTATAAAGATTTCGTTGGTACAACTATGATCTCCATAATAGTACAATAATAATCTAAGTGAAGGTACAATGATGATTTCAAGAAGTATACAATGATCATATCAATGAATGCACAATAATGATCTCGATGATAGAAGCAACTATGAAGATCTCAATGATGACCTCGGTGAAGCAACAATGATGATGATCACAACAATGACACATAAGAGGATTGGTGTCTTGATCTTGGAGTGGCATAGTAGGTCAAGGGTTATGGTCTTGGTGTTCGTCAATTGGAATCTCTATTAGAAGAATTACGTGCGGGTTTTCCTCTCCCAGAGGGAGAGGTTTTGGCCTTGGTAGAAAGCCAAACATCTTGTGTTCTTGTCTCTTTGTTTTGATAGCAGTTTGATGAAGCAATCACACACACTAATAATAAGAAGAAGATCAAACTAAGATAAATTCTAAAAGCACTTCAAATTGTTGTCAAGTCTAGAAGAATCACATTAATCCAATTTTGCGGAGATTCTTCAACAAGAAGAACATGACCAAGACAGAGGACGAAGGACTCTTCTCGGCACTCACTCGCACATTTCAAGATGAGATCATTTGGGTGATTGATAATGGAGCATCAAGAGGCAAGACACATGATCGGCCAGCACAGGAAACTAAGAGCATTGTCAAAAGGAAAGTCTTCTTACTCTGTAGAACTTGGAGATAATAAGAGCTATCCCGTGAGAGGAATCAGATCAACCTCGATAGTGTTGGAGAATGGATGCAATATTCATTTCAACAACATCCTATTTGTTCCATGTTTGCATAAGAACTTGCTTTCGATTTCAAGTCTAGAAGATAAGGGTGATAGAGTGGCTTTCATTGATGGAAAAGTTGTAGTATCGGGTAAAAACTCAAGTATTGAAAATGCTAGAGTGATTGGGATTCATGAAGGAAGACTTTACAGGTTGCTATCTCCTCTTTCTCAAGCTTTGGTTCACATTGCAATCAGCCCATGCGAACATGGGCATAGAAGATTCAATCATCTCCATTTCAAAATCCTACCAACTCTAAATTCAATAATAGATGGAATCCCGAACTAAAAGAAGATCACGAAGGAGTATGCAAGGGATGTGCATTGGGTAAGAACACCAAGAGACCATTTGGAAGCAGTGCTTCGCGGTCAAAAGAAATCTTGGACCTTATTCATTCTCATGTCTGTGGTCCTATGACTCCAGAATCCCTTGGAGGTCATATATACTATGTCACATTCATGAAAAACTTGGGTTTACTTAATGAAATCCAAGGATGAAGTTTCTACCAAATTTGAAGAATTGAAAGCTGAAGTACGGAACCTTACAGAAAGGAGAATCAAGATTTTGAGATATGATAATGGAGGAGTCTAGGATTAATAGTAGTCCCATATAATCCTGAACAAAATGGAGTTACAGAACGAAAGAATCAATCCATTGAGGCAAGTGTAAACGCAATGATGCATGATCAAGATTTACCGAAATTTTTGTGGGGTGAAGATAAGATAAGATAAGATGAGATAATTTTATTAATGTACAACAAGTGACCATAATAGGTCAACGGGATTGTTGGTTACAATGATTACATCATGCCAAGCCAGTGGACCAAATGGTCCCCTTTAACATTTCTATTTAAAGAGCAGAAAATTCATCTATAATCTAAGTAAATGTAAATGTAGAAGCTAGAAGCTCTCGACTTCGGAACAAAGCTCTACGATGAAGCAGAGAAGGAGAAGGAGAAAAAAGGAGTCTCCTGTCCAGTTCCTACTCCTAACATCCGAGGTCGAAAGAAGAAAACTGAGAGAAGCTTGTCAAAGTTTGCTGTCCTGTGCGCATACCGATCTGTTGCTGCTGTCGCCTGGAGGTTCTAGGGCGCCTCTCAGGGGTGGATCCAATCCTGGAGCGCTAGTGCGGTCTGGTGGGTCGACCCCCTCGGGACTGCATCGATCTAGTCTCAGTCTCTGTGGGTCGGTGAATGGTTCTTTTGGCGCCCCGTGTTGATGGTAGCGCCCTAAAGAAGTCCGTGATCTTCTGTGTGGTGTTCGATCTGGTGGGGTGCTGAAGAAAATGGTCCCGAAATCTGAAGGCCTCTTGGAGATAAAGTGCAAGGCATCTCGGATCAACATATCTGAGGAAGCTGGACAAAGTCTGAGAAGACCTAAAGAGGCAATGGAAACGACCTCGAATCTCATAGCAAGCAAGGCATCTGAAGATGAAGTGTGTCTCTGTCTCTATCTCCTGTAAGTGGTAGAGCTGGCAAATCTTATCTGCCCTATCGATGTGGTGATCTGTCTCCACGGAGTCTGTGAGACCCAACTTTGAGCTGCCTGAGGGGGATTCTAAGGGCATGTATCCAATGCTGGAACATGTATTAGGGTTTGATGATGAGCCCATCCCTGATCTCCAGGCAATGCTTTGCGTAGAAGGCCATTTTTTGATGCAACCCATTGGGAGGATTGGTCCATGTAGTCTAAATGTATCGTTTGTAAATATCCTCCTTAATGATTTTATTCAGTGCTTATGGATTGGGAAGGAGGTGGCCTGGAGAACTCAGAGAGTACTGAAGGGGAGGAAGATGGTCAATCTGGATTCCTGAAGCCTCCAGAAGCTCTATTACACTGGTGTACCAACATTTAGATCGACCTGGCTGCATACGGGCGATGTTCTCCGAGGAGCAATATGCTAGATATGGGTATCTATCTCGACCCTTCCTTGCATCTGCCAAGCCTCGGAGCCTGTGCAGGAGCGACACTAACCTGAATATCACCTCTAGGCGGAAAGGTTGAGCCCCGAACTCTGCTAGAATGATGTGCTGAGGAACTGTCTGCTTGCACCTAATGAAACAACGCAAAAGGACGGTCTGGACCCGCTCTACTGAAGCCCAATCTGAGTCTAGGAGGGAGGGACCCCAAATCTTTGAGCTGTAAAGTACTGTGGGGCGAATCAAAGTGTTCATGATGCTCATTTTGGATGAGATGTCTTGGAAATGGTGCCGGAAACACTGCCTCTCCAGAAGGGCTAGGGAGCCATACCCTTTGTTGACCTGAGGCTGAAGGGTTGGCCGCAGGCTGAAGCGAGGCCTTGAAAATTGAACTCCCAAATATGTATAGGTGTTGACAATATCGATCTCTTCTCCTTTAAATAAGAAGTGGAAGTTCGAGGTTTTCTTGACTCCATTGAAGATAATCACTTTGGTTTTACCCAAGTTCATAGTTAGATGCCTCCGGTCACAAAAAGCTGCGAGAGCATCCAGCTGTCTCTGAAGGCCTTCTTGGGAGGAGGTAATAAGGGCAATATCGTCTGCAAAGAGGAGGATGGAAATCAGGACCTGGTGAAGAAGACACCCATTTGTCTCTTGGATATGCTCATGGAGGAAGGACTCAAGCTTATCGGTATAGATCCCGAATAAAGTAGGAGAAAGGGGGCATCCTTGCTAGACTCCAATGGTGCTTTGGATGAAATCCGACATTCCTCCGACTGTGCAGAGACGGCCAAAGACGACCTCATAGAGGCACATGATAGCTGTTAGGAGAGTCGAGGAGATGCCAATCACAATTGTATACATACAAAATCGAAGTCCCCACAGGTCACTAGATAACAAGACTCCCGAGGAAGTGTTCACTGGGAAAAAAACCAACCGTAGATCATCTCCGAATTTTTGGTTGTCCTAACTATATTCATATACTTGAGGACAAAAGGAAGAAGCTAGATCCGTGAGGCATGAAAGGAACTTTTGTGGGCTACAATAATTCTTCTAAGGCCTAGAGGATCTACATAAAAGAAGGACACTGAATAAAATTCAGTCGAGATGTGATATTTGACGAAAATATTGCATTCAAGAAATCAAAGGATCTACCTATGGACTTTGATGATGAAGAAATTCTGGTATTCAAAGAAGAAGTTACTAGGGAAGAAGAAGAGCTAAACCATGAAGATGAAGGTCCCTGAACCTATACAACCTGTGGCTATCCTCGAATCTAGAAAAATAACTAACTTGTTGAAGTCTACACTTCTAGATGCAGAAGGTCATGGAGCAGCTGAAGGTACATTAAGGGAAAGAAAGAAGCCCAAACGATATTATGGGTATGCAACCTACATGACAAAACTAGTAGAGGCAAATCCATCCACTTTTGAAGAAGCTGCCAATCACCAAGAATGGAAGGATGCCATGAATGAAGAATATCAATCTATAATGAAGAATGGAGTTTGGGAGATCGTACCTAGGCTTGAAGACAAATCTGTGGTAACTTCCAAGTGGCTGTACAAGATTAAACATGCAACATATGGAAGTATTGATAAATAAAACTGAAGATTTGTGGCTAGGGGCTCCCCTCAATAGGAAGGCGTCAACTGTGAAGAGACATTTGCTCCAACAACAAGGTATACAACTATTCATTTGTTGGTCTCTTTGGCAGCATCAATGGGATGGAACATCCACCAAATGGATGTCAAGACTGCATTCCTGAATGGCACAATTAGTGAAGAAGTCTATATAGAACAACCCTCGGTATTTGAAGTTAAAGATAGAAAGACATATGTTTGCAGATTAAAGAAGGTAGTATATGGCCTCAAGTAAGCACCAAGGGCATGGTATGCTAGGATGGATGCATACCTACAAAGATTAGGCTTCACAAAGAGTTTTGTTGATCTGAACGTTTATATTAATGTTTAAGAAGGGAGAGCCGATAATCATTCTTATGTATGTGGATGATCTTTTCTTGACTAGTGTGGAAGGTCGAATTGAAGAATGTAAGAAGCAATTAGCAACACAATTTGACATGAAGGATCTAGGGTTGATGCACTACTATTCGGGATTTGAAGTTTGGCAAGGACCTAATGAGATCTATCTAGGTCAAGGGAAGTATGTGATCAAGATGTTGAAGGTTTGACATGATGGATTGCAAACAAATGACAACCCCGATGATCACAAACTTGAAAAGGCTAAGGAGTTCTGAATTGATCTCTGTGGATCCTTCTAGGTATAGACAATTGATTGGCTCACTAATATACTTGGTGAATACTCGACCAAATATATGATTTGCAATAAATGTTCTCAGTCAATTCCAAGTGGATTCGAAGCATGATCACTGGATAGTAGCAAAACATATATTGAGATATCTGCAAGGAACTATCCACTATTGCTTGAAATATGATGGGAGGAATGATGTCCACACGAATGGATATACAGATTTCGACTGGGGAGGCAGTGTGTAAGATGGAAGGAGCACTACAGGAGGGTGCTTTAGTTTGGGATCCTCATGATCTCATGGATGAGCAGAAAGCAAGAAACAATTGCTTTGAGCACTGCTGAGGCTGAGTATATTGCAACCTATGAAGTAAGCAGAGAAGTGGTCTGGTTGAGGAAGTTGCTATCCGACCTATTTAAAGGACCAATGGACCCTACAACGATAAATTGTGATAACACTAGATGTATACGATTGCCTGAAGACCCAATGTTTCATGGAAAGACGAAGCATATCAACAACAAGTATCACTACATTCAGAAGCTAGTACAAGATGGTGTGCTATAACTACAATATATCTCCACCGATGAGAAGGTTGCTGACATCTTGACAAAATCTCTTCCTAATAAGAAGCTTGTATGTTTGAGAGACAATCTTGGTTTAGTTGATGTATCTTCCCTGGTTGAGAGGGAGAGATAGGCACATCATTCTTGTCTTCACTTGGGAAGACAAAATGGAGGATTGGGTAAGCACTTGGCATCCGATACTCTTTGTGGATGAGGTAGGGCATCCAAGATAAGAGTAGTCGTGGACCGATATTCTTTGAGGACTAGCTATCTAACATAAGAATAGTCCAAGGAAGGTCATACTCTGTGAACACTCGGGTGGGGTATGTACGTTGAGAAACAATGATGATGGTGTCAATAAATCATTGGTCTCGCCAACATTGTGCTCTGATCTTGTGGAGAGATAGAGCTTTTAGTCAAGGCTTTGGTATATGACATTGCTGGTCGATATGATGCTATACAGATGGGTTACCAATCCTACTCTTGTTATGATATCTCTTCAGATTGAGAATATTCATGTACCTTTTCTGAATACCTGTTAAGTTATGGTATGTTCTATGCTTATAACAGTTTACTTCTTTTTCTTATTATATTCCACCGATTAGCAATCACATGTACATAAAGTAAAGTGCAGATAGAACATTAAACGATTGACAGAAAACAAGCCAAGACAAGAGACACAAGATGTGGCGGCTAGCTAGGGACAAACCCCACAATATGTGGGGAAACCCTTTGATCAAATCTTCTTTTATCTTCAATAATTCAGCAGAGAGAAATAGTACAATAAATCTGATTCATATCAGCAGTAGCAAACCCTAGATCAGTAGCATCAGCATTAGCGGCTTCATTATCAAACTAGGGCAGACCATATCTCACAAACCGACAGTCGGATTGACTTCATTCCACCACCAAAAGTTTCGGCTCCCAGAGGAGGTTCAGATGAACCTACAACGCAGTTCAGATGAGGAGATCTTCTAGGCCACGCAAGTCAATCTTTACTTCTGCAGTTGCAGCTTCAGTTTCAGCAGTTTCCGGCTTCAAACTAGGGCAGTCGATATCTTGCAAACCGTTCGTCGGATTGACTTCATTCCACCACCAAAAGTTGCGGCTTTCAAAGGAGGTTCAGATGAACCTACAACGCAGTTCCAAAGAGGAGATCTTCTAGGCCACGCAAGTCAATCTTTACTTCTGCAGTTGCAGCTTCAGTTTCAGTTTCAGCAGTTTCCGGCTTCAAACTAGGGCAGTCGATATCTTGCAAACCGTTCGTCGGATTGACTTCATTCCACCACCAAAAGTTGCGGCTTTCAAAGGAGGTTCAGATGAACCTACAGCGCAGTTCCAAAGAGGAGATCTTCTAGGCCACGCAAGTCAATCTTTACTTCTGCAGTTGCAGCTTCAAATTCATCAGCTTTCGGCTTCACATGTGTGAGAGAGAGAGACCCATTTCAGCGCAGTAGAGAAGAGACTCATATCTGTGCAGTAGAGAGAGAGAGATGTGATGAGATGAGTGAGTCCAAATGAGGAAAAGTCCTCTTATATTTATACACAACGTTGGTGGGTGAATAGATGCGACTGTTGGGCTTCTGAGCCTACATGAGTTGTAGGTCGGCTTGATATTAATTCCATAATCAAAATAAATTCATATCTTCATGAATACTTATCGGAATTGGATGATCTTTATATCAATCCTACACCTCTCGACGAGAGGAATCTAATAAAAATATTATTAGCCATGAATAAGATGACCCACATGAAGTTTTGCTCTGGTTGCCAATTTTAACAATACCTCCCTAGTTAAGAGGGAGTGTTGAAAAATGTGTAACTAGGTTTGGAATTCATAAATATGAAATGTACTTTTGATTCTTGTATATTGTAAAATGAAAGAGAATGATTATTATTATTTTTGGAGCCTGGGTTTCATGCTCAAGGTCTTTTATTTTATAGGTCAAGCACTCATTGAGTGCTTCTAGGGTTATTCTTAGGTCAAGAAGCCAAAAGATTCAATGTCATAAGTTGAAGACCCCATCGGGCACATTTTAACTTGTAAAAAAAATTATTTTTGTCATTAAAAGTGTCTAAATACCCTTCAAGACCAAGTCAACCTCATAGTTGAGAAGTCGGCCTATCTTGAGGAGCCATGTCCACGTTGAGAAGCCTATATAAAGGAGGGAACTCGACCTCCTTGAGATTGTTATTTTTAGGTATCGCAGAAGACAAGCCAAGACAAGAGGACACAAGATGTTGCGCTAGCCAGGACAAACCCCACAATGTGTGGGGAAACCCTTGATCAATTCTTCTTTTATGTTCTTCAAAGTTCAACAGAGAAAGAGAGAGAGAGAGAGAGATAGTACATTTACAACAGAAGTCAACACTTTGACTTATTAAGATCTAGCGTAGATCATTTCGTATAACGATGAGATCAGTTGAAGACATTCTGCTTCAACTGATTCTCCAAGGTGACTCCTTCGCCTATCATCATACTGCATCTCATCCATTTGTTGCACCTTACCGTGTAGCACCATCATGCTGCATCATGCATCATCATGCTACTCATGATCTCATACATCACACTGCTGCCCATGCACATTAAATCATACATCATGCTGCTCATAATGCTGCCCATCATGTTATCTTTCTGTTGCTACATTATGGAGTTCGTATACATATCAGCCTTAGCTACTTGCTATGGCTTGCAGCCTAGCAAAGCAGCTAGGCTATAGTTCCACACAATACTCCATGCAGTCCCATTATTTCTGTATAGGATTTGCTTAGGGATATGACTGTCTATATGACTGTATTCCTTACATAACGTATAGATATGACTATAGCATATTCCTTACATTACAACGTGTTCTTGCCTTGACAACATTCCATCATGTGACTGCGTTCCATGTATACTGCCTTCATTACTTGTGAGCCTTGATTGCGTTCATATGTACAGTCTTCATTATTGAGTACCTTGACTACGTTCATATGTACAACCTTCATTACCTTGACTACATTCATATGTACAGTCTTCAATACATGAGTACGTTCATATATACAACCTTCATTACGTTGACTGCGTTCATATGTACATTCTTCAATACATGACTGCGTTCATATGTAAAACCTTCATTACTTGACAACGTTCATATGTGCTGCGTTTGACTGTGTTCATTACTGCGTTTAGGGACAATGGTGCTCCCTTTTACTGCCATAAATAAGCTGACCCACATGGAGTTTGGCCCTAGTTGCAAATTTAATAGAGATACATTCATCACCCTCTCATTCAAGCGAAGAAGGAAGAAGAAGAAGGCAACAAAGAAGGAAGAGGACGATACAGACTTGTCTTTGAGCTATTTTTCTCTCACACGTGCAAAGGAAGGCTAGGGTTTCTGCCACTATTCTAAGGTTTTCTTTTGTAGGTTCAAGCGAAGGTCACAATAAGTCATCCTCAAGCTCCGAAGGAAGAGAAAGCTAAGCGAAGGTTTGAGGAAGTCTCAGAAGGCTAGAAGAAGCTCACACATGTGACAACAACAACTGCAAGAGGGCCAAAAATTTCAGATGTGCAGTGGAGGTCGAAATTCTACAGCTTGGGGTCGAAGTTGTGCTACTGTAAGAGATTTGACAGAGTTTGACTTGGTCAAGGAAAGCACATCCTTTGGAAACTTTGGACTTGGTCTTGGAGGGTATTGCTCTTGGTTTAGAGGTCTTGGAATTCGTCAATTGAAGAATCTATAAGAAGAGGAGATTTTGCGGGTTTTCCTCTCAAGTGGAGAGGTTTTGGCCCTGGCTTGTAGCCTATATTTTTGTGTTCTTGTTCTTCTTGTTTTGGTAGTTGTTTGATGATACACAAACATAATATTAAGTAAAGAAGCTAGTAAGTAAGAAAATGAAAAAGACGTCACAAGAAGTTATCAAAGATAGAGAAATCATTCTAGTCATTGCCCTATAGATTTCTCAACACTAGGCTTCAATTTTGCATATACTAAATTGGAAAAGCAAAAATTATCATTTTTATGCATTTTTAGGGCTGACATCTATGGTTAGTTGTTTTGTGTGTTTTGAGCGATTGAAAAATTGCTGCAACCTATTTCCCAGTTTGCTTATTTAACAACCTTTGTTTATTTCTTGCTTATGATCAATTTTAGGCTATTTTATTTTCACAAACTTTGTATTGTATATATTATGCTACTTGTAGGCCCTAATTATAATAGCATCTGGTATTATAAAGGTAGCATGTGCTTTAGGAACCTATTGAGCCTCTTCAGGACTAATTAAGCCCTCTAGATTTAGCCATAGGGTCCTTTGAGCTTGTTACCTTGGAATTATATCTTAACATTATCTCAACATTAGATTTAGCCCTACTTTATAAAACATTATCCTTAGGTGTTTTATTTAGTGGAACCCTTAGAGGGTATTTAAATTGGGAATAGTTGGGTTATCTAATCTCTAAAGATCTGTCGGTGAATCTTCCCTTGTTAGGATAACATCCAACCACAGAACAACAGGGGAGGAGTCGCTATGGTGACAGTGGTGACTAATCCTATTATTTCCCTTAATCTTGTGTGCATAGTGAGGCTTTGCACTAAGGTGCTAGATTTTGCAGTAACAATGTCTCTTCAATACACAGGAATTTTCTTACCTTATCCATTTGGGAAGGAGTATTGATTAATTCTATGAGAGGAAAAGGAGTTGTAAGCTTAGACATGACATTTGCCACATCAATGTTTAACTGCATATCATCATTCGATGTTGATGGAGGAGTAGGATCAATATTCAAAGGCAAAGGACATTTAGCCCAACTCTTTCTTTGAGTCTCAGGTTGTGAAATACAGTAGATTGTTATAGCCTCGAACTAAGTTCTGGAGATTTTTTTGAAGTTTCTTCTTGTGTTAAATACTCACTTGAGAAGACAACTCCATAACATGGGAATTTTAAATGAGAGATGGTGGCATTCAAATTTACTATTAGAGTAAATAAATCATGTTCATATATGTAAGGGGTTTCTTGGTAGGGAACGAAAAATCTTTTGTGATTTCTTGGAACACTGAAGACACATTGCAAGATGATGTTTATGGCCTAAATCTACAGCCTGGAATTGCAGGTTTAACAGATGAGTGCCCCTCTTTAAGAGCATTTGAGTTGACCTCCCCTGTTGGAAAGAAAAATTAATGTCTTGGTTTGGCGGTAATTGTTGGTGATATAGACTTTCCCTTAACTTTTAACTTAATAGTGGGAATGGACATATATTTCATTTTGTCTCAAGTGAATCAAGGTGCTGATCTAAGTCACAGGACACATCCCTCAGGGTCACATGTCTCATATTTCACATGTCGAAAATGAAATATGACCTAAAACATATTGAAAATTGTTTTTATTGTGTCCTCCAATTGCGACATGTGTTTTTGTCATGGTGAAAATGTGCCCTAACGCTTTTGCTCCTTCGGACATGTGTCCCACGAAAAGTGACTCATAAAGCCTGCACATGGTTCATTTTTTTGGTTTTTTCGATCATTTTTCGCCGTCAAAGCTCGCTAGAGTCGTTTTTGTGTTGGAACTTGGTCATTGTTTGCTTGTTGGAGTCGTTGTTGTGTTGTGTTGGAAGTTCCTTCAGCGATTCCCAACTGTCAACTTCACATCGACTTGGGTCCTGGATAATAGCGTTCATGGTTTGGAGCTCGTGGTTTGGGGTTGAAATTTCTTCTTTTTGAGCGTGCGGGGGCCAGGTCAATATTTTTTTGTATTCCATATGACCATACCTATATAATTTTTATCAATGTATTCAATTGCCTTTTTAGGTGTCAGTTGCAATTCACAATTTTTAAGTTTTGAAATAGCTTTCTTCATGGTCTCTATAGCTCGATTCATTTGCTTGTTCTCTAAATATCCATCCATAAACATTTCCCATGTTTTGAAATTTTGTTTTTCTCCTTTTTGTAAAACATGTTCAAGGAAGACTCTGCGGTCTACCTTTTCAATCATTTCTTTTGTGATATAGGCATCAATTAGTACATTGGGCACTCTGATATCATAACTTAGGCCATCGAATTCCCACCCTTCAAAACATTTTTCGACTCTCGGCATATCTCCAAGTTTGACCAATGAAGAAAGTGTGCATATATAGCCATTGTATTGTTTTCATTGCAAATTTCAATGGCTACAGAGACTTGACTTAAATATATAGGGCTCTACCTAGTTGAGTTTGTCTTGCGATTGCCCACATTTTCCAGGATGTGCAACTTGAGTAAGTTAGATTCATATACTAGTCAACAAGAGAGCTAGAACTGCTGAGAAAGAAAATATCAGTGTTTGATGTCATATGTGCAATACGCAGAATGCCCCTATTGAGATCCTTGATTTGGTTCTCAATCTGTGTAATGAGTCAATAACATGAAGATTCAAGAATGAACATTGAATTGCGAGCAATGAACATCATTGATGTAGAAAATTACTAAACTAATAGTATATTCCAATAAATTAATATGTATCAGGAACTATATTTCAGTATATATATATATATATATATATATATAACGTGTCCTTCATGTCCTGTTTCTGGGGTCGCTATGTCCCGTGTCGAATATGCGTATTTACGTGTCCTGTGTCTCGTGTCATGTGACTTAGGTGCTGATATATTGAGGTGAGAGTTAGATTTAGAGG
Organism: Pinus tabuliformis; assembly: GCA_031772625.1. Classification (NCBI taxonomy): domain Eukaryota; kingdom Viridiplantae; phylum Streptophyta; class Pinopsida; order Pinales; family Pinaceae; genus Pinus; species Pinus tabuliformis. The sequence goes on along the minus strand of CM062820.1, from coordinate 358,815,516 downwards.
CGAGGAAGGCACTGTTAAGGCTGGGTACAGGCTGTATGCCTAAAAGAGAATGGATTCTGGCAATGGGTGTGGAATTTGATTGTGGCATATCATTGTGTGAACCTTTGGCTTTTCTATTATGTTTTTGCAGATAGTTCTAAATCATACTGTCCTGAAGATAGGGTTATGCCAATAGAGTGAACAAATCTAAAGATGTTTATAAATAGTTGAGGTTGTCATTCATCAGAGAATGGATTTCAGGCTTTTGTTTATAGCAATCAAATAAAAATACCTGATAGTTGCTTATGAAGCAGGCTTCTTATTGGTTAAGATCTAAGTCACAGGACACGTCCTCCAAGGTCTCGTGTCCCGTATTTAACGTGCCAGACACAAAAAACGCCCTAAAATGTGCCGAAAACGTTTTTGAACGTGTCTTGGAAAACATAAAACGTACTTTGTCGTTTTCTTCGTGTCCTATTAATGGAAAACGAGTTTTCTGGGACTAAAAAACATTGCCCTAACGTTTTTGCTCCAGTTGAATACGTACTACACGAAATCAATGGCTTTAAAGCCCATGTAATTATTTTTTCGGGGTTCTTTTGCTATTTTCCTCCGATGCCGTCGCTCTCCGTCGCTGTATAATCGTCGTGTGGAGCCGAGTCATCTCCTTGGAGCTGTTTGGTCGCTGGAAAGTTTGGCAACTTGGCAGCATGTGTGAGGTTCAGGTAAGTCGTAGACCATATGGCATAGACGCAGTTAAAACTTAAGCGGCAAGCCCGTTAAAAATGCGTTTGATTCGTAACAATGACTAGCTAAGGGCCTGAGGCTATAATAAAATAAGATGTCCATTGTCACCGTTCTCTACACCCAGGATTTTCCCTCTTCTTTCATATCTAGCAAACCAGTTCTAGTTAAACAATATATATACAGTTGAGGGAAACTGTATATCTGGTTCTGCCAGAAAATGTGGCTTCCCAAAGGGTTCTCCACAAGGCAGGCTTTGCTCGATAAGGTGTCCTCAGAAATTATGTAAACATAAAAGGAAACATCCGAGATTGCATACTGTATGGCTATGTATCACCTGCATGATCTACACTATTTCTCTCTCTATTTAAAATACCTTAACTATTATGGTGTCTCAATAGTAAATACCATTCTGTGTGCGGCTTACGTTGTCGAATTCTGGGGCTGGTATACAAATATAAATAAGTCTACTCAGACACACTGTCATCTAATGAAATGTTACGATAATATAATAATGATTATGTCAGATGATTTTCAACCCACTAGATTTTCATTTGAGCTATTAATTTTCTTTGGTTTTTGAAATCAAATTTGTTTTGGTTATGATTATATCAAAAGAGCTAGCATGCAGTGTACCAAGCATATCACATTCTAATTTCTAAATTCTGATTCTATTTATTTTTTTTAAATGAACTATGAACTTTGAAGTAATTATATTTTAATTTGATTAGATGAGCTGCAGTCTGCAATCTAATATGGATCAAAATATATATATATATATATATATATATATATAAAACGTGTCCCTCGTGTCCTGTTTCCAGGTCACTGCGTTTCGTATTGAATACTGGTATTTACGTGTCCTCGTGTCATGTGACTTAGGTTAAGATGAATCTTTCTATAGCTGACAGTTCTGAATGGTCACCTCTGGCAAGTCACAAGTGTGATGTGTTCATGCTAATAGCTCTATGTTTAGTCTGTTGATCATGTTTGAACAATAGTGCATCATCCTGGAATGGTTGGTATTCTCTTGTATGCTGTATTTGACTTCACATTTATTGATATTTAACGTGTCTCAGATATTTCTATTGCCATATGTATGTTTATCAATTTTTTTTTCAAATATCCTTTGAGACATGCCTGGTCTAGACTCTATAGTACCTCTTCTCTTATATTCTGAAATGAAAAATGAATTTACTCAGGATTTAATCATGGATTCTGATCAGGGGTGTTTGCTTTTTAAGGTTTCATGTTTGTTGTTGAGTATCCGTCTTAATGTTCATGAACCAACATGTTAATGCTGATGTAATAACATCCTATAGTTTGTCCTTGGTATGGTTGTATGAACAATGCTATTTAATTGTGATGAGGTGGACTGAAAATAAAACATCAAATGGTGCTTTAAATTTTGTGGAATATATTTGAATTTACTGTGATGTTTATTTCTGTCTATAGGGTAGGTGACCCTGTTGTGGAAATATTAAATGGTCTCCGCAGCTACTTCGACAAGGCTTTGCCTGCGATGCTCTTGTATAAGCAGGAACGACAACAATATAGTGAGGCTGTTCCTGAGAGAAACAATGTAGCTCCATCAACAGTGTATGGGGCTGAGCACTTCCTTCGTCTTTTTGGTATGTTCTCATTTTCATTTATGGTTTTATTTTTTCATGTGAGATGCATATCTCGACATGCCTTTAATGTGCCACTTTACTTTCAAGCTATCTTTATTGTGAGCCTATTTTATTTTTTTGAACCTAGTCTTACTTAGCATATCATTTTCACACTGTTGTTATGCATCAATTAACAATGAAATATATTCACTCAAAAATATCTTCACTATTCTCCTGAGTTATGAGATTTAGAATGGGATGGTAGGAACAATGAAAGGAAGTGGAAACAAATCTATTTTCCAACTACCTGTACACATATATATACACAAAGATATGGGAGCTTGCCTCTGTCTGTGAGGTGCCTCTGCCTATTGATACACACCAATAGGTTGGACCTAGAATGGTGATCAATGTTTGTTCTTCTCTTGCTCTGTTTATTTTGACAGGCTGGACATGATATCAGGTGTAAACTCCTCAGGATGAGATATAAACAAGATTTTATGATATTTCTTAGAAATTAATTATTATCTATTGTGGGCATTAACTATTTCTAAGATCCTTATTATCTCAAGCAATATATGCTAATAATTTGAAGATATATTTTTGCTGGCAATGTCCAATTATGTAACAAAAATAGTTTACAAGTATGGAGACATGGTTGACACAACTCACACTATTTGAGACTTAATTTTCTTGTTTTCTTATGAGATATCTCTGGTTGATTTTCTTCTATTGTGTGCTTATATTCATTGTCAGAGTTTGTTCAATAATCATGTTTGTATCATCACTCTGGGTTTGTTCTCATGAGTTACATGTTGAATTTGATCACTACATCCCACAGATGGATAGTATATGTCAGCTTCCTCATGTATAGTAGGTGAGTACAGGGGATTACTCTTCTTCATGTGTTTCTTTTAGTTGGATCTAAGGGAGATATCGTTGTTTATGCCATGATTCAGGAAGGACCCTTTTTAACCTTTTTTTAGCTGTTCGGACTAGAGATGTGAGGGTATAGAATCTACATATCTAAGAGGTAATCACTCACAGGCGATGTACTGTATGGGAATTATCTAGGTCTAGTTCCACTAGTTTGATTACTTTTCATCTGGCCTATCTTAGCAACTGGAAGTGTTAAGCACCTTGGTGACTTCCAACCATGGATATAGAGGAAATTGGTAAGGTTTGATTTTTAACACTTCTGTTTTGTTGGGGAATGACTTACTTATCCAAGTTCATAGAGATGTACCTGCTACAATCTTGCTTTGACATGAGACTGTGTCTGCAATCAAATGTCCATTACTAAATTTCTCTTTCCAAGCCTGTAATGTCAGGAGAGCTTCCATTGATAGCACATGAGCTTTCCCTGGAATTTTTGATTGGGGTCCTTTTAGTGTCAATCATTGCCTAGAGTACATTATCAGATTTGAGTTAGTACGTTCAATGTGATTGATGATGATGAAGATAGCTCTTGTTCACATTTACTTTTGGTGTAGAGTAGTGGTTGCCTTCATCTCTCCTTTTGCATAATTTTGTAACTATATTTAGTTCATCTCAAGGTTTACTTGTTGGGTTTACTTTTGATTGGAGTAGAGAAGTAAGGGTTCTACTTGTCTAAGTGCTAAGACTAGCAGAAGAACCCATAAGACTGCCACCTCTTGCATAATATTAATTTATTTATCTATTTCCTCAAGTTAGACTTAGGGAAAATTAAAATTTCTTAAGTTATGATTTAATCACAACCATTGATCACGATTTAATCTCATCCGTTGAGAGGGAGATTAGAGTTGAGATTGAAATTATAAGAGGAGATAGAGCGAGTTAGTGGAAAGTCAGTTGAGCACAAGCAATGTGTCTCAGATCAACGAAGGAAGAGTCAAGGGTTTCAGTAGATCGCAGTGATACAGGATCAGAGAAGAAATCGAGTGAGGGCCGAGCTCTTACAGCCCCAGCGCAGTCATACCATTCACATGTGTGTGCAGGTGAGAGCATTTACGCTTACATGTGTGTGCAGGGGAGAGCATTTGCGCTCACATGTGTGCATAGTTTAGCTGATCTGCACAGGGATGATGCAGATATAGTATGCATGCAAGGGTATCAGTTCATCTTGGAGGATTGATCTGTAATGTCCTTGTTTTCTTGAGCTTCTTGAGCACAAAGTCATCTTTTGCGCATGTCTGACTTTCTCCTTTAGGCTAGTGAGAGGGGAAAATTGCTAAGGAGTTTTGCTAAATCCTCTTTGATATTATTATTATTTTAAATAAAAGGGACAAATTATTATTAATAAAAGGGGCAAATATATTATTGAATAAAAAGGGGGTCAAAGTCACTTAGAACATAAGTGACTTAATCAATTAAATAATTAAAAAGGGAGATATCTAGAAGGTTGTAGCAGGTCTGGAAAAAGCTTATAAAAGGAGGGAGGAAATCATTTCAGATTATTCTATCTTTTGATTTCTCATTATGAATTGTGTTAGCTCAGGTGAGTTTCGTCTCAAGGGTTTGAAGCGAAATCCTCACACTAGTTTCGGTGGATTTCATTGCCACCCTAGCTAGCTTCATCCAATTTCGGTGGACAAATTATTGCCACCCTAGTTGGATATTTCAAGAGATTACATAATGATCAGTTATAACTAGTCTCTATCTGAAGAAATTCAAAGCGTTGGAATTATTGTTCCAGTGTGCTTGTTGTTGATTTTACAAGAGTCTTCTTTACCGATAATTTCTTTTGATGATTTAATTGATCTTTTTGCACATTCTTAAAGTTGATTTCATCATTAAGCAAATTATATAAAAGACATCAACAATACAATAACAGTAGGACCATGAAGAAGCAACCAAGCAAAGAATATAAGATATTACTCTAGGACAACTCGCAATGGGGAAAAACCTATCCAACCTTTTCCTTAGAGAATCAACGCAAGAAGAGATACATCAAGGTCAACTAACTAGCAAGATGACCTACCATGAAGGACCAAGTTAAGCGCTCCACAATTCTGTAAGCGCTCCACAATTCTGTCCACAAAGATCTCTGCAGCAAGGTCTCCAAAAGAGCCAAGAACGTCCTGCAACTCTGCCTCAGAATGCACACTATACCATAGAGATATGCCACAGAAATAGGCCTCCAAGAGGACTGAAATTTGTCCTCTGTTTCAGCCTCAGATTTTGCCACAAAACATTGTATCATACCTCAGAATATGAGCCTTAGACTTCGCATGGTTTGACAGAACCTTCACACTGTTCCACAAAAGATTACCTCAGAAAACTCGCACAAGATTCAACCTTCTTTTATTGCTAGAGCGAGGAAGTATTCTCCTTCCGATTTTCATCCTTATGTTCCTTAGAGCGAGGAAGTATTCTCCTTCCGATAAGGTTCGTGATTGAGGTGTGCCTTTGGAGGAGAGCGAATAGGCTCATTTCATAGTGTTTCATAAATGCGAAATGGTGTTTCTCATGGGCAGGTTTACTTGACACTTGGAGGGTTGACTTGGTCACTTGTGGTGTCAAATACAAATTCAAAATTTCATTTTTCATGCCCTTGACATGTTGAAATATGTCACTGGGTTAGGTCTTCATAATGACATATGTAATCATGATTTTATGTATTTGATATTAAAGAGAAAAGAAATTTGTTATTGTTATTCTTGATACATGGGTTTCATGCTCAATGTTATTTGATTTATATGTCAAGCACCCTCTGTGTGCTTCTAGGGCTTGTCATTGAGTCAACAAGTAAATTGAGTCATTGTAATGTATGGAAGACCATCGTAGGCTTATTTTTTTCAAGTCAAGAAAATTTATTTGAGTCAAAATTAGAGTCAAAGACCCTCTAAGACCTTGTCATCGTGCAAGCAACAAGTCGACCTATTAAACAATGAAGTCAACTTCTCAGGGATGGCATGTCTGCTTAATAGGGCTCTCTGGAAGCCTATATATAAGAGGGAAGTCAACCACATTTGGACACATCTAAGAAACTCATAGAAGTTCGGTCAAGAGAAGATACGTAGATCTAGAACCATCGAAGAAGAAGAAGATTCTAAGGAAGGTAGAATTTGAGTTTTTGAACCGTCTTTGGGCTAAAGTTTTCACAAGTGCAAAGAGTAAATTAGGGCATCCATACAATTACAACAAGATCGAATTGCAGTTACTACAAGAAGTCAAGTTTTGGGGTAATATCACTCTAGTATACCAATCAAAGTATTGAAGAAGCAACTACTACCCAAGTGAAGGATAAAAGAGAGCATTTCTACCATATTCCTTTCATACGTGCAAGTTTAGGGTTTTTGCAGCAGGGGCTGAGAATTGTAGGTCGAAGTTGCAGTCCAAGGTTGTAGGTTTGAATTCTAGGTCGAAGGAGAAATTGTAGCTGTTATGAAGAATTATGTCTGGGATGTGGTCCCTATACCCAAGGACAAATCCGTTGTCACCTCAAAATGGCTTTTCAAGATCAAGCATGGATTTGATAGAAGTGCTGAAAATTTCAAGGCCAGATTCGTTGCTCGAGGCTTCTGTCAAAAGGAAGGTGTAGATTATGATGAGATATTTGCACCGGTTGCCCGCTACACCACCATCCGTTCAATTTTAGCCCTTGCTGCCTCGCAAGGATGGAATCTTCACTAGATGGATGTCAAGACTGCCTTCTTGCATGGTTACTCAAGGAGGAAGTTTATGTAGAACAACTTGAGGGGTTCGAAGTTCAAGATCGTCAAACACATATCTGCAGGCTGAAGAAAGCCCTCTATGGGTTGAAGCAAGCACCCCGTGCTTGGTATGAGAGGATCAATAGCTATCTAATGAAACTGGGTTTTACAGGAAGTGAAGCTGATCCAAAGCTTTACTTTAAGGTTGAGAATGATAGACCTCTCATCTTGATACTCTATGTCGATGATCTCTTTCTGATAGGTGCAAACCCTCTAATTCATTAATTTAAGTGGGAGTTGGCTTCCGAATTCGAGATGAAGGACCTAGGATTGATGCATTACTTCTTAGAGTTGGATGTTTGGCAAAATCCAGGCGAGATTTTCCTTTTTCAAGGAAAGTATATTGTGAAGATACTTGGAAGATTTGGGACGGTGGATTGCAAGTCCGTGATTACTCTGATGGAACTTAACTTTAGGAAGTTATGCGGAAGTGTTGCCGGGCTTGAGTTGGGAAATCCTTCTGAGTATCGTCAACTCGTGGGGGCCCTGATGTTCTTGGTGAACTCCCATCCAGAAAGATGTTTTGTAATGAATACATTGAGCCAGTTTATGGTTGAGCCTCATCACATACATTGGATTGCTGCCAAGAATCTCTTGAGATATCTTCGGGGCACAATCACTTATGGTTTGAGATACACTACCAAGAATATGAGTCTTAATGGTTACTCTGATGCAAACTGGGATGGCAGTGTGGTGGATCGTAAAAGCACATCTGGATGTTGCTTCTCTCTATGTTCTACTTTGATATCATGGATGAGAAGGAAACAAAAGTCGGTTGCCTTGAGCACCGCTGAGGCTGAATACATTGCTTCTAGTTTGGGCTCTTCTCACGCTGTTTGGTTGAGGAAGCTCTTTAATGAGATGTTTGGACATGTTCTAGATACCACTGTGATCTTCTGCGACAACTAGAGTGGGGTTCGTCTTTCGAAGAATTATGTATTTCATAACCGCTCCAAGCATATTGATATTAGGTACCACTTTATCCGGGATATGGTACAACGGGGAGCAATAAGGCTCCAACACATTGGGACTGATGATCAGGTCGCTGATATTCTTACGAAGCCCTTGGGGAAGGTCAAATTCTTAACCTTACGTGAACAACTTGGAGTCGTGGAGAGACTCTCTTATGAGGGTCCTGTATGGGATGGATGTTGAGCTTTAGGAGCTCCGGTGGGCTTGGGTTAGTTTTTGGAGCGATTAACGACCATAGGGTGAGTAGTTCACCTTGCCCTATTGGTGCGCGATGTACAGGTTGAGTGGTTCACTTTCCCTTGTGATACCCCATGGTGGCATATGCATAGGATGAGTGGTTCACCTTCTCCTATGGCATATGAGCAGGATGAGTGGTTCACCTTCTCTTGTTGGCACATCCTACCCATGCAGTCGGAGACTCATGGGAAGTACCTCTCGTCTTGCGAATGAGTAGGGAAATGAGGATAGGGACTCTAGTACTATCGATGGACGCATCGTGTACTACCGTATTCCTTATGTTAGGATGTTGATATTGATTTGGGATCAATGGAAACTGACTTTGGTCGGTTAAGAGTGGTATGACACACTCTCTATTATTGGAGATTGACTTCGGGTCAGTGGAGAATGGTATGATACATTCTTCATCATTTCTTCTTTCTTCATAGTTTAGTAGAGCAAAGCAGAGACAATGATGGTACAGATTGTTAGACAATTTGGCATGTGAAGTTCTCCCTAGTTGAGATGGAGTGTTAAATTTGGCGACTAGGGCCAAACTTCACATTGGACAACTCATATGAGGCAGCTCATATTTTTCTTGGATTCTTCTCTTCGAGAGGTGTAGGATTGATCGAAATATCATCCCATTCTTACATGTACAAATGAAGTTATGAATTTATTTTGATTATGGACAAATTATCAAGGTCGGCTAGCCATCAAATTAGCCTCGTCCAGCCTTCAACGTTGCATATAAATACAAGGAGACTCCTCATTTTGGCATCACTCTCATCCATCTTTCTCTCTCATATCTTGATTGGGTACGGATTTCTGGGCACCTCTCTCTCTCCACACGTGCGAAGGGAAGACTGGTTTTTGTAGCTGTCGCATTGACCATATTTGACTGAAATTTCAGGAGGTTGACTTTGACCAACATTGACCAATGTTGACCCTATTTGACTACAGTTTTGTGTGGGAGACTTTTGTCTGGGCAGGCCGCAATTTTGGGCACAAAACCGAGGCTGTTTGACCCCAGCGCTGACTGCCCTAATTCCGGTTGTTGTGTTGACTTTTATTGACCAGGTTTGAGTGGTCATTTTAGGACTGTTTTGGGCTGCATCATCTTGCTATTGGAGGCCGAGTTGACCAAGATTGACCATGCTGTTTTGGAGATCTATTTCAGCCCTATTGACCAGCGTTGACTTTCTGGTTAGGGCTTTCTGTTTCTGTTGTTTTAACTGATCAGATTGGGCAAGTAAATATTGTAAATTGTACTCTCTCTGCTGAAATTTTGAAGAATTATAAGAAGAATTGATCAAGGATTTCTCCCTGGCTGGTGCCATATCTTGTGTCCTCTTGTGTTGGCTTGTCTTCTACTGTTATTGTTTATGTTCTATCCGCATTTTACTATCATGATGACGTGATTGCTGAACTGGATATTGATATTGGGCTGATAAAAATTGAAGTAAAATTTCTCTAAGCATAGAACATACCATTGTTATCCTAAAATTAACACAATCCCACCAAACTAGCTCATAAACAAAATAATAAGCCTCCCAAGAGGTTGAATAATCAATGATGCATGTCGAGGGGCTCTCTAAGAAGCCTGATGAACTCCATAAGTTCCAAAATGATGAGTTGGACTTCCAAAGTAATGGACAAGGGGTTGGCCCCTTGTCCTCCACAAAATAAACCTATGTTGCTCCCAATGGCTGTGAGGGCATGCAAGTGACTTCATGGGCCTCCAAGTAAGTCGAGGATGCATGTAGACCATTTTTAAGGGATCAGATAATGTTGCAATTGATGCCACATCAGCATACAAGTCTTGTGTCATCTGCCAAGTGCATGGTACACCTGTGGGGCAGACCGGGCAAAGATGAACCAGGTACATCTTACTCGTCCAATAGGTGAATCTCGAGCAATCTCTGAACATCTCTAGGGGTACATGGAGTGCTATCCACTGCTGTGGAGGCCCATGGCTCTTAACACACACCCTATATGTGCGAATGTAGCCCTCTGGAGGGTTAGGACCTTGTATAGGGGGACCAAACGCAAGATGGAGACCACTTTGAATCCTGCATAAGATTCAATGCGCCCCTTGGCCTTCCAATACAACAAGTCATCGAGGAAATTGAGTAAAAGAGGTTACAAACCATGGACCACAAGTGGGGACTTCCTAATGGCCTGCCCTGTGATAATGGGGCTTTGGCAGGTTCTAATGTCTCCAAGTTCCAAATGGGGCTAACCAAGTATCATATTAAGTGGTTTGTACTTCTAAATGGATGATATGTCCAAGGTACATTGTTCAAAAGGTGGTGGCATGAGGTAGAGGGATGAATGGAGTAGGGAATGAAAAGGGGCAGCCTTGGGCCACATGCTGGGGTACAAAGTTAGCTAGTAAAGGGGAAGCCCACACTTGAGTATATAATGTATAGGATGGAGCAACTGTGGTACATGAGGTGCCCCGACCTTGATTTTTCCAGCCTTTTCTAATTACCTTTTTCCTTTTTATGATTTTTCTTTAATTCACTGCTCGGGGCTCACGGGGTAAGAGCATGATGTGTGAGATATAGCAGGGGATATCCCCTTTTAAGGTAGGGTGGTTCATTGACCACCAAGGATTGGGACACTCATGGGTTCCTTTATGATGAAGGAGGCTCATTCAGCTTCTAGGAACGAGGGTGATGGCCATGATGTTGGGGTAGAGCTCATGTATGAGCTTTTTCCTACTTGCTAAATGTGTTTGTCTCGACCATCTTTTGCATTTTGTGGGACATTTTCTTGTTGAATGTGGCCAATTATGCTTTTACTTTTATTTTTAGCTGCATCAGCCTCTGGGGCATCATTCTAGGCCCGACCCAAGGTGTGCGCAAGGGGAAGGGGGGAGCTAGCCCCATGTGGACCCAGTGGAGGAATGTGGACCCAGGTGGGAGAAATGATGATCGAGGTTATAATGAGTGGAAAGGGGGCGATATATGTGGATGAGAAAGCCGTACCACGCAACCAAAATCGTGGTTTCCCATGAAATACCATCCCTAAGCCAAAAGGTCACTGAAAGAGATCCTGCGGGACTAGAATCCAAGGTTAATATCCAAAAGGGGTTTAGGGAAGAAGAGTGTTGACCTAGCCCATTCTTTCCGCCGAATCTCCCCATTAGTCCATGCCTAAAAGTGTCCATGATAAGCAAACTACAATACTCAATTACCAAATGACAAGGCATACCTTTAGGTTCGGGTGGCCCAACTTCAAACATACGATCATGGCAGATGGGTGAGGGACCACATGGCTCGTTCAGAAGGCGGAGAAATGGCACAATGAGCTATTTGGTGGCTACAAGGGTCTTTTGGCTGAGGACCATCTTCTAGAAATTTTTTCTCCTAGGGATATCACCCACAAAATGGTGGGTAACATCTGGTTCCATGTAAGACCCAGACTATGCAGATTTTAACCAGACAGGAATCAATATTTAAAATATACGTTGCAGAAGAATACTTGGAATCAATTGCAAGTGTTTTAGACTGTGGTTGTTCCCGCTGTTGTAGTTACCAAACTAGCCTTTACCTCCCAACCTATCTGGGTCCTACCTGTATGGTCTCTAGATCTAGAAGACAAATCGTTTGGCCCCTGTGCCTGAAATTCCGAGAACAATCAAGCTCAATCTCTGTAATTGTTTTAGAAATTCCCGTCTCTTCCCCAAAATCTCCTCTAGTTTCGCAAAATTCTCTCTAACTCCCAAAAAATGAATCCTGTTATGGCCTCCTCCTTTCCTTTATAGCCTCAACTCTATCGCCTCTCTACCTCCTCGCTGTCGGCTTCCTTCCTCCACTGTTTCCCTTTTCTTCTTTCTGTCAACTCCCTTCCAATTTTCTCGACCCTTCTTTTCCTTTTGGATAGAGGCGGTGGTCCATTTATATAACTAAGTTACTTTCCATTGAAATTGGTTATTTTACCTTTAATAAATATGCTCGCCGACTATTTTATTTAGGGAATTACATTTATTCAAATATCTATGTCATTTATCCTTTTGATATATTTATTATTATTATATATGTATTTTTGTAAAGTAAAATATATAATTGTTTTAGTTAGTATATAAAACAAATAATATATATTTTAATTATTTCTTATTTCTTATTTTTTTATTTTATACAATCCTTTGTATTTATTGATATGTATACCAGTGATGCGAAACTTGCGATAAAATCGTGATTTTATTGTTTTATCGTGATTTTTTTAAAATGTCAATAAAATTGGCCGATTTGTACGCGGTTTTTTCGGAAAAAATCGGGATTTTTTGAAATTATTGCGATAACAACGATATTATTGCGATTCGATTTGTTTTTATCTGCGGGCCGACAGACAGCGGGTTATAAACACCAAAAAACGTTTTTTTTTTAATTCATTTGATCAGACAGTGGCAACGGTGGATTGGGAGTGACCTTGGAGAAAAATTTTGGTCGATTGGGCACTGATTGGAGGAGAAAACAACTCAAAACCCTTGGTGGATTGAGAGCTGAGGAGGAGAGGATCAATTTTCTTCGGCAAACCGGTATGGGCACCAAATTTATGTGTTTTGTTATGGTTTTTTTGTTTTTGGTTGGGTTTGGATAATCCATTGGTTTATCAAATATTTTTGAGTTGATTTGATGGCGTTTTTGTTTGTTAACTTGTCAAAAATTCAATGTGTTTTGTCATGTTACTCATGTATGTAATTTTTTTTTAATTTTTGTAACTTGCAATCTTTATTTTGCCTTAGGTTCACCATTCAACATCAAAGTTCAAACTTCATCTTACAAATTTAAAACTCAAGAGTCAAAATTTCAACCAAGTTACAAACATGCCAAGGAAATTGTACCCTCTGTTGGAATTTGGTGACCCTGATGGAGGGTTTGATAGAATAAACTTTTCTTGCAAGTTGTGTGGGCAACATATGTCAGGGGGGTTTATAGATTGAAGTATCACCTTGGACAAATCTCTGGATTTGATGTAGGGACTTACTCAAATACAAATTCGGAAATCATCCGAAGAGCCATGAGATCATTGGAAAATTTAGAGCACAATAGACAGGCGAAAGCAGAAATGAAGAAGCAACTAGCAAAGATGTTGTTAGGCTTAGGTGAACAAGTGGCACTGGTTCTACTTCAACATCAATATCTACAACCAACTCGGTAGCTGCCTCATCATTTTTTGTTCCTAGAACCACTCTTGGTTCACAACAATCTATCACTTCAATGCTTAAAAAAACTGAGAAAAAACAAGCTGACAAGTTGTTGGCCAAATTGTTCCTTTGGAGTGATATTCCTTTCAGCGTTGCAAGGAATAATCCATTTTTCCAGCTTGTTGTTGATGCTATTGCAACTGTTGGCCTTGGGTACAAAATCTCTTCTTATGATGACTTTGGAGGTCGGATTCTTCAAAATGAAAAGGTTGACTGCACCAAAAGATTGGAGGAGTTTAGGGCATCATGGGCATAAACAGGATGCACTGTGATGTTAGATGGTTAGACAGACCAAAAGGGGAGATCCCTTATAAACTTCTTGGTTAGTTGTCCCAAGGGGACAATGTTTATGAAATCTATTGTTGCATTTTCACATATCAAAGATGCAAAAACTTTGTGATTTGCTGGATGTGTTTATTTTGGAGGTGGGTGCAGAGCATGTTGTCCAAGTCACAACGGACAATGTTGCAAATTATGTTGCTACTGGCATGATGCTTATGGAGAGGCATCCTACTTTATTTTGGACACCTTGTGCTGCAGATTGTATTGATTTGATGTTGGAGGACATAGGGGAAATTTCCTTTGTCAAAGATATTGTTGAGTCATCAAAAAGCATTACAAAATTTATATATAATCATACATCTGTGCTTAGTTTGATGAGAAAATTCACCAACAAGAAAGAGTTGGTGCGCCCTGCCATTACACAGTTTGCCACCAGTTTCATATCTCTTCAATCCCTCTTGAATTCTATGTGGGATGTGAAGAGAATGTTTCTTTCAGAGGAGTGGCGTGCTTTGACATTGAGCCCCAAACCAGAGGGAGAGGCCATATGCAGATTAGTTTCATATCAGGAAGACTTCTGGGCACGAGTGTAGGAGGTTTGCACCATTATTGAATCTTTGGTAAAGGTTTTTTGACTTGTTGATGGTGAGAGCAATGGGCTATTTGTATGAGACCATGGACAGGGCCAAAGAATCCATTCGGGCCTACTATGATGATAAGGGAGATTGAGGGGTTTCAGAGACAACTCCTCCTATGGGAAGTGATTGATGAACGATGGAACAACACACTCCAGCATCCCATTCATGCTGCAGGGATCTACTTGAACCCCGTATTTTCTTACCCATGTGGGTTCATATTTGATGCTGAGATCATGGATGGATTCTTAACCTGTGTTAAGAGGATGATGCGATCTCCAGCAGAATGTACATAAATCTCCAAAGAAATTCAGACATACAAGATGGCAGGTATTTTTAGTTTGTTTCAAATTTCATTGTCTCTTCAAGTTCATAACTTCATACTTTGCTTCAACTTTGAAGTTTCATTTTTTTTTATGTTTATTTAAAATTTTATTTGTAATTTTGTTGTAGATGCATGGTGGAGAATGTATGGTGCCAGGGTAGCCCTTCTGCAAAAGCTTGCCATTCGAATCCTCAGCGAAACATGTAGCTCCTCAGGATGTGAGCGCAACTAGAGTGTATTTCAAAAAATACACAACAAGAAGCGCATCCGATTAAACTTAAAGTTAAAACTTGAAATATTGCAAATTTCCAAATAATTTTTTGAATTCATTAAATAATATCTTTATAATATTCAAGATCTTTGTACAGGTTGGAGTCCCAACGACTTAATGACATGGTCTACATCTTCTACAATCTTTGATTGTGGGTAAGGCAACTTGAGAGGATATCTGATATGGAGGCCATTTCATTGGATGGGATTGACACCATTGCTGCATGGAGGGTTGAGGCCAAGAGACCTCTCATGGAGTCTGCCGATGATTGGTTAGAGAAGGAGGTAGTGGAGGGGGAGGGGGAGGGGGAGGAGGAGGCAGAGTAACAGGAGGAGGAGGTGACACCACCTACCCGGGCTACCCTTGCCACCAGTAGAGGACGTGGTCTACCTCCTATAGCTCCTAGTTCTTTAGGTTCTAGAGCACATCAGAGTCCACTGCCAACTCCACAAGAATCTACATCTAGAAGGAAAGGGAAAGCTATTGCATTTTCTCGCAAGAGGGGCAGAAGAAATAAGTAGTATTAGACTTTAGTTATTTGGTTCATTTTATTGTATATGACATTATGACTCATGATATGAGATACATTATTATATTTTTTGTTGATATTTTGAGGCTAAGTTGGGACTCAGGAGTCAGGACTTACTATTTAGGACATGATGCACCATTATGTGTGATGTAGCACTAGAAATGATATTACACATCTTATATATTAGTTCTCTTATCATATTTATGTGTCAATGTATTTATTTTATGTTGTAGATGCTTTAGATATTAAAAGAATTGGAAAAAAATGAATATTTTTGTATTTTATGATTTTTTCCCGATTTTTACCGATTTTTTTTTTTTTGCTTTCTGATTTTTTCCCCTCGCCAATAATATCCCGATAACGATAACTGCAACATTGATGTATACTACTTGAATAGAGCTTTGATTAGTGTCATTTATAGCGTTGGAACTTGGTATACTTAATAAGTACCCTACTCTACATATTCATTACATTCTAGTGAATTAGGCATTTACCTAGTACTTCAACAATTAATTCGTTACCCTGTACTTAGACATGTTCAATATTAATTAGTACATATACTAGTGCAGTACATACATTGCATGCATATGTAGTTATCATATGCATGCCTCGTATGCATTCTAATATTCACATTCTGTTGCTAATTGTAGGTGGGTCATTACACTCCAACTGGGATGTGATCTCTCGAAGAAGTGGACGAAGCTACTCGAACTGGAGGTCACGAGAACTCCAACAATTTCTTGGTTACTGTAGACCGTAGACCTGTTACCTGCACATATCAGTGATTGAACCCATGGGGCAACAAGTTTTTCACGATGTCTTATGATCACCCATGCTTAGTGTTAGGTCGTAAAATCAACAGAAAAATAAAATATGCAAATTTTAATTTAAGAGCATCCAATCTACCATGATAAATATGATATGAGGTTAGTTCAAATGCAAAATCAACATGCGATGCATCCTACTCTGACATGGATAACATCCAATGTCAAGTGCTAGGTATAATCATAGACCCAATGAAACCAACATGTCAATTGATCAATACAAGAATGCATGCTTCCATGATTATTTTTGCAGCGGACTTGACAATACAAATGGGAATAATGATATGAGGGGTTGCGAGGGAGGGAGGTGGGAAAACAAGAGACCCATATGCCATAGAAAGGAACCCTGGAAGAAGTAAAAGACACCATTCGAGAGGATTGGATTTGATCCTCCAACTGGTAGATTGAAATGTCAATGACCAAGTATATGAATCTTTGATGAAGAACTATCTCGGGCCTATCATCCTTAGGGTAAGGAGTGAAAGACTCAGACATATTTAGGATGATACTATTTTGGTCATTGGGAAAACAAGAAGTGGACTCATCATTATATTTGGGGAAAACCGTGATTCATGGTTCTTCATAGGGGAAAGAAACTCTTGATCAAGACTAGGGGAATGGACATCATCACAAACATCTATTTCCAAGGCAGGGGAGGAACGCTCAAACATGATGAAAAACCCTTTATCGGTGGCATGGCCTAGGGAAGTATCTTCCTCAATTACTTCTATATTAGAGTCATCAGAATTGCCCACAATCTTGGAAGGCTCTTCTTTGATTAAATCATCTTGGAACATCAAGAAGAGACCTTTCCAACCACTAGGAAGGGCTTCATAAGGATCAACATTGTTATCCAGAAGGGGCGAAGCATTTTCTTTTTTCTTGAGATCATTCTTATGGATTTGAGAAACCATGGGGTCTTCATTTCTATAATCATACCCAATTCCCCAATCAACAACCCAAAAGTCACTCATAAATTCTTCATTTATTTGACTATCATGATCTTCCTTAGAATCCTCCCTTTCTCGACTATATATTTTGTGTTGGTTAGGATGCGGTCATTCTCTTCTCTAGACAGAGTGGACTTTTGCTCCTTAATTCGTTGCCGAAGAATGATCTCCAAGGTATTTACTACATGATTTTGATAAAATGCCTCAATAAGAAGGTCATCGGTAGGACTCTGTTTATATTCACTTTTCATGTTATGGATCCTTTCCGATTGCTCACAATAGTGGGAGAAAATCTCTTGGGAGTTATATGTGGCTATCAGTTTCCTGGAAGACTTTTCATATTCCATCATCCATTCTTACAATGTTTGAAGGTTCTCAGAGTTGAGATCTTCCTCATTATCCTTAGCGGTCATGCTTTCCAATTCATGAGGGCCTGCTTTGGCACCATCGTTAAAGTATGCATCAACAAGATGCTCTTCCTAAAGCATAAAACCATATTCATTTACTTTCTCCTTTCGAAGGGCTACGTACAACATTTGTCATATATGTTCATGAGATTGGAAACCCGAACATTCATGTAACAAGAAGTGCATAGTCAAGATTGGAAGAGAGAATGCTTTTAGGTTCACATGACTCAAGCCAATCAATACGTGGGGCAATGGTTTGGACAAATAATTCCATTTGGTCACAAGGTTTAGTTATATTTTTCTTTGAATGGTACCTTATGAACCTTACGATGTGATTGGCTGCAAAATGTGGATCCCAATCGAACATTGGCATATTCTTTATGCATTCTGATGAGGGATACTGCGGGATACCTCTCACTTTTATGGCAGGAATATACGTGGTCAACATGTTGTTGGGTCCTGAATGAGATGGGAGTTGCCAGGGTGAATGAAATTGCCTTGACAAATGCTTGCTTCATTCTACAAGCATTGACTTTAGAGATCAATGAAGAACTAGGGCTTCGTTCTTCTATTGGAGTCACCAATAATGATATGTCAATATGTTGTATGGGGAACAAAACACACATTTCGTGTCCTTGGCACGACGCCAATATGTTACCGCACAAACTAGCAGGGGGCTAGAAAGGACTTCTTAAGGGACAACTAGTAGATCAAGGGTAACAATGGAGACTTAGACTACTGTCACCTCAGCTAAGACTCCTTATTCTTTATGGACTTTGACCGATAGGAGGAGACTTGATATGGGGAAAGTCACTTGTGAAGGATGAATCAAGAAACAGATATGAAGTGACCTTAATGATCCTTTTCCTAGAACGGGGTTAAGAATGGAGCTTTCTTGCTCTTCAAACAATGTACAAAGTTTTCTAGGAGGAGGTGAGGATTTAAGGGCTAGGTTTAATAAATGTGTCATGCAAAGGAGTTTCCCAATCCCTAAAATCCTTATTAAACTTGGTTTCCCAAGTGGTTCTTGAAGAATTAACGTTTCGAAGGTATGGGACAACACGGGACCAAGTGGACACAACCTAGATTAAGGGGAGGGAGTTTAACAACCAATGATGATCTTAACCTAGACAAGGAAGGGGAAAGGATCAAACAAAGTTTTCACTTAGAGGTGTCAAATTGATCCTATTAGGTACTAACCTAGGGAACACCAGGGCAAAGTTTGATTTCAGAGCTAAGTCTCTTGATCTCTCATAATCCCACCATTATAATTTCTTCAAATTTCGGGTAGACCTTGAGGACACACTAGCGTAGTAGAGGCTAGGAGATTGAACTTTTTCTATGGCTACTTTGTTCGGAAAGTGACGCCCTAGGTGACCCAACTTGGCTAGACCTAGGAAAGTGGAGAAAAAGGTAAAGAAAAGGTTAAGGTGATCACCTTATGGTGGACCAGTGCCTAATTCCTTTTGGGGTATGGGGTCAGGAAGAATTACGAGGAAAGATCTTGTTTCTAGCCCAAGGATGCTTTAAGGGGAACTTCGTCCAATGTTAGGGCAGAAAAAGAAAGTGACCTTAAAGAGTTTATATTTCGCTTGCAGATGAAGATGGCTTATCAAGATAACTTTGATCTCTAGGACAATTCGTTCAACAAACATGGCCCATACATAGAGATATGCTATATAGAAACATAATTCTACAATGTAGCAGTAAATGCATGCATCAATTAGACCTAAAATAACGAAAATCCCATGATCAATGTATGTGACAAAGTAAAATAAAATAGCATCAAAGTTGTGCTTACATGTAAGAGAATATATCCAACCATCGATACATTTGCCAATAAAGATGCTCCAAGATAAGAAAATCCAATCCAACATCAAAATTCATCCATGCTCGAATTTTGTCCTCCAAGAGAGAGAATGTTCCAATCTAAGTGATGATACAAATGAATTCATGTTTCCCCTATTTATACACTCATTAGGAGTTCCAGTTAGCTAATTTGAGCCTACAGTATCCCATCAACTACAATAATGCGCAAATAACTATCTATTGGTGATAATTCCATTAAACTAGCTCATAAATAAAATAATAAGCCTTCCAAGCGGTCGGATAATCAATGATGCATGTTGTGGGGCTCTCTAAGAAGCCTGATGAAGTCCATAAGTGCCAAAATGATGAGTTGGACTCCAAAAGTAATGGACAAGGGGTTGGCCTTTTGTTCTCCACATAATAAACTTGTGGTGCTCCCAATGGCTGTGAGGGCAGACAAGTGATCTCATTGGTCTCCAAGTAAGACGAAGATGCCTGTAGACAATCTGTGAGGGCTCAAATGATGGTGTAAGTGATGCCACATCAACATACAAGTCCTGGGTCATCTGCCAAGTGCATGGTACAACTGTGGGGCAGGCTGTACAAAGGTGAACCAAGTGCATCTTCCTCATCCAATAGGTGAATCTTGAGCAATCTCTAAACATCTCTGGGGATCGATGGAGTGTTTTCTACTGTTGTGGAGGCCCATGGCTCCCAACGTACACCCTATATGTGCTAATGTAGCCCTCTGGAGGGTTAGAACCCCGTATAAGGAGACCAAACCCAAGATGGAGACCACTTGCAATCCTGCATAAGATTCAATGTGTCCCCTAGCCTTCCAGTGCAATATGTCATCAAGGAAATCGAGTAAAAGAGCTTACAAACCATAGACCACAAGTGGGGACTTCATAATGGCCTGCCCTTCCATAATGTGGGCTTTGGCAGGTGCTAATGTCTCCAAGCTCGAAATGGGGTTAACCAGGTATCATATTCGGTGGTTTCTACTTTTAAATGGGATAATATGTCCAAGGTACATTCTTCGAAAGGTGGTGGCATGAGGTAGAGTGATGAATGTAGTAGGGGATGAAAAGGGGTAGCCCTGGGCCACATGTTGGGGTACAAGGGTAGCTAGTAAAGGGAAAACCCACACTTGAGTATATAATGTATAGGAGGGAGCAATCGTGGTATATGAGGTGCAACTCTTCTTTATATGCCTTCTGCCTTTTTATGATCTTTCTTTAATTCACTGCTCGGGGCTCAAGGGGTAAGAACATGACATTTGAGATATAGGAGCGGAAACCCACTTTTAAGGTAGGGCGGTTCATCACCCACCATGGATTGGCACAATCATGGATTCCTATATGATGAAGGAGACCAATTGAGCCTGTAGGAACGAGGGTGATAACAATGATGATGGGATAGAGCTCATGTATAGGATTTTTCCCACGTGCTAAATGTGTTTGTCTCGACCATCTTTTACATGTTGTGGTACATTTTCTTGTTGAATGTGGCCAATTATGCTTTTACTTTTCTTTTTAGCTGCATTAACCTCTAAGGCATCATTCTCGGCCCGACCCAAAGTGTGCACAAGGGGAAGGGAGAGCTAGCTCCATGTGGGTCCAGGTGCGAGAAATGTTGAATGGGGTTATAATGAGTGGAAAGGGTGCAATTTATGTGGATGAGAGAGTCGTACCATGCAACCAAAATCGCGGTTTCCCATGAAATACCATCCCTAAGCCAAATGGTTAGTAAAAGAGATCCCACAGAACTAGAATCCAAGGTTAATATCCTAAAGGGGTCTAGGGGACAAGAGTGTTGACCTAGCTCATTCTTTCTACTGAATTCCCCCATTAGTCCATGCCCAAAAGTGTCAATGATAAGCAAACTACAATACTCAATTACCAAATGACAAGGCATACCTTTAGGTTTGGGAGGCCCACCTTGAAACGTTCGATCATGACAGATGGGTGAGGGACCACATGGCTGGCTTAGGTGGCAGAGAAATGGCATAATGAGCTACTTGGTGGCTGCAAGGGGTTGTTGGCTAAGGACTATCTTCTAGAAAAAATTTCTCCTAGGGATATCACGCACAAAATGGTGGGTAACATCTGGCCTCAACTGGGATGTGATCTCTCGAAGAAGTGGGCGAAGCTACTTGAATGGTAGGTCATGAGTATAGGCTCTAGTGCCTCCTTCCTTCTCCTATTGTGTCATATTTGTAAATCCTTCAATCCTATCCCAAGTTGTTCTTAAGGGGGGATGTTAGGATATTCCGACACATAGGATATAGTTAAGTTCAACTTGGTCTAGTATAGAGTTAGGTTAGAGTTAGGTAAAGTGTGTTTCTTTACCGTTGTACATTTTGTAACTTACAATCCGACGGTCACGATATGTAGTGATCCGACGGTTCACTCTCACCTCGGTATTACCGACACTTGATCCGTGGCTTGACACCCGATTGGTCCATTAGTTCTATTTAAAGCGCATGGAGGGTCATTGTTCGGGTAATCCGTGCATGAGAGAAGCTTATGTAAATTTTCATTCTTTGATTAATAAATTGCCTGTAGTACCCACGTTGGGACATGCCGTGGACTGTTTCCCTCCTTGCACTTTGAGGGTTTTAACCACGTCAAAAATACTGGTGTATTGATTTGAGATCTAGTTGTGAGCGGTGTCCTTTTGGTGTTCTTTCTGAGGAACTTACCCTGTAAATTCCTACATGGTATTAGAGCTATTTGAGGGCCGCGTCCGTTGGTGATCCAAATCTGAAGCCGGTAGAACTGCATGCGGCTGTCGTTTCCTAGATCTGCTGTTTCTGACTGCTTTCGGGCCGAGAGGACTGCTCTGTTGCGTTTGGAGCATCTGTTCCAGTGAGGAACCCCTTTCGTTTCACGCGAAAAGGTTTCCGGTAGCCCTAGCAGCGTCATTTTTCAGATCGGGAGGTATACAATGTTTTTTTTTGCAGTTTACTGTTATTTTCTCTCTGCTTATTTCGGTCTCAGTTTATTTAGCCTTTTTTTTTAACCGGATCTATACCTTTCATTTTTGCGTATGCTCTTTACCCTGCGACTCTGTGCGATCTGGGCAAATCAGAAACAGAAAGGAAGGATTTTTCTCATGCGTATGCTCTTTTCCCTGCACCTTAGTGTGATCTCGGAAAA
The DNA here is from genome assembly GCA_031772625.1 of Pinus tabuliformis. Classification (NCBI taxonomy): domain Eukaryota; kingdom Viridiplantae; phylum Streptophyta; class Pinopsida; order Pinales; family Pinaceae; genus Pinus; species Pinus tabuliformis. The sequence goes on along the minus strand of CM062820.1, from coordinate 358,792,890 downwards.
TCAGAAACATTGAGAACAATATTTAGTTTTTCGGCTAAAGCTAACTTTGAGATTTTTTTTAAAAATTTCTAGTTTTTTGGCTAAAGCTAACTTCGAGCCGCAAGGTTCGTTTTTCTTTGCATATTTGTGTTGGGTTTTGTGTTTTGTGTTTTGTAGGGAAAAAGAGCTTTCTCAAGGCAAGCACGCATACCAAGGCCCCCCCCCCCTCTCTCTCTCTCTCTCTCTCAAATTTTTTGTATAGATCAATTGGTTCAAAGCTATTTTAAGAGAGTAGAGGTCTTGGGTTCAAGTCTCCATTTTGTGGGGGCGGATTTTTTTCATTCCCGCACATTCGCGCACTTTGCCGGCAACGTCAACAATTTTTTTCAAAAAGCCATAACTTCTTCATCCGGAAGCCTTTTTCAGAGCTGTTTTTTTTAAAACCGCCTAGTTTTTCGAGATTTATCCATTGGAACACTTACTTTCAGCATCTTCAGCTTCAGTTTTTTTTTTAAAAAAATGGAAAGTCCATGCCAAGTCATTCTTGACAGCACTAACTACTTCCAATGGGTAGCCTATATGGAAGATTTACTTAGAAGTAAAGGTCTTTTCAGAATAGCCACAGACCAAGAGAAGAAATCAAAAGATGAAGACAAGGTTGCAAAATGGGAAAATAGACAAGATCAAGCACGTGGTTTGATAGGGATGTCTATTTCTCCTGATCTTAGATTCCACATTGCAGACCTTGAGACTCCTCATGAAGCATTAGAAAAACTCGCTAAAGTTTTTGGGATTAAAAATGAAATTAGAGCCCATCAACTTGAAAATGAGCTGCTTACTTTGGATCCTAATAATTTTTCTTGCATTGAAGATTTCTTGTCCAAATTCAAGACCCTTAGATATCTCTTGGAAGGTGTTAAAGTTAAGAAAGAAGATGGTAACCTTATTTATTCCATCCTTACTAAGTTGGGACCAGCCTACTCTGTATTTGTTTCCACTTTCCATTCTACAAGGGAAGCTTTCATTTGTCAAGGAAAAGACTACAAGGCCCCTTCCTTTGACTCCTTTTGTGATTCCTTAATAAGAGAACAAGAAAAACTCTTACACCTTGGTCTTCTTAATCTTGGAAACTCTTCCACGAAAGCGTTAGCCGCCCAGCAACAACCAAATTCAAAGAATCCTAAGAAGTCATATCCTCAAAAGAATGGTCCTAAACCATCTCAGCCTCAAAATGAAAGATCATTTCAGCAAAATGATAAGACCAATAAAAACAAATGGAAGAAGAATGATAGACATTGTAACTTTTGTAATCGAGATGGCCACTTAGAATCTAAATGCTTTAAGAAGATGGAAGCCTTGGAAGCCGCAATGAAGAAACATAACATCCATGTGGAGCCTACTTCAACTTCAACTTCCGGAATGGGACTGGAACTGTTCATCTAGACAATGGTCAGTTTAATGATGTATTATGTGTTCCAACTTTATCCTGCAACCTTCTATCTGTCTATCAGATAACTCATTCAGGTGAAGGTAAAATTGTTGAATTTTCACCTCATAATGTTGTAATCAAGGATCTAAAAGATCCTAAACAGATTCTAGCTACTGGTCTTGCTGATGATTCCAAAAGGTTGTATAAGTTTCACAACTTTGGGTCATCAAATCTTCCCTCAGTATTTATTGCTCATAATGATGAAGTGAGCAAACTTTGGCATGAGCGATTTGGTCACTTAAACTATCGCTCCCTTCAGCATCTATGTAAAGAAAATATGGTGACAGGTCTTCCTATGGTATCTTGCAGAGATGGTGTTTGTTCTGGATATGTACTCGGAAAACATCATCGGGACAGTTTTGACAAACGTGCCTCTTGGCACGCCTCAGCCCCTTTACAGCTTGTGCACAGTGATTTATGTGGTCCTCTTCCTGTTGCTTCATTCTCTGGCTGCAAGTACTTCTTAACTTTCATTGATGACAAATGATACATGGGATCTTGTTCCTTTACCAAAGGGACGCAAACTTGTTAGATGTAAATGGGTTTACAGAACCAAGTATGGACCAGATGGGAAAGTTGATAAACATAAAGCTCGTCTCGTTGCTAAGGGCTTTTCACAGGTTGAAGGCATTGACTACACTGAAACCTTCCCCCCTGTTGCCAAAATGAACTCTATCCGCCTTGTTCTTTCCCTTGCTGCCTCTTTAAAATGGGAAGTCCATCAGATGGATGTTAAATCTGCCTTCTTGCATGGGGACTTGCAGGAAGAAATCTATATGGAACAACCCATTGGCTTCATACAAACAGACTCCAGCCTTGTTTGTCGACTTAAGAAATCCCTTTATGGCCTCAAGCAAGCTCCTCGGGCTTGGTATGCCAAAATGGATAGCTTTCTTTTAGAATCTGGCTTTTCTAGGTGTCATTCTGACAATACTGTCTACACCAAGAAAGTGGGCAACTCTCTTATCATCCTTGTTCTTTATGTTGATGATCTTATTCTTACTGGTAGTGATCCCAACCTTATAAACCATGTGAAGTCCAGCCTTAAAAAGAAATTTGAAATGACAGACTTAGGACACTTACACTATTTTCTCGGTCTTCAAGTCTTGCAATCCCAGGAGGGTATTTTCCTTTCCCAGTCCAAGTATGCTTGTGATATTCTTCGTCATTTTCACATGGAAGACTGTAAGCCAGCCCCTTCTCCCTTTCAGTCTGGAGTCAAACTTTCAGTCTCTTGTACTTCTCCTGAAGTTGATGCTACCTTATACCGTCAACTTGTCGGAAAACTCTTGTATTTAACCCATACTCGTCCTGATCTTTCCTTTGCTGTTGGCCTTGTTGCTCGTTTTATGCAAAACCCCCGTGAAAGTCATTGGAAAGCAACTAAAAGAATACTTCGTTATGTTCGAGGTACAGTACAGTTTGGGATTCATTACAGTGCCAAAGCAGCTCCTCTGTTAGTTGGTTTCACTGATTCTGATTGGGCTGGTGACCCTGATGATCGGAAGTCTACTGCCGGTTATGTCTTCACTCTTGGTTCAGGACCTATTACATGGGCTTGTAAGAAACAGGCTGCCATTTCTCTTTCGTCAGCAGAAGCAGAGTATCGTGGTGCCGTGGAAGCTAGTAAGGAAGCCTTGTGGCTTCGTCAGAACCTATCAGAGTTTGGCTTTGAGCAGCAGCATCCAACCACACTTTGGTGTGATAATCAAAGTGCCATTCAGCTATGCAAAGATCCAGTCCAGCATCAGCGCAGCAAACACATTGAACTACACATGCACTTCATCAGAAAGCTCATTCATGACCATGTTCTTGAAGTGCAATATTGTCCAACAGATGATCAGGTTGCAGACATCTTCACAAAGGCTCTCATAGAGGCGAAGTTCACTAAACTTCGATATATGCTTGGAGTTCAGGAAGTTGTCACTAAGGGGGGATAGGCTCTAGTGCCTCCTTCCTTCTCCTATTGTGTCATATTTGTAAATCCTTCAATCCTATCCCAAGTTGTTCTTAAGGGGGGATGTTAGGATATTCCGACACATAGGATATAGTTAAGTTCAACTTGGTCTAGTATAGAGTTAGGTTAGAGTTAGGTAAAGTGTTTTTCTTTACCGTTGTACATTTTGTAACTTACAATCCGACGGTTCACTCTCACCTCGGTATTACCGACACTTGATCCGTGGCTTGACACCCGATTGGTCCATGAGTTCTATTTAAAGCGCATGGAGGGTCATTGTTCGGGTAATCCGTGCATGAGAGAAGCTTATGTAAATTTTCATTCTTTGATTAATAAATTGCCTGTAGTACCCACGTTGGGACAGGCCGTGGACTGTTTCCCTCCTTGCACTTTGAGGGTTTTAACCACGTCAAAAATACTGGTGTATTGATTTGAGATCTGGTTGTGAGCGGTGTCCTTTTGGTGTTCTTTCTGAGGAACTTACCCTGTAAATTCCTACAATGAGAACTCCAACAATCTCTTGGTTACCACATACCTGTTACCTGCACATATCAACGATTGAACCCATGGGGTAGCGTATTTTTCACGGTGTCTTATGATCACCCATGCTTAGTGTTAGGCCGTAAAATTAACAAAAAATAAAGTATGCAAATTTTAATTGAAGTGCATCCAATCTACCATGAGAAATATGATATGAGGTTAGTTCTAATGCAAAATCAACATGCTATGCATCCTACTCTATCATTCATAACATATAATGTCAAGTGCTAGGTATAATCATAGACCCCATGAAATCAACATGTCAATTAATCAATGCAAGAATGCATGCTTCCATGATTATTTTTGTAGCGGAATTGACAATACAAATGGGTATGAGGGATTGCGGGGGAAGGAGGTGGGAAAATAGGAGACCCATATGTGATAGAAAGGAACCCTAGAAGAAGGAAAAGACACCATTCGAGAGGTTTGGATTTGATCCTCCAACCAGGAGACGGAAATGTCAATGACCAAGTATATGAATCTTTGATGCAGAGTTGCGGGGGAGTGCCCCACCTCGAACCCGTTCCCAACCCACGCTCCGGGCAGGAGCGGCTTGGGAGTGCGCTCCCGATAAAAAAATTTGCACTCTCTCCCAAAATAGGGAGCGACTTCGGGAGCATCGCCCCTGTCGCTCCCAGAGCGAAAATTAAAGCCCGGGAGTGATCGCTCCCAATCGCTCCCGGGCTTTTAATTTTCGCTCTGGGAGCAACGCACGGGCCGCTAAGAGCGAAAAAGGCGAAAAAATTGCGGATGCCAAAAAAAATTTAATTTAATTAATTTTTTTGTTTTATAACGGCTTGGGGGGCATTTTGTATTTCATTGTGATTTGAATGAATTGAGGAGAGCCAAGGAGATTGTGCAAAGGAGCGAGGAGGAGCGAGGAGTGAGCACCGAGGAGCAAGGAGCAAGCCTACAAGGAGGTTAGTAACTTATTAATTTAGTACTTTAGGCTTTAGTTACTTAGTAATTTAGTTTACTTTAGTTAGTAATTTATTAAATGTATAAATTATTTAGTAAATGAATCATGAATCTAAATAAATTAATTTAATAAATAGTTAAACTAAATACTAAATGGTAAAACTAAATACATTTTTAATTTTCTCAAGGCTCATTCTCATTCCCATTAAATTTTGCAGATTCAAAGGCCTACAAATATCAAACATCATGGACTTGGTTATATTTCTTGGCATTTTCTTCTTCTTGGTCCCTTTTCTGGTTATTATGGTGTTGGAGAGTAGGAAACGGAGGGACCAAAATGAAGAGGGGGATGAAGAAGCTGGAGAAAGTGGATTTGATGAAAACCCCGGTGAGGAGGAGCTGGAGGAGGGTGAACATGACTCTCAAAAAACTAAACAAGACCAAACCCCATTTTGGAAATATGTTAACAGGCCTGAGCCAGGGAGAGGGGGTGGAACCACTAAATTTCATTGCCCCCATTGCAATAATAATTATACAGGTTCATACATCTGTGCTAGAAAACACCTTTGAGGGAAAAGGCCATGGGATGGAGATAAACAAATAGGAATCAAAACTTGTGTAGCTATGTCAGCAACAGATAGAGCCAAATACATAAGGGAAGAGGAGGAAGCCCAATACAAATCTAAAAAATCAAGGGGTTTCTTTGAACCAAGCTCACAATCACAAGCACAAAGAACTCCTTCAGCATCCTCTCAAGGTAGTGGATATGGAGGCATAGGGTCACCAGCTTTAAGGCGTAGAACCATATCAGATTTCCTTGATGAGGGGTGTAGGAATGATGTGGATTCAAAAGTTTACAGGTTTTTCTATGCACGTGGAATACCATTCAATGTTCTTCTCTCACCTTATTGGCACAAAATGGTTTCTGCCATAAATGATGCCCCTAAAGGATACAAGAGCCCTGGGTATGACAAGGCAAGAACCATTGGACTTGATCATGAAAAAGCAAAAATATCACATTCTTTGAATAGAATGACAAGATCTTGGACTGAACATGGGGTGTCCATTGTATCTGATGGATGGACAAATGTAAAAGGCAAGCCATTGATAAGTGTTCTTGTTGTGTCTGTTAGTGGTGCCATCTTTCTAAATGCATATGATTACTCAGACAAGTTCAATACCACCATCAACATTGCAGAAGCATTACTTGAAACAATTGACCGTATTGGGCTGGACAATGTCATCCAAGTCATCATTGATAATGCTCCTAATTGTAAGGCAGCAGGAGCAATTATTAAGGATAAATACCCCAACATATTTTGGTCTGGCTGTTTGATTCACACATTGAACCTTTTGATGCATGATGTTGTTAAGAACAAAAATGAACAATACAAATGGATTGGTGATTTGTACAAGAAAGGAAAACACATGATAAAATTTATTACAAATCATAGAAATACCCATGGCCTTTTCCGCAATCACTTAAGATTGGAGTTGTTGAAGACTGTGAAGACTTGATTTGGTAGCTATTACCTCACCTTCAAGCGCCTTTTGAAGGTAAGAGAGTCAATGGCTAGCATGGTATCAAGTCCACACTAGCAGGGATTAAAGGAAAGGGCTACAAATGTAGCTGACATGCGAGGTTTTGAATTGGTGGAGGAGGCCACTCTTGATGGTATGTTTTGGTCAAGTGTGAGGCAAGTATTGGATTTCACTAAGCCCATTTATCACATGATTCGGTTTGCAGATACAAATAAACTAGTGATTGGCGAGGTGTATGAGTAGATGGATACCATGTTGGGGCAAATAAAAGATATTGTTCATAACAAAGATCCCGACTTATACAAACTGATTCACGATTGTGTGTGTGTACGGTGGAATAAACTTAATATTCCACTACATTGCTTGGCGTATATCCTTGCGCCAAAATACTACTCTACATCTTGGTTGGGCCAAACTGCACCAGGGGGTGGGATTAGGACCAAACCCCATTTAGATGCAGAGGTAACTAGAGGATATTTGGATGCATTAGAAAAGTTGATACCTGATAGGGAGGAATGTGTAGCTGTGCACCTTGAAATAGGCAGATACTTCAGTGGCACTGGTTTGGTTGGTACCTTCCATGCAATGGAAGATAGAGAGATTTGATTCTCTCACATGGTGGGAAACGTATGGCGGCTACGGACTTTTGCCAAAATTGGCAAAAAAAGTTCTATCACAGGTTGTAAATACTTCTTCTGCAGAGAGGTGTTGGAGCACCTACAACTTCATACATAATGTGAAAAGAAACAAACTCAATGAAAACCGGGCAGAAAGATTGGTTTATGTGCACTACAACTTGAGGTTGTTGAGTCATTATTGTGATCGGGTTTATGAGGATCCCACATATAAAATTTGGGACAACCACCCAGAGGATGACAATTTGGAGGATGGCACTATACATCTTGAAGAACTGGAAGAGGAACTTATAAGGGATGAAGATGAAGCAGCTGCAATAGCCATGTCACCTCCACCATCCAGTAGTAGTGCTCGAGTTCCGGGTCTTGTTCCTTTGCTGTCGCCACCTCCATCTACACCCTCACGTGGAGGGCATGTGCCTTCTAGTTCTGGTCATCGGTCTATGCGAGAGACTCCTAGAAGACCACCACGACCTTCTCATACAACAGACTCTCGTGGCAAGGGCCACATGTAGATTTACAGTTTACTTGTCTTTTCTAGTTTCTATTAGTTTTCATAACTGTTGAGTCTTGAGTCCTTGACTCTTGACTCTTGACTCTTTCATATCATAATGATATTTTTTGTAAACAATATATGAAAGACTCAAGTTGTTTCATTTCATTTCATTATTCATAATTCATTTTATAACATTTCATTTCATGTTAACAGTTAGAACTTAGAAGTATCTAAGATATTATTTCTTGTAATGGTTAAACTTAGCTTACAAGTACAACTTTAGTGATCAATGATGATAAATGTTATATATTGAATTTTCAATGTTGAAAGCTTGAAGTTGAAACTTTAAGATTGAATTTGATGAATCATGATTCACGAGACTCAAGAGTCAATATGTTGCAGTTGTAATATGTATGTTACTAACTTATGGACATGGTTGATGAAGATTATAACTTCTAGAATCTAGATGATTGATGTGATATGGTTCAATGATCAGTCAATGTTTTTTTTATGTTTTTTATATCTAATTCATCATTCTACATGTTTTTGTTGACATATATGTATCAAAAATTGAAAAATATAAAAAATATGTATATTTTTAAAAAATCGCTCTGGGATTCGCTCCCAAACCGAGAGCTTTTGAAAATGTCGTTCTCGCTCCCCGCTTTCGCTCGCGTTCCCAAGTAACACTGCTTTGATGAAGAACTATCTTTGGCCTATCATTTTTAGGGTAAAAAGGAGTGAAAGACTTGGACATATTTAGGATGATACTATTTTGGTCATTGTGTAAACAAGAAGTGGACTCAGCATTGTATTTGGGGAAAAACCATGATTCCTGGCTCTTCATAGGGGAAAGCAGCTCCTCATCAAGACTAGGGGATTGAACATCATCACAAACATCTATTTCCAGGGCAGGGGAGGAATGCTCAAACATGATGAAAAACCCTTTATCAGTGGCATGGCCTATGGAAGTATCTTCCTCAATTTCTTCTATATTAGAGTCAGCAAAATTTTCCACAATCTTGGAAGGCTCTTCTTTGATTAAATCATCTTGGAACATAAAGAAGAGACCTTTCCAACCACTAGGAAGGGCTTTCTTTTTCCTTGATATCATTCTTATCGACTTGAGAAACCATTGGGTCTTCATTTCTATAATCATACCGAAATCTCGTATCAACAACCCAAAAGTTTGTCATAAATTCTTCATTTATTTGACTATGATGATCTTCCTCAGAATCCTCCCATTCTTGACTATATATTTGGTGTTGGTTAGGATGGCATTCATTCTGTTCTTTAGACAAAGAGGACTTTTCCTCCTTCATTCGTTCTCGAAGAATGATCTCCAAGGTATTTGCTACATGATTTTGATAAAATGCCTCAAGAAGAAGGTCATTGGTAGGACTCTCTTTATATTCACTCTACGTGTTATGGAGCCTTTTCGATTGTTCACAATCATGGGAGAAAATCTCTTGGGAGCTATATGTGGCTATCAATTTCCCGCAAGACTTTTCATATTCCATTATCCATTCTTGCAATGTCTGAAGGCTCTCGGATTTGTGATCTTCCTCATTATCCTTAGAGGACATGCTTTCCAATTCATGAGGCTCTCCTTTAGCACCATCCTTAAAGTATGCATCAATAAGACACTCTTCCTTAAGCGTAAAACCACATTCAATAAGTTTCTCCTCTCGAAGGGCCACGTCCAACATTTGGCATATATGTTCATGAGATTGGAAACCCAAACATTCATGTAACAAGAAGTGTGTAGTCAACATGGGAAGAGAAAGAATGCTTTTAGGTTCACATGTCTCAAGCCAATCAATATTTGGGGCAATGGATAGGACAAATAATTCCATTTGGTCACAAGGTTGAGTTATATTTTGCTTTGGAAGGTACCTTTTGAACCTTACGATGTGATTGGTTGCGGAATGTGGGTCCCCATTGAACATTGGCATATTCTTCATGCATTCCGATGAGGGATTCTGCGGGATCCCTATCACTTTTATGGCGGGAATATATGTGTTCAACATGTTGCTGTGTCCTTAATGACATGGGAGTCGCCAGGGTGAATGAAATTGCCTTAACAAATGCTTGCTTTCACTCTACAAGCATTGACTTTAGAGATTAATGAAGAATTGGGGCTTCGTTTTTCCAATTGACTTGCCAATAATGATATGTCGTATGGAGAACAAAACACACGTTTCATGTCCCCGGTAACGACGCCAAAATCTGACTGCTCAAACTAGCTGGGGGCCAAAAAGGGACTCTTTAAGGGACAACTACTAGATCAAGGGAAACAATGGAGACTTAGCCCACTGTCACTTGTGCTAAGACTCCCTACTCTTTACGGACTTTCACCAATGGGAGGAGACTCGATATGTAGAAAGTCACTTGTGAAGGATGAATGAAGAAACAGATATGAAGTGACCTTAATGATCTTGTTCCTAGAAGGGGGTTAAGAATGAAGCTTGCTTACTCTTCAAGCAAGGTACAAAGCCTTCTAGGAGAAGGAGGTGAGGTTTTAAGGGCTAGCTTTAAGAAACGTTTCATGCAAAGGATTTTCCCAATCCCTAAAACTTGGTTTTCGAGGTGGTTCTTAAGGAATTAACTTTTCGAAGGTATGGGACCATGTGGACCCATCCATGGGATACTATGTCCAAGGTACATTCTTCAAAAGGTGATGGCATTGGATAGAGGGATGAATGGAGTAGGGAATGAAAAGGAGCAACCCTGGGCCACATGAAAGGGTACAAGGATAGCTAGTAAAGGGGAAGCTCACACATGAGTATAAAATGTATAGGAGGGAGCAATTGTGGTATATGAGGTGCCTCGACCTTGATCTTCCCACCCTTCTTTATATGCTTTTTGCCTTTTTATGATTTTTCTTTAATTCACTGCACAGGGCTCAAGGGGTAAGAGCATGATGTGTGAGATATAGCAATGTATACCCGCTTTTTGAAGTAGGGCGGTTCATTGCCCATCAAGGATTGGGATAATCATGTGTTCCTATATGATGAAGGAGACTCATTGAGCTTGTAGGAACCAGGGTGATGGCCATGATGATGGGGTAGAGCTCATGTATGGGTTTTTTCCCACGTGCTAAATATGTTTGTCTCGACCATATTTTGCATTTTGTGGTATATGTTCCTGTTGAATATGGCCAATTATGCTTTCACTTTGCTTTTTAGTAGCATAAATCATTGGGGTCTCATTCTATTCCCAACCCAAGGTGTGCGCAAGGGGAAGGGGGGAGCTAGCCCCATGTGGACCCAGTTGGGAGAAATGATGAATGCAGTTATAATGAGTGGAGAGGGGGCAATATATGTGGGTGAGGGAGCAGGACCACACAACCAAAATCGAGGTTTCCCATGAAATACCATCCCTAAGCCAAATGGTTAGTAAAAGAGATCCCGCAGAACTAGAATCCAAGATTAATATCCAAAAGGGGTCTAGGGGACAAGAGTACAGACCTAGCCCATTCTTTCCGTCGAAACCCCCCATTAGTCCATGCCCAAAATTGTCCATGATAAGCAAACTACAATACTCAATTATCAAATTACGAGGCATACCTTTAGGCTCAGCCTTCAGGAGGCCCACCTTCAAACATATGATCATGACAGATGGGTGAGTGAGCACATGGCTGGCTCAGGTGGCACAACAAGCTAGTTGGTGGCTGCAAGGGGCTGCCAGCTGAGGAGCATCTTCTAGACAAATTTTCTCCTAGGGATATCACCCACAAAATGGTGGGTAATAGAACCGATATTCCTTGAGGACTGGGAATCCAAGATAAGAATAGTTCTGGAAGGACATACCCAGTGAACACCTGGGTGGGGTATGCTCCTTGATAGACAATGATGAAGGTGTCTATAAATCATTAGTCTCGCCAGCATTGTTCTGATCTTGTGGAGAGATAGATTTGTTAGTCGAGGCCTTGCTATGTGACAATGCTGGATGATATGATGCTATACAGATGAGTTACCAATCCGACTCTTCTTATGAGAAATCTTCAGATTGAGAATTTCTAAGTACCTTGTATGTATTATGAATATCTCCCTAGCTAAGAGGGAGTGATGAAATATTAAACTAGGTTCGGTCTTCACAATGACATATGTAATTATGATTTTATGTATTTAATGAAAAGATAAAAATAAATTTATTATTGTTACACGCTCAAGAGAAGTTATTTTATAGGTCAAGCACCCATTTAGTGCTTCTAGGTTTGTCATAAAGTCATTGAGTCATTCTCATGTATTGAAGACCCATTTGGGCATATATTGTAAAATATTTTTTTTGAGCTAAAAGACCCTCCAAGACCTTGCCATAACACAAAGATCAAGTAGGCCTGTATGAAGATACAAGATGACTTGAAGGTGCTGGTTGTTGCCCAAATTATATAGGCACCGCGACAATGCTTAGGACGAGGGCTGTCACTCTGATCCCTGTCCACTTCGTTCTAGTTGTCTCCTAATAATAGGCTATGGGGGGTAGTCCTATGGAATGAGGTAAAGGAAAACAAGTTGGAAATCAACTTATCTAGGACACATGGATGAGTGGCCTAGCCACTTGGTTGAATTTAAGCAAGATTATTAGTTAGATTAGATTTTGAAGTATGAGACCAGTGCCTTAATGGACTCATAAATTTTTGCTTATAGTAAATCAGAACCAAATGACCGGATGGGCATTTGCCATAGTTTTAAAACTCCGACTCCGACTCCAACTCAGCCAAGGGTCGACTCCGACTCTGACTCCGACTTGGTATCGACTCGGTCGGCTCGATTTCAATGACTCTGTCGTTGTAAAAAATACATTAAATATTTATTTTTTATAAAAACACATAATTTTAAAGATTTTCATTCATGTTTCCAAACACACAGCATTAGAATATAGATAGAACACAACATATGATCAAAGTAGGCTCATGAATATATCCATTATATCAAAATGGCACCCAATGCATTGTCCAATACATAACGATGATGATATAGAGATCAAAACAAAAACACATAACCAAGGAGGCTATAAATGGCCTCTACAACAAACGTTTGTGACCAGTACTACTGGCTACTGCTAGAGTTGCCAACATCATCTGGCTCAGTGTTACTTGGGAGCAGGAGCGAAAGTGGGGAGCGAGAGCGAAAATGGGAGCGGGAGCGACATTTTCAGAAGCTCCTAGTTTGGGAGCAAATCCTAGAGGAGTTCGACAACCAATGTCACTAACATCAAGGTACATAGAGGGATTGGTGCTCTTGATTAAATATGAGTTCCATACCCTAATACATGACAACATTCAATGGAAACATTGAAATCCTCCAATCCTGAAATCCTGAAAAACTGATAAGTTTGCTGGATTTTGAATGAAATCTAAAATTCTACTTTCTCCATATGAAATCCAATGAGGTCGAAACCACTCTCAAACGTCCTGAGTCATTTCATGGTAATGTTAGAAATTTAAGTAAAAGATGAAAATGAAGATTAAGGAGAATGTCACTTTTACTTTAAGAATTTAATATTACCATGAAATTTGAATAGCATATCAATAGTAGAGAGCATTTGAGTGTGTTAAATAGGGTTTGGGAGGGGGAAATGGACCCCAAATAACATTTAACTAATTCATAAAACACATTAGAGTCCAAACCAATTAGCAAACACCTTAAAAAATCATTAAAAAATTGTTAAATCGCTGTTTTACTGGGGTTACAGGCTGCTGTTTGTGACTCGGCCGAGTTGGCCGAGTCAGCCATGACTCGGCCGAGTCAGGCAAACGAGTCGTTTCTTCTACCGAGTCACTCCTGAGGGCAACAAAACAGATCAACTTGGTCGTTTCGGTTTCGAAACAGCCGAATTTTAAAACTATGGCATCTGCTGCTTTGAGATGATTGACTAACCTATATGATATGCAAATCCTAGGACCTATGTGAGATACAATGATTTTGGTAAATTTTAGTTATATGCTTGGTCTAAGTGTAACCATCCCTTAACTATTTTGAAGCTGGGCTCCAAGGTAGGTTGTGAAAAGGAGGCCAACATGGAACAGGCTGGCTCCTGATTAACGATACCTTCTGTTGCGCCTCTGTCACGTAATGCCTCCGGTGCTACAGAGACTGTGGCTCTGACGAATGCAACGTCACTTTGTTAACCACAGAAGAGTCTCCAAGCCCCTCGAGTTAGGTGAGAAGGGTTGCCCTATATTTCTATCAACCTAGCTTATGCCAGGAGGTAAATTGTTAATGCTCTCTAGACTTAGTATGCTTGATGCAAGATGATGAGTGAAATTATCTTGGGTTAAGACTGTTTATGTTACTTACGTACTTATCGTGAATTTGTCCTAAAGCAAGGGTACTTAACAATATTAACATACAATCTTAAGCAAGATAGATGATGAAAGATACAAGTGCAATCTTGAACTATCGGTCAATCCACAACATGCTTAAGTAAATCAACTCATCCAATTACCAATCAAGATGCCAATCATAGTTACTAAAGATGTAAAACAAGATTATATGTGATTTTATTACTCAATGCCAATATTCCCAAGAGACTTAAGTGCTTTAAGTGGGTGTGAAGTATGAAATTCTTATAACATATAAACTCACAAAACACAAACAATATTAAGCACTTTCACAATATAAATGCTAGGAACAAGTAACCAAACATAAAGAAGATACCTAGGTACTTTTATTTTGCTATGATCCTTTTATGAGCAACAAATGACTATTATGAGAGAGGTAAACAAGTTATGACAACAGTAAATAAATGCCAATCCAATAATGCCTATGCTTGCCAAAATACGCCCAATTGCCTAGTAACTTGATTAACTGAAAAATTAGATATGTTAGCTTTCTTAAAATGTATTCTTCAGTAAATTTTCAGATCTAAGATATTATTCACAACAGTAAATAACCACAGATTAGCAGGCTAATGATCCCAAAAATAGATGACCATTATGCCAAAAAATAGCAAAAATGCATTGAAACTTGAAAATTTCAATTTTTTAGGGCTTTTAGATAGTATGACTCAGCGAATTTCAGAACTGATATGTTTATTACAGCACTAAACAGATGATAGATCAACAAGCCAACAATACTAAGGACAATGCCCAAAATGCCCAAAATTAGTCAAATTTTGCCAGAAACTAAAAATTTAAGATTTTTGACCCTTATCAAGCGTATGCTTAAGAAATTTTCAGATCTGAAATTTTCAGTTATGGAGTAAATTCCAGTGAAGCTTAAAAGCTAGATCTAGGCTAGATCTAAAGTGACCAAGTGGTCAGTATTCATAAAAATGAAATTTTTGCAAATCTAAACAATTTTGACCATGTAGCATATGATTTTAACGCTTAATTCCTATTGGTTTAATTGCTGTAATAAAGCAAAAGTAAAACTAGGGTTTAGAGATCAAACCTTAGGCCCAAAGCCTTGAAGATCCCTTGGTTAAAATTTGTTGAAACTTTGGGATCAAGTAGCCACTTGAAAAATAGAATTTTTGAGCTTCAAAACTTGCAGAACGACCAAATATTCAATCCAAAACTTTAGATCTAGGGTTTTAAGGCAGATTAGGGCAAAACAGTGCATGAAAAGGCAACGCTAGGCCAAGGATAGCCAACGTTTGGGGATAAAGGGGTTTAGATTATAGATCGGGGGCTAAGGAGGATAGAGAAGGCCGATAAGGGTTAACACTTGGGCTCAGGGGCTAGACACTGGTAGAGGAGGAGGCTGCAAGGAGGGTGCTGAGGGTTTCATGGGTTGGACGCTGGCAGAGGAGGAGGCTGCAAGGAGGACGCTGAGGGTTTTAGGGGCTAAAAGCGCATGAGAAGCCCTCTAGGGCTATCGTCTATCCTTGCAGAGGGAGGTCGAGGCTAAAAAAGGGCACAACTAGGGTGAAAATGGGCTTGAACCATTTGCGTAGGGAGAAGATGAGGTGGTCGAGGCCTCTAGGTCTCATGAGTTGCCTTAGAGAGGCCAAAAAAAGCTGACCCAGGAGGAGAAAGGGCTGATGTTGGGGCCTGGGAGGCTGACACTAGCCTTGGAGGGGCCGGATCTAGTCCTTAGAGGTCTAAAATATAAAACCCTCGTCTCAATTTTTTTCTTCTTTTTCAGATTTGAATTTTGCCATGAAGTTTTCAGTGATTAGCCCTACAAAATTGTCGAGAGATTAGATCTTACCATCAAGGGCCTAGATCTAGCTCTTCCTCACTTGATCGCTTGATCCAACCTGCAAAAAATGAAAATAAAACACCAAAAACCCAAATATATACAAAATACTAAAAATCCCCAAAACCCGAGTTAGAATTTTTTTTTTTACAGGTTAGATCTAGAAAATTATTTACAAGATTTATAAATATACAAGGGTTTTGAAAATTTTAAATTTTTCAGAAAATTATCTTTTATGTAGTTTTTTTCCTTTGAAGAATGACTAGAAATGATTTAGAAAATTTATGTTCACTATAGCCTTAGCGAAGATTTAATCCACCATATTAAAACTAAGGATCCAAGCAAAATTATCCTTGCTCACAGTTTGTGAACTTGGAGACGAAGGATTGCGTACCTTCAAACACTATGTATTATCTCAAAATAATCACATCATAGGAAGCCTGTAGTTAATAAATATCACATATCAATGAAAAAGAACACCTCGAGTTGCACCCCAAAGTCTTTTATTATAGCAGAAAAAATAGTTCCCAGTGGGACAATAGTTTACAAAAATGCTTCAACAACAATATTCTAGCTAGAGATCAAGATGATTAGAGACTCAACTGAGTCTCTAATTTATAGATAAATCCTCCAAATGGAAAAATAACTGCTAGTTTCTTTGATCCTTGTCAAAATAATCTTGGTTGTTGATAAATATTATATGATCTTTTAATCTTAGCCCTTGATTTTTATTTTTTATTTTTGAGGAATTTTCGAATTTATCATTTAATTCCATTTTAATTAGCTCAAAATTAATTATTTTGAGCTAATTTCCTAAATTTTTTTGACTTTGACTTAACCACCAGGGTTCAAGGGTCTAAATTTTCTTGAAATATACAATATTCCCTTGGTGGAGGACCTTTAAAAAATGATTTTTTAAGACCCACAAATTTTTCCATTTGGGGAATTTATTTTCCCAAGACAATTTAAATTTGACTCTAATTAATTAATTTCCTGGCTTTAGATTTAGTTTTATTTTGCCAGGAAAATTAATTAATTCACACATAAGGGGATTTAATATTTTTCTGACACTCTAATACAAAAGGTTTTACATTTAAAAGATTCAAAGAGGGAATACACATTTGGCTTAAACCCTGAATACACATAACCCATTTGCGACACAATATGGTCTAGTAAACCAAGTGATTTGTAATAAAATAATTAAGCGAATTAGCTTAAATTATTCCCAAACCACTTTTACATTAAACTCGACTAATAACACTAGGACTGACTTAATAATTCAACAGTAAATTTCACCCTAGCTTTGGGGTTTAAGTTGGAGGGAAAAAACTCTAGGATGAAATTCACCATCAAAATTATACGCTTACCTAGGATGTTTCAAGGATTTGCTAAGATCATTTACATTACATAACTTGCAGAATGGGATAACCATGACACATGGACTGCTGATATGTGATCTGATTGTGTTGAAAAAATTGGTACTTCTGCTTCCTTGGAACTTTGACAATTTGAGTGCAACATCTGGCTCCATATGGGGACATGTTGCTTGCAAGAAGTAACGTGAGAATCCCAGAATCCTGTATTTGAGGAAACATAAGTCCATCAAATAGATATCCATTCAACATCGAAATCATCATGCATATATAGAAAATATTGTTGGAATAGAAAAATCTAAAGTCATAAATGCGTGAAATAAAACTATCTAACGACATGAAATAAAAGGGAGTAGGGTTAGAGATACTATACAAAACGATGCCTTCTGGCATCAAATGTCATCGTTGAGGAACAATCTCAGGCATCTGTTCGTTGACTGGTAGATCACTAGGTATCTTTTCAGATGTCCCTTGCTGAAGTTTGACCCTCTTAGATCAGTGTGACTGCTCATCACTGCTTTGGATATCTCTGTCTATCTCAAATCTTCTTCTTTTTCTGCTTGGCAAGGGGATGGGTAGTTGGAAAAGTGACATAACTTTGATTCAAAAGGAGGATGCTCCTGTCGTAGATTCTATTCACCATTTGGGACTTCTACTTGGTACCTTCTTTTTACTTCTCTGTACAACCTAACCATGCCACTTGCTACTGCTGGAATAGTGGCATAAGATAAATCCATCTGAATGGACCCACCTAAATCAGCTGCAATTTCCTCGAGAGAAGCATTCCCCACACATTTGGCGCATCAATGATTGGGATATCCATGCTGATGATTCTATATGGGTAATCAACCAATGAGACCTGTAGATCTTTAACAACACCAAGGACTTCAATTTTCCTAGAATCCATTGAACAAACATTTTGATATGGTTTGGAAATTCTTAAGTTTAATTGTTCCATGACCTTCTCGGTCATAACATTTGTAGATGCACCAAAATCCAACATGCAATTGCGAAGTAATCTGCCGTTTATGTCCAAAGTAAGAAAGAATGGTTTATGATCCTCATTCGTCATATAGCAGTTGATATCTTTTAATTTAATCTCTTCGTCTTTAGAGTTATCTTAATCTCTTCGTCTTTAGAGTTATCAATATTGCCCTGCTGGGCCATACCCAAAGCCTTAAAAAAAGATGCTCATTGAGATAGAATCTTTAAAAGTTCAAGTACTGGGACATGTTGAAGGAAATGTAACTAGGTTCGGTCTTCATAAATGTACTTTTGATATTCGTATTTATTCAAGAAAAGAAATATTATTTTTATAATATATGTCGATGAGTTTCTTGCTCATTGAAATAGGTCTAGCACAAATTAAAGTGCTATAGGTGAGTCAAATGGTCAAAAGAAAATGATTGAAGACCTTAAGGGCATGTTACTCCTTGTATATGTTTATATAAGAGTCAAAGAATAACCCTCCAAGCAATGTCAAGCCTCCTCCAAAGCAAAGACACCTCCAAAGCAACAATCTGAGCAATATATGTCAAGTCAGCCTAAAGGAGGGACAATCCTCTATATATATAGGCTGTCCACTCCCTCTCAACGTCAAGCTATCATCTCTAAAATTAGCGAAGGTAGGAAGCTAAGTAAGGGGTAATAAGAAGACAAGAAAAGGGTCTCCAAGGCAGCGAAAAAAGAAGGAAGCAAACTGAGGTGTTAAAGGGCCAATTACAACCACATGTGCGAAGAAAGAAGAGATGTCTCTGTGGCTATAACAACAGTAACCTACAATCAACCATATCTGATTGATTAGGGTTGAAACAAGGCCTACAAGGCCTCTTACTCAAGCGTGGAAGAAGGCTATACAAGCGAAGGGAGAAGGAGAAGTTTGACATGGTTTTTGTGAGTAGATTCCCTCACATTTGCGAGGAACTAGGGCTGCATTATTGCTGCTCCAAGTATGCAATATTTGTGAAAGAGAAGAAGGCTCGGTTGGGAGACAACAAGGTCATCTCCTTAACTTAGAAAGGCTCCATCACAAGCAAAGGAAGAAAAGGTCAAGGAACATTCTAGAGTATACAATAGAAGGTCTCTACTGTTGTTGGAAGAAGTGTTGAATGAAGGAAGACAAAGCGCTGGAAGGAGGAGGACGAAGTGCTGCAGGAAGAAGTAATCTTGAAAGGGCCTAACTTGTGCTTGGAGGATATTCTTGTCAAGGGTCTAGGGTTTGGCATTGATCAATAAGAAGTTTAAATAAGAGAAACTTACTAAAGGGTTTTCCTCTCAAGAGAAGAGAGGTTTTGGCCCTAGCAAAGAGCCAACATCTTGTGTTCTTGTTCTTATGTTTTTGGTACAGTTTGATGAAGTACACACACTTGCATTAATAATAAGAAGAAGAAGATTAAGCCAACAAGAAAAAGTAAAAAACTCCACAAATTGTTATCAAGTAACGAAGAATCACACTACACCTAATTGCCCTAGATTCTTCAACAGGACATAAATCTTAATGCTATTTATCCATGCGGCTCAATCCACATTTAAACCAGATTTGTATCTTTCGGCGGGAACTTGGTTATTTTGACTTCGACTTTTACCTTCCTTAGATATGTATAGCGCTTATTCTTTGCAAGTTCTACAACTTGTTCCTGAGTTGGTTTCTCACCATATGCCTGAGTAATGGGGTCCTTTTCTTCATCAAAGGTGTTTATTGCGAAGGCTGAAGAAATCATATTGGTGCATCAACTTTCATTAGACTCACCTTGACTTGTATTATTATTTTGTTGATTTCTACTTTCCTCTAAGATCCTTCTAGCAAAGGCACATGTACTTTCTTCATGAAAATTGTCACAAGGTCTGCAGAAGGGAATAGACTCATCAACCATGTTGGCAGACTCAAGTGGTGTAGGAGGCCTTTGATCGTTTGAGGAATTCCTTCTTGGCCATTGATTGTTGTTGTTACCCTCCTTATTATTATTGTTGCAGGAGGCACGCTCTGCATTTGTATCCTGGTATTCCTTTCCATCTGTATTAGTTGATTATGCATGTCACTTATTTGCTTGGCATGCTTAATTTCCATTTCTTTAACTAATCAGGTTAATTCCTTTACCATTTCTGACTCTTCTTTGACATTCGCTGGACTTACTTCATAACCAATGATTTCTGATTTTCTTGAAGCCTTTTTATCTTTTTCTAATTCTTCAACCATGTTTTGGGCAGCAACGAAAATAACAAGGTGAGCACGTCTTATCTCATACTACACTTCTACATGATAAGCCTCAAGGTATGTTTGTAACACTCTCTTATCAGGAGGCGTACAATCCTGAGTCATATCCTTTAACAATTTGTTGAACCTCTGGTTAAATTCTACCACCGTTTCATTTTCCTTCTTCTTAATGGTATTGAATTCCTTTAGCAAGTATTTTCCTTCCCTCCTATCCCAATATTTGTCTCTGAATGCATTGAGGAGGGTTCCTAGAGAGTCAAGGGAATCATTGGCCTTGTCGTGGAACCAGTCAAGTGCACTACTTTCCAATGATAAGACAAAGAGTTTCATCCTGATGTCTTCATGATTATAATCTGTAGAATGAGCATATTCTATGGAGGAACACATTAAACTTCTCTATATGCTCTTCGACATTGATAGCATTATTTCCTTAAAAAATTGGCAATCTGTTCATAGTTGATTCATTTGGCAGATCATGTGGATACCCCTGGATGTTGGTGAAGTTGCAAGGCCCATAGAAGTCACCCATGATATCTTGATTTGGAGGATTGATGAAAAGAAGATGGAGGTCAAGGAGAGATTCCAGTTTGAAAAAATTCAAACGATCTCTAGAATGTAACTTGTTTAACCGAGCTCTTAGACCTTTTAAGGATCGGGAGCAGGGTTAACTAGGCTACTAGGAGTCCTTCTAGAGTACGTTCTAGTGAATGGACGAATAAGTGGAGTCACTACCCAAAAAGGAAACTGACCTAAATGTCCAAGTTCTAATGGTGTGAATCAATGTTACTTGGGAGCGGGAGTGACATTTTCAAAAACTCCCGGTTTGGGAGCGAAGCCCGGAGCGATTTTTTTTAAATATATATATATATATATATTTTTTTTTTTTATATATTTTAATTTTTGATACATATATGTCAACAAAACATGTAGAATGATGAATTAGATATAAAAAGCATAAAAAAACATAGATTGATCATTGAACCATATCACATCAATCATCTAGAAGTTATAATCTTCATCAACCATGTCCACAAGTTAGTAACATACATATTACTACTGCAACATATTGAGTCTCGTGAATCATGATTCATCAAATTCAATCTTAAAGTTTCAACTTCAAGCTTTCAAAATTGAAAATTCAATATATAACATTTATCATCATTGATCACCAAAGTTGTACTTGTAAGCTAAGTTTAACCATTACAAGAAATAATATCTTAGATATTTCTAAGTTCTAAGTTCTAACTGTTAACATGAAATGAAATGTTATAAAATGAAACATGAATAATGAAATGAAATGAAACAACTTTAGTCTTTCACGAAGCATCGTATTCATAATTCACAATCATTACCAATGAGTTATAATTGCCAACTTCAAACTTCAAATTTTCATTGTCACAGTCATATATTGTTTACAAAAAAATATCATTATGCTATGAAAGAGTCAAGAGTCAAGGACTCAAGACTCATCAGTTATGAAAACTAATAGAAACTAGAAAAGACAAGTAAACTATAAATCTACATGTGGCCCTTGCCATGAGAGTCTCCAGGAGTATAAGCAGGTCGTGGTGGTCTTCTAGGAGTCTCCTGCACAGACTGACGACCAGGACTATAAGGCACATGCCCTCCACGTGAGGGTGTAGATGGAGGTGGCGATAGCAAAGGAACAAGACTCAGAACTCGAGTAGTGCTACTGGATGGTGGAGGTGGCATGGCTGCTGCAGTTGCTTCATCTTCATCTCTTATAAGTTCCTCTTTTAGTTCTTCAAGATGTATAGTGCCATCCTCAAAATTGTCTTCCTTTGGGTGGTTGTCCCAAATTTTATGTGGGATCCTCATAAGCCCGATCAGAGTAATGACTCAACAACCTCAAGTTGTAGTGCACAAAAGCCAAGATTTCTGCCCCGTTTTCATTGAGTCTGTTTCTTTTCACATTATGTATGAAGTTGTAGGTGCTCCAACACCTCTCTGCAGAAGAAGTATTTACAACCTGTGATAGAACTTTTTTGGCCAATTTTGGCAAAAGTCCCTGGCAGCCATATGTTACCCACCATGTGAGAGAATCAAATCTGTCTCTGTCTTCCATTGCATGGAAGTTACCAAACAAACCAGTGCCACTGAAGTATTTTCTTATTTCAAGGCACACAGCTGCATATTCCTCCCTATCAGGTATCAACTTTTCTAGTGCTTGCAAATATCCACTAGTTACCTCTGCATCTAAATGGGGTTTGGTCATAATCCCACCCCCTGGTGCAGGTTGGCCCAACCAAGATGTAGATTAGTATTTTGTCATAAGGATATACGCCAAGCAATGTAGTGGAAGATTAAGTTTATTCTACCGTACACACACAATCGTGAATCAGTTTGTACAAGTCGGGATCTCTGTTATGAACAATATCTTTTATTTGCCCCAACATGGTATCCACCTGCTCATACACCTCGCCAATCACTGGTTTATTTGTATTTGCAAACTGAATCATGTGATAAATGGGCTTGGTGAAATCCAATACTTGCCTCACACTTGTCCAACACTGACCATCAAGAGCGGCCTCCTCCACCAGTTCAAAACCTCCCCTGTCAGCGGAATTTGTAGTCCTTTCCTTTAATACCTGCCAATGTGGACTTGATACCATGCTAGCCAATGACTCTCTTACCTTCAAAAGGCGCCTGAAGGTGAGGTAATAGCTACCAAATCTGGTCTTCGCAATCTTCAACAACTCCAATCTTGAGTGACTGTGGAAAAGGCCATGGGTATTGCTACGATTTGTAATAAATTTTATCATTTGTTTGCCTTTCTTGTACAAATCACCAATCCATTTGTATTGTGTATTTTTTTTCTTGACAACATCATTCATCAGAAGGTTCAATGTGTGAACCAAACATCCAGACCAAAATATGTTGGGGTATTTATCCTCAATAATTGCTCCCGTTTCCTTACAATTAGGAGCATTATCAGTGATGACTTGGATGACATTGTATGGCCCAATACAGTCAATTGTTTCAAGTAATGCTTCTGCAATGTTGATGGCGGTATTGAACTTGTCTGAGTAATCATATGCAGTTAGAAAGATGGCACCACTAATAGACACAGCAAGAACACTTATCAATGGCTTGCCTTTTACATTTGTCCATCCATTAGATACAATGGAAACCCCATGGTCAGTCTAATAACTTGTCATTCTATTCAAAGAATGTGATATTTTTGCTTTTTCATGATCAAGTCCAACAGTTCTTGCCTTGTCATGCCCAGGGCTCTTGTATCCTTTAGGGGCATCATTTATGGCAGAAACCATTTCGTGCCAATAAGGTGAGCGAAGAACATTGAATGGAATCGCACATGCATAGAGAAACCTGTAAACCATTGAATCCACATCATTCCTACACCCCTCATCAAGGAAATCTGATATGGTTCTACGCCTGAAAGCTGGTGACCCTGTGCCTCCATATCCACTGCCTTGGGAGGATGTTGAAGGAGTTCTTTGTGCTTTTGATTGTGAGCTTGGTTCAAAGAAACCCTTTGATTTTTTATATTTGTATTGGGCTTCCTCCTCTTCCCTTATGTATTTGGCTCTATCTGCTGCTGACACAACTGCACAAGTTTTGATTCCCATTTGTTTATCTCCATCCCATGGCCTTTTCCCGCAGAGGTTTTTTTTGGCATGGGTATATGAACCTGTGTAATTATTGTTGCAATGGGGGCAATGAAATTTAGTGGTTCCACCTCCTTTCCCTGCTTCAGGCCTGTTAACATATTTCCACAATGGGGTTTGGTCTTGTTTAGTTTTTTGAGAGTCATGTTCACTCTCCTCCAGCTCCTCCTCATCGGGGTTTTCATCAAATCCACTCTCTCCAGCTTCTTCATCCCCCTCTTCAATTTGGCCCCTCCGTTTTCAACTCTCTAGCACCATAATAGCCAGAAAAGGGACCAAGAAGAGGAAAATGCTAGGAAATATAGCCAGGTCCATGATGTTTGATATTTTTAGGCTTTTGAATTTGCAAAATTTAATGGGAATGGGAATGGGAATATGAATGAGAAAATTAATTTAATTAATTTAGATTAATTAATTTCATTTTATTTAAATTCATGATTTTTTTACTAAATAAATTAAACTAAACTAAATTAAACTAAATAAACTAACTAAACTATACTAAATTACTACTTAACTAAGGTTTAAAATACTAAATTACTAAGTTACTAACGTAACTAACCTCTTTGCAAGTTGCTCCTCGGCGCTTGCTCCTCGCTTATCCTCGCTCCTTTGCTCTCCAGCTTCTCTTCAACTCATTCAAGTGACAATGAATTTTTTTTTGCCCCCAAGTCGTTTTAAAACTAATATTTTTATTTTTTTTTAATTTTTAATTTTTTTTTTAATTTTTTAATTTATTTGTTAAGTGATTTTTTTCACGTCCGCGAATTTTTTTCGCGTGAATCCCTCCTGGAGCGAAAGTTAAACGCTCGGGAGCAATCGCTCCCTGATCGCTCCTGAGCTGTATTTTTCGCTCCGGGAGCGACGCTCCCGATTTTGGCAGGGAGCATAAATTTTTTTATCGGGAGTGCGCTCCTGACCCGCTCCCGTCCGGAGCGCGGATTGATAGCGGGTTCGAAGGGGGGGGAGTGCTCCCCTGCAACTTTGGTGTGAATGAACAGGATGAGAAGATTAGTGAGAGGATGGAAGATAAAGTGATGAAGATATGAAGAATGATGGAATTTAAAGCGCCAAAAAATGTGGCATTGGAGGGATAAATGGAAACATGGAGTATGATTAGAAGATTATGAGAAATTGTCGTAATCCTTGGCAACAAGACAAACTTGTCCCTTACAGCAACGACAAAAAATGTTGTCGCCCAGATTGTATAGGCACTGCGACAACGCTCAGGACTGTGGTTGTCACTCCGATCCTCACCCACTCTGTTCTAGTTGTCTCCCAACAATAGGCTATGGGGGGTAGTCCCTATGGAGTGAGGTGAAGGAAATCAACTTGTTTGGGAGACACGGATGAGTGGCCTAGCCACTTGGTTGAATTTAAGCAAGATTATTAGTTAGATTAGATTTTGAAGTATGAGACCAGTGCCTTAACGGAGTCACAAATTCTTGCTTATTAAAGTAAGTTGGAACCAAATGACCAGATGGACACATGCTTCTTTGAGATGATTGACTAACCTATATGATATGCAAATCCTAGGACCTATGTGAGATGTAGAGATCTTGGTAAATTTTAGTTATATGCCGTGTCTAAGTGTAACCTTCCCTTAACTATTTTGACGCTGGGCTCCAAGTTAGGTTGTGGGAAGGAAGCTAACAGGAAGCAGTCTAGGGCCTGATTAACGGTACTTTCTGTTGTGTTTCTATCGCCCGATTCCTCCGGCGCTGCAAAGATTGTGGCTTTGACAACTGGAAGGTCACCGTGTTAACCACCGAAGAGTTTCCAAGCCCCTCAAGCTAGATGAGAATGGTTGCCTTATACTTCTATCAACCTAGATTATTCTAGGAGGTAAATTATTAAAGCACTCTAGAATTAGTATGCTTGATGCAAGATGATGAGTGAAATTATCTTGGGTTAAGATTGTTTATGTTAAGTACTTATCGTGAATTTATCTTAAGGCAAAAATACTTAACAATATTAAGATACAATCTTAAGCAAGATAGATGTTGAAAGATACAAGTGCAATCTTCATCTATAGGTCAATCCACAACATGCTTAAGTAAATCAACTTATCCACTTATCAATCAAGATGCCAATCATAGTTACCAAAGATGTAAAACAAGATTATACGTGATTTTATTACTCAATGCCAATATTCCCAAGAGACTTAAGTGCTTTAAGTGGGTGTGAAGTATGAAATTCTTGTAACATATAAACTCAGAAAAGACAAACAATATTAGCCACTTTCACAATATAAATGCTAGGATCAGGGGACCAAACATAAGGCTATGAAGATACCTAGGTACTTTTATTTTCTTATGATCATTTTATGAGCAACAAGTGACTATTATGAGAGAAGTAAACAAGTTATGACAACAGTAAGTAAATGCCAATCCAACAATGCCTATGCTTGCCAAAATATGCCCAATTGCCAAGTAACTTGATTAACTGAAAAATTAGATATGTTAGCCTTCTTAAGATGTATTCTTTAGTAAATTTTCATATCTGAGATATTAATTACAACAGTAAATTACCACAGATCAATAGGCCAATGATACCAAAATAGATGACCAATATGCCAAAAAATAGCAAAAATGCACTGAAACTTGAAAAATTCAATTTTTAAGGCTTTTAGATAGTATGGCTCAACAAATTTCAGAACTGATATGTTTATTACAGCAGTAAACAAATGACAGATCAACAAGCTAACATTGCTAAGGACAATGCCCAAAATGCCCAAAATTAGTAAAATTTTGCCGCAAACTGAAAATTCAAGATTTTTAACCCTTATCAAGTGTATGCTTTAGAAATTTTCGCATCTAATATTTTCAGTTGTGCAGTTAATTGCAGCAAAGCTAAGCTTAATTGCTAGATCTAGGCTAGATCTAAAGCGCCCAAGTGGTCAGAATTCATAAAAATGAAAATTTTGCAATTCTAAACAATTTTCACAATGTAGCATATGAGTTTAGGGCTTAATTCTTATTGATTTAATTGATGTAATAAAGTAAAAGAAAAACTAGGGTTTAAAGATCAAACCCTACGCCCAAAGCCTTGAAGATCCCTTGGTCAAAATTTGTTGAAACTTTGGGATCAAGTAATTGCATGAAAAATAGAATTTTTGAGCTTCAAACTCCGCAAAACCACGAAGTATTCACTCCAAAACTTTAGATAGGGTTTTATGGCAGATTAGGACAAAAGAGGCCAAGAAGAGGTAGCACTAGGACAGGGAAGGCCAACGTTTCGGGATAAAGGGGTTCAGATGATACATCAGTGGTTGAGGAGGAGAGAGAAGGCCCAAAAGGGTGAATGCTTGGGCTTAGGGGTTGGACGCTCGCAGAGGAGGAGGTTCCAAGGAGGACGCTGATGGGTTTCAGGGGCTAAAAGCCCACGACAAGCCCAATAGGGCTATTGTCTAGCCTTCTAAAGGGAGGCAGAGGCCAAAAAGGGCCACGACTGGCCCAAAAATGGGCTTAAACCCTATTCGTAGGGAGAAGAAGAGGAGGCCGAGGCCTTTTGGCCTCACGACCTGGCTTAGAGAGGCCAAAAAAGGCTAATGCAGGAGGAGAAAGAGTTGATGCTGGGGCCTGGGAGGCTGATGCTATTCTTTGAGGGGTCAGGCTGATGCTGTTCTTTGAGGGGTCGGATCTGGTCCTGGGGGCTGAAAAATAAAACCCTTGTGTCGAAAATTTTCCCTTCTTCAGATCTGAATTTGTCGTGAATTTTTCAGTGATTAGCCCTACAAAATTGTCTACAGACTAGATCTTACCCACAAGGGCCTAGATCTAACTCTTGCTTCACTTGATCCCTTGATCCAATCTGCAAAAAATAAAATTAAAACACCCAAACCCTAAATATATACAAAATACTAAAAATTCCCAGAACCCAAGCTAGAAAATATAATTTACAAGTTAGATCTAGAAAATTATTTACAAGATTTACAAATATACAAGGGTTTTGAAAATTTTAAATTTTTTGAGAAAATTAATTTTTATGGAGTGTTTTTCCTTTGAAGAATGACTAGAAATGCATCAAAAAATTTATTCTCACTATAGCCTTAGCGAAGATTTAATCCACCATATAAAAATTAAGGATCTAAGCAAAATGATCCTTGCTCACAGTCTGTGAATTTGGAGACCAAGGTTTGAGTACATGCAAAGACTGTATTATCTCAAACTAATGACAAAGCACAACATAAGAAGCCCGTAGTCAATACATACCACAATCATCAAACAAGAACACCTCGAGTTGAACCCCAAAGTCTTTTATTATAGCAGAAAAAATAGTTCCTAGCGGAACAATAGTTTACAAAAATTCTTCAACACCAATATTCTAGCCAAAGATCAAGATGATTAGAGAGTCAACTCACTCTCTATTTTTATAGATATATCTTCCAAATGGAAAAATAACAGCTAGTTTCTTTGATCCTTGTCAAAATAATCTTGGCCGACACTTCAAGATCTTTTAATCTTAGCCCTTGATTTTCTTATTTTTGAGGAATTTTCGAATTTATCATTTAATTCCATTTTAATTAGCTCAAATTAATTATTTTGAGCTAATTTCTTAAAAAGTTTGACTTTGACTTAACCACCAAGGTCCAAGGGTCCAAATTTTCTTGAAATATACAATAATCCTTTGGTGGAAGACCTTTAAATATTGACTCTTTTAAGCCCCACGATTTTTTTCCTTTAGTGAATTTATTTTCCTAAGACAATTTAAATTTGACGCTAATTAATTTTCTTGCTGAGGATTTAATTTTATTTTTCCAGAAAAATTAATTAATTTACATGAGGGGATTTAATATTTTTCTGTCCCTCTAATACATAAGATTTTACATTTACAAGACTCAAAGAGGGAATACACATTTGGCTTAGACCCTCAAGACACATAACTGATCCGTGACACAATATGATCTAGTAAACCATGTGATTTGTAATAAAATAATTAAGCCAATTAGCTTAAATTATTCTCAAACCACTTTTACATCAGATTCAACTAAAATTCGACAATAAATTTCACCCTAGCTTTTGGGTTTAAATTGGAGGGAAAAAACTCTTCTGATTAGCCGAGTTTAGAAACACAGATAATCAAGGAGGTTAAAATACCTCCTAGGATGAAATTCATCATCAAAATTATAGGCTTACCTAGGTTGTTTCAAGGTTTTGCTAAAACCATTTACATTACATAACTTGCAGAATGGGATAACCATGACACATGGATTGTTGATATGTGATCCGATTGCGTTGAAAAAATTGGTAGTTCCACTTCCCCGGAACTTTGATAATTTGAGTGCAACAGGGGCAATTCGATCCATTGAGAAGCCTATATAAAGAAGACTTTGACATCATTTGGAAGACACACTTCACACACACAAGTTCGATCACATGGAAGAGAAAAAGTACGAAGAAGAAGAATATGAAGGAAGAAGAAGAAGTCGAGTTTTTGGGATTGTTTTTGGGCTACTTCTCTCCACATGTGCGAAGGAATTAGGGTTCATGTTGTTGCTGTAAAACTGAGTTGCAGAAGTGAAGTTAGGTCATCAAGAAGAGCTCTTTTGGAAGTTGAATTCTCTAGGAGAGAGAATCTACGCAAGCGAAGGAAAAAGGGGCAGAAATACACCATTATTTTTCTCATGTGCTAGGGTTAGGGTTTATACAGAATAAACTGTTGGGCGGGTCGAAGTTGTAGAAGAAATTACTAGACAAGTCGAAGTTGCAGAAAAAACTATTGGGCAGGTCGAAGCTGCTGGAGGTCAAATTTGTAAAAGTTGCTAGAAGCAAGCTTTGACTTGGTCTTGGTCAAGGGTCAAAGGTCTTGGAATTTGTCAATTGAAGGTCTATAAGAAGAGAAAAATTCTTGTGGGTTTTCCTCTCAGTTTGAGAGGATTTGGCCCTGGCTGATTGACTATATCTTGTTTCCTTTGTTTATTGTTCTTCATGGTTTGGTAGTTGTTTAATGAAGAGAGTACTAATAATAATCAAACGAATGAAGAAAACTAATCAAGTTAAATAAAAATACATCACAAGTAATTATCCAGTTAAGAGAAATCATCTACTCTAGCTTCCCTTAGATTTCTCAACAACAGGTAACTTCCGTAGTAGAAAGAATATTGCGTACAATTTTATCTTGGTGACTTCAAGACCAAGAGAAGCATAATGGAAACCTGAGCATAAGTCAAAGTATCAAGAAACAAAGTCTAATTAACTATGTAATTGAGCATAGCCCTAACATCATGGACTTTGGGGATTGTATCGCAACCTTAGATCATAGATGCTCATGCATAAGGGAATAATGAATCAAAATAGCATATGAAATGGTTAAACTTAATTGACTAGGAGGGTCGTTGTAGTGAGAAGAGAAAATTAAATAGCTAGAAGAAAGGGGAAGATGATGGCCAAACTAATTTTATTGACATCAAAACCTGAGAACCCATTACAAGGGGGAAATAAATCCCATGATCTAACCCTTTTCTTTGTCTCTGAAAACTAATTAAATATATATCTCTTTCTTTAAGTGATATGGTTTCTTTGACCAAGAATAGTCATGCATTCACGTTGTGACTGAACCTCGAATTGAATTGGAAATGAATTAATCTCTCATGCAAGGTGTAGTAACCTCTAGATGTAAGTGGATAAGGCTGCACACAAGATGCACTTAACTACATTTGGATGGATAAGGTTGAGTTCAAAATAGACTACATGTATCCACTTCCAAGTTCAACTAGTGTGCCCTTCTTCTGGATAAGATAAAGTTCATTGCCATTAAAGTGATTTCTTTGACCAAGAATAGTCATGCATCTACTTTCTGACTTAACCTGAAATGAATTGGAACTGAAGTAGTCTCTCATGCAAGGTGTAATGACCTCTAGATGTAAGTTGATAAGGCTGCAAACAAGGCGCACTTAATTACATTTGGATCGATAAGGTTGAGATCGAAATAGACTACATGTATTTACTTGAAGTAGTGCACCCTCCTTGTGGATAAGATAAATTTCATTGCCATTAATAACCTCCACTTGATTGTTTGGGATAAGACGAAATCTTTTCCAAGGATATCTAGGGTGAGAGATATTATCAACCTTATTAGTTATTTGTCTATATCAACCCCAAGGCACATGTCAATAGCATCATGCTCATCAAATTATAATTATGGAAATGATGTTTTTTGGACAATCTGAAACATGACATCATTTCTACAATCAATCATCACCCTGTAAGTACCATGTCACTGCCTAAAAATAGACATGCTAAGAATAGCAGTGAGCCCTTGTAACAAATAGGAACCTCAAAATGCTGATTGAGCCTCCTGAAAAACAGGAAGCTTCTCTTAAAAACGGAACTTTAGAATGCCAAAATGACATCATGGCAATCATATGTCTAAAAATGGACATTGCTAAAAATAGTACTATCACATATTGCCGAAAACGGACTCCTCGTATTTGTGCTTCCAAGGATTGATAATATGTTGTTTGTTTTGCCATGCAAGCCCTGTAGCCCCAGCTGGTAAAAATTGACTTATCACGAAATTAGATGCTTGGCACATGCAAACTGATGATAACCTCTGTATGCATCTGCGGAAACTTCAGAGAGCCCTGCATGCACCAGAATCATCACTGAAACACTGAATATAGCATGCCTTTCTTTTATGCATGTGGTTTAGAATAGTAAAACTAGAAAGCACCCTACATGCAAACACACTGCATCCCCAGATTGCACTGCTGAGTGAACTGATGAACTCTCCATGGGACTCACACTGTTGCCAAATGATGGATATCAAGGAGAATCTCAAGGTTGGCACCAACATTACACATGTTGTAATTACAGGTGCTAACAGGACCAAAGAAACTGGAAAAGACATGTTCAGCTGACACTTCCTTCTGACAAATTACAAACAGTGCAATTTCTATCTCACCAGCTATTTGCAAGGAGGCTACCTGTAGCTGCTTGGCTCTGATGATCAGCCAGTGAGCCAAAAACATAGAACTCAAATGGCACTATAGTTTGCAAATTGAATGTCACGTTTTAGCTTGACATCCATCTTTGTCTTGAACCGTGTCTTCCCTGTTTAACATATTTATTATTGGAAAAATGGTTGGACAGATCCGGCTTGGTTTTTCATGTCATAGTTCCTGAATGAATGACCATTCTTTCAGTGCCAGCCCTTATCGTATGATAATTATTATTTTGTTCTCTGCAAATGAAATACTTTTCTGTGACATACTTAAAGCATAGGTATATAAGATCATCATGTAAAGGAGGAGGGATGTATAATAAAAATGTTGTATTCATATGAGATATTAAAATTTCTCATAGGCATTCTGGTGGACTGTCATCAACTAAGATCCATTTGTTCAGTATTCTCTGAATCCTGACCTAAATGTTATCCTTCTTATAGGAAAGAGGATGTTGCTTAATCCTAATACTAGAATGATTCTAAATGGTATTGTGTTTTGATTTGGGGTAACATCGGATGTTCTCTAGCCACGAAATTTGGTGGAGAGGTTAGGGCACATGAGATCTCCAATACCCAAAAAGGGTTTGTGCAGATTCTAAACAGTTAGGAAGATACTAAAATAATTAATGTTTGTAATGGAGTCCCTAAGTCTAAACTTAGGGAAATTAAAATATTAATTTGGATTAATATAAAACTTTGTTGGAATGGTCCAAAAAACATGGATGAAGCCAGATCTAATCTTAGCCGTCGATTAGGGACTTAATCTCGGCTATTGATTTGTCAACGATAAAAGTAAGAGGAGGCTTGAGGTTCACTTGGAGAAAACACCAGAGTGATCATTCATTCTATTCTCTAGAGCGGGGTTTGCTAAGAGAGATAGAATCAGTGATCAGTTGCAGTGAGGGGCAGTGAGTACAAGGTAGAGAGGCAGGGACAGTGTCGAGAGACCAGCGCAGAAGCAGAGAGAGGCAAACACAGAGCCAGAGGAAACCACGTAGAGGCAGCAGAGACTGTGCAGAGCCAGAAGGGCCCGCGTCATCCACGCAAAGGCTGTAGGAGTGATGCAGAGAGCCAGAGAGGCTGCGCAGAGCCTCAGTAGGCTGAGGCAGAGGGTTTCAGGCTGACGCAGAGGCCAACAGGGTTGACGCTGAGCTTCAGATTGCATTGGAGAGGGATTTCGTGGAGAAGGCTTTCCGAATACCTGTTTCCGAAGAGAGGTATTGCTGCCAGATTTTTTTATCTTTGTCAGGTTAGCCAGTTTGGCACCCAGTGTACTCAAAAAAGCGTTGCTTAATAATAAAACCCTCAGATAGCTGCACTGGTTTTCCCCCGTTGGGTTTTCTGGGGACATTAGTCCAAAAATAACGGTGTCATTTGTGTGCTTGTTTCTGTTTCCTTCAGTTGATGATCTGTAATGTGTTGAGCATGCACTTGTATTTATTTTCAGTGTTTACATGGTAAGTAACTTGTTAATTAATAGAACAAGTAGGTAGGAATAAATCAGTAAAGTGCATGGAGGGTTTCTAACTGTTAGACTTAGAAACTTCAACATTGTGGAAGATCTAGCACACATTACCATATTCTTTTGTTCATGCAAGTAGAATTGAATACCACAACATAAATGTTCATCACAAAAATACCAAGAGTACATAAGTAAATTCGGTGACATTTTCAAATGCAAGTATGTTGCAATGTCACACATGCTTTGTAAAATTGAACTGATTGCCACAAAGTGTAATGTATGTATTCGAAATAAATTGACTAGGTGCTTGGGAGCTTTAGTGTTGTATCATTATTCATATCACAATATACCCTTTGAGCATAATAAATCTTTGTATTCAATCCTCAGCGTAAAAACCAACATATAGTGAGCTCCAGATTTGTTTGAAGTAGGAAATTCTTTTATGTTTTCATTAATTGTGTTTTCATTATACATTAATAGTCCTTAGTCTGAGACTAACTGTTAACTGATTTATGGGCTTGCAGTGAAATTGCCTGAGCTACTAGTCTATGTGAACATGGAAGAGGAAGCCCTGACACAGTTACAAGAAAAATTACTTGATTTTCTCAAGTACGCACTTTTAAATCCTGATACGCTTTTTTTTCAGAAAAAAGGATTTTTTCTCACTTTCCCAGAGCCTCAGCATGGTACATTTTTTAAAGTTTTTTCAGAATGAATTAATTTACCACCTGAAATCTAATAGTATTTTAATTTTCTTTTCTGAAGCATGGTTGAAACTACTGTGTCGCAATGATTGTCTCTGTAAATATGTAACGAAGAGTCTGGAAAGAAAATGATCAACATAGAGGAAAATATTGTTAAACATTAAAAAAGTGCAAAAAGAGTTTTTTTTTTGGCTTTTTTGAAAATTTTAAACATATAAAGCAAACCCCTCCCTCTAGTCCTTTTGTGGGAGAAGGTAACAGTGAGTGACCCCTTTGTTTTCAATCCATTGCTCTGTGTCTTCAAAATGAGTAAACAATCCAGAGAAGAAATAAAAAAACATCCCTTGACTTGGCTGGTATTTTCCATCTCATGATATTTTGCTGATATATCACCAATTATTCTAAATTTAAAAAAAATTGGTATCTTTTTACCAGCAATAGTATTGCTATGCAGATTGAATCGCAGTATATTATGATGTTGGCAAGATGACACTGATATTTGCAACACTGAAATTACTCACAATAGTATTTAGTAATGGCATTTCATCAAAACATTCTTGTTGACCATTTTTGTTATCGCTGCACATTATTCATAGAAAAACATGTACATGGATTGAGCAGAAAATCATGCCCACCTCTACTGGTGTTGCCCAGCTATGCTTTGGACTAATTTTTTCCAGCTGGAAATGTTGAAATAAACTTGGCTAATTTTACAGTGAACATGCCTCCTGAGTGTTGCTTTTCAGGGCAACTACCTTAGAGATGCACACTTTGGGGTGTGATGATCACTGCTTTGCTGAGGTACTTGCTCATCTTATCAGATTCAGTTATGTTTTCTTCAGTACATTCCATTATACACCTGTCCTTTTCAGATTGATCCTATAGTGGTATATCAACTGCTCAGCCCTATATACTTCATCTCTAGCAGATAATATGCCATGATGACTTTGTTCAGCTTGCATGATTCCATGTGTTGTTTTTGGCATAGAAGTGGTGGTGATAATTTCTGACTTGTTTGTGTATATGTTAGACATTAGATATGAATTTTTAACAGTTCTATCTGGATGAAGATATTACTTTTTCTTTTTTTTTTTTACCTCAGATAACCGTGTGGGCAAATAGTTGTGCTTGGATAAGTGTGTCCTAGCATAGGCCAATAGGTACTGTTGTCGCAAAATCTAGCAGGCCTAGTGCAAACCCCCACTAGGCAGTGTTGCCTCAAAATCTAGCAGGTCTTGTGACGGGAGCTCTCAAGGAAAGAGCTAGATCAAGTGAAAACACTATGAGGTGTGGCCCACTATGACAACATCCACTATCTCCTGCTCTTTAGTGGATTTTCACAAGGGAGGCTTCCCTATGTAGGTCACCTAATGGATATGGCAATTTTAAGCCTTGGAGGTGAGAATGATAACTTTAGGATAGGTACTCAACTTAAAGACATGGCTCAAACTAGCTCAAACAAGGCAAAACGTACTCTCAAAAGGCCTATCTAGGGCCCAAGTGACCTAGGGTTCATGAATAGGCAAGGTTAACATGCTTACCTAGGTGCACAAGGCCAAGAAAAGGCTTGAATAGATAAATACGTTAAATGCTAGTAACAACTAACAACAAGCCTTCAACAAGCCCCAAGTTGAAGGCTAGGGTTAGATTAGGGTTGATCTAGGGTAAGAATTGCTTAGGGCAAATGACATCAGCCCTAAAATGGAAGAATTAGCCACGAGACAAGGATGATTTTGAGGTAATATCTTGCCAACCACGTGTTGAATCCTTCCACAAGCCAAGTCATGCACCATGGTTGAATTTTAAGCCTAATCCTAGACTAGCGATTTTCCCTAAGAGGTAGAAAATAAAAAATTGGAGAGAAATTAAGTTTATGGGTGATTTATGATGTGATCAACAATTTGGAATGGCCAATGCTTGACCTTGGGTGATGGAGTCTAATGGGAGATCTACTTAGGAGAAAAGTAAACCCCGAATGGAGTAAGGGAATATGAAAACCCTAGTTTCATATCCTAGCTAACATTTTAAGAGGGAATAAAATCATTGAGGAGAGCTTAACATGAAAGATCAGTCAAGGGATTGTCACACAAAATACTAAAAGGGTAATGCACACAATACCATTGCCAAGATTTCATAGAAATTTTTTCTGTAAAAACTAGCACTTAGAAACCCTAACAATATCCATTCCATGGATAGTCTTAAAGATATTTAAATACAAAGAATATTTTCAAAAAAAATGCATGAACCAATACTTTATTGTTCCAAAATGACATCTCCAAAGCAAGAGAATAGCTCCATAATTAAAAACTCCAACAAAAGATCACATCTCCACATGGTACAAGACAAATTTCAGCTAGGCCAAAATCTCTAAGAAGGTCAAATTGTTCCACAAGTAATGATGAAAATGAAAATGATGTGACCTCTATTTATATGAGGTCTACCTCAAGTAATTTTAGTCTAATGAAGCCCTACAAGAAGCTTGACATAAGATAAATTTGGGTTAAAATCCAACCCACTAGCTAAATGACCAATTAGACCATAAATGCCAACACATGTGAGCCTTAGCATCTCATAATGTTGACCTCATGGTTTTAGGGCTCCAAATACCATGCCAAGGTGGGATGAGGTGTCCAAAGGTGTCAAAGTGCCTGAAGCATCTAAGATTTGAGGGAATGCCCTCAAGTCAACCTAATATCTTTATGTGGGATCGCAAGTGCAGCTGCGGTGCCATCATGTGGTCTCCATGGGTCTCCAATTGTCCAAATAAGGCCTCCTCTCTCCAACATTAGGGATTCTCTAGGTGCAACAAGCCCTCCCTAGTCTCTCAATAGGAGACTATCATCATCTGGGCTACGAATTAGGTCCCACCCATCAGGTTGTGTTAAGGCTAGCCTGGGGGCACATTGGGTCTAGTGTTGCCATCATGAAAAATCCCCCGTGCTAGGTCAAAGTAGACCAATGTCTTGGGTCTTGAGGGTGCTCGGGGACATGTAACATCTGCTTAAGTCATCAAGAGGCTCAACTCTCTCAATGTTTCATCTGCTAAGCCATCTATCTCTTTGAAAGGCTTGGGTACCTATGGAGTGGGTTCCCTCAAGGCCTTGGCTACTGCAGACCACTTGACAAAAACATCATGAACTATGTGAAATTTTCTGGCTACCTAGAAGGTGTTATTAACCTAGTTAATTATTTACTATTACTTGTTCACGACAAATTAATTCTTTTGCTGGAAGTAATGAATAACAACATGAACAACGCCATTCACAAAATAAAAATTACAACAAAAAATGTGAGAAACCAATCACACTATGAACTCATATCTTTGGACAAATGTCCTTGGAAAAACCCTTATGTGGTGAAATCCAGTTTTCAGATATGAGGGCTTATATTAATATCTTTTGGAAAAAGATTGCCATTGAGAAATTACCACTGCTTGCCTGACACTTGCAAAGCTCTGACAATATTTTTATCTTCACTTTCGAACAAATCGAAATGGAAAACTTCACTATCTCCCTTTGTAGATCAACTTGACCCTTTCGGGCAATTCTCACCACCCTTCGGAACTCGCACTGGTAGCTTCCAACAATTTTCACTAGCAATTTGACAGTGTTTGGAAATTTACACTACCCTTCTTGGCAATTTGCACTGCC
Source organism: Pinus tabuliformis (assembly GCA_031772625.1). Classification (NCBI taxonomy): domain Eukaryota; kingdom Viridiplantae; phylum Streptophyta; class Pinopsida; order Pinales; family Pinaceae; genus Pinus; species Pinus tabuliformis. Next base: position 358,755,187 of record CM062820.1, on the reverse strand, counting down.
ACTAGAAAGTCGAACTTGTTGAAATTTTGTAGCTATGGTCGGTCCTCATAATTATTGTTTTTGGTCATTGATGTACTTTGTAAAGCATGTTCTTCATGCTATGGCTAGAAGAAAAATATTTGACATGTTCTTCTTGTTGGTTTTCAAAAAGAAGAAAAAAATGACTTTTTGAAAATAAGTTTTTGGCTCCAAAATAAGCCACATCAGCCTCCTCCTAGTCAATTCGATGCAACTTCTAGAGATACCCATTCCCCCTCTCAAGAAACTATATATAGACATGATTTTGTCCTCCTCCAAGCCAAGAAATTCAATTTGTTTGAGCTTAGCAAAGGAAGAATCTGAGGAAGTATGTAAGGAAGAAGATGAAGGCAACAAAGAAGGTCGAATCTATCTTTGTAGATGAAGGATGAATCTCAGTGATAACACTCTGTGGAGAAGGCCGAAATTCTAAGGAAGAAATATCTGTGGAAGCATCTTTGTTGAAGGTCGAATATGTAGCCCTATTTCAAGACCAAATCCCTATGATGGTAGCAAACGGAATCTCTGTGGAAGCACTATGTAGAAGAACGAATATCTGCGTTGAAGAGGCCGAAGTTATGCTCTATCAGAAGCCGATTAGATCAAAGTTATTGAGTAGCGAATTGACTTGACTAGGAGGGTGATGGACCAATTTTGACCTAGCTATTTTGTTGGTATGTTTCAGCGTGTATTTCACTAATGTATCTCTGTTGAATTTGATGACTTCCCTAAGGAAAAGGTTGCTGGGGTTTTCCCCCATGTGGGTTTTCCCAGGGTAAATACTTGTGTTATTGCATGGCTGTCTCTTTATGATCTTTATGGTATTTTTGTTTTACTTTTGAGCTCCTCTATGTAATTGCTTTATGTTGAAAAGATCATAAGAAAAAGATTAACATAATGGAAGTCATAAGATGTAATTATTAGTTTGGAGGATACCCTAAAAATCAACATGGCATCAGAGATATGGTGAAAGAACAACCGTGAAAAAGAATTCATTCTTGTTATGTCTTTAGCCCTAGAAGCCCTAGATCTTATCTCAAAAGGAAACCAAGTTTTGCTTCTACCCTAAAACAAGAATAAAAGATCCTACCTCTGTTAATTGTTGATTTGGGGTAGCATCGGATGTGCTCTACCCACGAAATTTTGTGGAGAGGCTAAGGCACATGAGATCTCCAATTCTCAGAAAGGGTTTGGGCAGATTCTAAATAGTTTGGGAGATATTAAAATAATTAATATTTTTAATGGAGTCCCAGTCTAAACTTAGGGAAAATAAAATATTAATGTGAATTAATATAAAACTGTGTTAGAATGGTACAAAAGTCATGGATCAAGCCAAATCTAATCTTAGCCATTGATTAGGGACTTAATCTCGGTCGTTGATTTGTCAACGAGAAAAGTATAAGAGGAGGCTTGAGGGTCACTTGGAGAACACACCAAAAGATCAAGATTTCGACTTTCTGGGACTGGGTTTGCTGAGAAAGTTGAGAGAGTGATTTGGAGTTGCAGTTGAGGGGCAGTGAATACAAAAGCAGAGAGGCAAAGATAGTTTCGAGAGGATTAGTGGAACAACCGATAAAGTTGACGCAGAGGGCAGAAGTTGGAATTGTCGGGGAAGCTGATGCAGAGGGTAGAATCCAGAACTGTCGGGAACAACCGGAACTGTCGGAACTACTGGAAAAGCTGACGCAGAGGGCAGAAGCTGGAACTGCTGGGAAAGTTGACGCAGAGGGTAGAAGTTGGAACTGCCGAGAACAGCTGGAACTGCCGCGAATTGTCGGAATTGTCGGGAAAGCTAATGCAGAGGGCAGAAGCTGGAACTGCCGGGAAGAGTTGGAACTGCCAGAAGTGCCGGGAACGTTGACGCAGAGGGCAAAAGAGGCAAACACAGTCCCTAGAGGCTAACACTAGGGTTTTTCATGGGGCAGATTGGAGCTGAGGAGTTGCCAGAGTGTTTATCCAGGGCTTTAGCCAGAGCATCTGTCTCCGAAGGAGAGGTACCACTGCCGAGATTTTTCTCTGTTGGGTGAGTCGGATTTGGCACCTAGATTGTATTTTGAAACTTCTTAATAAATCAAACCCTCAGACAGCTACACCGGTTTTCCCGCATTGGGTTTTTCTGGGGACGTTAGTCCAAAAATAACGGTGTGATTTGTGTGCTTGTTTCTGTTTCCTTAAGTTGATGATTTGTAATGTGTTGAGCATGTAATTGTGTTTATTTTCAGTATTTACATGGTAAATAACTTGTTAATTAATCAGAACAAGTAGGAAGGAATAAATTAGAAAGTACATTTTGGGTTTCTAACTGTTGGACTTAGAAACTTAAACATGGTATCAGAGCGTGGTTCTAGATCACAGGAGAACTGAGGACGTCAGCCGAGCAGAGCAACAACAGAAGAAAACCGCTGTCTCGAGTGACAGAAGCTGTTCCTAGCATCAAAACAACAAGGGGTGACGCAGTGCCTGTGTCATCAAGTTCGGGCCAAGAAGAGGTTGCACAGAGGCGGAGGGAGGCAAAGACAGGCTCACGCAGAGCCACGCAGAGGCTAGGAGGGCCGACACAGTTGGCTTGGGGAGCTATTTTGCCAGTGCTGGGACTGTGGAGAGCTTAGGAGCTCTCATCTTCAGGTTGCTGGGGTTTAGGAGGTTGTGGATAAGTTGCAGAGTGGAGCTGGTGGGGTACTGTTGTCAGAACAATACCTAACAAGGCAAGGCCAAGGGGAGGGAGTTGCTGCTGAGGCGGATTTCTAGCGAAATAATCCAGATCAGTGGTGTAGTTGCATAGACGATCAGAGAGGGGCAACTTGACGATTGGCAAAAGGATTTCCAGGAGGGACTCCCTTTGCAACTCGACTGAGCCTCTCCTAGGCAACTCACACTTCTCCTAGATACTCGCACTGCTTGATTGGAAATGCTGACTACTGCTCAAAAATTCGACAAACACTAGGAACCCATCGCTGCAAGTCGTTCTGCCTCTAGCACTGCTCTAGGCCCACTCGCTCTGCCTTCAATTGATATATTCGACCCTGTCTCACTAAAACAAACTCGTCTGCCACTCACATTGTCAAATTGGCTACTCACACTAGTTGATTTGGCTTCCTCTACAGATAATTTCGGCCTCCTCTTCCTGTCATTGATACACTGGAAAATTTGAGGAAATCTCCTCTAGATTCCTGCTCCCATATCTCTTATGAGACTCTGTTGCTCGATGTCTACGTAGCTTCAACTATGCCCTTGCTGAATCATTGCAATTAGTTATGTCTAACTGCTCAACTCTCTTTAATGTCTTCTCCAAACCCCAATGAATTGATCTTATAATATTTTATTGGGCAACCAATGGCCATGATCACATCTCAATCGATGACTATGATCATGTTGACTCCATCAACTCACTTTTCCGTAAGTCTCTAGAGTTAAAGGCCTCATGGCTGAATCTCAGATGACCTAACATATGTTTTCTTAAGAACATTCTGAGTCAATTTATGGTAGAGCATCTAAACGCACATTGGGTTGCTGCCAAGCATGTGTTGAGATACTTACATGGGACTATTAATCTTGGATTGAGATATATTACCGGAGATTTGAGACCTCATGGACATATTAGTGTTGACTGGGCCGAAAATGTTGTTGACTGGAAGAGCACATCAGGGTGCTGTTTTAGGCTGGGGTTTGCCATGATATCTTAGATAAGTAGGAAACAAAAGTCTATTTCTCTTAGCATGGCTAAGGCTGAATATATTACTGCTTGCAGTGTTACTTGGGAGCGGGAGCGGGAGCGGGAGCGGAAGCGGGAGCGGGAGCGACCATTTTCAGAAGCCCCGGTTTGGGAGCGAATCCCGGAGTGATTTTTTAAAAATATATATATTTTTTATATTTTTTAATTTTTGATACATATATGTCAACAAAAACATGTAGAATGATGAAATAGACATAAAAAACATAAAAAAACATAAATTGATCATTGAACCATATCACATCAATCATCTAGAAATTATAATCGTCATCAACCTTAGTAAAATAATAAATTAAAATAACATTCAATTCAATAACATTTATCATCATTGATCACCAAAGTAACAAGTTGTACTTGTAAGCCAAGTTTAACCATTACAAGAAGTAATATCGAAGATATTTCTAAGTCCTAACTTCTAACTGTTAACATGATATGAAATGTTAAAAATTTATAAAATGAAACATGAATAATGAGATGAAATGAAACAACTTTAGTCTTTCACAAAGCATCATATTCATAATTCACAATCATTACCAATGAGTTATAATTGCCAAGGCCCAACTTCAAACTTCAAATTTTCATTGTCACAGTGATATAATGTTTACAAAAAATATCATAATGTCATAATGATATGAAAGAGTCAAGAGTCAAGAGTCAAGGACTCAAAACTCAACACTGAACAGTTATGAAAACTAAAGTGACAAGTCTAATAGAAACTAAAAAAGACAAGTAAACTGTAAATCTACAAGTGGCCCTTGCCACGAGAGTCTCCAGGAGTATAAGTAGGTCTTGGCGGTCTTCTAGGAGTCTCCCGCCCAGACCGACGACCAGAACTAGAGCCTCCACGTGAGGGTGTCGATGGAGGTGGCGACAGCAATGGAACAAGACTCGGGCCCCGAGAACTGCTACTGGATGGTGGAGGTGGAGGTGGCATGGCTGCTGCAGCTGCTTCAGCTTCATCCCGTACAAGCTCATCTTCTAGTTCTTCCATATGTACAATGCCATCCTCCAAATTGTCGTCCTCAGGGTGATTGTCCCAAATTTTATATGTGGGATCTTCATTAGCCCGATCACAGTAATGGCTCAACAACCTCAAATTGTAGTGCACATAAACCAAGCTTTCTGCTCGGTTTTCGTTGAGCCTGTTTCTTTTCACATTATGTATATAACTGTAGGTGCTCCAACACCTCTCTGCAGAAGAAGAATTTACAACCTGTGCAAGAACTTTCAATGCCAATTTTCGCAAAAGTCCGTCGCCGCCATATGTTTCCCACCATGTGAGAGAATCAAATTTATCTTTGTCGTCCATTGCATGGAAGTTACCATACAAACCACTGCCAGTGAAGTATCTGCCTATTTCAAGGCGCACAGCTGCACATTCCTCCCTGTCAGGCACCAACTTTTCTAATGCATCCAGATATCCTTTAGTTACCTCTCGATCTAAATGGGGTTTGGTCCTAACACCACCCCCTGCTGCAGGTTTGCCCAACCAAGAATCTGAGTAGTATTTTGGCGTAAGGATATACGCCAAGCAATGTAGTGGAAGGTTAAGCCTTTTCCACCGTTCACACACACAATCGTGAATCAGATTGTACAAGTCGGGATCTCTGTTATTAACAATGTCTTTTATTTCCCCCAACATGGTATCCATTTGCTCATACACCTCGCCAATCACTGGTTTGTCTGTATCTGCAAACCGAATCATGTTATAAATTGGCTTGGTGAAATCCAATACCTGTCTCACAGTTGTCCAAAACTGCCCATCAAGAGCGGCCTCCTCCACCGTTTCAAAACCTGCAATGTCAGCTACATTTGTAGCCCTTTCCTTTAACACCTGCCAATTTGGACTTGATACCATGCTAGCTAAACCCTCTCTTACCTTCAAAAGGCGCCTGAAGGTGAGGTAATAGCTACCAAATCTAGTCCTCGCAATCTTCAGCAACTCCAATCTCGAGTGACTGCGGAAAAGGCCATGGGTATTGCTATGATTTGTAATAAATTTTATCATTTTTTTTCCTCTCTTGTACAAATCACCAATCCATTGGTATTGTTCATTTTTGTTTTTGACAATATCATGCAACAGAAGGTTCAATGTGTGAACCAAACATCCAGACCAAAATATGTTCGGGTATCTATCCTCAATAATTGCTCCCGCTGCCTTACAATTAGGAGCATTATCAGTGATGACTTGGATGACATTGTATGGGCCAATACGCTCAATTGTTTCAAGCAATGCTTCTGCAATGTTGATAGCGGTCTTGAACTTGTCTGAGTAATCATGTGCAGCTAGAAAAATGGGACCACTTCGGGACACAGCAAGAACACTTATCAATGGTTTGCCTTTTACATTTGTCCATCCATCAGATACAATGGACACCCCATTGTCAGTCCAAGAACTTGTCATTTTATTCAAAGAATGTGATATTTTTGCTTTTTCATGATCAAGGCCAACTGTTCTTGCCTTGTCATACCCAGGGCTCTTGTATCCTTTAGGGGCATCATTTATGGCAGAAACCATTTCGTGCCAATAAGGTGAGCGTAGAACATTGAATGGTATCCCATTTGCATAGAGGAACCCGTAAATTTTTGAATCCACATCATTCCTACAACCCTCATCAAGGAAATCTGATATGGTTCTACGGCGTAAAGATGATGACCCTGAGCCTCCATGTCCATATCCACTGCCTTGGGAGGATGCTGAAGGAGTTCTTTGTGAGCTTTCAAAGAAACCCCTTGATCTTTTTGCTTTGTATTGGGCGTCCTCCTCTTCCTTTATGTATTTGGCTCTATCTGCTGTTGACACCGCGTCGCAAGTTCTGATTCCTATTTGTTTCTCTCCATCCCATGCCCTTTTCCCGCAAAGGTGTCTTCTCAAACGGGTGTATGAGCCTGTGAAATCATTGTTGCAATGGGGGCAATGAAATTTAGTGGTTCCACCCCCTCTCCCTGTTTCAGGCCTCTGAACATATTTCCACAATGGAGTTTGGTCTTGTTTAGTTTTTTGACCCTCATGTTCACCCTCCACATCCTCCTCACTGGGGTTTTCACCTATTTGACTTCCTCCGGCTTCTTCATCCACCTCTTCAGTTTCAGGCCCCCTCCGTTTCCTACTCTCCACCACCATAATAACCAGAAAAGGGACCAGGAAGAGGAAAATGCCAATAAAAATCCCCAGGTCCATCGTGTTTGATGTTTGTAGGGTTTGAGTCTTGAATCTGCAAATTAATTTAGTTTATTGGGATTAATTCATTTAATTTATTAATTTAATTTAAATTAATGATCTTTAAACTCAAACAGGTAAATTAAACTAAACAAACTAACTACCTAACCAACTAAACTAACTAAATGATTAAGTTACTTACCTCTGCAAGCTTGCTCCTCGCTCCTTGGCACTTGCTCCTCGCTCCTCAGCTCTGGCTCCTTGCTCCTCAGCTCTTGCTCCTTGCTCCTTTGCTCTCAAACTCAAGCTCAATCTCATTGAAATGATTTTGTTTTGGCCCATTGGGCTTATAAACCCAAAAAAATTAGTTAAATTTTTTGTTTTTTTCGGGTCCGCGGAATTTTTTTCCGCCGAACCGCTCCCGGTTCACTAAAATTCGCTCCCGGAGCGTTTTTTAATGCCCGGGAGCGATCAGGGAGCGATCGCTCCCCGATCGCTCCCGGGCATTAAAAAGCGCTCCGGGAGCGCGGGAGCGATCGCTCCCTCACAGACCAGGGAGCGCAAATTTTTTTACGGGAGCGCGCTCCCGAAAATCGCTCCCGTCCGGGAGCGATTTGGGGAGCGCGCTCCCGACCCGCTCCCCCGCCCGAAGCGCGCTTCGGGAGCGGGTTCGAAGGGGGGGGGGGGCGCTCCCCCGCATCACTGACTGCTTGCATGGCTAGTTGTGAGGCAGTATGGTTGAGAAAGCTCTTTGGAGAGCTGTTTGAGTAGGTACTGTAGGACATATTCAGAGACAACCTAGATGGAGTTGTCTCCTACCTAATAGGAGATGATATAAAGCAGATCTAGTGATCATCATTTACATTGATAAGTTGGGTTTGGTTGCTGATGAAAGTAATCAAGGATATAGGTGGTGTTCGAGAGGATGCATTTCTTCTTTTGCAAATGACATTGACATATGATTAATGGTCTGTTGTGTAGGATCAAGAGGGAGCTGATAGCTTCCTACAATCCTCATTGAAGATAACTTACTTTCAAGGCTCATGTTATTTATTTGTGACATTGCTCATGTTTAGATTTAGCATTTTTGGACTATTGTTTATTCTTCTTGCATGAATTTTTGAATGCTTCTTTTACTAATTTCTTGGAGAAGGATGTGATCCATCTTGAGGATCATCAAGATGTAGAGGATTGCAGGAAGAGTTAGCTTTGAGAAGGAATTGGTGTTGGAAAATGAAGGAGCCACTCTCATATCTGGAAAAGATAGACAATCTTGCCTTATCATCAGGTACACTTTTGTTATGTTTATTTATTTTGCTATTATTGCTCGTGCTCTTTTTCTAGGATCAACATGTACATCTGATGAATGTGAGGACAAAGTCCTCTATATCGAGATTGAGAAGAATGTTGTGTCATCCCATGATTATAGTGGAACTTGATAAATGGACAAGAGCTCATACCTTTAAGGAAGGATCTCGTCTCCTAGGTTAATGACTATGGCTGAAGAGGCTTCCTATTCATAAGTAGTAGATTGTCAGGTTGAACGCAACAACAATAAGATGATGAAAACAATATGTCCTTCATGCAAGGATCATTCTAGATGATAAGATGCAACAGTGACAGATGCCTCCATGATATTAAGTTCATTATTGAATAGGAAGATACTCTCTGAAGGAGAGGACTATGATAAGATCCTAGCACTTGTTGCCTGATGCACTATTATCAAATATACATGAAGTTGGCTTGCTCCATGATGTATTTAAGGAAGAAGCATACTTAGAGCCACCTCAGGGCTTTGAGGCACATAAGATAATTCTCATGAAGAAAGTCCCATATGGACTCAAGTTAGTTGCCTGGACCTGGCATGCTTGGGTTGATGGACATCTGATACAAAAGGTATGTATTTGATATTTGGTTTTGTAAGCTAATAATTCATTCTCTGACACGATCAAATCACGTCATTGAGAGGGAGTTGACTTCTGAGCCCTGATGATCAATTACTTGAGATTAAAATGTGTAATAGAGAGATGATGAAGAATTCCTTGTCAAGAGAAGTATATTGTCAAGATTTGGCATGATGATCTAGACTGAAGCAGTTGAGAGAAACTCCTCTTCACATTCAGATTTGATGTATTCCATGATGAGTTGGCAGTCAAATGAATACTTGCTTTGCAACATGAGCCAAATAGAGCCTATATGTATTGGGATAGCTACATGAAATGGTTAATCATGGATTGAGATACATTTTCAGATTTCATGAATACATAAATGTTGAATGAGGATGAAAAATGTTGTTGACAAGAAAAGCACATCTGGGTGGTGTTGTATCTTGGGGTCTGCAATGATTTCTTGGATGAGTTGAAATAGAACTCTATTACCTCGAGTATAATAGAGGCAAGGTACATTACTGCTGACATGCGTAGCTGTGAGACAGTGTGGTTGAGAAAGCTCCTTGGAAAGCTGCTTGAGCATGCGTTGGGCACGACTATGATATGTTGCGATATTAAGTGGGATTTGACTTTCTGAGAATCTTGTGCTTCATGACCAGTCCAAGCATTTTGAGATTATATATCACTATATCCAAGATATGGTGTAGAGGGAGCAGTGAGGCTTCAACATTGATTTGTCGTGGAATTGAAGTAGTGAGGCTTCCGTAGATGAGCAGATGGTAGACATTCTTACCAAGCCTTTGCCAAAAGGGAAGTTCTTGGTCTTCAAAGAGAAACTTGTACTAGTGGATGTGACCATCTCGGGAAAGGGTCACAACTGATTGAGAACACTGAGCTATGCTCTTCCCCCCTATTTGAGCTCTCGGGTAGAGGAATTGAGCCGGAGAGCTCTTGGGGTTGAGGGAACTCGTGGACAATAGGTATCTCCCCTATTGTCATTGTAGGGTTGTGTCTGATCCTTACTAGAAATGGTAAGTGTGTATCTCCCCCTACCAAGTATACCCCAGTATGCATCCTACCCAAAAGATGGGCTTGTAGGGATTGCCACCCATCTGGCTAATGGGTGTGGAGACTTGGGTGTGTTTGATCCTTACCTCTTGTGGTAAGTGTGTGTCTCACCCAGGTGCCTTCGGCATGTTTGATCCTTGCCTCTGATGGTAAGTGTGTATCTCCACAAGGTAGTGGATGCAGGTGTTGTACTACTTGATTCTTGAGGGTCAAGGTGAGAAGATCAACTGACAATAGGATAGAGTGTGATCCTTACCTCTCATGGTAGTGGTATCTTGCCCAAGGTTACTTGGGAGCAGGAGCAGGAGCGAAAGCGGGAAGCAGGAGCGGGAGCGGGAGCAACATTTTTGTTAAAATTGGCAACTAGGCCAAACTCCATGTGGGTAATCTTATTTATGGTAGCTGATATTTTTCATGGATCCCTCTCGTCGAGAGGTGTAGGATTGATCTAAAGATCACCCGATTCCGATAAGTATTCATGGAGTTATGAATTTATTTGTGTCATAAGACAATTCGTCGAAGTCGGCTAGCAACCAAATGAACCCCACATGTGCTCAACATTTTAGTATAAAAAGAGGTGACTTGATGGTCATTTCTACACACACTTTTATCTTGATTTATCTCCACTTGTCTTGGGTTTTAGTGGAAGAGAAATCTAGGAGTGGAAGCCCTAGAGGTTGGAGGAAAAGAAGGCAACTCTAACATTATGAGGAGGATAGCCCTAGTATCTACTCTCAAGTGAGAAGTCCTAGGATGCAGTCAAGTGAGAAGCTCTAGGGTGCTGTCAAGTGAGAAGCCCTAACGTAGTCAAGTTTATGGGCCGCAGTGAGGGTTTGCTGTAGGTGATAGAGTGGTAAGTAAGGGTTCTTCCAAGTGTGTATTATTGGGTAGATTAGGTCGAGGAACAGCTGTGTGGACAACGGAGTCTTAGCCAAAATATAAGGGGTCAAAGGAACAACATGAAGGCTGCTCTAGACAATGTGAAGGGGCTATAGAGATAGTGTGGCCTTAGCCACAGTATGGACCAGAAGGACAACATGGAGGCTGCCCTAAACAACATGAAGGGGCTGTAGGGAGAGCGTGGCCTTAACCGCAGTCTTTAGAAGGTTGGTTTGCTGATTTGTATGGAGGGTAAGGGCAGTAGGATGATGCCCTAACCAGTGATCGAATTCTGTCCATGAACAACAGTACAGAGGTGTTGGATACTGCCACATAGGAGCTGCAATGTTTCTAACAAATAGGACAATGGGGCAACAACATGTTGGGAAGGCAACTTTGATGGGACAACCTAATGACATAGGATAGCTATGAAAATTGTGCAGTAGTGGCACAAGTGGGACAACTGCTAACTAGTGCAGCAAAGTAAATAGGATAACAAGGTACATAGTGCTGTATATACTATAGATGCATGGGAAAGCAAGGTACATAGTGTTGTATAGATACATGGGACAACTGTGACATGGCAACAAAGGCACATGGGACAACAAGAAGCATGGACAGTAGCAAGCATGGTAAAGCATGGACAACATGGCAAGCATGGACAACATGGATAGCATGGCAAGCATGGTGCTGCAAGTGTTAGGATATTCCGACACATAGGATATAGTTAAGTTCAACTTGGTCTAGTATAGAGTTAGGTTAGAGTTAGGTAAAGTGTGTTTCTTTACCGTTGTACATTTTGTAACTTACAATCCGACGGTCACGATATGTAGTGATCCGACGGTTCACTCTCACCTCGGTATTACTGACACTTGATCCGTGGCTTGACACCCGATTGGTCCATGAGTTCTATTTAAAGCGCATGGAGGGTCATTGTTCGGGTAATCCGTGCATGAGAGAAGCTTATGTAAATTTTCATTCTTTGATTAATAAATTGCCTGTAGTACCCACGTTGGGACAGGCCGTGGACTGTTTCTCTCCTTGCACTTTGAGGGTTTTAACCACGTCAAAAATACTGGTGTATTGATTTGAGATCTGGTTGTGAGCAGTGTCCTTTTGGTGTTCTTTCTGAGGAACTTACCCTGTAAATTCCTACAGCAAGCACATGAGACATTATGTATGACAACATGGTTATGACACATGGGACAACAGTGCAGCATAAGGTGCAACAGTATGATGTGTACAACATGGTCATAAGGTCCAACATTGTGATGATGGGTGCAGCATGATGACGAGATGCAACACAATGATAGGTGAAAGAGTCACCTTGAAGAATCAGTTGAAGTGCCATGTCTTCAACTGATCTCATTTATCATCTTCTTAGAGATGATCTATGCTCTTATCTAGATAAGTCAAAGTGTTGACTTCTGTTGTAAATGTACTATCTCTGTCTCTCTCTATGTTGAACTATTGAAGAACATATAAGAAGAATTGATCAAGGGTTTCCCCATATTGGGGTTTGTCCTTGGCTAGTGCCACATCTTGTGTCCTCTTGTCTTGGCTTGTCTTCTGCGATCTATGTTTATGTTCTATCTGTAATTTACTTTAATGCTAATGTGATTGCTAATCTGGAAAAGATATTGAGCTAACTGTGAAAATTGAAATAAATTGCTCTAAGCATAGAACATACCTAAAATTAACATGGTATCAGAGCTGAGGTGAAGACAAATCCCAAGAAAGAGTAAAAGAGCAACCATTGAAGACAGTTGGGAAAGGACAAAATGATCAATGGATTCCTCATCCCTCTTCTAATTCACCAAGGGTGAAGTCGAAGCAGAGAATATTATCAGAATGGTGCAACGAAAGTTTCTGATGGCCTACAGATCACTTCAATGGGAAGTCTGAATCTAAGGGTGGAAGGAAAGGCAGATGCCTTGTTTGTAATAAGTTTTGTCATTATGCGAAGGAGTGTCCGAGGCAGGGACACATCACTTGATGATGATAATAATCATTCCAGGGACATCTTCAATGATCGGAGGAATGATAGGTAATGCAGGTCATCAAGGAAATATTCAACTGTTCAAAGAAAGCAAGGAACCCCAGGTATGAAGAATCAAATGTTGTTTCTAATAAGATAAAGAAGCGTTATCTTATATTGGCACTCTCCTTCAGACTCTTTGGGAATTTGGCTTATTGATTGTAGTGCTTCAAGGCACTTCATCGGATAGAAGGGTGCTCTCTCTAATTTGGTAGAGATGGAAACAATCGTGGGATTATACTTGTAATCGATGCCACCTATCCCGAAAAGAGTGTAGGGAATGGTACCCCTCAATTGAATGTGGGTAACTCGATTCATTTACAAGAATCTCTTTTATGTACCTAATCGCAAGAAGTACCTGGTGTCCATTTCGACAATGGAAGTCAAAGGTTTCAGGGTGGCATTCATCGATGGAAAGGTATGTGTTTGAAAATAAAATTTTGAAAGATGCTTTTACTCATGGGTTCAGGGTTGGTAATTTGTATCAAGTTGCAGGATGGTTCATTGGGGATCATGTCAATTGACATATCTCATCTATAACACTGGAGGTCTACTTATTATAGGAACCTAACCGATGTGAGTCAGATGGTGACTGGGATGCCTGAATTCAAAAAGAGCATGAAGGTACATGTCTGAGTTGTACCGAAGGAAAATCTTACAAGGGGACCATTCCCGTCATGTAGCAAGTCCATAGGTTTGGAACAACCCGAGGGGTTTGAGATTCATGATTGGGAATCTCATGTATGCAAATGGAAGAAAGCCCTCTATGGCTTGAATCAAATCACCCCGGTCTTAGTATGAGAGGATTGATAAGTTGTCTGATGAAGCTGAGATTCACTAGGAGTGAAGGCGATCCAAACCATTGCTCGAATGTTGTGGATGATAGACCTCTCATACCAACACCTTCTGAGGACGACCTATTTCTGACAGGTGCAGACCGTCTCATTTGCATAAGTAAGAGGGAGTTGGATTCCAGATGTGGAATGGTAAACTGCAAGCCCGCGACTACCTCGAGGATCTTAAGATTCAGAAGTTATATGGTAGTGATGCTGGACCAGATTTGGGAAATGCCTCTGAGTTTCATAAACTCATTCGCTTTGATGTTCTTGGTGAACTTCCGTCCGGATATATGTTTTGTAGTTATCATGGTGAGCTCATAAATGGTTGAGCCTCACTAGATTGGTGCCAAGGATCTTCTAAGATATCTTCGGGGCACAATCACTCATAGATTGAGATACAGTGCTGGAAATATGACACTGCATGTTTATTCGAATGCTAACTGGGCAGGCAGTGTGGAGGATCGCAAGAGCTCTTTTGAGTGTTGCTTCTCTTTGGGTTCTGCTCCAATATCCTGGATGATTAGGAAGCAGAAGTCGGTTGCTATAAGCACCGCTGAGATCAATTGGTTCAAAGCTATTTTAAGAGAGTAGAGGTCTTGGGTTCAAGTCTCCATTTTGTGGGGGCGGATTTTTTCATTCCCGCACATTCGCGCACTTTGCCGGCAATTTCAACAATTTTTTTTTCAAAAAGCCATAACTTCTTCATCCGGAAGCCTTTTTCAGACCCGTTTTTTTTAAAACCGCCTATTTTTTCGAGATCTATTTCTCCTGATCTTAGATTCCACATTGCAGACCTTGAGACTCCTCATGAAGCATTAGAAAAACTCGCTAAAGTTTTTGGGATTAAAAATGAAATTAGAGCCCATCAACTTGAAAATGAGCTGCTTACTTTGGATCCTAATAATTTTTCTTGCATTGAAGATTTCTTGTCCAAATTCAAGAACCTTAGATATCTCTTGGAAGGTGTTAAAGTTAATAAAGAAGATGGTAACCTTATTTATTCCATCCTTACTAAGTTGGGACCAGCCTACTCTGTATTTGTTTCCACTTTCCATTCTACAAGGGAAGCTTTCATTTGTCAAGGAAAAGACTACAAGGTCCCTTCCTTTGACTCCTTTTGTGATTCCTTAATAAGAGAACAAGAAAAACTCTCACACCTTGGTCTTCTTAATCTTGGAAACTCTTCCACGAAAGCGTTGGCCGCCCAGCAGCAACCAAATTCAAAGAATCCTAAGAAGTCATATCCTCAAAAGAATGGTCCTAAACCATCTCAGCCTCAAAATGAAAGATCATTTCAGCAAAATGATAAGACCAATAAAAACAAATGGAAGAAGACTGATAGACATTGTAACTTTTGTAATCGAGATGGCCACTTAGAATCTAAATGCTTTAAGAAGATGGAAGCCTTGGAAGCCGCAATGAAGAAACATAATATCCATGTGGAGCCTACTTCAACTTCAACTTCCGGAATGGGACTGGAACTGTTCATCTAGACAATGGTCAGTTTAATGATGTATTATGTGTTCCAACTTTATCCTGCAACCTTCTATCTGTCTATCAGATAACTCATTCAGGTGAAGGTAAAATTGTTGAATTTTCACCTCATGATGTTGTAATCAAGGATCTAAAAGATCCTAAATAGATTCTAGCTACTGGTCTTGCTAATGATTCCAAAAGGTTGTATAAGTTTCACAACTTTGGGTCATCAAATCTTCCCTCAGTATTTATTGCTCATAATGATGAAGTGAGCAAACTTTGGCATGAGCGATTTGGTCACTTAAACTATCGCTCCCTTCAGCATCTATGTAAAGAAAATATGGTGACAGGTCTTCCTATGGTATCTTGCAGAGATGGTGTTTGTTCCGGATGTGTACTCGGAAAACATCATCAGGACAGTTTTGACAAACGTGCCTCTTGGCACGCCTCAGCCCCTTTACAGCTTGTGCACAGTGATTTATGTGGTCCTCTTCCTGTTGCTTCATTCTCTGGCTGCAAGTACTTCTTAACTTTCATTGATGATTTCTCCAGACGCACTTGGGTATACTTCTTAAAACTCAAGAGCGAAGTATTTAACACCTTTTTGGCCTTCAAAGCCTTTGTTGAAAAACAATCTGGACATCAAATTCTTAAGATAAGAACTGATAATGGTGGAGAATATGTTAAAAACACATTCATCAACTTTTGCACCGAAAATGGAATTCAAATGCAACATACTGTTCCGTACACTCCACAACAAAATGGTGTAGCTGAAAGGAAAAATCGCACCTTAAAGGAAATGGCTAATTGTATGCTGCAATCTAAAGGACTCAGTCTTAGTTTTTGGGCCGAAGCAATTAATTGTGCAAATTATATAATCAATCGCACTCCTACTAAGGTTCTAGAGAATATCACTCCAGAAGAAGCTTGGAGTTCCATTAAACCAGATGTAAGTCAAGTGCTAGTGAAGTATCTACCTAATTCAAGACACAATCTAGCACACTCCTTGTCAGGGACCAACTTGTCTAATGCTGTCATATACCCATTTTGTACCTTTGGATCTTTATGGGGTTTGGCCCTAACCCCACCCCCAAGTGTAGGTTTTCCCAACCAAGATGGAGAGTAGTATTTTGGCATATGGATATACGCCCAATCATGTAGTGGAACATTAAGTTTATCCCATTGTGCACACACAAAATTGTGAATAATTTCATACCTGTTGGGATCTTTTTGATGAACAAGATCTTTTATTTACCCCAACATGTTATCGTTTGCTCATACACCTCCCCAATCACTTGTGCATCTGTATCTACAAAATGAATCATGTTATAAATGGCTTGGTCTATTGCAAAACTTCCCTCACAGTGCCCAAAACAAAACATCAAGAGCGGTCTCCACCTCTTCAAAATGTTTCCTATCAACTGCGGTTGGAGCCCTATCCTTTAATACCTACTAGTGTTTACATGATACCATGCTAGCCAATGACTCTTACCTTCAAAAGGCGCCTGAAGGTGAGGTAATGGCTAGCAAATCTAGTCTTCGCAATCTACAACAACTCCAAACTTGAGTGACTGCGGAAAATCCCATGGGTATCGCCGTGACTGGTAATAAATTTTATCATTCTCTTGCCTCTCTTGTACAAATCACCAATCCATTTGTATTGAGGGTGTTTTTTCTTAATACTATCATGCATCAAAAGGTTCATTGTGTGAACCAAACACCCAAACCAAAATATGTTGGGGTATCTCTCCTCAATAACTGCTCCCATTGCCTTACAATTAGAAGCATTATCAATGATGACTTGTATGACATTGTATGGCCCAATTTTTTCAATTGTTTGAAGTAATGGTTCTACAATGTTGATGGTTGTCTTAAACTTTTCTGAGTAATCATATGTTGAAAGGAAGATTGCACCACTGGTAGACAGAGCAAGATCAATTATCAATGACATGCTTTTTGTTGAAATATGTAACTAGGTTCGGCCTTGATAATGACATATGGAATCATGAATTTATGTATTTGATGTAAAGAGAAAATAAATTTATTATTTTTTTTTCTTGAGGCATGGGTTTCATGTTCAAGGGAAATTTATTTTTAAGTCAAACACCCATTGAGTGCTTTTAGGGCTTTCCATTTAGTTTACAAGTCAATTGAGTCATTGTCATGTATTGAAGACCTATTTGGGCATGTTACATATTCTAAAGAAAATTTATTTGAGTCAAAGTAGAGTCAAAAGACCCTCCAAGACCTCATCATGGTGAAAAATTCAAAACGACCTACATGAAGGGACAAGTCGGCATAAAGATAGAAATTCATATGCATCAAAAGCCTATATATAAGAAGGAATTCGACCTCATTTGGACACACTCTCAAGTAAGTTCGATCTCCTCAAGATAGACGCTGGAAAAGGACGAAAAGGAAGAGAGAAATCAAAGTTTTTGGCCTCTCTCTCTCATGTTAGGGTTTCTACAAATAGTTGGGCAAGTCGAAGTGCTGAAAGTTACTAGGCAAGTCGAAGTGTTGGATAGTTGTTGGGGTCGAAGTTGTAGAAGAAACTGTTGGGTTGAAGTTCCAGAAGAAATTGTTGGATCAAAGTTCTAGAAGAATTTGTTGAAGAAGTTGGGGTCAAAATTGCTATGAAGAAAGCTCATCAAGAAGAAAGGTTGACTTGGTCTTAGAGGGGTCTTTGAATTCGTCAATTGAAGTTATATAGGAAGAGAATAATTGTGGTGGGTTTTCCTCTCAAACAGAGAGGTTTTGGCCCTGTCTGATCACCTATATCTTGTGTCCTCTTGTCTTATTGTTCTTTGTGGTTTGGTAGCTATTTGATGATAAGAACACACTAATAATCAAGTTGAAGAAGAAACTAATCATGATAAGTAAAAGGATATCACAAGTAATTATCAAGAAAGAGAAATCACCTAACTTGCTTCCCACTAGATTTCTCAACATGGTATCATAACTAAGGTGACTACATCAAGGAAAGGCGACTGAAGAAGGACCAACAAAAGGAGTGTCAAGAAAGGTCAAGGCATAAAAAAGGACATCATATCATCAAGAAGGGATAAGGGCCAAACAAAGGAGCATCAAGTAGGACTATCCATCTCACAGATCATCACATCTCAAAGAAAAGAAGACCTCAAAACCCTAGCTCATTCGAAGAAGGGTTCTACACTTGAAGCATTCTTGAGAAGCTCACATCATCATCACAAAGAAAAGATCTCAAGGACCCTTCCTCCACTCAGAAGATCTACACATTGAAGCATCATGAAGCGGCCCATTACATTATTACTAAGTACTTGTGGTCCCTTACATGATACGGGTTAACCACCTTAGTTATTACTATGGCCCATCCCATTATTACATTATTTCCTTGGGTACCTCCCTTTGTACTCCATATTATCGCCCTAGTTATACTACACCCTTCCTCCACTCAAAAGATCTACACATTGAAGCATCATGAAGTCCCTATATCCAAGGGAAGCAAGAAAAAGCACTACCGTCATCATCAAGGAATCAAGGTGATCTCCCTCTTCTTGAGTCAAGGATCACTATCAAAGCATACTTGAAGGAAGACATCTTCTATTATCAACATCACCAAGAAAGGCATCAAGTTGAAGATTTCATCATCTAAGAGTATCTTCACTTGACAATCAAGTATCGTTATATCTATGTTTGAATCTATTAAAATGACTTCATTTTGCAAGGAGAGCAACAAATTGGTTGGGTCATCAAACTTCCTTGCATGGAAAAGAGGAAAAATTTGATCCTCGTAGAGAATGAAGTTATTGGTGATATAAATGGTAAGGTTTCTAAGCTATCACAAGAAGAAACTCAAGCACTGACAAAGTATATGAAGGGGGAAATAAGGGCTCAAATGATCCTTATAGAATCCATCAAGAAAATCCTCTCATACCTTATGTATCAAAGTTGGAGTCATGAAAAGAAATCTATGAGAGGTTAGTAGAATTATTCTCCGTAAGCATCGCTGGAGAAGTCATATCTTTGAGAATTGAGCTATATAAGATGAAGGTATAAAAGGAAGAAGGAATAGCCTCGTATCTTATGAGGGTGTCAAAAATACGAGACCAACTGTAGGAGTTGGGGAAAATAATGTCTGATAAAAAAATGACCACAGTGGTGCATAATGCAGTACTAGAAGAATGGGGCAACTTCGTATCAAGCATCTATGGAAAGAAGGAAGCCACCCCATTCAGTGAACTTTGGTCATTGTGTAAAATTGAAGAAACTAGATTGAAGGAAAAAAGCGATGCGGGATCAAACGAGCAAGTTTAAGCATTTGCTGGCATGGCTAGGAAGAAAGGAAAATTTGGAAGTTTGGTCCTTAGAAAAAGAAAAAGATCAATATGTCAAAGATCCAATCCTATGGTTGTCAGGAATACGGGCACTGCAAGCGAAATTGTCCTAAACTCAAAAAGGACAACAAGAAAAGGAAATAAAGAATTGAAGCCCATATCACCGAAGCAGAAGAACCCGTTGAGAAGAAATCCAAAGGGATAGATCTTCACTATTAAGGTCTCTATAGCAAGGAGATGTAGGAGGTGAAAACACCTCTACTATGGTGAAAGATAACTATCACAATAGAAAGCATTATAAGAATGATAGGATGCATCATATTAGAAGATGGCATACAAGAGATCGTGACATCATTATAGAATCTTGTAAAGGATAGCTGAAGTAGAAGTCCACATGGTTGTAGCAGTCATCATAGAAAGGAAGTAGCTCTTGGTAACCTCATTGAAAGCATAAGTAGTACTTTTGGGTAGAAGAAAGTCATATGGCATAGAGTTCATCATGCATCATCATCAGTAGGAAGGAGCATTTTGCAGGATGAGGATAATCAAGATCCTCTGTTGGAATTTTCATAGAAGGTTCACCTCTCTTGGAAGAAGCAAGTGTCTCTCTTATCATTTCAGCTTGTATGGAATCCATTGTTTAGAAGGATGATGGTATCGTGACAAAGGAATGCAACATGTCAAAATGGATGAAGAACTTTCAAGCAAGGAAGGGAAGTTGCTGAAGGAAGTCTAGATGACCATAAGGAGAAAAGAGGTATGCATATGTTTGATAGATTAAGTCATGTCATCATATAGTTGCAGACAACATGGACAAATGCTCTACCTCATGAGCATGCTCAAAGAAAAGGGATCTTTTCCCTTGGAAAGATGCATGAAGGCATGGTTCACATATTGACAAGCTGAAATCAACATAATATGCCCTCATATGGAATATGAGGTAGTCGACAAAGATGAAGGAACTATGGATGGACGTTCCTGGGAAGCAATATGTGAAGAAAGAAAGAAGAGATCGTAAAAGATGCAACTATAGTCACAAGAAATCAACATCCGAAGAATTGGCTAGGAGTCAGGACATCTACATATAGAAGGATGTTTATATTGCAAGAAGTAGATGTGATGATGAAAGGCCATCACAAAAGGTAACTTTGATTTGATGTTCATTTTTTATTTTTGAACAACATCTGAATGGGCTGATACAGGGCTACTGAAAGAGAGTTGTAGATGTCACCTACAACTAGCGCTCATGTGATTGGATGAAAGATCTTGATAGATAACATGACTTGGAAAAGGTAGCGGTATGAAGAAAAGCTAGATGTGGACTAGAAGATCACTTTTCGATAAATACAAGGATGACATGACTAATATGGTTCTTGAAGGAAAGTGATGGATGACCGATGCCCTACGAAGAAAAGCCTAGAAGATGAAGGCTCCATAATGATATAGATGAAATTCATGACATTGAAAAGGAGGAGCTCTACAAGCAACTGAAGGTACAATGATCTCCACCAAAGAGCAGAAAGTTGTTGGAAACAAGTCCCTAGTTAAGAGGGAGCTTGGACAAGTCCCTAGATAAGAGGGAGCTTGGGTACATTCCTTTTATAGGAATGGGTATATCTTCCCTAGTTGAGAGGGAGAGATAGACACATCATTCTTGTCTTCATATTGTGAAGAAAGGATGGAGGATTGGGTAAGCATCTGACATTCGACATTATTTGAGGATGAGGTAGGGCATCCAAGATAAGAGTAGTCGAAGATGATCGATATTTTTTGAGAATTAGGAATCCAAGATAAGAATAGTCCTGGAAGGACATAACTTGTGAACACACAAGTGGGGTATGTTTCTTGAGAAACAATGATGATGGTGTCTATCAGTCATTGGTCTTGCCAGCATTATGCTCTGATCTTGTGGAGGGATAGAGTTGTTAGTCAAGGCCTTGCTATGTGACAATGCTAGTTGATATGGTGCAATGAGATGGCTTACCAATCTGACTCTTCTTAT
Organism: Pinus tabuliformis; assembly: GCA_031772625.1. Classification (NCBI taxonomy): domain Eukaryota; kingdom Viridiplantae; phylum Streptophyta; class Pinopsida; order Pinales; family Pinaceae; genus Pinus; species Pinus tabuliformis. The sequence goes on along the minus strand of CM062820.1, from coordinate 358,733,772 downwards.
GAGAATTCTTCATATTGAGAATGTCCAAGTACCTTGTATGGATTATGAATAACTCTCTAGTTAAGAGGGAGTGTTGAAATATGTTACTAGGTTTAGTCTTCATAATGACATATGTAATCATGATTTTATGTATTTGATGTAAAGAGAAAATAAATTTATCACTGTTGTTCTTGAGGCATGGGTTTCATGGTCAAGGGAAATTTATTTTTAGGTCAAGCACCCATTGAGTTCTTCTAGGGCTTGTCATTTAGTCTACAAGTCAATTGAATGGAGTCATTGCCATCTATTGAAGACCCATTTGGGCATGTTACATATAAAAAAAATATTAGAATCATAGTAGAGTCAAAAGACCCTCCAATACGTCGTCATAGTGGAAAGATCAAGTCGACCTACATGAAGGGACAAGTCGTTGTACCCCTCAAAAGCCTATATATAAGAAGGAACTCGACCTCATTTGGACACCCTCTCAAGTAAGTTCGATCTCCTCAAGATAAAAGATGGAAAATAATGAAAAAGAAGAGAAAAGTCGAAGTTTTGGGTCTCTCTCTCTCTCTCTCTCGTGTTAGGGTTTTTACAAGTTGTTGGTCAAGTCGAAGTGTTAAAAGTTACTGGGAAAGTCCAAATGTTGAAAGTTAGTAGGCAAGTCGAAGTGCTGAAAGCTATTAGGCAAGTCAAAGTGCTGGATAGTTGTTGGGGTCGAATTTGCAAAAGAAACTGCTGGGTAGAAATTGTTGAGTCGAAGTTCCAAAAGAAACTGTTGGGTCGAATTTCCAAAAGGAACTGTTGGGCCGAAGTTGCATAAGAAACTACTAGGGTCGAAGTTGCTGTGGTTGAAATTGTTGGAAAGAAAGCTCATCAAGAAGAAAGGTTGACTTGGTCTTGGAGGGGTCTTTGTCAAGGGTCATAGGTCTTGGAATTTGTAAGTGGAAGTTCTATAAGAAGAGAAGAATTCTAGTGGGTTTTCCTCTCAAATGGAGAGGTTTTGGCACTGGCTGATCGTCTATATCTTGCGTCCACTTGTCTTATTGTTCTTTATGGTTTTGTAGTTGTTTGATGATAAGAACACAATAATAATCAAGTTGAAGAAAGAACTAATCAAGATAAATAAAATGATATCACAAGCAGTTATCAAGAAAGAAAAATCACCTAACTTGCTGCCCCTAGATTTCTCAACACCTTTTACATTTGTCCAAACATTAGATACAATGGATACCCCATGGTGATTCCAAGAATTTGTCATTTTATTTTTCATGATCAAGTCCCATGGTTCTAGCCTTGTCATTCCTAGGGCTCTTGTATCCTTTGAGGGCATTTTAATAGCAGAGACAATTTCATGCCAATAAGGTGAGTGAAGAACATTGAATGGTGTCCCACATGAATAGAGAAACCAATAAAATTTTGCATTCGCATCATTCCTACACCCTTCGTAAAGGAAATTCGATATGGTTCTAAGCCTTAAAGGGATGTTTTTCTATGCCTCTATATCCACTACCATGGGAGGATGCTAATGGAGTTCTTAGTCTATGTGATTTGTGGGCTACTGGTGTCATGTTTAAAGTCACCCTTTGATCTTTTAGATTTGTATTGGGCTTCCTCCTCTTCCCTTATGTATTTGGCTCTTTGATGTTGTGACACATTTCCACAAGTTTGATTCGTATTTGTTTATTTCCATCCCATGGAATTTTCCCACAGAGTTCCTTTCTAGCACGGGTGTATGAACACGTGTAAGTGTTTTTGCAATGGAGGCATGTAAATTTAGTGGTTCCACCCCGTTCCTCCATGCGGGCCTAGAAACATATTTTCACAATGGGTTTTGGCCTGGTTTGGTTTTTGTGCCCTTATCATCTCCACTCTCATTATCCTCCTCCTCCTCCTCACCAAGGTACTCCTCTCTGGCATTTTCAAATCCTCCACTACCCACTTCATCGTCTTCATCACTCATTCTTCTATTCCCCAACACCATCATAGCAAGAAAAGGGACCAACATCAAGAGAATGCCAAGACATATAGCCATGATGTTTGAAGTTTTAAACTTTGGTGGAGTTATCGATTCTTGCCTCCAATAAAATGGAGGAATGGGAATGAGAAAGAGAGAAGAGAACATTTTCATTTAACAATGAACATATAAAAAACACAAATGCTAGATTAGAGTCTAGGTCTTACCTCTTTGGCCTTCAATCCCAAGCTCCAATTTCCCTTGCAAGCTCCTCAAGCTCCCAAGCAACCCTCTCAATCTTCCTCAATGCAAGATCGAATTCCAAAAGCCCTCTCTTGTTCTCACAATATGCAAATGGTGAATTGTGGGAGGGTAGAAGGTCTTTAATTTCTTTTGGCCCCTCCCTTCCCTCAAAAAACTTGCTGCATGGTCGTGCCTTTTTCAACCACGGGGAGAAAATTTGTTTAGGTGGGAGTAGTCAGGAGTGATTGCCCCTCGATTGCTCCCGCTTAAAAAAAATGGGAGCGGTTAGGGAGCGACCAACTCCTCGTTCACTCCCGAAAAAATATGGAACAATTTTTTTTTGAAGGAAGTGTGCTCCCGATGTGGCTCCCGAGCAGAACGCGCTTCGACAGTGGATTCGGGGGGGGTTTCCTTCGCAACTTTGACCCTACCTATTGTCGATCGGATATGTAGGCTGGCAGATTAATCTCCCCTATTGTCTGTGGATATAGGGTGGAAGCCGAAGCTCCCTTATGATGAATAGAGACATCATTGTTTAGTTGATGATCGAAGGAGAGACAAGTTGAGACGTGATGTGATGAGATGGATGTCTTGTTGATGCAGCTGAGATGAAGGTCATGCAACTTGACCTAGAGACCAGCAGGGTTTGGAGGATCTAATCGATCTCCCCTACCATCGGTTGTGGATTGTTCTTCTTCAATGAGACGAGATGAGATGAGACATGATAAGACATCTAAAATGAGATTTATGATGCAGATGGAAATTCCTTGCTAGCTGAGAGGGAGTGTTGAAATTTGGGCAACTATGAGACGAATTTCCCCATAGAAATCCAAAGACCTCAAGAGTAGCCCATCTCGCCCCAAAGAAAGAATTCAAAGTGGTTAAAGGAAATATTATTGTTTGATGTGGAAAAGTCTAGTTGGGCAAATAATTATTAAAGCAATCATTAAAGGTAAATATATTTAAATATCATTTTGAACAAAGTTTGAATTTATAAGTATTTCCCGCCAAATTCTAAAGTTGGCTTGAAGGCATCTATTTTGGTCCATTTTAATGTATATAAATATTGATCGATCCTCGTCTCAAAGCATAATTTAGATCTCTCAATGGCGAAAGGTTTGAGGCTATATTTATGAAATAGTGCGAATGTCAGTGGCTCGTTCTTATAATGGTTCGTATGATTAAACTATAAGGATCACACATATGACTGTGGCACGATATATTTTATGGCATCACTTTTGTTCCACGACTCAGATCCTTCTTCTCTGTGGCACGTAACAACCATCTGTTGTTCACTACAATAGTGGCTCGGTGATTCATATCATCATAGATGCATTGCTCATGTATTCGCAGTGGCATCGAAGCATCGAATTGTATTGGCATTGAATTAAATTACAGTGGCTCATTCCACTGGTATCACATTTTTGTGGCATACGATATGTCACTATGGCTCGTATTAAAGTCTTGTGACTTGCATTGTTTCCTTGGCTTGATATGTTACAGTGGATCACATTATTTACTTGGCTCGCTACATTACAGTGGATTGCATTGTTCCTTGGCTTGCTTGTATTTCTTCATGGCTTGATCTAGCATCTTTGTGGCACACTATTGATACAGTGACATAGTGGCTCGATGGCTCCTCATGGTGGCTCGTATATCCTCACAAAGACATATCTTTGTGGCTCGCACTCTACAAGGGTTGCAGAGGTTAATTATGGCTCACATTATCTTATCTATGAGACTCGTTTTTTTGTTGCTCGTTTATCTAGTTCTGTGGCACTCATCTATCTTAGCAACTCTCAATATGTGACTCACACTTTGCTTACCTTTGGCATATGGACAGTAACATGTATGACAATCAAGATAGGTTATGACACTAAGGTATTGATAAAGTAACCTTTGATATGGCGAGAATAACCTTGATGGAAATACCCTTATTAATAGAGAGTGATCAATATGACAGTGACCTTACTCTTATATGTTGGTAGTGACCCTTGCTCTTATATGACTACAATGACTTGGATATTTGATAGTGATTTACTTGACAGTGACAGTGACCATGTTACATAACAGAGATCTTGATGTATGACCTTGCTCTTATATGATGACAATGACTTGGAGATTTGACAATGATTTACTTGACGGTGACAATGAACATGTTACATAAGAGGGATCTTGATGTATGACCTTGACAGTGACAGTGACCTTGCTTACGATACATGGTGACAGTGACATGATGGATGATGCATAACAGTGATCTTGCTATGACAATGTTCATGACAGTCGCTTTGATGATACCATACTCTTGATGACAGTGATAACATGATGGATGAAAAATGTGACAATGACTCTTATGGAAAATGTGATATTGTATGTGACAATGATATGATAGCATGTCACTTGGACTTGTTTCGTTCAGTGCACAAATGAAGTTGTGAACTGACTTGGGTTGGGTCTTGGAGGCCTCGTGTGATTGATGCATCTCATTCTTAATGTACTTTGTATCTTAGTGGAACATTTGATGAATATCTAATAGAAGAATGTTAAATTATGGTATGTTCTATGCTTAGAGCAGTTTACTTATTTTTCTTCTTATTAGCAACAGATTAGCAATCACATATGCATTAAGTAAAGTGCAGATAGAACATTAAATGATCAACAGAAAACAAGCCAAGACAAGAGACATAAGATGTGGCGGCTAGCCAGGGAAAAACCCCAATGCGGGGAAACCCTTTGATCGAATCTTCTTTTATCTTCAATAGTTCAGTAAAGAGAAATAGTACAAAATCTGAATTCTGTAATTTTATATCAGCGGCAACAAACCCTAGATCAACAAAGTCAAACTTGGTCAAAGTAGCTGAAATTGACCTCTAAAATACTTGGTTAATTTCCAGTCAACTTTTCCTCGAACAACCTGAAGAAACAACCCTTGAACAACCCCAAAAGGTCAGTCAATTTGCAGATTTCTGAAGTCAACTTGCAGCCCTAAACCATTGTTTTACAACCAGGCCGGCTCAACTCGGAAACGGCCGAGTCAAACCGAGCCGGTAAAAAAATGTGTGACCAGGCCAGCAAACCGGCTCGGTTGACCGAGTCATTGATGACCAGGCCGAGTCATCCAATGACTCGGCCTAGTCATCAATGACTCGGTCAACCAGGCCGAGTCCGTATTGACCAGGCCTAGTCATTGGAAAACGGCTGGGCAGCGTAAAAAATAAATTTTATTCACTTTTTTTTTGGATTTGTGCTGTGAAATTAATCTGTTTGGATGTCTGTAATTTTATTATGAAGTACACAATGCATAAAGTATGCCATGAACCATGGTATGAAGCAATAATGGGAAAATGATAATTATAAATTTTACGAGCCATGTCTGAGAAATGTCAAATCTGAAGTTGATATTTTCGAAATATATCAGGACTGAGGGCCAGCTGAATGCCCTTCTCCTGCTCAGAATATCGGATCTGAAAATGAGTTATTTCAACTCAAAATGATCTCGGAAACTTAACAAAAATGCTGCCCTAGCAATGAAAAACTTGGTTGTGAAGAAACCAACGCTGAAAATATGCTTAAAGTGTTCTATAGCTGTGCTTTCTGGTGAAAAATCAGGTCTGAAAGTGTGCTCTAGCTGCCATAGAAGTGACAAGATGAAGCTTGATTCTTTGAAAATCAGATCATAAAGTTTTGCCTTAACAACTAGCTGGTGAAAACAGCCTGAGAAGTGCAAATTTGTGCCCTAGCTCCCCAAATTAGTTCAACAAAAATCACAAAATGTGCCTGAGATGCTATTGCTGTTGAAAATCTGCAGTATTTAGTTTACCCTAAAAATAGTAGAGGTATGTTGTAGTTGTGTCCTAGCTGCTTGTTGGAGTTTGGTCTCACCAATCAAAAATCCCTTCACAAAAACAGAAAAAGCGCTGAAATGGACAACTTTGGCATTCTACTGGAGAGTGTCCAGTTGACAGTGGTCTGTGGGTCAGACCACATATGTCTTGACTTGACCTGGTTTTTAGGTCATTTGTGTCTGAGTGCCAACTGTGGTTTGAATTTTTGAATGACTTTAATCATTACATAGAGGATCAATGGTAAATCTCTAGATACCAAGTTTGTGACCTTCCGTGGAAGAGATGGAAGGTTTAGGTATTTCACCTCTTGGAAATTGAAGCTCCATGAGCCTACTTTGATCATATGTTGTCTTCCATCTATATTATAATGCTATGTGTTTGGAAACATGAATGAAAATCTTTAAAATTATGTTTTTTTATAAAAAAAATAAATATTTAATGTATTTTTTACAACGACCGAGTCATTGAAATCGACTAGGCCGAGTCATTACCGATTCGGAGTCGGAGTTGGAGTCGATCCTCGGCCGAGTCGGAGTTCTGGTCGGAGTCGTAAAACACTGCCCTAAACTAAGGCAGTCAACACTGGTCAAAACCAGAGGTCAGATCACCTCGATTTTTGTGCCAAAAATTGCAGCCTGCCTAGGAGAGGCAACCACACTCAATCCGCACTTCTGGAAGGTCGACACTTGGTCAACGAGATGACCTGCTCCTTAGCATCCTTTCTGTGTCGTCCTTGCCCTAGGATGTCTTCCTTTCAGCTACACGTGTGAGAGAAAGAGAGAGAGGCTCCTTTTATGCATAGGAGATAGAGAGAAGATGAGTGAATTGAATTGTCCCAGAGTTGCGGGGGAGCGCTCCCCCCCCTTCGAACCCGTTCCTAATCCACGTTCTGGGCGGGAGCGGGTCGAGAGGAAGTTGGGAGCATGCTCCCGATAAAAAAATTTACGCTCCCTATCAAAATCGCCAGTGAGTTCGGGAGCGTCGCTCCCGGAGCGAAAATTACAGCTCGGGAGTGATTAGGGAGCGATCGCTCCCGAGCGTTTAATTTTTGCTTTGAGAGCGATGCGCACGACGCCGGGAGCGATTCGCGCGAAAAAAAATCTGCGGACGCGAAAAAAATTTCATTTAAAAAAAAATTAGTTTTAAAACGACTTGGGGGCAAAACAAAAAATTCATTGTCACTTGAATGAGTTGAGGAGAAGCTGGAGAGCGAAAGAGATTGAGCAAAGGAGCGAGGAGAAGCGAGGAGCAAGCACCGAGGAGCAACCTGCAAAGAGGTTAGTTACGTTAGTAACTTAGTAATTTAGTATTTTAAACCTTAGTTAGGTAGTAATTTAGTATAGTTTAGTTAGTTTAATTAGTTTAATTTATTTAGTAAAAAAATCATGAATCTAAATAAAATTAATAAATTAAATTAATTAATCTAAATTAATTAAATTAATTTTCTCATTCATATTCCCATTCCCATTCCCATTAAATTTTGCAGATTCAAAAGCCTACAAATATCAAATATCATGGACCTGGCTATATTTCTTGGCATTTTCCTCTTCTTGGTCCCTTATTTGGTTATTATGGTGCCGGAGAGTAGGAAACAGAGGGGCCAAATTGAAGAGAGGGATGGAGAAGCTGGAGAAAGTGGATTTGATGAAAACCCTGATGAGGAGGAGCTGGAGGAGGGTGAACATGACTCTCAAAAAACTAAACAAAACCAAACCCCATTGTGGAAATATGTTAACAGGCCTGAAGCAGGGAAAGGGGGTGGAACCACTAAATTTCATTGCCCACATTGCAACAATAATTACACAGGTTCATACACCCGTGCCAAAAAACACCTCTGCAGGAAAAGGCCATGGGATGGAGATAAACAAATAGGAATCAAAACTTGTGCAGCTGTGTCAGCAACAGATAGAGCCAAATACATAAGGGAAGAGGAGGAAGCCCAATACAAATCTAGAAATCAAGGGGTTTCTTTGAACCAACCTCACAATCACAAGCATAAAGAACTCCTTCAGCATCCTCCCAAGGCAGTGGATATGGAGGCATAGGGTCACCAGCGTTAAGGCGTAGAACTATATCAGATTTCCTTGATGAGGGGTGTAGGAAAGATGTGGCTTCAAAGGTTTACAAGTTTCTCTATGCATGTGGGATACCATTCAATGTTCTTCACTCACCTTATTGGCACGAAATGGTTTCTGCCATAAATGATGCCCCTAAAGGATACAAGAGCCCTGGGTATGACAAGGCAAGAACTGTTGGACTTGATCATGAAAAGGCAAAAATATCACATTCTTTGAATAGAATGACAAGTTCTTGGACTGACCATGGGGTGTCCATTGTATCTGATGGATGGACAAATGTAAAAGGCAAGCCATTGATAAGTGTTTTTGCTGTGTCTGTTAGTGGTGCCAGCTTTCTAACTGCATATGATTACTCAAACAAGTTCAAGACCGCCATGAACATTGCAGAAGCATTACTTGAAACAATTGACCGTATTAGGCCATACAATGTCATCCAAGTCATCACTGATAATGCTCCTAATTGTAAGGCAGCGAGAGCAATTATTGAGGATAAATACCCCAACATATTTTGGTTTGGATGTTTGGTTCACACATTGAACCTTCTGATGCATGATGTTGTGAAGAACAAAAATGCACAATACAAATGGATTGGTGATTTGTACAAGAAAGGAAAACAAATGATAAAATTTATTACAAATCATAGCAATACCCATGGCTTTTTCCACAGTCACTCAAGATTGCAGTTGTTGAAGATTGCGAAGACCAGATTTGGTAGCTATTACCTCACCTTCAGGCGCCTGTTGAAGGTAAGAGAGTCATTGGCTAGCATGGTATCAAGTCCACATTGGCAGGTATTAAAGGAAAGGTCTACAAATGCAGTTGACAGGCGAGGTTTTGAACTGGTGGAGGAGGCCACTCTTGATGGTCAGCTTTGGACAAGTGTGAGGCAAGTATTGGATTTCACCAAGCCCATTTATCACATGATTCGGTTTGCAGATACAGATAAACCAGTGATTGGCGAGGTGTATGAGCAAATGGATAACATGTTGGGGCAAATAAAAGATACTGTTCATAACAGAGATCTCGACTTTTGCAAACTGATTCACGATTGTGTGTGTGTACAGTGGAATAAACTTAGTCTTCCACTACATTGCTTGGCGTATATCCTTATGCCAAAATACTACTCTACATCTTAGTTGTGCCAACCTGCACTAGGGGGTGGGATTAGGACCAAACCCCATTTAGATGCAGAGGTAACTAGTGGATATTTGCAAGCATTAGAAAAGTTGATACCGTACAGGGAGGAATGTGCAGCTGTGTGCCTTGAAATAGGCAAATACTTCAGTGGCACTGGTTTGTTTGGTAACTTCCATGCAATGGAAGACTGAGACAGATTTGATTCTCTCACATGGTGGGAAACATATGGCAGCCAGGGACTTTTGCCAAAATTGGAAAAAAAGTTCTTTCACAGGTTGTAAATACTTCTTCTGCAGAGAGGTGTTGGAGCACCTACAGCTTCATACATAATGTAAAAAGAAAGAGACTCAATGAAAACCGGGCAAAAAGCTTGGTTTATGTGCACTACAACTTGAGGTTGTTGAGTCATTACTATGATCGGGCTTATGAGGATCCCACATATAAAATTTGGGACAACCACCCAGAGGAAGACAATTTGGAGGATGGCACTATACATCTTGAAGAACTGGAAGAGGAACTTCTAAGGGATGAAGATGAAGCAGCTACAACAGCCATGCCACCTCCACCATCCAATAGCAGTGCTCGAGTTCCGAGTCTTGTTCCTTTGCTGTCTCCACCTCCATCTACACCCTCACGTGGAGGGCATGTGCCTTCTAGTTCTGGTCGTCAGTCTGTGTGGGAGACCACCACGACCTACTTATACTCTTGGATACTCGTGGCAAGGGCCACATGTAGATTTACAGTTTACTTGTCTCTTCTAGTTTCTATTAGTTTTCATAACTGTTGAGTCTTGAGTCCTTGACTCTTGACTCTTGACTCTTTCATATCATAATGATATTTTTTTGTAAACAATATATGACTGTGACTATGAAAATTTGAAGTTTGAAGTTGGCAATTATAACTCATTGGTAATGATTGTGAATTATGAATATGATGCTTCGTGAAAGACTAAAGTTGTTTCATTTCATTTCATTATTCATGTTTCATTTTATAACATTTCATTTCATGTTAACAATTAGAACTTAGAACTTAGAAATATCTAAGATATTATTTCTTGTAATGGTTAAACTTAGCTTACAAGTACAACTTTGGTGATCAATGATGATAAATGTTATATATTGAATTTTCAATTTTGAAAGCTTGAAGTTGAAACTTTAAGATTGAATTTGATGAATCATGATTCACGAGACTCAATATGTTGCAGTTGTAATATGTATGTTACTAACTTGTGGACATGGTTGATGAAGATTATAACTTCTAGATGATTGATGTGATATGGTTCAATGATCAATCTATGTTTTTTTATGTTTTTTTATATCTAATTCATCATTCTACGTGTTTTTGTTGACATATATGTATCAAAAATTAAAAAATATAAAATATATATATATATTTTTTTAAAAATCGCTCCGGGATTTTCTCCCAAACCAGGAGCTTTTGAAAATGTCGCTCCCGCTCCTTGCTTTCGCTCCCGCTCCCAAGTAACATTGAATTGTCCAAATGAGGAGAATGCTCCTTGTATTTATATGCAAACGTTGAGGTTGAGTAGACATGACTGTTGGGCTTCTGAGCCTACATAAGTTTGCTGTCCGACCTTGACAATTTGTCCATAATCAAAATAAATTCATATCTCCATAAATACTTATCGAAATCGGATGATCTTTAGATCAATCCTACACCTCTCGATGAGAGGAATTTAGGAAAAATATCAGAAGCCATAAATAAGGTTATCCACATGGAGTTTGGCCCTAGTTGCCAATTTTAACAAAGAAGAATCTGGTTGGGTTTTCCCCCTTGTGGGGTTTTGCCCTGGTCTCTGACCTAAATCCTTGTGTCTTTATTGTGTATGATTTTCTTCTATTATTCTTTACTGTTTCGTTGCATTGTTGATGTTATTGTTCTCTTTACATAATTGCTAATGATGAAATGATATTATGGGGTGAATGTTATATCAACATGTTGAAAAGGTTTGAAAATACAATTATCTACAGCAGAGAACACAATCTAACACTAAAATTAACATTAAGTATGGGTCTCCATGCAAGCTCTCCAAGTGTGTCCATGCCATCTAGGGCTCAACGCCCTCCTTCAAAATTCGAAGTGTTTCTCCTCCAAAGTAAGGCATCCTCACAAGCAAGCAAGCAGCCTCCATGTGACCAGCCTGCACAAGGTCACCAAGCTATGTAAAGGTTTTAAATGAACCAAGGAATAAAGCCACATAAACATCCATACAAGGTTTAGCAACACAAGGACAAGGCACCTCCAACTTGTGCATGCCCATCGCAAAACAACCAAGGAATCATCCATACACCATCCATGCCACACATTAAGGTATAAATACGAAGGTATAAAGACGTGGAGGATTAGGTGCTACAACATTGATATGGTGTTAATGCATTATAATATGTTTTGCTAAAATTTTCTTGTCATAACCTAAAGCTACAACATTGATATGGTGTTAATGCATTATAATATGTTTTGCTAAAATTTTCTTGTCATAACCTAAAGTGAGGTTATATCTCTATTCCATTTTGCTGTCTGTTTAATTTTTTATTAAATTTTTTTGACTAGACATCTAGATTCTAACGTATCCCGTGTTCTAAGGTAACCTTGGCATTGGAAATTTCATTAGACATTGATGGCATCATTACCATCTAGATTATCTAACTTGGTCAACGAGGCAAACTAGAAAGAAATTGACATGATTATTATTATTTTTTTTTGACTAGACATCTAACCTACCCCGTGTTCTAAGGGTTACCTCGGCATTGAAAATTTCATCAGACATTGATGGGATCATTGACATCTGGATTATCTAACTTAGACAACAAGGAAAACTAGAAAGAAATTGTCATGATTATTATAATACAACGCATGCCTACTCAATCAAATTCTATGTAAGTTGGCCAAGTCATGCAGTGTTTGCAGAGTGAACACGGACACACCATTACGTAAAGCTATATGGGTAATTTGCAATGCCATGATTATTATAATACAACGCATGCCTCCTCGATTAAATTCTAAGTAAGATGAAGTGATGCAGTGTTTGCATAGTGAACACGGACACACCATTACGTAAAGCTATATGGGTAATTTGCAAACCTTCTAGTAGAGAACTTCAATGCGTAAAGGTATGCAATCTTTAATTGCCCCTTAAAAGAAGCCTAGACTGATTTATTCCATAGGGCTCTTTTTTATTTTATTTTAGAGCACATACACAATATTCTGGACGTATACATATGAAAAGAATAATAGTGTCTCATCATTAATGATGATGAGACAAATATACAAGGCTAGGTTGAGGTAAGTTGATCAAATACGCACTAGTGCAATCCTTTACATCATGTATATACAATTTATATCACTATATATAGTTTATGTTGGTTTACTCTCTTAACTTGTATCCTAACATTTAACATCTTGTTGCTAACATGTTGCTAATCTATAAGGTGATAAATACACACTTGTGCAATCCTTTACATCATGTACATACAATTTATATCACTATATATAGTTTATGTTGGTTTACTCTCTTAACTTGTATCCTAACATTTAATATCTTGTTGCTAACATGTTGCTAACCTATAAGGTGATAATACACGCTTGTGCAATCCTTTACATCATGTATATACAATTTATATCACTATATATAGTTTATGTTGGTTTACTCTCTTAACATGTATCCTAACATTTAATATCTTATACACGCTTGTGCAATCCTTTACATCATGTATATACAATTTATATCACTATATATAGTTTATGTTGGTTTACTCTCTTAACATGTATCCTAACATTTAATATCTTGTTGCTAACATGTTGCTAACCTATAAGGTAATTACATTATAGAGACATTAATACATGATTTGAGCTTATGGTTTGTTCCTCCATTATTTCTAGTCAAGCAAGATATCCATTTCTTTCCTTTCTTTCCATCACACATTAATAGAAACATTTTTTTACAAGTGATTTCCAATATAAGAAACCATTATTCATGCTGCCATCTAGGTGTGTCGTTACTCTACATAACCATTTACACTAATCATCCTCTCTTTAGTTCCTTTTTGTTTAGAAACTTGCATTTCAAGCTCCAAGAAAGGTTCTTGACCATCAATTTGAAGGTCATTAATGGTTTAACTTCTGTCCAATAGGTTATTTAGGTAACTAGCCAAGATCCTTGTTGGTTCCCTAGGAAAGCAATCTAATTACTTGGAAGAACTTAGGTAACTAGCCAAGATCCTCGTTGGTTCCCGGGGAAAGCAACCTAATCACTTGGAAGGACACTACATTATGGATCCTCGTTGGTTCCCGGGGAAAGCAATCTAATCACTTGGAAGGACACTACATTATGGTATAGTGCATTTGCATCAATGTAATCTTTGTATGTTGAGTTTCTCAATACCTATTATCATGTACAATTGTCCCCTTTTGGAAGGGAATGAAGGAAAAACTTAATTATGTGGTAGAATGCAATAGATGTTAGAGAAATCAAGGAGATAATACAACATGCCCTCTATTATTGCAATAGATAATAGAGGGCCTATGGTAAAATGCAATAGATAATACAATAGATAATAGAGAAATGGAGATAAGACAAAAATTCAATAGATAAAAGGGAAATGGAGATAAGACAACATGCCCTGTATTATTGCAACTCTAATTAAAAGTGCAAAGAAATTTCCATGGATTGTATCTAATTATTTGTTTAATCACCAATGAGGCATGATAACATGTATCAAGTATATGCTTTTTATCTTATCTTATAGTGTGTGCTTTGATAAACAATATTTGTTGAGTTACAGTTTAATTGATTGGTTTGGAAAAAACTTTATATTAAGCTCATGGTATAACACTCTTTTAACATCAGTTCATACAATTCTATTTATCAAATATATGTTTTTATATTCTCTTAAAGTGTGAGCTTTGACAAATTATATTTGTTGGGTTGCAATTTAATTTATTGGGTTGGAATTTTTTTTATATGCAAGCTCACGGTATAACACTCTCGGCCAATATTTTGAGGAGTTTATTTCAAATGTTTTGTGTTAAATGTGCAGGTTTTTACAGAAAAATCAAAGCAACTTTTTCCTTTCTAACTACGATGGGCCAAAAGTCCCCCCGGAAGTGGAGACAAGAGACTAGATAGGGTCTTGACTTGTTTTCATATGTGATTGACTTTTCAAAAGGTTTGATTTTTGGTGAGCTGGTCAACAATGCTATATGTAGAATTTGTAAATCAAGGTTGGCTTTTGTTGAGTGGTAAAACAATGTGATCATATATGTAGAATTTGTATATCAAGGTTGGCCATTGTTGAGTGGTAAAGCAATGTGATCATATCGTATCACGTTTTTGAGCATAAATCTTTTTATTTATTAATTAAACTGGTTTAAAGATTAATCCTAAAAAAATATATCTTTGCATCCACTAGTTAATTTTACATAAAAAAAATTATACATGCTTCAAATGTCTTCTTCGTTGTAAAAAAGTAGGCATAGAGATACATTCCTATATGGAGCTATTAAATGTGGGTTTGACTATCTTGATAAAACCAAAGGCATTACAAAGACATGGATTTTGAAAATAATGCATCAAAACATTTAGGGTACAATATATCTATATATAGATTATGGTTAGCACAACCACATTGGTAAATGTGGTTGATATATGTCCATAGACGTTAAACCATTTCCTCATAAACATATTTACTTTTAGGCTTTCACTGGCAGCTCCTATGTTGTGGTTTAGTTAATAACATATGCCCAATAACATGTAAATGTTATGAACAGATTTGAACGTTTAGTCATAGTCCTTTTTCATAGTATTTTTGAATATATATATATATATATATATATATATATATATATATATATATATATATATATATATATATATGTTAAACTTTTTTGGCACATTTTCATTTTTCAATAAGCTATTGACAATCTTTAACTATTTCTGTCATTGTCTTGATGCCCTTCAAAGAGAGTAAAGGAATTTTCACACAGGGTAGCACCTCCCTTAATAATTTGATTCCAATTGATGAGTTGATCTAACCAGTGGAAGAATGGAAGACAATGGAGTACTTCAACTTAACAAGTGGCCAAAGAAATAATATTTAAATTTAATTTATTATTTTTTGATATGAAATTGAATAACTTTTGATTTCATCCATTAGATGGTGTATAAGATGAAGAATATTCCCTTTACACGAAATCTTGTTTATTCATTTAATAAAAATTCAAAATTCTCCAAGTCCAATTCCAATATAGACCACGCCTATTAGCGTAAATATGAAGGATTTGTGTAGAAATTCCCTCACAAAACAATAATAATGGTTAAGGAATTTAGACTTCTGTGATCCATAACATTGTTTAGATATCTTCGGCAAAATCACATAACCAATCTTTTGTCGACGTGTTTCGAACCAATCAGTGTGGTTCATCGTCAGGACAAGTTGAAGAACTGATCTGGCTTAGCGAGAATAAATAGAGTGTGCAGAAATTCCAACAGCTAAATCCTAACGGCTAATTTTGACCAGGTCAAACCACTAAATTAGTTAGTTAATATTTCTCGAAGAAAGCTAAATTAGGTAAATCAAGGAAATTCAATTGTTAATTTAAAAATAAGTATATTATTATTATTATCCCAAATATTAAGAGAAATTAATATTATAATTATAATGGTCATAATATATATTAATTAATCTATAATCAATTATTATTCCAATATAAATTACAAGTAAAGATAATCCATTACTAATATTTTTAGAATTTAGTTATCCTAGGTAATACTTAGAAGTTTCACCCCTTTCCTAGAGGTTTCCAAAGCTTAACCATGTGAATATATAGTCTTAGGGTTGTTATGAAGTATAAACTTAAGAACAATAATAATGGAGTATATTTCAACTCTTGATAACCTTATTCCACCAAGGAATTCAAAAGATAACATACCATTGTGTTCTAAAAAGTTTCAATCCTCTTTGACAATCTTATCATGCATATGACATATTTGAAAACATGTACGATAGTTATAAATCTACACTTCTATTTTTTCAGTTATATTGTTAAATCATTTCAAATTCATTTATATTCTTCAATTACAATGTCAAATCATCTAGACATAGAGCTAGAAATTACAAACTACAAGCATATATATGGTTAAAAATCAAAGGTGCAATAAGACAAGTATTGTACATTTGGAAACTTCAAAAACACTCAAGATTTTCAAAACCATAGTGCATTCCTCTAGCTCTCCAAAAGCCTATGTGGGGACTAAGAGAACCTTAGCTCACACAGGAAGATATAGGAAACATGCATTACTCGAGCATATCCTCCAAGGCAATGTGTCTCCTCTTCTTTACTTCAGCAAGTGCAACCTAGGGCTTCATTTCAAAACCTTAATTTACAAATCTCAAAAGGATAAACCCCTAGAAATAATCTTCAAGATGCTTCGACATGCTGAGAATTAAAGCACAAGCAAGCACAAGAAGAAAACGTGACAAAAATGGATTCAAGCCACTCTGAACTCATTTGTATTCATTTCAAGACATCAATATATTTAGTACATTTGCTAGACTACTTTTAATTCTTGATCTCATTGAAAACTCATTAGTGCATAATAATAACACCTCATCGCAATATAAGAATAATAACCTATAAGAGGGTGGTTTTAGACATTGTGATTGTTTAAGAACCCACAATCTAACATTTTCCGCACCCAATCACAAGTTTGAATAGCTATACTATCAAGGCAACATGAACTAATTTGCATCATCTTTAGTTTTATATCAAAATCTTTTGTATGGAGCTTTGATGAAGACATTTCAAAAAAATTGTCAATATGAATGTTGAATGGTTCATTTAAAATTAACTTTGTAAGATAGTAGACATTTTGGAAGTGAATAATTGTCATGTTTAACATTCTCCATGAAATTTGTGAACAAGTAGGATCATTTAAGTTATCTTGATTGAATTTTGATTGTGATAGGACTTCAAAATGTGAAGCCTAGCTATCATCATTGATATTTGCCATTCCTCTCTTTTAGGTGTACGGTGAGAAATTTGTTGAAGGGTTTTAGATGGAACGTTTGGATTCTCCAATAAATCTTTTAGCATTGTATTTATTCGTTTTGTTGGGTGGCCACTAACCATTTTCATTAATATTTGTGGTGGTTTTGGTTGACCACTAACTGTTTTTTTGTTGAATAATGCAGTGGTTTTAGTTGACCACTAACTATTTTAAGAATATAATCCTTCTCCGAAGGTGGAGAATACTATATGGTTTTACACTCCCCCTTTTGAGATGTAGAGAGTATCATCTTTGACTTGTGGTTGAATTTAAAAACCATGTAGAATTGACTTCACTTCGAGTTATCAAGAACATAGAAATATTAGCATGCATATGAGACATGCATATGATAGTTACATATGCATGTATTGTAAATGAACTAACTAATAAATCTATAATGTTCTAAATTAAATTATTAAACTTTAAAAATGGAAAGTGCTAACTATAAAAAAGAACTATAAGTGAACTAACCATATAAGTTCTAAATTAAATATTAAAAGGGTAGAATTTAATAAATATTAAACTATTATTAATTTCTTTAATAAAAGGAATGTTACCTAACTTCGTTAATGTTCACATTAAAGGAGATATTAAATGATGAATGTCAATGAATAAAACTATGACCTCCTGTTACCTAACTTCGTTAATGTTCACATTAAAGGAGATATTAAATGATGAATGTCAATGAATAAAACTATGACCTCCTCTTTAGAGATTGTGAGGAGCCACATGACTAATAGAAGGCAAGAAACCATGCATCATTGTCGAAGCGGTGAGGGTTGAAATGCAATGATGTTTGGAATGTAGGAAGAACGAAGGAGGCATAATAGGGGAATGGAGAGAGCACAGAGAAGGGCTTTTATTCTCGTAATTGTGGGAGAATCGAGATTGTAGAGAGAAATAGAGTATTGAACAATTATTTTGGGGATTTTGGGCATGGGGGTTAGAAGACCTCAAATACGAAGTCTTTTGGATCTGGGAGCGGATAAATTGATTCCCAGATAGGATGGGAGGAAAAGTTGGTTTGGTAGCCAGAGCGGGAGCAACAACAAAACCCTTTCAAATTGATTTCTAGGTATTTTTTTGCATTTAATTTTCAAATTTACTGTCTGGTTAAATGATAAGTTTAGGCACAATTCTGGGTTCTGGCTAATTTGTTAGAATGAGTGTTACATTTTAGTAGTGTGTGTTACATTTTGGTATTAGAGGTAGTTACAAACTCTGTGACCTTACTAGGGCTGTTAAGATCATAATACATGCGAGACCCACATTATATTTTTATTATTATTTAACAGGTATGTAAATCGTGTTTAGGGCCAGTGGAATCACTTGGACACCGAGTGAATCCAGAGCGATAAATAATTTATTACGCAGTGACCAACTTGCCTCATTAAATCGAGGTCGAGAGTGATACCCAATAATAAGCCCAGAGGTGTTGGTAGGGTTTGTTCCAGGGTGTTTGTGACGGTGACTCATATATGATACAATGGCAGGTCACTTTTTTTTGTCAGATTCCACTGTGAATGCTTTTTATCTATGAAATGGATCCGACATTCATATATATTTGGTAAATCTTGAAACATCTGCCTTTTGAAGTTATAGAGAAGAAATAGAGCCAACCATCATTGTTTGCCATGTTGCATGTCGCAAATCACTTTGTCGAATTATTTAGCCATATAGATAAATTAAATCAGGAAACTATATTATAGTTGGGCTGGTTGAATTCATTCATCCCAATTGCCTTAATTTTGTATTTTTTATTTTTCTTAGTGTTTTCCATCGTACATTGAATAATATCCTCCTTAATTTCTAACTATGAAAATAAGTGCATCTGATAACCTGCTTACATAAAATCCTAGGATGCTCATTCTACCATGGCGTATCGCCGGTCTAAACGTAGGTTGCTTGAGCCAAAAAGAAAATTTGATTGATAACCATCTTCCCAATGTATTGATTAAAGATGGGCTCATTTGTTTGCTAGCATTGAATAAATAGAAAATGTGTATGTGCTTACAGGGAACTAGAAAACATTTATATTACAAGTCTTCGATAGGATCAATATTTTTTCTACTCTATCTTCTATAATGGCACATTTAGAAACTTATGTTTTAGTCATTCAAAATTTTATTTTACTTGAAATGTTTGTTTAAATGTCAAAATAATTTATTATTAGATTTTGTTTAAACGTTTAAATAATTTATTGTTAGATGTCGTCAATTTGGTTCTTCAGTAATGGGACATTTAAAAAAAAAAATATTTACTTCATTTCAAATTTTATTTGTATAAATTACAACATAATATTAATTTTATTTATTTAATTAATTATATTAATATTAATTTTATTTATTTAATTAATTATATTAATATTAATTAGACCTTTATTATTTTTTGTTCTCACCAACTACCTCTTCACCAATCGCTTTTCTTCAACCATGAGGGTTGAGATCATGGCTTTTAAATATTGCATGGTGACTTGGCTTAGTGTGAACATGTTGTTACAATTTGGTGGCAAGATGTTTAACAATAGTGCTTTAGCCTAATGCTTTGTCTTGCACATTTGTAATGTTTGGTAATTACAAATCGTGAAAATGGAGATAATTAGAGGAATTCAGGAAATAATTTGAATGAAGCAATCATATTAAATGAAAGAACCTCCACTTTCACCCAATTACGACTAGATTTGTTAGCACTTGTACCTTGCAAGAGGGATAATGAATTGCGGGGTTTTTTCTAAACAGGACTCCTGTGACACTTTTGTTATGGGTTTCATCATAGAAAGCAGGTCAGGTGTTATTTTATGTCATATGCTAAACTTATTATACCTAGCCTAGTTGTAGTTATAAGGCGGAGTAGAACAAAGGCCAAGCCACATATTTTCTTCTTATACTTGTCTTCACTTGACAACCACATGCATAATCCCTCACTATCGTTCAGTCACACTTGGCCCAGTATTGACCCTTATGCTCATGTATATAGTGTGAGTTACCAAATATTTTCATTTCCATTTGTATATAATAAAAAAATGATATACCTAGATTGTTGGAATTGTTTTGTCATAAAATAATTAGAATATGAGATGCCTATAAAAGATTAGGTTGTAGATTTAATATTATTAAGATGAATATTGAAATCAAGACCATCGAAAAAAATTGTGTTCCATTTTTTTTTTGTAATAAATGATACATATATTAATGTTAGTCCAACAATATGAAAATATTTTGGAATTATATATATATATATATATATATATAAATTACAATGTGACATTTCCAAAGTTCTCTTGAATCGACAAAGTTATCCTATATAAATTTATAATATAAAATTATGTATTTGTAAACTTTTAAGTCCATGCTCTAAAATTAGATACCCTTAAAATTATACGGAAAGTAACAAATAATTAGATATCCTTAAAATTATACAGAAAGTAACTGATTTAGTCGTACATCTCAAAACATTGCTTTGATAAATATATTTAATATATAAATATTCTTTTAATTTATTTTTTTTTGTTTTCGCCATTACAGTTTTTATTATTAAATAAATTCTAAAAGTTATCGTATATAAATTTATAATATAAAATTTTGTATTTGTAAACTTTTAAGTCCATGCTCTAAAATTAGATATCCTTAAAATTATATGGAAACTAACTCATTTAATAGCACATCTCAGAATACTGCTTTGATAAATATATTTAATATATAAATATTCTTTTAATTTTTTTTTTAGATTTTCACATTACAAGTGTTTATTATTAAATAGATTCTAAAAGTGGATTTAATGGTTAATCATTGTCCTTTTAGGTGGTAAAGAAATACGAATGGTTAAGGGAATAATATGTTTATTTGATAAAAAAATTAAGATGGTAAAGAAATATGCGTGTTGAAGAAGAAAAAGAACCTCTTTATTTCAATTTTTTTTTTAGGTAGAAAGAAACATGATTAGTGAGTATGGAATTTTCTTCTCTAAAATATTTTAGGTGGTACAGAAACATAAAAAATGAAGGAAGGAATTTGTTCTAATTTTATAGCATGGTATTTAGTATAAGGTTCATATTTATAAGTTTCAAGTAATATAAAATTCATATGATGAAGTGTATACATTATCAATAATTAATGTGTTCTGTGAGATTAATTAAAAACATGGTTACTATAAATATCTTGTTTAAAAAAGAAGAGGAGAATGACTTAATATCACATCTTCATCTTAAGTATCTATCTATACCTTTTTATATCTTATCCATAATATTTCTTAGTCTATATCTATATTTGTTAGGTTACTAAGAGCATTAATCATGTCATTAATGAAAATAATTAAAATTAATAACCCTACCATGGGCATAATAGGGTTAGAAAATGCTATACAAATTTAACGAAGCAATACTATGATGTAGGAGGATTTATGTAAACATTATTATGCATTAGAATAAATCATCATGCCTTAGGACAAGGAGATAGTGATACCACCCTCCTTGACCTCAGTATCAGTAAGGCATGCCTGCACATAATATTAGCAAAAAAAACTATACCCGTATGTGACCATGAATTTACAAAATTGTATTTATTAAATCTAACCTATACCTCATATATTCATAATCTTATTATGTGACTAGGAAAAGTTGCATTAGTAAAGACGTATGAACGATGACGCCATCGAGTAGCATCATCATCGATATCACCACCTTTGTCATCATCACCATCGCCATCGCCACCACCAATACCATCATCAGTATCAACCGCTTCAGCACCAGAATTAACTATTATAATGCGTTCATTGGAAGCCATCTTGGAAACATTGAAAGGGTCGCCGATAGCTAATATCAAGGAAGAGAAACCTCACCTTGAGGAAAGAAACCCAGATGAGCCCAAGGGTTTTGATTATAGACAACTGAAGGAAGATATTTCTAGGAAGCTGCAAAAGATTAAACTCCCATAATTTACATGAGGGTGAGTTGGAGAACATGCTAAAGCATGGCTAGAAGCAATGACAAGGTGTTTCGCACTAAGAAAATATTCTTCTACCTCTAGAACAAAGATCACTATATTTCATCTTAGAGAAAATGCGTCGGTTTGGTGGGGAAATCTAGAAAAACAACTACATCTTACATCAGACAACATTCCTTGGGAATTATTTCGAGGAAAGATTTTGTGCAAAGTACTTTCCACCCTATTCTCAAGAGAAACGAGTCAAAACTTTCCACACATTAATCCAAGGTAATTAAACAGTGGAAGAATATGAGATAAGATATATGGATCTTGTGAAATATGTTCCTTATCTAGATATCGACGAATGCCAAACTGAGAATTTTGTATATGGGTTAAATCCTCAAATCAGGGCTATGGTAGAATGTAGAAGCCGCCATCAGTAGCAGAGACAATCGACTATGCCCAATATGCAAAGGAGCATTTAGGGATCAAAAGGGATGCCAGACTGATAGGACTCACACAACCTAGATTTCCAGGAAGACTCCCTGGAACTTCTTCAAGGGAAGTAGTTCGAGACCGCCTCCTTATGGTAATAGATTTACCCCAAGAGGAGTAGGAGCAAAAGCTCCCATGAAAATTAATACTATACCTATTGAATCGTCAAAACACAAGTCAGTAGAAATCTTAAGGAACTACTAAAAGAGGAAGAAACACGAGAGAAAGTAGCACAAGAGGACATAACTCCTTTTCTCGAAATTCACAATTTGACTCAAGGGGATCATACCAGGTTAATTGTTGGGGATGTGAAAGATCACATTTTCAACGTGACTGTTTAGAAGCCTCGTTAAGTGTAATGCATAGAGTAAGAAAAGAGCCATCATCAAATACCCAAGGTAACCATAGAATCCATGCTATATTCAACAACAACCAGGCATGACATCAGTCCAATGTAGTGGAATCCTCAGGTAGACTATTACAGGAAAATAATTCTCTGCATAAATGATGAAGGAGAGACGATCCAAATCCATGGTATTAAGAGGAAGGTATCTTTATGCTTCATCTTAGCAATACAAATGAAGCGTTGCTTAAGGAAAGGATTTCACGCAGTTCATGACGTAAACAAGGAGAAAGGGCTATCCTTAGAGCAATATCCAGTGTTATATAAATTTATGGATGCTTTTCCAAAGGAACTACCAAGATTACCACCTGAAAGGGCACTTGATCTTACAATAGAATTGAAACCTAGTACAAAACCAATCTATAAAATACCCTACAAAATGATGACTCCTGAACTTCAAGAGTTACAAATCCAACTGAAGGATCTATTGGAAATATGACACATCTGAGCTAGTACTTCGCCTTGGGGTGCACCTATAATTTTTGTCAAGAAAAAGGATGGTTCCTTGTGGCTATGAATAGACTATCGAGCCTTAAATCGAGCTATAGTAAAGAATAGGTATCCGATGGTCCAAATTGATGACCTCTTCGACCAAATGAAAGGAACTTCTGTCTTTTCAAAAATCGATCTATGATCCAGTTATCATCAACTAAGAATTAAGGAAAGTGATATCTCTACGACTACATTCTGAATGCGCTTTGGGCATTATGAGTTGATAGTGGTACCACTTGGGTTGACCAATGCAGTAGAATTATTCATGAACCTTATGAATATTGTTTTCTGCAAATATCTCAACCAATTTGTACAAGTCTTCTTATATGATATTCTCATCTACTCCAAAAATGAGAATGAGCATGAAGAACATTTGTAAATAGTACTAGCTTGGCTCAAGGAACACCAATTATATGGAAAGTTATCCAAGTGTTCCTCCTTTGAGAATAAGATTCATTACTTAGGTCATATTATATTTGGTGAAGGGATCTCAGTTGATCCTGAGAAAGTAAAAACAATCATGGAATTGCCAATACTAAAGAATGCACATGAAGTGCGAAGTTTTATGGGTTTCGTTGAATATTATCGAAGGTTTGTAGACGGGTTTTCAAAAATTGCAAAGCCTATCAGAACCCTCCAGTGTAAAGGAGTTAATTACGAGTGGACCGAAGAATGTCACAGAGCATTCTCTGAACTTAGAAAAGATTTTTGACCAGTGCACCAATGTTGCGAGTCCCTGATATGGACAAAGATTTTATTGTATGTACTGATGCATCCAATCAAGGATTAGGTGCAGTGTTAATACAAGATAGAGGCGTAATAACAGATGCCCCAGGAAGTTAAATCCTCATGAAGAACTCTATGACACACACGATTTAGAGTTAGATGTTGTAGTGCTAGCTTTAAAG
This sequence comes from Pinus tabuliformis, assembly GCA_031772625.1. Classification (NCBI taxonomy): domain Eukaryota; kingdom Viridiplantae; phylum Streptophyta; class Pinopsida; order Pinales; family Pinaceae; genus Pinus; species Pinus tabuliformis. The sequence goes on along the minus strand of CM062820.1, from coordinate 358,709,248 downwards.
ATATGGAGACGCTACCTGATAGGGAGAAGCTTTATTCTCAAAGGCGACCATCAAAGTCTACAATATTTGTTTTCCCAAAGGGACTTGAATGATAGACAAAGACGATGGAGTGAATTCTTAAGTGAGTATGAAATTGGAACTTCATACATTAAAGGGAAGGAGAATGTTGTGGCAGATGCTTTGAGTAGAAGACCAAGGATCTTTTCCCTCATAACTATCAAGGTAGAATTGATGAAACAAGCACTAGAACATCTCGTGAAAGAGGGTATTTAAAAATGAGATTTGGGCTTGATAATAAAAATCCAAAAGAACCTAATTTTGAGGGATATGAACTAGAAGATGATGGACTTTTGTGATTCCATGGAATGATGTACATTCATGATAGTAGGGATCTCTGAAACACCATCCTTGAGGAAGCCCATAGAGCATTGTATTGTGCATACCCTGGCGTCAAAAAAATGTATGTTGATACAAATAAACTCTTCTTTTGGGTAGGCATGAAATGCGATATTGTCCAATTCGTTGCAAAATGTCTCAAATGTCAACAAGTGAAGGCTGACCATTGTCATTAAACATGTCTCCTACAACCTCATGACATTCCTATGACCAAAGGGTTGATAATTTCTATGGATTTTATCTCCAGGCTACCTCTTACTCCATAAAGGCATAATGCCATTCTAGTTGTGGAGGATAAATTAATGAAAAACACCCATTTTATTCCTGTAAGAGATACCTACGAAGTTACTGATGTAGCTCGGGTATTTATAAATGAAATTATCATATTTCATAGAGTACCTAAGAGGATCATATTAGATAGAGATTCATGATTTATTTCAAGATTTTGGACTTGTATGCAGTTAGCCTTAAGAAATCAACTAAATTTAAGTACAACTTATCATCTTGAGACTCATGGACAAATAGAAAGGGTAAATCAAGTACTAGAAGATATGTTGAGGATGTATTTTATGGACCAGAAAACACATTCGGAAAAGTACTTGCCATTAGTTGAATTTTGATACAATAATAATTATCATAGTTCAATAAGGATGCCTCTATTTGAAGCATTGTATGACAAACCTTGTAGAACATTGTTAAGTTGGGATAGGTTAGAAGACCGAGTAATAATGGGACCAAAATTAATTCAAGAGATGGAAGAATATGTAAAACGAATTAGATAACGATTAAAGGAGGCACAAGATAGACAACAATTTTATGTTGATACTCACAAGACAGATAAGAATTATGAAGTAGGGGATCAAGTTTTCATCCGCACCAGACCTAACAAGGTTGTCACCCCAATTTATTAGAACATTTAAAGTTCTGGAAAATGTTAGACTTGTCGCCTATCATCTTGCACTGCCACCCCACTTGCATAAAGTTTATAATGTTTCTCATGTATATGTACGAAGACATTATATAGATTAAAAATCGCATAACCTTCAATGGAAGGAATTGTAGGTATTGAACGAGGTAACCATATCGATCGAACCATTACGTAGACTGGAACATAGGGTTCAACAGCTAAAGAGTCACCTAGTAGACCAAGTTAAGGTCTAGTGGGACAAGTATAACCCTGGATCGGCTACTTGGGAAGATACATGAACCATATGTCAAAGTTACCCCAACTTGTGTTGATTTTGAAAAACTTAGAACCTTATTTTGTATATAACTACTTTATTTTAGTTAAATACTTAATACTACCATTTTGAACTAGCACATGTAAAAATGAGAGAGGAGTCCCTTTCTGCGCAGTGGGAGAAGAGCCTCTTTTCTGCGTAGGAGAGAGAGAGAGATGTGATGAGATGTGTGTCTCCAAACGAGGAAAAGACCTCCTGTATTTATATACATATGTTGATGATGAATAGATGCGTCTGTTGGGCTTCTGAGCCTACATGAGTTGTTGGTCGGCTTGATAATTATTCCATATTCAAAATAAATTCATATCTCCATAAATACTTATCGGAATCGGATGATATTTAGATCAATCCTACACCTCTCGACGAGAGGAATCTAGGAAAAATATTATCAGCCATGAATAAGGTGACCCACATGGAGTTTGGTCCTAGTTGCCAATTTTAACACTCCCTCTCAGCTAGGGAGAACTTCATCAGCAATTCATCTGTCTGTTGCTACTATTCATCCATCAAATGCACTGCCCTGTACAGCTTGACCCCCGCTCTACTTTGCTCTATTTTGCCTTGTGCTAATCTGCTCTGCTCTGCTCTGTTCTACTCTGCTCAAATTATGAAGAAGAAGAAATTATCGAGGATGTATCATACCATCCTCCACTGATTCAAAGTCAGTCTCAGAGTGTGTACCACTGGTCCCAGACCAATCCTTAACTGACCCGAAGTCAATGTCATAGTGGGTACAACTCCTACCACTGGTCCCAGACTAGTATCATTGATCCCAGATCAATGAAGGTCATCCTAGCATAGGGAGTATGGTAGATACATCGATGCGTCCATCGATACTACTATGGTCCCTATCCTCATTTCCTTGCTCATTGATCAGATGAGAGGTACTTCCCATGAGTCCCAGACTACATGGGTAGGATGCCTCGACAGGAGAACTAATCATCCTGGCCCACAGGAGAGCGAATCATCCTGTTCCACAATTGCCATGGAGAACACATCATCCAGGCCTCACATGAGAACTAATCATCTCGCTACACAATCGTCATGGAGAATACATTATCCAGAACTCACAGGAGAACTGATCATCCTATTACATAATTGCCATGGGGTGTCATAGGGAAAGTTTTGATTCTTTTACCCTATACACATACACCATCAGGGGATGGTGAGTCACCCTGTGGTCATATGTCGCTCCAAGAAGTACCCTGAGCCCCCCCGGAGCTCCATACATCATATAGGACCCTCATCCACTTCGGCCATTGTTACATCATCTTTTTCCTTTGGTTCCCTAGTGTCAGCTGCTTGAGAACTCCTTAAAGTAGGAAGATTGTTCACCTTGCTGAGAGCCATATCTTCATCAAAGGTGACATTATGATTAATCATGACTTCCCTTTGACTAGCTACATAGATTCTATAGCCCTTAGTATTTTCACCATAGCCCACGAAGATTCCTTTCTTTCCAGATGCACCGAATTTATTCCTTTTAGCTTTCGGCACATGGAAATATACAGGGCTTCCAAAAATTCTAAAATGAGATACGTCAAGTTTCTTACCGGTGAAAATTTCTTCAGGAGTCTTGGAACCCAATGCTTGATGAGGGCATTAGTTTTTTACATATACGATGATGTTTGCAGCTTCGGCCCATAGAAACTTCGAAAGTCTTTGATCATGGAGCATGGAATAGACAACTTCCACAATCATACGCTTCTTCCTTTCCGCCACGCCATTTTGTTCAGGAGTATATGGTGTAGTAGTCTCCCTCTTAATGCCAGCCTCTTTACAAAAGTCATGAAACTTGTTAGATTCATATTCAGTCCCATTATCAGTCCTTAAGATCTTGATCTTCTTTTCGGTTTGATTCTTGATCAACGCTTTGAAGTGTCGAAACCAAGAGAACACTTCATCCTTCTTTTTCAAGAACTATATACAAGTCCTTCGAGAATAGTCATCTATAAAAGTAAGGTAATATGAATATCCTCCCAAGGAGTTCACAGGCATCATACCAGATATGTCTGAGTGAACCAACTGTAATATATCAGAGGTCTTGCTTTGGCTTGAGGGGAATGGTACCCTTTTGAGCTTTCCTTTGGCACATCCTGAACATACACCTCTTTCTCTAATCGGAATTCGACCATCCTTATCACCATTTGTCTTACATCGGGTAGAGATTTATAATGAAGGTGAGAAAACCTCCGATACCAAAGTTCGGACTAAAGAGATGTGTCACAAGACATGACACTTAGCGGACTTCCACTGACCTGATATAATGAATCAACTCGAAACCCAAGAGTAAAGGCATCTTTAACATTGTTTTTCCATACGCGTACCTTGCCATCACTGAAGGTCACCTTGTAGCCTTTGTCTTCCATTGCTGAGATGGACACCATGTTCTTTTTTAGGTCAAGTACATATAAGACATCTTGTAAGTGGATTGTATTACCTTGATTCAATTTAAGAGAGACATTGCCTACACCTTTCATGGGATATTTCATACTATCTCCAAGGAAAATTTGCAGGTTAGTTTCTTTCTCTATCAGATTATGGAGAACTTCTTTGTAACCAGTGAAGTGCCTTGAGGCACCACTATCAATAAGCCAATTTCCTAGTGAGTTCGGAGGAGCAGAGGTAGATAGAGCAGCTGGTAGATAATATTCATCCTGTTTATTGTCAAAAGTGTTAGATTCATACCTGGAATTTCTAGCCTTCTTGAATGGTTGTCCTCTTCCTTGATTTCCAACATTCCTTTTACCTCTACTATTAGATTTTCCATTCCATTGATTGCCATGAGAGGGATTTTGATCGTTGTCTTGGTGAGAGTTCCTTATATCAGGGCATTCCCTTGCATAGTGACCTGCTGTATCGCAAATGTAACATCGTCCTTTTCTTCCACCCTTAGGTCCAGCCTTTCTATTTGATTTAGTCCCAGAATTATTTATTTTCTTAGCATGAGAAGGAAAGGCATCAGGAGGACCTTTAGGCATGGGCATTTCTTGCTCTTCTATAATTGTTTCTTCTTGAATGCATCTTGCCATTAAATCCTCGAAACCAGCAATTACGTTATTGTTGAGAAGAGTAGTCCTAAACACGTACCATTCGGATGGTAATCCTCCAAGGGTTGAGAGTGCCATTTCCCTATCAGTAATAATTTCTCCAATAGATAGGATATCGTTCTTGATCTCGATGATTCTTAAGAAATATGCTTGCATGCTCTCATCTCTGCCCTTCTTAATTTCCTTTAGCTTATTTTTAAGAAACAAGAATTGATTTGCATCATTAACTTTAAATAAACTCACCAGTAGATTTCCTTGGAGGTGTTCAGGTCAGAGATGTAGGCCACCAAGCACTTTTCGATAGAGTCCTGGATGATCTTCTTTGTTTTGACTTCACCGGTTTTCTATTTGTTCCTGGCAGCAGTAGGTGCATTTGATGGAGGTTCAACAATATTGCCTCTCACATGGTCCAACACTCCTTGATCTTCTAAGGTTAGATCGAGAGACATCTTCCATCCGTGATAGTTAGACTTCTCACGGAGCTTGTCTTCGGCAGGGAAGAGTGTTGAGGACCCCATAGTTATTTTTAGGATAACCTTGCCAATCTTCTCTTCGGTGCTTGCTCTTGCTCTTGCTCGGGCTTTGTCTTCACCTCAGCTTTGATACCATGTTAAGTTATGGTATGTTCTATTCTTAGAGCAGTTTACTTCTTTTTATTATTATTATCCATAGATTAGCAATCACATGTACATTAAGTAAAGTGCAGATAGAACACTAAATGATCGACAAAAATCATGCCAAGACAAGAGACACAAGATGTTGCAGCTAGCAAGGGACAAACCCCAATATGGGGAAACCCTTTGATCAAATCTTCTTTTATCTTCAATAATTCAATAGAGAGAAATAGTACATAAATCTAATTTACATCAGCAACAACAAACCCTAGATTAGCCCTAAACTAGGGCAGACAATATCTTGCAAACCGACTATCGGATCGGCTTGATTCCTTCACCAAAAAATGTGGTCATTTGAGGAGAGTTAGTTCCACCTACAACACAATTTTGAGAGAGAGTTTTATGGTCAACGTCGGTCAAACTTTCGATCTATAGTTGCAGCCCTAAATTCTGCATCCTTCCTTCCACACGTGTGAGAGAGGAGTCCCTTTCTGCACAGTAGGAGAAGAGCCTCTTTTTTGCGCAGGAGAGAGAGAGAGAGAGATGTGATGAGATGTGTGTGTCCAAATGAGGAAAAGACCTCCTTTATTTATATACAAATTTTGATGATGAATAGATGCATCTGTTGGGCTTCTGAGCCTACATGAGTTGTTGGCCGGCTTGATAATTATTCCATAATCAAAATAAATTCATATCTCCATAAATACTTATCGGAATCGGAAGATCTTTAGATCAATCCTACACCTCTCGACGAGAGGAATCTAGGAAAAATATTATCAGCCATGAATAAGGTGACCCACATGGAGTTTGGTCCTAGTTTCCAATTTTAACAGTTCCCTGTCGCTTTTGGTCTTAATAGTTTTGCAAAACACTGTTGCCAACTCATCCATCCCTTCTTACATTGTTTATTAAACCAACAGAGCGAATCGTGCCCTGTGAAACAACCATGAAAGTGTATTGGGGATCAGGCAGTTCGGGAAATTTAAACTAAACATGATTCATAAAGTTGCAATCGCCGATATCCTTTGGCCCCTTATGCCTTAGCCTTGGGGAGTTAGGTGAAAAATGCATGGTAGAAACCTGGGGACTCAAGGCCTAAGCCTTCTGGAGCTAAAAGTCCTTTAGTTGGGACGGGGGCTGATTCTTTGGTATATCGCATTGTAACCAGTCCCAATGCATAATACATAGGACCAACCTACATATGCACCTGGGCCCCTTTTGCAATATCGACGCTCAAAGATCAGGAATCTCTAATCCTTGCCTCTGATTGTACCCTCCCAATTCTTGCGACTGCGATATGTGACGTGGTTTGGCCCATGTGGAAATAGGATAAGGGAGGGCCAACGAGAAGGCTTTAACACATAAAAAACCTTTAGCAACTTATCTACCCAACCTTTGGTTTGAAACATAAAGTGCACATAATCATGCGACCCACTTTATGCCACATGTCTGCCTCGCTTCGGGCCCACGATATCGGGTGTTTCCCCGATATGCACCTTTATAGAACGTCGATTACGTGCTACTCCATGGTTGTGATTACCAATATGCAATTCCCCCCTGTGTCGTAGCCCTTTGTTCTTTGGCTCATTCTGACCACATGCCAGTCCCTATATTAGAGCTCCTTAATTGGAGGATCGTGATCAAAGGCTTCACTACAGAGTGGTGCGTTGTTTCGTTGATCATCGATGGCTGATTGATGTTGTCATCACTGCCATGTGTCACTTCCTGATTGATGACACGTTTCACCCGAATATGCCCCCATAGGTCCCTGAAAATTCCAGATCAGCATGCCACATGTCCTCCATATTGCCACGTCATGATGACATTAGTGCCATGTGGCTTTATCGGGACCAATAGTGCTCTGCCACGTGGCCCCCTGGAGGAGAGAGAAAGGGCCCGCATGCCCTTGGTTTTTCACTACCATCCTTTGTAAAATTGTTTTCGGCCCTCCCGATGCTTTACCACTCACATATCGCAAATCAAGATATCGTAACTTTTTGGAGTTGTAACCCTGTCAGCACGTCGATTCGTCGATCGCTGATGTGTGATGCCCTAGACCCACTGATCGTCGATATGCCTGGACCCTGAATCCTCTCATCGCTGGTATGTGATATCGGTGATCACTTATCACTGATATGTTGATATCTCTTGACTGCCAGGACCTCCGATCTGCAATTTGCGATATCAGTGATCGATTGATTGCTGATCTCACTGCCGTCCCCTACTTCTGTTGGAAACTCCGATTGAAATTTACGATGAGCCTTACCCTTGGTCTTTTTCTCTTCTTTTTTTTTCTGGCTTTCAAAGGGTAGCTTCAATCTACTCTAAATTTTGATCCAGAAGTCCATTTTTGGACTTCCATGTACCGTTGGAAAGATTATTTCAAGCACTATCCAGTGGAGAGGGTTTGATTTTTCTTTGAGAGCTTCCATGGCTTGGAAGATGGCTACCAACTTCTCATTTCTTTTGTCCTCCTTTTAAAATTGGAACTCTGTTTTCATAAAGTGACAACTTTGGCTGCACATAGGGACAGTTCCTTGATAGAAAGGTGCTGAGAACCTGCATACTGTGAACTTCTCTTTTTTGGGCATCGAGTCTTTTTAAACAAGTGAGAATTTTGTGAAAATGGAACTTTAAACAAAAAATTGGAAATTTCATATGATAATTACAACACACACCAATATTTACAATGAGTGCAAGACAACACTTTTTAATTCTGAAAATAGAGTTTGAGGAACTGACCATTTACTAGTAGCTCCAACAATTCACCTTCCAGATTTTCGAGTAGGTACATATTATTTCCTTTTTCTTTTGAAATTTTGAAAGGGTCGAACCAAAGGGAATCAAAATTTCCATGTTTACCTTTTTCTTCCTGTCGGATGTCCCATCGAAGAACTAAATTTGCCGGTTGAAGAGGTCGATCCTTGACCTTTTTGTCAAACAGGGATTTCATCTTTTGTTGGTAATTTTCCAATTTAACCCCCACATGTTCCTTGTTTTCATGGAGCTCAACCAGTTGGTTTATCCTTTGTGTCAAAGCACTTGGTTCCTCCTCAACTTCTTGTAGTAACTTCGCCACTGGCATTGCTAATTGGATTGGGAAGACTGCAGCCTTACCATACACTAGCTTGAAAGGCGATTTTCCAGTGGAACATTTAGGAGTCACTCGGTTAGCCTAGAGTGCAAACTTCAATTGGGTGTCCCAATTCCTCTGATTCTTGGTGATGGTCTTCTTCATCACTCTCACCACAGTTTTATTTGAGGACTCATCTAGGCCATTTCCTTGAGCATAGGAGGTAGTGGATTGCCCTATGATGATATTGAATTTCTGACAGAAGCTATTGAATTTTTTTGATTTGAAGACCTGGGAATTTTCAGTGATGATTGTGATATGGAAACCAAAACGCGATAATATGTTCTCCTCGATAAAATTAATTACCACTAATTCTGTAGCGTTTTTGGCTGGGATGGCCTCTACCCACTTGGTGAAATAATTCGTGGCTGTTAATATCCACTTATGATGACCACTAGAAGGTGGGTTTATCTCTCCTATGAAGTTCAGTCCTCATTGTCGGAAGGCTTCATCCACATGCACTAGGATCTTGGGAAGAGGGGAAAATTTTTGTCTCACAGCAAAGCCTTGGCACTTCTGACATGACTTGACTTGTAAATGCACATTTCGAAATAGTGTAGACTAGTAGAATCCCACTTTGAGGATTTTGTGAGCTGTGGTCTTCCAGCTGTAATGACCTCCACAAACTCCCCCATGAAATTCTTCAATCACTTTATGAGTTTTGCCTTCTACCAAGAATGACAACAAAAATCTCACTAGGTATTTCCAGTAGAGTTGGCCATTGGATATGATATACTTTTGAGCTTGCAGTCTCAACATCCTGTATTTGGATTTGTCCAGCCCTAGTGGGCACCTCAGGAATAAGAGATAATGGATGATATTCTTATACCAGGGTGACCCCTCATATTTAGCATAGATATTTTTCTCTGTTGTTTTAATCCCATTCTGCTGAACTTCTATTATGTCTTCCTTTGTTATCAGGTTTATTCCCAAAGCTTGGCAGCTAGATTAAGATAAAATCTTATCCAACCCTTGGCCTTTTATGAGCTTAGTGGGCTTTATGTATAAATCATATTTGTGTATCTTTGATATCCACCTACCCCTTTTTCCTTCACTATCTCCTTACACAAGTATGTCCTTGACCGCTTTCGTTGGGACAAATGCTGTGATTTCTGACTATAGCACATACACTCGAAATGCCTTCAAAGCTTTGACTAGTGCATATGCTTGTTTCTCCAAGATGTTATATTTCAGCTCAACATCCCTCAGGACTTGGTTGAAGAAGGCAATGGGATGCTCATAACCATCTTTATTTTTCTATAGCAAAACTACAACAATAGTATGCGGAGAAGCAAAAGAAAATATATAGAAAGGCATTGAGTAGTTAGGGATGACTAGTACCGGTGCTTCAGTGAAAGCTTCTTTAATTATAGTAAAAGAATATCGAGAGGTAGGGCTCCATTTGACTTCATTTTCCTTTTTAAGCATATCTGTAATACCCTTCACTATTTCAGCATAGTTGGGTATGAACCTTCTCAAGAAATTGATTCTCCCCAAAAAGACTTGGACCTCTTTCTTATTTATGGGTAGAGGAATGTGACTGATAGCTTTGACTCACTTAGGATCAATTTTCACTCCCTCTTGCACTACTATGTGTCCTAGTAGCTTCCCTTCACTCAGGGAAAACTGAGATTTCTTGGGATTCAAAGATAGTCCATACCTCCTGCATTTCTAAAAGGTGAGCTTCAAGTGGAGGATGTGCTCTTCATCGGTCTTAGAGAAGATTGTGATATCATCCAAATATACCACTACAAACTTGTCTTGCTCCCCTACAAAATCTATATCCATAGCTCTTTGAAAAGTGGCCCCTGCATTCACAAGACCGAAAGGCATGCGAGCATACATGAAAGTTCCCCAAGGGGTGGTGAAAGCAATCTTCTTCTGATCATTAGGGTGAACTGCCACTTGGTTGTAACCAGAGAACCCATCCATCATGGACATTCTAACTGATCCCACCACCTTCTGCAATATATAATCCATCTTGGGTAGTGGGTAATTGTCTTTCAAAGATGCCTTGTTAAGGTTATGAAAATCTACACATAACCTTATTTCTCCATTCTTTTTTCGGACTAGGACTAGGTTGGCCACCCATTCTGAGTACCTTAAAGGCACTATGATTTTAGCCTATAGAAGTTTCCTCACTTATTTTTCAATAGAGGGGAGTAAGAGTGGATTAATCTGCCTAAGCTTATGCTTGCATGGTTTTATTCCACTCTTTAAAGGTATCTTATGATGTATGATGTTAGTATCAAATGATTTTAAATCCTCATAAGACCAAGAAAAAACATCCTTATAGATTTTGAAGAGATTTAAATACCTTTGTTTGTATTGTGAGGGGATTCCCTTTGATAGCCTGACCATCTGGGGTTCATCTTCTGAGCTGATATTGCAATCTTCTACTTTCTCATCCATCTCTGGAGCCATTTCTTTGGAGGCTACATCATTCTGGTTAAATAATCTTTCCAATGGAACTAGCCCACGAGGAATAGTATTCCCTTCCAGTTGTAGAATTTTCTATCTAGCCACCATGTTTTCCCATGAAGTTGGTTCTTGATTTGCCTCTTTTTCCTCTTCTTGATCAATAGTTGAGCTAGTGAACTCCCCAACTACTTCTATAAATCATTTGATCTACTCATCGTCCTCAAATACTTGCCAATTCTTGACATTATCAGGTATATAGGGTTTGTGCCTGACTTCCACCTCGTACTTGAGAAGTGGATTTTGAGGAGATTTGAAATTTCTTTCTGCTATAGCAAGGGAATCAACCATTCTATTTTCTTCTCTGGGAATAAATTGGATATTAAAGGCCAGGAGTAAGTTATCAATTAAATCCCATGCTTCATTCTAGTAAGTCCTCAATCTGGGGTGTTTAGCCTGGCATTGATTTCGTATCTTCTTTACAATCAGCTTGGAGTTCCCATGCATAGTTAAGCATTCAATATTCATATTACTCGTTGTTTGTAGCCCAAGGAGAAATGCATCATAATTTTCCACGTTGTTGGTTGTCTCAAACTCCAGCTTGAATGAGAGGGGTATCAAGCTGCCCTCAAGACTTACCAACAATACTCCTGCTCCATATCCCTTTTTTGAATTCGCTCCATCAAAGTATAATTTCCATACTTTGCTTTTATCTGTGTCCTGGTCATCTAACTGCATCATTAGATGCACATGTGTTTCTTCTAAGATGGTCTCATCTTCTTCTAGGAACAAGAAGGAGAGGTCACTTTCTTTTCCACACACAGGAGATTTCCTAGAACCTTTGGTTAGGGTCACAATTTTTACAAATCTGGACTCTTTGTCAAGAAAAAGGATGGTTCCTTGTGGCTATGAATAGACTATCGAGCCTTAAATCGAGCTATAGTAAAGAATAGGTATCCGATGGTCCAAATTGATGACCTCTTCGACCAAATGAAAGGAACTTCTGTCTTTTCAAAAATCGATCTATGATCCAGTTATCATCAACTAAGAATTAAGGAAAGTGATATCTCTACGACTACATTCTGAATGCGCTTTGGGCATTATGAGTTGATAGTGGTACCACTTGGGTTGACCAATGCAGTAGAATTATTCATGAACCTTATGAATATTGTTTTCTGCAAATATCTCAACCAATTTGTACAAGTCTTCTTATATGATATTCTCATCTACTCCAAAAATGAGAATGAGCATGAAGAACATTTGTAAATAGTACTAGCTTGGCTCAAGGAACACCAATTATATGGAAAGTTATCCAAGTGTTCCTCCTTTGAGAATAAGATTCATTACTTAGGTCATATTATATTTGGTGAAGGGATCTCAGTTGATCCTGAGAAAGTAAAAACAATCATGGAATTGCCAATACTAAAGAATGCACATGAAGTGCGAAGTTTTATGGGTTTCGTTGAATATTATCGAAGGTTTGTAGACGGGTTTTCAAAAATTGCAAAGCCTATCAGAACCCTCCAGTGTAAAGGAGTTAATTACGAGTGGACCGAAGAATGTCACAGAGCATTCTCTGAACTTAGAAAAGATTTTTGACCAGTGCACCAATGTTGCGAGTCCCTGATATGGACAAAGATTTTATTGTATGTACTGATGCATCCAATCAAGGATTAGGTGCAGTGTTAATACAAGATAGAGGCGTAATAACAGATGCCCCAGGAAGTTAAATCCTCATGAAGAACTCTATGACACACACGATTTAGAGTTAGATGTTGTAGTGCTAGCTTTAAAGATATGGAGACGCTACCTGATAGGGAGAAGCTTTATTCTCAAAGGCGACCATCAAAGTCTACAATATTTGTTTTCCCAAAGGGACTTGAATGATAGACAAAGACGATGGAGTGAATTCTTAAGTGAGTATGAAATTGGAACTTCATACATTAAAGGGAAGGAGAATGTTGTGGCAGATGCTTTGAGTAGAAGACCAAGGATCTTTTCCCTCATAACTATCAAGGTAGAATTGATGAAACAAGCACTAGAACATCTCGTGAAAGAGGGTATTTAAAAATGAGATTTGGGCTTGATAATAAAAATCCAAAAGAACCTAATTTTGAGGGATATGAACTAGAAGATGATGGACTTTTGTGATTCCATGGAATGATGTACATTCATGATAGTAGGGATCTCTGAAACACCATCCTTGAGGAAGCCCATAGAGCATTGTATTGTGCATACCCTGGCGTCAAAAAAATGTATGTTGATACAAATAAACTCTTCTTTTGGGTAGGCATGAAATGCGATATTGTCCAATTCGTTGCAAAATGTCTCAAATGTCAACAAGTGAAGGCTGACCATTGTCATTAAACATGTCTCCTACAACCTCATGACATTCCTATGACCAAAGGGTTGATAATTTCTATGGATTTTATCTCCAGGCTACCTCTTACTCCATAAAGGCATAATGCCATTCTAGTTGTGGAGGATAAATTAATGAAAAACACCCATTTTATTCCTGTAAGAGATACCTACGAAGTTACTGATGTAGCTCGGGTATTTATAAATGAAATTATCATATTTCATAGAGTACCTAAGAGGATCATATTAGATAGAGATTCATGATTTATTTCAAGATTTTGGACTTGTATGCAGTTAGCCTTAAGAAATCAACTAAATTTAAGTACAACTTATCATCTTGAGACTCATGGACAAATAGAAAGGGTAAATCAAGTACTAGAAGATATGTTGAGGATGTATTTTATGGACCAGAAAACACATTCGGAAAAGTACTTGCCATTAGTTGAATTTTGATACAATAATAATTATCATAGTTCAATAAGGATGCCTCTATTTGAAGCATTGTATGACAAACCTTGTAGAACATTGTTAAGTTGGGATAGGTTAGAAGACCGAGTAATAATGGGACCAAAATTAATTCAAGAGATGGAAGAATATGTAAAACGAATTAGATAACGATTAAAGGAGGCACAAGATAGACAACAATTTTATGTTGATACTCACAAGACAGATAAGAATTATGAAGTAGGGGATCAAGTTTTCATCCGCACCAGACCTAACAAGGTTGTCACCCCAATTTATTAGAACATTTAAAGTTCTGGAAAATGTTAGACTTGTCGCCTATCATCTTGCACTGCCACCCCACTTGCATAAAGTTTATAATGTTTCTCATGTATATGTACGAAGACATTATATAGATTAAAAATCGCATAACCTTCAATGGAAGGAATTGTAGGTATTGAACGAGGTAACCATATCGATCGAACCATTACGTAGACTGGAACATAGGGTTCAACAGCTAAAGAGTCACCTAGTAGACCAAGTTAAGGTCTAGTGGGACAAGTATAACCCTGGATCGGCTACTTGGGAAGATACATGAACCATATGTCAAAGTTACCCCAACTTGTGTTGATTTTGAAAAACTTAGAACCTTATTTTGTATATAACTACTTTATTTTAGTTAAATACTTAATACTACCATTTTGAACTAGCACATGTAAAAATGAGAGAGGAGTCCCTTTCTGCGCAGTGGGAGAAGAGCCTCTTTTCTGCGTAGGAGAGAGAGAGAGATGTGATGAGATGTGTGTCTCCAAACGAGGAAAAGACCTCCTGTATTTATATACATATGTTGATGATGAATAGATGCGTCTGTTGGGCTTCTGAGCCTACATGAGTTGTTGGTCGGCTTGATAATTATTCCATATTCAAAATAAATTCATATCTCCATAAATACTTATCGGAATCGGATGATATTTAGATCAATCCTACACCTCTCGACGAGAGGAATCTAGGAAAAATATTATCAGCCATGAATAAGGTGACCCACATGGAGTTTGGTCCTAGTTGCCAATTTTAACACTCCCTCTCAGCTAGGGAGAACTTCATCAGCAATTCATCTGTCTGTTGCTACTATTCATCCATCAAATGCACTGCCCTGTACAGCTTGACCCCCGCTCTACTTTGCTCTATTTTGCCTTGTGCTAATCTGCTCTGCTCTGCTCTGTTCTACTCTGCTCAAATTATGAAGAAGAAGAAATTATCGAGGATGTATCATACCATCCTCCACTGATTCAAAGTCAGTCTCAGAGTGTGTACCACTGGTCCCAGACCAATCCTTAACTGACCCGAAGTCAATGTCATAGTGGGTACAACTCCTACCACTGGTCCCAGACTAGTATCATTGATCCCAGATCAATGAAGGTCATCCTAGCATAGGGAGTATGGTAGATACATCGATGCGTCCATCGATACTACTATGGTCCCTATCCTCATTTCCTTGCTCATTGATCAGATGAGAGGTACTTCCCATGAGTCCCAGACTACATGGGTAGGATGCCTCGACAGGAGAACTAATCATCCTGGCCCACAGGAGAGCGAATCATCCTGTTCCACAATTGCCATGGAGAACACATCATCCAGGCCTCACATGAGAACTAATCATCTCGCTACACAATCGTCATGGAGAATACATTATCCAGAACTCACAGGAGAACTGATCATCCTATTACATAATTGCCATGGGGTGTCATAGGGAAAGTTTTGATTCTTTTACCCTATACACATACACCATCAGGGGATGGTGAGTCACCCTGTGGTCATATGTCGCTCCAAGAAGTACCCTGAGCCCCCCCGGAGCTCCATACATCATATAGGACCCTCATCCACTTCGGCCATTGTTACATCATCTTTTTCCTTTGGTTCCCTAGTGTCAGCTGCTTGAGAACTCCTTAAAGTAGGAAGATTGTTCACCTTGCTGAGAGCCATATCTTCATCAAAGGTGACATTATGATTAATCATGACTTCCCTTTGACTAGCTACATAGATTCTATAGCCCTTAGTATTTTCACCATAGCCCACGAAGATTCCTTTCTTTCCAGATGCACCGAATTTATTCCTTTTAGCTTTCGGCACATGGAAATATACAGGGCTTCCAAAAATTCTAAAATGAGATACGTCAAGTTTCTTACCGGTGAAAATTTCTTCAGGAGTCTTGGAACCCAATGCTTGATGAGGGCATTAGTTTTTTACATATACGATGATGTTTGCAGCTTCGGCCCATAGAAACTTCGAAAGTCTTTGATCATGGAGCATGGAATAGACAACTTCCACAATCATACGCTTCTTCCTTTCCGCCACGCCATTTTGTTCAGGAGTATATGGTGTAGTAGTCTCCCTCTTAATGCCAGCCTCTTTACAAAAGTCATGAAACTTGTTAGATTCATATTCAGTCCCATTATCAGTCCTTAAGATCTTGATCTTCTTTTCGGTTTGATTCTTGATCAACGCTTTGAAGTGTCGAAACCAAGAGAACACTTCATCCTTCTTTTTCAAGAACTATATACAAGTCCTTCGAGAATAGTCATCTATAAAAGTAAGGTAATATGAATATCCTCCCAAGGAGTTCACAGGCATCATACCAGATATGTCTGAGTGAACCAACTGTAATATATCAGAGGTCTTGCTTTGGCTTGAGGGGAATGGTACCCTTTTGAGCTTTCCTTTGGCACATCCTGAACATACACCTCTTTCTCTAATCGGAATTCGACCATCCTTATCACCATTTGTCTTACATCGGGTAGAGATTTATAATGAAGGTGAGAAAACCTCCGATACCAAAGTTCGGACTAAAGAGATGTGTCACAAGACATGACACTTAGCGGACTTCCACTGACCTGATATAATGAATCAACTCGAAACCCAAGAGTAAAGGCATCTTTAACATTGTTTTTCCATACGCGTACCTTGCCATCACTGAAGGTCACCTTGTAGCCTTTGTCTTCCATTGCTGAGATGGACACCATGTTCTTTTTTAGGTCAAGTACATATAAGACATCTTGTAAGTGGATTGTATTACCTTGATTCAATTTAAGAGAGACATTGCCTACACCTTTCATGGGATATTTCATACTATCTCCAAGGAAAATTTGCAGGTTAGTTTCTTTCTCTATCAGATTATGGAGAACTTCTTTGTAACCAGTGAAGTGCCTTGAGGCACCACTATCAATAAGCCAATTTCCTAGTGAGTTCGGAGGAGCAGAGGTAGATAGAGCAGCTGGTAGATAATATTCATCCTGTTTATTGTCAAAAGTGTTAGATTCATACCTGGAATTTCTAGCCTTCTTGAATGGTTGTCCTCTTCCTTGATTTCCAACATTCCTTTTACCTCTACTATTAGATTTTCCATTCCATTGATTGCCATGAGAGGGATTTTGATCGTTGTCTTGGTGAGAGTTCCTTATATCAGGGCATTCCCTTGCATAGTGACCTGCTGTATCGCAAATGTAACATCGTCCTTTTCTTCCACCCTTAGGTCCAGCCTTTCTATTTGATTTAGTCCCAGAATTATTTATTTTCTTAGCATGAGAAGGAAAGGCATCAGGAGGACCTTTAGGCATGGGCATTTCTTGCTCTTCTATAATTGTTTCTTCTTGAATGCATCTTGCCATTAAATCCTCGAAACCAGCAATTACGTTATTGTTGAGAAGAGTAGTCCTAAACACGTACCATTCGGATGGTAATCCTCCAAGGGTTGAGAGTGCCATTTCCCTATCAGTAATAATTTCTCCAATAGATAGGATATCGTTCTTGATCTCGATGATTCTTAAGAAATATGCTTGCATGCTCTCATCTCTGCCCTTCTTAATTTCCTTTAGCTTATTTTTAAGAAACAAGAATTGATTTGCATCATTAACTTTAAATAAACTCACCAGTAGATTTCCTTGGAGGTGTTCAGGTCAGAGATGTAGGCCACCAAGCACTTTTCGATAGAGTCCTGGATGATCTTCTTTGTTTTGACTTCACCGGTTTTCTATTTGTTCCTGGCAGCAGTAGGTGCATTTGATGGAGGTTCAACAATATTGCCTCTCACATGGTCCAACACTCCTTGATCTTCTAAGGTTAGATCGAGAGACATCTTCCATCCGTGATAGTTAGACTTCTCACGGAGCTTGTCTTCGGCAGGGAAGAGTGTTGAGGACCCCATAGTTATTTTTAGGATAACCTTGCCAATCTTCTCTTCGGTGCTTGCTCTTGCTCTTGCTCGGGCTTTGTCTTCACCTCAGCTTTGATACCATGTTAAGTTATGGTATGTTCTATTCTTAGAGCAGTTTACTTCTTTTTATTATTATTATCCATAGATTAGCAATCACATGTACATTAAGTAAAGTGCAGATAGAACACTAAATGATCGACAAAAATCATGCCAAGACAAGAGACACAAGATGTTGCAGCTAGCAAGGGACAAACCCCAATATGGGGAAACCCTTTGATCAAATCTTCTTTTATCTTCAATAATTCAATAGAGAGAAATAGTACATAAATCTAATTTACATCAGCAACAACAAACCCTAGATTAGCCCTAAACTAGGGCAGACAATATCTTGCAAACCGACTATCGGATCGGCTTGATTCCTTCACCAAAAAATGTGGTCATTTGAGGAGAGTTAGTTCCACCTACAACACAATTTTGAGAGAGAGTTTTATGGTCAACGTCGGTCAAACTTTCGATCTATAGTTGCAGCCCTAAATTCTGCATCCTTCCTTCCACACGTGTGAGAGAGGAGTCCCTTTCTGCACAGTAGGAGAAGAGCCTCTTTTTTGCGCAGGAGAGAGAGAGAGAGAGATGTGATGAGATGTGTGTGTCCAAATGAGGAAAAGACCTCCTTTATTTATATACAAATTTTGATGATGAATAGATGCATCTGTTGGGCTTCTGAGCCTACATGAGTTGTTGGCCGGCTTGATAATTATTCCATAATCAAAATAAATTCATATCTCCATAAATACTTATCGGAATCGGAAGATCTTTAGATCAATCCTACACCTCTCGACGAGAGGAATCTAGGAAAAATATTATCAGCCATGAATAAGGTGACCCACATGGAGTTTGGTCCTAGTTTCCAATTTTAACAGTTCCCTGTCGCTTTTGGTCTTAATAGTTTTGCAAAACACTGTTGCCAACTCATCCATCCCTTCTTACATTCTTTATTAAACCAACAGAACCAATCGTGCCCTGTGAAACAATCATGCAAGTGTATTGGGGATCAGGCAGTTCGGGAACTTTAAACTAAACATGATTCATAAAGTTGCAATCGCCGATATCCTTTGGCCCCTTATGCCTTAGCCTTGGGGACTTAGGTGAAAAATGCATGGTAGAAACCTGGGGACTCAAGGCCTAAGCCTTCTGGAGCTAAAAGTCCTTTAGCTGGGACGGGGGCTGATTCTTTGATATATCGCATTGTAACCGGTCCCAATGCATAATACATAGGACCAAACTACATATGCACCTGGGCCCCTTTTGCAATATCGACGCTCAAAGATCAGGAATCTCTAATCCTTGCCTCTGGTTGCACCCTCCCAATTCTTGCGATTGCGATATGTGACGTGGTTTGGCCCATGTGGAAAGAGGATAAGGGAGGGCCAACGCGAAGGCTTTAACACATAAAAAACCTTTAGCAACTTCTCCACCCAACCGTTGGTTTGAAACATAAAGTGCACATAATCATGCGACCCACCTTATGCCACCTGTCTGCCTCGCTTCGGGCCCACGATATCGGGTGTTTCCCCGATATGCACCTTTATAGAACGTCGATTACATGCTACTCCATGGTTGTGATTACCGATATGCAATTCCCCCCTGTGTCTTAGCCCTTGGTTCTTTGACTCATTCTGACCACATGCCAGTCCCTATATTAGAGCTCCTTAATTGGAGGATCGTGATCAAAGGCTTCACTACAGAGTGGTGCGTTGTTTCGTTGATCATCGATGGCTGATTAATGTTGTCATCACTGCCATGTGTCACTTCCTGATTGATGACACGTTTCACCCGAATATGCCCCAATAGGTCCCTAAAAATTCCAGATTAGCATGCCACATGTCCTCTATATTGCCACGTCATGATGACATTAGTGCTATGTGGATTTATCGGGACCAATAGTGCTCTGCCACGTGGCCCCCTGGAGGAGAGAGAAAGGGCGCGCATGCCCTTGGTTTTTCACTACCATCCTTTGTAAAGTTGTTTTCGGCCCTCTCGATGCTTTACCACTCACATATCGCAAATCAAGATATCGTAACTTTTTGGAGTTGTAACCCTGTCAACACGTCGATTCATCGATCGCTGATGTGTGATGCCCTAGACCCACTGATCGTCGATATTCCTGGACCCTGAATCCTCTCATCGCTGGTATGTGATATCGGTGATCACTTATCACTGATATGTTGATATCTCTTGACTGCCATGACCTCCGATCTGCAATTTGCTATATCAGTGATCGATTGATTGCTGATCTCACTGCCGTCCCCTACTTCTGTTGGAAACTCCGATTGAAATTTACGATGAGCCTTACCCTTGGTCTTTTTCTCTTCTTTTTTTTTCTGGCTTTCAAAGGGTAGCTTCAATCTACTCTAAATTTTGATCCAGAAGTCCATTTTTGGACTTCCATGTACCGTTGGAAAGATTATTTCAAGCACTATCCAGTGGAGAGGGTTTGATTTTTCTTTGAGAGCTTCTATGGCTTGGAAGATGGCTACAAACTTCTCATTTCTTTTGTCCTCCTTTTAAAACTGGAACTCTGTTTTCATAAAGTGACAACTTTGGCTGCACATAGGGACAGTTCCTTGATAGCAAGGTGCTGAGAACCTGCATACTGTGAACTTCTCTTTTTTGGGCATGGAGTCTTTTTAAACAAGTGAAAATTTTGTGAAAATGGAACTTTAAACAAAAAACTGGAAATTTCATATGATAATTACAACACACACCAATATTTACAATGAGTGCAAGACAATACCTTTTAATTCTGGAAATAGAGTTTGAGGAACTGACCATTTACTAGTAGCTCCAACAATTCACCTTCCAGATTTTGGAGAAGGTACATATTATTTCCTTTTTCTTTTGAAATTTTGAAGGGGTCGAACCAAAGGGAATCAAAATTTCCATGATTACCTTTTTCTTCCTGTCGGATGTCCCATCGAAGAACTAAATTTGCCGGTTGAAGAGGTCGATCCTTGACCTTTTTGTCAAACAGGGATTTCATCTTTTGTTGGTAATTTTCCAATTTAACCCCCACATGTTCCTTGTTTTCATGGAGCTCAACCAGTTGGTTTATCCTTTGTGTCAAAGCACTTGGTTCCTCCTCAACTTCTTGTAGTAACTTCGCCACTGGCATTGCTAATTAGATTGGGAAGACTGCAGCCTTACCATACACTAGCTTGAAAGGCGATTTTCCAATGGAACATTTAGGAGTCACTCGGTTAGCCTAGAGTGCAAACTTCAATTGGGTGTCCCAATTCCTCTGATTCTTGGTGATGGTCTTCTTCATCACTCTCACCACAGTTTTATTTGAGGACTCATCTAGGCCATTTCCTTGAGCATAGGAGGTAGTGGATTGCCCTATGATGATATTGAATTTCTGACAGAAGCTATTGAATTTTTTTGATTTGAAGACCTGGGAATTTTCAGTGATGATTGTGATATGGAAACCAAAACGCGATAATATGTTCTCCTCGATAAAATTAATTACCACTAATTCTGTAGCGTTTTTGGCTGGGATGGCCTCTACCCACTTGGTGAAATAATTCGTGGATGTTAATATCCACTTATGCTGGCCACTGGAAGGTGGGTTTATCTCTCCTATGAAGTTCAGTCCTCATTGTCGGAAGGCTTCATCCACATGCACTAGGATCTTGGGAAGAGGGGAAAATTTTTGTCTCTCAGCAAAGACTTGGCACTTCTGACATGACTTGACTTGTAAATGCACATTTCCAAATAGTGTAGGCTAGTAGAATCCCACTTTGAGGATTTTGTGAGCTGTGGTCTTCCAGCTGTAATGACCTCCACAAACTCCCCCATGAAATTCTTCAATCACTTTATGAGTTTTGCCTTCTACCAAGAATAACAACAAAAATCCCACTAGGTCTTTCCAGTAGAGTTGACCATTGGATATGATATACTTTTGAGCTTGCAGTCTCAACATCCTGTATTTGGATTTGTCCAGCCCTAGTGGGCACCTCAGGAATAAGAGATAATGGATGATATTCTTATACCAGGGTGATCCCTCATATTTAGCATAGATATTTTTCTCTGTTGTTTTAATCCCATTCTGCTGAACTTCTATTCTGTCTTCCTTTGTTATCAGGTTTATTCCCAAAGCTTGGCAGTTAGATTATGATAAAATCTTAGCCAACCCTTGGCCTTTTATGAGCTTAGTGGGCTTTATGTATAAATCATATTTGTGTATCTTTGATATCCACCTACCCCTTTTTCCTTCACTATCTCCTTACACAAGTATGTCCTTGACCGCTTTCGTTGGGACAAATGCTGTGATTTCTGACTATTGCACATACACTCGAAATGCCTTCAAAGCTTTGACTAGTGCATATGCTTGTTTCTCCAAGATGTTATGTTTCAGCTCAACATCCCTCAGGACTTGGTTGAAGAAGGCAATGGGATGCTTATAACCATCTTTATTTTTCTATAACAAAACTACAACAATAGTATGCGGAGAATCAAAAGAAAATATATAGAATGGCATTGAGTAGTTAGGGATGACTAGTACCGGTGCTTCAGTGACAGCTTCTTTAATTATAGTAAAAGAATATCGAGAGGTAGGGCTCCATTTGACTTCAATTTCCTTGTTAAGAATATCTGTAATACCCTTCACTATTTCAGCATAGTTGGGTATGAACCTTCTCAAGAAATTGATTCTCCCCAAAAAAACTTGGACCTCTTTCTTATCTATGGGTAGAGGAATGTGACTAATAACTTTGACTCACTTAGGATCACTTTTCACTCCCTCTTGCACTACTATGTGTCCTAGTAGCTTCCCTTCACTCAGGGAAAACTGAGATTTCTTGGAATTCAAAGATAGTCCTTACCTCCTGCATTTCTATAAGGTAAGCTTCAAGTGGAGGATGTGCTCTTCATCGGTCTTAGAGAAGATTGTGATATCATCCAAATATACCACTACAAACTTGTCTTGCTCCCCTACAAAATCTATATCCATAGCTCTTTGAAAAGTGGCCCCTGCATTCACAAGACCGAAAGGCATGCGAGCATACATGAAAGTTCCCCAAGGGGTGGTGAAAGCAATCTTCTTATGATCATTAGGGTGAAATGCCACTTGGTTGTAACTAGAGAACCCATCCATCATGGACATTCTAACTGATCCCACCACCTTCTGCAATATATAATCCATCTTGGGTAGTGGGTAATTGTCTTTCAAAGATGCCTTGTTAAGGTTATGAAAATCTACACATAACCTTATTTCTCCATTCTTTTTTCGGACTAGGACTAGGTTGGCCACCCATTCTGAGTACCTTAAAGGCACTATGATTTTAGCCTATAGAAGTTTCCTCACTTATTTTTCAATAGAGGGGAGTAAGAGTGGATTAATCTGCCTAAGCTTCTGCTTGCATGGTTTTATTCCACTCTTTAAAGGTATCTTATGATGTATGATGTTAGTATCAAATGATTTTAAATCCTCATAAGACCAAGAAAAAACATCCTTATAGATTTTGAAGAGATTTAAATACCTTTGTTTGTATTGTGAGGGAATTCCCTTTGATAGCCTGACCATCTGGGGTTCATCTTCTGAGCTGATATTGCAATCTTCTACTTTCTCATCCATCTCTGGAGCCATTTCTTTGGAGGCTACATCATTCTGGTTAAATAATCTTTCCAATGGAACTAACCCACGAGGAATAGTATTCCCTTCCAGTTGTAGAATTTTCTATCTAGCCACCATGTTTTCCCATGAAGTTGGTTCTTGATTTGCCTCTTTTTCCTCTTCTTGATCAATAGTTGAGCTATTGGACTCCCCAAATACTTCTATAAATCATTTGATCCACTCATCGTCCTCAAATACTTGCCAATTCTTGACATTATCAGGTATATAGGGTTTGTGCCTGACTTCCACCTCGTACTTGAGAAGTGGATTTTGAGGAGATTTGAAATTTCTTTCTGCTATAGCAAGGGAATCAACCATTCTATTTTCTTCTCTGGGAATAAATTGGATATTAAAGGCCAGGAATAAGTTATCAATTAAATCCCATACTTCATTCTAGTAAGTCCTCAATCTGGGGTGTTTAGCCTGGCATTGATTTCGGATCTTCTTTACAATCAGCTTGGAGTTTCCATGCATAGTTAAGCATTCAATATTCATATTCCTCGTTGTTTGTAGCCCAAGGAGAAATGCTTCATACTTTTCCACGTTGTTGGTTGCCTCAAACTCCAGCTTGAATGAGAGGGGTATCAAGCTGCCCTCAAGACTTACCAACAATACTCCTGCTCCATTTCCCTCTTTTGAATTCGCTCCATCAAAGTATAATTTCCATACTTTGTTTTTATCTGTGTCCTGGTCATCTAACTGCATCATTAGATGTACTTGTGTTTCTTCTAAGATGGTCTCATCTTCTTCTAGGAACAAGAAGGAGAGGTCACTTTCTTTTCCATACACAGGAGAATTCCTAGAACCTTTAGTTAGGGTCACAATTTTTACAAATCTGGACTCTTTGTACAACCTCCTTTCTTCACCTCCAAAAGTGGGAATAGTGGCATAAGTTAGATCTAATTTGATAGAGCCCCCCACCTTGGAACCCCAAGACCTAGATAGGAGCATGCTGAATCTAGGGGGAATATCTGCCACTACTATGTCCATCGCTATGCTCTTCACAGGGATCTGAGCCAAGTTTACCACCGGATATTTTATCATTCCCAAGCATTTGACCCTCTTGGAGTCAAAGGAGTATAGGTCCTTGTAGGGTATGGTGATCTGCAAGCCAAGTTGTTCCATCACGGCTAAGGGCATGAGGTTATGCGAGGCTCCAGAGTCCAACATATAGTTGTGAAATAAGAGGTCATGAATTACTAGGGTCACATAGAAGGGTGCAGTGGAGAGATCAAGTTCTTTGACATGAGGCCAAAAGACAACCAATGGTCTCTCTTCTTTAAGGCTTAAACAATCATGGATCAGTATTGCGGTGGATGGAAGCATGAACTAGGAGACTTGAGCTTTATAAGTGGGTTGTTTTAGAAGTTCAATTAGGGGAACATGGATCTTTACCTTCTCAAGTTCCTTCTGAAGATTGAATGCATACTGGTCCTTTTCTATGCCTTTGAGCTCTATCCCTTTTTCTTTATCACCGATAGTTTTTATCAAAATGGGTGCCTTCTCTTCTGTGTTTTCCTTTGAGCTATTGCATTCCTTAGTCAAGGATACTTTTACTTTGGATATGTCAGGGTTAAACTTCCCTTGTCCTTTATTTAACACAGGGGGAACATTTTTGGGAGCAGTTTCCTCTTGCTATTCAGGTTCCCTCGACCTATTTTTTGAATATCTGAGGTCATAATTTTGATGTAGCTATTCTTGCATGAAATCCACAATTTTATTACAATAATCCCCTATGTCTTCCTCATGTACTACTGCTTCTCTATCATGGCGCATCTCATGGTGAGCCATGTTTTCCTATTCCTCTTCAGAGAAGGAGGAATACAAATTTCCTTGCATCTCATGTGTATCTGGTGATTGATCATCTAGATAATCTTCTATATATAGAGGAGGATGGATTTGATCGAGTTGATATTTTCTTTGCCTTTGAAGTATCTACAATGGTGGCCTTCTCTAATGTGGATTATAACCTCAGTTGTTACCTTGAGTATTCCATTTCAGGAGAATCTTGTTCTCAAGCTCAAGCTTCACCACCTTATGAGATAAAATCTTAATGAGTTTATCCATTTATTCCCACTTTAGATATGGTAATTCTTTAGCTTGACCAGAGGAGGAAGTTTCTTCTTTCCCCTTTTTCTTCTTAGTAGGTTCATTCTTTCCTCTTGACTTCCCCGCTGAGCTGAAATTTGCTTCCACCTCAAGAGCATCAACTTGGAGTTGATCCAAAGTACGAGACTTCCTCTCCCTTAGGGTAAAGACAAATTTAGACTCAAAGGCTCCCACAAATACTACACAAGCAACAATTTGAGGAGGATTTATCTCAGCAGGAAATTTATTATATTACTTATTGAACCTTTTTATGTAAAATATCCTCTTCTGGCTTCTTCCTTATAGCATTGAACTCTACGAGGACTTAATCATTATCTCTCTTTTCACCCTACTTTTGTGTGAAATAGTTTTTGAGTTCTTCCCAAGTGTTGATGGATGCATTGGGTAGGGCTTTAAACCACTTTCTGGCTTCTCCATCAAGGGATTGCACAAGGAGTCTCAGGAACACATCCAATGGTTCTGCATTTAGATTCTCAGCAAAAGCATAGAAGGTTTCAATGTGTCTTTATGCAGTGTTTTCGTCTTCCCCATTGAACCTAGGTAAAATATTTAGGTAGTCCCGAGGCATAACACTTAGGGGTCAAGGTAAAACAAGAGGGGAATATTTATTCAGTAAGAAGCCCAAAACAACCATCTGGATTAATGGGGGAGGATTAATATTTACAGGAGGAACTTGGGCCAAAACCACAGTGGTTGGAGTAACTAGGTTGAGAGTAGTGTGATTGAGTGTATAGTGGATATTGCTATTATTGAGGATATATTTACCTTTTTCAATCTCAGGAGGAGGAGGAAATGAAACGAAAGGAGTCGTAACTGAGATTTCTTTCTCTTCGATCTCTGATTTGGGGGCATGATTCTCTAGCTCATCTTCTGCAGGGTATATAAGGACCTTAGGAGTAAAATATGAGTAGTGGATGGTAGCGTGTTGGGAGATGGAGGAGTAAGCTTCAAAGAACAATGAGACAGTAGCACAGGTAGTAGGAGTTTTCTCCTTCCAGACTCTCCTGAAAATGAAGGAGTTTTCTACTGAGAGGTATTTAAGCGAGTGTTAGGCTTTCTAAAAGCCAGGATGATAAATGATAATGAGATTTGTGGAGTCACCAAGGTGATGAGGATGCAATCAGAATGTGTTTGCTCACCTACACAAAGAGTGCTTAACTTATCATAGCCCAAAGGAAAAATCCTTCAATACCTTCCCTAGAAATGATGCCAAAAGATATTGTCGCTTCCAGAGACAACCTCAGATTGCTTACAAGACCAGTGCCTGGTAACATCTAGATTTTATGTGTCTTATATGATCTTCAGGAAACCAGAGACATCATATACATTTTATACACATATGTAAATACAAATATACAATAAACAACATGGGTTGGTTCCTTCATCCAAGGACATAAGCCATGTATTTCTGGTATCCTTTCACATATACAACTCATAAGAATATAGGTATAAACTAGTGGAGGCTGAGTAATTCGAGGACCTATAGTTTAATAAGATTTTGCAAAGTAATGAAAGAAGAGAAGGAGATAGACTAACTCATCACATAGAGCTCAAGACATCAAAAATTCTACACTTGTCTAAGTTAGAGATAGACATAATGAATGAAAGAGGATTGGATGTTGTGATTCATGGAGTGCACTTTTAAAGATATAATCTCAAAGATACATACAAACATTTGCATTAACAAATCAATACAAATGAATTTGTAAGAACATATGAAATATTTCTGGTAGCTACAATTACATGAAATCAGAGAGGAAATGTCAAAATAATGGAATTTAACATAGAGGTAACATAATGTAGTACTTGAAGGTTGAAATCGCCACTATTTCATTTATATCTTGAAAGATGCAAATCTTGAAGTCATAGAGCTTCAAAAATAACATGTAGTTTTTCTTTAGAATCCACAACCTCTTCTAAGAGTTTCTTCCTCCCTTTTATAAGGAGATGGAGAACGTGAAAATCAAAAAATATCTCAGGCTAGAACTTCCAACAACCTTCATGACTAGTTGTCCCAGTGTGTTGGCTCTGTCACCTCCAATTATTACAATCGAAAGATACTTTTCTTGGAAATAAAACAGAATAACAATATCAATAAAAAAAAATAAAACAAAATTAACAAGTGAACTGAAATGATGGTCCTGTAGAAAATATCTCCACGCCACTCTCTTTGCTGGCCTCTGGTTCAATTGAGTTTCTGCTACATCATGCCTCATGCTCTCTCGGCTAGTTCCCCGTTGCTTTTGGTCTTACCAGTTTTGCTTCTTCTCTCACAGGAAGAAGGAGATATCACCCATGATGGTCACAATGGATTTTGAACACTATTGCCAACTCATCCGTCCCTTCTTCAATTCTTTATTAAACCAATGGAACCAATCATGCCCTATGAAACAATCATGCAAGTGTATCACGGATCGGGCAATTCAGGAACTTTAAATTGAATAGGATTCATAAAGTTGCGATCGTCGATCTCCTTTGGCCCCATATGCCTTAGCCCCAGGGAATTAGGTGAAAAATGCATGGTAGAAACTTGGGGACTCAAGGCCTAAGCCTTCTAGAGCTAAAAGTCATTTAGCTGGGACGGGGGTTAATTCTTTGATATATCACATTGTAACTGGTCCCAACGCATAATACGTAGGACCAAACTATATATGCGCTTGGCCCCCCTTTGCAATATCGGTGCTCAGAGATCGAGAATATATAATCCTTGCCTCTAGTTTCACCCTCCCAATCCTTGCGATTGCGATATGCGACGTGGCTTGGCCCACGTGGAAATAGGATAAGGGAGGGCCAGCGCGAAGGCTTTATCACATAAAAAACTTTAGCAACTTCTCCACCCAACTGTTGGTCTGAAACATAAATCACACATAATCGTGCGACTCGCCTTATGCCACATGTACGCCTCGCTTCGGGCCCACTATATCGAGTGTTTCCACGATATGCACCTTTATAGAATGTCGATTACATGTTGCTTCATGGTTGCAATCGCCGTCCTACTTCTTAGCCCTTGGTTCTTTTACTCATTTTGACCGTGTTCCAGTCCCTGTATTGGAGCCCCTCATTGGAGGATTGTGATCAGAGGATTCAATATGGGGTGGTACGTTGTTTCATCGATGGCTGATGGCTGATCGATGACATCATCATTGCCATGTGTCACTTCCTGATTGGTGACATGTGTCACTTGGATATGCCCCCATAAGTCCTTGAAAATGCCAGATCAACATGCCACGTGTCATCTATACTGCCACGTCATGATGATGTTAGTGCCATGTGGTTGTATCAGGACCAATAGTGCTCTACCACGTGGCCACCCGGAGGAGAGAGAAAGGGCCTACTTGCCCTTGGTTTTTCGCTGCCATCCTTTCTTAAAAAAATTTCGGCCTTCCCAATGCTTTACCACTCACATATTGCAAATTGTGATATCACAACTTTTTGGAGTTGTAAACTTGTTGGTGCATTGATTCCTCGATCACCGATGTGAGATTCCCTGGACTCGCCGACCACCGATATGCCTGGACCCTGAAACCCCCGATCGCCAGTATGCGATATTGGCGATCGCTGATCGCTGATATGCCAATATGTCGATAAGTCTTGACTGCCAGGACCTCTAATCTACGATTTGAGACATCGATGATCACTTGATCATTGATCTCACTACCCTCCCCTACTACTACTAGAAACTTTGATTGTGATTTGCGATGAGCCTTACCCTTGGTCTTTTTCTCTTTGTTTTCTGACTTTCCAAGGGTATCTTCAATCTTCTCTAACTTTTGATACAGAAGTCCATTTTTGGACTTCCATGTACTGTTGGAAAGCTTATTCCGAGCACTATCTAGTGGCAAGGGTATTATTTTTCTTTGAGAGCTTTTGTGGCTTAGAATATGGCTTCAAACGTCTTGTTTCTTTTGTCCTCTTTGTACAACCGAAACTTTGTCAGAAGGTGACAACATGTGGAATGCACATAAACTATTATTTAAATACTTTTTGTTTTGAATATATTGATGCATTTGTTATAATCTATGGATGCGTGTTTACATCACAGATATCAATGTTACCAAACTGACTACGTGATTAAAAAACCCCTGGAACAATTGAGGCTTAACGAGATTCCATGATAGGATGTTGACCCTAGTCGCACCAGGAGGGGTGGAGGTATTACCCACCGTTTATCCTCCAAAACCTCGAGTCATGGGAGGATTGTACGAATCACGCTCCCCTAGACGTGTGATGATGACTGCCAGATGCCTACTGAGAGATTAGGTCAATATAAGATGTTGTCACTCTTGAGGGTTATGAATGTTTAGATCATATAACTGACGATGTGGCATATTCAAATAGAGGGCGGATAGGATGGGAGCAGAAGATATTATGAAGGATAGGATGATTCTAGAATAGCTTGGGAGCTCGAATGAGGTAGGGCCTGACTATTAAAAATTATAAACCTACAAATGTTCAAAATACAAATTTTAAAATGTCCTCACATTAAATAATTATTCAATCACGAGACATAATCCTTATATAATTACACTAACTGCTAAAATAATTACTAATATACTATATAAACCTTAACTTCGGGACGAAGTTTTTTTGAAGGAGGGATGTATGAAATGATCCACTTTGAGTTATCAGGAACATAGAAATATTAACATGCATATGACACATGCATACGATAGCTACATACACATGTATCACATGCACCGCATTAGTATGCATATTAACTAATTACAGAAAATGTCCAAGTATAAGGTAAATAATTAATTATCGAACTGGTAAGTAAATACCAACATACTTGTGGAGTACTTGTTATACCACCATCTTAATATGACTAGTACATTATTCAAAATATATAATTACAAGAGATTTTATTAACTAAAAGAAGAGTATATATTGTATATTCTATATCAAATGAAATGAAATAACTATATAAATCTACAATCTTCTAAATTAAATTATTCAACTTTAAAAAGGGAATGTACTAATTATATAAATTAACTAACCATATAATTTCTAAATTAAATATTAAAAGATAGAATTTAATAAAATATTAAACTATTATTATTATTTTTAATAAAAGAAAAGTTACTTAACTTCATTAAGATTCAAATTAAAGGAGATATTAAATGATGAGTGTCAATGAATATGACCTCCTCTTTAGAGATTGTGAGGATCCATGTAACTGACAGAAGGCAAGAAACCATGCCTCATTGTTGAAGCAGTAAAGGTTGAAAGGCAGTGATGTCTGGAATATAGGTAGAATGGAGGAGGCATAAAAGGGGGAGAGGGAGAGCACACATGAGGGTTTTTATTCTCGCAAATGTGGGAGAAGCCAAGACTGTAGAGATAAATAGAGTGTATTGAGCAATTATTCTAGAGGATTTGGGCACCCCCCCCAGAAGACCTCAAATACAAAGTCTTCTGAATCTGGGAGTGGATAAATTGTTTCCCAGATAGGCTAGGAGGAAAAGTTGGTTTGGTAGTGAGAGCGGGAGCAACAACATAACCCCATTCAAAGTGATTTATAGGTATTTTTTTGCATTTAATTTTCAAATTTATTGTTTGGTTAAATGATAAATTTAGGCAAAATTTTAGGTTCTAGTTAATTTGTTAGAGTGAGTGTCTCCAATCATAATGAAGTTTTTAGCTTCCTTTTTCTCTAAACATTTTTTTAGGATTTGTCTTCCCACAATGAGATAAGGACAAAGATCAAAACACTTACTCTCCATGCGACCAACTCAATGAAAATATTGGCATTTATTATGAAGATTATTAACCACAAAAAATATACACTCACAAATTGAAATAGTTTGGAGTATTTTGGGATATGAAAGGTGTCTCCTTTATTATATCCTAAGCTATGTCATTGTTTGTTAAATAAAAATTATTCCCAAGGTCTAATGATCATCTCTAAAGGATATCTTATTCATGATGTTCTCTTGCATTTTGAGTTCACATTTGTTGTTGATATTCCATGCCGCTTTTTGTGATTCATCTTTAACAAGAGTTTCCTTCATTAGTCCATTGTATGATTCCATGTCATGACTAGTTAAGGAGTCATCATACATCTTGTGTTGACTTTGTATCCATTATTAACTCATGTGTATCACAAATAGCATCAATTATTTGCATTAAGTATTTTGTGTCACAAATTCCATTAACCTATTGGATAAGCTCATCTATATCACATGATTCATTAGCCATTTTTATTAGATCCTCTATGTCACAAATTGTATCAAAATTTTGTATGAGATAATTAGGTGCATGTCACATCACCCATGTCATCAAATTGTTTCTTCTTATAAACTAATTTCATATCATGTTCTTCAATTAATTGATTCTTGGTATTAATTTGATTCTAAAGATCAATAAACCAATTATGCAATTCATGTTTGTAGTCTTGTAATTTCTTGATTTCTTGAGAGATTTCATAAATGATTTCCTTATTTATCCATTTGTTATTTTTCATTGGTCATGTTTAGCTGTACTCCCTTGCATTTGTTTGCACTTGTTTCTTTTTTATCATGCTAGCTTGATTGTTGTTACGCTTAGGGTGTCTTGTACTATTATGAATACACCCCAACTTGTGATTTTTACAATGCTTTAATTTTGATGACTCTTTTGACTTCCTTATTCGAATTTCAAGTAGGTCTTGAGATAAATTTCAGAATTAATGTCTGAATTGAAAAATACTCTATTACTTGAAACTTCTAAATTGTCCATGTGCTAGTACCAAAAACATTTAGAAACTCAAAAACTTCTTGGAAACCCCCAAATGCCCATGGGGGGCATGGGACTTGTAGGAAGTTTAAACAACTCTAATATATGGAAAATGAGAAACTAACTTCATTCATCTCTAAATATAGCTACAAATTAACCTAGTGGAGGTTGTTTTGGGTTGTTTTATATCCATTCTATTTACTTCTCAAACTCTAGCAGTTCTTGCTTAAGCTTGCAATTAACATTATGTTGTTTGTATGTATGTGGATTGAAAAGTACTCAGGATTGGACTCAGTAAATGAATTTTCCAAGATCACAAGATTAAACAAACTTCATCTGCAACATTAAATGATAGATATGTGCTCCCCAAATATTTATAGAGGGTTTACATCACCATAATATTTTAGGACTTAATTGGTAGAACCTATGTTTTGATTTGTGATTTATGTATAAGGCCATTGCCACATTGTAGATTTTCCTTCATTAGAAAATATTCCAGGAGTGTTTCTTGTTGTGTCAAAATCTAGCAGGGCTTGTAAAGGGGTACCCTACAAGGAAAGCACTAGACTAAGGGACAACAACGAGGTGTGGCCCACTATCACCACCCCTTGTAATTTATTGACTTTCACGAATGGGAGGCTTCTCGTTAAAGAGGAAACCTATGAAATATATGATAGGTTCAAGGAAGAAGGTGAAAAATGACTTATAAAGGATGACTCTTCTTAGGTACAAGGCCCGATCAAACTAGGAATGGCAGGTCACATCCTATAGTAAGGCCAAAATGAGGCATAATTGACCTATATTTTGAGGTATAGGAAACCAAAAGGGATGCCCTAGGGTTAATAGGCCAAGAAAATGTTTCCAACAATGAATTAGCAAACAAATGTTGTAAGAAACCTTCAAAATGTTGTCGAGTTGAAGCCTTGCAAAACTACAATTTACCTAGGGAAAATCTACATAGAGCAAGAGAATTAGTACTTAAAATGGATAGATTAGCCACTAAGGGTGGTTGATTTTGAGGCAAACATGTCTTCCCTTAGTGTTGAATCTTTCCACAAGCTTAAATTCTCCTTCTAGGTCAATTCACACCAAGTCGTATCTTGGTTGCTTGTCCTTAAGAGGGTTGAAATTAGGAAAGAGAGTGAAATCTATTTTTGGGGTGAAATTGTGTGATCATCAAATAAACAAGGTCAGCACCTATTTCTTAGGAGGATGGAGCCTATGGGTGTGATATATAGGAAAAACGTTGCAAAGGAATGATGATATTTTGATTCCCTAACATAATATCCTAACTATTATCTTTGTAAGGGATCAAAGTCACTTGGGAGAGCTATTGCAAAGGTTCAACAACAGGATTACCATTAGCATTTTATCCATGAGTAATGCATACAATGATGATATATGGATTTTATATAATTGATATTCAACAATAAATTGTACAATAGAAAACCATATATAATCAATGTTTTTCATACATTAGACATAAGATCAAAAATTTATGAAGTATAAGGTTCACTTACATGACAACATGAATATATAATTGTTTATTGATCCAAGATAACTTCTCCAATTTTGAGAAAAAAAACTCCAATAGACAATAATTCTCCATAGAATCACATGTCTCCAACAAACAAGGTGACTGAATTTATGTCATAGGTGACGATGATACAAATGAATGATCATGTATTTGTATGAATACAAGTGATAATTAGCCTAAAATTCCCTAGAAAACAAGTTTACTCACAACATAAACTTGGGTTACAAGCCAACCCACTAGATTTAACATAATATGCCCTAATTAGGCAACACGTGTGAGCTGCTAGCTCTCTAGGGCTGATGTCATGCAAGGAATGAGATCCAAATGGCATGTCCAAGTGAATGAGGTGTCCAAGATGATGTACAAGCATGTAAAAATCAAGATTTGAGGGTTCACCCTTAAATGAACCTCATTTCCTCTTGTGGGGTCCCAATATCCATCAGGTGCACCACAAAGGGGTCTCCATGGGTCTCCAATTTCTCAAAGTGGCCTCCTTTGCTCCAATGTTGAGGGATTCTAAGATTCAACTAGCCCTCCCCAATATTTGAAGGTGAGACCATCCTCATCTAGGCTCTGAATCAACTTCCATTCATCAATTAGTGTCAAGTTCGACCTAGGGGCATGCCGGGTTTAGGTGTGTCATCCTGAAGAATCATCAAATATGGTACAAAGTGATCAAATGTCCTAGGTGTAGGAGTTGTCTTGGAATGAGTAATTTTATGATGCTTCTAGGTGGCACAAGAGTCTCAACACTTCAATCTTTTGTGCCAATATACTTCTTTAGGGACCTAGGTATCTATGGAGAAGGTTCCTAAGACCTGGGTTGTTGAACTACCTAACAATGACAATAGATATTCTAGTGTAAGAAACTAGTCATTATGTGAAAAGATCATTATTGAATCTAGGTAAACTAAAATTGAATGTCATGGGCTATTTAATACTTCAAGTGAGGATCCCCTTCCAAAATCATGACCTTGAACTTGCAATGGTGTTTCCTCCCTAGGTAGGAGTGGATAAACATAAACCCTATTAGGTGCTTCCATCCCCTAACAGGAAGTAACATTTCCTTAGTCCACCCTTCAATCGATAGGTGTTAGTGAGTAATAATGATGGTCATAGGGGGAAAAGTGATGCAGGAGCA
Source organism: Pinus tabuliformis (assembly GCA_031772625.1). Classification (NCBI taxonomy): domain Eukaryota; kingdom Viridiplantae; phylum Streptophyta; class Pinopsida; order Pinales; family Pinaceae; genus Pinus; species Pinus tabuliformis. The sequence continues at coordinate 358,674,215 of CM062820.1, read as the reverse complement.
TCTAGCTCAACAATTTCATTGATTCTAGTTAACTTAGGGGGTCTTTTGTTTTCAAGGAAGTTGGTTTCCTGAATATTAAATTAATGTAATTATTAAGGTTTTGTGTAATTTTAATGAGATATATTTAGAATAGGGATTAATTAAGTATTGTGAGGCATATTTGTAAATGTTCTCGAATGTTGGAGAACATGAGAGATTTAGGCTAGCTAAGATTCCATAGGGATTGAGAGATTTTGAAATCAATTGTAAATCTTAGATTAGGAATTAGTTCATGATTCTGTGGATTATAGAGGATCCTTAGAGATAAAGAAGAGATTTTACGATTTTGTTGAGAAGGTTATGGATCTAAACCAGGAATTGGTTATAGAATCCTTTTGTATAAATGTAAGCCTAAAAGGAATAGAAGAGGGTTAGCTAGCTAGAAGTTAGAGAGTGAGTTAGTTAGATAGGGTTGATTGTAAGCCTATGGGACGGAAAGGAAAAGACCACTGATAGTGAAGATCAGGCTAGAAAGGAATCCTTTTGTAATTATTTGTTTATTAATTTAGATAACTCGATTTCTAAGTTTTTATGGTGTGAATGGAGTAATTGATTGAATTGTGTGTAAATTAGAAGTAATTTTGCATAACATAGGTTTGGAGGTGTGCAAAACTAGAGACGAAATGCATGGAAGTGTGTTACAAGTTTATACACAGACAATATTGGAGAAACCTTAATGTTACAGTGAAGGTATATTGTAAGGGTTCTTAAAACCTAAGGAGTTACATAGCAGAAGCGTAAAGGTGCGAAGGAATGAAGAACGAAGCTAACGATCAGAATCAGAACATTTGAAGACTGGAAGGCGAGAACAAATACGCAGGCAGAAACCCGAAAAAATGGACTATTACATAGTAAGAAACAAAAGAATGTAGTAGCGAAGCACAATAGTTGGATCAATCAGATCAACGGACGAGAGTGATGGAGATAAATGACCAGGAATAAGTCGTGTAGAATAAAGTTAAGAAGATGGATGGCGGAGATTAAAACCACATGCAGAATGGTGGAGCAGTCTATGGAAACAGTAAGTGGTATCTCATGCACCCTCAAAGCAGTAAACGATATTTCTATGAGTTCATGCGATTAGCCTTAGCGGGTGACATGTAGCACACGAAGGAAAGAGAAAACCACTTTTCTTGCGTGCTCTCGGGCTAATATCGGTCGTGCATGTAATCCGCGTGAGATTACACGATGACCGTTGGATTGAGGTCGGAGAAATAAATGGTAGAGATATAATGCGCTAAAGAGTCAGTCTGAAGAAGTGAGCGGACGGCGCGATAACTGTCGGATTTGCAGGAATGAGATCGACGGTGGGGATTTAACATGTTGAGGTCGAGCATTGGTATATGTGCTAAGGTTGTGGAATGGCAGAAAGGTAAGGGTTAAGTTGGTTTATGGAAAATTTCTATTATAGGAGAGTTATAATAGAAATAAGCGGAATTAAGGTTTTATGGATTAAGTTTGAGTTTTAACCAAAGTCTAAGGACCAGGGCAATAAGAATTAACCAAAGGTTATGAAGGGTTTCGCTCAAAGGTTTATTAAAGTTTAAACTTGGGATAGTTAAATAAAACGTTTCGGTTTAAGCATTTAATTAAGGAGCCTTAAACCTTGATTTGTGAAGGTTTTACTAAGGCAAGAATTTTAGAATTCCTGGGACATGTATATGACATGAAATTGAATTTGCATAATGTGGGTATTTTCGGCTTAGGCTGGCGCCATTTGGTATCAGAGCTGAACAAGGAGATCCTGTGTGTAAAAGCTCTTTGAGAAACTTAGAACAAAGTTATGTTTTGAAGGTGTGTATACAGGTGAATGGTGATGAAAGCAGGCAAGAGGAGATCATATTTTAAAACTGACAAACAGTAGGTACATAGAGATAAAGTGTAGCAGAATATTGGAAGAATTTGTAGATGTAAAGAAACAGAGAACAATCCATTCAAGTGTAGGTGAATGGTAGAACAAGATCATGCAGATATCTTGAAGGTGAGATGATATGTTCTTGTTTTAATTTGGTTTGAATATTGGAGAGTTTGTGGTCTTTATATTGTCACACTGGTATTGGCATAAGAAGGTGAGAAGATTGCAACAACCTAGAGCAAGGAGTGCTCAATTGGTTCCAGAGGAGAGAACCAGAGAGATGCCGAAAGACTGAGCTCAGAGGAGAGAAGCTTAGTGTGGCATGTGTTGCAAGAAGGAGACTTGTTACTGCAGAGGTATTGTTGCAACTCACAGGAAGATCATAAAGGAAATTCCATAGAGGATGTGGGTAGAATTGCTAAGGGATGAAGGAAGCTTGTAAGAGTTTTTGAATGAAAGTAGAATGTGGCAGAACCTTGAAGAATTCTAACAAAGGTTGGATAAAGAGGCCACTTGTGTTCTTAAAAGGTGCAGATGAGTTGAAGCCTAGAAGGAGCAGAGAGAAATGCTCGAGAGGTTCCAGAGAATAGAGAACCAAGTGCTTGCCAAAAGAACAAGTACAAAGGAAAGCTTGGTGAGGTAAGTGGCAACAGGGAGGACTTGCTGTTGCAAAGGCTTTAGTGCAGCTCATAGTAAGTGATTGAGGAACTCATGAAGACAGAGAAGGGGATGACTACTAATAGTCATAACAAAGGTAACAAAGGTTCTGAGGAAGACCACAACAGAAGAAAAGTGAAGAAAGAGGATGCCAAGGCAAATGGAAAGAGGATGAGTCAAGAGGAGTGTGATAAGGAGATTGCAGAGTTAAAAGAACAACTCAGTGTATTAAGGATGATACTAGAGGAAAACCAAAGACAAGGTTGGTTCTTGAGGAAAAATGTAGTGAAGTGGCATAAGTTACAGAGAAGGCTACAACAGAGGCAAGTGAAGTGGTTGGTGGAAAAACTCAGAGAAGCTGAGTTGGAAATGGAAGTTTCTATTTGTGAAACATAACAGGGGGGAGTTCTGGGTGAAGATGAAGAATGGAGATCAGTGAACTATTGGGATAGTTCAAAGCAGCATGAGGAATGTGGACAAAGGTAGAAAAAGAGGCTATAAAACCTTGTATTTTTTAATCTAATAGTTTTGGTGTGTTTGTAGGTTCTGCAGAGGATTGCCAGTCTTATGAAGCTATCAGAAAAATTGATAAAAGTCACCATAGTTCAGAGGAGAACTTGGATCAGCATACTGATGTGCTGATAGAGGATGAAGAATACTTCTTAGAAGATAAGTATTCTAGAGCAGATTATGATGGAGAATTCCTCTTGAATGAGGAAAATATTGAATTGTTGCAACAAAAGAAAATTATTGATGAATTGATATTTGGAGCTGTTACAAAACAAGGAAAATTCCTTGTGGAAGAAGGAGATGAAGTTCAGCCTAAAGAGCTGAAATGTGAAACATTAGTTGAGGTTGCTGAGCCTTACATTTTTCAAACTGATAATTGTTGTATGATTATAGGGATTATAAGTGTTGAAGGAGGACAGTTCTCAAATACTGTTACATGGCATGGAGTTGATGAAGTATTGATTTTTTAAAATGTAAGGAGAGAACATGAACTTATTTCTGTGAAGATGAATGAGACAAAATTGTCTATGGAAGACAATCTGATTGAATCATTGAGCAATAGTGACCATGTAAAGGATGAAGCTAGAAATGAAGAGCATTGTGATAAAACACCTGCTAAACGTAAAGAGGAAATTGAATTGCTGGAAAAGTTGCTAGGAGGAAATGGCAATAGAAAATAAATTACAACAATACTTGACAATAGCAGAGAGTCTCTAAATGACATGGAGACAAAATAGTGTTTTAATTCATAAATCAATAGTTTGTTTGCAGGAACAGTGAATTGAATGAATTGGTGTGATGCTGTGATCGAAGAAATTGTATAGAGATTATTTGGAGATGAGATGGAAGTTCAGAAGCAACAAGAGGGTAAGTATGTAAGGGTGGTAGTAAGGATCCAACAACTCCAAAGTGAAGGTAACCAACAGAATATTAAAGGCAAACTTGAAGAAACTACTATGTTAGTTGAAAATATAGTAAAGGATCATCATTCCATCATGATGATAGGCACAGTGGAGATAACCAGGGAAGATGTTGAGGCAGTCAATAAAGAAGAAGGACTAAACTCTCATCAAAGGATCAGTGAATGGGAGAAAGAATTGGAGCTACTGGAGAAATGGCTGAAAGCACCAGTAGGGAAGAAAGAACCCGATGAAGATTGCAAAGGATATGTAAGAGAGGAAGAGAAAAAAGTCCAGCAAAGAAATGAGTTGGACATAGAAATTGAATTGATGAGAAAAGTGTCTCAAAGGGAGAAGACAACAACAAGAAAGCAAAGCAACAACAAGAAAAAGATAACAACAGACTGTGAGAGCATAGCTAGTGGGGCAATGCAACATAAAGTGTGGAGACCTAGAGAACAACAACAAACAACAACAACAACCAAAGACAAACTACAGAACAAAGTATGGGATCCAGGAGGACAAAGATTGGAAGCACATGATTATTTTAACCTTGGGATTCTGATGTAGGAGCATATAACTAAGCAATTTCATTGTATTCTAGTTAACTTTGGGGGTCTTGTGTTTTCAAGGAAGTTGGTTTCCTGAATATTAAATTAATGTAATTATTAAGGTTTTGAGTAATTTTAATGAGACATATTTAGAATAGGGATTAATTAAGTATTGTGAGGCATATTTGTAAATGTTCTCGAATGTTGGAGAACATGAGAGATTTAGGCTAGTTAAGATTCCATAGGGATTGAGAGATTTGGAAATCAGTTGTAAATATTAGATTAGGAATTAGTTCATGATTTTGTGGATTATAGAGGATCCTTAGAGATAAAGAAGAGATTTTAGGATTTTGTTGAGAAGGTTATGGATCTAAACTAGGAATTGGTTATAGAATCCTTTTGTATAAATGTAAGCCTAAAAGGCATAGAAGAGGGTTAGCTAGCTAGGAGTTAGAGAGTGAGTTAGTTAGATAGGGTTGATTGTAAGCCTACAGGAAGGAAAGGAAAAGACCATTGATAGTGAAGATCAGGCCAGAAAGGAATCATTTTGTAATTATTTTTTTATTAATATAGATAAATCGATTTATGAGTTTGTGTGGTGTGAATGGAGTAATTGAATGAATTGTGTGTGAATTAGAAGTAATTATGCATAACATAGGTTTGCAGGTGTGCAGAACCAGAGATGAAGTGTAGAGAAGTGTGTTACGAGTTTATACACAGACAATATTGGAGAAACCTTAATGTTACAGTGAAGGTATACTGTAAGGTTCTTAAAACCTAAGGAGTTACGCAACAGAAGCGTAAAGGTGCGAAGGAATGAAGAATGAAGCTGAAGATCGGAATCAGAACAGTTGAAGACCGGAAGGCGAGAACAAATACACAGGCAAAAACCTGAACAAATGGACTATTACACAGTAAGAAACAAAATAATGTAGTAGCGAAGCATAGTCGTTGGATCAATCAGATCAATGAATGAGAGTGATGGAGATAGATGGCCAGGATTAAGTCGCGTAGAATAAAGTTAAGAAGATGGATGGTGGAGATTAAAACCACGTGTAGAATAGTGGAGCAGTCTACGGAAATAGTAAGTGGTATCTCGCGTGCCCTGAAAGCGTAAAAGATATTTCTATGAGTTCACGCGATTAGTGTTAGCAAGTGACACGTATCACACGGAGGAAAGAGAAAACCACTTTTCTTGCGTGCTCTCGGGCTAATATTTTTCGTGCATGTAATCCATGCAAGATTACGCAATCACTGTTGGATTGAGGTTGGAGAAATAAACGGTGGAGATCTAATGCGCTAAAGATTAAGTCTGAAGAAGTGAGTGGATGACATGATAATCGTCAGATCTGCAGGAATGAGATCGAAGACAGGGATTTAATGCGTTGAGGTTGAGCATCGGTATATGTGCTAAGGTTGTAGAATAACGGAAATGTAAGGGTTAAGTTGGTTTATGGAATATTTCTATTATAGGAGAGTTATAATAGAAATAAGTGGAATTAAGGTTTTATGGATTAAGTTTGAGTTTTAACTAAAGTCTAAGGACCAGGGTATGGTTGATACCAAAGTTAAAGGGGTATGGTTAATATGCGCGGGTAATAAGAATTAACCAAAGGTTATGAAGGGTTCCGCTCAAAGGTTTATTAAAGTTTAAACTTGGGATAGTTAAATAAAATGTTTCCGCTTAAGCATTTAATTAAGGAGACTTAAACTTTGATTTTTGAAGGTTTTACTAAGGCAAGAATTTTAGAATTCCTGGGACATGTATATGACATGCAATTGAATTTTCATAATGTGGGTATTGTTGGCTTAGGCTAGTGTCAAAAAGACTTCATCGCCAAGTGCCACGGTCAAAGGGACGAATTGATGGGAGTGTCCACATGTTGAGTGTATAGATGTCAGGAGGGAGAATTTGTGTATGTATGAGATACCAACTTGGCCTTTATTTTTCCACCCCTTTTGTGGGAATTTTACTTACTGATTTTTCTTTGTATTCTTGCTCATAGCTCAAGGGTTAGAGCTTGCTTCAAATGTTTTGGAAGTTGTATTACCCCTCAATGACGAGTCAATTCATTTCTCATTGGGGTTGGGACATGTAAGTGCTCCTTGTTTTGATGTAATGGAGTAACAAGTACTCAGGAATCAGGTGATGACTATAATGAGTGAGGAAAATCTCATGCTAGGTTTTTTCCCACATGCTAATTGGTATGTCCTTAGCCTTTTGTTTTTCTTTTTGATTTTCCTTTATTTAATTTTATTGTGGCCATGATATGCTCTTTTTGTCTTTTCCCTGCATCACCTCATAGGTAAATTTTCTAGGCCCTACCAAAGTATGTGGACATATGGGTGCTAATTCCCAAAGAAATCATGACAAGTTGAACCCAAAAAAGAGGTGAGATAAAGGCTTATAATGTGAGATGGAAAATGTTAAGTATGTTATAAGGATATATGCAACTATGATATGTCAATTAAGGCTTCCCAAGTAGTGCCCCTCCTATACCCATTGGGCTATTAAGGTTGGTCTCATTGGATTAGGATATAAAATTAACCCCTGATTAAAGGTGAGAGAACATGATCATGGTCAAATCCCATAATTATTCCATATCACCTCATAATCCATATCAAATGCCCCAAAACAAACAAGTATAAGCGCCTGATTGTAAAATGACCAAAAGTACCAGTTGAGTGAAGGGCCAACTTCATCCATGTGCTCATGCCAAATGGGTGACAAGTAGATGGTTGATGTAAGTGGAAAAGATATTTTGAGAGTTAAATTGCAATTAATCTATTTATTATTATCTTATCTTTTAGATTATTTGTCCCAACAAATTAATCCATAGAAAATACTGAACAAAACACAACTGCAAATTTCACCAATTAAATAAACCATAGGAACTGAGAAAACATCACACATAAATGGACACAAATATTTTTTGGACAAATTGTCCCTAGAAAAACCCCAAGGTGGGGAAAAACAGTTCTATAGGTGAGGGTTTTATTAATCTTCATATAACTTGTAATTGAGATAATACACAAGCGACTAGTCGTAAATTAGCAAAGCACCGAAAAATTATTTCTTTCATTTCCGCAAGCAACTTCGACCTCCTAAAAATTATTCAGCCCCTCTAAGTCAATTCAAACCTCCTATATGGCCCATAATTGACCCACGCATGTGGCTTGGAGAATAAATCTACCTCCACTAACAACACATACTACCTAGAAAAATAATTTGACCTCCATTGGAAAGTCGGTCTCTTTGGTAATCTGAAATTTTCTCTTGAAAATCAGTCGCTTTGTCAAATTCACTCTTCCTCCTAAAACTAGGCATCTCTTTGGAAAATTAGTCTCTCTTTGTCAATTCACACCACCTAGGGAAACTCAACCTTTGTAGAATAATTTGATCTTCCTATGTTACTGAGAAACTGGAAATCACTGTGAAGAAATTCTCTCTCGAAAATCAATCTCAATCACTTCTGAACCATCTTCTGGTGTCTTCCCACACTATCATTGTGCCCTTGCTCACTTGAATTGTTTCTCCAAGAGCCCCATCAATTTCCTCTTATAATTTCTCATTGAAGAACCAACGACCACCATCTAATTACTATTTATGGTTAAGATAATCTTGACCCCATCAAGTCAATTTTCTAAAAGTCACTAGAGAGAAAACATCTTGTCTTGGTTAATACTGATTAATTAACCCATTTTTGTAAGTTAGACTTAGGAAATAATTAAAACTAGTTAATTAAATCCAATTAATACATTTTCCCTTTATAAAATAAACTAGAGTTGGAGATAATTAATTCTCTTGTGTTCATAGCCTCATTGACACCATTTTAGACTAGAACACCTATCTGAGCTACAAAAACTAACACACCCTCTTAGCGAGGAAGGTATTATGCACAACACCCAACTTATCTTTGAAGAATATGAATCTCATCTTCCCTAAGGCCTTTGTTAGAATTTCTGCTACCCACTGATCTATAGGTGTATAGTGTAGCTGAAATGTTCCGCACTGTACACAATCCTTGATGAAATTGTTAGTTTTTCATAGGGCTATATTATTCTTTGCTTTGAAAATTGCATTTCATTATTTCCATATTAAATTCACCCCATAACATCATAACATTACTCAGATTTACATCATTATTCAACAATGTATGTAACTATATAGAAAGAAAAATATCATCATTAATGCAACATAACATAAAGGAATAATAGAAGAAAAGCATTCACACATAGAGACACCAAGACTGGTTGGAGACTAGGGAAAACCCACTAGAGGGAAACCCCTTTCAAATTCTTCTTCTTATTAGATTTTTATTGAATGATTCAGCAAAAGAGAGTGCAATGATCCATATCTTCATCCATACAACTATCCAGCAAAATCAACTAAACAATATCCATGAGATGAACCCAACAATGCTAATAATCGAAAACCTTGATTTAGAAGCATGTGATCAATTATCACTATCTACGGTGAACTGTTGAACATTGTGGTCAACTAATGAAAACTTTGGTCAACTAAAAAATGAAACCCTAGGTCCCAACCACACAGAGAGAGTGTAGTGCGTATGGTTGAAACCATTCAACCACATGTATAGGCTTGCATGCCTATAGTTGTGACCGAAAAACTTTTTGTGTCATACCTGCGGTTGGAAACCAAAACCCTAGCAAACATGTTGTTGAATAATGTAACTAGGTTCGATCTTCATAATTGTATTTAAGTCATAATGAAATGTATTTATCAAAATAAAGAAAAAGGAAATTATTATTATTGTTGTTATGACTTATTAAGCAGGGGTTTCATGCTTTGGTCATCATGTTTTAGGTCAAAGTCCCCATTGAGGACTTTAGGTTTTGTCTTGAGTCATTAGAGTCATTGTCCATTTAAAGATACCCTTCTTGTGCTTTTGAATCATATAAGAGAATCAATATTGAGTAAAATAAGTCATTTTTCACCTCCACACCAAGTCGGCCCTTACTTGATCAAGTTGGCCTACATGAGGGTAATTCGAACTGCAAAAAAGGTTATATATACAACGTAGTTTGATTCATTTGGTGCATCTATATCACAAGTTTGATATAGAACAAGAAGAAGCAAAAAAAGTAAGGTGCTCTAGAAGGAGAAAAATTGTTGGAAGGTCGAAGTTTATCGGTTGTCTCTCTCTCACACGTGTGGATTTACTAGGTTATTTACTGGGTCAAAATTCTGCTGCTAGGAAGGTCAAAGTTTTGGATTTGCTGGGTCGAAATTATCCTGCTGCAAAGGTCGAAGTTTTGGATTTGCTGGGTCGAAATTATGTTGTTGGGAAGGTCGAAGTTCTGCTGCTGGGTCAAAATTCTCTTGGGTCGAAGTTTTGTTGTTGGGGAAGTCGAAAGTCTGTTGTTGGTAGATCGAAGTGCTAGGTCAAATTTGTTGCTGGAAGACTATCATCTGTAGAAAAAAGGAAGGGTTGACTTGGTAATTGGAGGAAATTTGTGTCTAGGTCAAGGAGTCTTCGATCATCTCATGAAACTATTAAAGGAAGAGTTGTTGACTATGTTTTCCCATAGATAGGGATTTTCCCCTGGTTGTCCACCTACATCTGGTGTCTTTGATCTTCGTGTTATGGTTTTGGTAATTGCTTTATGTAATAAGATAAAAGAAGAATTAAAGAAATTTAATAAGAACATAAGAATGTCACAAGTAATTATCAACTTCAATAAAATCTTTCTTCATTTCTATTTTTCTAACATGGTATCAGAGCTAAGGTGAAGAGGAAGGAAAAAAGAAGCTTGAAGATCTATTAAAAGGAGTATAAGTAGTTTTAAAAAGTTTGAATAAAGGGTAATCAAAGAAAAGGATCATATAAGAAGTCAAGTTTATCATCTTCAAGAACAATGTCTAACTCAATGAAGGGAGAAAACAAATTAGAAGGAGCATCCACTTATAGGGCATGGAAAAAGAGGATAGATCTCATCCTTGAGAATAATAGTCTTGGATTTGGTGAAAGGAAAAGTAAATAAGCCTATAAATGAGTCAAGTGATGTAGAAAAAGAAAAGTTAAGAGAAAATGATATATTGGTCATGGCACTAATGGTGGATGGAATAAAGGATAACCTATCCCATATATATTTAACATAGACTATGCTCAAGAGATGTGTGAGGCATTATCCAATTTATTCACAATCAAGAATCTTGATCAAATAGTAAGTCTTAAGAATGAACTAATAACTATAAAGATGAAAAAGGAAGAAATCGTGGCATCCTTCTTTGTAAGAATATGTAGAATCAGACATGAACTCTAGGAAATCGATGAGATAGTACCTGAAAAAGGATCTTGTAATCACTGCACTTCTAGGATTACCTTCATATTGGAGTGCCTTTTCATCAGGTCTCAACAGTTGGAGAGAAACTCCTACATTCAAACAATGATGGAATGCATGCAGTCAAGGAAAATTCAGAATTAAATTAGTGAGAAACAAAGAGAATGAAGAGGAGAAAGTTTCAAATGCATATTCTGCTCATCACAAGAACAAAGGATCCTTCAAGAAGTATAAAAGGCCTAGAAGGAAGGTAGACCTATCCAAAATCGAATGCTACAATTGTCACAAGATGGGTCATTATAGAAGCGATTGTCCAGAGAATTTTAGGAATAGTAAGATAAATAGGGATCAATCAAATGTTTCCGAAGAAGGACCTCCAAATAAGAACAAAACCAAAGAATAAAAAATAGAGGAATTATACTACTAAGTTCCTCTACTTAAGTTTTCAAATTGTTTTTTATTGTGACTTCTAGTACTTATAGTATTAACATGATTTTGAAAAACATTATTGAATTGTTTTGTTAAAGTTAATGGTATCCCTTGAGACTGGATTAAGAGGGAGCCCTCATCATTTTTCCAAAGATAATTATCTTACTCCATGTAATATCTTTTATATTTGGTTTTCCTTTTTTTTTTTTTTATCTAGATGTGTTTATACTAGATGCTAATAACATTTCTTTTTATATTTTCCTTGTTTAGGAAAAACTTGCTGATATGCTCAAGGGCTATGGAGAAGATCTCACAAGACAAAGCATTAGAATTGATGTCCTATAAGGTTTGTATAGAAAACAATTCAAAGTCATGTTTTAAAACATAAGATTTGTTCTCTTTGTGATATAGGTATATTCATTCATTCAAATAAATATGCTTTACATTACTAACAAGTGTTATGTCTAGGACTTCTGAATCTTAATGATTCTTGTCTAGGAGATTAATCATTAGATTGAATCTACCCTCATTAAAATCATCATGTTTTTGTAACCCTATAAGGTTCTCTATAAAACCCTAACCTAAGGGTATGTCGATACTAATGTGAAATCCTTAATCTACTTAGGGTTACTGATGAAATATAGAAAATACTATTCTTTTAATGTTTGGGGTTTTGATGGTAATGTCATGTTTGGAGTTTTATTATTATTATGGAAACCCTATTCCTTTAAGGTTAATGGTAATGTATTCATAGACCTTGAGGTTTTGGTAATTTAGGGTTTATAAGAAAGAACTTTATTTTTGCTAAGATGATGTCTTAGGAATGAAACCCTAGGTGTGTGTTTGTCCATTTGATCAAAACCATAGCCTAATCAATATTGTTATATGTATGAATTTAAAATGTATTGATATTTGTGTCTTGGGATTACCTAATGGATATTGATATGCTTGTTCATGATTATAAAATTCTAGATATATGTGCTAACCAAATTGTTGATGCTTATAGTGTGCGAAGTCTAAGGTTTGTAACTAAGGCCTAGTAGAAGTTTGATATTCTAGAATATGGTGATATCGTTTCCATTATGATTATAAAATCTAGGAGAAGTTGGTTATATCGTTGAAACCTTAGATTGTGTTCCACTTGGTTTTATTTGTTGTCATCTAAGACAAAGTGTCTCAAATATGGAATCTAGGGTGTGGTAGTGTTTTTGTGGCAATGGTGTACCAAAAAGTACTTACTAGTTGATTATTTCCTGTAAAGGATCACAGGCATAATTGATTCTGTTAGTGGACAAACTTAAATAAACATAACATTGTAAGTAGTGGAAACAATGCATACATAAACATAAACTAAACAAAGAGGTAAATACACAAACAATGCTCAAATGGAGCAAACAAATCAATAAGGTGATGGAAAAATATCCCTTTATTGACTCTTGGTAGTAGAGGTTGAATACAATAGATGAATATTAGGCCATTGAAGATAATTCTTTGAGCTATGGTGCTAAAAATTCCTTAGCAAGGGGGTTTATTTTCCTCAATCTCTTTGAAAGTTCCTCCTTTTTCTCAAAGAATTATGAAGACTCTCCAATGGTGGATTCTTCATCTCTCACGAAGATGATGGATTTATTAGAAGAAATATGGCCAACATGCTAGTGATCTTCCCTTCTTTGGCTTCAACAATGAAATGGTGGTTTGCTTAGATAGCAATTTGGCCAACGTAACAATGTCTCATATTTTGGTTCCCCCATGGCCGTTTATATAGAATTTTTGAATCCATCTCCCCCCTCTTGGTTCATGCACGATAATGAAACATGAGTAGGACAAGATGATTCCATTGAGGGTTTCATATACTCAAGGCGAATCAAATTCGGCTGTACTGGACTAGGTATGTTAGAGAATCAACCCCAAGGGTGTAGAGTGGTCCCGGATCGCTGAGTTGTCCTTTTTTGCAATCACATGACTTTTGAAGGATATTCCATGCATGCATGTTTAATGAAGAAATAGAAGCACAACCTTAATTGTTTTTGTTTTATAAAATTTGGACCTTAGGAGAACCTTGATTTTTAAAAATTCATAATGTATTTAGTTGGAAAATGTTCACTTGTGCATTCTGTTGGACACCTTTTGGTGCCTTATGGATTGTACTAACAGGTGTATGATTTTCTGGTGTTAACAGTTTCCCCCTGATGTATGAGGTTAGGAGGGACCATATATTTGAAATACATCACATTTTATTTTCTAATGGAGAGTCAGATCAACTTTTCAATAGAGAGGATAATCTGTTGTGGAGATGAGTAGAGAAAAACCCCTTGACTGACTATAAATGGTAACCATGATATGGTGAAAAAATATAATAAAAATGTGTCTATACGAGGTGGTCATGTCGCATGCTCATTATGATGACTAATCGTAACTGATTAAAATTAGAGAAGGATTGGTTTTGTCCAGTCAACGTTGTGGTAGTTGATGTGTTGATAGCTGATGATGATAACTGCTTATTCCCTCAAGGGCGATTCCTGATCAAATAAACTTAATATGGTTCCCCTATGCATGCCAGAGGTGAAATACTGTTGACTGGGGTGTTCTGGTATGCATAGGTATTTGACTTCAGATACCTCCCACATATTATGGTGTAAGCATTGTTGGATGCAATGCTTATTGATGCAAGGGTCTTCGGCTAAATGAAAGAACTAAAATGCTAACTAAGTACGAAACCACCTTGAAATGAAAGTTTGTGTTGGTGTCAAATGTCAATGGGACCAAGGAAAATTTTAAGAACCACCCTAAATTTATATGTATAATAAATGGGCGAATCCCCATGATACATAGGAAAAATGGGAGGCGATTTTATCAATAATATAAATGTATATATAATTTTTTTGGCGAATCTCTCACCAGATTATATTATCTTATAAAGTCATGGAAAATATTTCACTGAATTATAAAATCTTGTGAGATCTTGGCAAATATTTCATTGAATAATAAAACATTGTGAAGTCTTGGCGAATTTTTTGTTAAAGTATGAAACCATATATGATAATAGGAAAACATATTCATTAAACTGTAATATACTAACATACATGTTTGGAAAAGAGAAACATAATTTTCTCTTTCTACAAACAATGTTTCAAGTTTCTTTGGTCGTGTTTGTCAAGGTTCTTACTTTAAACTCATTCATATCCTTCTGTTAGTTTTGATAATATTCCACAACAAAGTTCTTGTAGGTGTTGATCTTGACCACTAGTTCTGTCAAAGTAGGAGAGATTAATCTTTTCTCTACCACTTTTGTTAAGCTACCACTTTTGTCAAGCTATCAAATTTATTTCTTAATCCATAGACTCCAACTGCGAGAACAAAAAAAACACATCACATTTGTTTACCCCAAAACGCCAACAAGTAGCAAGCCCCAACTATATAATATAAGAAAGTAGTAGGTATCCCCAAGGCCTGAAGGATATCTAATGGAAAGAAGTGACCATTTTCAGAAGCCTTTCAATCAATATATAAATATATAAATGTAGATTTATTATTATTTTAATTGGAAATCTTTAATTAAATAATAAAATTTAATTATGTCTGTCCCAATCTAAATTGCTTATTAGCATAATTCACTACCTTCACACGTCTTCCATTTTTTAACATCTTTGTAACATGTGGATTAATTTCCTTTTTGGTGCACAATCTCCGCCTTTTAGAACAATATGGTGCAGTGGCCCAACCCCTACAAATCATTACCACAAACTAAGAATAAAAGAGAAGATGAAAGGTTGTACAAACCAACATATTTTTCAAACAAGTAATCCAACATTAGTACCTTAACTTTTTCATGAAGATATCATATTGAAAACGTTTGAAAAATGGTGGGAAATCTGGGTAGCGACTATCTCTCTTCTGTAAGGGTGATGCAGAAAGAGTGATAAGATTTCACTGTTTTGATTTTATTTTTTAAATCAGAAAACCAATATTAATGGAGATATTGATATTTTTTACTAAGTTTTGTGAAGTGGCTAAATGTAGCTTTAACCATTCACCTTAAGATGTTTTTTACAACATAATTTCCTAAGTCTATTTAATATCTTCATTATCATAAAAACCAACCTATATACATCTTAACTCCACATCAACCACTCTCAGAGGGATGCAATCTATTTATCCCTCTCAGGGCTTGGTAGACCGGAATTAAGATGGATCTAAGCTGATAGAATTTCCCCTTTAAATAGTATATGCTCACATGAATACCATTGTATTACCATGGGTTATCATAAACTTGGAGCTTAAAAACTACTATTAGTAATTTATAAAAATTAATAAAATTAATAATTGATTTTTATTTTAACCAAGTTAAAATGTTTAAGTGACATTAAATTACAAGATCCATTTTTACTCTCAATCTACCAAGCCTCGAGAGGGATCAAATATTTTTTCACTCTATGTTAGTTTGCATATCACGATATTTGATCCCTCTCCCCAAATAGTACATCCAGAGTGAAGATGGATCTATGTTGGTTTAATTCCTCCGGTTACATTGCATGTGAATACCATGGGTCAATACCATGTGCCATATTTATTTTATTAATACTAACATTAGGGTTAATGTTTTTTTGCATGGTATTAATAAAAATTTGGCCCATAGGTTTCACCTATCTTTATTTTTATTAATAATAATATTAGGTTAAATAATGTTTTTTTGCATGGTATTAATAATAATTTGGCCCATAGCCCTTACCTAAATATAACGCATTTTTTTGAGTGTTCGTAAATATAAGATGACTTATGGAGTAAATATAAAAAAATGTTTTATTTATTTACCATACCTCTTGTTTATTTATATTTTATTAATTTACCATGCCTCTTTTATAAATATGGTATTTGACCCATAGGATTCCCCCCAATAAAACCTCTTTTTTGAGCCTTCTTAAATAGAAAGAGGGTTATGGACTAAATATAAAAAGAGGTTTTATTTATTTACCATACCTCTAGTTTATTTATATTTTTATTTATTTACCATGCATTTGGAGTAAGTATAAAAAGAGGTTTTATTTATTTACCATACTTCCACTTTATTTATATTTTTATTTATTTACACCCTTGCGTGTTCTTAAATATAAAGTGATTTATGGAGAAAATATAAAAAAATGTTTTATCTATTTACCATACCTCTTTTATAAATATGGTATTTGGGGCATAGGATTCACTTAAATAAAACCTTTTCTTGAGCCTTCTTAAATAGAAAGAGGTTTATGGACTAAATATAAAAATAGGTTTTATTTATTTACCATACCTCTAGTTTATTTATATTTTTATTTATTTACCATACCTTTGGAGTAAGTATAAAAAGAGGTTTTATTTATTTACCATACCTCTAGTTTATTTATATTTTTATTTATTTACCATACCTTTGGAGTAAGTATAAAAAGAGGTTTTATTTATTTACCATACCTCCACTTTATTTATATTTTTATTTATTGGGACCAAATACCACATCCCAAACCAGAAAATGGGCGATTGCAAACGAATTTAACATTGCAAAGCAGAAAATGGGCGTTTGTAATGGAATATAACCTTAGATCTAATACTTTTGTGATCCTCAAGACAAGGTGAGAAATCAATAGATCCGAGGGAATAAATAATAAAGATGCATCATTGCCCAAAGTTAGCCGTTGAAAATTAGCCGTTAGGTAATTTGTTACATTGTTTAATGAATTAGTTAGAAATGAACTGATATGTAATAAATAAATGTTTATTTTCGATATTATAAATTAATAATATTAAATTTAGTTAGAAAATAGCTGTTATGTAATAAATAGATATTTCATTTCAATATTATAATTAGATTATTAATATTTATTTTAAAATTATCTAGAAATAATTAGTTTCAAATATTATAATAATAATTGATTTTTCTAATATAGTTTGTTAGGTTTTGACTCATAATATTAGAAACTAGCTGTTATAAGTAATTAAATATTTTATTTCAGAATCATAAGTTAAATGTTTAATAGTAGTGTCATCTAAAAATAATTAGTTTGAATAAGGTAATTTGTTAGGGTTTGACCTATCCAAGATTGGGTTAGAGACTAACTTATAATTTAATATTATTAATTCATATAGTAATATTATAGAAGGACTATAATTTGTTGGAGGAAAACTAAAGATATTCAATCATATCAATAATATATTGATGGTGTTTATTATTTTTATTAATTTAGAGATTAATAATATCATTCTAATATTTTAATTCATTAATAATATTATTGTTTTTTTATAATAATCAAATATAATAGTATTAAATTATTATTTTATTATTAATTTCTATAAAAGTAAAAAGACTAAAATTGGCTGGCAGAAAACTAATCTTAAAAAAAAAGGAAATTAAAGGAAAATTAATACAGAAGGGGGAAAAGCATGAAGGCTAGAAGGGAGGTCCTACAAGAATGGAAAGGGAAAGGAGAGGAAAGGGAAGAAGAGTCACGAGGAGAGAGTTGGAATCCAAATTTTACTCAATTTCTAGTCATCATCTCTATTGAGGTTTTTGGAATGCCTCTCTATTTCAATCACTTCTCTGAGTTTCCTGTGGTGGAAATAATCAACCCTAGCATTAACTTTGGATTCTTTAATGCAAACATAGTGTTTGAATTTCACAAAATGTTCAGTAAGGGCTGATGTGCGAGAGCGATTGTGTCTAATGTCAACTGCATGTTCACCGATTCTCTGCTTAATAGACCTACCCGTCTCTCCAATGTAGGGAATACCAAAGGAGCAGGGAATAAGGTAAACCCCTTTCATTTCTTTAGGGTCGATAGGGTCCTTAACAGATCTAAGGGAACTTTTCATAGTTTATAACCTCCCAAACCAGGCGAATCAGGTCCAATGAGTCTTTTCTTAGTTTATCCACCCCTTTTTTTGGGCTAAAATGAAAAAAATATTTATTTTTAAAATAAAAGTTGGGCTAAATATATGAAATGGGTGTTTTATAAAAATTTCGCCCCTCTAAAATGAAAAGCCCCTTAAATTTCACCCTTGGGCTAAAATTCACCCCTAAAATTTACCATGTAGGGGACCGATGACATCAGTGGGAAATAATGGTTCCCATTGTACCACCCGAGGATATCTCTTCAAGGGGGGAGTATCGAAGGTACTGCCCCTATCCTGGAACACAAATCTTGGAGTCAACAGGAGAGGATCATTAACTTCCCAACATGTTGAGTTGAGGAATCGATATGAGATATAAACAGAATGTAATAACTTGGATCAGATAAGGCACGATAGCGAGAGTTGACGATATAAGAGGATATTGACAAGTAGCCCAAGTCTGGAGGTGTTTGTGCAAATGGCAACAGGAAAAGCATGTGTACTGATGGTGATAACCCTGGAGTCGGTAGGATTTCTAGTGTGGGTGTAAGTATGTTCTGACAAGGGAGAAAATGGAAAGTGATTGCTGGTGAGGTGCATGCTCTGACCAGGTGTGACTAAAAACTACCGCCTTGAATAACAAAAATGTGGGTGGGAGTCTTTTTCCTAAAAAATCTTTGTACACTTTCCAAAAGAATATGAAGGTGGTTTGGATGTACATCCATGGAGATGGGTGCCCCAAAATGATGGTAACTTGTATGGAGATGTGGCGTTTTTTGTTGAGAGTGGGGGCCCCATTGGTTGGTCTCCATGTTGGGTTAGTGAGGCAGATGAAGTGACACAGATGGGCTATGAAATATGGGTGAATGATAGGCAAAATTTAGGATACGAAGTTGTATCCATATAGATCCATCATAAAGTACCAGCGATGGCTCGGGAGATGGGGTGCATGTGTAATGAGTGTAGAATAACAAGGCTGAACTACAAGGCATGTAAGTCAGATGGTTGTTCGGCCGGAGTGAGTGGTCATGACTCCTATTAGTGACGAGGGGTCTATAAAGATGAAGTGATCCATGAGTGCGGGGAGGGGGGAGGGAGTTCTATTGACTGACACAATTGTTTATCATATACAAAGGCGAGGTGGTGATAAACATGGTCAAGATGAGGGACGTTATGGTGCATTTTGGATAAATGATGTCAGGATATGCAAATATTAAGAGGAAGCTTGTCATGCTAAATGAAGAATGATACTTGCTCAGTTATTTTCTTGTCGGGGTGTTGGTCAAGGTGGATTGTGTGAAATGTAGGGGAAACTTTAGTGTTATGAGAGGTTTTGGTATAGTTTCCACATACTGGTCTAGAACTAATCAAGTAGATTGTATGGGAGGTGGTACTACTCATAGTATGGGATGTTGATGCCTCAATGAAATCACGAGACAAGATATCCTGTGGCAGTATCCATCTCTGGGTCGTGGTATTGGTGTGATGTG
This sequence comes from Pinus tabuliformis, assembly GCA_031772625.1. Classification (NCBI taxonomy): domain Eukaryota; kingdom Viridiplantae; phylum Streptophyta; class Pinopsida; order Pinales; family Pinaceae; genus Pinus; species Pinus tabuliformis. The sequence continues at coordinate 358,654,624 of CM062820.1, read as the reverse complement.
GCTTCCTTGTATGGGTTAGTTTTAGCGCTGCTCTTGCTGCAAGAAACTGTGGAAGACATTGGCAATTCCTTATGTGGTGGAATTGAGAGAAGAAGCAACAATAAAAACGTGTGATTTTCTCTTAGTTGGAGAGATGCTTGTATGGGATTTGGGCCACTAAGTAGAATATGTCATTGAAATTACTCAGTTCATGACATTCATTTATAAAATGGTTAGGTTTATCACATAGGGTGCATGTGATGGATGCTTTTCTTTTCCAGGTGGTTTTATATCGTTTTTGGACCAATCTGGATTGATGGTGGTGATGGGAGGTATGATGACGGGGGGCCTACTTTATTGTTGGATGTTGTTTCTCCTCAAACACACATAAGACATCTAGGGGTCCTTCTTCCCCGAGTGGGGGAATGGGTTATGTGGAATCAGTATCTGAGTCTGGTAGATAAGAGTTTTTGTTCATGAATCAACGTACAACACTCAATGATTTATGGAATCTGGGAAGGTCGAAGCACCTTCTCTTACGATGGTTTCCAACATAGATAATGCATGTATGGCATTGGTGCTAGGTTTTCTTCTTTAAGCAACCTGGGTGACTAGGTGGTTTTGGTAAAGTTTCCATAGTTCTTGGTAGAGGTTTACCAGATGGGTAGGGTCATCACATCGAGAACATGGTAATGCAGAGGAGGGGGTTGGTTGTTCATGCTGGTTTCGTGCGTTGCGGGAAGGTTTTTTAGACCATGAAACTGGTTCTTCTTGAATGTAGAAGATGTTCTTACATCCATCATTCATTTGAGGTTGGGTTGGTGCTATCGGCTCATTAATGTTGGTTTGAATGAGTGTGGTTAATGTCTCTTAGTATCGAGGGGAATCAGGACAGTGATGAGTGTAGTGCCCATGTTTTTCGCATATAACACATGCATTGTTGGTGCGTAATTCTTTATTACGTAAAGGCACAACTTTTTATCCTTTTGGTCAAGTTGAGTTTACCGATGTTTTAGAGCCATGCATGAGGGTTTTTAACTCATCTAACTCAGTGCATATGTGGGTTGTGTACCCAAATTCTTCACATAACACACAAGGTTATAGGGCCCTAGAGGAGTTTGAGGGTTCTTCTATTTTACCATTTTGTTTAGCCTTTTTACTGACCCTGGTAGGTGTTGGTGTAAGAAAGTTTTGAGTAGGGACGGTTTCTTGAGATGGAGGTACATGGATACTACCTACTGGAATGTGTCTTAGATCAGTCGATATGGTCATTGGGACCAGATACCAGACCAGTATTGTGAGGGCCATATTTTGTAATGTAAGGGTTTACATGACTTGGTGTGAGACAAAGCCGGGTGGGGGGCACAAAAGGGGGGTTTTCGTAATAGTATGAGGTATGGTCATGGAATCCATAGTTACATAATGAGCTATGTCTGGAATTGGTTCTATATTTTGGGTGGTTTTTGATGAGGTCATCATGCACACCGGTGCTCTGGTGTTGGGGAAATTTTTTTGTAGCACCGGAGGGTCTCCTAGGAATGTCCCTAGGAGTGTTGATGGCTTAAAATAGCCTAGGTTGAGCTCAGTGTAAGTATTGATCAACTCGTGGGAGGACGAGACTAAGGGTAGCACACCATTAGGTGTGAGTAAGACTTCCTTCTCGTAGTATGTGAGTTGATGGAAAATAATGATTTTTCCTTCATGGGGGACATCATTATTCTGAAAACCGATGAGGCAACTGCGAGCATCTCGTACATATAGCTTCAACCTAGTAGGATGTTGTAATCCAACTAGGTGTCTAGTACTTTGATGTTTATTAACCTAGTTTTTTCAGCCAACTTAACTGACATGCTAAGGTATAGACCAATGGGAGCAGAAGGGAACCTGTCATATGATCTAAGTGTAATTTGAGAGGGCTTGAGTTCGAGGGATCCCAGTTTTTGCCACATGGATTTTGACATGATACATGTGGAAGACCCTTCGTTGATGATGCAATGATGAATGTTAATTTTTTGGACTAAGACTGGGATTTGGAAAGCAATGATTGATGGTAGCCATGGATTAGCTTTATCCAATTCAAAGACTATTAAGCGAGAATTAGATGGGTCGATGCACCTAGAGTAGAAAGTAAGGATTTCCATTAGGTTGGGCATGTCTGAATGACTTCTAATGCTGAAATAGATGATGGTGATTGTGCTAAGTCGTTGACTTTGTTGTAGCTATGAGCAACTTTCGGTTTGTGTCCTGTGTACCATAGAGGTCCTTTGACCATTTTAGGCATAGATTCTATTGAAGGTCTAGGGATGGTCAACGACCCTGTAGGTATTGTTGTAGCCGAGGTCGATGGATTGGACTCTGAGGGAGCTTCATAAATTTGGTTCTGAGTTTCCAGGAGGATATCCTCTCCTCTCATGAAAATATCATGGTTAGGATTGTTATGGGGGTTCCCTCTAAATGGATGAGGGTGGGGAGTTTGTTTTTGTGTGTTAACTACTCCCTAATGGGGGAAGGGGTCCTGCATTACTACAGTTTGTTGACCTCCTTGTCCCCTACTGTCTTGTATCCTTTTTAAGTCAGGAAGTTGAGGATAGTGGTGGTTATAATGACTGTATTCCCCATAGATAGCACATGAATGGTTAGTCTATAGAATTGTGCTTTTGCCTCGTTTTTGTGGGTTATTGTTGGTCGTTCCCTAGTTTTGATTCCAGTAGGGGTTTCCCCTTCCTAGTACCCGTGGGGGTTGTTATTGGTTCCTACCCCCCTATTTAGGTTCTCCCTTTGACTTAATTTTTGGTTTTTTATTAGAAAAAATTGAAGGATTAGTTGAATTCAATTATTCCTCCGACTATTGTTATGAAGCGAGAGAAGGATACACTAGATTCACCCTTGCATTGTTTTTCATTGGTGGTTTATTCTATTGTTGTGTTGGGAAAGGAGAATACTGGTTTCCTTGTCCCTGGTTAATGTATGGATTCTGGGAAAAGGATATCCTGTTTGTATTCCTAGAGGGGTATTGGTTTCCATGTGGGGTAGGATATGAGCCTCCATGAGGGGGCTGATATTGGTTAACCCTATTGATCGTATTCTATAGAGATGTGGGTTAACCATGATAATACCATGTATGTTGCAATGGTGGTGTGTTTTGTGTAGCATTGAATTCTTGGCCATTGAACAATTATCCATGGTATTAGTAGTTATGTTGTGTTTATTTTGGGATATGGACCCAATTAATCCATCAGCAACATGAGATGCACCTGGGATCTCGTTATAAGTTTGCAGGTGTGGGGGGTCTGGGATCACATGATAAATATACCTAGGCAGGGTATAGATCAACTCTAGTTGTTGGGATTTAATAATGGCTTCTTCCTCGGTCTTCGGGGATGAATTTTCCACGTCCTTACATATTTCATATGTGAGGGATCTCAGGAACAAGTCCAACGAGACTTTATCTTCAAACTGGGTTTTACAAAGGCTACAACATTTTTTCCATTCATGGATATGATCCGAGATGTGGGTAGCAGGTGTTCTTTTGAAGTGGGTGAGGAGTTCCAGACCCGAATCATGGCAGACTGGGAGCTGGAAGAAGGTGAGGAAAGTTGTCTCTAATGAGATAAATTTTCCGTGTGACGCAGTAGGATGGTCAACATATCATTTCATTGTAGGTCTAGTTAGGGTGCATTGAAATAGTTATAATCTAATAGTATTGTCGGCAATACTATTAGACGAACACCACAGGTGAAAATTCCTGACATGGTTCCGTGGGTATTCACCCTGTTTTCCTTCAAACTTTGGAATATCCAAAGGGAGCTTGGTGGGCATATCCGACCAATTTTGGCCATGGGTGATTGGGTCATTGGTTAGCTTTCTTAAATCCGGTAGGTTTAGTGAAGCTAAGAACAGGATTTGTGCATTTCCTACCATTGAAAAATGATTCTAGACATCTATATGAAAAGGAGTCCTCTGTGGGGAAGTCTCAGGAGAACTATCTTGATGGGTGTCTCAGGGACTGTCCAGAGGTGTGGTGTGTGCACTCCCAAAGGGGGTAGCATGTGGGGACCCTTCTAGAGTGGTGAAGGGTGTATTGTTTTGGGGAGGGGTTCTGAGAAAAGATGCTCCAATAAAGGAAGATCCAATAATGGTGGTTGTGTGACATGCTCTACGCCTAAAGGGAGGGAGTCCTGGCACACCTCATGGTAATGAGGGGAGGTTTAAAAAACATCTAGATTGATAGGGAGACATGGGGTCCCCTATGGTGTCATTTTGAGTGTGCGCTACTTTGTGTATGGTGAGGGAAGGAGATAAGTATCAATGAAATATGATCACATACATAAAACAAAGAAAAAATATAAATGGTTTATTTTCCTTTAATAATTAAACTATATGATCAAGAAAAGAAGAAAAGGGTTTTTTTTTGTTGTGTATGATAAAAAATCCTATGTAGACTTAATAATTCTTTGCACTCTCAAAGTAATTGGGCCTTGAGAATATATCCTCTAATGGGTCCTGGGGAAACGTCCCGAAAGAAATGGGGATGCCTTCGAGGAGAAAAAGAATCAACCGAGGTAATGGTAATGAGGCTCAAGTGTTGCTTGCATGGTCACCTATAGGGAAAGGATGCCCTAGATTTTGGCCACTAAAGTACCTTCATCCCACGTGAGCATTTGAGTATTTAGCTTCTTGGTAGTCAATTACCAGTACTGAGCACTAGATGGGTCAGGTAACCCTAAAGAGTATTGCATGTACTGGACCTAAGCCAAACCCCCTCTAAATCAGGTCTCTACCATGCTCAGTTATTCTTTTCTGTGGGATGATTGAAGGATTTTAAGCTCCCTAAAAAGTCAACAACTATGTTTCAAAGGTGTAACATGACCATGGTGGCTTATGGGATGCCTACCCCCAATGGTTCTAACTTGGACTATAAATTTTTAGTGGCCCCTGTGGGGAAACTTAGTTGGTTCAAGTTATGGTTGTTTTTAAGGAGTCTTAATTCACTTATGGAGTGTTTTTGTAAGACAAAATATACTAAGTACTCAAAGGTCCAAAAATTAGATGCCCTTGGGTACAAAGTATATGGAAGCTTAGTGTGTGATGCAAGTGAGCATAGAAAGTGTGATAAGATGCGGATATGAGATGATCCTTTACATTATCCTTCTAATTAAGCTAAGTGTTGATTGTTCCTTGCATGGAAAAAGAAATATATTGTGGATTATGGGCCACTTACTCTTTTCCTATTAAAATATGTGGAGTTTAACAAGGTATATGGAAATTCAAATGCTTTCGAGAAAGTTTTCATGTGCAAGCCTAAGTTCGTCTAAGAGACGCAAGGGAAGCAAATATTACTTACTTTCTCTAATAACATTTGCTCCTAGTCCCAAAAAATGATGAATGAAATTCTTTGGTTAGTAGCAAGATTTGTGGATGATGGGCCACTTACTTCTTTACTAATTAAGCTATGTGATTTGAAAAAAAATTAAGCAAAATAGTTTGAAAAACATATGTGGAATTTGGCCACTTAATTTTCTCCCTAATTAATATTATGTGTGTATTTGCAAATGAAAAATGAAAACTACTCTAATTTATTCACCAATTGAGGTTAACAAAGAAACCAGGGGTATTAAACATAAAATATAGAATGCAAAGGTGAAGGCAATTCACTAAAGGCTGCTAATCACCTGAGAAAAAAAGAAAAATACAAGGCTCTTTTTTTCTTTCTGTTGGCCACACGGGTTTAGCTTACAAAAATGCACACCTGCATCTGTCAGAGGGAAAGAAACGCGGGTGAGAAAGAACAGGAAAATTTTCACTTTTGCGGGCTCAAAACAAGTCCTTGGGGTCTGTGAAAATTCTAGAGAGGTGTTGAGTGCCTTGTAGGATGGTTATGTAGAGAGGAGATCTTAGAAAAACAATCTTTAGATTAATGAAAAAAACAACTGTATGGTTGCCATTCTTGTGGTAGTTTTTTATGGCAATGGTGTACCAAAAGGAATTTCTTTAGCAGTTTATTGTTCCCTACAAAGGATCACACGCATAATTGGTTCTGTTAGTGGACAAACTTAAATAAACATAACATTGTAAGTAGTGGAAACAATGCATACATAAACATAAACTAAAAAAAGAGGTAAATACACAAAAAATGCTCAAATGGAGAAAACAAATAAATAAGATCATGGAAAAATATCCCTTTATTGATTGTTGGTAGTAGAGAATACAATAGACGAATCGCAGACACTTGAAAATAATTCCTTGAGCTATGGCACTAAAAAAATCCTTAGCAAGGGGGTTTCTTTTCCTCAATCTCTTTGAAAGTTTCTCCTCTTAATCAAAGAAGTATGAAGACTCTCCAATGGTGGATTCCTCTTCTCTCACTAAGATGATGGATTGCTTAGAAGAAATATGGCCAACATGCTAGTGCTATTCCCTTCTTTGGATTCAACAATGCAATGGTGGTTTGCTTAGATAGAAATTTGGCCACCATAACAATGTCTCATATTTTGGTTCTCCCATGACCTGTTTATATAGAATTTTTGAATCCATATTCACCCTCTTCGTTCATGCATGATAATGACACATGAGTAGGACAAGATGATTCCATTGAGGGTTGCATATCTTCAAGGTGACTCGAATTCGGTTGCACTAGACTGAGGTCATGTCAGACCCCAAGTGTGTAGAGTGGTCCCGGTTCGCTGAGTCATCCTTTTCTGCAACTGCGCAACTTTCAAAGGATATTCCGCACGCACACGTTTATAAAATAAATAGATGCATGACCTTAATTGTTTTTTCTTTATAAACTTTGGACCTTCAGAGAACTTTTATTTTTTAAACTTCATGATGTATTAAGTTGGAAAAGGTTTGCTTGTGCATTCTACTGGACACCTTTTAGTGCCTTCTGGATTATACTAACATGTGCATAATTTTTTGGTGTTAACATAGGGTTTTGTATTAAATCTAGTAGAAGTCTAAAATATGAATTCGAAAGTTGTTAGATGCATTGTAAGTGTACTTGTTTGAATTGCTTCTAGGGTTTGCAATTTATTATAGTAGAGTATGTCATATCTATGGAAGAATGATTAAGACCCTAGATATAATAAGATTGATATCTTGATTGAGTTGCTGATGTGATCTAGGATTTGTGACAAAAACCCGAGCTAGAGATTGAAGTATGGAAGTATGTGTTTCTTGCTGATTATGAACATAACTAAGTTTATGTATTTGATGCATAACGCTTCCATTATTGTATGATTATGATATATTTAACTTCATGCTTCTATATATGTATTTGGTTTTACTTGCTATTTTAATTTGTGAAGGTACGTAATATTCAAAATGATAAAGATATTCGTAAGTAAATTTGATTTGATTGATAAGCATCATGAAGGAAGTTATATGAATGATGATGATCAAGATAAGAAGGATGAAAGCCATGAAATATTCTCCGATGCCATAGAAATAAGTTGATCTCCCTATGTTAAGAGGGAGCCTGGATAAAGGAAAGAGTATAAATCCCACGTTGAGAGGGAGGGAATATTATAGTCATGACAAATACCTTGAAGAAGAAATTGGAGAATGAATGTTGAAGTGCTACTAAAAGAAGGAAAATAGGATTCGGTTGTAGAATATGCTGTTGCATGTGAAGTAGGACAGTGAAGCTATATGATTGAGGATTCTTCTGTCAAGATGTGATTGGAAAGCCTGTAAGTCCTATTGTTATAAATTGTGAAGAAGTATATAGATGTCTATAAACCCCAAAGGTTTGTGTTTACTTATATATTTGAAAATTTTGTTACTGATTGGGATTGTGATTATTGAGGTAAATCTCTTGAAGTTTTGGAAGCATGCTAGACGTTAATGGTCTGTTTGATTAGGATATATTTAATGTTTTAATGCATTATGTGTGCATGGGAGGAAATCTGGTCTAATATCTGGTGGAATTATATGTTGATGTCTAGTTCCTAAAGTAGGGAGGGTGGTGTTGGTCATAGAGCTCTAACCTTGCATTACGCACCTAGTTCCCTGGGTTGCTTGTTAGCAAGTAAGACTAATGGTAATTAGAGAGGCTAAAATATTTAGTCCATCTTAGTCCCACCCGAATAGATTTCCTTGGTTAGAAATCTAGTCTGTAGCACCATACGTGCCTAAAGTCTTCATGGTTCATGTGTTTTAAGATCTTCCATGTACTTGTATATATGAATACCTTCCTAGTTAAGAGGGAGTGTTGAAGAATGTAACTGGGTTGGTCTTCATAATTATATTTGAGTTATAATGAAATGTATTTATCAAAAGAAAGAAAAAGAAATTTATTATTATTATTGTTATGACTTATTAAAGCATGGGTTTCATGCTTGGGTCATCATGTTTTAGGAAAAATTCCCCATTGAGGACTTCTAGGTTTTGTCTTGAGTCATGAGAGTTATTGTCCATTTAAAGAGACCATTCTTGGGCTTTTGAATCATGTAAAAATAATTAATATTAAGTAAAATAAGCCATTTGTCACTTCCACACCAAGTCGACCCTTTCTTCATCAAGTCGGCCTACATGAGGGTAATTTGAACCACAGAAAAGGGTATATATACATTACAGTTTGATTCATTTGGTGCATCTATCTTGTAAGTTCGATATACAATAATAAGTAGCAGAAAAAGTGTGAAGTTGCAGAAGAAGGAGAAGAATTATTGGAAGGTCAAAGTTTTTGGGTTGTCTCTCTCTCACATGTGGATTTACTCTATCGAAAGTCTGCTGCTAGGAAGGTCAAAGTTCTAGATTTGCTGGGTCAAAATTCTATTGGGTCAATTTTTTGTTGCTGGTGAATTCAAAAGTTTGCTGCTGCTAGATAGAAGTGTTGGGTCGAAGTTATTACTGCAAGACTATCATCTGCAGAAGAAAGGAAGGGTTGAATTTGTGGTTGGAGGAAGTATTTTTCTAGGTCACAGAGTCTTGGATAATCTCATGAAACTATTAAAGGAAGGGTTGTAGACTGGGTTTTCCCCTAGATAGGGGATTTTCCCTAGCTATCCGCCTACATCTAGTGTCTTTGATCTTCGTGTTATGTTTTTGGTAATTGATTGATGAACTAAGATAAAATAATAACTCAAGAAATTTAATAAGAACATAATAATATCACAAATAATGATCAACTTAAAGAAAATATTTCTGCCTTTCTAATTTTCTAACACATATGAGCTTCAGACCTTGCAATCTTAGACTTGTACAAGAGAATTTTACATGAACCATCTCAAACATGTGCAAGCCAAACAAAAGAAAGAAGAATAGAAGAATGTCTCATAATGATTTCCAAATGAGGTTGAGGTCACTTGTATATATATCCTTTCAAGGGTGTCCAATTTTCTTTAGGGCTGACCTAATCAAATATGCACAAGCAGGCTTCAATTAAAAAAGAAGCTTTCCCTTAACCAAATTGAGCACTTAAATAGACAAAATTAGTCCTCTCGAAAAGAGGAACCTTGTCCCATGGTTGGAATTTGTCACTGAGCTACCAAATTAAAACTCCCTCTCAGCTATGGATAAATTCCAACTGCAACATGTAATCATCGCAATAATCTTGTCATCAAATCATATCCAATCTCAAGTAAAATGCTACCACTGCTCCTCTACTCCCCTCTGCTTATCTCTTGATTGTCTCTGCTCACATGATGAACATTATTGAATCTAAAAGAAGAAGAATTTGATATCGAAGTGGATCCTGAGATACCACTCTCTATCAACTAGGAGAGCACATCTCAACCTAGAATCACTACCAATGGGGAGCCCAATGCTACCACCTGGGAAACATCAAAGAGATTTTCATCAAGAAGCACTGCTCAACCTGGAACCACATCGAGGAGAAAATATTAACCCAAAATCTCATGGGGGAGAAAAACATCTTCAACCCCAAATTGAGAAGTAGGTGATATAGGGGAGCACATCTCAACCCATCCTATTGCCCACTGATCTTCCTGGAAATGACCATCAAGATGTTAGTTTTTGTAGCATTGGATGTGTCCTAGTCACGAAAATTGGTCGAGAGGCTAGAATGCATGAGATATCCATAACTCGGAAATTGTTTTTGGAAATTCCACCTAGAGATGAATTAATTAGATTATTAACATATTTTTTAATGTTTCCTAAGTCTAAACTTAGGAAAAATGGTTAATCGATAAGAATTAATTAAATTCAAGGTGATAATTCTCTAGAAAATCACATGGGTCGACTCTGATACGATATTGGCCCTTGATTAAGTTTGAATCTTGGCTGTTTGTGCTCCAATAGAAGGTTATAAGAAGTCGATGGAAACTTGGAGAACACACTTGAGCAATTCAATTTCCTTGGTAGATCAATTTTGAGAGAGCAACAGAGTTGCTGGAGAGCCAAAGATTGAAGCAGTAGTGGGGGCAGGGACAATGAGGCTGGAGGAAGTTTTCCATATCCAACAAGTGCATATGCAAAAAGACAAATATTTTTCTAGGATGTTGCAGAGAGCCTCAAGAAGGCAGCTCAATTTACTGAAGCGGGATGACATTTTGAATTCTGGAGGCTAGACAGAGGTTCTAGAGTGTCAAAGAGATGTTTTCCCAGCCAACCACAGGAAGTACAACTATATTGGTAGTCAATTTAGGAAGCATGTGTGCTTTGTATCTCTAGTGTGACGTAGAGCTAGCCCAGGCCTAGTTGGACGACTTGCTTTTAAGAGGTAGTACAGTGATGGAATTGCCTGGAGTGAGGGTAATTTCCCTCTAGATATTTTGGAAGTATATTCTCTAAAGGATAGCCATATTTCGGAATCCAGATTATTGTACTAAAAATTTATCATTGCTACATAATAATAAAACCCTCAGAGTTTTCACCGGTTTTCCCAAGTTAGGGTTTTCCGAGGACATTTGTCCAAAAATAACTGTGTAAATTTTATGTGCATGTGCTAGATTTTTTAAATGTCAAGACTATTTTCTTCTGTTGTTTATTTGTGAAAATCACAGTGTGAATTATTTGATATTTGTCATAGAAGACAACAAATAAATTAAAAATTAGAAAAATAATTTCTATTTTTTTTGATAGATGAAATTTTCACATGGTATCAAAGCATGAGTGATTAGTCAGGAAGCTCAAAAGTGGAGAAGGGAATTTCGCTGTTCAGAAAAAGCAGCAAGACGAAATTCTGAGAGGTTGTGCAATACCTACACAAATAGGCTGAACTTTTGGGGTAAGGGTTTGATTTTCAATTGCCAGTTGGCAAAAAAGTTGAGTTGCCCAAATTAGTGATTCTAACAGTCAGAGGGAGAAATGATGACTGGGATTTTCATTGAGCATATTCCTTGGTTGAATGCAAAAGGTTTTGTAGTAGTTTAGAGCAGAAGAATATATGTGGGGTGGAAGAGAAATTTCACACATAGAGGGAAATTTCTCTCAGAGGGTTTCTAGCCAAGAAATCTGTTTTTCCTAGTTGTAGGTGGAAGTAGCAGATAAAAGAACTGTGCGTTCCAGGAGGTAATATGAGTACCAGAGAAAAAATATAGAAAAGGCAGAGGTAGTTTCCATATCAAATCAGAGATGGCCACAACAGGGCTGAGAGACCAAGATAGATTGGAGGGAGCCTCCAACTGTTTCATTTGGAAGGCAAGGATGTTATTCCTTCTAGATGAATATGGTTTGAAGGCCTATGCAAAGAGGGTGGTAGCAGTACCTTAGGATGCCAATCAACTCAAGGAGTACATAACGGAAATGGAAAAGGCCAAGAGGATGATTTTGGATGGTGTATGAGATCATCTAGTCTCACATGTGGCAGATAAAGAGATGACCAAGGAGATGTGGGATGCCTTGTGTGAACTATTTTAGATTTCTTCCAAGCAATGAAAGATGTACCTCTAGGAGAAGATGAGGAGTACCATGATGCAGAAGGGAGAGAGCATATATTCCTTTCTCACCTAGATTCAGGAAGTCCAAGATCAACTGGCAGTTGTTGGGTTAGCATCTCAACCCACATAGCTTATACGATTGGCACTGAATAATGTCTTAGAGGATTGGCAGGTATTTGTCCAAAGTATCTTAGGAAGAGATACCTTGCCAAGGTGAGAAAACATGTGGTCTAATTTGTAAGAGGAGGAATTGAGGCGGGCTCTGTTAAAGAGCACCATTAGTGGAATCATCAGCAAGGGCGTGAAGAGTGAGGAGGAGAATGTGGCCCTAGCATTTGAGGGTGCTAGTTAGGCACAGGGGGATCAAAAGAAGAAGGACTTGTCAAAGGTTAAGTGATTCATGTGTGGTGAGTTTGGTCACTATAGCATGTAGTGTCCTCTTAGAAAGAAGGAGAAGTAGGAATAGTTTGTAGCCTCCTTGAGAATAGACAAGATTTCCTCCAAGATAGAGGAATAGTTTTCTATGTTTGTATATATACCTCGAAGAGTGAGGTGGGGTGATTTGGTGTTGTAGCCCTAGAGAGCTACAGAGATGGGCAGGGTCCTTAAGGAGTCCTCTTCATTGATCATCACTTGACTATGGGAGCCCATAGTATTATGTAGTAGGATGGATCAATGAATGTTGATGCAGTTAGAACCAGAGTGACAGTTGCAGACTAGTAGCAGTCAAATACTAAAGAGTGTAGTGCAGAGTTGGTATCAGTGCAGAGTGGCACATTGCAGAGTCAACAACAACGTAGATTCTTCAGTGACAATGTAAAGTCTAGTAGCATTCAGGACTCGAGAGATAGATGTGTCACACTGAACACAGTTGATTCAGTATGAGAGGGAGTTGCAATGTAGATATAGAATTGGCAACAATACGACAATGTCAACAACAACATAGATGCAACATCAGAATTGTGCAATGGTTGGTGGGTAGTGACAGGCAATCATAGTGGCTAGACATCAACACTGTGACAAATGATGGTACAGAGACAAAGTTTGGAGCTCTAGAACATAGTCCTTGCTAAGAGGGAGTGTTAGTTTTGTAGCATCAGATGTGTTCTAGTCACGAAACTTGATGGAGAGGCTAGAATACATGAGATCTCCATAACCAAAAAATATTTTCTGGAAATTCCCCCTAGATATGACTTAGATTATTAACCTATTTTTTAATGTTTCCTAACTCTGAAATTACGAAAATGGTTAATTAATCAAAATCAATTAATTCAAGGTGAGAACTCTCTAGAAACTCACATGGATCGACTCTGATATGATCTTGGTCCTTGATTAAGTTTTAATCTTGGTCGTTGGTGGTCCAACAAAATATTATAAGAAGAAGTCGATGGGAACTTGGAGAACAAACTTGAGTAGTTTGATTTCCTTAGAAGATCGATTTCCGGAGAGGAATAGAATTATCAGGGAGCTAGAGATCGAAGTAGAGACAGTGAGGGGTAGGGACATTGAGGCTAGATGAATTTTTGTAGATCTAGCAAGTGCATTTATAGAGAGGTTGATATTTCTCTAGGAGGCTGCACAAAGGCAGTGCAGAGCCTCAAGAAGGTAGTTTGATTTAATGAAGAAGGATGACGTTTTCAGTTCCAGAGGCCAAACAAATGTTCCAAAGTGCCGAAGATATGTTTTCCTAGCCAACAACAAGAAGGATGGTTAGATTAGTATTTGATTCAGGAAGCACATGTGCTTGGAAAATTCAGTGTGACACAGAGCTAACGTAAACCCAGTTGGACGACTTTCATTCTAGAGGCAGTCCAGTGCCGCAATTTCCTAGAGTGAGGGTAATTTCCCTTTAGGATATTTTTTCCAGTATTTTCTCTACATGATAGCTAGATTTCGACATCTAGATTATTGTACTCAAAATTTCTCAATGATGCATAATAAGAAAACCCTCAGTTACTACACTGGTTTTCCCAAGTTGGGTTTTTCGGGGACATTTGTCCAAAAATAACTATGTAAATTTTATGTGTGTGCGCTAAATTTTCTTAGTTTCCAACACAATTTTCTTCTGCAATTTATTTATGAAAATCAGAGTGTGAATTATTTGATATTTGTCCTGCAAATCGATCACTTTGTCAAATTCACTCTTCCTCCTAAAATTAGGCATCTCTTTGGCAAATTAATCTCTATTTGCCAATTTGCACCACCTAGAGAAACTGGGCCTCTGCAGAAATATTTGATCTCCCTCTCTTACTGAGAAACTGGAAATCACTATGAAGAAATTATCTCTAGAAAATCCATCTCAATCATTGTTGAACCATCTACTAGTGTCTTCCCACACTATCACTGCACCCTTGCTTGAATTATTTCTCCAAGAGCCCCTTCAATTTCCTCTTAATTTGTTATTGACGAACCAACGACCATGATCTAATCACAACTTATGGTTAAGATAATATTGATCCCATCAAGTCACTTTTCTAGAAGTCACTAGAGAGAAATCGTCTTGTCCTGGTTAACACTGATTAATTAAACCATTTCTATAAGTTAGACTTAGAAAAATAATTAAACTAGTTAATTAAATCCAATTAAGACATTTTCCCTTTATAAAATAAACTAGTGTTGGAGATGGTTAATCCTCTTGTATTCTTAGCCTCATTGACACCATTTTAGACTAGAATGCCTGTCTGAGCTAAACAAACTAACACACCCTCTTAGCGAGGAAGGTGTTATGCACAACACCTAACTTATCTATGAAGAATATGAATCTCATCTTCCCCAAGGTCTTTATCAGAATGTCTGCTACCTATTGATCTATAGGTGTATACTGTAGCTGAAATGTTCAACACTATACACAATACCTGATGAAATAATGTTAGTTTTTCTTAGGGATACATTATTCTTTGCTTTGATAATTGCATTTCATTATTTCCATATTAAATTCACCCCACAACATCATAACATTATTTAGATTTACATCATTATTCAAAAATGTATGCAACTATATAAAAATAAAAATATCATCATTAATGCAGCAGAACATAAATGAATAATAGAAGATACTCATTCACACATAGAGAGACCAGGATTGTTCGAAGACCAAGGAAAAACCCAATACAGGGAACACCATTTCAAATTATTCTTCTTCTTAGATTACTAATGAATGATTCATGAAAAGAAAGGCCAATGATCCATACCTTCATCCATACAACTATACATCAAAATCAACTAAACAATATCCATGAGATGAACCCAACAATGCTAATAATCAAAAACCTTGATTTAGAAGCATGCGATCAACTGTCACTGTCTGCGGTGAACTGTTGAACACTATGGTCAACTAATGAAAACTTTGGTTAGCTGAAAAATGATACCCTAGGTCCCAACCACATGGAGAGAGTGTAGTGCATATGGACAAAACCCTTCAATAGCACACATAGGCTTGCATGCCTACAGTTGTGATCGAAAAACTTCTTGTGTCATACTTGCAGTCGGAAACCAAAACCCTAGCACACATGTTGTTGAAGAATGTAACTAGGTTCAGTCTTCATAATTGTAGTTGAGTCATAATGAAATTTATTTATTAAAAGAAATAAAAAGAAATTTGTTATTATTATTGTTATGACTTATTAAAGCATGTATTTCATGCTTGGATCATCATGTTTTAGGTCAAAGTCCCCATTGAGGACTTTGGGTTTTGTCTTGAGAAATTAGAGTCATTGTACATTTAAATATACCCTTATTGGGCTTTTGAATAATGTAAGAGAATTAATATTCAGTAAAATAAGTCATTTTTCACCTCCACACCAAGTCGGACTAATGAGGGTAATTCGAACCACAAAAACGGTTATATATATATAGTGCAGTTTGATTCATTTGGTGCATCTATCTCACAAGTTTGATATAAAACAAGAAGCATAAGAAAAAGTACGAAGTTGTAGAAGGAGAATAATTATTGGAAGGTAGAAGTTTATGGGTTGTCTCTCTCTCACACGTGTGGATTTAATTGGCTATTTACTAGGTCGAAATTCTGTTGCTAGGAAGGTCAAAGTTCTGGATTTTCTAGGTCGAAATTCTGCTGCTGGGAAGGTCGAATTTCTGGATTTGCTGGGTCCAAATTATGCTGCTGGGAGGGTCAAAGTTCTGTTGCTAGGGAAGTCAAAAGTCTATTGCTGCTAGATTGAAGTGCTAGGTCGAACTTGTTCCTAGAAGACTATCATCTGCAAAAGAAAGGAAGGGATGACTTGGTAATTGGAGGAAGTTTGTGTCTAGGTCAAGGAGTCTTCGATCATCTCGTGAAACTATTAAAGGAAGAGTTATTAACTAGGTTTTCCCCTAGATAGGGATTTTTCCCTGGCTGCCCACTTACATATGGTGTCTTTGATCTTTGTGATATGGTTTTGGTAATTGCTTGATGAACTAAGATAAAACAACAAGTCAAGAAAGTTAATAGGAACATAAGAATATCACAAGTAATTATCAGCTTGAAGAAAATATTTCTACCTTTATGATTTCCTAACATGGCATCAAAGCTAAGGTGGAGAAGAAGGGAAAAGGAAGCTTGAAGATCTATTAAAAGGAGAATAAGGAGTTTTAAAAAAGTTTCAATAAAGGATCATTAAGGAAAATGATCATACATAAATCAAGACTATCATCTTCAAGACCAATGTTTAACTCAATGAAGGGATAAAACAAATTAGAAGGAGCATCCACTTACAGGGCATGGAAAAATAAAATAGATCTCATCCTCGACAATAATAAAGTCTTAGATTTAGTCAAAGGAAAAGTAAAGAAGCCTACAAATGAGTCAAGTGATGCAGAAAAGGAAAAGTTTAGAGAAACATATATATTAGCCATGACATTAATGGTGGATGGAATAAAGGATTACCTATCCCATATATATCCAACATAGATTATTCTCAAGAGATGTATGAGGCATTATCCAAATTATTCACTATCAAGAACCTTGATCAAATAGAAAGTCTTAAGAATGAAGTAAGAACTATAAACATGACAAAGGAAGAAATTTTGGCATCCTTCTTTGTAATAATAGCTATAATCAAATATTAAATCTGGGAAATCGATGAGATAGTACCTAAAAAGGAGCTTGTAATCACTGTACTTCTAGGATTACCATCATCTTGGAGTGCCTTTGCATCAGGTCTCAACAGTTTGAAGAGAACTCCAACATTCAGACAATTATGGAATGCATGCAGTTAAGAAGAATTCAGAATTTCATTAGTGAGAAACAAATAGAATGAAGAGGAGAAAGTTTCAAATGCCTATTCTTCTCATCACAAGAATAAAGGAACCTTCAAGAAGTGTAAAATGCCTAGAAGCAAGGTAAACCTATCCAAAATCGAATGCTACAATTGTCACACGATGGGTTATTATAGAAGCGGTTGTCTTGAGAATTTGAGGAATAGCAAGAAAAATAGGGATCAAGAAAATGTTGTCAAAGAAGGATCTCCAAAGAAGAACAAAACTGAAGAATTGAAAATAATTGACTTATACTACTAAGTTCCTCTACTCTAAGTTTTTGAATTGTTTTTTATTTTGATTTCTAATACTTATAGGTTTAACGTTGCTTTGGAAAAACATTATTGAATTGTTTTGGTAAAGTTAAAGGTATCCCTTGAGATTGGATTAAGAGGGAGTCCTCACCATTTTTCCAAAGATAATTATATTACTCCTTGTATTATTATTATTATTATTTATCTAGATGTGTTTATACTAGATGCTAATAGCATTTCGTTTTATATTTTCCTTGTTTAGGAAAAACTTGTTGATATGCTCAAGGGATATGGAGAAGATCTCACAAGAAAAAGCATTGGAATTGACGTCTTATAAGGTTTGTCTAGAAAAAAACTCGAAGTCATTTTTTAAACCATAAGATTTGTTCTCTTTGTGATATAGGTATATTCATTCATTCAAATAAATATGCTTTACATTACTAACAAGTGTTATGTCTAGGAATTTTGAATCTTAATGATTATTTTCTAGGAGATTAATCATTAGATTGAATCTACCCTCATTAAAATCATCATGTTTTTGTAACCCTATAAGGTTCTCTAAACAACCCTAACCTAAGGGTATGTCGATACTAATATGAAATCCTTAATCTACTTAGGGTTACTAATGAAATATAGAAAATACTGTTCTTTTAATGTATGGGGTTTTGATGGTAATGTCATGTTTGGATTTTTATTATTATTATGGAAACCATATTCCTTTAAGGTTAATGGTAATGTATTCCTAGACCTTGAGTTTTTGGTAAGTTAGGGTTTATAAGAAAGACCTTTATTTTAGCTAAGATGATGTCCTAGGAATGAAACCCTAGGTGTATGTTTGTCCATCTGATCAAAACCCTAGCCTAATCAAGATTTTTATATGTCCAACTTTAAAATGTATTGATATATGTGTCTTTGGATTACCTAATGGATATTGATATGCTTGTTCATGATTATGAAATCCTCGATATATGTGATAACCAAATTATTGATGATTATAGTGTGTGAAGTCTACGGTTTGTAACTAAGCCCTAGTAGAAGTTTGGTATTCTAGGATATGGTGATATTGTTTCCATTATGATGATAAAATCTAGGAGAAGTTGCTTATATCATTGAAACCCTAGATTTTGTTGTGCTTGGTTTAATTTGTTGACATCTAAGACTGAGTGTTTCAAAGATGGAATCTAGGGTTTGTATTAAATCCTAGTAGAAGTCTAACATATGAATTCTAAAGTTCTTAGATGAATTGAAAGTGTACTTGTTTGAATTCCTTCTATGGTTTGCAATATATTATAGTAGAGTATGTCATATCTCTGGAATAAATATTAAGGCCCTAGATATAATAAGACCGATATCTTGATTGAGTTACTGATGTGATCTAGGGTTTGTGACAAAAACCCTTGCTTGAGATTGAAGTATGGAAGTATGTGTTTGATGCCTAATGATTCCATTATTGTATGATTTTGATATAGTTAACGTCATGCTTCTATATACGTATTTTGTTTTACTTGCTAATTTAAGTTGTGCAGGTACATAATCTTCAAAATGTTGAAGATATTCATAAGTAAAGTTGATTTGATTGATAAGAATCATGAAGGAAGTTATATGAATGATGACGATCAAGATAAGAAGGATGAAAGCCATGAAATATTATCCGATGTCATAAAAAGAAGTTGATCTCCCTAAGTTAAGAGGGAGCCTGGATAAAGGAAAGAGTATAACTCCCAATTTGAGAGGGAGGGCATAATATAGTCATGATAGATACCTTGAAGAAGAAATTGGAGAAGGAAATATTGAGGTTCTACTGAAAGAAGGAAAACATGATTCGGTTGTAGAATATCTCGTTGCATGTGAAGTAGGAAAGTGAAGCTATATGATTGAGTAATATTCTTTCAAGATGTATTTGGAAAGCCTATAAGTCCTATTGTGATAAAATTTGAATAAAAATCTAGATGTCTGTAAACCCCAAAGGTTTTTGTTATGTATTGTTGGGATGGGGACCCCTAGGTCTAATTTTTTCTAAGTTTTGAGTAAAATTTTGTAATATTGTAAAGTCTTTGCAATTTGAGGAGCAGAGCATGTAGAACGTTAAGAGTCAAACAGGATTTTAGGAAGGTCAAAGCCCCTTATTTTGTAAAGGGATGGGTTTTTTTGATGATACAATGAACTTCGCCCATGGTTCATGGACCATGGTAATGTAATGTAAAAGATATTAAAGGGAGTCATCTAGGAGTCATTAGGAGTCAGACTAAGCTTATGGATAGTTGATAAGTAAGATTTTGAATCTGTAAGTATGTATTCTGGTGAAGGGGAAGGTTCCTGCAGCTGAGTGCACGGAGACCTTGGTAAGTCTGCAACTGAGTGCGCAAGCCCCTGCAGTTATGTGCGTAGGGTTAGAAGATGTGTATGTATTGAAGATATGAAGTAATAAAGCAAATTTGAAGAAAATATGTGCCTCACTTTTATATTTATGTGTTCTGTGTTTTATGCTCACTTATGATTCAATTCTTTGTCATATTTTTTTAATTACATCATGAAGGTTCATATCTACTTTGGTATATTAACTTATGCATGTTAGAACACTTAGAAAAAGTTCATAGATATAATTAAGTAGAAATCGCTTTAAGTCTGTGATTCAGAATATAAGGGTTCACGAAGGCTGGATCGGGCCCTAATTTAAGGAAACACATTGTTGCTACATCACATATCCCTATGGATGCAGAAACCTACTTCTAGCATCCCCCAACACTGCCTCGGGTGAGATTGCAGTCTGCGTTAAGTGGACTGTTGTCGAAAGGGCCGATAGTGTAGGGTTTTGTTGGTTAGCACAACTAACTCTGAACCTGGGTCCAAGCCCCCTCAAGCCAAAAAATGGTTCTATTGCTAGGACTAGGATCTATCTGAGGGATGTGTGATGTGGCATTCGTCATAAATTGAGAATTGGATAGATCGGAAGTTGCATGAGTTTGCAGCTCATGAAAATTGAAATCTGCACTGGTCCAAAGAAAGGTGGTTACATAGATATCTCTACACAAAAGAGCACATAATTTTCTTTTCATTGTTCCCTTGCGAATTACATGAGTGGTTGTCTAATTTAGCAGACAATAAACCTACTTGGAAACACGACGATCCTATTTTGTGGACTCTTGGACTGATCAAGCGCCTTGAAGAGTATGATTATAAGGTTGCAAGGGTTGTTGACTATTTTGGATCAATAATATTTTGGGCAGTTTCATCACTGAAATTGCAATTGACACCTCTGTATCTTATAGTGAAGCTGAATGCTGATTCTTTAAGGGTCAGAGAGTTAAGTACCTAAGATCACTAAAGACTTGGAATAAAATGTTGTTGTGAAAAAAGGGTGTTATGCCTTTGAATTGATGTTTGAAATAGGTCAGACTAGATCTACAAGAAGTGGAAAAATATTTAGAGCTGATTGGGATAAATACACTGAAGGCACATACAGTCCATTGTTAGGTGAATCAGACAATGAATAAGAAAGGACCAGCCCTAACACACCTGGAGGTGCATAATAGATAGAAGGTCAGGGCACTTCTGGGATTCCACATCTATCCACCCCATCTCCACCTTCATCCCCACCTCATACATCTATGCCTCCACCTCCACCTCCACCTTCATTCTTTAGTATGGAAAATGCATTGACAATGTCTGTATTCAAGGGTCAGGGATCAGAGGACCTTGATCAGTTTTGGTTCGTAGCTGAAGCTATGTGGGAGGCACAACAAATCAATGATAATGACATGAATAAATCGTAACTGGTTACAATGCTACAGGATAGAGTGCTTCCATGGTATATCAAGTATAGTACAACCAACCCAAATGCTACGTTGGCTGAGACAAAGACTGCGCTAAACGCAGAATTTAGAAATCCGAAATCAGAAGCTCAGTGTGTTACTGAAATAAAGGAGATCAAGTAGACAACTAATGAGTCTACGTGGGATATGGATCATAGGTTTAATTTCTTACTGAGACAAGATAATATTTAGATTTCAGATGAACAAAATAAGGAATGGTACATAGCTTCGCTATTGCCACACCTAATATTTCCCTTGTCTCAATAGAATATCAGATTTTAGGCCGAAGAATTAGAGATTGCGATGAAGCTGGAGGCTTCGTTGATCTAGGATATGAATATAGGAGTCAAACAGATCCAATCATTGTTGGCAAGCTTGCATATGGAATTGCAGGATCTAAAGAAGGGAAAGGAGGTTCAGCTAGGAATACACCCTGAAGTTTGGTGCACAAAGTTTTTGGGCATGGAATCCCCCCAAACCATGTTTTGGGGCTTAAAGCCCAAGTTTTGACCCGATATTGTTGTAAAGACTCCATGAAGTGCGGGCGCGGAGCATGAAATGTATGATAGAGTCACAGGGTTATCCACCCTAGTTTTATAATGTAATGTCGGCCTACCCATGGTCCGTTGACCATGAGATTGTATAAATAGAGCGAGGCTCTAAGTGTAAGGAGCGAAGTAGAGGAAGTAGTAGAGAAAAAAGGAAAAATTCTGAGTGACTAACTGTGTCTTTGGGTCATAGGGTAGGAGAAGGCTCTGCACCTAAGTGTGCAGAGGCCTAGTAGTCCGTAGCTAAGTGCGTGGACCCCTGCAACTGAGTGCACAGGATGGAGTCAAGTCTGTAACCAAGGAAGAAATTAATAAAGATAAGTTTTGCTACCAATTTGTGTATCTGTTCTTGGGTTAATGCATGTTTGATATAAATTGCAATTATACTATTTATTTACTTTGCGCACCTATATGAATGGTTTATATTGTTAAGCATAACTTAAAGCATGCAAGTAGGCTAAGTTAATCAACTAATAGTGGAATATCAGTGAAGTCTTGGGTAATAATGCAGAAGCGCAACATTCAGCCCTTGAATAGGTATGCGCAAAGGCGGCATCTTAGGTTGCGAGGTACGGGAAAGTGTGCGTAGCGATGTGCACCTAGGGTTGAACCACGGACCACTTAAACTCATCAGACATCTCTAGGGTGTGGAAACCTGGTTCTAGTACCCTCCCATACTACTTCGGGTGAGACCTCAATCCGCGCTCCATGGATTGTTGCTGAAAGGGCCAGTAGTACTAGGATTTGTTTGGCTAACTTAACTCTGAACCTGCGTCAGGCCCCAATAAGCCAACAAATGGTTCCGTTGCTGGGAATGGGATTTGCATAAGAGATGTCTGATGTCATGTCACTGAAATCTGATAAAAGAAGAAATTGAAGAGTGGTTGGATAGAAAGATTCACGAGTTCGCAGCACAGGAAAATAGGAATCCGTGACTATCAAAGGAAGAGTGGTTAGAGGACTACTTATATACGGAAATCCACAAAATTTTCTTTGCATCCTTCCCCTCTGAGTTGTATGAGTGGATTTTGAAGCTAGCAGATATTCAGGGAAGGTGTAGGATCGACAAACCTATTGTGTGGACTTCAGAGTTGGTGTGGAGACTGGAAGCATCGGAAGATAATATTGCGCACGTTGTGGACCATTGGCTTGATCAAATTATAGGAGGGTTTATCACTGAGTTTGCGGTAGATACTTCAGTCAGCTACAGCGAGGTGGAATGATGCTTCCTCAAAGGACCGCGAGGTAAGTACGTTAAATCTTTGAACACTTGGATTAAGATGCTACTGTGTGAAAAGTGGGTTATGCGAATAAATTGATGTTTGGGGCTACACGAAGTGGGAGGATCTACAAAAATGAAGGTAGAAAAGAATTAGAGACTAGTCCCTTGATTTCACCTCCACGGGAGAGCGAGGAGGAGCTCGCGAAAGTTTCACCAAGAAGTGCGATCAGTGTGATAAGACAGTGAATTCTGTGCATACCACCCCACCTACACCACCACCAGTTTCACCATCTTCACCTCCATCTTCACCCACACCACCTCCGCCACCACCACAATTCAATATGGCGAGCGCAATAAAATTGACGATGTTCAAAGGAGTAGGGAATGAAGATCCAAACCAATTTTGGATCGTGGTAAAGGCTGTATGGGAAGCACAAGGAGTAACGGATGACAATATAAAGAAGGCAACACTGGTGAGCGCATTGTAGGATCACATACTGACGTGGTACATTAAGCATTCCAATGACAATCCAAACACAGGGATCGTGGATATTCGAGCTGCGCTAAACAGGGAATTTAGCAGGCCAAAATCAAAGACACAGTTAATTATTGGATTTAAGGAAATTGCGATGCTTCCAGGCGAGACCCCCTGGGAGCTAGATCAAAGACTGAAGGGTATGATTCGTGAAGCCAACATGACCTTGATAGATGGAAAACACTGCACATGGTTTGTAGCGTCGCTAACATTTCATCTAAGGAACGCGCTGTCACAATAGAAGCTGTCAACTCAGGCCGAGGCCTTGGAGATCGCAATGAGACTACATGAGATCCCGATACAAGATCCAAACCTAGGAGTCCAACAAATCCATGCGTAGTTGAAAAACTTGTGTCTTGAGATGCAGAGTTTGAAGCAAGACAAGACAACTCACCCAGAAGTGCGCGAGGAGGTATGGTGCATAAAGTGCAAAGGCCAGGGACATGACAAGGACCATTGTCCAGTCTTTGCGAACTACTTGGTGGGAGGAGGGCCAATGCCATTAAGACTAGAGGCATAAGCAGGACCAAGCGTAGCGCCTACATTATGGTGCGCAATTTTTCAGATAGGAGGGAAGCATGCTACAGATAACTGCCATATATTACAGAAGTATACGCAGACCTCCTAGCAGTTCTTCTATAATTTTTGCAGATCAATAGGCCATGATGAGTGCACATGTAGAAGTTATGAACTGATGATGGATTAGAATCATATCTATAGAGTTCAGATCGAAAAGGGAGCCCTCGATCAAAATGCAGGGATGGCGCGCACTGGATTTTAGGGGCACGAACGAGGTCGAGGTGGAATGGGGCCAGGAAGGGGTCACAGAAAGCTAATCTGTTACAATTGCAGAGGGCCAGGGAATTGTGCCCACGATTGTAAAAATATGACGAGAGCATCATGTTTATATTGTACTCAATTTGATCATGAGACAGTGGACTGCCCCACACTGATAGTGAGGTTGTGCGATAAAGGAACACTCCAACCTCCCCCAACTTAGAACTTGTAAATGATGAGGTCTGAGCTGTGCGAGGAGGACTCGAATGTAAACATCATGCTCCGAAGCGGTATCACGACAGTAGATGACAAGGGAAAGTAGCCTGAAGAGAGTGCCTGGGTTCACAAAGCTCCAACAAAGGGAACAAAGTTCGATTTGGATTGCGCGAAGGAGACATTCATGGAAGCTAAGAAGAGCTTCACAGAGGCCTCCACTTCAGGTAGTAAAGAAAAACTAGAACCGGAGATGGACCTATCCATGGTCACTACCTTTCTAAATACATGCATGACGCTGTTGTGCGACAACAAAGAGGTGAATGGGCTGCAAGAACTCATCACTAGATGTGTTGGACCAGGAGAACCACGCATAGTCCGGAAGCTCAGAAAGCACACAACGCGAATAGGAAGGGAGATGATATTGACTGCGCAAATTGGGAAATATGAAATGGATCAAGTGATTTTGGATCTAGGATCGGACGCGAACGTCCTACCAAAGCAGACATGGGTGCACATGGGCAGGCCCACATTGCAATGGTATCCTATTCAATTACGAATGGTGAACCAACAAAAGATCCTACCGATGGGAAGATTGCAGGGAATAATGGTAGATATCGAAGGTACATGCGCGATTGTAGATTTCAAAGTGATAGAGATTGTTGATGACAATCCATATCCCACATTACTGGGAATAGATTGGGCCACTAACTTGAATGGATTGATAAATCTAAAGAAGTGAAAGATGATTTTTGAGAAAAATTCACTCCGCGTAGTGGTGCCTTTAGACCTTGCGGAAGGATCGCGCTACATAGATTTGGTGCACGACTGCGACAGCGACGACAATCTAGAATGTATCTACAAGATAACCATGTGGGAGCAGGACTGGGTGAATCCAACAACGGATGGCAGGATTTCATGGGAGTGTGAAAGCTCCTGCACCTCAGATTCGGATGAGGAAATAGAACGATGGTAGAACCGGTTACACGAGGTAACCACCCTAAAATGTAACATGATGACAAGATCGTTGCACTGCATGGCAATAGAGGTAAGAGATCTGCCTATGTATGCCAGGTTGAGAAAAGTGGATGAGTTCCTAAACAAATTTGAAAAATAAGTACCGGAATAGCAGCGTTTCGATGCTCTGAAATGGGCGCTGCATGCTATGCTCGGAAGGTGGTGGGGTATGCACCAGCTAAACTTTGAGGACTGGTGCGAATGCAGAAGGATGATGCTCATGTGGTTTGGAAAGCCTCAGATGTGAATGAAAGCTAGGTATGATGGATGAAACATCCTGCACGCCCACCTCTCCAAATGGGTACATGCGTATGGTACGCAACCTGCACGAAAGCACAATGTCCTCGCAATAGGAAACAAGACCAACAAGCAAGAGCGGGCAATACGATGCGCGAAAAACAAAGTATGATAAGACCAAGCGTGCCTATAATTATCCACATGGAAGCCTTTGACAAAGTGTGTGAAATACTGAATTCGGTCCACCATGTGAGATGCACTGGCTGGGACCTGTGCGTACCATCGATTCTATGGGCTTAGAGGACCATGTGCAAAACCCTGACTGTGTGGGTACTTCTGAAGCTGAAATATGAAGCATAGGTTGTAATCTCTATGGAGCATGCAAAGCCTAGACCACGCATAGTACCACCCATAGATATGATGGTTCACGAAGCCTGGAAAGGAGGGATCACACAGCCTCAAGAAACAAAACACATGAGACTTGAGGAAGAAATCCAATAGGGAAACCTTAGACTCTGTGAACTTGAAAGAGAAAGGGTGTATTTAAGGAAGAAAATCACTTTGATGGACGCAGAGGTCAAGAAGCTAGAGGATGAGATAAAGGAAGAGTTTCTCGCCGAAAAAACTAGGATGATAAGGCAAGGTGCACACGATCATACTGACAAGTTTGAGAACTATCGTTGTGAATTGGTTAGTCTGATGCCTTGGCTTGGACCGCATATTGCTAAGCATAGTGACCAGGGTAGCGCATTGCAAATGGTGAAGTGTGCGATGTCGACCACAACAATAGAAGGTGGGGATTCTCCAAGAACCGTGATGGAGGACAGGATGGAGCCCCCCACGGGTGGTGTGACCACCTGACTAGCCAGGGGAAGGACAGTCTTAGCGCTCCAGGAAGTTGGAAGGGGGCGTGGGACTATAAACTATTATGCCTGGGAGCTACGTGATATTGTAGATGCGCATAGAAACAGAGAGTCACAAGGTCTACGACCACACATGGAGGGCTGCATTGCCACGCGAGTTGGCCAGAAGGTGACTATTGAAGTCACTATTCATGATGGGATGCTCGACTTGAGGCCAAACGGAGTGGGCGATAGACATTTAAGACATAAACTATGGGAAAGATTTGGGAAAATCTTTCGCCAAGAAAGCATTAATGAACCAGAATTGGGGGGAATGGTCGAATTCGAATTTAAAAAGAGCTATAAAACACAAATTCAAAGCGCGCATCTTATCTTGGATCAACAAGGCCTTCACTATCATGGCAAACATCGAAGGAAATCTCGCATACGTACAAGGGATGCACACATTAATGCAAAGAAGCACTCTGGACACAGAGGTCTTAGAATAGTGGATGCAGGAGATCTAGCAAACAACAACTCAATGTGCTACTGGCCTCAGCATAATTCGAGAACAGTTGGAGGGACTCCATGCAAATATCGCCATGCCGACAAAGTGACTCGAGGGCGAGTCATGATGTTTGTGTTTGGGCCTGTTGGGCATGGAATCCCCCCCAAGGCATGTTTTGGGGCTCAAAGCCCAAGTTTTGACCCGATATTGTTGTAAATACTCCGCGAAGTGCAGGTGCGAAGCACGAAATGTACGATAGAGTCATAGGGTTGTCTGCCCTAGTTTTGTAATGTAATGTTGGCCTACCCATGGTCCGCGGACCATGGGATTGTATAAATAGAGCGAGGCTCTAAGTGTAAGGAGTGAAGTAGAGGAAGTAGTAGAGAGAAAAGGAAAGAGTTTGAGTGACTAAGTGTGTCTTTGGGTCATAGAGTAGGAGAAGGCTCTGCAGCTGAGTGTGTAGAGGCCTAGTAGTCCGCAGCTGAGTGCATGGACCCCTACAGTTGAGTGCGCAGGGCGAAGTTGAGTCTGTAACCGAGGAAGAAATTAATAAAGAGAAGTTTTGTTACCAATTTGTGTATCTGTTCTTGGGTTAATGCATGTTTGATATAAATTGAAAATATACTGTTTATTTACTCCGCGCACCTGTATGAATGGTTTATATTGTTAAGTATAACTTAAAGCATGAAAGTAGGCTAAGTTAATCAACTAACATTGGAATATCAGTGAAGTCTTGGGTAATAATGCAGAAGCGCAGTGTTCAGCCCTTGAGTAGGGTTTCGCAAAGGTAGCATCTCAGGTTGCGAGGTACGGAAAGTGTGTGTATCGACGTGCGCGCAGGGTCGAACTGCGGACCACTTGAACTCATCAGACATCTCTAGGGTGTGAAAACCTGGTTCTAGCACCCTCCCATACTACTTTGGGTGAGACCTCAGTCCACGCTCTGCAGACTATTGCCTAAAGGGCCAGTAGTACCGGGATTTGTTTGGCTAACTTAACTCTGAACCTGGGTTAGGCCCCAATAAGCCAACAAAAGTCCAATGATATAAGACACTATAAGGATTAGTTCCCTGTGTATAGGGATTAGATAGCTGCTGGAGGTCCCAACCTGCTAAAACCGAAGTCTCCTACTGGATAAAGTCTTAGTTCAATCATTTTGTGTAGTATCTGCCAAGTACCAGGAGAGCATACGACAGACAATTGTTATATATTGTAAAATTTTGTGCACTCACCAAAGCAACTCTTATGCAAATTTTGCAAAGCGGTTGGCCATGATGAAAGAGATTTCCGAAGCTATGACTTGATGATAGACATGACCCTAATATATAAGATGTAGGCTAAAACGCATGTGTAGAATGACCAAGTCTCACCTACGGCTCGCGGAGGATTCCAATGACAGGGAAGAGGACGAGGAGGAGGCACTGGAAGACGTTAGGGCCAAATCATTTTATACAACTATGGAGAACAAAGACATTTTGCGTGCCACTGTCAAAATCCAACTCATCCTTATTGTCAATAATGTAAGCAAATTGATCATGTTAGAGAAGAGTGTCATTATTAATAGGAAAGATGCAGGAAAAGAAGAACCAACAGGCAATGCAGAATATTCATATGATGTGATATGAATTGCGCGAAGGCAATCCTAGTGTCAATATAGTAACACAAAGTGGTATATCCATTGGTGAAGACAATGTAGAAGGTAAATCAGATACATGGGTTTGCAGGTTTGGTGAAAAGAATGTTGGATTTTACTTACATAGAGAAAAGGAGACATTTATGGAGGCAAGATTTTTTTTTATGGATCTAGGTGCTTCTATGTCTAAAACTTAGAAACCAATAGTCTCGCGAAGAGAGAAATATGAGGAAAGGATTGCGAAGGAGAACTCTAATCCCACAATGCTGAAATTGTTTCTACAGACATGCATGAAGATGTTGAGGGACTAGAAGGCAGTTGAAGGACTTCAAGAATTGATAGATAACTACGCTAGTAAGAACAAGCCGCTCCCAGAACATCGCGTAGTAAATAAGGTGAACCGAAGCAAGAAGAGGACTGGTAGGGAAATGCAATTGATAACACAAATTGGTGATTTTGACATGGACCAGATAATTCTAGACTTGGGATCTGACGCTAATGTATTGCCAAAACAGACTTGGGAACGTATGGGGAAACCTAAGTTGCAGTGGTAGCCAATCTAGTTGCACATAGAAAACTAACAAAAGGTAATTATGATGGGTCACCTACATGGAGTGGCTATAGATATTGAAGGAGCCAGCGTGTTCATAGAGTTTGAAGTTATCAAAATAGTAGATGACACTAATCCATACCCAACATTTCTTGAGATTGATTGGGATTTTGACATGAATGCTATTATTAATTTGAAGAAGCAAAGCATGGTATTTGAAAAGAATGGCCTTAGAGTGGTTGTGCCATTGGATCCAGCTAAAGGTTCATGGTACACAGAACCAATCCGTGATGACTATTATGATGAAGAAATTTATCACATATATAAGTTCACAGTGCGAGACGAAAAATGGATTAATCCCACTGCAGATGGACTTACTAGTTGGGAGAAGGATAGTTCGTGCCAATTAGGCTTAGATGAAGAATTAGAAAACTGGCAGAATCAGTGGCATGAGGTCTCTACACTACGTTGCAATAGGCTCAATTTTTTTTTTGCATTGTATATCACATGAGGTACGTAAATTACCTTATTATGATGGGCTAGACGATGTCAATACTTTTTTTGACCATTTTGAAAGAGACGTAGTAGAGGAGCACAAATTCCAGGCTCTAGATTTGGCTTTAAGAGCTACGCCTATAAGATGGTGGGGAACCCACAAGGATAATATTGTTGATTGGAAGGAATATCATAGGCCGATGAGATTAAGGTTTGGATCCGCAACAATGTGGCTTAGTGAAAAGTACACACGTAAGGATGACCTGCAACATCTAGCTTGATGGACTAAGGCTTGGGGTGAGGTACCTCAACCAGAATGGGTAAATATCTTTATTCATACCTTATACATTATATAGATGAACTGGTATTTGGAGATGGAGCTGTGACATGGGATTGTTGATTGGGATGAAATGAAGGAGAGTTTTATGCTTACATTCATTTTTGAAAATGGATTCAAATGCGTTGATGGTGCCTTTCAGACGATTAAGGAAACAATCTTTTGAATGCCAATAGAACCTATCACTTGGATGTAGCCTGACTGGAGCACATAGCTACAACATGAACTGGAATGCTACAATGTTACTATAGAAGAAGGTGATGAGGATCCAAAAAATATCAACATTATTGAGTCGAAAGGACTGCACGAAGTTGCAGTACCTAATGCAAAGATCCCTGATATATCACAGCCGATAAAAATAAAACAAGTAAATATTGGCTTAGAATCATAACTAAAGTTCACGCATACTAGTGACTATTGGGATGAAGACATGGTAGGCAAGGTTGCGAAGTTACTGCACAAATATCAAGACTTATTTCCAACAAATTTCTCTAAATTGAAGGGCATAGTAGGTGATTTGGGTATGATGAAGATCAGTTTAAATCCATATGCGAAGCCGATTAAGTAACGTCCATATCAACTGAACCCCAAGTACACAGAAAACGTATGAGAAGAGTTGGATAAGATGCTCACGATAGGTATAATTGAGCCAGTGGAAGAGTCAGAATGGGTCAGTCTGATGGTAGTCTAGGAAAAGAAAACAAAGAGTGATATAAAGATCTTCGTAGATCTACAGAAGTTAAATGATGCATGTGTGCATGACCCCTTTCCTATGCCTTTTACAGATGAAGTTCTATAAAACGTTGGTGGACAAGAGGCTTATTCATTCACAGATGGATTTTTGAGATATCACCAAATTAAGATTGCGCTAGAGGATAGGAGAAAGACTAACTTCGCTATGGAATGGGGGTCATTCCAATATACAGTTATGCCTTTCAGACTGAAAAATTCCCTTGCAATATTTTCAAGGGTGGTAGTCGCAACATTCAAGGAATTTATTCACAAGTTTCTAGAGGTCTACTTTGACGATTGGATAATATTTGGGTTGGTTAAGAAACATGTTTCTAGTTTGCACCTAATGTTGGATACGTGCAGGAAGTATCAGATTTCCTTGAATTTGAAGAAATTTATTTTCTATGTACCTTATGGAATACTGTTGGGACATGTCATATGCAAGCATAGATTGATGGTAGATCCTACCAATATTGTTGTAATTATCAATTTGGATCCACACATGAATGTAAAACAACTACACGCAACTTTGGGTCATACAGGGTATTACAAGAAGTTTATAAAGGCATACACGTAGATCACTGTGCCAATGGAGAAGCTATTTAAGAATGATGCTACATTTTGCTAGGATGATGACCTCGAGAAGAGATTGGAAGTTCTTAAGGAGCAGATGGTTACTGCGCCAATCCTTGTATTCCCAGATTGGAAGAAAGAGTTTCATGTGCATGTGGATGCATCTTGTATAGAATTGGGAGTTGTTTTAACTCAACCAGGTGAAGGAGATATTGATCATACATTTTCCTTTGCAAGTAGGAAACTATCTAAGGCAGAGAAAAACTATTCAATCATAGAATAAGAAGGATTAGCCATGGTCTACAGACTACAAATATTCAGGCATTATCTGCTAGGCGTGTACTTTAAAATATATACAGATCATTCAACATTGAAGTACCTAGTCAATAAGCCTGTGTTGGGAGGGAAGATCTGTAGATGGTTGCTTCTTGTTGGATAGGTAAATCCCCTCTGCGGACAGAGGCGATCCCACTAGCCTAAAACAGAACTAGCCACAATCAATTCACGCTGCCACGCAAGTTCCTAGTTGTACATTAAAGGTGAATTAAGAAGACCAACCTGGAATCCAACGCTATAGTCAAAGCAGAGTTGGTATTCCCGCTCCCTCGCTCCGGCAGGCCACAATCCTTGCGATCCTTGCAAACGGACACCTGCACATGCAAAGGGAGAAACAAAGACAAGCATAAAATCCACCAAGGCACAACTATATTTCAGTCAGAAAGGAAATAAATCAAACATCACTATAATAGACAATGAGATTGGAACCATAACAGTAGTCGTTCATTAATAAATAATAGACAGGAAAAGTTACAACCAAGGTTCTGACGTTGAACCTCTCCTCTAGCTGGGCGAGCAACTATATGTGTCTTGCAATGTACCTCCTCTCCGGCAGCATAACCTTTCTATGCTTCACTATCACTCACGACAAGTATAATCACAACTAGCATTCCTCCAAAAACTAGCTTGTCTAATGCATGAGGACAGATATTTATAGATGGAGAAGGGAGAAAGATTCGATGAACCAGGACACCCATTGTGGATTGGCATTATCTCTGAAAAGCCACTGTGGATAGATGTCAAGGATAGATGATGACTCTCGACCTCTATCAGATGGATTTTACCCTCAAAAGACTTCGTGATCTGAAGGGAAAAAACAGATGGGCGTGCGTTTAGCAAAAATCATTACCAAACTGGGCTGGTGCGGGTGTTGTTCTATGACAGAGCGCCAATGGTCGCGCCCTCTTTTGAGGATCTCAGTGATTGGCGCGGGTAAGATACTTGTGCACCTGCGCCAATGGAAAAAGAGTACTTTTCAGGGAGAATTTGCAGAAGGTGTCTTCAGGGAACATGAAGTACATACTCAGGGGAACATAATGCAAGTGTTTTTGGATTATGTCACTGCTCACAGGTCCCGGAATGCGTCCTCCAATGTATGGAAACGGGGCGATAGAGACGGTGACCAATGGTGACAAATTACTGTGTAACACTTCTCTTCCAGGAGTATGATTTTGAATTGATAGTTAATTCAGGAAGGTTAATTGTTGGACCTGATCACCTCTGTAGGATCGATAACGGCGAAGCACCCACTAATATCGATGATGGGTTACTTGACATACAACTCTTTGCTGTCAGAGTTTCTGATGAACATTTTACGTACATTATTTATTTTTTGTCTATTGGCACAATTCCTGAAGGCTACACAACACATCAAAATAAGGAACTAGTGCTAAGGGTTGCAAATTTTTTAGTCATTGCAGGACACTTATATAAGATGGGATCGGATGAAGTTTTGTGCCGATATGTACTTGAGTATGAACGAAACAGTATTCTAGTTGAAGCACATGATGGTGTTGTAGGAGGACACTATGCAAGCAAGGCAACTACGTAGAAGATTTTGTGAGAAGGATTATGGTGGCCTACAGTACATAAATATACTAAGGAGTACTGTAGTGTGTTTGATGTGTGTCAAAGGACTAAAGACCATCACGAAGAGATGAATTTCCTTTAAATCCACAAGTCACACTGCAAGCATTCAATAAATGGGAAATTGAATTTGTTGGACCAATTAATCCACCATGGAAGAAGACGATGCATGTTATATTATCCCTACAATAGTCTACTTGATCAGATGGGATGAGGGACAAACTGTGAAGGACTACAGCGCAAAAAATACTACGAATTTTATTTTTGAATACATTTTGTCACGGTTTTGATGCCAAAAGATCTTGATGAGTGACCATGGTTCGCATTTCTTGAATGAAACAATTAAGGCGTTAACAAAATATTTCCAAATGCACCATCAGAAGAGTACATTGTATCATCCCCCAATGAATGGCACTGTCGAAGCTTTTAAAAAAATATTTGAGAATGCCTTAATGAAGGTCTGCAATGTTAATAGGAATGAATGGTATGTGCATATACCAACCATTTTATGGGAATATAGGATGACTTGTAAGAAATTAACAGGGAAAACAACATTTAAACTGGTATATGGACAACAAGCAGTGATGCCAATGGAATATATAGTGCCCATCTTAAGGATCGTAGTAGTAACTGAGATGGTCGATCATGACTGCATGGAGGAACACTTAGCGCAACTGCTTGCACTGGAGGAGGATCAATGTTTGGTTGGTTTTCATCGGCAGGTGCAGAAAGCTAGGAAAATGGTGTGGCATGATCGCCATATTAAGCAATGCACTTTTGAAAATGGCGATTTGGTCCTGATGTATGACAGTAAGTTCACAAAGTTCCCAGGGAATTTTCAGATGCATTGGTTGGGACCCTATGTAATCAAGGATATTTCAGATGGTGGCGCGGTTGATCTCGCGAAGCTGAATGGGGAGTTTTTTCCTGGAAGAATTAATGGAAACAGATTGAAGGTATACATATACGATCTCGTTCCTGCAAGGTTGCGACTATATGACAACATGAAAGTCTTAGTGCTTCAGGTAGCTAAAAAAAAGCATAGGACTATAAACTACTCTACCTAGGAATGGTTCTGTCAAAGAAGGAGGGTTACACAATGTTTTGGGAGATGGCGCAGGTGGAGAAAGTTGCAAAAATATAGATGTGCCATAAGGGCAAGTCGAGTGTAGCCTGCCCAGAATATGACCATTGGAAAAAATACAGTTGATTTGACTGCGATTTTTCCATTAAAGGGAGCAGGGTAAGTGCATTTAAGGAGCATATATATGAAAATATGCCGCCAAATTCACATTTATGAGGAAGATCTGGAGGCATTCAAGACATTCAAATTTGAATTTGGCTATAAATATGGCCTCCCGCTCTACATTCAGACACTTTGCCTATTGAAGAACTCTTGTGAGCATTTGCACCCAAGTCTGAGATGAGAGAAGTGTTGCATGTATGGTGAGGATTGGTAGGATATATATTTGGCATTCTTGGCACAAGGATTAATAGGCATCATGACAACTACTCCTCCTACACACACCACATCTCCCAGATCGTTGAGGCTGTAGAAATTTTGAATAATTTAACATATATTCAACAGAGATTATCCTGATCATGTACTATTTACATACACAATACATAAGCTCCTCTACGTTGATCATCAATATAGCAGCATCAATGACAATAAAA
The DNA here is from genome assembly GCA_031772625.1 of Pinus tabuliformis. Taxonomy (NCBI): domain Eukaryota; kingdom Viridiplantae; phylum Streptophyta; class Pinopsida; order Pinales; family Pinaceae; genus Pinus; species Pinus tabuliformis. Next base: position 358,619,664 of record CM062820.1, on the reverse strand, counting down.
CATCAAGAGCATTCACACATTAACACAGTATGTAACCCGGGGAAAGCATCTCGCTAAAAACCCCACACTATCTGTATATTAATGATTGAGACCATGTAACATTACAAAGTACAATGCTTATCACAAGCAATCCAGTACCAGCTCCACCTGTTACACACAATACAGCTAAGATCTGATCTCCAAATCTATTCCACTGCTTGCCTGCCTCCACTGCTCAATACCTGCTCAAGAATGAATGAGAATGGTCTACCAAACTCGTATTTCACCTCCAAAGAATCACTCACAATGTGTAAGACGTGAGCAGAAGCTACAAATTGGGCAAATACATGAGCAAACTCATTGGCATACTCAATCCCTTGATTGCGCAAGATCTGATGCACAACTATAGTCACAACTGATAGCAATTTGATTCTCTAACACCTATCCCTGCTGAACTGAACATGCACTGACATGCAACTGAGTTAACTGATGTATTCTATAGTTGTATTATGAGTTAATAATTAGTTTAACAACTCATCATTAGTCTATTTGCAGTTAGACTAACTACAACTAGTTTAACCAAGTCAAACTGAACACAACTCCATCAACTCCACAATCAACTCCACCAAACTCAACTGATTGAGTTCTAACTGAAGTCATGCATGCAACAACTCAACTGACACATAAGAAAAGCATACTTCCTTCTGACAGTTGCATGGGCCACATCTATAGCTCAAACTGAAGTGCTCCAAGAGAATAAGATCAAGTTTATAGTCCAAATATTATTATGAGACAATAATATTTGACTTTTCTATTTTTGACAGCCAGTCTAAAAATAGACTTTGATCACCCACACTGTGGTCACCCACACTTTGGTCACCCACATTGTGATCACTCACACTTTGGTCACCCACATTGTGATAAAAAATAGAACTTGCGCCATAATTTACCTGCGGGCCCACTTAGTGAAGGCAACTCTTTTCACTAAGCTCCATCATCTTGTTGCAATCTCAACACTCCCTCTCGACAAGATATGGATTATCAGCAACCCCTATCCTACTTCGGTGGTACTCGAATTTGCTCCTGGTGAGAGCCTTTGTCAGAATATCAGCATCCTGATCCTCCGTTGGAATGTATGAAAGCAACATGATCCTCCGTTGCACACAATCTTTGATATGATGGTACCTGATGTCAATATACTTAGATCTATCATGAAATACAGGATTAGCCGAGAGTTTAATGCAACTCTGGTTATCACAGTAAATCACAGTAGGATCCAAATGAGAACTGAACAAACCAACCAGGATCTTCCTCATCCATATAGCCTCACATGCAGCCAAACTTGCTGCCATATACTCGGCCTCCGCTGAACTGAGTGCCACGGATCTCTGCTTCCTGCTGTACCAAGAAACTGTTGTCGATCCAATACTGAAGACCCCTCCTGATGTGCTCTTTCTGTCTGTTGGGCTCCCTACCCAATTTGCATCCGTGAAGCCACATAGCTTCACCTCATCCTCCTGTCTGTACCACAAACCATATCCCGATGTGCCTCTCAAGTAGCGCAATACATGCTTGCCCGCCTTCCAGAAGAGCTTGGTAGGCTTAACCATAGCTTGTGAAAGTTGGTTAACTGCATAGCATATATCAGGTCGTGTATTGACCAAATACATCAGCGACCCCACCAACTGTCGATAAACAGTGGCATCGACTTCTTCTCCTGAAGTGGCATCCTCCTTCCTCCAACCTCCAGGAAGAGGAGTATCAACAGGCTTGCAGCCATTCATGTTGAACTTCTCCAGTATCTCCCGAGCATACTTGCCCTGAGAAACAAATAGTCCACCACTGCACTGCCATATTTCCAATCCTAGTAAATAGTGAAGGAGGCCCAAGTCCTTCATCTCAAACTCTGTAGCAAGATCCTTCTTGCATGACAATATCAACAGCGCATCATCCATTAGAATCAAATCATCAACATACAGTACAATGATAAGCAACTTACCCTCCACCACAATTTGGTATAAGTTAGGATCCGCCTCGCTCTTGGAGAATCCAAGTCTTGTGAAATAGCTGTCTATCCGTGTGTACCAAGCACGTGGTGCTTGCTTCAACCCATACAATGCTCTGTTGAGCCTGCACACATGCGACTCGCTGTTGAAGACCTCAAAGCCTTCGGGCTGCTCAATGTACACCTCCTCCTCAATGACTCCATTGAGGAACACAGTCTTCACATCCATCTGATGAATGTGCCATCCCATCTGCGCTGAGAGAGCAAGAATCGTCCGTATGGAATAATACCTTGCGACAGGTGCAAAGGTCTCCTCATAATCGATCCCCTCTATCTGTGAAAAGCCTCAGGCAACAAATCTTGCCTTGTACTTCTCCACACTCCCGTCAGCTGCCTGCTTAACCTTGTAGATCCATCTCGAACCCACCACTGATTTCCCTTCCGGTCTAGGAACAATCTCCCATGCACTGTTTCTGACAATAGAATCATACTCTTCCACCATGGCGTCTACCCATGCGGGATCCTCCATAGCTTCCTCGAAAGAGGATGGCTCAGTCACAACACACTTGCTCATCAGAGCCATGTATCTAGTGTACCGATCAGGTGACCGTCTCTGCCTGTGTTGGGCTGTAGGTGGTCCTACAACTTTCTCTGCATCTTGAGCCAGTCGCTCAGCTTCTGTCAAGCGCTTTCGCCCTCTGATGGTTGGTGCTGCATGAATGGTCTCTTCCACTCCATGAACCTCGTCCTGTGGCTGATCCACATCCTGAAGCTCATCCTTAGGAACTAATAGCTCGTCATCTGCATGCAAGTGTAGCTCCCTCTCAAGCGAACACTTCATGGCTTTCTCCTCCTAAAATTTTATATCCCGTCGCACAAAAGTTTTACCACTGTCTATCAAATACACACGATAGTTGTGGGGCGTATCAGTGTACCCCACAAATATCCCAACCTCTGCGGTCGGCTCCAACTTCTTCCTTGCATCCTTCGTCACATGCATGTAAACGTTAGCACCAAAAATCCTCAAATGAGAAAGATCAGGCTTCTTACTAGAATAAGTCTCCTCAGGTGTACTCATGCCAAGTATCCTATGAGGACAACGGTTCTGCACATAAACTACTGTATTGCATGCTTCCGCCCACAAGTGAAGGGGTAGGCCCTGATCATGCAACATTTCCCGTGCAGCACCCACAATCGTTCTGTTCTTCCGCTCAGCTACCCCGTTCTGTTGTGGGTTATGGGGAGCTATGATCTCTCTATGAATTCCTTCTGCCTTGCAGAAATCCTTGAACTCGTTCGAGATGTATTCACCACCATTATCGCTCCTAAGAGCCTTCACCTTCGTCCCCGACTCCTTCTCGACCAGTGCTTTGAATTCACAGAACTTTGAATATGTCTCGCTCTTCTTCTGCATGAAGAAGATCCAACACTTACGAGAAAAATCATCAACAAAAATCACATAATACCTGTGTTTTGCTATCGAAGCAACTGAGAAAGGTCCACACACGTCTGTATGAATTCTCTCAAGGATCGTCGTGGTGCGACTATCCTTCTCGTGAAAGGTGGCTTTCACAAACTGCCCCAAAGTACACCCCTTGCATTGATCTGACTGCGCAAGTGTGCCTTTAGGAAGCCCTGTAGTGATCTGCTGCAGTATCTTCAAGGCTCCATGGTGAAGGTGACCCAATCTCCTGTGCCACAACTCGCCATCATCCCGTCTCACTAATCCTTCTGCCTTGCCCGCCATTACTGCGCATCCATCTACATGCAACTGATAAAGGTTCCTCACTCGAACCCCTATCTTCCGGGTCTCACCAGTTGTCTTGCTGCGCAGGAAAGCCTTTCCCTCGCTGAAAACAACATCATACCCCTTGTCTTCTAACATCGCCACTGAGATGAGATTCTTTGTCAATCCTGGAACATGCATGACTTCCTCCAATATGAAGGGTTTACTAGACTCCCTCTCAAAGGAAATGGTATCAATACTGGTCGCACTGTATCTACCATCATCGCCCATCTCGATGTGAACTCCAAGATCTTTGTCCTCCAGATCATAGAACAAATCTCTATCTCCCGTCATGTGAAAAGATGCACCACTGTCCAAGAACCACACTGATCCCATCACACTTGAAACCAAGCATGCGATCAATGAAAAATCAAGCTCAAACTGTGAGGCTAGAGCTTCTCCTGCTAAAGATCCAGCATCCTGCTTGTTCTTCTTCTTCTGCAGACAATTAGTGGCATAGTTTCCGTGCTGGTGACAGTGAAAACACTTCACCTTGGACATATCCTGCTTCTTGCCTTTCGCACCAGACTGAGAAGCTTTCTTGCTCTTCCCTTTCTTTTCTTTGGCAGCTAAAGCACAATTCTCTTCATCAGATACCTTTGATGAAGATCCATTCTTATTGTTACTGAGTTTATCCTTGAGTGCCAGGTCGCTCTTGCTTTGGAATAACATTCACAATCCGTTGAAAGACATTTCAACAACACCGCTGCAAATTCGAATTCCTCCAGCTCCAACTCAACTGCCTCGGATCTAAGATTCGTGAGAACACAATATTTCTCGTACAGAGATTGACTGTATGGGCATTCACGGGATATCTCACCTTCCAAAGGAAGGATGAATCTAGAGGTTACCTGGCCCAATTACAGACTCTGCCTGAAGAAATAGAATGTAACACTTCCTGAATAGTAGATCTGATGATCAATACTCGCTTGATATCCTGTAAAAAACTCTTCTACAAATCAAGCAGCTCTGATACCATGTAGAAATTTTGAATAATTTAACACATATTCAACAGAGATTATCCTGATCATGTACTATTGCAGAATACATACACAATACATAAGCTCCTCTACGGTGATCATCAATATAGCAGCATCAATAACAATAAAACATCAAGAGCATTCACACATTAACAGAGTATGTAACCCGGGGAAAGCATCTCGCTAAAAACCCCACACTATCTGTATATTAATGATTGAGACCATGTAACATTACAAAGTACAATGCTTATCACAAGCAATCCAGTACCAGCTCCACCTGTTACACACAATACAACTAAGATCTAATCTCCAAATCTATTCCATTGCTTGCCTGTCTCCATTGCTCAATACCTGCTCAAGAATGAATGAGAATGGTCTACCAAACTCATATTTCACCTCCAAAGAATCACTCACAATGTGTAAGACGTGAGCAAAAGCTACAAACTGGGCAAATACATGAGCAAACTCATTGGCATACTCAATCCCTTGATTGTGCAAGATCTGATGCACAACTATAGTCAGAACTGATAGCAATCTGATTCTCTAACACCTGTCCCTGCTGAACTGAACATGCACTGACATGCAACTGAGTTAACTGATGTATTCTATAGTTGTATTATGAGTTAATAATTAGTTTAACAACTCATCATTAGTCTATTTGCAGTTAGACTAACTACAACTAGTTTAACCAAGTCAAACTGAACACAACTCCATCAACTCCACAATCAACTCCACCAAACTCAACTGATTGAGTTCTAACTGAAGTCATGCATGCAACAATTCAACTAACACATAATAAAAGCGTACTTCCTTCTGACAGTTGCATGGGCCACATCTGTAGCTCAAACTGAAGTGCTCCAAGAGAATAAGATCAAGTTTATAGTCCAAATATTATTATGAGACAATAATATTTGACTTTTCTATTTTTGACAGCCAGTCTAAAAATAGACTTTGATCACCCACACTGTGGTCACCCACACTTTGGTCACCCACATTGTGATCACTCACACTTTGGTCACCCACATTGTGATCACTCACACTGTGATCAAAAATAGAACTTGCGCCATAATTTTCCTGCGGGCCCACTTAGTGAAGGCGACTCTTTTCACTAAGCTCCATCATCTTGTTGCAATCTCAATAGAGGCTAAAGCCCACAACTACAGGAGTGACAACAACGTTGGAAGAACCAGTAGAAGTAGCAACAATGAAGAAGTAGAAGAAACCATAGAAGCCACTTGTTAGACAGTCGCCTAGGAAGATGACTGTTGAGTAGAGGAGCAAGGGGAAGTTGGACAAAGAAAAAAAGAAGCAACCAATGGAACAGATCGACTTAGACGAGGAAGAGCTTGGGGCAGGAATTGAGGATATAAATTTCCAAGAAGTTGAACCCATTTTGTGGTTATCTCCATATATTCCACCAAGGAAGTCAACTGCTAAGGTGACCAAGGACCCTGATGCAGTGAAATTTTCCATTTGTACACCTTTGTTACCTGAGGATGTGCCCTTTGAAGGAGTGTTGCTAGCACAGGTACTGCAACTTCTCATGGAGGATTGGGATTTGGTGGACATGGCCAAATTCCCTTATTTTGAGCCCTATAAATACTTGAAGATGGTATATTATGAGGAGGTCATGTCACATGCGTAGAACCAATGACATGGGCGACGGGGATTCAACACGCTGGGTTATTGAACATGTTGAGTGTGCCTTATTTTGGGTGCAACAACATCAACACCATATGTGTGCACCAGTTGCTAACTTTGGCACATGATGAAGCTTTATGGTTGGGGGAGAGGATCCCAATTGAAACTATGTTGATAAGAAGGATCACCGCGCTGCCATGTGCAGGAGGAAACCAAGTGAAGAAGGATTTTCATGTTGTTAAGAAGTCGCGAGGCTATGTTGTTAGCTTGATTTATGATCAGGTTGTTACATTTTCTGCATCCATTTTGGTCAGTAAAATTATGAGGAAGTGTAGGGCAGACAAAGTGCCAACCCCAGTCATTCAGTTGGCTACGCAGTGTGCTCAAGGGGTACATTTTAATTGGGTTGACTATCTCTGCCAAGAGTTTCTGGATGATTGTCACGAGGCCTAGGAAGAAGGGAAACCATTACACTATGCATGGTTATTGCTATTAATTACTTTAAAAACCTGGAGAATCCTCGACGAATCACAGTTCCCTAATGTAGATCCAGAATTGTGTGAAGCTGCAAGGCACACTTCACTGTGGGTATCAAAGGATCCAAATCAAGTGGTTGAAAATAAACAATTTTGGGTGTTGTTTGAGATGGATCTACGCATCATGGTCACCCAAAAGCCACGATTATCACCGGTGTTATTTTCTCAATATCATGGATTTGTGAACTTTAAAGAAGATTTCCATAATGTACATATACAAGTGAAGAAAGATGATTAGCCCCAAGGGTTAGCTCAGTTGGTCAAAAACTGTGCCTTGCCATCAAGAGGTCATAGGGTCGAATCTTCCTGAAGCCCTTGGGGTTAGGTCTTGCCAGTAGGCCGAGGGTCGATTACCCTAGAATTTTCCGTGGACGTAGTGACCACTCCCTGACTAGGGTGTTCATGAACCACACTAAAAAAAAAGTGAAGAAAGATGAAAAGGGAATATGTTATGAGTTTCCCTATTTGGTCATAGAGCAAGACATTATTCTGTAGTCTTTAAATGGTCAAGTGTGTGTTTGGACCTGAGCAAGGAAGCCGAAGGAGATCAGGTAGGGACTAGCAAAACCAAAGTACACTGATGGAAGAATCCAATAAGGTACCTCAAAAGGTCACTGTGGACCTTGGGAGGAATATCATGCAGGAGCCAGAGTGCGTAGACGAAGAGGAGCCAGACACAGAGGAACCAGATTAGGGTGGAGTAGACCCTTTGAAGGAGACAAAAGATATTGAATCTCATTTCATAATAAATAAGAAGAAGAAATTTTCCACTGGAGGTGCACGCAAGAAGTAGAAGTATGAAAAGACTTCTAGAATTGAGTCGATGGTCCTCACTGAGGGGGACATCGATGAGATTGGGGACACTATGCACTCCATCACTGAGGAGATGTGGGGACACTTTGAGGATTAGTACAATTCAGTACCGTCACAGGTCCAACAAGGCGTCAAAGAGCTCAAAGTGCAAGAGAGCATGGTTCAAGCGAGTGTGGTTCAGGCAAGTGAAAATCAAGTGAGCGTGGAAACAACAAGTGCAACACCAAAATTACCTTCAACATTGGTGGTCACCACAGAGATCTACACAGTGCCTGTTCGAGGAGGGTCTTTGCGCTTTCCTATCGCCCTAGATCAGGCCATAATGCCATATGGAAGGAACTCAAAGTTGAACTTATTGGTGCTTCCCATTCGGGCAATACATGAACTCCACCAGGGAGTATCTGATGAATTGAAAATATGAGAAGAGCGGGCGCTCTTTGTAATTAATAACATCAAGAACCATAATGATCCGTTAGTTGTGGAAGCTGCCAAGGATATGTAGGATAGAGACACAACCACTATGTGCCGGAAGGAGCTGGAGGACGCCATCACTCAAACTTGCATTGAGTTGCTAGAACTCCTCATACAGACTGAAGCAAATTCTGAAGAGAAGCTCCAAAAGTTGGTAGCTACAGTGAAGGAGTCGAAAGCGAAGGTTGAATGAGTCAAATTTGAAATGCAGATGCAGGTCGCAGAGTTGCAAATGTAGGTCACAGACTTGCAAATGAAGCTACAACCAACAACAACTCTAGAAGTTTGAGAGCAACATGAGTCTGCTATTAAGGCTGATATGGAAATCTTAGAAGCTGCAATTTAGAACTGCAACTAGATTTTTGAAAACACCATGGAGATGTGGGCTATGCTGCAGTAGGAGCTACATGTACAAAATATTGAAGCAGACATCCGGGACAAACAACTACAGTTTGATGAAATTAGAGCAAAAACTTGGACCTTAGCACATGTGAAACAGTTCGCCAGACTCCAGGAAGGGAAGGCCCTTCAAGTTTATATAGAGAAGCTGTGAAGAAAAGGCTCAATCATCTCAGCAAGAACATAGCCTTGGGCTAACGAAGCTAGTAAACTCTTTGAGTCTGTCAAGAATAAACTAAAAGGAATGCAATAGATGTATAGAACAATTGGATTGGTATTAGAGGGGCCAACTAATGAGAATTTGGTGGAGGAGGTTCAACAGGCTACCACACAATGCACAACAAAGCTTCAAGCATTGAAGGAAGAGTTCAGTAGCCTTAAAGCACGTATCGAGGACGTACCAACCAAGTGACTTGGGAAAAGTCACATATTTTTGTTGGGGGATTGTTGGGATGGGGACCCCCAGGTCCAATTTTGTCTAAGTTTTGAGTAAAATTTTGTAATATTGTAAAGTCTCCACAATTTTAGGAGTGGAGCATGCAGAACATTAAGAGTCAAAGGGGATTTTAGGAAGGTCAAATCCCCTTATTTTGTAAAGGGATGGGTTGTTTTGATGATATAATGAACTCCGCCCATGGTTCATGGACCATGGTAATGCAAAATAAAATATACAAAAGGGAGTCATCTAGGAGTCATTAGGAGTTATTCTAAGCTTATGTATAATTGATAAGTAAGATTTTGAATCTGTAAGTCTGTATTCTGGCGAAGGGGAAAGCTCCTACAACTAAGTGCATGGAGACCTTGGTAAGTCCGCAACTAAGTGCATGGGCCCTTGCAATTGTGTGCACAGGGTCATAAGATATGTATGTATTGAATATCTAAAGTAATAAAGCAAATTTGAAGCAAATTTGTGTGTCCCTTGTATATTTATGTGTTATGTGTTTTATGCTTAGTTATGATTTATTTCTCTGTCATATTATTTTAATTACATCACGAAGGTTCATATCGACTTTGGTATATTAACTTATGTATGTTAGAACACTTAGGCGAAGTTCATAGATCTAATTAAGTAGAAATCACTTTAAGTCTGTGATTCAGAAGATAAGGGTTCGTGAAGGCCAGATTGGGCCCTAATTTAAAGAAATGCCTCACTTCTACATCACATAGATTTTTGGATATGGAAACCTAGTTATAACATCCCCCAATACTACCTCAGGTGAGACTGCAGTCTGCGATAAGAAGACTGTTGCCGAAAAGGCCAGTAGTGTAGGGTTTTGTTGGTTAGTGCAGCTAACTCTAAACTTGGGTCCAAGCCCCCTCAAGCCAACATGTATTTGAAAAGGTTGTTACTAATTCGGGTTGTTGAAACCCATAATTTCTACTCTTTTACAACTATTTTTCACTCTGTTCCTCCCCTTTTGACCTTCATAACTACAATTTGGGTATCAATTTACAAGGTTGACAACACAGTAGGTACATAATCATCTTCTAATTCATAAATATGATTTTTATTTATTATTTAACATGATATCTACTTGAGCTACTGAATTACAAAAATTCTGCAGCTGATGTATGTTTCTGCAGCTAAGTCCAAGGTTCGATAGGTTGCAGAGCTTCAGCCGAGAAATAGGGCATATGGTTAGTTGGAAATTAGTTGGGACAACAATTTGTTCCCATTTGTAAAAGTTGTATCGATAAAGAAGGAACTCTAGAAACTCAATCAAAGGATAAGTCAACCACTGTAAAAGGCAAATCAAGTGAGAGAGATGCAAATTGTTTGCCTCATGATTTGCTTCGTTGATAGAAAATCATGAGCATATCACGATATCTTATCTTTTATAGTTAATTATAGCTAATGTCGATTAGCATAAGTGTAATGCTCTGAAATATTTATTGCGTATGGGTTTTCTAAATATGCCTCTTGGCATCGTTGAGAAAGACTTGAATTTTATTTGTAAAAGCTCTATTTTGTTATAGTTCCATTTCCTTACGGTGTGATCTCTAAGGAGCCTAGGTATTGCAACAAGAATGCTGCAAATCCCAGGGCTACCAACTTTACTTATCAACCCGAGGTTCATACAAACTTGAAGGTGATAGTGCTATATGCACAAGTAAAAGTGAAGGTCCTGCCTGTTGTCACTACTCATCTGGAAAGAGACCCCAGGGGTTCCAAGACAGACTTCTATAGGGTCAGAAGAAGCTGAATTATTTGATGGAAGAAGAGAGAATCTATTCTAAGAGAGAGCTAATCTACTGCAGTAATGAAGAAAACAACATGTAATGCTAAACCACACCATAACCTAACTAACCATCTAAACAAATATGCTAAATAGAATTCTAAATCAACACTAACTTAATGCTACTATCTAAGTTGCAAAGGTAAAGAGCATTAAACTATACTAAGGTGTAAGCAAAGGAACTAAACTAAATCTGTTTTCAAGAGGAAGAGCAATTAGAGATCGAAATTGGTGAAAGGAGGATGTAAGGACACAATAGTGCATAGGGACCGTTGGATTGATCAACAAACGGAGGATGGATGATAGAGATATTATCGTGGGGGCTTAAGTGAATAGATGGATGAACAAGGTTATTGAATAGGATAAACGACAGAGATATTATCGCGGGTGATTTAGGGAATAGGTGAACGAATAGGTAACGAAGTAGATGAATGATGAAGGTATTATTGCGAGGATTTAAGTGAATGGATGGATGAATAGGGTAACAAAGAAGATGAACGACATAGATCTTATCGCGAGGAGTTAAGTGAATGGATGGACGAACAAAATTAATCAGCAGATGAACGGCGAAGATCTTATCATGAAAGAAACATGCGGAAATGATGGAGTGGGTTTTCGGAGGCAGTAAGCAGTTTCTCGCGCGCCCTCAAAGCTGTAAGCTGTATTTTGAAATTTCACATGATTAGCCTAACTGGGTGACACGTAGCATGGGAAAACCACTTTTCACGCATGCTCTCAGGCAGATAACAATTGTGCAAGAATCCGTGTGAGATTGCACGATAGCCGTAAGATCAGGCTAGACAGATCGACGGTGGAGATCGGGACGCATAAATTACTGAGGTGCGTGAAAGATCGATGGTGGAGATTAGAGCACATAAAGTAGGTGGAAGACTTCACGCGCATTGGTCGTTGGGTAAACTAGTGGATCGGACAGTGAGGAAACGATGCATGAAGAACATGCTGAAGGAGGTTTCAAATGAAAACGACAAAAAAACCAGTGAGGGTGAGGTTCAACCGAGAGTGAGGGAAAATGATGATAATGAAATGAAACAAGAAACTGCATCAAACAACAAAATCCAAAGCTCACGTGAGAACTAAAAACCTATGTTTTTAGGGTTGCCAAATGGTCTCTTCCTCAAGTCATGGTCCCAGAGGGAGGAGGTGAGGCCGAGACACCTGCAGACAACCTTATGGTGATCGTTTTCTCCTAGCAAGCCAGTAATGGGAATGTAGTTAATTAAGCAAATGAATAGAAAACCAGGAAGCTATGCTATACTGCTGTAATGGAAATGCAACTACTTAAGCAAATGAACAGAAAATCAGGAAGCTACTTAAGCAAATAAACAGAACCATAAATATATGCTAGCATACATGTACAATAAAGAGGAGCTTTGGCTGCTTGGGTTGGGCCCTAACCCAAGAGCTTCAGCCCTCTGAGTTAACTCAGTGCTAGCTCAAAACATAACTTATCTTTATTATAAAAACCATGGATTACATAATAAACTGTCACAAGTCTTTTAGCTCAGAAATAAAGTAGAGTTTTACAATAAGAATCCGAATCCTATTGAGGTCCTAAGCCTCTCTCTTATACATACGAAGTCTCCAATGACTTCCTTCCCATTAGGGAGGCTTGGCTCCCCACTCAAGATAAACTGGTTTCTATCACTTTCACTTGCTCGACTGTCTTTTGGTCCTCATGATTTGGCTATTTGCACTCCGAGTTGATGGAGGAATATTCGAATGGAGGGGTAGTAAATGAGGAGGATTTTCCTCCTATAATTCCTCTCCCTTGTCCCATTCAAGTTCTGACCAAGGTATTTGCCACAAATCCTTACTTTTATCGTTTATTCCTGCATTTTCCCTTGCTTTTATCCTTTATTCTTGCATTACATGCACATTAGACTACAAAGAAAAATATCCAACTCTAACTCATCTCATAAACAAAATATAACCAAAAGTATCAAATAAGTTGTGAGAATAATTGGTTTGACTAAGCTAGGAGGTGAATTATGGCCAATTAAGGCCCATATAATTACCCAACGATGAGGCTCATCATCACCCCCTACTGAAAGTGTTGCTCATCCTCTAAGCAACTTAGTCAATGTCCATGTCCTTCATGGATCTGGTAGCCTCTCTGACATCCCATGCTTCTGTTGTGGTCTCTTCTTCTTGTTTATAGAAGCCTGTTTTCCTTTCTACTTCTTCCCACTACCTCTTTTCCTCTTCTTCTTTTCCCCCTTCTAGCATCCCTAGGAGTAGCGGTGGATTGAATTTTATGCCTATCCAATTGACCTTGAACCTTTGCATTGATTTCTTATACATAGGTGTCCTTTTGAGTGACTCTCTCAACCTTTGAGGGGAGCGATATTCTCTGATCTTCAAGCTGTGTGGCAGTGTTTTCCATATCCTTTAGCAGTCATGTATAATATCATCTCTTAGCAGCCTAAACATATCCTCAAAATGTGAAATTACTTTCTCTTGGGCAACAAGATATCTAGGTGCTAGCTGAGGATCATTAGATTACGGGTGCTAATTAGGGCCATGGGACTTGATTGTTCAGCTCTGATGAAAAGAGGTTCATTTTGCTCTTTGGCCAATATTCTTTTCATCTCTGCAACCCTTGAATTCTCATGGTTCATCAATGATGCTAAAGCCATTAATTGTAGATCTCCTAGCTTTGCAATAGGATCCCAAATATTCATGTCTGTGAGGGCCATGTTGTGCAAGTAGAACTCAACCATTTTGGCCCTAACCTCTAGTGCACTTTGGTCACAAAGATCAATAAACTACCTGCAGTCCTGAAATGGCATGGTGCCCCTTTGTGCTAGTGTTTTAATTTGAAATTGTAGCCATTGTTCTCTGAGGTAAAGAGCATAGGATTTAGCTAGCATCCTACACTGATGGCCTCCAAGGAGAGGCTGGCCATACATGCTAGTTGGTTTTCCTTTTCCTGCATCTGTCCTCTTAGGGGCCTCTGGAGACACCCTAGCTGACTCCTCCTTGTGTTTTTCCCCTTCTGTTTCAATGTCTTATTCCTCTCTGATAGAAGGGCTAACATCATAGATGAGAGTTTTGATGTCATCCTTTGCTGGTAAGTCTTTAAAGACTGACCATTTTATAGGGATCCTAAGGTTTTGTAGCGCATCCTCAATGAGGATTCTGATCAAACCATGGTTAGCCAACTGCTAGAATTCCCTTCCTTTACTTTGTTGTTGGAGTCTATGAGTGATTGCATCAAGAAATAGGGTATGTTGAGTCTTTGGTGAACTGGTGTTTCTACCCCAAATCTTAGTTCTTCAAGCATCTTAAAATGGTAGCCATAAACAACACTGTATCTACCCTCATAGGAGAGATATTTGATGAGTTGGTAGGTTACCTCACTCCATGGGTATGGAAAACTTTCCCTCCTTACTCTGTTTTTATCCTCTGTGGGTTCTTCACCTTCTAAAAGAATTTCCTTTTTGCCACCTGACTGTCTACTTTGTCTTCTTTTCTCCATGCAATTCCTAGGGGAACTGTGGTGACCCTACTGATGAACTCTAGGGTAATATATATAGTGAGCCCTCTAACTATAATAGTGGCATGGATTATTCTGTGTGGAGTGAGGGAATGAGAAAATTCTTAAGAAAACAAAGTTTCTTGTGTATGTAATCCACTAGATTTTTAGAGGACTTCTAGTTAATTTGCTTGTAAATGGGGATGGATTTTTAGATCCTACCTCTTTAGAATGGTGGTAGTGGACAATTCATTTGATATTCCCTCTTGAACCCCTCTCTACCTATCCTATAGCTTGCCTCTATGTATCCTGTAGACTGTTCTTGTAGGAATTCTCTTGCAGAACAATGGATCCTTGCTTCCAGTGGGTGGCCAGAGTTATGAGAGCTACTTGAGTGAGGGAGTTTCAAGGAGGTGGAATGCATGAATGCATGCAAACATTGTTTTGTTTCCCTTTATACCACCTCATCATTCCCACTCCCTGTAATTAGCTCCCACAATGGTTAAATCCATAGTTAACCATTTCTTGTCCTACTCCTCTGTTCTTTGAGTTGAATATAGCCATGTGTGAGAGGACACCTTGATTTGTATGTAATGACTGAACGAAGGTGGCCAAGTTAATTGGCCACCTTTTCACTTACAAACCAACTACCTTGTAACCTTTACAACTTTTGATCAAATGATGCATATGAGTGAGTGAGTAGGATACTTACCTGTGGTCTCGATGCCATGTTGTAGTTTGTCAAGGATCAGAGGTGTTGCATTGTTCATTTGATGCATGGTCATTCTTCTTCCTCCTCTTCTATCTGCTGACGGTGTCTGTGACTGTAGATCTGATGCTGCTACTGCTATGTAGCTTCTAGATTACCACTTGGCAATGTTTGGTGTCTCCCTTAGAATTTATTGATCATGTTGTTGGATGGTGTTGTGAGGATGCTATAATGAATGGAAAGAGGGAGTAGGAGTGTGTGTGAGTGCAGGGATGATGGTAATGAATGAGTTGAGGGGTTAGATCATGTCTAGAATGAATTTTGGGGACCTAACCAACCTACCATTCAGGGGATCCTATAGGAATACAAGGGATCCAATAGAAAACACAATATTTACCTTAAATTGAAGCAATGAAGTAAAGAACAATGGAATTGATGGAGGGATGCATGGTAAGGAGTGGAGGAGATGAATATATGTGAGGCAGGATTCCCTTTGGATCTTATCTTTTCTCCTTGATTGTCTTTCTCACCCACCTGTAAATAACAATTATGTCTTTTTTTTTTTTTTTTTTATTATTATATATATGTTTTTGAAAAACACCTAGGCTGCCCCAGAGAGGTTTTCACCCTAGATATCTGCCCTGGGCGCCTCAAGGAAGGTTTTCACCCATGGATCTTCTTACTCATTTTTTCTCATCTTTGGGCTGCCTTATGAGGTTTTCAACCCAAAGATGGGACTCAGGCGCCTCATGGAGGTTTTCACCTGAGTCCTTATTTTTTTCTCTTTTCAGTGCCCTGATGAGGGAGGAGCTGGAACTTGCTCCACCATAATCACTGTCTTATTGATATTGTCAATGAAATCTTGTTTTGATAAAGGCCTCTTGTACATTTTCAATTGGTGTCCATTAACAAGCAATGGAATGGCTTCTTCATCTATAGTTTTTATTTGCACTGAACCATTATCATGGCATCTTTCCACCACATAAGGTCCGATCTGTTTTTGCTTAGGTTTCCCTTGAAGTCTTTATACCTAGAATCATATAACAATGCCTAGTCTCCCTCTTTAAATTGCTTCTCCTTGATATGTTTGTCATGCCAGATCTTCCTCTGAAGCTGAGCTATCTCTATATGTAGGAGGGCCTTCATTCTAAATTCATCCAAGCCATTTAAATGAAACAATATTTCTTTCTATGCATGACTGAGATCCAAATCTAGTTGGGCTGCAATCCTCAATGTGTTATATTCAAACTTAATGGACAACAAAGCCTTTTTCCCATAGACCAGCTCATAGAGTGTAAATCCAGTGGTGGTCTTCCATGTTGTATTATAGGCCCTGGTGGCCTCAACTAGTCTCTCTGCCCAATCCTTCCTGTTGCTGCTCACTACCTTGGTTAAGATGTTCTCCAGTGCCCTGTTGGTCACCTCCACTTGCCCATTAGCTTGTGGATGATAAGGAGTGGAGGTCTTATGTTTGAGTTTGTGATGGCTGAGCAGTTCTTCAATCATGCTGGAGGTAAACTGGTTGCCTTGGTCTATGACTAGCTCTCTAGGGTACCTAAATTTGTAGAATACATTATCCCTTAGGAAGTCATCAACCTTCTCTTCTATTGCTGCCTTAATCACATTGTTTTTAGCCCACTTAGTCAAAAAATCAATGCACGCAATAATGTACTACTTTTGCTTTGAAGGAGGGTTGATAGGCCCAATGAATTCCATGCCCCACTTGTCAAATGGCTCGAAATTCACTTGAGGTTGTATGGGAATTTCATCTCTTAGAGTAGGATTTCCCATCCTTTGGCATCGATCACACTAACTAATGTACTTTTTCACACCCTGATGAAGAGTAGGCCAATAATAGCCTGCTTGTAACACTTTGAATGTTGTCCTCCTTGCTACAAAATGACCTCCACAAGGCCCATCATGACAGGTCAGAAGGATGTCAAAAACTTCCTCTTCCATTACATACCTTCTTAAGATTTGATCTAGGCCAAGTTTGAACAGATTTCCCCCAATCCAGGTGAAGGGGGAACTTTTTCTGACTATCTTGCTCTTTTCTTTGGAGGGCAAGTTTGGCGGGAACTGTGCTGATACCAAATAGTTTGCTATATCAACAAACCATGGGGAGAGAACTGAAATAGAAAACAAATTCCTATCTAGTAATTGGTCATCCACCATTCCTTCTTCACCTGTAGGCTGATTCATCCTAGATAGAAAGTCTGCAACAACATTTTCGTTACCAGGCTTATCAACAATAGTTAGATCAAACTGCTGTAATAAAAGCAACCATCTTATAATTCTAGTATTCACATTTGGTTTGTTCATTAAATATTTGATTGCAGCATGATCAGTATGCACAAATGTTTGATAGCCTATAATGTAATGCCTAAATTTTTTAATGAATGCACAATAGCCAGGAGTTCCTTTTCGGTTGTAGTGTATTTTAGCTTAGCCTTTGATAGGTTCTTACTGATAAAATAGATGGCATAGGGAAATATCTCCTCTTCATGACCTAAGGCTACTCCTATGGATTTTTGTGAGGCATCAACATGAATATGAAAAGGGAGGGCCCATTTTGGGCCTCTAAGGATTGGTGCAGTGGTTAACTTACCCTTTAGAATGTCTAAGGCCTCTTAGCAGCTCTTTGACCATATAAACTTAGAATCTTTTGTCAACAACCCAAACAAAGGAGAGGCCAACTTTTTGAAGTCCTTTATGAACCTTTGGTAGTATCCAACTAGCCCTAAGAAACTCTTGACATCTCTCTGCTTTTGTGGAGGTAGGACCCTTTGGATGATTGCTATTTTGTTTGTGTCCACCTATAGTCCTTGCTGAGATATTGAATGACCTAGCACAATCCCTTCAGTCATTAAGAACTCACATTTTTCTGGACTAAGAGACAGGTTCATCTCAATGCATTTGTGTAATACTTTGCCTAGGTTAGTCATGGCTTCTTGAAAATCACAGCCATAAGGTGTAAAGTCATCCATTTAGATTTCCACAGCATCATGTACTAATTCAGCAAAAATACTCAAGACTGCTCTCTGGAAAGTGGCAGGAGCATTGCATAGGCCAAAAGGAAGGACCCTATAGGCAAAAGTACCCCAAGGATAGGTGGATGTGGTCTTATCCTGATCTTCTGGGCATATTTATATTTGGTTGTACCCATTGAATCCATCTAGGAAGGAAAAATTTTTTTGCCTTGCCAGACCATCTAGCACTTGGTCAATGAAGGGTAGGGGGAAATGATCTTTCTTTGTGGCTTTTTTCAACTCCCTATAATCAACACAAATCCTCCACTTACCATTTATCTTAGAACTAACACTAAAGGAGAGACCCACTCACTATCTGAGATAGGGTAAATGAATCCTGCATCTAACAGTTTTTGCAGTTCTTCTTTGACTATGTCTTTAAGAGTTGGATTCATCCTCCTTGGTGGTTGCCTAACTAGCTTTCAACCTTCTTTGATGCATATGTGGTGAGTACACACTGAGGGGTGTACTCCCTTCATTTCCTTATAAATCCAAGCGAAGGCTTCTAGGTTTTCTCTCAACATGTTGCATAGCTTTTCCTCTTCTAAAGAAAAAAGAGATGGATTAATTTTCAAAGTTTTCTCTGGGGAAAATTACATGGTTTTGACATCGAGTGGGTTGGAATTGGCCAAGCATAAGTCAATTGGATGATTGTTCTAGGTTTCCCTTACTTCTTCTTCTAATGGTAGTGAACTAGGAGTTGGACTTTGGAGTAGGTGTTCAATTAAGTCATCCTCATCTTGTTGTCCTCCTCCTATGGTTGCTTCCAAAACATAAAGTTGGGCAGAATAAACCTCATCTTCTTCCTCCTCCTCCAACCATAAAGGTAAATCATGATCTAGGGTAGGTTGAGCAGGAGGGTATAGGACTAACTGTTTGGACATATGCCCATTCTTGATGGTCATATTCCTAGCTCTGCAACTAATGTAAGCATCATCTGTGGCTAAGCATGGCCTCCCAAGGATGAGAGGGTAACCAGTAAGCTTAGCCTTAGGCTAGAGAACTAGGAAATCTGCAGGGTACTCCTAGGAGTCAATGGAGACCATCACATCCTCCACAATTCCCTCAGGGGTGACTGTGGAATAGTCTGCAAGTTGCAAAACTATTGTGGTCTTCCTCAATGACCCTTGGAGGTTGAACTTGAGCATGGTTTTCTTGTTCATCACATTAATGGCAGCCCCAAGATCAATCAAAGTGTGTGGGACAATGGTGCCATTGATGTGCACATCTACTACAAGGATTCTAGGGTCCAAATATTTTGGACATATTACCTGCCCCAGCATTAAGTAAGACAACTGCCCAATGACATTAATGGTAGGGGCATCCCTTTTTCTTCTTCCTGGATGCTTGAAGAACTTCTCCTTAATCAACTTATTGTAAATGGGTACATCCTTGATTGTTTGGAGAAAGGGGATCTCTACACATAGATTTTTCAATTCTCCCAGAAGTTCATTTTCTTCTGGGGTAGGCTAGAGTGGTTGGGCTAATCTCTTAGGAAAGGGTGGATTTACTTTAAGGTTTCTTTCCTCTCTTTCTTCCTCAACCTCCCTATGTGGAGAGGGAGGTTGGTTATTAGGGAGAATTCTCCTAGATCTTAGGTTTATCTCCTAGATTTCTACAGCATAAGCTAGGTATGATGTCTCTCCCCTGTATACTTGTTGAGCCTACTTATTGTTTGGGTTCATATTTGGCTAGGCAGGCATCTGGGGTTGCTTGGGTGGAGCAGAGTGCAGGAGTTGTGGTTGGGTAGGTGGTGGAGGCAATAAGGCTGGAACATTGTTGAATTGGGGCCTCCACCCTTGGAGTGGGGTTTTCCACTGGTGTTGTGGCTGAACATAAGGTTGAAATGACTGGCGGGCTAGCTGGGAATGATACTAAGATGTATAAGACCAAGGAGGGGGTGTAGAGCAGGAAGGATGAGTAGGGGGTCCCCAAGAAGGTATAGATGTGGTTTGGTTGGGGTTGTAATATGCATGGGATCACCCTTGCATACCCTGCTAGTATGGTCTAGGCCTAGGAGGTCTCCTTTGGTTGATGTAGCACAGATGCTTAGTGACCCCTTCAGCTCCTTGATATACAGCTTTGAGTCCAGGTAAAGAAGGGCACTTGTCTGTGGAGTGGTTTTCTTCATAGAATGAGCAAATATTAATACAGTTCAATGGACATTCATTCCTAGGATGCTTCCTGGTGCATCTAGGACAAAACATGGCCAAGGCTCTCTTTGCTTCCTCTTGATTCCTTTTGATGTTCATGGTGTCCAATTGCAAGGCAAGGGTTTGCAGCATATCAATTTTGAAATCTTCCAGCATGTTTCCAATTTCACCCTTGATGGATGAGTTGGAGGATGATTTACTAGCCATAGGTTGACTACCCTAACCCTTTTTCCTGGTTGCCCTAGAATGGTTTCTAAAGACAATCTTAATATCCTCATAGGGTAATTGGTAGATATCTCCTCTTGTTATCATATGTAAGGTATCTAGAAGATCCTCCCTTACTCCTCTAAGTAGGACCAGCTTCAGTGACTCACGGTCAAGTGTGCACCTGGCCCTTTTGTAACTGAGTTGGAATCTTTCTTCATAGTCTTCTAAGGATTCATCCTGGCCTATAGTCATCCTGAATATCTCTTATTTAGTATTATTTGGCCTACATTAGTCACTATATTTGTTGTTAAAATCCTGTTACATCTTAGCCCAATTTGTGATGCTATCTCCAGGTAAACCCATGAACCAGTGCAATGTTGTATCCTTGACGGTAGATGGAAACAATTATAATTTTTGCTCATCATTTGTATAGTCATAGGTTTGGAATATAACAACAAACTCAAATAGGAAAGTGTCAGGGTCCTTTGTGGTCAAGCCATGGAAATGAGGTAGAGCAGAGGGGATTATATTCTTCATCTTAGTGTCCCCATTGGTCTCCCTGATGGGGAAGGCACCCTCAATTCTCTCTCTATTTCCTCTGTCATTTCAGTTTTCAACTATTGGTTCAGTAGGAATGTGTTCTTCCTCTTCTTCTTCCCCTTTAGGTTCCTCAAACATGTAAGGTTGCTCACCTAAAGGGTCTTCTAATTCACCATAATTGAAGAAGAGAGAAGGTTGAATGTTGGATGCAGTGGGGGTATTTGACAAGAATTTCCCTGAATTGTCCCTATTCCTACGAGGCATGAAAGGAAATGTTTTTGGGTTGGTTTTTGTAAGATTTTTTTATTTTTTATTTTTTTAAAGCTGGAAAGTACTCTGTAGAAAGGAAATTGTTGATTGAATGAAAAAAACTAACAAGAAAAACTACTTGCTGAATTGAAATTCTACTTGCAAAATGAAATTGCTAATTGAAGGAAGACTATTCACAGAAAAAGACTACTTGCTGAATTGAAATTGCACTTGCAGAATGAAAAGGAAAATAGATAATGAAAAATGAAAGAAAGGAAGAAACTAGATTACTTTTGCAGAAATAAACTAATGGAAGAAAATTGGAGACTAGAAATAGAAGAAAGCAGTAATCACATTCTACTTAGACACCTCCCTAGCAACGATGCCAAAAACTGATGAGCCTAGGTATTGCAACAAGAATGTTGCAATTTCTAAGGCTACCAGCTTTACCTATCAACCCGTGGTTGATACAAACTTGGAGGTGATAGTGCTATATGCACAAGTAAAAGTGAAGGTCTTGCCTGTTGTCACTGCTCATCTGACAAGAGACCCCAGGGGTTCCAAGCCAGAATTCTATAGGGTCAGAAGAAGCTTAATTCTTTGATGGAAGAAGAGAAAATCTATTCTAAGAGAGAGCTACTCTACTGTAGTAATGAAGAAAACAACATGTAATGCTAAACCACATCATAACCTAACTAACCATCTAAACAACTATGCTAAATAGAATTTCTAAATTAACACTAACCTAATGCTACTATCTAAGTGTAGAGCTGTAACAAGGGTCTCTTTCACCTCTAGTTATGCTACATTAATAAGTCAATGCGGGAACGCTTTGTTATTGCAAAGAGTAACTCAATCCGAGGCTATTCATCAGAGTAATGCTTAGTAGTACAGTGTCTAGAAAATACAAGAGTAAACGACTGCTAAATCTATGACTAAATTGCTTTTAAAAAGAATAAAATCACACAACGCAGTTTATCAGTCAAGGGTACGGAAGCGATAACCCATCCCTCTAGAAACTGATGGAAAGGAAATTAGAGCATGGACCATAGGTCTGGGAGCTAGGCAGCGACTTGCTGAGGCTCACTACAGCCTTAGACCTTCTCTCACACCAAAACAGTAAATGCAAGTAACTGGAATCGGCAGAAAGTAAAATGGAACAGCAAACAGGAAATGGAACAGCAATAAATGGAACAGCAAGAAATGGAACAACAATCCAATAAACTAAATCTCGCGAGTCAGACTACGCTTGCTCTATTGAATTAAACTCACATCCTGCAATCAAATAGCAATCTTCTCTCTAAAGCAACTTCAATGAATTATACTTTATGGAACGATATTCACAAATGAATTATGGAACAGAAATCATCAAACGTATATACACAACACACTTACTATAGCAATCTGATGATTAAAGAGAATATGACTATGTTTCCAAATAGAATAATATTACTTCTGGATTCCAATAACTAAGATTTCAAATGAATCTAATGCAACAATATTCAATATGAAGGCTCTGTAACAGAAACAGTTGGCTTAGACTGCAAACATGCAATCAACTCTGAAGAGATTCATTCACGCAATACAGAGTCACGACATAAATCTTCTCGAAAGAAACCATTAATGAATTAATTGTAACAGAGCATGGAATAGCATATGAAAAACATATCAGATTACTTAACTATAAAGATATACAAATCACACAGAAACCAAATTATAATGATACAAAAGCAAGTGTCCTTTGGAGCCGGGCCCTTAGCTTCCAACGGCACACTGCCTTAGGTTACTCCAGACGCAGAGATGAAATAAACACCAAGTCTTTTGTATTAAAACATCAACAAATGTACAGCAAAACGAGTCTTAGTGAGAGTCGATGATCAAAGTTGAATCTGGAATTCACAGTTACATATATGAACAAAAAGTCCTCTTGCTTAACACTGCTGTCCCTTTTTATAAGAGTAACGGCAGAGGTATCTAGGTAACAAAAATAAGCAAAACAACGATCCCTCAGGATCAAAGATCCTGAGGGATTCGCCAAGCCGTTAATCCTTTACTTTTCTTCCCCTGCTCCGCCGAGTCGATAATCCTTCTTCCTTTCCAGGGTCGTCTTGCTTCGATCTGTTCGATCTTGTTCGCATCCGGTTCCCTCCTAAAGGGACAGCAGTTGTTGCTTCTTTGTCTTTTCCTTTCGAATGGCAATCCTTCATTTCCACCCTTTCCTGCATGGAAAAATAACAATTATCAGCGATTAAGTTTTCCATGCTAATTCTCACACATTCTATTAAAATTCTTTATTTCTTTAAGCTCATTATGCAGAAAGGGTTACAATTGTTACTGAAAAGTTACTAAATTGTTCGTCAAAAACATACCTTTCCAGTGCTCCACACACCCCCCTGCTTACCCTGTTTCATGCCCTCATGAAAACATTATAGTTGACATGCAAAGCGGTAAGAGAATAGGCTGGAGAGGGAACCTCGTGTGGAGGCCTACAGCCGTGATGAGCAACTAGATCATCAAAGAACTGATTTGTTTGACCTTCAGGCATTTCATACAAGGCTTGATATCCGGGTGCAGGGTGCCAAATAATTGGACTACAAAATCGATACCCTAACCAGGATGGCCCTGCTTGCAAAATACGCTCGCCATAAAGGTTCAATCGGCTGGCAGCTAGCTCAAAATTTTCATATCTGAATGGTTCCCTGAGATGGATGTTTGGGTTCGAAGTCTGGTATCGAAATTTTGCAGCATCGATGGCAAGGTCTTTAATAGTCAGAAAATATTCCAGATTTTGTCGGATTAGGTCCTCGTGCATGGGTCCTAATGTCTCCATAACACCCGGGGTTCTCATAAGGTTCCTATGTGCTCTCCATAACAGTAATGGGTCTCTAGGCTCGGCTCTTACCCACAAGTCTAGGCTATTTTCCTGTCTCTGAAAAGTTTTATAAGCCCTGAGCCATTTTAGCTGATTAACCCCGAAGGAAACGAAGGCTTGCAATTGGATGTCCCCAACAAAAGGGCCAGGATTTAAATCAGTTTCCTGGTCTAGCACGAGGTTATGCAAGTAAAATTCACATAATAACCTTTGAACCTTAACTCCATAATGCTTGCAACAATCTATGAAATCATTAACAGTATTGATTTGTATAGGGGCACCTGCCCTGACAGCTTTTATCTTTAATCGTAAATATCGTTCAAGCAAAAATAAAGCATAGTTTTTAGCAGGGGCCCTACAGGCCAGAACGTCATTATACAAAGAACACACAGTGTCCATCTGCCTAACAACAATATCTAATCGACGAGTTACCTTTGCAACCTTTTCTTGCTCCTTTTGCCAGCCTTCGAAGGCCTGGCTCTCGGACTGACTAATATCCCGAAGTTGCTGTTGCAACTCTTCATATTTCTCCCAGGGGACTGTTTGTTCCTTCAACTGTTCAGCTTCCTGCTGAGCTTGCTTCATCATCTTGTGCAAGGTTCGTGTTTTTGGATCCTTTTTCCATAGGGCCGTAGAGGTCGGGAGTTTTACCTGAACCTTTTCATTATGTTGTTTAGAGTTCAGAACCCGGATCACCCCTGAGGGCGGTGCCTCTGTTTGGATCTCCTTATTCTCCTTTTCTTTGTTAACCCGAATGAAAGGTTGTTGTGGTTCCTCTGTTAATGGAACATCATCCTGTCCCTCTGCCTCAAATGGAACGGCAGTCTGTTCTTCATTATCAATTGGAACAACAGTCTGTTTTTCATCGTCAATTGGAACAATAGTCTGTCCCTCAGCGTCATTTGGAACAGCAGTCTGTTCTTCTGTGACAATTGGAACAGCAGTTTGTTCCTCAGTGTCATTTGGAACAACAGTCTGTTCTTTTGTGATAATTGGAACAGTAGTTTGTTCCTCAGTGTCATTTGGAACAGCAACAGATCTTCCAATCGGGTTTCGACCAACAGTGCGACTGTAAGTCCTTCGTCTTCTTGTTCTGCGGGATTTTGCTGCAGTGGTCCTCTTTCTTTTCCTTGTGGTCCTTTGTATCCTCAGACTGGCTTTCGAAATCCGAATTTGCTGTCGGAGCCGGGCTATAGTATTCAGCAGCCTTTGTTGTTTAGTCCTTAATTTCTTGATTTCCCTTGCTTCAGCAGAGGGTTTGCGACTGGCCCTTAAATCTGATCCTATTCTATCTAGAGTTTCTTCTGGTGCCTTGGGAGCAGATTGTTCTTGGTTGGTGTCCCTTATTTCTTCCTCATGAATGGGCGGGTTTTCTTCTCCTTCCTTTTCTACATGTGAACCCTCAGGTATGTCTTCCTCTGGAGGTTCATCGGGAGGACCTGATGGGCTGGAGGGTTGGCCATATTCCCCCAAACTGGCCAGGATTGCGGCCAATTCTTCTTCGCCCACAGGGTCCCGCAGCGGGCTGCTTTCTGGCTGTATTACTTCCTCCTCCCGATTGTCCTGTTCAGTGACTGCCTTAGGGTGTTCAGCTTCCGTTTCTGTTTCAAAGTGCACTTCTCTCTCCTCACCTCCTCCTCTGGCTTTCTCAGCTTCGCCCCCATATTGCCCAGCATTTTCTTCGGAAGGTACTCCTTCTGGTTTTGGAGGCTCATCTATGATCTCAATTGGTTGGCTGGTGCTTTCTCGAATCTTTTCCAGCCTCCCTCGAATTCAAGCTAGCCGGACTGATTTTCTTGGTTTCTCTGGTTGTTCAGGTGTGCAAGCAACAGGTTTTTCTGCTATCACTTCTCTGCGTTTTTCTGGTCGCTCCGGTGTACTTGAAGAATGCTTTCGTTTTGGAGCAACACGTTTTCCTGCTGCCACTTCTCTGCGCTTTTCTGATCGTTCCTGTGTGCTAGAGGAAGTTTTAGGTTTTGGGGATGGTGCAGCCAATTTCCCTTCAATCAATGCAACGAGCTCCTCACGGCTGCTCTGCTGTTGAGTGAGACTATGGCTCACTATCAATCGAATTAGTCTATGGTGGCTAACAATTGCTTCTACGTGCTGTGCTATTTTCAGGCTTCGGGCCGCATCATGCAATAGTGAATTTAAAAGTGCAGGCATATTTACAAAACATTTCTCTTTCAAAAAAGCTAAAAGTTTAAGATGGCATGGTCTTACCACGTCCCTCCTTCCTTCGCACGTAATGTAGCTCTGTACTATCCTTGCTAGTTCGGTCCAGGGTTCTCCTAACGTTGTTGGTAGAACTCCCTTCCCCTTTACTGTCAAGCTTTGGCCTTCGTCCTGAAAAATCTCCATAATCTTCTGCAGTCTTTCTTTCTTCAGCGTCCATACAGGTCCGGTGGCTGGTAGGCCTGAGACTTCTGCAATTACATCGTCAGTGACTGCTATCCGCCTTTCTCTTACTATGGAGTGGTCCTCCTGCAAGTTTTGCAGAAATTCCAACGCCACTGTCTCGTTTGATTCTTGTAGGCGACTGAAATAATTCAGCCATCCATCCTTTTCCAGGATCTCCCGGGCAGCAGCAGAGACTGTCAATTCTTGAGGTTCGCTTCGGATTGCCTTTCCTCCCATGGTTCTACTAAGGATTTTCAATGGAATAGCAACTGCCTGTGCTGTTTTGGGATGCAGAGAAGGTGATCGTCGCGGAAAAAAAACAGAGTATGCAGCAAAAATGGATTGCGGATGGAAACTTTGCGTAAAATAGAATTATCATACCGTTAAACCATGCCATACTTTCGTACACTATCTACCCCGAATGGTGTGCTGACACGTAACTCGTGGAGTAATGAGATTACCTTCCCCCCCGCGATGTGATAGGTTGCCTCAGCCGTCAAATAGAGGAGCAGCAGCCATCGTGTAACCAGTCATAAAGGAACAACATATAGAATTACGCCATGTTTTAGATGGACAACGAAATACCGAAATCGAGGCAAAAAGGTGGATCACGTTTTACATAAGAGCTTGCGTAATATGATGCGAGGGCGGGGGATGGGACGTCTGTCAATCGTACGAAATCCCCATAAGTCATTGTCAGTTCCCTTGCCATGATTGGTAGTAATGAGTGTTCGTGCGATATGTTCATCGGGAAATAAAATATGAATTATTCATAGGATATAAGAGACGAAGAGGTATTAATATCATCCCTGTTGGTGTAACTATTATGAATTCGATACCATTAACAGAGCTCTGCTGCCGACAGGTGTTCATAACCTTGACAGAGTTGTTTATTTCACCAGTGGAACCATGATCCTGTATGTGCATAAAAAGTGTTTTGTCAAAACGCATGCCATTATGCTGGCTTGGTAACCAGGTAGCCATAATGCCATTCACAAGGAGGGTGCGAATCGTGGGCAGGCCGGCTCGTGATGAGACCCCCTGTTCCAAGGCCTATTTATTTAGTGTACCTTTTGGACCATATCCCTGGTGTGGTGGCCATGTTGGGAATGCCACTTCGCTTCCAACCTGATGATCATGGTAGGCTGGCTCTTGATGAGACCCCCTATCCTGCATTTGACAATTAATAATCCATATTGATTATCATTTCTTTCTTTGCAAAGCACCTTTTTCTTATTTTTTTACACATAAGGGTGGTTCAACACTCCTTAAGAGTGGGAATGGTGGAAGAAGTCTTATCATCCCAACAAGAAGATATAAATCCTCTGTTCTTATTCCTGTGTAATAATCAGAGAAAGATTTTTAAGGAGATCGCCATGATAAAGATAACCAACCAGGACAATGGGAATAAGTCAATGACAATGGTGATTAGAAGTAAAGTATGTCCCTCCTTTTGTCCTCTTATCAATACTAGGCTCTATAAAGATAGCGATTTTATGATCTGCTGACTTCGGCATGTTGTAATTGATGTTCATTGCATAAGTATATAGCTGTATCTTAAAGACTGGAGAGATCATGGGCGAGAAGCATCCTTAATATGAATCATCACTGAGAGCAAAGATATGGCTATGGTATTCCTTTTGAAAGAGAAGAATCCATGCAAACAAATAGTTGGGATGCCGTTCTTTGAGAAGAAACAGCCTAAGATCATGAGTGCTGTCTGCAAAAACTCTCAACTGCTGTTCCTTTTGAAAAGGAACAACAATAACTCGCAAATGCTGTTCCTTTTGAAAAGGAACAACAAAAACACGAAATGTTGTTCCTTTTGAAAAAGGAACAACAAAAACACGAAATGTTGTTCCTTTTGAAAAAGGAACAGCAAAAACACGAAATGTTGTTCCTTTTGAAAAAGGAACAGCAAAAACACGAAATGCTGTTCCTTTTGAAAAAGGAACAACAAAAACACGAAATGTTGTTCCTTTTGAAAAAGGAACAACAAAAACACGAAATGTTGTTCCTTTTGAAAAAGGAACAGCAAAAAGATGAAAAATAAGCAACTGCTGTTCCTTTTGGAAAAGGAACAGCAATAACTCTCAACTATTGTTCCTTTTGAAAAGGAACAACAAAACCCCAAAAATGTTGTTCCTTTGGGAAAGGAACAACAAAAACTCACACCTGTTGTTCCTTTTTGAAAAAGGAACAGCAAAAGCACGATGAAGCAACTGCTATTCCTTTTGGAAAAGGAACAGCAAAAACACAGAAATGCTGTTCCTTTTGAAAAAGGAACAACAAAAACACGGAAACAAGCAACTGTTGTTCCTTTTTGGAAAAGGAACAGCAAAAACACGCTGACTGTAAAAAGCAATCTTAAGAAAGAAAGATCAAAGAAATATTAAGAAAACGTATATACAAGAACTTATGTACAGGTCAAAAAAATGCGTTCCTTACTGAACTATAGGTGAGGAAGGTTTTACTTCCTCTCCTAAAATTTCCATGTCAGTGTCTTGACGTAGCTGCTCACAGAAGGATTCCCTAGTGAGTGGCCTGCGATAGAGACGAACTCGGTGGCCATTTACCTTGAATGCATATCCAGAACCATCGATTGTGATGAGGGTAAGGGTCCCATTATCATGTACTTTCTGGATTTCGTATGGCCCCAACCAACGAGTCTGCAGTTTCCCCGGGAAATCCTGAAACCGAGAGTCATATAACAGAGCCCAGTCTCCTTCATGAAAGACTTTATTCTTGATAAGTGCATCATGCCATTTAGCTCGTTGCTGCTGAATAAGTGCTGTGTTTTGTAATGCAGAGAGCCTTATTTCGTCCAGTTCATTAATCTGTTGTAGTCGATTGATTTGTGCCTCACTTAAATCTAGGCCAACTTCCTGTGCAGTTCGTAGTGTTTGGATTTCGAATTCTATGGGGAAAATAGGTTGTTTCCCAAACACTAATTGATAAGGTGAATAACCAGTGGTGCTTCTCCAGGTGGTTCTATAGGCCCAGAGTGCTTCAGGTAGTCGGGCGGCCCAATCACGCCTATGTGAAGCAATGGTTTTTGTTAAGATTGATTCTATTACCTTATTGCTACTTTCTACTTGCCCATTCGCCTGCGGGTGATATGGTGTAGTAATTTTGTGCTGGACATGATAATTGTCAAGTGTTGCCGCTAATTTGTTTCCGACAAATTGTGGTCCTCCATCTGTGATTATTTCTCTCGGAAGGCCATATCGTACAAACAAATGGAACAGGAACTGTATTACCGAATCTTCTGTAGCTCTAGGCAACGCTTCGGCCTCAACCCATTTGGTAACATATTCTGTGGCTACCAAAATATATGTTCTCTGATTTGATGATGGGTTGATGGGTCCAACGAAGTCAAGAGACCATCGTTCAAATGGTTCAATAACTAATTGTGGCCTCAGAGGCATTTCGTCGGCTTGACCAGGTCGTCCTGCTCGCTGGCAGCTGTCACAGGCTTGAACAAATTTCTTTGAATCCTTAAAGATTGTAGGCCAGTAGTATCCCGTCTGCAATACTTTATGTGCTGTTCGTTTCTCGGCAAAGTGTCCCCCACATTGTCCATTATGACAAGCTTTTAAGATGTCAAAAATTTCATCTTCTCGGATACACCTTCTAATTTGCATGTCTGCCCCTGTGTGGAACAAATAACCCCCGATCCACGAAAACCGAGTACTCTTCTGAACAATCTGCTTACGTTCATTAGGGGTTAAGTGTTTTGGTAGCTTACCTACTGCAAGGTAGTTGGCAACATCAGCATACTAAGGTGTTTGAACAGCAACAGCAAACAGGTGCTCATCGGGAAATTGGTTTTCCACTGCTGCTACCTCAATTGATTTTGGTATTCATGAGAGAAAATCAGCTACAGGGTTTTCCTTGCCGGGTCTATTTTTGATTGTGATATTGAACTCTTGCAATAAGATCAACCATCTCGTTATTCTAGCATTTGTAACAGGCTTATTTGCTAAATATTTGATAGCAGAATGATCTGTATATAAAACAACGGGATAGCCTGTAATATAATGTCTAAATTTATTGACAACATGTATTACAGTGAGGAATTCCTTTTCGGTGACAGTGTAATTTAATTCAGCAAGGGATAAATTTTTGCTGATATAATAAATAGCATATGGTTTTTTATCCTCCTCCTGTCCCAGGACTGCACCGATTGCTGTGTCTGAGGCATCAGATGAGATTTGGAACGGTAAATTCTAGTTTGGTCCTCGAAGGACTGGAGCTGTTGATACAAGCTTCTTTAAATCCTGGAAAGCGCGGTCGCATTTTTCTGTCCACATGAAATCAAGATTACCAGTTAATGCATATAAAGGTGCAGCAATGTGTGAATAATGTTCTATAAATCGTTTGTAATACCCAGAAAATCCAAGAAAGCTGTGTACCTCTGTCTGAGTAGTGGGGGTGGGGATAAGCAACAAAATTTGAATTTTGGCCGGATCTACCTGAATTCCAGCTGCTGAGATGAAATGTCCGAGAATGAGTCCTTCAGTCATCATCATATAACATTTTTCGTGGCTTAGACAAAGCTTGGTATCAATGCAACGCTGTAGGACTTTTTCTAGGGTGTCCAGAGCTGGATCAAAATCATCTCCGTATGGTGTAAAGTCATCCATGTATACTTCAAGCCCATCATTTATTAAATCTACAAAGATTCTAAGAATGGCCCTTTGGAATGTGGCAGGAGCATTACATAGGCCAAAGGGTAGAACTCTATAGGCGAACGTTCCCCAAGGACAAGTAAAGGTAGTTTTATCCTGGTCTTCAGGGGAAATCTGAATCTGATTGTATCCACTGAAGCCATCCAGGAAAGAAAAGAATTTCTTTCCTGCTAACGTGTCCAATACTTGGTCTATGAATGGGAGGGGAAAATGGTCTTTTTGTGTGGCTTTGTTTAACTCTCTATAATCCACGCAAATCCTCCATTTCCCATTCTTCTTGGGTACAACCACAAGTGGAGAGACCCACTTACTATCAGCAATAGGATAGATAAAATTAACATCTAAAAGCTTCTGAAGCTCTGCTTTTACAACATCTTTTAGGTGAGGGTTGAGTCTTCTTTGCGGTTGACGGACAGGTCTTGCATCATTTTCTATATAAATATGGTGGGTGCACAATTGGGGGTCAATCCCTTTCATATCGGGGTAATCCCACGCAAATGCTTCTTGATGCTTCCATAACAGGTGGATGAGTTTTATTTCTTGATCCGGTGTAAGGTTGGCATTGATGTTTAGCGTTTTTCCTGGTTCAATTTCCACTGCTTACTATTGGCAATAGAAGTTACAGGTATCGTTTGGTCATGTGTATCTTTCAAGGGATCTTCTTCTAGTTCGTTCTCGAATGCAGCTTCTATCATAAAACACTGTGCATGAGGTCTAGATTCAGTTTGACTAACAAAGTTATTGATGGCATCATCTTCTGTTTGGTCTTTAAAGTCTAGGGCCCTCTGTATAGTCAATGGTGATCTGATATTGTCAGTAAGGTATGATACAGGGTGCTGGTTAGTTTTTATCATTGTCAGACTTGGCTGTGCTGGAGGGTATAGGACTAGGTTTTTAATATCTGGTCCTCTGGTTATGGTCATATTCCCCTGCCGACAACCAATGTAAGCATCGGCGGTAGCAAGCCAAGGTCTACCTAAAATTAGCGGGTGTCCATCCAGTCGGGTTTTTGGATTAATTACCAGGAAATCAGTTGGGTATTCCCAAGAATCTATAGAGACCATGACATCATATAGAGTTCCTTCTGGTCGAACTACAGATCGGTCAGCCAATTCTAACAAAGTAGTGGTGGGTTCTACCGATGTAATACTGAGCTTTTGGCAAGTAGAAGTTGTCAAAATATTAATTGCAGCTCCTAAATCAACCAAAGCATTAGTCAGGGTCTGGCCATAGATTTGGACAGTTACGATTGGATTTCCTGGATCTTCATATTTAATGGGTGCCCCTGATAACAGGTCAGATAAAGTACCGACTACTTGGACTCTTGGGTTAGTGGTTACATTCCTCCTTGGTTTTTTTATGCACAATTCTTTTATAGTTTTTGCATATATAGGGATGTCTTGAATGGCTTGGAGGAAAGGAATTCATATGTACAGGTTTTGTAGCTCTCCCAGAATGTCAAAGTCTGGATGTTGTACGGGTCGTGGTATGACTAATCGTTCTGGGAAGGGAGGAGAGGGTGTATTTGCTTGATGATGAGTCTGCTCCTTATTTGCACCCTCTTGTTGTAACGACTGTTCTATTGGTAACTGATCTTCAATGTGAACTGTTTTATCTCCCTCTGTTTCTATTATACGTCCAGATCTTAACTGAAGATCATTGCACTCCCTCAGTTCGGGTCCGATTTCTGCTGATTCTATAATTTGGAGGGATTGGACCGGCCTGTTATTAGGATTAGGATTGGGTTGGGCTGGGAGTTGCGGTCTCAGATTAGACTGGGGATTTTGTTGCAAAGCTGGCAGAGTCGGTTGAGGGAGCGGAATAGTTCCTGTTGGCTGATATGTCGATTTTAGCCAATTTGTCTGCCAGGGTGAACTTTGTGAAGTAGGGGGGGTCCATTGCGGAGGGTATGAGCTATTCTGCCAATATGGTGGGGCGTAAGGAAAATTCGGCCAACCAAATTGGCTTGGCTGATTCATCCATGGATTTGAAGAAGGAAATGGTTGTGATGACCAGTTCGGAAATGAAGGTTGAGATTGGTTTTGCCACATACTATATTGCTGAGCGTTATATTGTGGAGGCTGAAAAGAAGAAGTTGGATCTGAAAACATACCTGATTGCCTTGGTTGCCATTGGCGATGCTGGTTAATGAAGTATGTTGATTCTGGCTCTTCTTCTGCTTCCTTATATACTGCTTTCAATCCAGGAAGTGAGGGGCAACTTTCAGTAAGATGATCTTTTGTATAGATAGCACATGTTTGAACTGCATCCAACAGACATTCCTTGTGGCTATGTTTTCTTCTACATCGGGGGCAGAAGATCGCCAAATTCTGTTATGCCTCTATCTGCTTCTGTTTAGCCTGCACAATATCAAGTTGTGTAGTCAATGTCCCTAGGATATCAGTTTTAAAATTTTCTAATAAATTCCCAAGTTCTACACGTGTTACTCCTTCTGTTGGTATTTTGTTATCTCTGACAAACCGATCATATTCTGCTAGCTTTATCCTCATGCTACCTCTCGAGCTCCTAATACATAAATCAATGATGTCAGCAAAATTTTCTTGATAAATATCCCCTTTTCCCATGATATTCAATGTTTCAATCCATTGTTCCTTCATGCCTCTAATCAATGCTGTTTTTAACACATTATCAGGCAGAGGTATGTTGGCATTATGATTCAAGTGTTGTCCTTGATGGCAACTCACTCAGAAGTTGGTACAGGTGCTCAGAAGTTGGTACAGGTGTGGTACAGGTGATGGCAACTTAATCAGAAGACAGATCTTAGTACAGCATGCCAAGGAAGTTCATATACGCAGGTTCGTTAAGCCCAAGTCGCGTGTACACGCTAGTTGGATTCAGAAAAAGCGCGTGTATGTGGAAAAGTACCTTTGGTCCATGGTGGTTAGTCCTTGGAAGTTGTGCCTATGGTTTCGGACCATTGTGTCTCGACGGGCGTATCGATCTCTAGTTTTGAAGTTGATGGTATTGTGTTACTATGGTTTTGGCTCTTGGTATTGAGCAAGGCCTAAGGCTATATAAGGAGAAGAAGATCATTAGGCAAGATCATCTTTTCGACAAGGCTTGAATATCTAAGAGAGAAAGAGATCTGATATGCAGGTTCTGGGTTGCTTGATCTAAGCCAAGGAGAGATCACATCGGTTGATGGAAGACTAGATCTAAGGATAGATCGGGATCTAATGGTTTGAAATGCACTATCATGATATGGTTGATTATGCGTATTTCTAGATCTGCATATTGTCGCAATGTTATGTTCTGAGTCTAACTGATGTCTGGTACAGTTGCAAATTGAGAAAGTTTATTTTTAGATTTGTACGCAGGTTGGCTTCGGTAAAAGCGCGTGTATACGCGGGTTTTGCTCATTGAAGTAGCGTATATCTTTTGAAGCTTGATTTTGGGTTTACAGTGGGGGTCTGACTGTTATTGCAGAGTTCTGTAGTCTGCTCTGTGTTCTGGTAACTGGTGAT
This sequence comes from Pinus tabuliformis, assembly GCA_031772625.1. Lineage (NCBI taxonomy): Eukaryota > Viridiplantae > Streptophyta > Pinopsida > Pinales > Pinaceae > Pinus > Pinus tabuliformis. The sequence goes on along the minus strand of CM062820.1, from coordinate 358,584,986 downwards.
TGACAGGGTTCAGTGGTTCAGTGATTCAAAGTTTGGTTGTTTTATGCTTCAATGATCTGTTGTGAAAATTGAATGAATTGGGGTCTACAGATTGTAATGTTGTGCTTCAGGAATATCCAGTCTGAAAATGTATGAAAGGTGGTACCTGAAGGAAAGAAGATTGTAGGTCAGCACCTACGTACTAGTATCTTGGCTAGTACAAGAGCAAAGGGGGTTGGAGCTCCCTTCCAAGGAAGTTTGGAGAACGAGAGAAGGTTGTAGCCTTCTGCAGGTTGTAGCCTGCGTACTGGTATAAGGCTGCACCAGTACAAAAGATTGTAAACTGAAGTTTCATATTAAAGAAAGATAGAGACAACTTGCAGCAGGTGGTTTTCACCCACATTGGGTTTCCACCTTACATCTTGGTGTTCATGTGTGTGGCTTTTGATCTGTTCTGTTATACTGCACCTGTTTACTATTAATGTGGTGAATAATGTCCTGATGAACTTAACTGAAGAATAAGCTAACTAAATTATGAGTTTTCTTCTTATACGCTGTTTTATTTAGTCATAGTAGCGTGTACACGCTGGTTCACCTAACTGAAGTAGCGTATATGTTTCTGAGCATTGAAAAAGTTTGATTGATCTGATAATACTGATTCACCCCCCCTCTCAGTATTATTTCCAACAAGGTAGTGATGCATATGGAGATCTCTGCAAATTATACTGAAAACGTTCTACATATTCTTCTAGTGTTTCGTTTGGTCTAGCTGTCATCTGAAATATTTCATCTTTCAGTTCTCTAGACCTACAATAGTCTTGATATTTCTTTAGGAAAGATTCCTTCATCTGCTCCCAGTTATTTATAAACCCACCACCTAAACCCATAAACCATCTTAAAGTTGCTCCTTTCAAAGTGGAGGGGAACAACTTTAATTTCTGGGGGTCAGTGGTGTAATCATATCCCCTGCATAATACATCAAATTCAAATAAGAATGCATCAGGATCCTCTGATGTAAGTCCATGAAATGTAGGAATGTGTTGAAGGGAATTGCTTTCATAGGAGCATTTGTTGCGGAATCCACTATAGGATATTGTAATGTAGAAGTTTGAGTGTTTGGCTGATTCTGTGCCATGGGATCGAATATGTGCCAGTAACCTTCCGGGATTTCTAAGAGGGTATTCCTAGGCAGAGAAGGAACGGCCTTAACAGGGATTGTTTTAATAGTACTTCCTTTATCCGGAATAACGAGAGTCCCTGTTGCTTGAGGAGATTGAATCCCTTCAACAATGATTTTTACAACGCTTCCTTTATCTGGGATTTTTAATGGATGAATTATCCTAGGAGGAGATCTTGGCTCCTCAACTTCTCCTGTTTCCCCTTCTCCTTCACAAAGATTGCTTAGATTCCCTTCCTGCAGTCGTTCTGGAATAGAATTTCCAATTTCTTGAAAGTCCTGTTCATCAGTCTGACTATGCACCTCAGCGAAGGCTACAGATGGTGATCCTGCGGCCTGAAGGGAGCTAGTAGGTTGTTTAGAATTGGTTTTCCTAAACCCTACTGATGGCTGAGATTCAGTTTTCTTATAAATTTCGTCTATGAAGGTTGTTCGGCCAAGGGTCACCGGCCCTTTGGCTTTTTCGGGTTTGAACGGAGGTTTGATAATTTTTTCTAGCTTTTTCTGCTTAGTCATACACTCTATAAATTACCAAATTCTATTCAACCCACAATTCTGCCAGGAAAGCAGACGGTGGAGCAGGGCTTTTACATGCTCCGTACGCAGGTTCTTACCTTCCGTTTTTAAAATCCAACTCTCCCCTAGCAGACTCATACACTACTCTGTAAAAGACAAATGGTTGTACTCTTTCCCCGGCAACGGCGCAAAAATGTAGAGCTGTAACAAGGGTCTCTTTCACCTATAGTTATGCTACATTAATAAGTCAATCCAGGAACGCTTTGTTATTGCAAAGAGTAACTCAATCCGAGGCTATTCGTCAGAGTAATGCTTAGTAGTACAGTGTCTAGAAAATACAAGAGTAAACGACTGCTAAATCTATGACTAAATTGCTTTTAAAAAGAATAAAATCACACAACGTAGTTTATCAGTCAAGGGTACGGAAGCGATAACCCATCCCTCTAGAAACTGATGGAAAGGAAATTAGAGCATGGACCATAGGTCTGGGAGCTACGCAGCGACTTGCTGAGGCTCACTACAGCCTTAGACCTTCTCTCACACCAAAACAGTAAATGCAAGTAACTAGAATCGGCAGAAAGTAAAATGGAACAGCAAACAGGAAATGGAACAGCAATAAATGGAACAGCAAGAAATGGAACAACAATCCAATAAAATAAATCTCGCGAGTCAGACTACGCTTGCTCTATTGAATTAAACTCACACCCTGCAATCAAATAGCAATATTCTCTCTAAAGCAACTTCAATGAATTATACTTTATGGAACGATATTCACAAATGAATTATGGAACAACAATCATCAAACGTATATACACAACACACTTACTATAGCAATCTGATGATTAAAGAGAATATGACTATGTTTCCAAATAGAATAATATTACTTCCGGATTCCAATAACTGAGATTTCAAATGAATCAAATGCAACAATATTCAATATGAAGGCTCTGTAACAGAAACAGTTGGCTTAGACTGCAAACATGCAATCAACTCTGAAGAGATTCACTCACGCAATACAGAGTCACGACATAAATCTTCTCGAAAGAAACCATTAATGAATTAATTGTAACAGAACATGGAATAGCATATGAAAAACATATCAGATTACCGAACTGTAAAGATAAACAAATCACACAGAAACCAAATTATAATGATACAAAAGCAAGTGTCCTTCGGAGCCGGGCCCTTAGCTTCCAACGGCACACTGCCTTAGGTTACTCCAGACGCAGAGATGAAATGAACACCAAGTCTTTTGTATTAAAACATCAACAAATGTACAACAAAACGAGTCTTAGTGAGAGTCGATGATCAAAGTTGAATCTGGAATTCACAGTTACATATATGAACAAAAAGTCCTCTTGCTTAACACTGCTTTCCCTTTTTATAAGAGTAACGACGGAGGTATCTAGGTAACAAAAATAACCAAAACAGCTATCCCTCAGGATCAAAGATCCTGAGGGATTCGCCAAGCCGTTAATCCTTTACTTTTCTTCCCCTGCTCCGCCGAGTCGATAATCCTTCTTCCTTTCCAGGGTCATCTTGCTTCGATCTGTTCGATCTTGTTCGCATCTGGTTCCCTCCTAAAGGGACAGCAGTTGTTGCTTCTTTGTCTTTTCCTTTCGAATGGAAATCCTTCATTTCCACCCTTTCCTGCATGGAAAAATAACAATTATCAGCGATTAAGTTTTCCATGCTAATTCTCACACATTCTATTAAAATTCTTTATTTCTTTAAGCTCATTATGCAGAAAGGGTTACAATTGTTACTGAAAAGTTACTAAATTGTTCGTCAAAAACATACCTTTCCAGTGCTCCACACTAAGTTGTAGAGATAAAGAGCATTAAACTATACCAAGGTGTAAGCAAAGGAACTAAACTAAATATTTTTTCAAGTGGAAGAGTAGTCAGAGATCGAAATTGGTGAAAGGAGGACGTAAGGACGCAGTAGTGCATAGGGACTGTTGGATCGATCAAAAAATAGAAGACGGACGACAAAGATCTTATCGCGGGGGCTTAAGTGAATAGATGGATGAACAGGGTTAATGAATAGGATGAACAACGGAGATCTTATCGCGGTTGATTTTGGGAATAGGTGAATGAATGGGTAACGAAGAAGATGAATGACGGAGGTCTTATCGCGAGGAATTAAGTGAATGGATGGACGAACAGGGTAACAAAACAGATGAATGGTGAAGATCTTATCGCGAGGGATTAAGTGAATGGATGGACGAACAAGATTAATCGATAGATGAATTATGAAGATCTTATCATGAAAGAAACGTGCAGAAGTGATGGAGTGGGTTTTCAGAGGCGATAAGCAGTTTCTCACACGGCCTCAAAGTTGTAAGTTGTATTTTGAAATTTCACGCAATTAGCCTAAATGGGTGACACATACCATAGGAAAACCACTTTTCTCGCGTGCTCTTGGGTGGATAACAGTTGTGCAAGAATCTGTGCGAGACTGCGCGATAGCTATTGAATCAGGCTAGATAAATCGACGGTGGAGATTGGGGTGCATAAAGTATTGAGATGATGTGATAGTCATTGGATCAAGAGATAGATCGAGGGTGGAGATTAGAGCACATAAAGTAGGTGGAAGACTTCGCAAGAGATGGCCTTTGGGTAAACTAATGGATCAGACGGTGAGGAAATGATGCGTGAAGAACGTGCTGAAGGAGGTTTCAAATGAAAATGATAGAAAAACTAATGAGGGTGAGGGTGGACTGAAAGTGAGGGAAAATGATGATAATGAAATGAAACAAGTAACTGCATCAAACAAAAAACTCCAAAGCTCATGCGAGAACTAGAAACCTATGTTTTTGGGGTTGTTGAAGGGTCTCTTCCTCAAGTCATGGTCCCAGAGGGAGGAGGTGAGGCTGAGACACTTGTAGACAACCTTATGGTGATCTTTTTCTCCTGGCTAGCCTGTTAATTGAAAAAAACACAAATGGAAGTAAACTAAAGAACAACTAATCTCCTCTACACTACTGTAATGGGAATGCAACTAATTAAGCAAATGAATAGAAAACCAGGAAGCTATGTTGTACTATTGTAATGGAAATGCAACTACTTAAGAAAATGAATAGAAAACCAGGAAGCTACTTAAGAAAATGAACAGAAACAAAAATCTATGCTAGCATACATGTATAATAAAGAGGAGCTTTGGCTGCTCAGGTTGGGCCCTAACCCAAGAGCTTCATCCCTCTAAGTTAACTCAGTATTGGCTCAAAACATAACTCATCTTTATTATAAAAACCATGGATTACATAACAAACTGTCACAAGTCTTGTAGCTCAGAAATAAAGTAGAGTTTTACAATAAGAATTTGAATCCTACTGAGGTCCTAAGCCTCTCTACTTATACATCTGAAGTCTCCAATGACTTCCTTCCCATTAGGGAGGCTTGGCTCCCCACTCAAGATAAACTGGTTTTTGTCACTTTCACTTGCTCGACTGTCTTTTAGTCCTCATGATTTGGTTGTTTGCACTCTGAGCTGATGGAGGAATATTCGAATGGAGGGGTAGTAAATGAGGAGGATTTACCTCCTATAATTCCTCTCCCTTGTCCCATTCGAGTTTTGACCAAGGTCTTTGCCACAGTTCCTTGATTTTATCCTTTATTCCTGCATTTTTCCTTGCTTTTATCCTTTATTCCTGCATTACATGCACATTAGACCACAAAGCAAAATATCCAACTCTAACTCATCTCATAAACAAAATATAATCAAAAGTATGCAATAAGTTGTGAGAATAGTTGGTTTGACTAAACTACGAGGTGAATTAAGGCCAATTAAGGCCCATATAATTACCCAATGATGAGGCTCATCAATCTCAATGTGTGGTTTATCATATCGTGAAAGCATTATAGTACTATCTGCTTCTCGTAGGAGGCCCCCCTAGAGATAGTAAGGTTTTCCTTTTGTTTACAATTAGCAATTCATTTTATGTTTCCTGTAGATTTCTATCAGTTCATTTAATGATTTAAGTTTTGATTGCTAGATATAGGTTTAAGATTGTTTTGTAGCATGTTATCTAATCATTTCATTGTTCAGGAGAAGAGAGATTTCTAGTGCACATGGACAAAGTATAATAGCCTTACATTGTACTGATATAGATAGGATTTTCATTTGCAGAGCTAATCTTTTTGTTGAAGCAGATTCATTTATAGTGTGATTTTATTGTAGGTGTAATTTTGTTTATAAACAAGAGTGATTCCATTTGAATGCAAGTGTGATTTTCATTTAAGCAAGTGTGATTTTTCTTATAAGAAAGTGTGATTTTATTTATAAGAAAGAGTGATTTCATTTTAAAGCAAGTGTGTGAGTGATCTTATTTCAAGCAAAGTGTGAGTGTGATTTTATTTTAAGTGTGAGGCAAGTGTGAAGTTTCTTTCAAGAAGACTGTGATAATTATTTTAAGTAAGAGAAATATAATAGGTTCCATTTTTATGAGCGATTTAATTACTTACATAACTATAGAGAAACATGTGCATTTCGATATCTCAAATTAACTTAGGAATTGCATGAGTGACAAAGACTCCTAGCACATACAATGCACATAAATTTCGTCAGTTTACTAGCCCTAGTTGATAATTCATGTAAGTAATTTAACATCAAATTACCAAATATTTTGGCGTCGTTGCCGGGGAAGTGTACATAGGAGTCTTTTTATTTTTCTTTTTCATTAAAAAACAAATAATAATAAAAATGATATGCATAGGGAAATATATTCCAGAGGTAGATTTGTAGGTAGAGGTAAGAGTTTGATTCCAACATCACTTCTCACCCCACCACAACCTCGTAGTGCCACACCATCCACCCAAAATCATATTCCATTAATTGCAGGCAAACATAGACTTCCTGAGTTACTTAGATATGAAATCCAACCTAAAGATTCACTGACTTCTTTAACCGAAGCTATAATAGAAGAAGAAGGTCCTACATCCCCAACTGAAGGATAATTTTTCTATATTCAAATAGAGAACAAATTCTAGGACAAGAACTAAAAATACCTAGTGAAGAGGAAGAAGAAGAACCTATTTTAACATTCCATTGATAGAAGAACTAGAAGATCTAGGGAGGAACTAGAAAATCTAATTTGAGAACCTTATATTAGTTCTAAAGAATCTACAATGCCAGGAGAAGGAGAAGGATAAGTACATAATGTAAATGGTGAACGACCTATGATTGGAGGTGGAAGAGGAGGAAATAGAGGAGGTGGAAGAGGCAGAGGAAGAGGAAGAGGAGGTGGTAGAGGAGGTCCAGAACCTTTTGGATTTTCCATCCTCTAATGAAGATACCATAGCCACAATGAAAAATAGCTCACCCTCCATCCTTCCTAATTTTCATGGATTAAGAAATGAGGATCCTAAAAAATTTCTCTTTGAGTTTGAATTTTTTTGTAGATCTAATGACTATTTTCTTGATACTCAAAAGTTGAAATTTTTTCCAGCCACTCTTAAGGATGCAACATTAAAATGGTTTATGGGCTTAGGAGTACACTCTATAAGAAGATGGGAAGAAATGAAAACTGCATTCTTAGAAAAATACAAGGATTATTGTATTCCTCATAATATTAAAGATGAATTCTTTAAAATGATGCAAAAAGAAAATGAAAATCTTGAAGATTTCGTTGAAATATTTTCTTATAATGTAAAAAGGGCTAAAATTCATAATGTAGATGAGGAAACCTTGATAGCTCTCTTACTAAAATCTATTAGAGATGAGTGGATAGACCTTCTCAATCTGATGGGTAAAGGAGATATTTCTTAGTTATCATTTGGAGATATTTGTGAGTTATGCATACACATTTCAAGAGGAAATGCAAGAACTGGGAAAAATCCAAGAGACCTGTTATGTCTAGGATTAATGAATCTTTATATGGGAAAGTAAGTAGGGATGAAATAGGAAATTTGATTGACAACTTTAAAACTGATATTTTGGGGAGTCTTAGTGAACAAATAGATATCCTTAAAGTACAAAACAAGCAAAAAGATGAAAATATTGCATTATCTATCTTTTGTCCAAAATGTAGAAAGAAACATGCCTTGAGAGAATGCCCTCTTGACTTAAAAAGTGTAGAAACCTGTGTCATATGTGCAAAGAATCATGATACAAAGAAATGTACTTCAATATCAGGTCTTAAATCTATCTATCAAGAGGAAGTAATTCCAAATCAAGTAGATTTTTTTTTTTTTTTTTCCAAGAGACCATGGAAAAATCCACAATGGAAGTATGACCCAAGCTTTCAACACTCAAACATATGCACAACCATCATAAAGAAATTGGATTGCACCCATGCCTTGGAAACCTTGGCCTTAACCTTGGGCACAAGGATGGGAAAATCCTTATGGAAAATACCCTCAATATCCTCAATATCCTCAACCTTACCTTGTTTTTCCGCCACAATATTTTCCTCAGCCTGTTCAACCCTCTCAACCACAAAATCCAAACCCACAACTTTCACTACCATTTCAACAAAAACCAAATCGATTGCCTTCTCAGCCACTTCCAAATCCAAAAAATAAAAATTCACAACTTGTTTCCAACATGAAAGAACATTATTTCCAAACCTATATGATAAATTCATTATATTTAAACAATGTTCAACTTAGATTTGGTAGAGTATTGGAAAAAAAAGTCACCATCTGTTGTTATCCAGGAGTTTGAAAAGGATGGCATCCCTAAGAAAGAGACAACTTCTTATAAAAATGAAAATTCTAAAAAAAAAAACAACCCTATACATTCTGATGATATTCCAATAAACTCAACTCTTATTATAGAACAACCTTCAGTTTCTGTTCAAAACCCACATTTTCCTGAAAGATTGAAAATTGATAAAGGGGTAGAAAAATATATTGTGTTTCTTGATTATGATATGATAGATGAACTGAAGAATGTTTGTATAAAAATTCCTTTGTTACAAGCTATCAAATAAATACCAATATTTGCAAAGATAATTAGGGAGTTAAGTATTAAAAAACCAGGAAGAAAAAGGAAAGAAGTTAAAAGAATCTAGTTAGTTGGAAAATTTGCAGATATCATGATGGGAAAGACAACAGTTCAAAAATATATAGATCCAGGAAGTCCCATTGTGAAAACACACATCAATGGTGTTGAGATTCTAAACACATTGATTGATTTAGGAGTAGCTATCAACATCATGAGTAAACAAACTATGGATCAATTGAAACTTCCTAATCTTCAATATACACCTACACTATTGCAATTAGTAGATAGATTTGTTATCAAACCTGATGGTGTGTTAGAAGATGTATTTGTACCCTTAGATTCTTGGGAGTGTCTTGTTGAATTTATGATCTTAACACCCAAGAATGATATAGGAGGACACCCATTGATTCCAGTAAGACCACAGTTAGCTACAATTGATGCTTTTATAATTTGTAGATCTAGTGATATTTTTATCTATGATGGAAGTTAGAAAAAGAAATTCACATTCCTCCTGCAAAAACAATGATAGAAGTAGAAAATGATGTTGGCATTATGATACATATGTTGTACTTGATGGCAACCCACTCATCTCAGATGATAAATTATAGTGCAGCAAAGTTCACGCACTTTCATGAAGATAAAAGTTTCTTTCATGTAGAGAAAATTTCACGCACTTTGATGAAGATAAAAGTTTCTTTCATGTAGAGAAAAGTTCACGAACTTTCATGAAGATAAAAGGTTCTTTCATGTAAAGAAAAGTTCAAGCACTTTCATGCAGAGAAAAGTTTCTTTCATGTAGAGAAAATTTCACGCACTTTCATGCAGAGCAAAGTTTCTTTCATATAAAGAAAAGTTCACGCACTTTCATGCAGAGAAAAGTTCCTTTCATGAAGAGAAAAGTTCACACACTTTCATGGTTGGCTCATGGTATTAGTCCGACAGTTTTTGATCCTATGGTTTTGGTCCGTGGTATTGCATCCAAAAGTGTTGACCCCAAGTATTGGGTTCATGGTATTGTGTTATTATGGTTTTGGACCGTGGTATTGTGAAAGGCCTAAGGCTATAAAAGAGGAAGGAGATCATTTGGCAAGGCAATCAATCTAAATGAATTGAATATCTAATAAGTGCTAGATCTGAAATATTTGTGATTGGGGTTATGGTGCAGATCTGGATCTGAATGAAGGAGGAACCTTAGCGCATAAAGAAGGATAAGTTCTATTGATGGGTCATAATATTTAAGCTTGAATAATAGTATCTTTGTATGATTTTGATCTGCTATATGAGGCGCATGCTTGATCTATAAATATGACAATCTGGGTTAATTAGTGTCTGAATATTTGAAAGAATGAATTATTCTTTATAGATCTGTATGCAGGTTTAGTGAAGTGAAAGGGCGTATACACGCTGGTTCAGTGAATGAAAACGGCGTATACGCAAGTTGGTCCAAACACAGGAGCGTATGCACGTAGGTTTCAGGTTGTTGAAGTAGTGTATATCTCTTAAATTATGATATAGCTGCCTCTGTTTATTACTGCAGTATTCTGGGTTCATAATTTGGTGTGTGGTTACTGTTACTGTGTTCTGGGTACAGCTGTCAGAGAAGTGTTTACTTGATTCAGTGCTAATTTGGGAAAAGGAGATTGTTTGATGCAGATATACTTGATGATTGATTGATGTTCATGGATCCAGTCTGAAAATTTATGAAACGTGGTCCCTGGAAGAAAGAGAAGGTTGTAGCCTTCATTAGGCCAGAACCTACGTACTAGTATCTTGGCTAGTACAAGAGCTAAGGGGGTTGTAGCTCCCTTCCAGGAGAAGCTGGAAAACGAGAGAGGGTTGTAGCTCTCTGCAGGTTGTAGCCTGCGTATTGGTAAAGGACTGCACCAGTACATTGTAAAAGGAAGTTTCTAATTAAAGAAAGATAGAGACGAATTGCAGCAGGTGGTTTTCACCCACATTGGGTTTCCACCTTATATCTTGTGTTCTTGTGTGTGATTGTCTTTTGTTCTGTTTTACTGGTCTGGTTACTGTCTATTTCACTCAGATACACAGATTAATAATCAACATCTGAAAGATAAAGTAAATCATAAGTTTGCATTGTATACGCGGGTTTCCTTCTACATAGTTGCGTATATACGCGGGTTTTACTAACTAAAGTAGCGTATATCCTCTGAATTTTAAAAAGGGAATATTTGGCTTGATAATACTGATTCACCCCCCCCTCTCAGTATTATTTCCAACAATTGGTATCAGAGCAGGTCCTTCTGAAGAAGCTTGATCGCTTGGAGGAAGATCCATCATCATGAGCAACTACGAGAGAGAAGAATCTATCAGGCCACCGATTTTTGATGGGACAAACTTCGTATATTGGAAGGTAAGAGTTACTGCCTATCTTCAATCTCTTGGTACAGAAGTCTGGGATATCATCGATACAGGATACACTTTTCCATCGGCAACTCCTACAGATCCGGCTGAGAAGAAGAAATATGAAACAAATGCAAAGGCAGTCAATACCCTGTTAGGATGTCTATCTCAATTAGAATTCGTCAAGGTTATGCCGTATAAATCCGCAAACGAAATATGGGACAAGATTTTTCTAAGCTATGAAGGAGATGAACAGGTAAAACGAGAAAAACTTCAAACCCTCAGAATTTAGTATGAAAATCTTAGAATGCACAATGATGAAAGTGTGGCTAACTATTTCCTTCATGTAGATGAGATTGTTAATTGTATGAAAAACTTGGGTGAAGAAATAAAAGAGGCTGTTGTGGTTGAAAAAGTTCTAAGATCTTTGTCCCCTAGGTTTGAATCTAAAATTTCTGCAATAGAAGAAAAAGAGAATCTACGAAACCTTACCATGTCACAACTGCATGGGATTCTAATTGCTTATGAAATGAGGAAAGGAGGACCATTGGACAAGAGAGAAACTACTTTCAAGGCTTCAGGCAAAGGAGACTACTATGAGTCAGGACACGTGTCAAAAGAAGAAGAAGAATCAAATTTTTTCAAGAATCTTCAACGGGGTGCTGGAAGATTCCGAGGTTACCTTTCAAATGCTTTGCTTGTGGAAGAGTCGATCATTATGCTGCCAAGTGCCCTCACAAGGATAAGATTGACAAAGGGAAGGAACCTGTTAGATGGAACAAGAAATAGAATGCAACTAAGAAAAGTTACTACACTCATGAAGACAGTGATGGCCTATCAAATAGTGACGAAGATGAACGAGGTAATGATTATAAACTTTTAATGGCTTTTGAAGATGATGATTACATGGACGCTATAGATGTAGATGGCTTTTATGAAGATATTTCTAGACTCAAAACATGTTTAGAAGAAAAAGATATGATCATTGATACTCTGCAATTCCAAATTGATGAAAAAGAAAAATTTCTTGAGAAGTTAGAATGTGAACTTGTTGGCCTTAGAAAAGAAATTGAGAAAACAAAGGTTCTTAATCATAAATTTGTTAAAGGATCTGAAACTCTGGATGAGATTATCAATGTATAGCATTCTCCACTAATCAAGACAGGTCTGGGGTATAATGGAGAAGCATCTCAAGCATCCACCTCAAAGAGTTATCTTGATGCAGCAAGGAGGAATGAGCAAAAGCCCAATGGAGATCACTAGGTAAAACAGGGACGAATTATATCAAGAATAAACAAAGACTACCAGGTAAAACAGGGGCAATCCATCTTAAGGGTGAACAAAAGCTACAACCAGCCACAGGTAAAAACTTGTCAATTTGATTCAAGAATGGATGACAATAGAAACTACAATCATTTGGCTAGTAGATTTGATAATCACAGAAGTTTATTCAATGGCCAATGTTTCTCTTGCCATAACTTTGGTCACAAAGCAGTTCAATGTGTTTCCTATAAGACAATCATGACTAGAGAAGCTCAAAAACAAAGAAGTATGACTGGGATTACGAAAAGGACCTATAACAACTTTTTGGCCCTTGAAAATGAAATTGAATGTTCTATTTGTAATAACTTCGGTCATGAAGATTTTGAATGCAGGAGAAGGTTTCGGCAGACAAAGGAACAAGCCTCAAGCACCAGAACATGGAGAATAAAGGAACCACAACCAGAAAGATGTGGGATAGCTTTTTATGCAGAAGGACAGGAAAATCTATGGTACATCGACAGTGGATGTTCGAAGCATATGACAAGTGATAGAGAAAAACTTGAATCATATAGTGTTTTAGAAAAGGGAAAGAAAGTTTCTTTTGGAAATGACACCCCTGCAGTCATAAAAGGAAGAGGCACTGCTCAGTTGAAAGAAAAGGTCAAAGCTGGAAATGTTTTGTATGTTGATGGCTTGAAGCATAATCTACTGAGTGTTAGTCAGATGTGCGATCAAGGAACCGAGGTAATATTTCGATCAAATGGATGTAGTGTTCGTGATCTTGATACAGGAAAAAAAGTGATCAAAGGTAGAAGAACTCCAAATAATTTATACATATTTGAAGAAGGACAACAACAATGCTATTTGAGCAAGGATGATGAACACTAGTTATGGCACCGGAGGTTGGGGCATCTAAGCTTTTCACAAATAAGGAAAGCATGCAAATACCAGGCAGTTCGTGGTCTTCCAGATATCAAAATTCCAGACAACACAATATGCAAATCATTTCAGTTTGGTAAGCAAACCAGAACTAACTTCCCTGAGAAGGAAGGATCAGCTACCAGGCTCTTGAGCTAGTCCATACAGATGTATGTGGTCCATTTAGGACAAGGTCACCTTGAGGAGAAGAATACTTTATATTATTCATTGACAACTTCTCCAGGATGGTTTGGTTAGGACTTATGAAGCACAAAGACGAAGCGTTCGAAAAATTCAAATCCTTCAAAGCCTTGGCTAAAAACGAATCAGATCACAAAATTAAGTTCCTCAGGTCTGACAGAGGTGGGGAGTTTACCTCAAATGAATTTTTCGATTTCTGTGAAGAACATGGAATAAGAAGGGAATTCTCTACAGCTACGACTCCTCAGAAAAATGGAGTGGTGGAAAGGATGAACAGAACGGTCCAACAAATGGCTCGTGCTATGCTTGATGAGTCTGGAACTCCCACAACCTTCTGGGGTGAAGCTGCATTTGCTGCGGTTGTTATTCTCAACAAAACAAATGTCCGAGTGAACAACACTCAAACTCCTCATGAGATCTGGTATGGTGAGACTCCTTCGGTAAAGCATTTCAAAATTTTTGGAAGCAAATGCTATATTAAGAATAATGATGAACAGCTTGGCAAAATTGAACCTAGATCAGATGAAGGCATTCTCCTTGGTTATTCTCCCCACAGCAAAGCATATAAGTGTTACAATAAAAGGCTTTGAAGAATTGTTGATAGCATTGATGTAGTGGTTGATGAAAAAGGATACATTCCTACGCAAGTAAATTATGAAAATATCGAAGAGGATGAAGACTACTCTCCAAATCAGACTGATGATGAAGAAGAACCTCAAGAGGCACCAGAGGAACAGATAAGGATAGAAGAGAAGACTCCATCTAGGTACGTTCAGAAGAATCATCCAGAATCTCAAATTTTGGGGCAGAAAGAGGCAGGTGTACAAACAAGAAGAACAATTGCAGAAGCCTCAAGCTATTTGGCATTGCTCTCCTCCATTGAACCTCAAAATGTAAAAGAGGCATGCAAAGATGAATGTTGGGTCAAGGAAATGGATGAAGAACTTGAGCAGATCGAAAAGAATAACACTTGGGAGTTGGTTCCTAGACCAAAAGATAAGAATGTCATAGGGACAAAATGGATCTTTAAAAACAAGTTGAATGAAAATGGGGAAGTGATTAGAAACAAGGATAGACTTGTTTATAAAGGGTATGCTCAACAAGAAGGTATAGACTTTGAAGAAACTTTTGCTCCCGTTGCTAGACTTGAGGCCATCCGAATGTTCCTTTCTCTCTCAAGCTTTCAGAAGTTCAAAGTATTTCAAATGGACGTGAAATCAGCCTTTCTGAATGGAGACTTAGAAGAAGAAGTGTACATTGAGCAACCAGATGGCTTCATCCTTGGGAATGATCCAAATCTTGTATGCATACTAAAAAAGGCTCTCTATGGTCTTAAACAGACTCCAAGGGCTTGGTACTAACGTTTGGACAAATATCTTCATCAACAGGGTTTTTCAAAAGGATCAACAGATAGCAATCTTTATATAAAAATTGAAAATGACAAATTGCTAATACTTGTTGTGTATGTAGATGATATTATCTTTGGTAGCAATGAAGAAGCTATGAGTCAAAGATTTTCCTTGGTAATGCAGAAAGAATTCGAAATGTCTTTGCTTGGAGAACTGACATATTTTCTTGGATTGCAAATCCAACAAAATGAAGGTGGTATCTTTTTGTCTCAAACCAAGTATCTCAAGCAGATCTTGAAGAAATATGGCATGGAAGATGCAAAACTAGTATGTACCCCTATGGTTACAGGATGCAGCCTCAATGAAAATGATGAATCTGCAGCAGTGCATCAACCAACTTATAGATCCATGATTGGAAGTATTCTTTATTTGATAGGTACTCGACCAGACATCATGCATGCAGTGGGAATAGTTGGAAGATTTTAGGAAAATCCTAAAGAAACCCATCTTCAGGCAGTAAAGAGAATTTTCAAGTACCTTCAAGGAACTCAAAACTATGGCTTATGGTATCCTAGAGATACAAATCTCACTCTACATGTTTATACAGATGCAGATTGGGCTAGAAGCGTGGATGACAGAAAGAGCACAATTGGTGGAGCATTCTTTATGGGTTCCAGATTAGTATCTTGGTTCAGCAAGAAACAGAGTTCGATTTCTTTATCTACAGCTGAAGCGGAATATGTGGCTGCTGCATCTTGTTGCACTCAACTTCTTTGGATGATGCAAACCTTGCAGGACTTTCAAATCACTTGTACACCACCTATCTCCATCTTATGTGATAATACAAGTGCAACCAACATTTCTAATAACCCAGTCATGCATTCAAAAACCAAGCACATACCAATCAAGTATCACTTTCTCCGGGAACAAGTGTTGGAACAAAAGTTCAAGTTGGAGTATGTTCCTTCTAAGGAACAAATTGCTGATATTCTCACCAAACCACTGCCTAGGGAGACATTTGAATACCTCAGACAGAAGTTGGGGGTAGTTGATGCATCATCTTGCTGTTAAATCTTGTCTATTTCAGAGAAAAATGGGTGTACGCGAGTTGCCTGAGGAGGATCTGCGTACATACGGAGGTTTGTGCAGATATAGTAATGTATATGGACGCTTGATGGATATCAGTAGGTACAGGCTCTGGTTATGGTGGAGATAATCTAAATTGGGTCTGACAGAGACCTTCTTGCACAGGTTCAGGGGGAGCAGATAAACTTCTAATGATGCATTGTTGGCATTATCTTAGAAGCTTTTGGTTCTAGTTCACAGTTGTTGTTGGTTTCAGGTGGAACAAATGCAGAGAAAGAACAGAAGGAAATCATGGTTGTTGATCTGAATGGTGATTAACTGATGTTGCTGCTATCAATTTTTGGTGTCTTTCATAAGTATTTCTCTAGATATTTTGTCTCTATGGTGTCAAGGTCATGTAACGGCCTATCTTGGTTTCCCCACTATGCCTGGGATGAAGATGTAATGTTTTTGGTTGTCATATGTACATTTCTGATGTATCCCCACTTGGTTGGGTGATGGATGTATGTACTGAGTCTTTTGGTGATAGGACAGTCTTTTATGATGTATAAGTCATCATTCTTCTTGTAAAACATCTTTTTTCAGACCTTGCTTATAGTCAGGGGGAGCATGAACAACACACTTCAGCAGAGCAGAGACTTCAGCATGTACTCAGAGGAAGCATGGACAGAGTGGTACACCTTGGCATATACAAAGGGGGAGCTCATTCAGAGATTTCAGCAGGTACTCAGGGGGAGTATGGGCAGTGGAAAGTTTATCTAGGAAAGAGATTATCTTGGTCTGCCCTTTGCCCTTGATGACAAAGGGGGAGAGTGATTGGTTGTTGTTGCCATCAAGTCCAAAGGGGGAGATTGTTGGCATTATGATACATATGTTGTACTTGATGGCAACCCACTCATCTCAGATGATAAATTATAGTGTAGCAAAGTTCACGCACTTTCATGAAGATAAAAGTTTCTTTCATGTAGAGAAACATTCACGCACTTTCATGAAGATAAAAGTTTCTTTCATGTAGAGAAAAGTTCACACACTTTCATGAAGATAAAAGGTTCTTTCATGTAAAGAAAAGTTCAAGCACTTTCATGCAGAGAAAAGTTTCTTTCATGTAGAGAAAAGTTCACACACTTTCATGCAGAGAAAAGTTTGTTTCATATAGAGAAAAGTTCACACACTTTCATGCAGAGAAAAGTTCCTTTCATGAAGAGAAAAGTTCACGCACTTTCATGGTTGGCTCATGGTATTAGTCCGACAGTTTTTGATCCTATGGTTTTGGTCTGTGGTATTGCATCCAAAAGTGTTGACCCCAAGTATTGGGTTTATGGTATTGTGTTATTATGGTTTTGGACCGTGGTATTGTGAAAGGCCTAAGACTATAAAAGAGGAAGGAGATCATTTGGCAAGGCAATCAATCTGAATGAATTGAATATCTAATAAGTGCTAGATCTGAAATATTTGTGATTGGGGTTATGGTGCAGATCTGGATTTGAATGAAGGAGGAACCTTAGCGCATAAAGAAGGATAAGTTCTATTGATGGGTCATAATCTTTAAGCTTGAATAATAGTATCTTTGTATGATTTTGATCTGTTATATGAGGCGCATGCTTGACCTATAAATCTGAAAATCTGGGTTAATTAGTATCTGAATATTTGAAAGAATGAATTATTCTTTATAGATTTGTACGCAGGTTCAGTGAAGTGAAAGGGTGTATACACGCCGGTTCAGTGAATGAAAACGGCGTATACGTAGGTTGGTCCAAACACAGGAGCGTATGCACGCAGGTTTCAGGTTGTTGAAGTAGCGTATATCTTTTAAATTATGATCTAGCTGCCTCTGTTTATTGTTGCAGTATTCTGGGTTCAGAATTTGGTGTGTGGTTACTGTTACTATGTTCTGGGTACAACTGTCAGAGAAGTGTTTACTTGATTCAGTGCTAATTGGGGAAAAGGAGATTGTTTGATGCAGATATACTTGATGATTGATTGATGTTCATGGATCCAGTCTGAAAATTTATGAAACGTGGTCCCTGGAAGAAAGAGAAGGTTGTAGCCTTCAGTAGGCCAGCACCTACGTACTAGTATCTTGGCTAGTACAAGAGCTAAGGGGGTTGTAGCTCCCTTCCAGGAGAAGCTGGAAAACGAGAGAGGGTTGTAGCTCTCTGCAAGTTGTAGCCTGCGTATTGGTAAAGGACTGCACCAGTACATTGTAAAAGGAAGTTTCTAATTAAAGAAAGATAGAGACGAATTGCAGCAGGTGGTTTTCACCCACATTGGGTTTCCACCTTATATCTTGTGTTCTTGTGTGTGACTATCTTCTGTTCTGTTTTACTGGTGTGGTTACTGTCTATTTCACTCAGATACACAGATTAATAATCAACATATGAAAGATAAACTAAATCATAAGTTTGCATTGTATACACGGGTTTCCTTCTACATAGTTGCGTATATATGCGGGTTTTACTAACTGAAGTAGCTTATATCCTCTGAATTTAAAAAAGGGAATATTTGGCTTGATAATACTGATTCACCCCCCCCTCTTAGTATTATTTCCAACAAATGAGGCATGGATATATGATGATAATGAAAACTTTGACATATGACCAATTTTTTCCACTTCAAAATAGATGAACAAGATCAAATTTTGAATCTAATAGAAAATAATGAATCTTCCTCATATTTTGAACAAAATCACAGTTTTCAAGAACAATGTACTATTGAATATTTATCATCTAGTCAAATGGATTTACATTCTATGGAGAAATTTGGCAATTCTTTAATAGAATTTTTTTCAGGGAAACTTTGAATATTAATGATAATCTAGAAGAATTTCAAAAGAAATAATTAATAAAGATGTTGCAAGAAAATTCCTCTGTTTATGCATGGGAATACACTAATATGAAAGGAATTGATCCTAACACTTATACGCATCATATATATATTGAAGAAAATGACAGACCAATCTGATAACCACAAAGGAGAATGGATCCAAATTTAAGGGAAAATTTTAAGTAGGAATTACAAAAATTGTTAAATGTGAATTCCATTTATCCAATATCAGACAGCTAGTGGGTTTCACCATTGGTAATTGTTCCTAAGAAAAATGGAAAATGGAGAGTATGCATTGATTATAGGGAATTGGATAAAACGACTTTAAAATATCATTTTCCACTTCATTTTATAGATCAAGTTCTTGACACATTGGTAGAGAAAAAGAATTTTTCATTGGTGGATGTTTTTAGTGGATATAACCAGATCCAAGTAGCTCTAAAAAGGTCAAGATAAAACAACCTTTACCTGTCCATGGGGAACCTATGCATACCCAGTACTTCCTTTTGGGTTATGTAATGCACCTCCAACATTCCATAGGGAAGTTCTAGGTATTTTCTCTTATCTAATTGATGATTGTGTGGAAGTTTACATGGATTATTTGATTGTCTATGGAAATTATTTTGAAGAAGCTCTTAAAAATTTGGAAAAAATTCTCGTTATTTGTAAATAAGCAAATCTCTCATTAAGCCATGAAAAATGTTTTATCATGTTTACTGAGGGAATTGTTTTAGGTCACCATATTTAAGGACATGGAATAAAAATAGATGCCGATAAAGTAGAAGTCATTTCCGAGTTATCAGTTACTACATGTCAAAGGGATAGAATTTTTCTTGGGTTTACTAGATATTATAGAAGATTTATAGAAACCTTTACAAAGATTGTCTCTCCACTTTTCAAATTGCTTACAAATTATTGTGAATTTGTCAAGAATTATGACTACCAAAAATCTTTTGAAACATTAAAAGAAAATATTTCTGAAGCACCCATTTTCAGAGGACCAAATTGGAAACTACCTTTCCACATTTTGATTGATCCCTCAGATACAACTTTAGGAGTTGTATTAGGATAGAAAGACTTAACTCCTTATGCCATTTATTACACAAGTAAAAATTTGACTCCTGTAGAGTTAAATTACATTGTAATAGAAAATGAGTTTTTAGCTATTGTACATGCCATCAATAAATTCAGACATTATATCATTGGCTATGAAATCTTCATTCATATAGATCATTGTTCAATTAGATATTTAATGAATAAATTAATAACTAATCGCAGAATTACAATATGGTTATTGTTATTACAAGAATTCACTATTACAATTTTGGATAGACCAGGAAAACAAAACACAATTGATGATTTTCTATCTAGAATCCAAAATGATAATAATTATGTTATTGTAGAAGATAATTTCCTAATGAATATCTTTTTGCATTATCTATTAAATCTCCTTGGTTTGCAGATATTGCTAATTATTTGGCTACAGGGAAGCTACCATCATACTTGTCTCCTCGAGAGAAAAGGAAGGTTATTCAAACTAGTGCATCTTATTCATGGATAAATGAAGAATTGTACAAGACAAGACCTAACTTAATCATGCAAAGGTGTTGATCCGAACTTAAATAGGAACATAAAAAATTACAGATATAATCATAAATACAGAGATGCAGCAGAAAAAAACTTCATTTCATTAATAGAAAAATATTGAACTATGCTTACAAACAGAATAGAAATAAGATAGCTCAGGTGATGGTAGCTTATCTCTGAGAAGAGATGTGGCGGCTACATGCCTCTGAACTGTGTTACAATAAGGCTCAAAGGCCTATTTATTATTGAGAAATAATGGAAAACCCTTAACATCCAAAAAACTAACCCTAAGATATGAAGCATCAAAATTGTGGGCCCCGTTTGGGTAAATTGGTAGATCAACTTCCCGGGGTCGTAACTTTGGCATACGATCTCCGTTTGGCTATCATAATACCTAGTTTCGAAGATCTCAAAGAGAAGGCCAAGAAAACATGAGTAATATTGTTTGGGAAATTTTGAATCTCTTTGTTTTCCCTAAAAAACATCGTTTAAGGCCTCAAAACGGCTCCAAAAGTTCAGGACCCGAAAAATTGCCAAAAATAGTAAACTGTGCTATAGTTAAGGAAACTGAAAAAATGAAAGAGACAATTTTGGGGGTCCAAGTGGAATAGGAGGGTGGCCACCAATATCCACCTGGATCATTCCTCCCACCTTAGGAAGCAATGGTCCCGATTACGTTGAGTGCCTCCATGAGATGGTGAAACTTCTACTAAACTTGATCCCTATTGAGCCACTTGCCGTGGTGAAGGAGTTGTTTAGCTTGGACAAGCTGATATAGTTTGATCTTCTGCTGGCGAGCGTTCTTGATCTGTGTGTCCATGATTTGATCAGTGGTGGCCTATTCCATGTAGTTTGGGCTTAGATCTGTTGGTGTGAGTTGTTCTGCAACGTTGGATATGTCCAACAATGGTGGAAAGTATGGTTGAAGGTAGTCTACGTTGAACACTAGGTGAAGACCAAGGAATAGTGGAATGCTAAGCTCGAAAAAATTGTTCCCTATAGCCTTGGTGATGGTGTATGGCCCATATCGGAGCGGGTGAATCTTGCAGTGGGGTCCAGTGAGGTGCTCCTTCTATAAATGTAGCCAAACTTTGTCATCCACCTAGAACTTCTGTGGAACCCAATGTTGATCATGGTGCTGCTTGTACTTACTGGCTCTGTCCAATATATCATGGACTTGTTGGTGGATGTATTGAATGTGCTCAATGAATATGTTAGCCCTGTCGGCTTCGAACTGGATATGAGCCGAATCTACCTGAGTAGCTGCAAATGGTATGGCCACAGCAATGGGACATAATCGCTGAAATCCAAGCCCTACCTGAAAGGGACTTTCGCCCGTTGAGCTATGGAGAGCTATGTTGTAGTTGCTCTGGATGTAGGGGAGGCTTTCATGCCATGTGCATGGATGCTTCAAGTTGTACATGCGTAGAATGTGTATGATCATGTTGTTGACAACATTTGTTTGGCCACTAGTTTGGGGATGGAAAGTCGTGGACCTAGTAAGTTTTGTATCTAGCATCAACCAGAGACTTGACCAAAATACACTCAGGAATCTGTTGTCCCGATCTAAGACAATGGGCTATGGGATCCCAAAGTGTACCCACACTCTCTCAAAGAAGAGATTAGCAGTGGCCTCTACTGTGATACTCTTCTTGCAGGCCGCCATGATGGCGATTTTAGAAAATCTATCAATGACCACGAAAACACAATCGTTGATGTGCTTAGTAGAAGGAAGGCCCAACATGTAATCCATGGAGACATATTCCCAAGTTCGACTAGGAGTAGGTAAAGGAGTATACTGGCCTTGCTTCTTGATGGTTGGTTTGGCAATGGCGTGGGCGGTGTAGGATCTAATGTACTTCCCAACATCCTGACAAAGTTTTAGCCAATAAAAGTACTTCTGCAATACCACCATTGTTTTCTCTACTCTGAAATGTCCAATGACTCGACTGTAGTGTGCCTCCCAAATCATCTTGGCACGCTCGCTTGAAGGAACACAGATGTGTCCCAGGTGGCATAATAGTGCATCCTGAAGGTGAAAATTTTGAACTTTCTTCACTTCCAGGAATGCCTTGTATATGCTTCCGAATTCTAGATCTCTCTTGTAAAGATGCGGCCACCCCGATGTCTCATGCCCACAGGAGTCGAGCACAGTGATTAGTGCCATGAATGGTGGTCGGCTGAGGAAATCAACAACATTATTGGTGCTACCCTTCTTATACTTAATGTTCAAATGGAATTGTTGCAGGTAGGATGGCCATTTCTGATGGCGATCGTTTTGCAACTTCCCTTATGTTTGTATGAACTGTAGAGGTTGCTGGTCTATGTGGATGACCATTTGCTTCCACAGAATGTAATGCTACCATTGACGATAGACCTGCACAATGGAATACATTTCTTTGTTGTAAGTGGGGTACTTTCGAACTGTGTCTAAAAGTATCTCATTGTGGTAAGACACTAGATTCCCATGTTGAGTAAGAATCACACCAATAACATAGTTGGAGGAATCTATCTCAATCTCAAATGGTTGTTGCAAGTCTGGTAATGTGAGCACTGGTGCGGAATAAAGGCGATTCTTCAACTCGTAGAACACTTGCTGTTGGGTTTCAGACCAAAAAAACTTTACTTTTTCTCCGCCCTTAGTGACTTGACTTAAAGGCCAACATGAACCTACAGTAGAAGTTGGCAAGAACCAAAAAGCTGCAGATCTCTATTAGAGTGGTTGGGGCTGGACAATCCTGAATAACTTGTATCTTAGATGGGTCCACATGTACACCCCGCTCATCAATTATGTACCCTAGCTATTGAACCTGGGTTAGGCCAAAAGTGCATTTCTCCAAGTTAGCACACAGTGTGTGTTGTCACGGGGTTTGAAGGACTTGTCGAATATGGTGGGGGTGCTCATCCCAACTCTGGCTGAAGATCAAGATGTCATCTAAATACACCACCACGAATGCATTGGTGAAGGGTCGCAAGATGTCGTCCATCAATATCATGAAGGTTGCAGGGGCATTTGTCAATCTGAATGACATGACCAACCATTTGAAAAGGCCCTCCTTGGATTTTAAGGCAATCTTCCACAAATTCGAGGGTTTGATAGGAACCTGGTGATAACTTGAATATAATTTAATCTTGCTGAAATATTTGGCCCCCTTGAGCTGGTCAAGAAGGTCATCAATCCGCGAGATTGGGTACCTATTCCAGACAGTGATCTTGTTCAATGCCCGGTAGTCAATACAAAGCCTCCAGGTCCCATCCTTCTTCTGTACCAATACAATCGGGCCCCCATAGGGTGATTAGCTTGGCCTGATGTGCCCTTTCTGCAATAGTTCCTAAATCTTCCTCCTAATCTCATCGTTCTCTAGAATAGAGAGCCGATAGATCAGTCCATTGGGTAGTGGCGCACCTGGGGTTAGATCAATGGAGTGCTTTACCTGACAGTGCAGAGGTACCCCTGTAGGTGAGGTGAAAATATCCCTGTACTCCTCCACAACCTTGTCCATCTACTGCTGCTATGTAGAGGAGCCCTACCTGGAAACGGTGGCCACAACCTTCTTCTTGACCTGAGGGCGAATCATAAGGAAAACAAATTTTCTGGTCAGTGAAATGATCGTACTGCATTTCTTTGCATTGATAAAAGATATGGTGGTAGGGAGAATACCTATGATATCCTATAGAACTTGTTGGCGGGACTACCTCTGATATCCTATAGCGAGGTCTAGACTCATATACAACATGCCACTTCAACAAGTATGGTTATCTTAAAAATACATCAAAAACTTCAGGAGGAGAAACATCACACAATACCTCATCCGTGAAGGGCTTGATGCTGTAGGGAAGGCGACACTATTGGGTGACGCAAAGATCTCATCCTTGGTGAAGCCACTCGATGGTGTACGGTTGTGGATGTGTTGTAGTCTTTTAGCCCAGTCGCTTCACGACCTCTGCTGAAATGAGGTTCTTTTGGTTCCTACTGTCGATAATGAACTGCAGTGGAGAACCCTTCACCCACATTTGTGAATGGAATAGGCATCTCCCCTCCTCTGAATCTTCATGCTCAATCTTTTGGATCTTGGTGGTGACCACAATGGCACTAAGCTCTGCATCAATGATCTGCTTCCCTTTGTTAGTTCCCTTATCAAGTCCTGATTCGGAGTCAGAACATGTGTTTGATTCAAAAGCCTTCGTCTCGGCCACCAGTGATTTCTTGGCCCGACACCACTTGTATTGTGAGTGGAGATCTTATGGAACTCACACCATTTTCCCATGTCCTTCTTTGTCTTCGTGGTGTTGTTATTTTCTTGCAGCTTTGGCAGGCTGTCTTGGGTAGCCCCCCCTTGGCTTGGACCTTTGTTCTATGGTTTGGGGGCACCTTTTCCTTGCTTTGGATTTGTAGATCCAAAGTCACGTTTCTTCTGTTTAAACTTCTGCTCAATCTTGACAACGTACCGGTACGCCATATAGAGCTAGGAAATGTCCAAGAACTGCATCTTGTCTCGGATGTACTTGTGTAGACAACTATAGTACTTGAGCACCAAATACCGCTCGATATCCTTGATACCCAGCTTCGTGCGAAGGGTATGGAAAATTTTTGTGAACTCCAACACATCTTGGTCCCTTCCCTACCGTAGCATGGTCCACTTTACATATTTATCTTCATAGCTCTCGATAGGGTAATATTGTTCCTTGATGGCATTTCAGAAAGAATCCCAAGTGGGTGTGACTGAAAACAATGAGGGTTCACTCTCATCCTTTTGTTCACAGTAGGTTTCCCACCAATCCGTAACATGTGGGGTGACTTTGAGAAGTGAAAAAGTAATATTTTCCCGATTGGAAAAGTCATGAACTAAAAAATATCCTTTCAATATATTTAACCATTTATCTACGACGTTTGCATCTATCAGGCCTTCAAATATGGGAATATCAAAGTTAACTTGTACCTTAAAAGGAGTGGCACCTCCAGAGTGGTTGTTGGATGAAGATGCATTGCTTCTGGGTAGCCGTCGAAGGATCTGGGCAAATTTATCTATCATCGCGTCCCTCTATCGCTTGAGGGCTTCGTCGAGCAACATTTTGAAAGGATATCCTCCCCCTCATCTTTCTTTTCTTCTCCCATGGGAGGTCCTCGGGTTTTGCGAGGTTGATCTTGCAATGGTTCAACCAAATCATGCCCTAACTCCTTATACCCTGACTTCATTGGGGACATGCAAAGAAAAACAGAGAGAGAGTAGACCGCTATGATTCCACTGATCCGAACTTAAACAAGAATGAAACAACTTACAAATATAATCATAAATACAAAGATGTAGTATAAAACCACTTCATTTCATTAATAGAAAAATATTCAACTATGCTTATAAACAATATGGAAATAAGATATCTCAAGCAATGGAATCTTATCTCTGAGAAGAGATGTGGTGGCTACATGCCTTTGAACTGTGTTACAATGAGGCTCAAAGGCCTATTAATTATTGATAAACAATGGAAAACCCTAAACATCCAAAAACCTAACCTTGGGAGATGAAACTCCAAAACTGTGAGCCCTGTTTGGGTAAATTGGTACTTCAACTTCTAGGGGTTGTAACTTTGGCATACAATCTCTGTTTGGCTATCATAATAGCTTGTTTTGAATATCTTGAAGAGGAGGCCAAAAACAAGCCAATAAAATAACTTAGGACATTTGTGGTCTCTCTGTTTTTTCTAAAATTGTCGTTTAAGGCCTCAAAACAGCTTGAGAAGTTCAGGACCCGAAGAACTACCAAAAAATAGTAAACTGTGCTACAATTAAAGAAACCGAAAAACTGAAAGAGACAGTGTTGGGGTCCAAGTGGAATAGGTGGGTGACCACCAATATCCACTTGGATCAGGTGTTTTAGAGAAGACGAAGTACCAGAAATATTAAAGGATTTTCATGATGAACCATGTGCAAGACACTTCATTGATAAAATAACTTCTTATAAAGTCCTTCTCTTAGGATATTATTGGCCTTATCCTTTTAAGGATTCCAAGGAATATACTAAGAGGTGTGACGGTTGTCAAAGAATGGGGAAACTTGTTCATTCAGATGAAATGCCTATACAACCTCAGGTAGTTGTTGAACCTTTTGAGAAATGGGCTTTAGACTTTTTTGTCCAATCAATCCACCATCAAGACAAAAATGTATATTCTTGTTTGTACATATTATGTCACAAAATGGGTAGAATCTAAAGCACTTCCATTTTCTACTGAAAATGTTGTAGTTTCATTTATTTTTTAGGATTATTTCACTCGTTTTGGTGTCCCAAGGGAAATTGTGAAAGATCAAGGCACTCAATTTACATCCACGTTGTTACAAAAGATAATGGAGGAGTACACAATCAAGCATATGAAGTCAACTCCATATCATCCACAAGCCAATGGACAAGTTGAATCTACCAATAAAGTAATTGAAGCAATTATTACCAAGGCTGTGCATCTGCATAGAAGGGATTGGGCAGAAAAGTTTCCAGAAGCTTTATGGGCATACTGTACCACATGGAGAAATACAACATGACACTCCTTATGAACTTGTTTATGGAAAGAAAGTCATGTTTCCTATTAAGTTCCAGATAAAGACTTTAAAAGAACATTCAAATTGGGTCTTGATCTACTAGAAGCCCAAAGACAAAGAATGGAGCAATTGAATGAACTTGATGAGATAAGACAAGATGTTATTCATAGAACCAATATAGTCCAACAAAAATGATCCGGTGGCATGATAAGTTCATTAAAGAAATGAAATTTCAGCCTGGTGATTTGCCATTGATTTTTTATTCAAAATTTAAAGATTTTCAAGAAAATTTCAAGCTCATTAGCTTGGTCCTTATGAGATTGAAACTGTCTTTGATAATGTAGTTAGAATTAGAACCATTGATGAAGAAAAAGTAACATGCCTTGTAAATGGTCATAGATTACAAATATATCATAAAACATTAACATGGGAGGAATTTATAAGAAATCTGCAAGATAATCTTGATTTGAAGTTGGTCAAGGAATATTTTTATTCCTCTCCAACTTAGCCTCCTACTTTCTTTTTCAAAATACAAAAAAAAAATTAAATAAATAAATAAATAAATAAAAATAATTGTATAAACATGAAAACCAACATTGTTGGCATGTTTATACAGAAAATCTAGGTTGAAAACCAAGAGTTCTTGGCAGCTTAGATTTTATTTTCCCTATTCTAGTCCCATTTTCTTTTTAACCCTCTTTTCTATTTTCAAAAATAAAGCAGCTACAGAATTGTCAACAATCTGCAGCTCTAATAGAATTCTGTAGCTGACTTGGCAAATTGCGACTAGGGAAGATGAAGATTATGGCAAAAGAAAATTCAATGAAGATTACAACTAGAGAAACTTGACAACCTACAAAAGAAAAATCAAAATCAGTAAGACAAAGGATCAAAGGTATGTAAATATTAAGTTATATAATAAAGGTAGAACATTTGAATTATGAAATAAATGATGAGTAACCATTGCTATTGCCATACTAAATAATGATTACCCTTAATTATTCTCACACGACTTTGGTTTTAACGAAAATATCAGTGTCTTGTCAACCAAGTTGGGGTTTAACCGTGATATAATTCAAAAATCTCCCTCTCCTCTCCATTCATCATTCCTCTTCATGCTGAAACACTTCCATTTCACTCAACCATGTTTTATTGCCAAAACCACCCTCACCTAAATCCTAATTCAGTACATACTCAAATTTCTTCCACTCAACCTTGTTAAAAGATAAATTATGGTTTAGACTTCTCTACCATGGGAGTCATTGTAAGGTCAGAGCCGAATGGGATTAGATTTCTTGAGGGATACCCACAAGTCAAACAATTGTTGCAGTAGGCAAGGTGGCTAGAATTTGTGGAGAAATTCGATGGGCATGAGAAGGAGGTAACAAAATATTTCGCTAGGGCATATGATGGCATTGAAGCAGAAATTGGGGATGTGAAGCTGGTGTTAACAAATTCTTTTGTAGCAGGAGCCACAAGATTGCCAAGAATTGGAGAGAGATGGTTTAAGAACAGAAGAATTGAAGAAAAAGAATGGAGAGTTTTTCTCAAGAATCCAGGTATGGACATTTCTATGTTTAAAAAGGGAATACCAGTCATGGATTTGAAGAGTAAATGGAGGAATTTGTTGCTAATCATTCAAAATTTTATAACTTGTGAAGGAATATTCGGTAACATGTTCTTTTATCATGCACGATTAATGATGAATTTTCTAGATGGAAATGAAATTAACCTATCATATTTCCTACTTCGAAGTTTAAGAAAGATGGTTGGTAATGTTCAAAGAAAAATAAAATCTATAGATAACGCTCTATACCATCATGGCCTAGTGAAAATCTTGATTGAAGCACATCTAAGAAACATAGGAGACAATTGGGAAGATTTCTTAGTTAGAAATCATTTCAAGGAAGAAGAAATAGAAGAGTCTAGTGGTAAGACAAAGAAAAGTAGAAGGAAGTTGCCCATAGAAGATAACTCACCTCCACAACAAGAGAAACATTCAGAGGATGAGACTCCTCTTATAGATATGTTAGTGAATCTTAAAAAGAAAAATCTTAAAATAAAGATAGCTAGCACTAAAGAAGAAAGTTCATCTAAAAAGAGAACAGAGCAGGGAAAAGTTAAGAAGCAATCTCTTACTACTAAATCACCATCTAAACCATCATCTACCATAAGAAGTGCAAGGCTCAATAAAGTAGTGCATGAATAGGCTTGACAATCCCCATAATTTTTTGATTTAGAGAAAGAAGAAATGGAACCTAGAGTTTCATCATCAACAATTCCATCACCAATAGTTCCATCATCACCTATTCCATCACCAGTTGCCAGTCCAGTTAGAAGAACTCCAGAGATTGATCCTGTGTAGCAGGAAATTTATGACTATATAGAATCTTTGGAAAGAAGAGCTATAGGTAAAGTTATTGCATCATCCTCAAACCAAGGATAAAATGAAGCAATCCATTCTAATATTTCAGGAGAACTTCAAGTTGAAGACACCCTCAAGCAATAAATTTATGAATTGGAAATACTGAATAGACATATGAAGTAGGACAATGAAATAGTAAAGGAATAGAATGAAATCCACAAATTCCATAATGACAACATTCTGCTACATCTTGGTTTTTGGTATAATAAAAACAAGAAATTGACAGCTCAAAACAAATTTCTTAAGAGGAAGATTATAGGCCTGCAACACAAAATTTTGATGAAGAAACTGAGGATGGAAGTCACTGCTAAGAAATAAAGGAGGAATAACTTGGATGTACTTGATTAGGTATTTGAGGAGGCTCATCAATAGGAAGGACTCACAAATTTTGAAATTTGCATGAGGACATCCAATGTCTTTCATGTGGGGGAATGTTGAACCCCAAAATTGCTTCTTCTTGACATCTCTTTTTCAGTCCATTCCTCCCTTTTTAACCTTCATAACTACAGTTTGGGTATCAATTCACAAGTTTGATAGCATAGTAGGTACATAATCATATTCTATTTCATAAATATCATTTGTATTTATTATTTAACTTAATATCTACCTGAGCTACTGAATTACAACAATTATGAAACTAAGTCCAAGGTTCAATAGGTTATGGAGCTTCAGCCAAGAAATAGGGCATATGGGTAGTTTGAAATTAGTTGGGAAAATGATTTGTTCCTATTTGCAGAAGTTGGATGGATAAAGAAGGCACTCTAGCAGCTCGGTCAAAATATAATTCAACCATTGTAAAAGGCGAATCAAATGAGCAAGATGCATATTTTTTGCCTCATGATTTTCTGCGTTGATAGCAAATCATGAGAAGATCAAGATATCTTATATTTTATAGTTAATTGTAGCTAACAATGATTAGCATAGGTGTAATTCTCTAGAATATTTATTACGTAAGGGTTTTATAAATATGCCTCTCGGCATAACTGAGATAGACTTGAATTTTATTTGTAAAAACTTTGTTTTGTTATACAAACTCTGTTTCGTTCCATTTTCTTGTTGTGTGATCTCAATGTGTGGTTGATCATCTCGTGAAAGTGTTATAGTGCTACCTACTTCTTGTAGGAGGGCCCCCTCGAGATAGTAAGGTTTTCCTTTTGTTTACAGTTAGAAATTCATTTTATGTTTCCTATAGATTTCTATCAGTTCATTTAATGATTTAAGTTTTGATTGCTAGATATAGGTTTAAGATTTTTTTGCAACAGGTTATCTAATCATTTCATTGTTCAGGAGAAGAGAGATTTCTAGTGCACATGGACAGAGTATAATAGCCTTACATTGTAGTGATATAGATAGGATTTTCATTTGCAGAGCTAATCTTTCTTTTTGTTGAAGCATATTCATTTATAGTGTGATTTTATTGTAGGTGTAATTTTTTTTATAAACAAGAGTGATCCCATTTGAATGAAAGTGTGACTTTCATTTAAGCAAGTGTGATTTTATTTATAAGCAAGAATGATTTCATTTTAAAGAAAGTGTGTGAGTGATCTTATTTCAAGCAAAGTGTGAGTGTGATTTTATTTTAAGTGTGAAGTTTCTTTTAAGAAGTGTGTGATCATTATTTTAAGTAAGAGAAATAGAATTGGTTCCATTTTTATGAGTGATTTATTTACTTACATAGTTGTAGAGAAACATGTGCATTTAGATATCTCAAATTAACTTAGGAATTGCATGAGTGACAAAAACTCCTAGCACATACAGTGCACATACATTTCATCTCTTTACTAGCCCTGGTTGATAATTCATTTAAGTAATTTAACATCAATTAAATTACCAAACAGGGGTTTTGATTGTTCAGGTAAATCTCTTGAATTTTTGGAAGCATGCTCGATGTTACCGATCTATTTGATCGGGATATATTTGATGTGTTAAGGAATTGTGTATGCCTGGGAGGACATCTGGTCGACCCACGTGTTGATGTATAGTTCCTGAATTAGGGAGGGTGGTGTTGGTCATAGAGTTTTGACCATACATTACACACCTAGTTCCCTGGGTTGCTTGTTATAAATTAAGCCTAATGGTACCTAGAGAGGCTAAAAGCTTTAGTCCATCTTAGTCCCACCTGGATAGATTGCCCTGGTCAGGAATCTAGTCTGTAGCACCGTAAGTGCCTAAAGTCTTCATCAATCATGTGTTTTGAGGTCTTCCATGTACTTGTATATATGAATACCTCCCTAGTTAAGAGGGAGCGTTGAGGAATGTCACTAGGTTCAGTCTTCATAATTGTATTTGAGTCATAATGAAATGTATTTATCAAAAGAAAGAAAAAGAAATTTATTATTATTATTGTTATGACTTGTTAAAGCATGGGTTTCATGCTTGGGTCATAATTTTTTAGGTTAAAGTCCCCATTGAGGAATTCTAGGTTTTGTCTTGAGTCATTAGAGTCATTTTCCATTTAAAGAGACCCTTATTGGGCTTTTGAATCATTTAAAAAGAATTAATATTAAGTAAAATAAGTCATTTGTCACCTCCACACCAAGTCAACCCTTTCTTGATCAAGTTGGCCTAAATAAGGGTAATTTGAACCACATAATAGGGTGTATATATGTGTGTGTGTGTAGTATTTTGATTCATTTGGTGCATCTATCTCACAAGTTCGATATAAAATAATAAGCAGCAGAAAAAGTGCAAAGTTACAAAAGAATGAGAAGAAATGATGGAAGGTCAAAGTTTCTAGGTTGTCTATCTCTCACACATGTGGATTTACTCTATCGAAATTATGCTGCTTGAAAGGTCAAAGTTCTAAATTTGCTAGGTTGAAGTTCTGTTGGGTCGAATTTTTGTTGCTGGGGAAGTCAAAAGTTTGTTGCTGCTAGATCGAAGTGCCACGTTGAAGTTATTGCTGGAAGACTATCATATGTAGAAGAAAGGAAGATTTGACTTGGTGATTGGAGGAAGTTTGTTTCTAGGTCAAGGAGTCTTGGATAATCTCATGAAACTATTAAAGGAAGAGTTGTGAACTAGGTTTTCCCCTAGATACAGGTTTTTCCCTAGCTGTCCACCTACATCTAGTGTCTCTGATCTTCACGTTATGGTTTTGGTAATTTCTTGATGAACTAAGATAAAAGAAGAACTCAAGAAAGTTAATAAGAACATAAGAATATCACCAGTAATTATCAACTTAAAGAAAATCTTTTTGCTTTTCTGATTTTCTAACAGATATGAGCTTCGTACCTTGCAATCTCGGACTTGTACAAGTGAATTTTCCATGAACCATCTCAAACCTACGCGAACCAAACAAAAGAAAGAAGAATAGAATAATGTCTCATGATGATTTCAAAATGAGGTTGAGTTTGCTTTTATTTATAGCCTTCCAAGGGTGTCCAATTTTCTTTAGGGCTGACCTAATCAAATATGCATATGCGGGCTTCAATTCAAAAATACACTTTCCCTTGTCGAAATTGAGCTCTTCAATAGTTGAAATTGGTCCTCTCGAAAAAAGGAATCTCATCCCATGGTTGGAATTTGTCACTAAGCTACTAAGTTAGCACTCCCTCTCAGCTAGGGAAAAATTCCAACTGCATCATGTAATCATCGCAAGAATCTTATCATCAAATCATATCCAATCTCAAGTAAAATGCCATCACTGTTTCTCTGCTCATCTCTTCTTATCTCTTGGTTTTCCATGCTCATATGCTGAACATTATTGAATCTAAATGAAGAAGAATTTGACATTGGAGGGGAGCCTAAGTTACCATGCTCTATCATGTCAGAGAGCATATCTCAATCTGAAACTACATCAAGGAGCACATCACAATCTAAAACTACATTAGGGAGCACATCCTAACCCAGAGTCTCTACTAGCGGGGAGCCCAATGCTACCACCTGGAACCACATCAAGGAGCACATCTTAACCCAGAATTTCATAGGGGAGAAAAACATCTTCAACCTATAATTGAGAAATAGGTGATATATGGGAGAAAATCTCAACCCATCCTATTGCCCACTAAGCTTCCCAACAATGACCCTCAAGATGTTATTTTTTGTAGCATAGGATGTGTTCTAGTAATGAAGCTTGGTGCAGAGGCTAGAATACATGAGATATCCATAAACCAGAAATTGTTTTTGGAAATTACACCTAGAGATTAATTAATTAGACTATTAACCTATTTTCTAATGTTCCTAAGTCTAAACTTAGGAAAAATGGTTAATTAATCAAAATTAATTAAGTCAAGGTGATAATTCTCTATAAAATCACATGGGTTGACTCGGATATGATCTTGGCCCTTGATTAAGTTTTAATATTGGTTGTTGGTGCTCCAATAGAAGATTATAAGAAGTCGATGGAAACTTGGAGAACACACTTAAGTAGTTTGATTTCCTTGGCAGATCGATTTCTAGAGAGAAACAAAGTTGCTGGAGAGCCAGAGATCGAAGCAGTAGTGAGGGGTAGGGACAATGAGGCTGGAGGAAGTTTTCCATATCCAGCGAGTGCATTTGTAGAGAGGTCAAGATTTCTCTAGGAGATCGCATAGAGCCGCAAGTAGGAAGTTTGATTTACTAAAGAGGGCTAACATTTTCAATTTTGGAGGTCAAACAAAGGTTCCAGAGTGTCGGAGAGACATTTTCGCAGCCAAAATCAGGAAGGATGACTAGATTGGTAGTTAATTCAGGTAGCATGTGTGCTTGGAAGCTCCAGTGTGACATAGAGCTAGCCCAGGCCCAGTTGGACAACTTGCTTTTCAGAGGTAGTATAGTGTCGGAATTGCCAGGAGTGAGTGTAATTTCCCTCTAGATATTTTTGGAAGTATTTTCTCTAAAGGATAGCTAGAGTTTGGCATCCAGATTATTGTACTCAAAATTTCTCATTACTTCATAATAATAAAACCCTCATCTGTTGCACCAGTTTTCCCAAGTTAGATTTTTCCGAGGACATTTGTCCAAAAATAACTGTGTAAGTTTTATGTGTGTGTACTAGATTTTCTGAATTTCTAGAGATATTTTCTTGTGTGGTTTATTTGTTAAAATCATAGTGTGATTTATTTGATATTTTTTGTAGCAGACAACAAATAAATTAACAATTAGAAAAATAATTTCTAGTTGTTGTGATAGATGCATTTTTCATATGGTATAAGAGTGTGAGTGATCAGCTAGGAAGCTCAGAAGTGGAGAAGGGAATTTCACTATTCAGAAAAAGCAGCAGGCCAAAATTCTCAGAGGTTGCGCAATACCTAAACAGTCAGGTCGAATTGTTTGGGGAAGGGTTCAATTTTTCAGTTGCAGGTGGGCAGAAAAGTTGAGTTATGCAATTTAGTGATTCTAGCAGTCAGAGGGAGCAGCAACAACTCAGATTTTCACTAAGCAGATTCCTTGGTTGAACGCATAAGGTTTTGTAGAAGTTTAGAGCAGAAGAATCCATGTGGAGGAGAATATAAATTTCACACACAAAGGGAGATTTCTCTCAGATGGTTTCTAGCCAAGGAATCTAATTTTCCTAGTTGTAGGTGGCAGTGTGAGCTAGCAGAAATGTCAATTCTAGGAGGGAGTGTGAGTAGCAGAGAAAAAATCTAGCAAAGGAAGAGGGAGTTTCCATATCAGATCAGAGATGGCCACAACAGGGCTGAGAGACCAAGATAGATTGGAGGGAGCATCCAACTATTTCATCTGGAATGCAAGGATGTTATTCCTTCTAGATGAATATGGTTTGAAGAATTATTCAAAGAGGGTGTTAGAAGCACCTCAGGATGTCGATCAACTCATGGAGTACAAAAAGGAAATGGAAAAAGATAAGAGGATGATTCTAGATTGTGTGCGAGATTATCTAGTATCACATGTTGCAGATAAAGAGATGACCAAGGAGATGTGGGATGCCTTGTTTGAGATATTTTAGAGTTCTTCCAAGAAACATAAGATGTACCTCTAGGAGAAGATGAGGAGTACCAGGATGCAAAAGGGAGAGAGCATAGATGTCTTTATCATTCAGAATCAGGAAGTACAAGATTAACTGGTAGCTGTTGGGTTAGCACCTCAACCCACATAGATTGTACAATTGGCACAAAATAGTGTCTCAGAGGATTGGTAGGTATTTTTCCAAAGAATATTAGGGAGAGATACCTTGCCAAGGTGGGACAAGATGTGATCAGATCTACAATAGGAGGAATCCATGCGGGCTCTGTTGAAGAGCACCATCAGTGGTAGCAAAAACAAGGGCATGAAGAGTGAGGAAGAGAATGTGGCCCTAATAACTAAGGGTCCTAGTCAGGCATAGGGGGGAAAGAAGAAGAAGAAGGATCTGTAAAAGTTCAAGTACTTCAAGTGTGTTTAGTTTGATCACTACAACAAGTAGTGTCCTCTTAGAAAGAAGGAGAAGCAGGACTAGTAGGCAACATCCTCGGAAATAAACAAGCTTTCTTCTAGGATAGAGGAATAGTTTTCTACGTTTGCAGATATACCTCCAGGAATGAGGTCGGGTGATTTGGTGTGTTAGCTCTAGAGAGCTATAGAGATAGACAGGATCCTTGAGGAGTCCATGTCATTGATCATCACTTGACTACGGGATCCTATAGTATTATGTAGCAGGATGGATCATTGGTATTTGATGCAGTCAAAACCAAAGTGACAATCGTAGACCAGTAGTAGTCAGATACTAAAGAGTGCATTGTAGAGTTAGTATCAATGCAAAATGGCACAGTTCAAAGCCAACAACAACATAGATTCTTCAATTATATTGCAGAGGCTAGTAGAGGCCAGGACTCGAGAGATAGATGCATCATGTTGAACACAGTTGATTCAGTATTTTGGTTGATTCGTAGTTGCAATTGCAGTAACAACAAATGAAAGGTAGTTGCAGTGTAGATGCAGAGTTGGCAACAATACGACAATGTCAACAACAACACAGTTGTAGCATCCGAGTTGCGCAGTAGTTGGTGGGCAGTGACAGGCAGTCACAGTGGCTAAACATCAACATCGTGATAGAGTATGGTACAAAGATAGAGTGTGCAGCTCTAGAACATAGTCCTTGCTAAGGGGGAGTGTTATTTTGTGTAGCATCGGATGTGTTCTAGTCACAAAACTTGATGGAGAGGCTAGAATACACGATATCTCCATAACCCAAAAATATTTTCTAGAAATTCCACCTAGATATGACTTAATTAGATTATTAACCTATTTTTAATGTTTCCTAAGTCTAAACTTATGAAAACTGGTTAATTAATCAAAATCAATTAAGTCAAGGTGATAATTCTCTAGGAACTCATATGGATAAACTTTGATATGATCTTTGCCCCTTTATTAAGTTTTAATCTTGGTCATTGGTGCTCCAACAAAATATTATAAGAAGAATTTGATGGTCACTTGGAGAACACATTTGAGTAGTTCAATCTCCTTGAAAGATCGATTTCCAAAAAGAAATGAGTTATCAGAGAGCCAGAGATCAAAGCAAAGACAGTGAGGGGTAGGGACAATGATAGTGGATGAATTTTTCCAGATCTAGAAAGTGCATTTATAGAGAGGCCGAGATTTCCCTAGGAGGTTGCATAGAGGAAGCGCAGAGCCTCAAGAAGGCAATTCGATTTGCTGAAGAGGGATGACGTTTTCAATTCTAGAGGCCAGAAAAACATTCCAAAGTGCCAGAGAGATGATTTACCAACCAACAATAGGCAGGACGGTTAGATTGTCATTCAATTTAGGAAGCACTTGTGTTTGGAAACTTCAGTGTGATAGAGAGCTAGCACATACCTAGTTGGACAAATTTCTTTTTAGATGTAGTCCAGTGTCGAAATTTCTCTGAGTGAGGGTAATTTCACTCCAGGATATTTTTTCCAGTATTTTCTCTACAGGATAGCTAGATTTTGACATCTAGATTAGTGTAATCAAAATTTCTCACTGATGCATAATAATAAAACCCTCAGCTCCTACACCGGTTTTCCCAGGTTGGGTTTTTCCGGGGACATTTGTCCAAAAAATAACTGTGTAAATTTTATGTGTGTGCTAGATTTTCTTAGTTTCCAATGATATTTTATTCCGCAGTTTATTTGTGAAAACTAGAGAGTGAATTATTTGATATTTTTCATAGCAAACAAAAAATAAATTAACAATTAGAAAAATAATTTCCAGTTGTTGTGATAGATGAAATTTTCACACAATAGTCATGGTAGAAAACCCACATCATAATCATCTTGGGTGAGATACCCAACTTACCGAAGGTAAGGATCACACACCCCCAAGCACTCTCTCAACCCATTGGCCAGACATGAGTGGTATTCCCAACAAGCTGAACTTGTGGGTATGATGCCAACTTAGGTATACTCTACATAGACCAAGATAGGGGAGCTAACATCTTCAACCCCATGGGTGACAGATAGGGGAGCAAAATCTACGACCCTATTGTCCAAATATCCCTTAACCCTAAGATCCCTCTATCTCAATTCCTCACCCTAGGAGATGAGACAAGGGGGAAGAGTTTTCTTAGTGTTATTGATCAGTCTTACTCTCTGTAGATCAGAAACATATCATCATTCTCATATCTGGTATCGGCTTAATCATCATGTTGTAATAGAAAAAATCTCCTATTCATGCATGGAATCAAATCAAATATTGTATTAGAACAAAATATATATCACAAAAGGGATACCTTATTCATCCTCCTTCTCATGGAGGCAGCAACCACAAGCCTAAGCTTGTCTCATACAAAAACACTAACTGAAGATATCTAAGTCCTAGCTATATACATGATTCTCTACCAGTCAGATCCCAATTATTATTATCACAATGTATCCTTGTCATATCCATCACCTTCTCAAACAACTCTCCAAAGAACTTCCTAAACCTACCTCACAACTAATCATGCCAGAAACATCATACTCAACCTCAGTCGTGCTTAAAGCTATGGACTTCCCATCCAAAAATATCATGGCATATTTTATACTAAGGCATTAACCATATATTCTCATCTCATAAATAACCATCCCAAATAGCATCAGTACATCCATGAAGTCACATGTCATAGGAAGAATATGTTAGACCAAAAATTGATCATCTCATGCAAATATTTTGAAGGTTACTCGATGAAAATTCAATGTGTATGAAGCAACTCGATCAGGTTTTATGCAAAACACACACACACACACACAAGTGTTCATATAGATCATCAATGCTTCAAGAAACTATTGGTTGCCAAGTCAGGTTCAATAATATCTTTTCATAATTTCTTGAAATATAATCGGAATGTCCAAGGATTCACATTTCCATTTCCTTTAATAGCTTCGTGATACAATTTTTCTTTTCCATACTTCATAAAGTAATTCATCATGCCATGATTCTTCATTTCAAACTTTAAAGGCCAACTCCCTATTAATTTGATCATCTGAGGCTCATTATCTGTCAAGAATAGACCATCAACATATAAAACCAAAATCAAAGTCATACCTTGGACCCCTTTTGAAGTGGAGGTTTTAATCAACGCATCTTCCTAGCTTCACCGAACACACAAGGCTCAAGGATCTTGCTTCATAAAATTCTTTTTGCAAACATAAAATTTGATAAAACCAATATATTCAGCCTCGCACAATTCAACATTGTGCAATAAAATCAACTAAGTCATATTTTCAAGCCTTAGATTCTAGATCAAAACTAATATCAAATTCATACAAGTTTCTACCAATATCCATGTGACAAACTCCAAAGGGCCATGTGTCAGGTGGAGCTTGCATCCAAATATCAAGTCATGTCAACAAGTTGTTATTAATCTATATCAAATTTCATTAGGCCATCCTTACAATCATAGCATGAATAATTTCTACCACTAAATAAGAATGCATATATCGGAGACAAGTCATATAAGTTTCATGCTTATACTAAGAATAAATCATATAAGTTCCATCCATTCACTTTGAGGATATTGCATATTGAATCACAATTGTTTATAATTCAACCAATGTGACAAAGCCAATGAAGCCAATACAAAATAATTATTGAATACCAATATTAGTCTCTAAAAGTCACTATGTCCACATAACATTGTCATCAAGGAAAAACATCAGTTATCAAATCAAAACCCTAATTTTTTTTATCACTGTGAATTTAATCAATCCATAACCAAAAACATATCTATGAACCATCAAGCATCATGTCAAATTTCTAATGCATCATCAATCATCCAAGCCAACTAAGTTAAGTCAATAAGCCGAATCTTGTCAAACCCTTGCAATTGTTATCAAAGATTGTCATACACTAACTTCAATGGTTAAACCAAAATGACATATTGATATGCATATTCCAGTCACCTACAAACAAAAGTTTAGCATTCACTTTGTCTATAGTAAGTCAAACATTCAAACTTCCTTTCCCATAAAAATTTTTGTTGTCTACTCCATATGTATAGGATTGTCATGTTCCTAGTGCATTCCCGATTTTATGCATAAAGCTTCAAATTTTATGACATAAAAGAATAACCGCACCCATAGGCTTTCTTTTGTGTGGTTGTAGACATATAACCTTACTCTTAAGCCTTGTTTCATGTAGTTGGGGCTTAAACTAATAGAAACCCTCTCTTCTTAGACTAGATCTTCTTGCAGACCAACATCATCAGATATTTTTCTATGTATGTTAGAAAACTTCAACAATAAATAATCTTCTATACATATAAATGATAATAAGTGTAGGGGTCTTATGGAGAGATTATCCATCTGAATGGGAAGCCACTTTAGTCATCGTCATTCAAGTCATAAACCTGTCTATAATATTTTCATGCATCAACAAATATGTTAGATCATAATGTCAAACTATATCATATATTCATCTTGGTCATAACATGTTAGCCCCAGCTACTTCATCATCACATAAAAACATGACATCAAATTTTCATCAAGAGTTAGAGTCATATGACTAGGGAAGTTGACAAGTGTATCATCATACTTCAAATATTATAACTTCTTTTTAATTAAACATCAAGTTTATGCATCCAACTTTGCAGCATGTCATAATTATTAAGCTAACCAAGGTCAACAAGAAGATCCTAAATATCAATCTTATTGTTACACTTTTATCATCATGGTTATCATGCTTATCACAATTATTAATAATCAAATCAAGCTACCATATATAAAAAACAATGAAATATCCTTCTTTTGAAATCCATCATGTCTAATATGTGAGATGCTTTGCCAAATATCAAGTATATCAACATATCAAAAATCAATGTTTACAAGTGACTTTACCTTGAATTAATAGAATGTAAGATACTTTTCCAATACCAAGTGCACCATATCATCATAAGTACCATGAATTAAACTCACTTTCATATGCATGCATGAGCCATTTGTGAACGATACATTCTCATCATACCTTATAGCCTAGCTTGCCATCCAATATTGCAACTGAAACATAACAATGAAACAACACATTATATATGCCTTGTAGTATTCAAATACTCGTGCACCTTCTTATTTGACATAGATAACTATTGTATTTTGTCAATTTCCTTGTCATAAGAAGCTATAGTTATTCTCTTCCTACACTAGCCATATTTTCCTGCATCTCAGATGATCATAAAGAAGGATCCACTTATCACATCTCATCAAGAGGTTATATGTATCCAAATACTCAAATATACATGAAGGAAGTATAAGTACTAATCAATTAAATAAATCTTAAACAAAACTAAAGACATAAATAAGTAACATAAATCGAAAAATACTTATTTTCAATGAGAGGTGATCATATCCCTCTTGAACCATCCTTCGATAGTCAAGAGTGTGATTGACCATATAACATTTTTTCCTTCAATATATTCATCAACTTCATCAATAACCAAGGCCTAATTGAGACTATCCCATCTAGGGCTACATCAAATTTGTCACAAGTGTTTGAACATCTCCACATTGATCATGCTAGGGTTTATAGATTGCATATCTCAAACCTTATCCATAAACCATGGTTTCTCACAAACCCTAACCTCATAATATAAATAAAACCATGATAACCAAATTTCCTATGGTTTCATTAAAACCCTAGTATTATTTTAGGTATCCTCCATCTTATATTTCTTCCATCAAAGGTGTTTTCATAGGGGTGATCTTTAATGAATTTTGTTCAGCCCAACTTTGATACCATGTTAGAATTTCTTAGGGTTGTATTGTTCTTTTCTTTTATAATTGCATTTCATTATTTACATATTAAATTCACTCCATAGCATCATAACATTATTCATATTTACATCATTATTCAACAACATATGCAACTATATAGAAAGGATAATATCATCATCAATCAAGTGGAACATAAAGGAAAAATAGAATAAAAACATTCACACATAGAGACATCAATATTGGTTGGAGACCAAGGAAAAAACCACTATGGGGAAAATCCTTTCGAATTCTTCTTATTATTAGATTGTCATTGAATGATTTAACTAAAGAGAGGACAATGATCCATATCTTCATTCATACAACTATCCAGCAAAATCAACTAAATAATATCCATGAGATGAACCAAGCAATTCTAATAATCCAAAACCCTGATTCAGAAGCCTGTGATCAATTGTCACTGTCTGCGATCAACTAACGAAAACTCTGGTCAACTAAAATACCAAACCCTAGGTCCAAAACGCATGAAGAGAGTGTCGTGCATGCAACTGAAACCATTCAACTATATGCATAGGCTTTCATGCCTGCAGTTGTGGCTAAAAAACTACCTGTGTCATGCTTGCGGTTGTGGCTGAAAAACTACCTGTGTCATGCCTGCGGTTGGAAAGCAAAACCCTAGCACATGTGTGAGCTTCAGACCTTGCAATCGCAGACCCGTACACGTGAAATTTCGACAAACCATCTCAAACCTGTATTTATATCCTTCCAAGGGTGTCCAATTTTCTTTAGTGTCGACCTCATCAAATATGCACATGTTGGTTTTAATTCAAAAATATGATTTCCCTTGTCCAAATTAAGTGCTTAAATAGTCAAAATTGGTCCTCTCAGAAAGAGGAATCTCATCCCATAGTTGGAATTTATCACTGAGTTGAAAAATTAATTGAAATTATACCTAATGTCAATATGTTTGGACTTGTCATGAAACACTAGATTCTCAAATATTCTAATGCAACTTCGGTTATTGCAGTGTATCATTGTCATCTCTATTCTCTGGCAAAACAAGTATACTAACAGCTTTCGAAGCCAAATGACATTGCATGTCACCATGCTTGATGTTATATACTCTACTTGTGCAAAACTCAGTTCCACAAACTTTTTCTTCCTGTTGTACCAAGAGACAACTCCCAATCCCATGCTGAAGAAACACCCTGAAGTGCTTTTCCTGTCCACTGTACTACCATCCCAGTCTGCATCAATATATCCCATCAAATTGATACCATCAACTTGATTATATCTGATCCCATACTTAATTGTACCTCGCAAATTGCAACACATGCTTCATTGTTATCTAGTGCACCCACTTTGATTCAACCATGAATTGACTAAGAGAGTTTACCACAAATGGTATATCTTGCCTGGTATTGACCAAATACATAAGAGATCCAATCAACTACCTATATAAATTAGGGTCCACTTCCTTCTCCCTAGATGTAACTACCTTCCTCCAATTGGTTATCATTGAGTAACTACCTTCCATCTTGATTCTCCTCACAATATCAATGGAGTACTTCCCTTTCCCAAGGAAAATATCCCCATCTTTCTGCCACACCTCCATGCCTAGAAAGAAGCGCATAAGCCCCAAGTATTTCATCTTGAAATACATTGGTAGGTCTCTCTTCCATTATTCTATGAGCCCAAATGAACTTGTTAAGAATACGTTGTCCACATATAGGACAAGAATGAGTACCTCACCCCGAACCATCAAATGGTAGAGGTTTGCATTTGCCTCACTCTTCATGAAGTCTATCCCCTACAAGCATTTGTCTATGCATTGATATCATGCCCTAGGAGCTTGATTGAGCCCATAAAACTCTCTCTTTAATCTTCAAACGTGGGTCTCACTATTGTGTGCTACAAATCCCTTTGGTTTTGAAACGTACACTTCCTCCTCCAACTTGCCATTGTGGAATGTTGTTTTGACATCCATCTGATGAATCTACCATCCCATCTGCACTGCTAGTGAGATCATGACCCTGATAGCATTAGAGAATTTTTGAGGTATAAATAGGGCCTCCAAAGGAATATTATAAAATAAGATTACATTATATTATCAAATTTTAGAGGGAAAAAAGAAAAAACTAATTTTTCAACTCGCATTTTTAACATATCTTCCTACAATTCTACTCAATTTTTGAGAAGGAGCACTCATTGGATGTAGTATTTAATTCCTAATCCAAGGAGTACCCATGTTTAATACTTTTGATGGACCCTGCTACACGAAAAATGAGAAATACATGAAAAATTGTTATTGCAATCACATTTTTTTCATGTATTTCTCATTTTTCGTGTAGTAGGGTCCATAAAAAGTATGAAACATTGGTATTCCTTGGATGAGGAATTAAATTCCGCATCCAACGAGTGATATCGCTTGGAATTTGAGTAAAATTATAGTGAGATAAGTTGAAAATACGAGTTGAAAAAGTAGTTTTTTTTTTTTTTAATATTTTTACTTTTTTACTCCAAAAATGGTGAATCATCCCCCATGGTTGACATC
The DNA here is from genome assembly GCA_031772625.1 of Pinus tabuliformis. Taxonomy (NCBI): domain Eukaryota; kingdom Viridiplantae; phylum Streptophyta; class Pinopsida; order Pinales; family Pinaceae; genus Pinus; species Pinus tabuliformis. Next base: position 358,541,184 of record CM062820.1, on the reverse strand, counting down.
ATCATATTGAATCCTATTGGTTCTTATAAAGTGAATATTGGTTGTACATTTTTCTTTTGAGGCCCATTTTAGACCTCAAAATTTCTCTAATCAAGTATACCTGGGCATTGGAGAAAATGTCTCCTCATAGTCTATTCCCTCCCTCTAAGAGAACCCCTTGGCCACAAACCTTTCTATGTATTTCTTGATGCTACCATCTACACCATGCTTGATCTTATTGATCCAATTTGATCTGACCACTACCCTGTCTACTAGTCTAGGCACCACCTGCCAAACATCATTATGCATGATTGATTTGTACTCCTCAACCATCACATCCCACCACACCTGCTGATGTGCGACCTCCTGATTACTTGAAGGCTCATTATCCATGATCTGACTCACTAATTCCATGTATCTAGTGTTCATGTCTGGTTGTCTTCGTTCTCTCCTGCTCATCCTAGGAGTCCCCACAAACTCCTGAGCATCCCTAAGTGTCTGTTGAACCTCTCAGTTCCTCTTACCAACCGTCAAGTGTGAAATTTGGACTTCCACATGCTCCTGATGCATTTCTCATATATGTTACATCTGTTGCTCCATACTTTGTGAACTCCCAATAACTCCTATACCTAATATTGTGTTCATACTCATAATTATACTCATACTATCTTGTCCTTGAAAATATTGTTCTACCCTTAGAGCTTCTATTGGCTATTCACTCTGATATGTTGTTCCTAGAAAATATTTGGACCTCCAATATGCCTTTTCCTCCATAAATTTGGCATCTCTCCTAACAATAATATTCCCGGCCCTTGGAATGAATATTTGATATCCTTTAGAAGTCTCATTGTACCCTACAAAGTAGCCCTTCTCTGTAGTTTGATCTAGCTTCAAACATGTATCCCCTAGAATGTGACAATATGCTATGTTGCCAAATATCCCGAAGTGGTTGACATCTAGCTTCTTCCTATTAAACGCTTCCTCTGGTGTCATCTTTCCCATCACCTTGTGTGGATCCTTGTTATGAATATATACATTTGCATTGCATGCCTCTTCCCATAAGTAACGTGCATATCCTATTCATACAATATGGCCCTCATTGCGTTTGATATTGAATGATTCTTTCTTTTAGAAACCCCATTTTGCTGCGAGTTGTAAGGAACCATCCACTCTCTCTTGATCCCCTCCCTATGTACTTGCCTCCATTATCTGATCAAAGAACCTTCACCTTCCTGCCTATCACATTCTCCACAAGAGGTTTGAACTCTTGGAAGCGATTGGATACCTCATCTTGGGTTTTAGAGAAGTATACCCAAGCCTTCCTAAAGTAGTCATTAATAAAGGTAACAAAGTACTCATACCCTCTAAGAGGATTTTTCAAAATTGGACCACTTATATCAGAATGTACAACATCAGGAACACCTTTGGATCTAGTGTCACTCCTTAGAAACATTTTCTTAGAAAATTTTCCAATACACACCCCTTACACACATCATTGTGCCTTGTGCTCACCTCTGGAACACTTAGCATTGTCTCTTGAATCAATCTAAGTTCCTTGTGATGAATATGGCCCATCCTCCTATGCCATAACTCTCCATGATCTCTCAGATCATTGTTTCTCACTAGTGCCTTTGGAGTATCCAATTGCAACATGTAAAATATGTTTCTCCGTACTACAATTACTATCGATGACTTCCACTCTTAGTGTGTTATCAACACCTATTGTCATTTAAAGAGTACATTGTACCCCTTATCCTGAAGAATAGATATCAAAATCAAGTTCATCCCCACTGCAGACACACGAAACACATCATGGATGGGAATCAACTTGCTAGACTCCCTCTGAAATAGAACAATCCCCCTCCCAACTAGATTACACTTGGACTTGTTCCCCATCTCGATCTGGAATATGATGTCCTCTTCCTTGCAGCTAGAGAATTACTCCCTAACTCCTGTCATGTGAAATGACACCCCACTATTTATATACCAAACACCTTGTGAGGTCAAGTTAGTAAAAAAATCTATGAGTATGAACTCTTGTTCCATCCTGCTAGAAAGCTTGTCTACACTAGCCAAACTTCTTGTCTGCTTCTTGCCTTTCTTGTCATCTTTCTTCCTCTAACAAAAAATGTTGACATAGTGGCCAAACTCTTGATAGCCATAACACTTGACCTTTGAAAGGTCCCTCTTCTTCTTCTCTCCATTGGGTTTAGGTCCTTTGCTAGAACCCTTCTTTATTTTTCCCTTTCCTGCTAGAGCCACATTTTCCTATTCTTCCTCACTTTTCTAGGCCTTACTGCTACTGCCACTAATAAGACTCAACCTAAGCTCCTCTTGAGTGAAATTTCTCCTTAAATGATCCCATATCAGTATGGTATCTCGTCCATTAATCACTTGAATGAATACATCCCACCGCTTTGAGAACCCATTCAAGGTTGTTCCCACAATCTCATTATCTTCTAGTTTCTCTCTAATGACTACTAACTTTGTCCTTAACAAGTCGTACCCTAATGAGGTAAATAACTATGCCTTCACCCTTGTTCATATGGTTATTTCTTAATTTCTCTGAGAATCCGCTTCTAGTTCACGATAACATTTTGAAACAAATTTAGGATGGCATCCCACATATTTTTTTATTGTATCAAAATATATGATATGTGGAACAATATGATCCTTGAACCCATTTAGGATTATCCGCATCACCTTGGCATCATCCTTCTTGTATGAAAGAAGTTGTTCTGCATATGCCAGCACGACTACAACACTGGTTGCATGTTCCCTAAGACCTTTCTCTTCTAGCAATAGTAAAATCCTAACTCTTGGATGTGGATCCTGATTATCTTCTTTATTTAGAGGTATCACGGCATTGGACCCCAGTTTGTAATGGAGCAGCAATGTCGTCCGTTATTTGCACTGCAAGGGGGGTCCGGGGGGGAGGGGACAACGATCTTTAGGAGCCCCCCCCTGGCAAGGGATTAGGGGCAACGCCCATGAAGCTAAAAATAGATGTAAAATTGCCTTGTAAAATGTTGTAATTTTGTAGTCAATTTGGGCCGTTCATTAGGCGGAAATCTCACTGTAGAAGTTATGTTTAATTTAGGATTTTTTCCCCTAGAAGGAAACCCTTGCTATATATGAGGAAATTGTATTGTGGTGATGTAGATGTGTATTCTGAGTGAGAAAGAGAGAGGTGATTATGTGAGAGCGAAGAGGGAATTACAACAGATCTGTTGTAGGTTGTATCTCTTCATTTTCTGGATAATATAAAGGGAAGGACTGTCTATTTCTTCATGGATGTAGCCCAAATTGGGTGATCCACATATATTTGTGCTTCTCTTATTTTATGTGTTTTCTGTGTTTATATTTCTGCAATATTTTATGTGTTTCATTGCTCTGTAATCTATAATTTTCTAACAACTGGCATCAGAGTCGAAGCTCTATTTGTGTGATAAAATTGCGGGAGAGAAGGGTTCCTGGTTCGAGTGGGAGAAATGGTGGAAGATGGTAGGTTTAGGGTCAAAAAATTTAACGACCAAAACCACCAACTGTGGAAGATGTAGATAGAAGATCTTGTATTAGAAATATCTATACCTACCATTGAGCGGAAAGACAAAGAAGTAACCAAGTATGACAGACATAGAATGGGATATTCTCGATAGAAAGGCACTTGGAACAATACGGCTATGCCTAGTGGTGCCAGTAACCTTTAATATTTCAAAGGAAATGATAACATAGGGTTTAATGTTGGCATTAGCCAAATTATATGAAAAATCCTCAGCCTCAAATAAGGTATTTCTTATGAAGCATTTATTTAATATGAAGATGTCAGAAGGCGGATCTGTCGCTGATCATTTAAATGAATTTAATACAATTACCAGTCTGTTAAGTTCGGTAGGGGTAAATTTTGATGATGAAGTTAGGGATCTGTTATTTCTGTGCTCATTTCCAGAAAGTTGGAATGGTTTAGTTATATCCATTAGTAACTCTATCTCTGGATCTAGTACTTTAAAATTCGATGATGTTGTCGGTGCAATACTTAGCGAGGAAATGCGATGGAAAAGCTTTGGTGAGACATAAAGTAATTCTTTGACTGCAGAGACTAGGGGAAGAAAAATGGAAAGAGGAAAGAGCCCAGGATATCACAGCAAGTCAAGGAAAGGCATATCTAAGTCTAAATAGGGGATAGTGTGCAGGAAATGTGAGAAGAAATTACACTTGAAGAAAGATTGCAAGTCTCAAAAGGGAAAAGAAGGAGACGCGCAACAAGAAAATAATCATGAAGCGAATGTGACAGGTGATGTGTTTCAAGATGATTTGATTCTTTTGTTAGAAAATGGTATTGATGCCTAGGTGGTAGATTCAGGGGCCTCATTCCATGCCACACTTGATAGGAAACATTTTCATGATTATGTTCAAGGAGATTTTGGACAGGTTCAATTAGGTGATGATAAACCCTGTAAAATCATTGGAATGGGTACAATTTTCATAAAATAGTAGAATGGAAATAAATGACTATTGAAGGAGGTAATACATGTTCCAAATCTGAATAAAAATCTAATTTCAACAGGGCAGTTGGGAGGTGAAGGTTGTGTAACTACTTTTACAGATAAAACATGGAAGGTCATTAAAGGATCCCTCGTAATAGCAAAATGAGAAAAGGTTGGTACATTGTATTTATGCAATGGTATTTCTAATTATGTTAATTCTTTAACCTCTACAAGGAGAAGATACAACATTGTGGCATCATAGGCTCGGGCGCATGAGTGAGAAGGGGATGCAAATTCTTAACTCAAGAAACTTGTTGCCAGGTTTGAAGCATGTTGATTTGGAATTCTATGAGAATTGTGTTTATGGAAAACAGAAGAGAGTCAGATTCCTCAGATTTGGGAAGGAAAAGAAGAGTGAAAAATTAGAGTTTGTGCATACAGATGTGTAGGTACCTTCTCAGGTATCATCTCTCAGTGGCTCTCATTATTATGTTACTTTTATTGATGATGCAACCAAAAAAACATGGATTTATTGTATTCAAAATAAATCTGATGTATTTGATACTTTCAAGAAATGGAAACCTTTGGTTGAAAATGAGACGAGAAAAAGGTTGAAGTGTCTCAGATCAGACAATGGAGGTGAATATTACAGCAAAGAGTTTGATAGGTACTATTCAAAGAATGGAATTTGTAGAGATAAGACAGTTCCAGGAAAACCATAAAAAAATGGTGTGTCAAAAAGGATGAATAGGACAATCATGGAGCGTCCAAGGTGCATGAGATTGCATGCAGGTTATCCTTTAAATTTTTGGATAGATGATGTAGATACTGTTGTTTATCTAATAAACAGAGGGCCTTCAAGTTCCTTGGATGGTGGTATTCCAGAGGAGGCATGGACAGGTAAAAAGGTAAACTACTCATTTTTAAAGACTTTTGGTTATGAAGCCTTTGTCCACATTAATAAAGAAAATAAAACAAATCTTGTGGAAAAATCAAAGAAATGTACCTTTATTGGATATGGCGTTAATGATTTTGGCTATCGCTTTTATGATTATGAAAAACACAAAATCATTAGGAGCAGAGATGTCATATTCAATGAAAAGGTTTTGTATAAGGATCAGATGTAGGAAAAGAAATAGGAAAAAGAAAACAGAGAATACACAATGCTTGATGAGATCACAGAAAAAGTGAATCTAAAAGTCATAATGATCAACAAACAGAACAACAGCTACAACCACAACATCAACAAGCACCTCAAACACCTGAAAGTGGTGTTAGAAGTTCTACCAGGATAAGTAGACCCCCTGAATAGTACTCTCCTTCATTATATTATATATTGTTGACATATTTTGGTTAAATATAATGCTATGAAGAAGCAGTGGAGGTAGAAACTAGGAAGAAGTGGGAACAAACCATGAAAAAAGAGATGGACTCCTTAGTACATAACCGGACTTGGGACTTAGTCAGGTTGCTTGCATGTAAAACAACATTGCAAGAAAAAATGGGTTTATAGGTTGAAGGAAAAAGATGGAGGTAGAAAAAGGTATAAAGCTAGACTTGTGGTGAAGGGGTTTTCACTTGAAAAGGGTATAGACTTTGATGAGATATTTTCTCTTGTTGTTAAAATGACTTCAATCAGAACTATTTTAAGTCTAGTAGCAACTGAATATTTTCATCTTGAGCAGTTAGATGTAAAGACAACCTTTCTCCATGGGGATTTGGAGGAAGAAATATATATGCAGCAGCAACAAGGATATGAGGTAAAAGGGAACGAGAAACTAGTGTGCAAGTTGAAGAAGAGCTTGTATGGCTTAAAACAAGTTCCAAGGCAATGGTATCTAAAATTTGATAGGTTTATGTTTGAACAAGGTTATACTAGAGGTCACTCTGATCATTGTGTTTATCTCAAAAGGAAAAATGATGGCAGCTATATTATATTGTTATTTTATGTAGATGACATGCTTGTTGCACATTCTAACATGCAAGAAATAAATGTTCTCAAAAGAAAATTGGAAAAATCATTTTCAATGAAGGATTTGGGTGTTGCAAAACAAATCTTTAGTATGAGAATAACTAGAGGTAGGAAGAATCGAAAATTAACATTGTCTTAGAGTGAGTACATACAAAAGGTCTTGAAAATATTTATTATGTAGAATGAAAAACCAGTTAGTATACCTTTGATTAGCCATTTAAAACTAACTAAGGAGGTGTGCCCGAAGACTCAGGAAGAAATGGCTTATATGTCTAAAGTTTCATATGCATTAGCAGTTGGAAGCTTAATGTATGAAATGGTCTACACAAGGCCTGATATTGCACATGCAGTGGGAGTTGTAATAAGGTACATGAACAATCTAGGAAAATAACATTGGATGGCGGTGATGTGGATTCTTAGGTATTTTAGAGGTACCACAAATCAAGCATTATGATTTGGTGGTTCAAAAATTTCTTTACAGGGATATGTTGATGCAGATATGGTGGGTGATAGAGATAACAAGAGGAGCACCACAGGTTGTGTGTTTATTGTAGGTGGAACCACTATTAGTTAGATTTCAAAAATGTAAAGTTTTATTGCACTCTCAATGATGGAAGCAGAGTATGTTGCTGCTATTGAGGCTAGTAAAGAAATGATTTGGTTACAAAGGTTTCTGGATGAATTAGGTAAGAAGTAGGATTTGGGCAGGTTATACAATGACAACTAGAGTGCCATACATCTTGCAGATAAATCTGCATTTCATTCAAAGTCTAAACATATCCAGCTCAAGTACCATTTCATACGATCAATGTTGGAAGATGGACAGTTGAAGCTGGAAAAGATACACACTAGCTAGAATCTTGCAGATATGTTAACAAAAGTTATAACCAGGGAGAGACTAATATTTTGCTCAGTCTCAATTAGTCTTCAAGTATGATGATAAATATGAGAAAACATCCATGTCCAAAGTGGAGTCATTGTCCATAAAATGAAGCAGTAGTGGAGTTTCTATAATCAATATCCAAGTGGGAGATTGCTGGGTGTGGAGCCTGATTATCTTCTTTATTCACAGGTATCATTGCATTAGACCCCAGTTTGTAATGGGGCGGCAATGCTGCCCATTATTTGTGCTACAAGGGGGGTCCAGGGGGGAGATAATGATATTTAGGAGCCCCCTATTGGCGAGGGATCGGGGGCAGTGCCCCCAAAGCTAAAAATAGATGTAAAATTTCCTTGTAAAATATTGTAATTTCATAGTCAATCTGAGCCATTCATTATGCGGAAATCTGACTATAGAAGTTATGTTTAATTTAGGTTTTTTTTCCCTAGAAGGAAACCCCTCACTATATATGAGGGAATTGTATTGTGGCGATATATATGTGTATTCTGAACGAGAAAGAGATAGGAGATTGTGTGAGAGCAAAGAGGGAATTACAGTGGATCTCTTGTAGGTTGTATTTCTTCATTTTGTTGGATAATATAAAAGGAAGGACTGGTTGTTTCTTCATGGATGTAGCCCAAATTGGGTGAACCATGTATATTTGTGTCTCTCTTGTTTTATGCATTTTCCGTGTTTATATTTATGCAATATTTTATGTGTTCCATTGCTCTGTAATATATAATTTTCTAACACTAATCTTCCAGATGCCAAAGTTAGATGCACCATCCAATCTGTCCTGATCTCTCAACCCATCTGAATCCATTTTTATAACACTTGGGAAATATAAGCAAACCCCATATAAATATAAAGAAATCGATCTAAGTTTTTATAGACCTTAGTCTTCTCTTCTTGTACCCTGCGTTGAGCTTCTTCTGCCCTCAGATCTGCTCTAATACCATGTGAAAATTCTATTGCAGTTAATTTGGCTATTATTCTCCTATATTTTAGATTATTTTTCCTATAAAATTAATTTAGTGCAAATATTGAATAAAACATAATTGCAAATTTCACCAATTAAATAAACCACGGGAACTAAGAAAACATCACACATAAAATGGACACCAATATTTTTGGATAAATTGTCCCTAGAAAAACCTAAAGGTGGAGAAAACTAGTTCTATAGATAAGGGTGTTATTAATATTCAACAAATATGTAATCAAAATAATACATAAATTGTTTGTCATAAATTAGCAAAGCATTGAAAAATTATTTATTTCACTTCTGTAAGCAAATTCAACCTCTTGGAAACTATTTGGACCCTCTGAATCAATTCAACCCTCCTGTATGGCCCATAATCAACCCACATGTGTGGCCTAAATAATAACTTGGCCTCCACTAGAAACTCACACTACTTGGAAAAATAATTCGACCTCCACTAGAAAATTGATCTCTTTGGAAATTTTGACTTTTATCTTGCAAATTGATCACTCTAGAAAATTCACTCTCCCTCCAACATATCGACCTCTCTCTTTCAATTTGCATCACCTGGAGAAACTTGACCTTTGTAGAATAATTCGATTTCCCTTTGTCATTGAGAAACTAGAAATTTTTAAATTAAGGCTTCTATGATCCATAATAGGTTTATGAGAAGAGTCTTCAGCGAAAATCACAGCCAAATTCATATTTCCTACGCGTTTCGAACCAACGAGTGTGGTTCATCCTCAGGACGAGTTGAAGAACTAGATCAAGGTTGCATGTTAAATAGGGAGAGCAGTTCATCCAACGGCTATGTTTGACTAGGAAGACAGTTAAATACACTGGGCAACTAGATTGGACCACTTGTTGCTAAGTAACGGCTACATTTGACTGGGTAACAATAACAAGGGTTAAGAAAGGAAAAATTAATAAGTTAATTAAATTTTATTATTATTATTATTATTATTTTTATTTAATGCAAATGGCTATTTAATTAGTCAAATAACCTTAAACTAATTAACTAGCCGTTTGCATTAAAAATAAAAAATAAATAAAATAATAAAATAATAATAATAAAATTTAATTAACTTATTAATTTTGCCTTTCTTAACCCTTGGTCCTGTTACCCAGTCAAATGTAGCCGTTACTTAGCAGCAAGCAGTCCAATCTAGTTGCCCAATCAATTTAATCATTTTCCCAATCAAATATAGTCATTGGATGAACTGCTCTCCCTATTTAACATGCAGCCTTGATCTGGTTCTTCAACTCATCCTGAGGATGAACCACACTTGTGGGTTCAAAATGCGTCGGCAATATGAATTCAGATGTGATTTTCGCTAAAGACTCTTCTCATAGACTAGAAATTACTATGAATAAATTCTCTTTGGAAAATTGATCTCAATCATTGATGAACCCTCTCTGCTAGTGTCTCCCCATGCTATCATTGCGCCCTTTCTCACTCGAATTATTTCTCCAATATCCCCATTTATTTCCTCTTATAATCTCTCGTTGATGAACCAATGACCATGATCTAATCACAATCGATGTGCTGAGATCATCTTGACCCCATCAAGTCACTTTTCTAGGAGTTGTTAGAGAGAAATCGACTTGTCTCAATTAATATTGATTAATTAACCCGTTTCCCTAAGTTAGGAAAATAATTAACACTAGCTGATTAAATCTTATTAAGAAATTTTCCCTTTATAAAATAAAATGGGCTTGGAGATAATTAATTCTCGTATGTTTAACAGCATATGCTTAAGCATATACAGCATGTAATTTTTATACCTCAATGAAAATTACATTTTTTCCACGGGAAAAAAATTCGATCCTCGTATGTTCTTAGCTTCATTAACACCACTTGAGACTAAAAAACTTGTCTGAGCTACATAAACTAACAGATATACTGGTATATCATCAGTTAGTGGTGGTTGTCAGGGGTTGTTGCCTATGTGGTTGATTTGTTGGTTTCCAATTATATAAGAAATGTTTCTCCTATAGGGTTACCCATTTTGGTGGGTAGCATTTCCTATGAAGTCATTGAGCCATCAAGCAACATATCTACGAAACCACATTGTGCAAACAAAAAAATATCATCAGTACATTTTGGTATAGAGAAAAAAATGTCCATGCATATAAGAAATTTTATTGTTTTATCTAAGGTATAGAATATATAGCTTCATACTTTGTACAAAATATATCATGATTTAGGTATAATCATATATTTTTAACAAACCCATGAGAGTGGCTAATTGAATGACAATTTTAGCATTACCATAAGCAAATGAACTCTCTATCCATTTCATAATGTTCCCTTTATAATATTAGATGAACACTTCCTCTTTGCTTTGAACATAGTGGCATGAAAAATCAAAGCACAGATCATCATAACAATATTTCTAGCATTGATTCATAATAGGCAACAAAACATATCAAAATTTATAATAGAGAAAAATGAAGAATTACAAAAGAAAAAAATTACGTTCTCTTTATTTCCATTGACTATCGATATGTATTTTGTTATTCTCTTTCATATAACACTACCATGAAATATATATCATGCCCTTAAGACTAAATAGTTTTGATATTATCAACCTTTCTTCACCATGGTACTATTGCATCCTTTAGACCATAAGATGATACAATTTTAAGAATTAGAAAAAAAACAAAGGCAACAAGAAATTTTGGTAGAAAAATATTTTAGCCATTCTTTACTTATTTGTATTCATCTCAAGATGTTAGTTTATAGTACATGCATTTGACCTCTTCTAGACCTAGGTCTTATTAGCTACCCATTTATGGATAATGATGTTGCCTCATCAATAGATAAGGATAACACTTAGAATTATGTGGTCTCAAACTTTTTGATTTTCTAGGAATTCATAGTTTAACAAAAGAATATTAAGAAACCATAGCAATTCCACAGAGAGAGAGAGAGAGAGAGAGAGAGAGAGAGAGTACATTAATAAGATCTAAGAGAGAGAAATGGTGCACTCCTCTTGATCACACTCTAATGCATGAAAAATGAGTTATGAATGAATGAAGACCATCTCCAATGTCTTGGCTCATGTTTTAAGGAAAACCGAACACCCTCATTTTTTACTTATTCACTTCAAATAATGGGGACCCTTTACATTAATTTTTGGCTAAACACCTTTTATGATTCTCATTTACTCAACTATCCTACAATTTTTCCATTTTTTCATTTTCGCCGGATTTCTATTTTGATTGTTTTATTGAATTCGATTTTTAGCAAAATTTCCATCGATACTTGTATCGCATCATTTGGTCAACCTATTTGTAAATGACACTCCTTTGAAGTTTGATCATTTTGTTGCATGGGTCAAAAAATGTACAAAATGTATAGTATTTTAATTTTTGCAATTAAAATGGTAATTCATTGTAAACATTAATCCTTAGTTAATTTTTATTAATTTTTTCATTTTTCACTAATGGTTCTACAAAATGACCCAGTCTAATTGTAGAATGGTTAAAAACACATTTTCGGGATCTCAGGTAATTTATTCCAATTTCTTATTTTAAAACAAATTGTTAAACTCGAAATCTCAAAATTGCAAAGTGGATGTATTTTGTAGAATTTTTAATTCTATGTCGGCCCCACTTCACATAACATCTTCCTTTCCAAAATCCCAAAATAAAAATCTCGATTCAAAACCCTGAAATAAAATCCTGAAATAAAAATCCTGATTTGATATAAAACTTGTGATATCGCAAAATTATTATACGCTCGTTTAAAATTTTGTGATTTGCGATAAGTTTTATACACTGGCTATTTGTTTTTAATACATTTTTTTCCCTAGTTCACCTTATAACTCCTGCTCCATCCTCTTGCTTATGTCACACTCACCTCACCTCACCTCACCCTCCACCTTATCACTCCACTTCACTAACTCCATCCTCCTCACCATATGTAATAAAGTGTCACATATTATGTTATTTGATTTGTTTGAAGTTTTGATTAATATGGTACCTAAAATATAGGTATTATAATAATAATATAATTTAATTATATTTTAATTATAATATAATATTATAATTTTAATATAATTTAATTATAATATTAATATAATATAATTATTTTTAATTAACTTTTAAATTAGTTTTAAGTTTTAATTAAAAAATATTTAAATCATGTGAAAATTAATTTGTAATTAATTAAGTTTAATAATATAATTACAATTAAATTAGTATTAATTAAGTAATAATTGTAATTTTATTTAGGATTATATTTTAATTAAAAAAACCTAATGTTTAGTTTAGGCAACAGATTTTTCAGAATTCTAACAATTTTCACTCCTCAAATTTAGAAGCTCATAAGTTGAGTTTAACTTGGTCAAATGAGGCCTAAAATGGCTTTTTGGATAGATAAAATCACGGAGAATATTTATGAAGTGGTATTTTTAGTAGATGTGATCATTTAATGGGTCTAAAATTTAGTAGAAGATCAAGCTCCAAATTTTTAAATAAAAATAATTTTCTGAAGTTTAATTTTCTGCATTTTCATTTGCCCACGGCTTCTGTTGAGTGCATATCCATTCGTCCATGTTCACTTTGACCAATTAGATCTTCACAAATATCAATAGAAAGATCGAATTTCTTTTTATTTAATTATGTAATTAAGTTTTGATTGAATATGTTTTATATTCCAGATTTAGTATTTTGATTTTAATTTGCAATTTAATTAATTTTTGATTGATTTTTTGCAGGGAAACAATTGAAGAGATGAGGAGAAGAAAATTTTTGTCAATGAGAATGCTCCAACAATAGAAGAATATGATTTTGGGCTAATGAAAATTGATTGAACAGAACTACTCTCCAACAACTTTCCTATTGAGATTTTTTTTGTAAAATTATAAATAATGGATTGTAGAATGTATTAGGGGCTTCTCTTCTCTGCAATTCTGGAATTCGTAAAAGCACTATTGTAATAAGGATTTAGAGTTGTTCATGAGATGAGATAAAATCTCATATCTGGGGGATTATTGGGAATTTTTCTTTTGCATTCTGAATTATGTATGATGGGCAGAGCTTGCACTATTGCAACTCTTGTTTTAACAACAAAAGTTCAAAGCATTGTAAAGGACTGTTGGAGACCAGAGCCAGAGAAACATATTTAATAAATTGGTATTTATAATACTATTTTTTTAAATACTGGTTTCATTTTATGATGACAAAAATGTGTCATTTTATTCATATTTGTGCACTATTGTCAATGTGAGTAATTTGCCTCAATTATATGTTATTATTTATCTCTGCTCTTGTGGGTTGAATTCTGATTTTTGAGTAACTATTTGCTCAAAAATTTGTCTTTTAATTTTGATTTAACAAACAATAATATTCTGTGAACTATTTCCTTATATTATTATTTAATCATTCGAGTTATTGATTTAGTAATTATCATCATTTTCTGAACTACTTCCTAAATGTTGTTGATTCATTATTTATGTAACTAATCTTTGAACATAATGTGTTTTGGCATTCATAATGTCAGTTAATTGAACTACTTCGTCAGCTTGATATTCTTTATTAGCCATACATATTTAAATCCCAATCAATTAAATATTATACTCTCGGTTGGGTTATATCTATATTTGCCTAATTGAGATAGGATTAGGATACCTTTCTTTTTTCTTGCATTTTACGATAATTTTGCATTTCGATTTAATTTTATATTTCTAGAAGTCCTCTTCCCAAAGAGGCAAACCTTAGTTGTGGCTTGGTTGAGCTCCAGATCAGCGTAAGATCACTTTCTTTACTGATCAGCAAGAAGGATGATTTGATGTCCCTTCTCTATTGGTAGATGAAAGTCATACTTTAAGCCATTGGAGATAGAGAGAAGGTAACTAGACCTAGTTTAACCAGTCAAAACCACCATTTCAACAGAAAAGGAGCTGCTTTAAGGTCTAGACTGGGTGGTCTCCCTTATATTGTTGTAGGCAGAGAATTTTAGCCTTCAACATTTTTTGCCCTAGAAGGAAGGCCTGGAACTTGTTGTATACTGTAGTTTCTATATTTTAAAGTTTTATTTCAATCACGATGGCTCCTCTTAAACTTCCAATTTGGAGTTTGTATTTATGGGCGTGCATCTGCCAATACTCCACCAGAAGTAGTAAGACTTTTGTCTCAGGTAAAGTTTAATGGTAAGAATAATGCTTTTGCTTTTGATTATGCCTTTCAATTTATTAAAAAAATTACAAACTCTGATTTTAAAGGAATTGATGAAGGTATTTTATGCAGGAATTTTACTCTTACATTCTTGGGAAAATCCAGAAGTTGGTGTCAACCACTTCCAACTGCCTCAATTCACAATTGGGATTAGTTTATTACAATGTTATTTTGTAAATTTGACGGCTATGACTATGAACAGGTATGTGATTAAATTGAAAGTATACGAAGGTTTAGAAATGAGTCTTTTATTGATTTTACCATTAAATTTCGTTTAAATTCTTCGAGATTTAAAATTGAACATAAAACTTCGAAAGATTAATTATTAGATTGGTTTGAATGTATTTTCTCTCTTCCCTCCATTCACAATCCATGTGATATTATTTCAAGTTTTTCTCAATCTTTTTCAAATTTTATTAACATAATTGAGAATTCTAATATGGAGGTACAAACTAATGATGATGAAGTGGCCTCTACTATGTACGATAAATTCGTTCATTTAGTGCACACTTCATACATTGTTAATAATGATCAGGATGCACCTTCACATGTCAATGAATTTCAATTGCAAAGCTTGGAAAATTTTACTATTCAAATGCAAGAAGATACTAGCAACAAACTTGGAGAAAAAACTGCCTTGAAATCGAAAAATCACTGTGAATTAAATTCAGAAAATCAGATTATAGATTAGCAAGTACAAGTAGAAATTAAAACTTCCAATAATATGCAACTTGCTGTACAAATTTCTAAATTCTTTCATGATGATCAAATGTCAAATTCAGGACAACCAAATAATCACTACAAGAAAAAGGACATTGGTGAGGGGCGAAAAATGTCACCATAAGCTCATTGGTGACAGTCAAAAGAGCCTTTGTCACCAAAAAATGAACATCACCAAAAGTATAGGTGTTGTGGTGACATTCAAAGTCCGTCACCAATAATGATTTATAATGATGGATAGTGACCATCACAATTTCATACGAGTAATGGTTATGAACCATAACCTCCATCACCAAAAACTAAACGTCACCAAAGGTTGCGTCGCCAAAAGTATAGGTGCTGTAGTGACATTCAAATTCCATCACCAATAATGATATATAATGACGGATAGCGACCGCCACCATTTCATACGATCAATGGTGATGGACCATAGTCTCGGTCACCAAAAATTGAATGTCACCAAAGGTGGCGTTGCCAAAAGTATAGGTGTTATGGTGAAATTCAAGGTCTGTCACGAATATTGATTATAATGACGGATAGTGACTGTCACCATTTCATATGAATAACAACGATTTATTGTGATGGATTTTTCATGGCCGTCACTATTGGTGCATATATATGGTGACATTCATTGACTGTCACCAAAAGCTGCATTCCCAGAAGTATAGGTGTTGTGGTGACATTCAAGGTACATCACGAATAATGACTATAATGATAGAAATCGATTGTTATCATTTCATATCAATAACAACGATTTATGGTTACGGACCTTTGAGGGTCGTCACTATTGATGTGTATATATGGTGGCATTTGTTGACCATCACCATTTCATATTTTGCCGAGGGTCAAAAAATGTCACCAAAACTCTTTGGTGATGGTCAAAAGAGCCTCTGTCACAAAAAATTACTGTCATTATTCCATATGGGTATCAGGGAATGATGGAATCGAACCACCAACCTTTTGCTTGTAAAGCAGGTGCACTTTCATTGAGCTAGCACCCTTAAAGAATCAAACTTTTAAAAATTAGACCTTGAAACTTCATAAATTGTAAATTCTACAACTTTCAATAAATTAAAGTCTCGACAATATTTTACTAAAAAAGCAAAGCAACATCGAATTTGCAGGCCCCTACCTAATGGTTATGGAAGTTATGAAAAGTGGGTGTAAGGAAAAATAGTTATATATAAGAGAATCAATATGTTCAATTGAATATTCAATTAGAAGTGAAACTCTAAAGGAATTTATAACCTATAAATGAGCTATAATTGGAAAATGCATCAAATATTGCAAAGGAAATGTCATAAGTGGATAGCATATGGAAGAAGAGCATTAATGAAGATAGATGCAATACGTTATAGGTTGAGTGAAATAAATATCTCAATGTTGTTGTTGTTTGGTGTTTAGATATCTGAATGATATCTAAACTTCTATGCAAATGTAACACAGATTTTCAGAAACCATGAATGACATATGATAATAGAAAAAATTATATATATAGATATGTATAGATATATTTCCCCTTCACATAAAACAACATGCAATTTGGAATTTCACAAGTTCGCACTCAAAACATGATAGCAACCAACAAATAAAAAAAATTGACTTGGACAAAAATCAATAGCTTCACCTTCATTCTTGAGTTGCTTTTGTTTATTTGAATTTGACTTGTGATATCCCACATGACATCTATTCATCCAACATGGACTTGGGATATCCCACTGACATCTACGTTTTTGTTGCCATGCCTGAAAACCATGGAGTTTCCTGTTGATAGTAGAATAAGATGTGTGCATGCTGCTCATGAACACATTCCTTATTAACCATTGTTACCTAACAGAAACAAAAAATACAACATTATATCAGCGTATACAAAATCCTCTATCAAAATATAATCATAACTTAGCTAAGAAGTCTAAAAGATGTTCGTAATTAATAAACTTTATATTTGGAAATACTATTTCTTTAGATTTAGAAAAGACTATGTTGTACAACACTCCTGCCTATTTATCCAGGCAATTATATCATATCATGTTACACAGTAGAAATCTACAATACCTAAAGTAAAAAGACAAATTTTCTCAAGAAAATAGATTTAGAAAAGAGCTTTGAAAACTATAAGTTTGTCATCAAAGCTTTAATTAGTTTAACAACAAACTAGTTGGAGTTTGAAAATCAAAATCATTCATAGGAAACGAACAAGACAATGGCCAAAGTTGTTATTTATACAAATAAAGCTAGTCACTATTGTCATTGCAGATAACTGAAATTTGGGCAGTGGTCTAATAGTTAGAGCTTATTTTCCAGGAAGACTCATCAATACCATCATATTTTTCCACGGTCTGTTGTGTCTCTAGATCTAGATCATATAGCTTGTTATTCTCAAGTTCTACCTTTCAAGTACTGATTTATGGCTCACCCTTTAAAACAAAATTCTACCACTCCATTTTATTTTGTTTTGTCAAGAGAATTTGCAGGACCTTCCCATCCTTTGTTTTACATCATCAACAACTATCCATCAATGATATAAAGAATAACAGATACACAACAAAGGCCAAATATGTGCTTGTTGTATACCTATGTTCTAAGACTCATTTGACCTAACTGGTACAAAGAGCTCACTCTTAAAAAATAACATCCATGTGGAATTTACAAAACTTTTTTAAATCAAGATCCAAGTAAACCAATCAAAATATGAACATCCTTTTAATCAATAAAATCTCTGACCTAAAATAAAAGTGGCCTAGAATTGAATGTTATATCAACCATGTCAAGTAACTAACATTGGGTGAGAAATACAGGCCATGCATATTGGATTAGTGAAATAATTGATTTGATAAAGCTCAAAATCAAACATATGAATTACAGCTAAGAAACACAAGTAAATGACTTAGAACTAAGATATAAGGATGCCCTTTCAACCCTGTGGTTAAATAACTCTTCTTTATGTCAAAGAACATTAAAATTTTTCTGATACTAGGTGGAAATGGTTTGTAAAATTCACCTCTGATAGTCTGTGTCCACGACTACTTCTCAAGATCCGATCCATTACCATAATTTGGGGCTAGATAAGATACATGCAAAAATCATCAACATGAAAATGAAATCTACATCCTTGTAAAAATATGGGAGGGAAAAAAAATCCACAAATTGAAACAGACTGTAGGATACCTCATTCCTGTAGCATGATTATCTTGGCATGGACAATAAAAAAGAAATAAGGAGAAATGTAATTTTTGCCACATTTTGATAATGAAATCTTTTGCATATTCTATGAACAATTGATGAAAAAAGTCAGCTAAAGCTTGTCAAAATCAAGATTATAGTAAAACATAAAGGAACTTCTCCAACACATATATAATCCTAAACATAAGTATCTATACCTATAAGTATTTATTGAGGACATTTTATTTTGTGAAAATATGGAAGTCAAATCTTCAAAATAATACAATTTATGGTACCACTGCCTTACGAAGTCCATTCATTCAAGTATTTACGAAGCCCATTCAGGAATTTCTTCAAACTTCAAAGTTCAAACAATTAACATGTAGCCTAAAAAAGCTCAGATTTGAAAAGGAGATAACCCAAAGATGTAGAGTATATATCTCACATTTATATATCCTAATTTCTATACATTGAAATGACACTTTTTAGCCTACTATTGTGAATTCAACGCAAAATGCTACAAAAAAATATTGACGGATATTTTGCTAATATAGAAGTTTTATACATGCATTTATTTAAATAGTTAGCTTGAAATCTCAAACATATCGAAGGATGCACACAATGCGTTGCATCTTTCGTGTTGGTGTGTGAACTTGAGACAACGAAGTCTAACATTTAACAGTTTGCCTACAATATGCACTAGTCGAATAGATGAACAATGATATTGTAGGTATGTGTTATGAATATATGTATTGCATGCCAATAAGAGTATGGTTGGAATAGTCGCGTCCAACTCTTCCAAGTTTGCCTATAATTTGCATTGGTCTAATAGGTGAACAATAGAACTGTAGGTGTGCATTCTGCATCACTTACCTAAATCCAACACTTTCAGCATAGAAATTTCAAATAATATGTCTAGAGCTGGTAGGTAAT
This sequence comes from Pinus tabuliformis, assembly GCA_031772625.1. Classification (NCBI taxonomy): domain Eukaryota; kingdom Viridiplantae; phylum Streptophyta; class Pinopsida; order Pinales; family Pinaceae; genus Pinus; species Pinus tabuliformis. The sequence continues at coordinate 358,521,889 of CM062820.1, read as the reverse complement.
TTGCGAAATGAAAGAGTTGGCTTGATTTTTTTTGAAAAAGACTAGATTTCTTACATTGTTCAATGTAAATTCATGACACTTTTCCAAGCTTATATGGAACAAAAAGGAACCAAGCCAGAAGGTTATTTAAACAATCCTTACTTATCTAGGGTAAAATGTTAGCCCTTTTTTGTCAAAAAGCATAAATGTAAAAAATTTAAGAAATTCAGTGAAGAGACTGTAGAAATGTTCTTATCAAACCACTAATGTAAATAAAGCTAAGAAATATTTCTTTGTAAAAGAGATATTCATGGTCAAATTAACAAGAAAGTGACCTTTTAGCATAGTTAATTCACTAGTGCCACTGTTACAATATTTGGCCCAAACAATAAACAGAAAAAACCCATTTTCAATTTAGTAGGAGCATGTTGGGAAAATAATTTCACAATAATACCCATCATTGAACATTTTGACCCACTAAATCACTTTTAAATCCTTTTAAAGTCCTTCAACAAAGTACTTAAAAGTTGTGAACAAAGTCATAAGAATACTTCTAGCTATAGAACAAGCATTTCAAGCTTGCCTTTGTTTTATGATATGGACATTTGTCCTTCAAACAGACTTATGTGGCACAGAACCACTTTCACCCTTAAGAAAAAATATGGTTGTACATGCATGGTGAACTCTCTTAACACAAATATGCCCTTAGTATGGTATAGGATTCTCATACTAGTGCCAGGTTTAAGGGTGCCAAAGACTTTAGATTTTAACTATGATATGGTGCATACTTGGCTTCAAGACAACATATATTTTTGGAATTTCATGTTGGGAAACATCCAAATCTGTTTCCAGGAAAGCTCAAGTTAAATGGAAATTTTTTTGTATAATGGTTGTGATTCATATGGATGCACATTATCATGTATGTTTTTTCCTAAATTTGAATAATTTATGTATTTTTTGGTGACCTTTTAGAATAGTTAATGCACTAGTATTGTTGCTACAATATTTGGCCCAAACAATAAAAAAAAAAACACCCCATTTTCAATTTAGTAGGAGCATGCTGGGAAAATAATCTCACAATAATACCCATCATTGAACATTTTGACCCACTAAATCACTTTTACATCCTTTTGAAGTCCTTCAACAAAGTACATAAAAGTTGTGAACAATGTCATAATAATACTTCTAGCTATAGAACAAGCATTTCAAGCTTGCCTCTGTTTTATGATATGCGTATTTGTCCTTCAAACAGATTTATGTGGCACATAACCACTTTCACCCTTAATAAAAAATGTGGATGTAAATGCACGGTGAATTCTCTTAACACAAATATGCTCTTAGTATGGGATAGGATTATCAGACTAGTGTCAAGTTTAATGGTGCCAAAGACTTTGGATTTTAACTATGATATGGTGCACGCTTGGCTTCAAGACAAAATGTTCTTTAGGAATTTCATGTTGGGAAACCTCCAAAGCTGTTTCTAGGAAAACTCAAGTTAAATGGAATTTTTTTTTGTATAATGGTTGTGATTTATATGGATGCACATTAATATATATTTTTTTTTCCTAAATTTGAATAATTTATGTATTTTTTGGTCAACCAATTTTTTTATCCGATTTTTATCTAGTTCCTATTCGATTTGACAGTAGAAAGAACTCAGGGACTTTAGAGGATAAATTAATATCCTCCCCAACCAAGTTCAATTGCCACTTGTGATGTGATTTTTGTTCGTGAGGGAATTGTTGATTCGTACAATAAATGTATATATTCTTGGAATATGATCTAACTATGAATATGGAAGTGTTCAACTATCTTTCTGAGGACATCGTATTTATGAAAATCTGGAAGTCAGATCTTTGAAATAACACAATTTATAGGAGTGACAAAGTATGCTAGGCAGTGGTAAGCTAGAAGTCAAATCTGAAATAACACAATTTTGGACAGTTGAGAACTTCATATGTGTGTAAGAACTGAAATCCATGAACAAAATCACAGCTCATCATATAATGCTCTAAGATCTCCAAAATCATAGATAGAGAAAACCAATAGAAACCTTAGCTCCACCAAAGATATTTCAAAAAGATATTCAAAAAGATTGATTGTTGGAGTATCTTTGGTGGAGCTAGGGTTTCTCTTGGTTTTCCCTATCTATGGTTTTTGAAAGCGTGGAGAATTATATGATAGGTTGTGATTGTGTTCATGGGTTTCATTTCTTCTTTATATATATGAAGTTTTCGGGTGAATGCTCCAAGAAACACTAGCACCTTAAGACAAAAACACATAAAGTACAAAGAAGATTGAACAAAAGAGAGAGAGAGAGAGAGAAAGTATCATTGCTCTTACATCTCTAACCCAAGTATGAAAAGGAATATGCACAAGTGCATGATCAATTATAATAACAACTCACTCCTTCCTCTATTTATATGAGAGGTAAAGGGGTTTTACAATAACAAGTGGACCTAGTCCACTACAAGAAAACTTGCTAGACCGAAGTAGGTACACCCATGTGAAGCACTCTACTCTAAGTGACATGTGTGAGGCTCAAAGGTGACAATGATTAACAAGCAAGGCCTCCATGGCATGAGAACTACTCCCCAAGGTCCAACAATCCTCCAAAGGTCCAAAGCTCCAATGCATCTCCAAGGTCATGTGTCTCCTTAAGGACAATTCATATCCAAGGTCATGTGTCACCTTAAGGACTCCCACACCTACATATCCACTCCCTCAACCCAAGAGTCCACATGTCAAGTGTAAACCTCCATGCAAGAAACCAAGCAACCCCATTCTATCTAGGGCTCAATAACCTCCTCTGAAATACCCAACTCTACTCCAAGCACATAAACTCCCTTCATGCATCAACAACATGAAGTCACCAAGCTCCATACTTATCCAACACTTCGAGGAAGAATGTCTTTCAAACATCCAAACAAGGTCTAACAACAAATAGTAAACCACCTCCAATGTCCAAGTCCATCATGGAAGAGCATGGTCCAACCATACACCATGCACCCCACATATTTCATTTCTTCTTTATATATATGAAGTTTTCGGGTGAATGCTCCAAGAAACACTATCACCTTAAGACAAAAACACATAAAGTACAAAGAATATTGAACAAGAGGGAGAGAGAGAAAGTAGCACTGCTCTTACATCTCTAACCCAAGTATGAAAAGTAATATATGTTTGTAGCCTTTTTAAAGTTACGCATGACCACACTAAGCAAAAGGATTTAAACGAACAAAACAAGAACAGAAAGGCAAAAGTATATCACACTCTGCTCTGCTGGCTGCTTGGCTAGCTTTCTTTCCCCTTGAACTGTTACTAGATTCTGCTCAGACTGAGATTAACTTTTACCTGATCAGAGATATCACTCTAATTTGCTAGCTTTCTTTCTTTCCCCTTGAATTGTTATTGGATTTATTTTTTTCCCCTTGAATTGTTATTGAATTTTCTTGTTTCCCCTTGAACATGGATTCTGCTCATACTGAGATTAATTTTTAGTTGAGTAGAGAAATGCGTCATTTTCCATGTTGTGGATATGCAAAGGATGTAAAGGACGCGAAACACTTGAAAAGGTCCAAACTCAATGATATTAAGAGTAAAGATGAACAGGAATACCTTGCTGCATCTTCTAATCAACTTCCCAAAGCCTCTTCGAATAGATTGAGATTGAAGTCCTCCCATGGGAATAGGCAATATGAACCTACTAAGATGTGGGAACCACATATTGTTGCGCAAACATTCATTTTTCAAGAATTGGCTGCAATGACGAATAATTTTTAGCTTGAGTGTCTGTTGGGTGAAGGAGGCTTTGGAAAAGTTTGTAAAGGGAGGCTTGAGAGCATTGGTCAGATTGTGGTTGTCAAGCAACTTGATAGGAATGAATTGCAAGGAGACAGGGAGTTCCTTGTTGAGGTTTTGATGTTGAGTCTTCTTCATCACCTAAATCTTGTTAACCTTATTGGATATTGCACTAATGGGGATTAGAGGCTTTTGGTATACGAGTACATGCAATTGGGATCGATGGAAAGCCATCTCCATGATCTCCCGCCTGATAAGGAGCCATTACATTGGAACACAAGAATGAAAATAGATGCAGGTGTTGTAAGAGGGTTGAAATATTTTCATGACAAAGCCAACCCTCCAGTCATATATCATGATTTTAAATCCTCTAATATTTTACTAGACGAGGGATTTTGTCCAAAGTTATCGGGTTTTGGGCTGGCCAAACTCGGACCTATTGGAGATAAGACTCACATTTATACACAAGTAATGGGAACTTATGGATATTGTGCACCTAAGTATGCTATGACAGGCTAGCTAACTTTCAAGTCAGATGTGTACAGTTTCATAGTGGTCTTGTTAGAGTTAATAACAGGGAGAAAAGCTATTGAAAATTCCTAGTCAGCAAAGGAGAAAAATCTTGTTCTTGGGCACGACCTTTGTTCAAGGACCACAAATTTTCTTCACAAATGTCTGATCCAAAGCATAAGGCACTTTATCCCGTGAGAGGCATGTATCAAGCACTTGTTTTGGAAGCAATTTGTCTTCAAGAGGACGTTGCCACTCAACCCCTGATCGGTGATGTAGTAACAACTCTTGGTTACCTTGCATCCCAGATGTATGATCCTGTAATGAATCTTGTTCAAACTAATCAATATGCACCATCGACTCCTGCCCATGAGAAAATGAACAAGGAGATGAAGTATCTTGATGGATCAAAAAGAGTAACTTATAAAGGAAGTATACATGGAAGTAACCAGAATGAACTATGCCTTGCAGAGACTTCCCCTAGATGTCACACTGCTCCTATTAGGGCTTCAAATACCTTAAATGAGTCTCGAGGTTTTCAGGAGGGTAGTGGTAGGGATTCTGGAGATTCTGACAAGTCTAATGGGATGAGGCATAGCCTTAGAAAAATTGGGAGACCCAACAGAGACAAAAAGTGAGTCTTAGCTGTAATTCGAGATCATGAACACGTGATTGTTGAAGCCAAATCATGGGGTGAGAATTTAAGAGGAAGGAAAAGGAGAAATGCCCTTGGTGGGAGTGGGACATATTATTTTCACTGAGACTCTATTGGTGTCGCACATGAACTATTAATTTTTTGCAAATCTTTCATCTTCTTTGGCATAAATTCTTGCAGTTTATATACTCTAATTCGAAATGTGTATTTAATGTGTAGAATTTTCGTTTCAATCATGAAAGTTGTAAAGTGACTTTACAGAATTCAGATGATGTAGTCTTGCTTGGCATTTGAATGAGTAGAGTGAGAGGTTGAAGGGAGATTTTGAGGTTTTCCTGGTCCTCTGTGTATAGGAAGGCAATTGTTACTATCAAGCATTTATGTTAGTAGGAGGTTTGTAAAGGCCTCAAGAAATAATATCAGCATAGTCAGATTCTTTTTTAAATGAAAACAGAAAAAGATATTTTGTTAGCCACAAATACTTACAACCAAACATGGTTTCCAAATTTCCTATACCCAAGCCTTAAAATTGAATTAGATAGAACTCAACCAAAAAAGTACACAAAGTGTGCATTTCTTGAACTTATCACATACACAAAAATGAACACCAACAAATATGTGCATAGGAGTTTCATCAGAAAGGATTCTATTACCTAAAGGAATCCCTTTAATACAACCCTTCTTGACATTTTTAGAGAAATAGTCATTGCAATTGCTACCTCCATGAATAACCAAAGAATTGGTAAACTCAATTGATACCCAAGGGCACCCATTTCTAGGTTCTATCATGCCTTGTGACAATGCCAACTGCCCAGGGCCATTGTAAAACAACTAGGCTATCAAAGAAAAGAATTAAAGACAAATACTAGGCACTGAATTTCAACAATACCAAGCATTAAGCCCTAGCAGAACACATATAAAACCCCAATTCATAGGTATTCATCCCATGTCCTTTCTAAAAAACCAACACCAAGTGATCCTTCCTTCTATCACATTCATTTAGAGAGATTATCCATTCTTCCACAAAAATATATAATTTACAAAGAGATCAACTTGGAAAAGATAATTATTGAAATAAACAATGATAGATTCTCTATACCTTTGCTTATACTACCTATGCATTGAATTTGACCTATGCTTTCCTTGATGCTGCATCGTCTCATGATTTTGAGGTTTACATATTACCAACCAACTTTGTATTTTGTTTCACCATGATAGTCTATCATTATGAAATATTTTCGGTAAAATATTGCACTCAAAAATTGGCAGAACTATTAGCATCCTTTATTTTTCAATATTGACATTGAGCTCCATAGCTTCAGATCATCCATGCACATATATTATGAGGTGACAAATTATGGGATATTTCTTAAATCTAACCTAGCCTTTTTATATGTTAAATAGGAGAATTCATCCTTCATCCACAATAATTATTGGCAGAGGAACTATTCCATCTAATTGAGAAACCATGGAAAGATATATCAAAACACTGAATTTAACCCAGAATGAAAAAGTAGCCTCCTATGCAATAATTTGGGTGGTTTCCTATACAAGAATTTTGAGAAAGGCTAGTTTCAAAAAGCTACTTCCCCAAAAATTCTGAAATTTGAGAATGTCTTTGATATGCACGATCTCCAACGAGTATAGGAACCTACAATGATCTTGTTGAATAGAAAGAAATATAGAAGAGGTAATGAAGATAAATTCATTGAATCAATGACCATGAGTTTAAAAAATATATATTTTTAATACCTCAGTAAAAATATCAGATTGCAAAAAAAATTGGCTTCATCAGATGCAGAAAAAAATAGTGAAATAATAGATTGCAAACCATATTCTCTAAAAGTATTCCAAATATCTTATGTTGTAAGTGATTTTTATTCCAAAATATATGGTGTAGACACATTGCTTGAGTTCATAGTTTCTATATCTAGAGCTGTAAATTTTAATGTTTTCTTCATGCCAAAGAAAGATTGTAGTTCAAAGAGTCATCACTATCTTAGAAGATTTGTCTAATAGTTAGTGTGAGAAAGAAGAGGCATATTTTAGAAAGGTCTATACACAATAATTTCCAACAATTTCTAATGAGTTGTTGGTAAAATGGTCAAAGAATTTTGTAGTTTGAAACCATTTCTAGTATTACTATTGAGTTTCTTAAAAAGTTAAGTGGGTTCTGTAAAAGGTTGTTGGATTCCTCCTTTGTGTTTCATGTAGATGCAATTTGAATCCATTAGTATAAAATTTTGTTAGACACCTAATCTGTTAGGGTTGGTGGGGAGGAATTCCAATAGTCATTGAAGTCCAAGTGACCTCTTGGAAGATGAAAACCAAGGGTCAAAAAACTATCTATTAATATGTACATCTTGTGAATATAATAAATCCACACGAGTTATTCAAATATTTCCTATCAATTTTGTGTGTGTTTGACCTAGTATCATTGTAGGTTCCTCTCTAGCCTACTTAAATGTGTGAATGCCATTATTTTTGTGGCCTTAATGTGAGAACCCTCACCAAAATTGTGCCCTCTCTATGCATGTCAATTTTTATTGTTGAAACTACACCTAAGAATTTTACCATTTAAGTTTTCCATATTGCAACCCAAACACACTTAGCTACCCCTATGCTTAGTTTTGTCACAACTCTAACCAATGTTCACCCACAAGTTTATCAGTTCTATTTAATGCACGTTATGCTTCCTCCAATCCTACAGCCATTTCTCTCCTGCATCATGGGATATTTATACATTCAAATAAATATCAAAATATATGCGCCACTGGAAATACACACCACTGGAAACCTTCAGAGGATACGCAGTTTGTGGTCATGGATAGTATAAATCCTCACGGTGCTTCATTTTATATAGATGGAGCTGAATGCTAAAAGTATTGGCTGTTGTCTGTTCGATTGACCACCATGCTATGGCTTGCCATTCGTTTGAATATTATTTATATATATGTTTGTATCCTTTTTAAAGTTACGCATGAGCACATTAAGCAAAAGGATTTAAACGAACAGGAAAAGAACAGAAAGGCAAAAATATATCACACTCTACTCTATTGCTGCCTGGCTGGCTTTCTTTCCCCTTGAACTATTACTGGATTCTGCTCAGACTGAGATTAAATTTTACCTGATCAGAGATATCACTCTGATCTGCTAGCTTGCTTTCTTTCCCCTTGAACTATTATTCTATTTCTTTTTTTCCCCTTGAACTATTATTGAATTTTCATGTTTCCCCTTGAACTTGGATTCTGCTCATACTGAGATTAACCGTTAGCTGAGCAGAGAAATGAGTTTTTTTCCATGCTATGGATCTGCAAAGGATTTAAAGGATGTGCAACACTTGAAAAGGTTTAAACTCAATCATATTAAGAGCAAAGATGACCAGGAATACCCTGTTGCATCTTCTAATCAGCTTCCCAAAGCCTCTTCGGATAGATTGAGATCGAAGTCCTCCCATGGTAACACGTAAGATGAACCTACCAAGATGGGGGAAGCACATATTACTATGCAAAAATTCTTTTTTGAGAATTGGCTGTAGCGATGAATAATTTTCAGCCTGATTGTCTGTTGGGTGAAGGAGGCTTTGGCAGAGTTTATAAAGGGAGGATTGCGAACACTGGTTAGATTATGGCTGTCAAGAAACTCAACAGGAATGGATTGCAGGGAAATAGGGAGTTCCTTGTTGAGGTTTTGATGTTGAGTCTTCTTCATCACCCAAATCTTGTTAACCTTATTCGATATTGTGTTGATGGGGAGCAGAGGCTTTTGGTATATGAGTACATGCAATTAGGATCACTGGAAAACCATCTCCATGATCTCTTGCCTGATAAGGAGCCATTATATTGGAACACAAGAATGAAAATAGTTGCAGGTGCTGCAAGAGGGTTGGAATATTTACATGAAAAATCCAACCCTCCAGTCATATATTGTGATTTTAAATACTCTAATATTTTACTGGATGAGGGATGTCATCCAAAGTTATCGGATTTTGGGCTCACCAAACTCGGACCTGTTGGAGATAAGACTCATGTTTCCCCATGAGTAATGGGAACTTATGGATATTGTGCACCAGAGTATGCTATGATAGGCCAGCTGACTATCAAGTCAGATGTGTACAGTTTCAGAGTGGTCTTGTTAGAGTTAATAATAGGGAGAAAAGCTATTGACAATTCCCCGTCAGCAAAGGAGAAAAATCTTGTTCTTGGGCATGACCTTTGTTCAAGGACCGCAAAAAACTTGCACAGATGGCTGATCCAAAGCTTAAGGGACTCTATCCAATGAGAGGCATGTATCAAACACTTGTTGTTGCAGCAATGTGTCTCTTGGAGCATGCTGCCACTTAGCCCTGATCGGTGATGTAGTAACAGCTCTTGGTTACCTTGCATCCCAGATGTATGATCTTGCAGTGAATCTTGTTCAAAATAATTAGTATGCACCATCGACTCCTGCCCATGAGAAAAGGAACAAGGAGAGGAAGTATCCTGATGGATCAAAAAGAGAAACTAATAAAGTAAGTAGACATGGAAGTAACTAGCATGAACTACACCTTGCAGAGACTTCCCCTAAATGTCACACTACTCATGTTAGGGCTTCGAATACCTTAAATGAGTCTCGAGGTTCTCAGGAGGCTAGTGGTAGGGATTCTGTAGATTCTGACAAGTCTGATAGGATGAGGCATAGCCTTGGAAAAATTAGGAGACCTAACAGAGACAAGAAGCGAGTCTTAGCTAACGGTCGAGATCGTGAACATGTAATTGCTGAAGCCAAATCGCGGGGTGAGAATTTAAGAGAAAGGAAAAGGAGCAATGCCCTTGGTGGGAGTGGGACATATGATTTTCACTGAGACTCTGTTGGAGTTGCACATGAACTATTAAGTTTTTCCAAATCTTTCATCTTCTTTTGCATAAATTCTTGCAGTTTTTGTACTCTGATCAGAAACTATGTATTTCATGTGTAAAATTTTTGTTTCAATCATGAAAACTATAAAGTGACTTTACAGAATTCAGATGATACAGTCTTGCTAGGAATTTGAGTGAGTAGAGTGAGAGGTTCAAGGGAGATTTTGAGGTTTTCCCAGTCCTCTGTGTATAGGAAGGAAATTGTTACTATAAAGCATTTATTGTTAGTAGGAGGTTTGTAAAGGCCTCAAGAAATAATATCAACATAGTCAGATTATTTTTTAAATAAAAACAAAAAAAGATATTTTGTTAGCTCACAAATCCTCAAGAAATAATATCAGCATAGTCAGATTCTTTTTTAAATGAAAACAAAAAAAGATATTTTGTTAGCTCACAAATGCTTATAACAAAACATGGTTTCCAAAGTTCGTATACCCAAGCCTTAAAATCGAATTAGATAGAACTCAACCAAAAAATTACACAGACAATTATGTGCATAGGAGTTTCATCAAGAAGGATTCTATTACCTCAAGGAATCCCTTTAAGACAACCTTTCTTGACATTTTTAGAAAAAAAATCATTGCAATTGCTACCTTCATGAATAACCAAAGAATTGGTAAACTCAATTCATGCCCAAGGGCACCCATTTTTAGGTTCCATCATGCCTTGTGACAATGTCAACTACCCAGGGCCATTGCAAAACAACTAGGCTATCAAAGCAAAGAATTAAAGAAACATAATGGGCATTGAATGTTAACATTACCAAGCATTAAGCCCTATAAGAACACATATAAAACCAAAATTCACAAGCATTCATCCTATTTCATTTCTAAAAAACCAATACCAAGTGATTCTTCCTTCTATCACATTCAGTTAGAGAGATTATCCATTCTTCCATGAAAATATATAATTTACAAAGGGATCAACTTGGAAAAGATAATTATTGAAATAAACAATGATATATGTTCTATACCTTTGCTTATACTACCTATGCATTGAATTTGACCTATGCTTTCCTTGATGCTGCAGGGTCTCATGATTTTGAAGTTTACATATTACCAACCAACTTTGTATTTTGTTTCACCATGATAGTCTACTGTTATGAAATATTTTCGGTAAAATATTGCACTCAAAACTTGACAGAACTCTTAGCATCCTTTATTTTTCAATCTTGACATTGAGCCCCATAGCTTAAGATCATCCATGCACATATATTATGAGGTACCAAATTATGGGATATTTCTTAAATCCAACCTAGCCTTCTTATATGTTGTTAAATAGGAGAAGTTATCCTTCTTCCACAATAATTATTGGTAGAGGAACTATTCCATCTAATTGAGAAACCATGGAAAGATACATCAAAACACTGAATTTAACCCAGAATGCAAAAATAGCCTCCTATGCAAGAATTTGGGTGGTTTCCTATACAAGAATTTTGAAAAAGGCTAGTTTCAAAAAGCTACTTCCCAAAAAATTCTAAAATTTGAAACTATCTTTGATATGCACGATCTTCAATGAGTATAGGCACCTACAACGATCTTGTTGAATAGCAAGAAATTTAGAAGAGGTAACAAAGATAAATTCATTGAATCAATGAATATGTGTTTAATATATATATATATATATATATATATATATATATATATATATATATATAGATAGATAGATAGATAGATAGATATTTAATACCTCTGTAAAAATATCAGATTGCAAAAAAAAAGTGGCTTCACCAGATGCGGAAAAAAAAGGAGTGAAATAACAGATTGCAAACCATATTCTCTAAAAGTATTCCAACTATATTATGTTGTAATTGATTTTTATTCCAAAATATATGGTGTAGACATAGTGCTTGATTTCATAGTTTCTATATCTAGAGCTTGTAAATTTTAATGTTTTCTTCATGCCAAAGAAAGATTGTAGTTCAAAGAGTCATCACTATCCTAGAAGATTTGTCTAATAGTTAGTGTGAGAAAGAAGAGCCATATTTTAGAAGGGTCTATACACAATAATTTCCAACAATTTCTAACAGAGTTGTTGGTAAAATGGTCAAATCATTTTGTAGTTTGCAACCATTTTTGGTATTACTGCCAAGTTTCTAAAAAAGTTAAGTGGGTTTTGAAAAAGGTTCTTGGGTTTCTCCTTTGTGTTTCATGTAGATGCAAGTTGAATCCATTAGTATAAAAGTTTGTTAGACACCTAATATGTTAGGGTTGGTGGGGAGGAATTCCAATAGTCATTGAAGTCCAAGTGACCTCTTGGAAGATGAAAACCAAGGGTCATAAAACTATGTATTAATATGTACATCTTGTGAATATAATAAATCCACACGAGTTATTCAAATATTTCCTATCAATTTTGTGGCCTTATCATTGTAGGTTCCTCTCTAGCCTACTTAAATGTGTGAAAGCCATTAGTTTTGTGGCCTTAATGTGGGCACCCTCACCAAAATTGTGCCCTCTCTATGCATGTCAATTTTTCCTGTTAAAATTACACCTAAGCATTTTACCATTTATGTTTTCCATATTGCAAACCTAATGCACTTAGCTACCCCTCTGCCTAGTTTTGTCACCACTCTAACCAATGTTCACCCACAAATTTGTCAATTCTATTTAATGCATGTTAAGGAAATATTGGCATATGATGCTTCCTCTAATCCTACACCCATTTCTCTCCTGCATTATGGGATATTTATTCATTCAAATAAATATCAAAGGATATGCACCACTGGAAACCTTCAGAGGATATGTAGTTTATGGTCATGGATAGTCTAAATCCTCATGATGCTTCATTTTATATGGATGGAGCCGAATGCTAAAAGTATTGGCTGTTGTTTGTTCAGTTGACCTCCATGCTATGGCTTGCCTTGTATATATATATATATATATATATATATATATATATATATATATATATATATATATATATATATATATATATATATATATATATATATATATGTTATTGAATATTATTTATATATATATATTTGTATCATTTTTAAAGTTACGCATGACCACACTAAGCAAAAGGATTTAAACGAACAGAACAAGAACAAAAAGGAAAAAATGTATCACACTCTGCTCTGCTCGCTACGTAGCAGGCTTTCTTTCCCCTTGAACTATTATTGGATTTATTTTTTCCCTTTGAATTGTTATTGAATTTTCTTGTTTCCCCTTGAACTTGGATTCTACTCATACTAAGATTAACTGTTAGCTGAGCAAAGAAATGAGTTTTTTTCCATGTTGTGGATCTACAAAGGATGTAAAACACATGCAACACTTGAAAAGTTTTGAACTCAATGATATCAAGAGAAAAGATGACCAGGAATACCTTGCTGCATCTTCTAATCATCTTCCCAAAGCCTCTTCAGATAGAATGAGATTGAAGTCCTCCCATGGGAACAGGAAAGATGAACCTCCCAAGATGGGGGAACCACATATTACTGCGCAAACATTCATTTTTTGAGAATTGGCTGCAGTGACAAATAATTTTCGACCTGAGTGTCTATTGGGTGAAGGAGGCTTTGGCAGAGTTTATAAAGGGAGGCTTGAGAGCACTGGTCAGATTGTGGATGTCAAGCAACTCGACTAGAATGGATTGCACGGAAACAAGGAGTTCCTTGTTGATGTTTTGATGTTGAGTCTTCTTCATTACCCAAATCTTATTAACCTTATTGGATATTGCACTGATGGGGATCATAGGCTTTTGGTATATGAGTACATGCAATTGGGATCATTGGAAAACCATCTCCATGATCTCCCGCTCGATAAGGAGCCATTATATTGGAACACAAGAATGAAAATAGCTGCAGGTGCTGCAAGAGGATTAGAATATTTCCATTACAAAGCCAACCCTCCAGTCATATATCATGATTTTAAATCCTCTAATATTTTACTGGACGAGGGATTTCATCCAAAGTTAACAGATTTTGGGCTGGCCAATCTTGGATGTGTTGGAGATAAGAGTAACGTTTCCACATGAGTAATGGGAACTTATGGATATTGTGCACCAAAGTACGCTGTGACAGGTCAGCTGACTGTCAAGTTAGATGTGTACAGTTTCAGAGTGGTCTTATTAGAGTTAATAACAGGGAGAAAAGCTATTGACAATTCCTGGTTAGCAAAGGAGGCTCCATAGGAGGTCCCATGAAATCAACGAGCTCACCCAATAGAAAACTTGAAGAAAATGAAATAAATGAAGAAAAAAACTATTTTAGAGGAGGTCCCATGAAATCAACGACCCCACCCAACAGAAAACCTGAAGACAATGAAAGAAATGAAGAAAAACCCTACCTCATAGTCAAACATTGTGCACATGCAGAATCGTAATGGCTGATTTCGGATGAAGACACCAGAGTTCAACCATGTACATTTTGTGCTATCCCGAAATAAAAATAACAATAATATTTGACTGGCTTGCCCCCACCCAACAGAAAACCTGAATAAAATGAAAGAAATGAGGAAAAACCCTACCTCATAGTTAGACATTGTGCACATGCAGAATTAGAAGGTAATGGTTGATTTCAAATGAAGCAACATAATTCAACCCTGTCCATTTTGCGCCATCCTGAAATAAAAATAACAATAATATTTGGCAGGCTTTCCCTCCCCGTAGTTACACTAATTCGATATAGAAGCCAAGAGTTGTAAGAGTTTGCTAAGGTGTGTTTTGAGGAGACAATTAGAACCATATTAGACTGCAACGGGTTGTTGGATGATTTCATGGATAAATATACTCTCTAAGCTAATGATTGCAATATTTATTTATATAAAGTGTTTATGATATATGATTAATGATTTTTTTTTTGTTGGAAATAGGAAGAGAAAGATGAGAAAGGTGAGGCATGAGGTTTGTTGTAAATCAATTAAAAGGAAAGGAAAATATCTCCAAATAATAGGATTTTTCAAGTTTCCTCTTTAATAGGACTAAATTTTAGTTGGAGCTATAGAGTTCACCTCAAAAACATTGATTGTGTACTCTAGAAATCAAGACCTGACATATCCAAGTTAGTCCATTAGATAGATTCGTCTTGGACAAAGGTTGCAAAGGCTAAGGTGCAAACCTCCCCTTTTTAATGTGGGTTTTAAACCTTCCATTTAAGAATGATAAAAACAAGGTCAAGATCTTGAAAGGAGGTCCTTGATTTTACCAAAACTCAATATCAATGCTTAATCAATGGTGTGATTCTTTCTATTTGGGTTTGGCCTTGAACTTTGGGATCTATCTTTGGGTCTAGTTATCAATCTGTCATTTCATTAATGTGTTGAGAAGGTCTTAAGGGCTATAGGGGATAAGATGGTTATTTTCCAATACCCCTCCCTTGAAACCCTATAAAGAGATGGTGCTCCCCATTTTGTTGTTGTAATATTTCAACCACAAGCTCTTCCTATGAGGATGCCCCTATAGGGAGGGTATGTAAAGGAAGTGAAAAAATAACAAAATTTTGTGTTGAGTCAAAGGAGGGTTATAGATTGTAGGTGCATCTAGAGATCTCAACAAAGGTGAAGGGGAATGGAGTTTACCTCCTATTGCAACACCTCCTATTCCACCATTCGAGGTGCTAAAGGGCACTAACTTTAAGGGTCATAGGTGAAAGCTCACAAAGATCTTAACAATGAGAAGGTAGGAGTGATTTAGCATAGGATTGATTCTTCAACAGTTGACTTTTTGGGTGAGATTTCCTAGTAAATGGAAAAAATTGAAGTGCTACCACCTACAAATTAAGTAGAGTATGAGCACATGTTTCCTAATATTCAAAGAATCTCTTCATCTTTTTTCCATGAGATCCATGGAAAGTATGTTCAAGTGTCAATAACTCATGCTAAGATATCATCTTTGATTGACGACACATATAATCCTTCAACTAGTGATGGAGAGTCCAACCAATGAGTAGGAAAGGTTGTTCATTTACAAGGTTGGCATTGATAAAGTATGCCCCCTCTCTAGCCAACTCTTAGATGAGGAGTGTTTATAATGGAATTATTACTGTAAACAATTGTAAATATTGGATTATCTTCAAGTTCAAGGGCTTGAAGTGGTTTCCTCAACCTACAACTCTTTAATGGAACTATCTGTTTTTCAATTAGATCGTTATGGTCAAGGAGCTGCAAAAGAGGAAGGTCGTATGGCTATTTTTAAGGGGTTGGCATAAGCTCACCTATGTACTAACTTCTTTTGTCAAATGACAAATGTAACTTTGGTTACTACTACAATAAACTAAATTAATCTCTTCTCACTTGTCTATTCTTGTGTATTATTGATCCCAAAAAATTAGATCATGTGATAAGTAACCTCTACTTGAAGGGTTTGTAGAAATTGTTCAATATTGTAAAAGTCTACAATGTTTATCTTTGACTAACTTGCTCATGAATGATGCCTTTCAAGGTATTCTAAACAAATACGTAGAACAATCATTGCCAATATTATGTGCTCCCTCTTTATTGACATCCATGGAGGAATGTTATTGTTAATAACAAAAGCAGGTCACACTGAGTAAGTAGATTTGAGCTCTCTAAATGGATTGACACCATGAGCTACCAATGAAAGCCTAAGATTATAGAGAAACCAATGACCCCTAAAACACTAGTGAAGTGATGGGATGACACCAAATTCATTCAAGGAATTTAACTAAGTGTTGTACTCCACTTAGAGTTTCAGGTTGGTAGTTGAAGATTCTATGGTCCTAATGAGCATATCATATAGAGAGGAAGACATAACCCATTTCTATAGGAATTGGATCCTTGTGTTCTATGGCTTTATGAATACAAAACCATCTTCAATGAGGTGGAGGTCATCTCCAACAACTTGGTCCATGCATAGGTAAGTTCAAGAATCATTTCATTAGTTAATGTTTCAAATTATTTATGTCCTCCTACCTATCAGATTGTTAAGTATGTCCTTTATCACTTTCCCTAACATGTCCTTTGGGTTGGATTTAGAATGTATCTTGCAATCAATGTATTTTGCTAAAATATTTAGAATTTGAAGCATATTCACTACTATCCTATGAATTGTAATGAATTTATTTCCCCACTATATAACTTATCTTTGAGAAGGAGTTCCCTGGGTTCTCCCCCACAATTGTGGTTTATTTGGAGTTGATTGGTAATAGATATATAACTAAGAATGGAAGATGCATACATGCATATGGAGCTACTAAACTTGTAGGGCCCACTTTAGATTTAGGTTCCACATTAGTGATTTTGGGTCTTGTAGATTCGATTGGGAGTCCATTTTGATTACATATTTCCATACCTTTGATGTTACTCTAGACATTGGAAGCTTTCTAACCGTGTGAAAATCACCTCAAACGAAGTTTGTATGTGAAAGTTATGTCTCTCGCAATTTGACCTACCTTATTGACCACCATGGCAATGCGTGGATGCCATGTCAATCCCCATTACTCACACATGTTGGGGTGTTCCAAAATAGAAACACTAATTGAAGATTGAAGCATGTAAAAACCTTGACCTTGATGTTGAATGATTACAGGTTGTGCTATACTAGGTTACTAGGAAAGGAAGGAGCTCCATTCTTTTGGCATTATTATTATTCCATAGTTGAAGATGGCATCAAATAATGGGATATCGAGCATAACATAAGAGGAATAATATTTTTGTATTAATCTTTCATGCCACAATGTCCATGCCCACTCCAGAGTGAGTGACCCTTTCTTTGTACTTATATTTCATAATTGGAAAAGAGATACTAGAGCATATGCCTCATCTTCTAGCTACTCGTATTAGGTTTCCCAAGTCATATATCCTATTCATTTGTGTGGACGGTTTGTTTATTTGCTTGTTTCTTCCATTTTGATTTCAAATATATCCATAATTTGGAGTGATGTACTAGTAATATTTAATCTAAGATCTAAGATAATGAACTACATAATAAAATATTTCAAAACAATGTAAGAACTAACGTGATAAAATATTCTAATAGAATATCCACAACAATTTAAAGACCAATGAATTGTTCGTAATGATTGTTAATCATTGGATTGACAAACTCACAATATGACCTAGATTTTCCTACCTATGAGCACACTCCAGTGAAAACCTTATTATGTTGTGTAATGTGGTGTGTGGATGTTCTTATGTTTGGCTATCTATTTTTTTCTCATTATTTGGATTATTAACCAAAGTAATAAATAGCATGAAGCATATGCACAATATTTGTTGAAGAGATAAAGAATATATATTGTTTATGCATTGGGTAATTTTGACTTGTTCATTATAATGTGTTTAGGATCCCACGCTAACTCCCCTAATTAAGAGAAAGACTATCATGCAATGTATTAGGGTGAGATTTATTGAATAATTAGCATGAGATAGTAGAGTTTCAAATCAATAATTGTAGGTGGTCTCATTGAAGAAGGTCCACTAGTTAGTGGTTGAGGCCTCACTAAGAGAATTCCACTAAGTGGTCAGGGTTTTGGTCAATTATAAAGTATATATATATTAGTAGAATCTATGTAAGCAATTTCCATGTGAATATTATTGTATTTGGATCTCTATTTATGTTTGGGGTTGCCCCCTCTAGGACAAAATTGAACATTTTACTCAATTCATAATTTTAATAAAGGTTTTCTTACTATTTTTATCTCCCAATTTTGGTTTTGTTTATTTCTTGCAACTATATATATGTCTATTTTTCTCTAACTATTATATTTCAACAAACAAGGAACACCACAAGTGGTATCATAGCACTTTGTTGTGCTAGCATGCACTCCTAGTTTAGAGAAAAAAAGGTGCAAGGATGTGTTTTGGTGTCTCTAAATATTACGATCTTATTGTTTAATAGGTAAACCAGCAGTTGGGGAAGAATACACATAGAAAATACAAGTGACATGACTTGGTTGTACACATTTCTAACATCTTCTAGTACCCCTTTGCGTAGTATCATATCAGAAAACACTTGTATATGAAGTTGTCTTCCACATATCCTTAGGAAAATTGGAAGCCCTGTAGGAACACTTGAAACCAACCTAACATAATCGTACCATCCATCTTGTTAGCATCACTTGTTTGGACACCCTTTTAACCTTTGTTGGTGTGCCTTTAAGTAGTATCCCAACAAACATCACTTGTAGATAGAGTTGTCTTTTGCATGTCCTTAAGGATAGTGTAAGACCCTAAAGAACACTTGAAACTAGCATAACATATTCCTATCAACCATCTTGTTATAATAAATCAAGAAAAACATTTGAGGAGATCAGTATTGCATACCAAGGAATTGAGTAGTACAACGAAGGGTACTATTTGTCCTCCTTAGTTAGTGCCATGGAAGATTTGACCAAATATTATTATCAAAAACTCTTTGGTATATCAAAGAGCTAGAAATTGATGCTTCTTTTCCCCTAAGAGCCTCCAAACCCTATATTCTCCTTGAAAACCTTAGCCTCTATAACAAAAGAACAAATTTCCTACATAATTTACAATGTCATGAATTTGAGAATTCCACCAATTTAGTACACTCCAAATAAATTTTTAGAAAAAGAGATGACTATCTCAAAAGACTACATGTGTGGCATTGATCACCATGATTTCACCCTCTAGTAAATATTTTTTGGTGGACTCACCAATATCATTTATTTTGATCCCTCTCCACAAATTTCTCTCAGGGTATTGATTATGTTGGGCTATTTCTTACACAATATTTCTAATGGACATGTGGTTCCATGACAAACACCTACAACATGTCATTCATAGATGACACAAATTAAATGGCTCAGTCCCTATCATAGTACATTAACACTCTCACCTGGTCACTCAACACACCATAAACCAACATGCCTTCCCTCATTGTGCAAGTGGGCCTTTATTTTGAGAAGATTAGGAATTTTAGGGTAAGCATGAAGAGGGTGTCATTTTCTCAAGATGAGTCTCTCATAAGGATAAGCACTTTAATGAGAAATAAAATCACAATATTGACCACTCACTTCTTACCATTCCCACACCATAAAACAAACCCTAAAAATGTCATTCTTAAAATATCTTGTGTAGTTTCCTAATGGTATTCAAGTAGAATTTCAGAATTACTTATGTCAGTAATGGTGTGATTATTTTTTTATTCTCTTAAAGGAACTCTTTATATATATGCACCCCATCAAACATAAATCACTTTAATGAGAAATAAAATAACAATATTGACCACTCACTTCTTACCATTCTCACACCATAAAACAAACCCTAAAAATGTCATTCTTAAAATATCTTGTGTAGTTTCCTCATGGTATTCAAGTAGAATTTCAGAATTACTTATGTCAGTAATGGCGTGATCATTTTTTTATTCTCTTAAAGGAACTCTTTATATATATGCACCCCATCAAACATAAATCACTTTAATGAGAAATAAAATCACAATATTGACCACTCACTTCTTACCATTCCCACACCATAAAACAAACCCTAAAAATGTCATTCTTAAAATATCTTGTGTAGTTTCCTAATGGTATTCAAGTAGAATTTCAGAATTACTTATGTCAGTAATGGCATGATCATTTTTTTATTCTCTTAAAGGAACTCTTTATATATATGCACCCCATCAAACATAAATCATCAATTCAAAATGAATGGAAATGAATGAATAAGAGGGTGTCTCGGGGAGTGTTAGCGAGTGTTAGGCATACCAAGGAGGAAGTGACAAGGCACGTTGGTCAGTGCCAAGGCATGGTAGGAAATGCTAGGGCATGTCAAGAAGAGTCAGGGTGTGCTAACATGTGCCAGATAGTGCCAAGGCATGCCAGGACATGCCATGTGCTGAGGCATGATAAGATGTGCCAGGTGTTAAGGTATGCGAACGTGTGTCAAGGAGTGTCAACTCAATAAAAGGGAACTCCAAGTTAAAATGCAAAGAAATTAACAGATAAGAGGGTTAATAAGTCAGGACCTTACCTTTTCAAGAGGGGCATGCTAGGCATACCAACACTAGTGCCAATACATGCCAAGGGCCAAATGCTGGTGTGTCTTAAGTGCCAAATCATCCTCTATTACTTCTCTCTTAATTGCGAATAATTGATCTCAAATAAATTTTATCTTAAACCATGGCAAGGCATTCCAGGGAATTCCAACACATGCCAAGAATTGTCAGGTTCCACCAAGTGCCAAGAGCCAATATGTTCCAGGGAGTTATAGGGCATGCTATGGAGTGGATAGGGCATGTCAGGGAGTGAGAAGGTGTGTCAAAGACTGTTAGTGCATGCTAGGGATACATAAGGGAGTGCTAGGTCAAAATGCATAGAAATGAATGAATAAGAGTGTTTTCTAAGGAGTGTCAATGAGTTCCAAGTGTGTCAAGGATTGAGTGTCCTAAGAGAAGTTCAAAATAAGAATGATAAGAGGCTAGTATGTGGTTGCAACAAGGAGTTAGACAAAGCAATTTCAAGAAAAGGGAGACTTAGGGTTGGGCACAACATTGTTTTGTCAATGACTTGGTTGGGTTTTAAAGTTGTAAAAATGCAAGGCTATCTATAAGGGCATGATAGCTATGGAGTGTCAATGTGTGTCAGGGAGTGTTGGGGATTTCCATGGAAACACAAGGGAGAACGGGTTCAAAATGCATGGAAATGAATAGATAAGAATGTGTGATAGGGAGTGTCAATGAGTATTAGGTGTGCTAAGGAGGGAGTGACAAGGTTATATGTTAGGAAGTGTCAAGGCATGTCAGGGAGTGGTGGGGTGTGCTAGGGAGTGCCAAAGCATGCCAAGGAATGTAGGAAATGTTAACATGTGCCACGTAGTGCCAATGGATTGTTAAATGTGCAAATCATGCTATGGCATGTAAAGATGTAAACTATGTTGTTCAATTGTTTTATGGCCATTGTTGGACGTGAGCCTTTACTTAATAACTTGCAACTTGTTAAGTGGGATAAGTTGAAATTGGACATAAGTAGCCTAAGATGAGTTATAGCTAGTTCTTAGGTGAACAAGGAATAGTCTAATTGTAGTAATCGTAACTTGGTCACGCTGTTGTAGTTAATGAAGGACTTGGTTAGGTTCCCAAGTCCCAAAAAAAAGTAAGGGTAGTTGTGAGGGCATGATAGCTAAGGAGTGCTAGGGCATGCCAAGGAATTAAAATTCATGCTAACATATGCGAGACAGAGTCAATGCATAGTGAGGAGTGTTAGGGAGTGCCAGGGCATCACAACGGAGAACTAGGTCAAAATGCATGGAAATGAACGAATGAGAGTGTGTGTCAAGGAGTGTCAACAAATTCTAGGTGTCCCAAGGACGAAGTGTGTGAGGAGAAGTTCATAATAGGACTTGTAGGAGGCAAAAACATGGTTGCGATAAGGGGCTAGACAAAGCAGTTTAAAACAAAGGGAGACTTTGGTTTGGGCACAAAATTGTTTTTCCAATGCCTTGGTTGGGTTCCCAAGCCACAAAAAAATTAAGGTTATCTATGAGGGCATTACAACTATGAAGTGCCAAGGTGTGCTAGGGAATGAAAAGAAGTATTAACACATGCTAGATAGATCCAATGCATGTTAGGCATGCTAAGACATGCCAAGTGCTAAGGCCTTCCAAGATGTTCCAAGCGCTCGGGTGTGGCATGAACACATGTGAGGGAGTGTTTTGTCCAGGTGCTAGGGAAACACAAGGGAGTACTAGTTTCAAATTGATGGAAATGAAGTGTCAATGAGTTTCAAGTGTGCTAAGGAGGGAGTGAAAAGATATGCTAAACAGTTCCAAGGCATGCTAGAGTGGTAGGGAAGCATACAAAGACATCCCAAGTGCCAAGGTGTGCCAATGCATGCTGAGTGTTAGGGAGTGCCAAAGAAACAGAAGTGAGCACTAGGTCAAAATGCATGGAAATGAGGGCATGCCACAAAAATATAAGGGATCACTAGGTCAAAATAATGCATGAAAATGAACGATTAAGAGCTTATGACATGAAGTGTCAGTGAGATCCAAGCGTGCTAAGGAGGGGTTGACAAGGTATGCTAGGCAGTGCTAAGGCATGTTAGAGGTCAGGGAAACATGCCAAGATGTGCCAGGTGCTAGGGTATGTGAATTCATGCCAAGGAGTGTTATGAAGTGCTAGGGAAACACAAGGGAGCACTAGTTTCAAATGCATGTAAATGAATGAATAAGAATGTGTGACAGTGAGTGTTAGTGAGTTCTAGGTGTGCCAAGGAGTGCTAGGGAGTGCTAGGGAAACACAAGGGAGCACTAGGTCATAATGCATGGAAATGAATGAATAATAGTGTGTGATAGGGAGTGTCAATGAGTTACAAGTGTGCTAAGGAGGAGTGACAAGGCATGCTTGGTAGTGTTAAGAAATTCTAGAGTGTTAGGGCAACATGCGACAAAGATGTGCCAATGCGTGCAAGGAAGTGTTAGCTAGGAGTTCCAAGGAAAAAAAAGGAAGAACTACGTCAAAATGCATGTAAATGAACAAATAAGAGTTTGTGATTGGAATTTTCAGTGAGTTCCAGGTGTGCTAAGGAGGGAGTGACAAGGTATGCTAGGCAACGTTAAGGCATGCTAGAGGCAAGGGCAACAATCCAAGATGTTCTAGATGCTAGGGTGTACCAATATGTGCTAAGGAGTATTAAGGAGTGCTAAGGAAACACAAGGGAGAACTAGGTCAAAATGCATGGAAAAGAATGAATAAGAGTTTGCGACCAGGAGTGTAAGTGAGATCTAGGTGTGCTAAGGAGAGAGTGACAAGGCATGATAGGTAGTTCCAAGGAATGCTATAGTGCGAGGGCAACATGCCAAGATGTGTCAGGTGCCAGGGTGTGCCAATGCATGCTAGGGAGTATTAGGGAGTGTTAGGGAAACATAAGGAAGCACTAGGTCAAAATGCATGTAAATGAATGAATAAGAGTGTGTGACAGGGAGTGTCAACAAGTTCTAGGTGTGTTAAGGAGGGAGTGACAAGGTTATATGTTAGGTAGTTCCAAGATATGCTAAACTACTAAGGCATGCCAGGAAGTGCTAGGGTGTTCTAGGGAGTTTCAAATCATGCCAAGGAATGTAGGGGATGCTAACACATGCCACATAGTGCCAAGACATTCTAAGACAGGCCGGGTACTATGACATGTCACGATGTAAAATGTGTTGCTTAGTTGTTTTACAACCATGGTTGGATGTGATGAGCCTTGTCTTGGTAACTTGTTAAGTGGGATGAGTTGAGATTGGAAATGAGTAGACTAAGATGAGTTATAGGTAGTTCTTAGGTGAACAAGGAATATGTTTAATTTCCACAGCACATGAGAATATCATTTTGGTATTAGAATCTTTGATGCAAACACACTCAAGTGCCACAACACATCTAATTTGGAAAAAGAAATCTTCACACATCATGGAATCAACTAGTGCACATGATTTTTCTTTTAAATTTTCAAACCCTTCTTCATTATATTATAAACTATAATAGAACAAGCTAGAGCTCTCATACCAGGGATCGTGGCCTTTTACAATCACATTGATACAAGGAATACAACTAGGGCTTGGTGTTAGTCCTTTGACAACCAATATACCTTGAACAAGACAACACTTGACCTACTTGTTGATGGTGGCCACACACAACCCTTTTAGTCCACGTGTCCTGAACACATTTAGAAGGTCCTCTTGCCTCCCATTCTGCAACTCCTCAATCTACCTCTATCAATGAACTCAACTCCTTTAAGTTACTGACCTCAACTAAAAAAAAATCCCTCTAGTTACCTCCTTTTTCCTTCAAGGTCTGCAACACTTAGGGTATTTGATCAATTGTTCATAACTCTATTTGTGAACACCTATTTGGTCTACCCACTTTTGCCATACTGTTGCTCCAAGATGACAAGTCTAGGGCTATGGAGGTTTCCCTTCTTCTCACTGACTCAATCCTCTACAATACAGTGAACTATGGCTAGTTGCTAGCCCACTTGACTGATACTTTAGTCCTTCAAAGTTTGCACGTCCTTAGGCCCAATACACCTACACTTCTACCAGTCTTGTTGTTCTTAAGAATTAAAAGACTTAGGGCTCTTCTTTGATAGTCACCTAACAACCCTCCAACTGTACTTAGACTGCCATCAATTTACCCAACCACAGTCAATTATTTTATTGATCTAAGGCCCACAACACTACCCTCAACTAGGGCTCCTCAAATATTCCACCTAATAGTGATTTGAGTCCTCTCAAAATCACTATTCTTGTGTACCAATTTCTTTGTTGTCCAATCTATGAACAAATTTGAACTACTCCTCTTATCATCCTTCTAACAATATGTAGATGACTGAATTAGGGTCACAAATCATCCACTAATAGTCCATTTACTAACTATTTATAGGATGCTTCAGATCTCTATCCAAGACTCTATGGAAATTCCACTAAAATCAACTCCTTTTCATGTCAATCCATTCCTCATATGGCACATTTATTTTGCTCAAATTTCTACTCAGGTTCCACCCTTGTTTGGATCTATTATCTCCACACATACTTCTACAAACCATCTTCCAGATCTGTAGTTTATATTGCAGAGATAAACGTCACTCTAAGGGTCATGACCCCTATTCTTATACGCTTATTTGTCACAGTCTTAAGGGAATACCTTATGGACTGAACATGATAGGAATACCTTATGGACTGAATAGTATTTGTTCTAGGTAGTTCCGGGGTGTACTAAAATGTTCCAAATAGTGCCAAGGCATGCTAGGTGCTAAGACATGCTAGGATGTGCAGGGTGCTAGAGTATGCCAATATGCATCAATGAGTTTCAAGGCAACGAAAGGAATAACCAAGCTAAAATGCAAGGAAATGAACACATAAGAGGGTTAATAAGTCGATACTTTATCTTTTTCAAAAGGGGCATGCTAGACACACTAATAATATGTTCCCATACATACCAAGTTCCAACGTGTGCCAAGTGTTAATGTTTGTCAATGAAATATTATGCCAAGGTGTTCCAGGGCATGCTAGGGACTACAGGGCATGCTAACACATGATAGGGGAGTGCTATGCTATGCTACGACATGCTAACATGTGCTTGGGCGTCCTACTTATGGAAAGATGTTTTAGGTACAAAGATGTTCCAAGACATGAGAGGTGCCAAGGAATGTTAGTGTACTATTCCAAAGCATGTTAAGGTGTGCCATGAGTGTTTAGGAGTGCTAGGTCTCTCTCATTAATAGAATTGATAGAGCTTGATTATGTATGAAATAATATAGTTCCTACACACACTAGTGGAACTTTATTTAAAGGAAATTTGCTAGATAATAAACCTAATAGAGATTAATCATGTGTTTACTCATAGGAAAACTATATTCTTATGACTTGAGGGAAATGATACACGTTAATTACTTCTTAACAAACTGACTGACTATTATAATCACTATGACCTTGGACACATAATGAAAAAGACTCCACAACAATGGTCTTAAATCGTTATCTTTTGACAAAAAATATAGTAACAGGTACATAGCGTCATCAAAAAATCATTATAATGATCAATGATGACGAACATTTTTTGACCGTCACCAAAAGTAACCAAAAGGATCATTGGTGAGGGTCAACAAAATATCGTCACTAGAAGTGTCACTGAAGAGAAAATTAGTGATGGGCCTTTAACGACCCTCATCAAAAGTGTCACCAAAGAGAGAATTAGTGACAGTCCTTTAACGACCCTCACCAAAAGTGTCATTGAAAATGGTTTTGGTGACAAACCTTAAAGGACCATCACTATATACACTTACAACAACGACTATTTAAAGACTGTCATCATATGTGACATTGGTGATGGACCTTAAAGGTCTGTCACAGGCATGAGTGTCATCAAAAATTCATCACAGGCCTGAAACGTCATCAAAAACTCATTGGAATGATCAATGATGATGAACATTTATTGACCGTCACCAAAAGTAACAAAAACATCATTAGTGACGGTCAATAAAAGATCGTCACTAGAAGTGTCACCAAAGAGAGAATTAGTGATGGTCCTTTAACGACCCTCACCAAAAGTGTCACCAAAGAGAGAATTAGTGACGGGCCTTTAACGACCCTCACCAAAAGTGTCATTGAAAATGGATTTGGTGACAAAACTTAAAGGACCATCACTATATACACTTACAACAACACTTTTTTAAAGACCGTCACCATATGCGACATTGGTGATGAACCTTAAAGGTTTGTCACAGGCATGACCCTCACCAATGACCTTTTTTCTTGTAGTGGATGGTGGATCATGAGGTGAACTAGTCTTCATGGCTATATGTGTCTTCATTCTGGAATTGTACCAGTTCTTTATCTTTTCGTCCTCGACTTTGGACAATAATGAATACCCCGTATTATGACCAATCCTTTGATAATGTTGCCTAAAAAATTTTTTGGGATCATATCCATGGAAGTATTTGGTGGTGAAGAGTAGGGGATCCAACTCTTTTATCTTGGTTGTTGCTTCCGTGTGACTCTTTAATTCATACAATATGATCCTTAATGGAAAGATATGGCAAGGGTATTTCTTCCTCCTATGAATAATTCTGACAATCCCTTATCCAACTAATTTTCCACTACCTGCATGACCACCTTGTTAGTCACATATCGTAGCATAAGATGAGGGGTTTTTTGACATACAAAGCATTTTGCATATATACCCTTAGGAGACGCAAACTAAACTATGATATCTTGAAGTGAATCCTTCACTTGATCAGTCATGCATGGTAGATTGGTCTCGAATATCATATGAAAAATGACTACAAAGAGGTGTTCGGCCAATCTATCGTATGTGACTTTGAAGATTCCTTCTTATAACCCCTTGCAGTGGAAATAAACTAGGGAGTTCTCTTCAGGAGTCGATTTCCAATATAATTTTGGGAACACATACCATGTGAAAATTCCCCAGGAGAAATGTAGACATGTAAAATTATGGTTCTTTTTTTTCTCGTAAAGATGCTTTGGCCTGCCCCACCTGACGCTGCAATTCATATGATAATATATCTGCTCACTTGAAAGCTCTACCTCATGTCACTGCCAGATTGAGCATATATATCCAATTATCTTGGAACACCTCAGTGTTCTTAAGCCCATATAACTAAAAATATATAGCTATCATGTATTTATAGACATCTCTGAGAATATTTGTTGGATAGACTATAGATGGGCGATGGCAGAACTTGGCAGGCTCTCGAAACCATGATTTCATAACATTTCTTGTGTCGAGGGTAGCCCATCTCATGTAGAAGTTGTCATTTTCATATTCATTGGGCTTTAACATCTTATAATATGTCTCCATATCCTGACCATAATAGACGGGAAGCTAACCACCACTCTCACTACAAAGCTCAAGGTAAGAGTCATCTATATGTGTGATGATCGATTTAGTAGCTTCTGCACATGGGATGACTGGGAATATGCATGTGATCATGTGCATCCTGGACTTATTAATATTGATGTATGCATGCACATCTTCTAAGTCCTTAGAAACTTCTCCTGCATGAATGTGTTCTATATCTTGCTCCATGTGACTCTGTAGTCTTTTCAATGAAGCACTTAGTATTTCATATATGGGAACATTTGGCCTTGTAACTTCCATAGGTTCATCAATGCTTACTTTTGAATGTTCTTTAGAGGCTACTTTATGAGGTGGCAGGTCTCCAATAGATGATGGTAGGGTGACAATACTTGTGGCATGAAAACTTTTTTGTGGAATCACACTCATAACGACAAGATAAACTTAAAACACTTACTATGCAACAATACTTGTAAATTATGTACACAGAGCCCTCACATGTGATTGAACAGGAAAATATTTGAACGATAATGAAAAATAACTTGCATGCATGAGAAAATGGACACGCAACCTAATAGGGAACGCTTTTGAAGCACAAAGGGAACATGCATGGTCATTCGGGGCTTTGTAGTGCACTCATGTGCTCAAGAAAGGGAAAAATATAACCAAGGTGCACTATCACACCCTGAAGGGTCGAAGGGGTTTAAAAATGGGCCTTTCAGTCTTCCCTATGCGCCCATGGACTCAAGGATACAAGGAGGACACACTATCACACTCCGAAGGGATGAAGAATGAGGTAAATAAGGCTCTGGACCTTCACAATGCACCCATGTGCTTAGGCAAAGGAGGGTGCATTGTAGGGTTGAATGAATTATGCTTCGTGCCTTCACGATGCACTGATATGCCCAGGAAGAAACTTGATCAATAAGGGCATAGTGATGGAGCTTCGAGCTCAAGAAGTGTACTCTGTCTATTAGAAGCTCAAAAAAAAGTTTGAATAGTAGAATTCGATGATCAGATGAGGAAGAGAACGATTTGCAAGGCTTAATAATTGTTGTTGCATGCATGGTGGAAGATGGAAGGTTTTAAGAATGTGAAGAGTTTCTGGCATGTGACAGTGGATTAACACTTGCAACATGAATATTCATCGTAAACACTAGCAAACAAACTAAAACACAAGAGGTAGAAGTAAGAAAAGCAAGATTTGGCAGTGAAATCATGCAAAGTAATGAAAATATTGAGCATGCAAACTTACTTGATGTACTGGTTGATGAAGAGATTACTGATTATCCAGTTGTACATGAAATTTAGTTGAAATGATTATGCAAATAATGATTAACTGAGCTTATTTAAAGAAATTAACATGCAAAATTGATTAATGCATGAATACCACTTGTCATCACATGAAAGGATTAGTTAAGAGAAGTTAAGAGGGCTCCTATTTTCTAGGAGTGCACCCTCATGAAACAAGTTAGCACACGAATGCAACTAGACAGGGCACAAGTCTTTGACATAAATGAGTGTGCATAGGTAGGGCACACTTTCTCAACATGAAGGAGTGCACTTAAGGAGGGCACACTCCTCCAGCCTAAAGGAGTACGCTCAACTCAATTGGATGTCTTCGTCAATTTAAAGTGCGCTTTTTCTTTTGCAAGTGATTTTCTTACTCCTTTTTTTTTCTTTTTTTTTTCTGCTTTTGTGTTCGTTTTTAGTATGTTCATGGAGAGAACGCAAGTTTCTAAGTAAAGAAGAACCATGAGTTCACCTAACCATAAAATTACTAACTGAAATACTTCTAATTGTTAAGTGAAAATGCTTGAGAAACATTGAATTAGGAGGATGCAACACTAGGAGAAAACACACAAATAACAAATCAAATGATATGACGTCACAAGGGGGATTGAAACGATTGTTAGTGTAGGCTCCAAAAATATCTAGGAAAAAAAATTTGGAGGGTCGTTGTCGCAACGACAACAGGATGAAACCATATCTTATAATATTGGATATAACATTATTGAAGATATGAAGAAGATCCAGACAAAAATTTCGTTCTGCAATCTTTCCAAAATAGTTGGACAAAGGAATTCAAGACCTTTTCTTCCATGTATTCAAGTGGTAAGGTCCCTATTTCTTTCGAATATACATCCTCTGGTTAGTATGAATCATCAATAAATATTGAATCCATTTTCAATGTTGCAACTGCTAATTTTAGGTCATCAACTCCTCATTTCCTTGTGGACTCTAATGCATCAATAAACATTATGCCTTTGTTAATTTGTAAGAAACTTAATGTTGAACCAGAGAAAACAGATGCAAAAATAATCCAAATCAATATATCTCAAGTCCCAATTATTTGAGATTTGAATAATGTACTTATTAGATTGTCTTCTGACTCAAGAGTGCATCAATTCATAGATATTGTGGACATCAATATCCTTTAATAATATGGGCTCTTTCTAAGCATAGATTGGTCTAGCAAGATCCAAGGATATTTTTCTATATAATGGTCACATTATTAGAGTCAATAGAAAGTTGTACATGAAGTACATGGTCACCAAGATGGAAGCACCTAATGATCCCATCAATTTTTCTCAAGAAGAATTGGAGATTTGTTTCCAGGAATCTAACATCAGTTGTTACCAAGCCATACAATCACCCATCTCATTAGATATGTAGTTGGAACTCCTTCCCTGCCCTCCAGGTAATGGTAATGAACCTTTTACTTTATATTTAAATAGTTTTAGCTTAGATTCTAGTTGTAGTGATATGTGGGATTTATACTATGATGGGTATAAGACTCAAGATGGAGCTGGTGCTAGTTGTATCTTGATGGACCCCCGATAATAATAATAATAATAATAATAATAATAATAATAAATTATAATTTCTTGTAGATTAGAATTTTCTTGTAGATTTGAATTACAGTGTAATAATAACACCATTGTGTATGAGTTGTTTATTCTTGGGATGAATAAATCCATTGACCTCAAGGTGAATGCTTGAACGTAATTGGTGATTCTGAAATCATTACAAGGCAAGTATGCAACACCATCCATTGCTTATCACCACACCTAAAAAATTACCAACAAGAGGTATGTTGGTTTATTTCTTCTTTTAAAGATTTTGGTATTAAATTAGTTCCAAGAATTAACAATGCTACTACTGACACGTTAGCTAACACTACAATGAGGTTTATGCTGCTTAGGGATGAATTCTCTAACAAATTGTTTATAAGTTTTTTGTCTTTGATAACATAACTAGCTTTTGAATTTTTAATGATGATCAATAGATACTAGATTTTATGGCCCACATGGATGTATTTAGGGACACAACAATACATGAAGAAGAACATGATAAGACTTTGTTTGAAGAAGCTGACACACTGAAGGGAAACCCCATGCCCAAAGTTGATGATACTCTTGAGAAGTTGTTCAACTATAGAACTCGTTCTAGGGACCACCAAGCACAAAGAGTCACAGTTCCATGTTGTTGCACAAGAAAGTCAATCTTGGAACGGAGGTTGATCCCAAGTTTATTAATCTTGGTACTTGTTTTTCTCCAGGAGAAAGACAAGCCTTCATTGAGTTGATCAAGAAGTATCAAGATGTATTTGCTTGGATGTATCAAGAGCTAAAAATGTATGACACATGTATTATCCAACATATGATACCCATAAAGTACAGGGTTAAACCATTCCAGCAGAATATAAATAAATTGCATCCAACATTTGAGCCTCTCATATAGAAAGAACTGAAGGAGTTGGATGCATGAATCATTTTCAAAGTCCGACATTCCAATTGGGTCTCCAACTAAGAAAGAATTCATGCGATATTTGTTTGTTCATTCATTTTCAAAACCTTAGCCAGGCATCTGATAAATATAACTATCTTGTCCCCTCCATGGTGTAGATCCTACAGGTGATGTCTAGATATGAAATTTTCTCTTTGCTCAAAGGATTTTTGGGTTACAATAAAATATTGGTTGCTAAGCTAGATAGGTTGAAGACTACTTTTAGAATGAAATGGGGATGTTTCCTTTTAAATGAATGATTGTTGGTCTTGTTGTAGTGTTTTTTGAGCACAAGTGTACCAAAATACACCCCCTTATAAGTGGATTGTTACCTACAAAGGATCTGTTAGGCCCCTATACTACTAGTGTAACCCCTTATTGTTATTAGTATAACCCACTTATTATATTGATGTACCCATGTAGTGCCCATATTGTTACTATTATGCCACATAGAAGCCCACCATTGTTACTGTTGTGCCCTACAATATTATTGTTATGTAGGCTTTGATTGTATTGGGACCACTTAGACTCCTATATATAGAAAGGAGGTATTTTCATTTGTATCATCCAAGAATTGTTCATTTATGTAATGTAAAGGAGGTTGCCCCCTCGAAGAGGCTGAATTCTAAAGCGTTGATCTATCTTTTCTATCTTTTCTTGAGCTGGTTTCATAACATTTGGTATCAGAGCTTTAGATTCTAGGGTTTCGCTGTTCCAAACAGGTCATCGTGGACTTTTCACTATAACTTTTTTTCTATGATGTTTCAAAAGTCTCAAAAAAAACCCATTTGAGAAGAATTGGCGCTGAACCTTGGGTCCGAATTTCAGATCTTTTTGCGCGATATTTTCGGAGATATGATCTGCGGAAGTTGGTCTTTTTTCAGACTCCTGAATTACACTCAAAACAGGTGACCTGGGGAAAATCGTCATAACTTTCTTTCTGAGCATCGGATTGAAATTTAGTAACAAGGTACAGAAAGAGGACGGACTGTAGTTTCTTTTTATATATTTTTCAGAGTCAAAGGTTGAAACAGTGACACGTGGCACTTCATACAAGTTCGCTCTACTGAACTAGTCTATAATCAGGTCACTGCGGGAGATTGTGCATAACTTTTTCTTGGAGAATCCAATTTGGATCAGACTTGTGGCATTGGAAAGAGGACACAGAGGGCTACTACAGGTCACAATTTCAGAACTTAAAGATCCGAAAGTACAGAGTTACAGTCGTTTCAAGGTAGAGCTCCTAAAATCAAGAAAAAGCAAGATGAGGAAGTTTGATGGCAAGGATCCGGTAAATTGGATACTTCAGATGGAGCAATATTTTGATATACATGGTGTACAACTGTTACAAAAGGTATGTATTGCATCTTCATATTTAGAACCAGATCAATTTTTATGGTACAAAGGGCTTTGTTCTCGTAAAAAACTTGTTACGTGGTCAATTTTCACGGAGGAAATGATAGCACATTATGAGGATATAAAGAGCAACACCTTCTTTAGAGCAACACCACAACAATTGGAAAGAGTAAAAGGGCTTTGTGACATAATGGAAAGAAAAATTATGGAAACCAGGAAGCACACCCCTCACAACTATAAAGATGGAAGTGTTATTTCTCCCAACCTTCCACAACCTACAAGGGTTACACCACAACAATTGGAAGAAAAAAGAGAAAAAGGGCTTTGTTACAATTGTGATAGCAAATGCACTAAAGGTCATAGGTGTGCTGAGAAGAAATTATTTTACATAGAATATGAAGAGGAGGAAGAAAAGGATCAAGAAACATCAAAAGAAGAGGATATACGTCAGGACACCACCCCAGAGAAAAAAGAAATGAATCAGACCATATCTTGTAAAGCATTGGCAAGAATTACCACTCCTCAAACTCTCAAGATAGAAGGACATATCAAGAAGAAAAAGGTGCAAGAAGTGAAAGATCACATCGAGAAAGAAGAAATGAATCCAACCATATCTTGTAATTCAATGGATGAAATTACCACTCCTCAAACTATCAAGATAGAAGGACACATCAAGAAGAAAAATGTTCAAGAAGTGAAAGATCACATCGAGCATCAAGAAATGAATCTGACCATATCTTGTAAAGGACTGGAAGAAATTACCACTCCTCAAAAGATAGAAGGACATATCAAGAAGAAAAAGGTTCAAGTAGAGAAAGATCATATCGAGCATCAACAGCAAGTTCTCCAACTTTTAAAGGATAACGCCACTTCGGTGCAAAATCAAATGAAACAACAGGTAGATCAACATCGTAGTAAAAAATGTTTTGATGTGAGTGATTGGGTATTTTTACTGCTACATCTCAAGCAAGCTATCTATGAGAAGGAAATGTTGGCAATACTACATGCACTTAAAAAATGGCGACATTACCGAATGGGAAGACGCTTCAAGGATGAGGATGTGGAAGCATTGTTTTGTGCTATTTATATTATCCAACCAAATTGGATAAACGAAGCAACAGATGAATGGAAGAAGAACGAAGAAGTATGGCCACTTATTCAAAAGTTGCAAAAGATCCCAATTCAAGCAATATTGCCAGAAATTGAAGAGGAAGGAAAATTCATATTGGAACCTGGAGCAGTCACAGAAACAAGAACCCGACAGCTACAAAATCGATCAATTTCAGAGTATCTCATCAAGTGGAAGAACTTACCAGCTGAATATTCCACATGGGAGGACAAGAATTTTATATAGAAGCATCAAGAACTACTCAAGCGTTGAGGACAACGCTTTTTGAAGGAGAGGGGCATGTTAGGCCCCTATACTACTAGTGTAACCCCTTATTGTTATTAGTATAACCCACTTATTATATTGATGTACCCATGTAGTGCCCATATTGTTACTATTATGCCACATAGAAGCCCACCATTGTTACTGTTGTGCCCTACAATATTATTGTTATGTAGGCTTTGATTGTATTGGGACCACTTAGACTCCTATATATAGAAAGGAGGTATTTTCATTTGTATCATCCAAGAATTGTTCATTTATGTAATGTAAAGGAGGTTGCCCCCTCGAAGAGGCTGAATTCTAAAGCGTTGATCTATCTTTTCTATCTTTTCTTGAGCTGGTTTCATAACAGGATCACAGTCAAAATTGGTGCGGTTAGTGGACATAATTAAATAAACCAACATTGTAGATAGTGGAAACAACACATACATAAACATAAAATTTAAAAAAGAAGTAAATAAACAAAATAATGCTCAAATGGAGAAAACACATCAATAATATATGGAAAAATATCCCTTTATTGATTGTTGGTGGTAGAGGTTGAATACAATTAGAATCTCAGACACTTGAAGAGAATTCTTTGAGCTATGGAGCTCAAAAATCCTCAGCAAGGGGGTTTCTTTCCTCAATCTCTTTGCAAGTTTCTCCTCTCTCTCAAATAAGTGTGAAGACTCTCCAAGGGTGGATTCCTCTTCACTCACTAAGATGTTGGGTTGCTTAAAAACAATTTGGCCAACATGCTAGTGCTCTTCACTTCCTTGGCTTCAACAATGCAATGGTGGTTTTCTCAAACAACAATTTGGCCAGCATAACAATGTCTCATGCTTTGGTTCTCCCATGGCCTATTTATATAGAGTTTTTTGAATCCTTCTTCCCTCTCTTGGTACATGTATGATAAAGACACAAGAGTAGGACAAGAGGATTCCATTGAGGTCTACATATCTCCAAGGTGACTCGAATTCAGATGTACTAGACCGGTCTCATGTTATAAATTCAGCCCCAAATGTGAAAAGTGGTCCTAGATCGCTGAGTCACCCTCCTCTGCTACCACATGGATTTTGGAGGTTATTCCATGCGTGTGTTTCTATTGAATAAATATATGCATGGCATTAATTTATTTTCCTTTATAAACTTTGGACCTTATGAGAACTTTGATTTTTTAAACTTCATTATGTATTCGGTTGGAAAATTGTCCACATATGCATTCTGATGGACACTTTTAATGTCTTCTGGATTGTACTACAGGTGTATGAATTTTCGGTGTTAACAGTTTCCCCATAATTTATGAGATTACAAGCAAACGTATAGCCGAAATACATCATG
Organism: Pinus tabuliformis; assembly: GCA_031772625.1. Lineage (NCBI taxonomy): Eukaryota > Viridiplantae > Streptophyta > Pinopsida > Pinales > Pinaceae > Pinus > Pinus tabuliformis. The sequence continues at coordinate 358,485,972 of CM062820.1, read as the reverse complement.
TTTTCATTTCTTTTGGAGAGTCTAATCAACTTTTCGAGAGAGAGGATGGCGTGTTGTAGAGCTGAGTAGAGAAAAACCCCTTGACTAAGTGTCAATGATACCCATTCTCTGGTGAAATCCTATAAAAATGGTATGTCTATACGAGGTGGGCATGTCCCATGCTCGTTATGATGGTTAGTCGGAATTAATTACAATCAGACAAAGTCCAATCAATGTGGTGGTTGTTGACATGTTGATAGCTGACGATGATAATTGCTGACACCCTCAAGGGTGCTTTATGGTCAAATGGGAGAAATATGGTTCCCCCATGCATAACCTATGTGAAGCACTATTGATGGGTGTTGTGGTATGCATAGGTCTTCGGCTGTGGGTACCTCCCCCATATCATAATGTAAGCACTGATGAATGAGGTGCTTAATGATGCAGGTGTCTTTGACGAAATGAAGGAACTGCAACAGTAACAAAGTATGAAACCACTTTGACATAAATGCCTGAGTTGATGTCGAATGTCAAGGGGAATGATGAAATCACTGGGAAATAATGGTTCCCAATGTGCCACTCGAGGATATCCCTGTTGAGGGGGGGGGGGGTATCCAAGGTACTACCTCTTTCTTGGAATACATTTATTGAAGTTGACACGGAAGGGGTGCCAACCACCTAACATGGTGATTTGGGAAAATCAATGTGAGATATGAACATATTGTAATAACTTGGGTCAAATGGGCATGATAGTGAGATCTACCGATATCGGAGGATACAAATAGCTATACTGATGTCAGAGTTTTGATATGCAAATGGCGACGGTCCAAACATATTTTTTGATGATCCTGGAGTCAGTAGGATTTCCACGATCGATGTAAGTTATTTTTGACAGACATGTAAAATCGGGGGTGATTTGTTGGTGAGCTGTGACTAGAGGTGATTATATATTGCCAACGAATGAAGGCCATGAATTGGAAAAATCAAATGTGGATGGGATATTTTCTTTTTTTTTGAAAAAATAAATCTTTTTACACTTGCCAAAAGAATAGGGGATGATTTGGATGTACATACCTGCAGATGGGTGCCACATGATGGCTGTAGTCTTTGTAAAGGTGTGGTGTATCTATTGAGGGTGGGGGTCCCATTGGTTAGTCTCCGTGTTGGGTGGGTAAGGCAGATGATGTGATAGAAATGAGCTATGCGATATGGATGAATGATAGACCAAATTTAGGATGCAAAGGTGCATCTGTTTAGTGTTGTGATAGGGCCCGAGAACTGGTGTGTATGCGTAGTGAATGTAGCATAATGAGGCTAAAATTTTAGATATGCATGTGAGATGGTTCCCAAGCCGGCGTGAGCGGTTATGGCTCCTTTAGTGAAGAGGGGTCTACCATGATTAAGGGAGCCATGAAGGGGGAGTTTTATCGACCAACGTGAATGTTTAACATATACAAGGGTGAGATGGTGATCAACATGGTCAAGATATTGGACCTTATGGTGCATTTTGTAGAAATGATGTTAGAATATGAAAAGATTTAGGATGAATCTTATCATGCTGAGTGGAGAATGATACCTGCTCTTGTTATTTTCTTTTCGGGCTGTTGGTTGACGTCGACCATGTGTGATGTTCTTGCAATGGATACAACCAAAACCCGGAGTGAAAGCACTGTTGAATACATACATATAAATGGATGGTATCGACTTAAAGAGCTGGAGAAGTACCTTACATGTCTGAAAGGCCAAAAAATGATTTTTTTGCATTTACCAGAATTGGAGGATTCCATGATGAAGATGCGGTGGGACTGATCTTCACATCTCTTCTGGTTTTGTCAATGGATATCCTAGGATTATGTTATGTACCCAAAGATATGATGAAAAGGGTGATAGATAGCACAAAGGGGCCCAAATATCACTCATTTTAATTGTTGAGTTGTGGTGTTCAGAGAGATTTCTTGGAGCCTTTCTTGTCGTTGCAGTCATCCTGAGTACCCGGGATTCGTGTGGAGAGAGACATGTAATAGTTTGAGCCTTAGATTTTGTAAAATTAGGTTTTTTAGGTTAGGTAGACCATATAGGGGTCCCCTGTATGACCGTTTTTAGGGCAACTAAGTTGACCACACAAGCGACTCATCCTAAGTAGCACAGTCTTCACGCGAAACAAGAATTTCACGCGAAGACTCCGCTCATAAATGACACTCAGACGTGCATTCTATGTGCCTAATTTTTGGATTTTCGTAGAAAACCATTTTGAGGTTCATCATGCATTTCTTCATTTTTTGTGCGGCGTGTGTGTGCCTGTTCAAAATACAGGGGCATGCACCATGAACTTTTTTGGAAGAAAAGTGCACGCACAGTGCATCTGTTTAGGAAATAGGCGCGTGATTGAGGAAAATGACTGATTTTTCCTTTTTTTGTTTTTATGAGGACCTAAGGGCTCCACTTTTTTACATGTGGTATCTTGGGTGACATGATGATTTGGTGGGAGAGAGACTAGGTGACTCTCCGAACCATTGTGCCACAGAATCTCACAACGAGCTAGCAATTAGCACAATGGGGGTTACTGAAGTTTCTTTAGAACCCTGTGATGAGGTCGCAAGACAGTTTCCTGCAATTTTGGTGAGATGCTGGGATGTGGACCATCATATGATGGTCATACAGCTTACAAACCTCTCGATATTGGTGTAGCCCAATATCTACTTTGCAATAGGTTTGATGTTGCAAGGGGAGGTTCTTCCTTATCCACTGCCAGCTAGGCATGTTGATATCTATGTGTGGGCTAAGGATGAGGGTCATTATGGCCCTAACCCTTATGTTGAGTGTTGCATTAGGATTTCAGCAGTGCTGGACTTAGCTGAGTGAGTAGCGCTAGCTATGATTGTCAAACTGGTGGGGTCAGTGTCCCCCAATTGATGTTCGAGGCCACACATAACAATTTTATAGTGGCTACAAGAAGGAAAATTATTTGAATGGGGGAGACTTTTGCATCAGGGTTTGTTGTCCCAGCTTACATAGGTTCAACGTGGGATGCTGAAACTTTTTTTTGTGGGAGTGTGCTTTGCAGTATACTCTATGAGAGAGTGGCCATGCTTCCCCCAGTCATTGCATTATTGGAGGGACCTGCTCGAGACCCTCGCATGTGCCATTGGGGAGGGGCGATGTCGAGAGAGGGTGGTGGAGCGGTGGGGCATTACTGGAATGCCACGGTCGAGGGTTGGTTTGACTCCAACCCTCAACTGATCCTAGAGTTTTTGTACCATGGAGTTGACATCCGAAAGATCCGAATATTGGGCTTCCTCAAGGTGTCACCTAGGGACCAACAAGTATATTTTTTGTTTCTGCATTCGTATACATATGTGTATTTTCGTCTATTTATGGTTTTGAATTTATGATAATGTTGACACTATGCTTTATTTACTTGCAGATACGGGGATGCGAGGACATCCACTGGCCTATCTAGTAGGCCACGATCCGAGGAACTTGGGTGTTGGAGGGGTTTCCCCTAGTCCATAGAGACCAAGGGTGGTGAGTTCACTGATTTTTCCTCGACGTGGTGTAGAGTGCCCAACGTAGTGGTGCAGGTTTGAGATTGGTGGGTTGTCTAGAGCTACAGATGAGGATGTAGATAGGTTTCTCGCGTGTGCAGAGGATACAGGGGTGCAGTTAGAAACTGCTAAGGTGGAGTTACGAGGTTATCATGACACCTAGGAGCAGGTAGAGTCCCTGACGAGAGGGTTTCCTATCGATGGATGGGCTAGATTGGCTGATATCATTACTGAGATGAAGATTTCCTTGGTGTGAGTGCACTAGCCAATTTTGCATCATATTGCTATGCTGATGGCTACAAATGGTCAGATTTTGGCTCCAGATGTAGATATTGGGCCACGTGAGTCCTAGATAGATTTGATGATTTTTTGTTTTTTGATGAGATGATGTATGTACTAGGGAAAGTTCCCATTTATGAGGATTCTCCCTTGTCTTTTATTGACTTATTTTTCCTAGTCGTGGGCTAGTGATTTGTACTCATATATTTTTTGATGTATTTAGACAAGATCATTTTTTGGTGGCTCTCATGATGTGATCCATGCGTCTATACTTTTGGTGTATTTTTGCATATATATTCTTTTAGATGTATCTTATGTTGATGTTTTTATGTATCTTGATGGTTATATATATACGATGCATGCTAGTCTAGGATTTGATTAGTGATGTGATCAGCTATATGACTTTTATCTCTTGGTATATGTGTAAATGTAACATGATCAAAATATCTAGCTAACCTTAGTGCATGCAGGTATTTCTGAAAAATACATGGATCATAGATTTGAAATGTCTTGTTTAATTGCGATACTACGAGTTGGGAATCAAGGAAGACATGCAAGAGATAGATACCTAGATGGTGGGCATCAGCCATGAGGCCTATGACGACATCATAGCTTTATTGTTGGTGGCTGACCCGATACAAAATCCACTAAAGAGACGAGGTGTCTGGTTAGGACCCATGCTGCAACAACAAGATTTTGCAACCATCGAGAAGCACTGTCAGTGAACCCATGGTGATAAGTTAGCGAAAGATCCATCTGCTTACATGCGATGAGAGAATGATTTTTAGAATAAATCCATGATGAGGTGATCATCATAAGAAATAAGTCATTGTACACACATATTTACTCTAGCATTTTATGGATGAAATTTTTTGAGGTAGAGACCATTGACGGGGTTTTTTAGGAAATTTCCATCGAGATCTGATAGTATGTATGCCCCCTTGTGGAGGAAATTCTTGATGATGTATGGGCCCTTCCAAAGAGTTTCTAGCTTCCCAAGTCCTGATGCTTCCTGGGAAACATCGTAGCGGAGGATTGACCCCCCCGTTGAATGTTCAGGGGGTGATGTGTGATCGAACTGACATTTATCCTATTTTGTGGGATTCATTATTTTAAAGGGATTCGCGTCAAAATTCATCGACGAGGTCAAGATGTACCAACCTTTGTTCCAAAGTTCATGTTAGCTAAAATCTCAATGGCTGAGTGCAAAGTGGGGATCTCACACTCGATGGGAAGCACTGCTTCTATACCTTATACAAGTTGGAAGGGTGTAAACACTATGGATGCTTTGACAATTGTGCGGTATGACCATAAGGCAGAGAACACCATGTGGTGCCAATTGGTTTTGTGAGTGTTCACCATACACTATAACATGATTTTGAGGACTTTGTTGATGGCTTCTACTTGCCCATTGGACTGGGGGTAGTACGGTGATGCAAACTCATGAGAGAAACCAAGATGTTGGGACAGTTCTTGAAAGATTTCATTTTCAAAATGTTTACCATGATCTGACACCAACTCCTTGGGAACACCAAACCACATTATTACATGGTTGAATAAAAATCATGTAGTGATTTCAACGGTATTATTATATGTGGGCATTGCTTCTGCTAATTTAGTAAAATAGTCCACAGCATCCACTATGTATTTATGGTTGCTGGATGATGGGGGGTTACAGGTTATGAATCGATGCCCCATTTACAGAAGGGGTCAGACACTATAATTGGAAGTAAGGCAGCAGGTGGTTCTTGTGCCTTGCGAGCGATTCGTTGGCATCGCTCACATCATTTGACTGCTTGTATGAAATCATGGAATAGGGTTGGCCAAAAATAACCATTGCGAAAGATTTTTTGGGCAGTGGACATCCCTGATAGATGACCACCACATTCACCACTATGATATTCATTTAAGGCTTGCTCAGTTTGATGGTGATCGAGGCATCGATGTAGGATGGTGTCGATGCCTCATCAGTAGAGGACATCCCCTAATAGGAGGTATCAGGTGGCTTGCTAGCGTATGCGTCTCCGATTGTCATGCATAAGTTGCGGTTTAAAATTTTGAGTTGGTAAAAAGAGGAGGATATCATTGTACTAGGGGTCACTTGTGGACACCAAAAATAGATGTTCGTCAAGGAGGGCCTCATTGATGAGAGAGCCTCGAGTCTCTGTTGTAAGTTTTGTGATGAATTCAGCAAGAATAAGTGCTTTTTTATTCTTGGGGGTGTTAAACTGAAGGTTAAACTCTTGTAGAATAACCATCCACCTAGAATATTTGTGGTTTAGCATATAGTGAGTGAGTAGGTACCTCATGGGGTTAATGGTTTCTATCACCATCGTGGTTAGAAGGATGATATAGTGTTGAAGTTTTTATACAAAATGTACAAGGGCTAAGGCCTTTTTTCTTCAAGTTCATACTTCAGTGTAGGCCCGAATAAGTTCTTGTTAATGTAATAAATTACATGATCGTTATTGTTTGGTCCATCTTGGACTAATACCCCTGCAATGGATACTTCTGATGCAAACATGTACAAAGTATAGTCTTTGTTATGATCAGGGGGACTAATCAATGGTGCTTGAGATAATGTATCTTCCAATGCATTGAATGATTTTTGGGCTTGATCATCCCATTGGAAGGGGATGTCTTAACGAAGGAGGCATAGGAAACCTTGCACGCAAGTGGTGTAATCAGGTACAAAGTGGCGTAAGAAGTTGGCCTTACTGTGCAAACTTTGTAATTTATTCAAGGATTTTGGTGGAGGTGCCTCTTTAATGGTTTGGACCTTAAGGAGGTCCACTCTAATCCCTTGTTGGGAAACAATGAACCCAAAATTCTTCCAGGATTGATGCAAAATACACACTTGAAGGGGTTCAAGCATAGTTATACTGCCGACATCTCTGAAATACTAGGCAGAGGTCCTCTAAATGGTTGGTGTGTTTTTCAGAACACACTGTGAGATCATATAGATATGCAAGGATGATATGAGCTAAGTCATGGAAGATGTAGTTCATGGCCCGTTGGAAAGTGGCACCAACATTTTTAAGACCAAAAGGCATGACTTAGTATGCAAATTTCCACAAGGGGGTGGTGAATGCCATTTTATACTGATCCATGTGACGAATCTGAATTTGGTTGTACCCAGAGAACCCATCCATGAACGATAAGGCCTCATGGTTGGTGCAAGCATCGAAAAATTGATCGATGAATGGTGTTGGGTAATTATATTTAACGCATGCTTTGTTTAGATCCCTAAAATCAGTACAAAAATGAATGGTGTTTTGTTTCTTTATGAAAAGTACAGGATTAGAAACCCAAGATGTGTAAGAAATTGGCTAGATAAATCCATCTTTGTGAAGTTTATCAATTTCTTATTTAATTGCTACTGCCTTTGATGGATGCAATTGATGTTGTTTTTATAGGACGGGGTGGGCATCTGACCATGTTTCAATATGATGTTCCACTATGGTGGGACTAAGGCCCGACATCTCAGAGTAGTCCCACACAAAAATATCCCTATATTCTTGGAATAGGAATGTATATGCGATTTTTTGTTTGGGGGAGCATGTTTCCCCTAGGGAGATCTCTTTGGTTTTGCCAGGTTTATTTGAAATATTCACCTTTATGATGGGTGCAATATTGGACATGTTCCCTTCCTTGAATAAATCTGGTGTTGGGATGGGATTTTTGAACCAATCTACTTTTCCTAGCAGGAGAAAGTCTTTTGATTCAATGGCGTAGAAGTCATGGGTTTGTGCACTGCTGGGAACAAATGTTTTTTCGAGTAGAAAAATGACCGACGGTGCATAGCATCCCAAGGATATTCAGTTTTTTTCATGCTTCAAGAATATCTTTTTCTGAATGAAAAATATTATTCAGAGTTGACTTGGGGTGTGCTAGGTCTTGAAACTGAGATGTGGTCTTGGTTGTGCTGGTGGATAAGCAAGAATATGATTCATTGCTTGAGGTCGTAGAACCTAGAGAAGTTGACAAAGTGAAAATTGGGTGGTTCTGCATTGTTCGAGTTGGCACCACCATGGGGTAGATTTTGCGGTCTCGACACCAAAAAATGATGAGCAAACAATTCAGATCATGGTTCCTATAGATGAGGAAATAAATTGTATATGGTGTTGCATGTCATCAACATTGGGTGGTGGCAGAATCTCAATTATGGGTGACTGTGACTGTTTGAGAGGAAGCTCTTATGTTCTTGTTGGTGTACAGGGGGCAGGAAAGGCTTCTTCCATAGGATGTTGGTTTTGAATCCTAAGATGTTGAAATGTATGTAACATGGGGCATGCCTCATTGCTATGAGTAGTATCAGTACAGATTCTACATCCCTGCCTCATAGTCAAGGTGTTGATGCCTGGCTACCATATAGAAAGTCTTATCTATATTGGTGGTGGTGAGGGGGAATAAGATGACATGGGCCTTTCTTTGTTGTTGGTTGTTGTTTCTCTTAAAATACGCATAGAATGGACCTGGATGCTTCATTCCTGGTAGGTGGTGAATGATGTGGTGGTTTGATCTATACTCCACGCAAATCTAAATTCGCCGTGATAAATTGCTGCATGAAACCTAACAATGGACAGAATTGAGAAAGATGGGTACAATGTCACACTATTGATTTGGGGTAGCATCAGATGTGATCTAGCCACGAAAATTGGTGGAGAGGCTAAAGAACATAAGATCTCGAAGATCCATAAATGGTTTGGGCTGAATCTAATAAGTTTGGGAGATATTAAAATGATTAATATTTTTAATGGAGTTCATAAGTCTAAACTTAGGGAAAATAAAATATTAATGGGAATTAATATAAAACTAGGTTAAAATGATCCAAAAGTCATGGATCAAGCCAAATATAATATTAGACATTGATTAGAGATTTAATCTTGGACGTTGATGGACCAATGAGAAAAGTATAAGAGGAGGCTTGAGGGTCAGTTGGAGAACACACCGAGAGAGATCAAGAACTCGATTTTCTGGGGCAAGGTTTGTTGAGGAAATTGAGCGAGTGATAAGAGTTGTAGCTGAGGGGCAGTGAATACATAGTAGAGAGGCAAAGTTAGTACAGGGAGGATCAGCGCATAAGCTAAGAGAGGTTAACACAAAGCCAGCTAGAGGCAGTCAGAGGCCACGCAGAGGCAGCCAGGAGCTGCGTAGAGCCAGAGAGGGATAGCGTGTGACACAAAAAGGCTCCATAAGCTGATGCAGAGCCCCAAGAGGCTGACGTTGGGCCAAATAGGCTAACGTTGGGTTGACACTAGGCCAGTGAGGTTGATGCAAGCCATAGAGGCAGCACTGGGAGATTTTCGTGGGATAGATTGGAGCTGGAGAGCTGGATATGGTGACGCAGTCCCTATTAGGGTGACACAGAGTAGCAGAAGCTATATTGTTGCTACGGGATCGTTCATCCAGTGATTTAGTGAGAATATTTGTCTCCGACTGAGAGGTACTACTATCAAGGGCATTCTCTATTGGATGAGCCATTTTTGGCACCCAGGTTGTATTTTGAAACTTCATAATAATAAAACCCTTTGAATAGTTGCATTGTTTTCCCACATTGGGTTTTCCCAGGGACATTAGTCCAAAAAAAATGGTGTCACTTATGTTCTTCTTTACTTTCAGTTGATGATTTGTATGTGTTGATATTGTACTTATATTTATTTTCAGTATTTACATGGTAAATAACTTGTTAAGTAACTGAACAAGTAAGAAGAAATAAATCAAATAGTATAGGAAGAATTTATAATGGTTAGACTTAGAAATTCCAACATGGTATCAGAGGGAGGTTGCAAATCACAAGATAATTAAAGGCATCAGCCGAGCAGAGAAGTAGAAGAAAAAATAGTTGTCCTGAGTGACAAAAGTTGTTCCTAGTAGTAAGCAGCAAGGAAGGGGTAACACAGAGAGCCTGCGTCATCAGTTCGAGCTAGGAGGAGGATCAGTACTGAGGCAGAGAGGAGCAGACCTGACCTATGCAGTGCCTGGTCATCTTTCTCTATCAAGAAGGATCGACACTGTGGCCAAGAGGTGTAGATTTTAGCAGTACTGGGATTGCGCAGAGCTTAGAGGCTCTAACCTTCAGATTGTGGGGGCATAGGAGGTTGTGGGTAAGTTGCATAGCGAAGCTGGTGGGGTACTTTGGTAAGAACATTACCTAACAGGGCAAGACCAAGGAGGAGGGAGTTGCTACTAAGGATTTCTAGCCAAGAAATCAAGATTAGTGGTGCAATTGCACAAACGACCATAGTGGGTCATATCAACATTGGCAGAGAGATTTCCAGAAGGGAAATTGAGGCTTAGAGGGAGTCAAACCGAAAAATTCTAGATGGGAAAACAATGTAAACTTTGAAACGGAAACTGATACTGTTACCCGTTTCGTAGAGATAGCAAAAAAGTGACCTGATTTTGAAAGGAGGTGATGCAGAACACACATGTTTTTTTTAGAGCATAGTTTTTGGCACTTTAATTTTTTTTATGTACATTACGTTTTAGAATGGTAGTGATTTTCACGTTGATTTTAAAAAGTGGGTATTCTGCATCAAACCCTTTTTTTAAAAGACCTATTTTTGACTTTAAATTTTCTAATGTATGAAATGTAAATAATTATTTTGTAAATTTAATAATTTTTGAAGTGGTCATTTTTTTCATATTTTTTTGTTTTTTATTTTAATTTTATTTTTTTTGTAGTGAGGCTTTTATTGTTTTGCAGTTTTAAATTAGAAGGTCGATATTTTGAATTTTCGATATTCTACATATTTATACATCCTTAATTAATTTTTCAATCCACATGAAATAATTGTTTCTAAAAAAACAATATTTTTTAAAATGGACATAAAATTAACCATTTTTAACATAAATATAACTAAAAAACTACACGTTTTGATAATTTTTTAACTAGAATTGACATGTCAAAATCACAATTTTTATACGAAAATTTTAACTAAAAATGGTTAAATAATAGTTTTTTTTTTATGAATTTCATGTCAAAAAAATAATAATAATCACTTTTTTTTTTCAAAAAATAATGATTAACTTAAAAATTAATGTGAAAATCACATCTTACAAATATTGAATGCATAACAACCTTAATTGAGTGTTTATTCTTCTCATAAAATGTCAAAGTCAAAACATTGCAAAGCTTGATTTCCAAGCATAACTTAAATTTAATCAACAATGTCATGTAATCCAAACTCTTCGTCCTCTAGGGTTTCATCATTGTCTTCTTCCACAATATTTTCTGCTTCCTTTTACTCATTTTCCTCTTCTAATGGATCTTTGATGTCTTTGAATCTCCCAATATGTCTTTCCAAACATTCCATGTAATGGTGGTTGGGGTTCCTTTGCCTTTTTTTCCACACGTGATTCACTAAAGTCCCCTTTCTTCAACCCAATTTCTTGCATTGCATCTGGAAGAAATTGAAGAGCATTAATTCTTTGCTGAATGAAATTGCACTGTATTGGATCTTTTTCAATTGCAATGCAATTTCTTCCTTTTTGAAGGCAACATGCTAGTGTTGTACCTAATTATCAAGCACAAAAGAAATAATGAAGTAAATTAGTACAATGACATATAAATTAATAAATAACATATTGAAATTCAATTCCATATAATAAAACTTACTTGAGCCAGAAAATAAATCCAAAACCCAATCTCCTTCATTTGACTGTCGCAAAGACATGGCTAAATTGAGCTCCTAAATAACATTGGGTTACATTGTTTAAGTGCTCAAACGGCTCAATCGAGCGCTTAAAAAGGGCTCAATTGAGCAATCATTTTTTCCACCCAAACGTGCCATCTCTTGCCAAAAAGTGTAACCCAGCTCCATGCTTTCACCCTTATAGATTATGAATTTCTAACAATCTATATCCTAATTATTATTATTATCCAATTTTAAGGTCATAGCCAAGCTAGACACCAAATTGGTGTATGAAACCCCCTTGTTTGTGGGACAAGAGACCCACCTCCACGCAACGATTTGATTATTGTCTACGAAGGCATACCTACTCTAACCCCTTCTGGTTTTTGAACCTATGACCTCTTAGGAGGAAACACATGCTCTTAACCATTAGGCACTTGACCTGAGATGCCTCATGTTTAACTCTAATGTTATAGGAGCATTTTCTCAAGAACTCTATCCAATAATTGGACCTCACACACTCTATTGACCTCTAATTTCAATTCTATGGCATTTCAAAGTTTACCCTCCAAAACTCATTTAAGGCCATAAATCACACTTAATATTGGTTTACTATATTTGTGAAATTTCTAATTATTTATAACTAACCATTTAGTTTGGGTTGTTGTTTCTAAAGGGGTATGGCCCAAAGCTTAATTATGTCCAATGTCACTTCATAATCTAATGATATGTAAGAAAGATCTCTTCCACTTGAATTAATAAGACACTAGAAACCTCACATACTCAAAACAAACCTATTGAAAACCAATTTGATTCAATAGACCTAATCAAAACAAACATACAAGAGAATGTAAAAATGAACATTTTATCATGAAAGGCTGAAATGTTTAGAAATTTTCTTGAATAACTATTTCAAATACCATTTAAGAAAAGATGGTAATGCAAGCACATAGAACCAATAAATAAGATTTCAAAGATGCAAGAGAATGTTATTGCCTAGGGGACAAATCTCTAGTCTCTCTACAAACAAGCTACACCAAAACCATAAAAAAAACTAAGCAAGTTATTAAACCTTCCTAATTTTAGTTTATTAAGCATAGGTCACTATGTGTTAAATATCATAGTCTAAAAATAAAATAAGTAACTTGCACCTCAAACTTACATTGAAAAGAAACATTAATACAAATGATCCAATTTCAATTGAGAACAATAGTTTATTATAAGGAAAACAAAAAGAACAAACCCTTCTAATTCTAATTGAAACAAAGAGAAAATTTCAATATAAAAAACTCAACACCCATATCTAGATACATTATCACCACATCTCTTTGACTACAAATCAAGCACTGAAGAAAATTTTTAATATAAAAACCCGAGCACCCATATATAGATACATCAACACCCCATATTTTTGAGTAAAAATCAAGCACTCCTCTTTGTACACTAAAAAGGAGGGATGAATCAATCTATCTTGGTTTATGAGGAGCAATGAAAGGAATTTTTTTTATGATCTTCTAGTTTAGATCGACTAAATAAAAAGGTCTAATAACTAATCATTTAGTTTGGGTTGTTGTTTTTAAAAGGGTATGGCCCAAAGCTTAATTATGTCCAATGTCACTTCATAATCTAATGATATGTAAGAAAGATCTCTTCCACTTGAATTAATAAGACACTAGAAACCTCACATACTCAAAACAAACCTATTGAAAACCAATTTGATTCAATAGACCTAATAAAAACAAACATACAAGAGAATGTAAAAATGAACATTTTATCATGAAAGGCTGAAGTGTTTATAAATTTTCTTGAATAACTATTTCAAATACCATTTTAAGAAAACATTTTCATTGATGCTGCTCTGTGCAAACGATTGACGGAATATTAAACTAATTTTTGTTGTTGTTGCTGCAGTAGTAGCTTTAATGGCTTTGGGCAAAGAGGTAGGAGGTCGAGGCACATACTGAATCAAACGGGGAAAATTGAGAATAGCAGAGTTCCCGTTCAGAGCAAAAGCTACATGTAATCAACAATTCAGTATTATATAATGGGGAGATATGTTGCTTTGCTTCATATATTCAACATTTGTCATGCAATGTGATGTGAACTGTGTTCAGTGGGTTCACTTGAAGAAGCCGTACACAATATCATTACATTTTCATGGTGACACTTTATGTTGATCATTTAATCAATATTGGGAGTAGTGTTGAACTTTCTCTCTTACCTTTCTTTTGAGTAGTGTTAACCTTTCTCTATTACATTTCATAGATGGATGCAAAATCTTTCTCCCTCGAATTAAATATGATTTGTCCCACATCATATTCGTTAACAGTGAAGTTGACTTAAGAATTAGATGTTTTAAAAGTTAGAGTTATTTTCAAAATTCCATAAAAGGTCATTCAAGAGTGAAAGGATTAAAAGTTAATGTTATTTCCTAAAGGAAATTCATGTGTAGTCTCATTTATTTGATTTGTAATCAAATTAAAAAAATCTTTATTATAGGATTTAAAAGAAATCCATTTAAAAACTGTATAGATAATGGCGCATTCTTTAGAAGACTCCTTCCCTATCAACCACTTAAGACGAATATATAGCAAAGTAATGTGGAGTTATACGTCATGCGCACATGGGGCGATTCTGAGAATCACCCCCCGCCACCCAGCGCCAGGTGGTAGGGCAATTCTGAGAATCGCACCACCACCCAACGATTCTCAAAATCGCCCCATCTGCTACGAATCACCCCAAACAATGCTTACGTGAGGTAAAATTTGCAGCAATGCATGAAAATAAGATATTTATTAGGGTTTGATGCAAATAGAAATGCAGCACAAGAAAAAAATAGGGTTTGATTTGAGCACTATTTTCACAACCCGAAGATCACTTACCTGATTGCTAAATCCAACGCCGACGCAGAGAAGAATGTGGTCGACTATAAGCATGGCGAGATTCGCAGCTCCAACATTCAAGATTGCTCCTATGAGAAAACTGAGGCCTCCAATGATTATGCTTACTCTTCGCCCCTTGCTTCGCATTACATGCAAGGCCCCGAATGTGGCAACCAGGCCAGCAAGATAAAGAGACGAAGTGAATAGAGTGAGTAGTTGGTTGTCCTATTTGTAATTTTGCAGTAGTCTGTTTCACACAAGTGATGCTGCTTTCATCAGTAGACATGTGGAAAAAACTTCTCGAGGAAATCGTCCATGGATGTTATACCACTTGTTACACATTCAAAAACCCCCAATTAGTTTTCAAAATGTCGGCAATTTTCTAGATTTTTAAGCTCCACCTATAGCCTAAAGCTACTTCTACACACATAAATCACAGTGAAATGTTTGTAGAGACAGTGAGATATTTTGGAGTGAAGTAATTGTGCAAATAACGAGTCATTAAACATGAAATTTCCGGATTGAAATGTTCAAATTTTGAATCATTTCACCTGAATTAAAATATTTGTGTTTGTCTCATCATAATCCAACAATTGCTGAAAGCAATTGTATGTACATTTAATACAGAATGGGTACATTTAATACAGAATGGGGAATTCTAAGAATAACAGAGTTCCCTTTTAGAGAAAAAACTACTACGTCATGCGCACATGGGGTGATTTTGAGAATTGCCCCGCCACCCGGTGATTCTCAGAATCGCCCCATCCAGTGCTGGAATTTGACTTACGGTGTAAATTACTACACGTCAAACTTGTCCTATATATCACTGACCCATCATATTGATGTTTAATTTGGGATTGGAACCATCCAAATCTATAATACCTAGCACCAACAAAGGTAACACTAGGTAGGCTACTAATGTTTAATATGTATCTGGTATCTAGTTTTGTTTGCTTCTTTCCCACCTTGGATTCTAGCAAGTGAATTCATTAACATGGCAACCGTATCAATTGACAAAATTAGGGTACAGTGGTTGTGGTGTGTGTTAAGTGCATATTAAATGGTCACCCTCCAATCATAACTGCCGCTTAGATGGTTACTTGCACTTGATGACCAAATGCAAGTTGCAATGGGATTAAACTGATAGGTTCTAGGTTCTAATTTCCTACTCAACCTTGGAGAGAGGCACAAATTGATTAGCTTTTATTTTAGGGGAGCACAAGTTCATGCCTAATCCTATAGAGCCACCTATTGATTCTCTCAATCAAGGTGACAATTCTTCTAGGCTCATTAATGGTAATGCATTTTTTGAAAGTCACGGTATTTCTTCTTTATGATTCTTATCGTTCTCATCATTGCGTCTCTATTTCAAAGGATCCTTTTGAGCCTCAGTCATAAGTATGCTCGGTAGTAGGTTTCTTGAATAAACAATAAACATGCCTGAAATGCTGAATGGAAATCACAGTAAACATGCTTGAAATGTCGAACGGAAATCACTTGAAATCTTTGTCTTCGCAATCCTTGGGATGTAGGGAGTCTATTATCAATTCCTTTGGTCTAAGATAGCTCATAATTTGAACTTCCTTTTATCAATTCCTTTGGTCTAAGATATCTTTATTATGATATAAGACGCATAATTTAAATTGTCGTTTATCTTATTGGAACTGAAAGCCTCTAAATTCTTGCCATCTAAGATGTTGTTTACTACGAATAATGTAAATTATTTATTAGTGTGGAGTAAAGGACATGAAGAAATTGATGCAATGCAAGGGGAAATTTACCAAAACTGGAAACATGGAAAATAATGAAGTCGAGCTTTCGTTTGAATAGCTAAATAAATTAAGGGAAAGAAAAGCATTTGAATTGGCATCGGATCCCAATTGGCATGGTGGAAACTCCAAAAGATAATCTAGTTCTTTGCATAACAAATACCACTTATATTAAAAGGAGTGTGATAGAATCATGGAATAATTGTAATATAATTAATGGTTGTGTAACATGGACACTTAAGGTGTGCACCACCATATATGGTTGGAAAGTATGGTGGTTTCATTGAGGATATTGGGAGTATTTATGTCTAGGTCACATGTGGATTCAATGTGGATGTTACATGTGAAACTTATAAGTTAACTTGGGGTAAGGATGTAATTTTGGTTGTAGTGACTCAATTTTTTTTTGGTGAAAACGGTTATTTTTTGGTTCTCCTATAAAATTGATTATTGGTCTTTAAAAATTGTGATTGGTGTATCTGATGTCTTTCTTGTAATAGGATCTCCTTGGTAGAGTTACTACCTAGATGTTTTAGTGTAGCTCATTTTCTATGTGGTGTCCCATTATTCTTTTTTTATTAATGGTTGAGAAAAGGTCAAATTAGAAAAATGTATAGTATTTGTTAGGCTTTTGCAGCTTGTTATATTTTGAATATGCTTGTTTAGCATGAAGGAATTTTATAGAAATATTGATGTTTAGCTTGAAGGTATTTCATCTAAATATTGAGCTTAACATGTTAGTCGACTAATTTCATTATATACACAATAGTAAAAAAGGACTTGATAAAGAATTTGAGAGATGATTTGTTTTAAGTATAAAAGTCATTGATGTATAAAAAAGTCCCCTCCTTTATACATCTTACTAGAAACAAAATCAAAATATATATCAATTATTGCAACATGTAATTTTTTTTCCCTAAAAAAAATCATTATATTTCATATTGAAATATATGTTGTGTTGACTCTTATGTCCTAAAAAAAAAAACCTAGTTCATTGGACCATATAATTAGGAAATCAAAACATACTCGGCTACCATTAGAGCAGTTTAATTGTAACAAATAAACCTCGTAATGTGTTATATCAAAAGTATGGTTGTATGCTATATCAAAACAAATAAACCTCATACTGTGTTATATCAAAAGTATGGTTGTATGCTATATCGAAACACATGCTAAGTTGGGAAAAAATAAGGCACTCTTTTAGGGAGATTAATGAAAGTTGAAATGCAAGAGTAGTTGACACCCACAAATTTGGGTAGAACGTAAAATGAAGGGCATGAAAAAGTCAAAAATGTCATCAAATTTTCATTTGACGAGCATAGGGGATTTGAAATTCCAAGCCTGGCCCCATCTGCTATGAATCGCCCCAAACAATGCTTATTGGGCATCCAATACGATATTAAGTGGAGAAATCCCAGAAAAGGAGTTCCTCTTCCTCCTCAAAGACTAATACCTGTATATTGAACTGTGCATATAGATCAAAATCTATATCCATAAGCAAAATGGTAATTAATAGTTGTTTGTCGCTAAGAGTGTTTGTACTAGTTGGCAGATCAAAATCTATATCCATAAGTGGGCTGCCAGAGCCCATAATAAGCTGACCTTCCTTCTCGCTCATTTTCAGGGCAGCTGAGCCATGTGGCTGCCTCCCGACATATTTATATTGACATTAGCTCATCAGACAATATGGAGCCACCAAATTGTCTCGTTCGATGAAAATTTGCAGCAATGCATGAATCTAATTGTGAGGTAAACCCTCTAATTATGGGCAGAATCTAATCGCGAGGCAAATTCGATTTTAAATTGGAGGAAGAAGCATCTCAAGTTCAGTGTAGCCACCTTTACCATGGTATGGCGAGTGTGGGAGGGTGGGTGTGGGTTTGATAATTGATGGTATGGACCAGAAGAAAACACTTTTACCACATTTTGTTCGCACACCCAAAAACATACATGAGGAAAATTTTATTCAGTTTCACTTGGTCGGTTGTATGGTCTTCAATGGGAAAATGTTGCCAAGGATGTACTTCACAGCTCCAAATATTCATAATGATGCAAACCTGACCATAACCATAATTCATGATGTGATTTCTCATTGGTCTAGTAATCTTCCTGAAGTTTTGTATCTACAATTGGACAACACTTGCCGTGAAAACAAAAATCAGGTTGTTTTGGATATCTAAACATGCTTGTTGAATTGAGAATTTTTCAAAAGGTAAAGGTTGGTTTCCTTCTTGTTGGGCACACTCATGACCATATTGCTCAGATGTTCAGTTGTTTTTTAGTCACATTGAGGAGGAAGGAAGTTGATAGATTGCCATCACTAATTGAATGTATTAAGAAATCATACATGCCAGAGCCTACTTTTGATGTGTTGGAAGAAACTGTTGACATGCGAAGGTTTATTCTGGGATCATATGGTGAGGGGAAATGCATTGAACAACTTAATGAGGAAAGAGAGATGTATATTGTTTCCAGAAGATCTCGTGCACAATGTGAAGCCATGGAAGACCTTTACAGGGGTTTAGTACAAGATATTAAGGAGGGTTGCATTATTGCAGTGCTAACAGATGGAGATCCCAATGGCTATCCATTATGGGTTGCTAAAGTTATAAAGGTCTTTACAAAAAATGAGGATGTTACAAGGGTTGAAGTATATTGGTATGACACAAATACACACCCATTCAATGGTGTGTATAAGCCAGAGATGGTAGTTGACAAAAAAAATGGTGGAAAGAGAAAAATAAAGGGTACAAATATAAATCGCCACCGCACAGACATATTAAAATTGGAGGATGTTGACATAGTTGTTTATGACTTCAATTTAACAAAGAGAGGAATTCTTCACTTCAAGATGATAGAGATTCTGAAAAGGTTGTTACCAGAAGGAACAGTGTTGAGATGGGAGTCTGCTGAAACCAGTCGTAGATCTAGAAGAATTTTGAAACCTGAAATGTTGGGCATGCATGTGGACTCAGATGGGGCACTAGTTGATGAAAGAGAAGAATATGGAACTTCTTCGTCAGCATCTAGTCACTCATATGAAGATGTGAATTCTGATGGTGTGCAAGAAAATATGAGTGATTTTGAATAATTGTTTAAGACAGTTTGTATAACTGATGTGTGCATCGTATCTTGAAATAAAATTAATGATTTCCATATGGTGTTAAATGAGAAGTTATGAGGCATTTTTATGTTGTTGGATTATATGTCTTAATTATGATAATTTTTATTGTTTAAAATATCTACAATGCAATATTAAATTAGAGATATAATGTATGTTTTATTCAATATACAAATAATGACTTTTGAATTCATTTAGTGATGTAATTTTTTCATAATGTCATGGTTTTTTAATTTTATAGTTGAAAAAATTTCAATTTCTTTTGTATCTAGCATGTTATGGTTGAGAACATGTTGAATTTATACTTAGGAAAGAAAAACGTTATTCTACCAAAAACATTAATGTGTTTTTTTCCTCATAAACAACTTTGTTTGGCACATAAAAATTTGGTTTTACTAGCATTTTTTAAAAAGTTTGAAAATTGACCCTAAAAAAAAAAAATCATCGTTCCAATATCATCACTTTTTCATTTTGAAGCTATATTTTGCACGAAAATTTCATAGTAAATTTCGTAGTCACTGCCATTTTTAAAACATGTTCAAAATTGACCCCTAAAAAATAAAATCATCGTTCCAGTATACACACTTTTTGTTTTTAGCACTGTTTTTGATGTTTTCCGGGGTTTTTTGGCCAGAGTTACCGTTTTGAGTTTACAGTTCCCGTTTCAAATTTTACATTGTTGGAAGTTGAGAGACTCAAAAGAGTCGAAAGAGGAGCAACGAAATAGTAGTGAATGGGCTAAGAGATCAAGATAGACTGGACAGAGATTCAAACTTCATAGTCTGGAAAGCCAGGATGTTGTCCATTCTAGATAGGTATCGCATCAAACACTTCACCTTGAAAACGAAAGTGATCCAAATTAACCCGACTGAAAATGAGAAGTATGAGGAGGCAATGGCTAGGGCTAGGTGCATCATTCTTGACGGGGTTAAGGATCATGTAGTACCACATATTGTCGAGAAGGGTACGGAAAATGAGATGTGGGATGCCTTGAAGAAGTTGTATTAGCATACTTCCATGCAAAGGAAGACGCTTCTAGAAAATAAATTGCGGTCATACCAGATGTAGAGGGGAGACCAGATAGATATCTTCCTCGGGCAATTGACAGAGATCCGGGAGCAGTTGACTTCCATAGGGGCCACGCCGGATGAGGAGATGTTGGTGAGGACCGCATTGAACGCAGTCTCAGAGGATTGGGAGGTATTTTTCCATAACTTACTGGGTAGGGAAAGCCTTCCGGATTGGGAGGAACTGTGGATGGCTCTTCATCAAGGAGAGATCAGACAGTTGACCAAGGCGGGAAGCATAGGAAAGGGGGTCAGAATAAAAAAGGAGGAAGAGGAGGATGATGCCCTAGCATCTACGGGAAATAAGGAGAAACGAAAGAAGAAGGACCTCTCCAAGGTCAAATTCTTCCACTCTGGGGAACTGGGTCACTACGTGAACCAGTGTCCGAGGAAGAAGAGCAAGGCAGAGGCTTCTGAGACCAAGGCAGTGCCAACGAGGGTGGAGAAAGAAGTGGAGACAGATGATGACTATGCCATGAGTGCTCATGCGCCACTTGAGAGGAAGTGGGGAGACATCAATTTGTAGTCAGACAGACTACAAACGATGAGAGGCAGGTTCCATGAGGTACCCAACCTCTTGGATTATACCTTGCTATGGGAGCCTCGAAGAGAAGTGGCAGGACTAGCGGATGTCAGTAGAGACAGGTATGGATGGAGTGACATAGGGCACTACAGTGCAAGATTCCTGGGACAACATGAAGCAACAGTGCAAGATGCATGGAGTTCTTGCAACAACGCAGAGGTCATTAGAGGGAGCATTTGTCAGCAACATAGGGAGCTTCAACATTAGGAGTGTTTCTAGCGTGACAAGAGATGTCAGAGTTGGGAGGATCAGTTACTTACTTCTCAGTAACTGAGTTGTAGTGCAGTGGTTAGTAGTGGCAGTGCTATGGGCAGCACGATGCAACATGATGAGAGGGGATCCAGTGCAGATGCAATAGTGGCAATGGCAGGGCCATGGGTAGCAGCATGGATGCAGAGGGAGCTGTCCTACAGATGCAACAGCGGCAGTGGCAGGGCCATGGGAAGTAGTACATGATGCAACAGTGCAGAGGATGTTGGGTGGGGAGGCCTAGCATCAACACAAGGACCAATGCTAGATGATCAGGGTGATACTCAGTGAGGAATATTACTAGAGCACAATCCTCACTAAGAGGGAGTGTTGATTTGGGGTAGCATCAGATGTTCTCTAGCCACAAAAATTGGTGGAGAGGCTAAAGCACATGAGATCTCCAAGTCCTAGAAATGATTTGGGCAGAATCTAACAATTTTGGGAGATATTAAAATAATTAATATTTTTAATGGAGTTCCTAAGTCTAAACTTAGGAAAAATAAAATATTAATGTGAATTAATATAAAAATGGGTTAGAATGTGTTAGAAAATTATATATTACGAAGCAATGGAACACATAAAATATTGCAGAAATATAAACATAGAAAATGCATAAAACAAGAGAGATACAGATATACGTGGTTCACCCAGTTTGGGCTATGTCCACGGAGAAACAACCAGTCCTTCCTTTTATATTATCTAGAAAATTGAAGAGATACAACCTACAATAGATTCGCTATAACACCCTCTTCACTCTCAATCTCCTCTCTCTTCCTCACTCAGAATACAAATATACATCGATGCAATACAATTCCCTCATATATAGTAAGGGGTTGCCTTCTAGGGAAAAAAAACCCTAAATTAAACATAACTTCTACCATCAGATCATCCACCTAATGAACGACCCAGATTGACTAGAAATTACTAGACTTTTACAAGGTAATTTTACATCTATTTTTAGCTTTGGGGGCGCTGCCCCCAAACCCCCCAGCCGGGGGGGATGCACCCCCCCACGTGGAGGGGTGTACAATATTCCTGGGGTATACATCCAGCTGAAACCTTTGAATACAGAAGATAATCAGGCTCCACACCCAACAATCTCCCACTTGGAGACTGATTATAGCAACTCCACCGCTGCTTCATTTGCTAGAAAATGACTTCAATTTGGACCTGGTTGTTTCTCATCTTCTTCATCATACTTGAAGACCAATTGAAACTGAGCAAACTCTCAGTTTCTCCCTGGTTACAACTTTTGTTAACATATCTGCAGGATTCTGGTTAGTGTGTATCTTTTCCAGCTGTTAGGTTCCTATACCAATAGGTTTCATTTTTCATGATTGACTGTAGGAGAGCCAAATATGTTCATCCTTTCATGCTGCAAAGGTTCCATATTTTGTAAACAAATGAAGAAAATTAAAAAAAATTGAAAAAAGGGTATGCCCTAAAAGAAAATCAAAGGGCAAAAAAAATGAATTGGTCAGAAAAAATGATAAAAATGAACCCCAAACCAAAAGACCAGGAAAGTGTGCTAGTTTAAATTCCACTACTGTTCCATTTTTGAAGAATTTCATTATGTATAGGTGGTTGATTCTTGACACAATTGATGAATATCCAGACAGTTCAATCCTGGTTAGATCATGTTTGAATTTACTTGTCTTTAGAATAGAGAATAAAGATCTCTCCAAATAGTTCAAGCTTGGCAGATAAGTAAATAGGTAGACAAACAAAGGAGCCCAACTACTTAATCTGGGCCCTTGGAAGAGATAAGTGTAGACTTAGATAGGAGGGCATTCAAAAGAAAAGAGGAAAATCAGGGTTTGCTAGTCCAAATGCACCCAATCAAAAGGAAGAAAAAATGCTAGGTGTATTAGGCTGGGTAGGTAGTTTGAGGTTGCAGAAGCAAGTTTGTGATCATTTTCTATCTTGTCAAGAAAGACTTATCTCATGGATGTCACAAGTACCATGACAGTTGTTGGGTTGTAAAACAGTGGAGCATGACTAATTTCCCCTCTCATTCCCCCAAGTACCCTTACTGACATCCCCTCAAGGACATTGGGATCTGCCCAGTAGTCCTAGTTCACTTCATTTTATGATAAACACTAAGTGGAACTTTGTGTTTACTTAGTCAAAACAAGCCACATTTCTTGTGTAAAAGATCTTACCATTTTACTTCATTTCCCCAAAAAAACCTAAGTTATTACCATATAAACTTAGCGTTCTTTTTCCATAAAATCGTATTAACATTGACTCTATTGTATAGCTCCTTTATTATTTTTCCCACCCCTATTTTATAAAAACTATATAAAAAACCCAAAAAATACATAATATCCCTACCCCTGGCAACTATAGCCTTATAACACAGTTTCGGGAATTATTAGTCCATTTGGGACCTTAATAATAACCCTTCTGTGTTCATAAACCATCGGGGTTTATTTAACATCAGGTTAAATAAACAACCACGCCCGAAAATACCATAACCAAAGTGTAAAACCCCAAAAAACATTATAAAACATTGAAAAATTAACGTGGGTCCCGTGTCATAAATCTCCGCCACTTACCTCACCCGTCGACCGTCAGATCTAGTGCCATAGATCCAACGGCTGGCGGCGATATCGGAAGCTCCCATCTACCGAATGTTAGCGTCCGGGGGATGGGTGTTATTTTTGCTGTACCCCTGCCACGCGTCGGCTTCCTAGCATGATCGGAGCCCCCTCCTCCAAAACCACCGTGGCCCTAAGGCGGTGCAGGGAATACCGCTTACCACCCCGCTGCCTACCCCCTGACATCATACCCACGTCACCTGATGACGTCGCATCCACGTCGCCTGCCACCACTCCGCATCAGCGCCATGTCATCTGTTGACATCACCACCTCACCTCCGTGTCATCCACCACATCATCTGACACGTCATCCTCTGTACCCGCTACACGACAAAATTACATCATGATGACGTCATCACAAAAAAGCACCAAAAAGCTCGAAAAAGCCCAAATTGTGTGAAAAATCGCGAAAGTGATTGTTTTTGGTTTATTTCTATTCATTGGTTGTGGAAACCTCTGCATGCGAATTACGACGAATTTGCCACCAAAGCTGCACAGTCTGTCACCCACTGAAAGCAACTTCGCAGCGTGTCCCTCAGCTCGGCCTGCAATCCATATTGTGCACCTAGCGCCCATTTGAAGCAGGTATTTACTTAATTGCTCCCGCACCCTCTACATTTCCAACTTTTCCTGTGTCTGAACCCGTGGAACCAAAAAATTGCACAAATCGAGTAGCCAGCTCTTGAGAGATATACTGCCACCATCCCTGTCTTTAACATTTTTTGCACAAAGCGGCCAGTTTTATCCATTTTCACAGTAAACCACACGTTTTTAAACAAAAACGCAGTGCCGTACCCAAACCTGTGCACTATAGCCTTTGTTTTTGTCTTGTTTATCAAAAAGAATTCCTCAGAATCCATTTCCCTCTGCAAGTTTCGCTCATTTGGCTAAAAATTCAAGCTCATTTTCTCTGCATTTTGCTCGCAGAGCTAGCAAATCCAACAAATTCGGTCAATAACCCTGACTAAACTCTGCAAAATTTGTTTTAAACCATGAATGTTACCCAGTGAGGTGATTTCAAGGTAAAGCTCAGTCTGTAATTCTGCAATTCCCTGAGAAAAACCTCAGAGCTAGTGTTTTGTTTTCTGTTGCTGCATAGACCCACATTCCAATCAAAAGCATAGAGAATTTAAAGATGGAGACTCCAGCAGCCTTGAATGTCACTCCTCTCAATGCACCCCACAAGGAATTGGAAGCACTACCTTTGGCTAATAGGGATTATCTAATCCAAGACTTGGTTGGTGACAGAAACCACCTGCAAACATTCTGTGATTTGAGGAACAATTATCTGAACAACAATGATTTTTATGGGATATGGGAATCAAATCTGCCCATATACTTCCTCCCCTCTGTCAATATCTTCCTTGAGATAATTCACCTCTGCTGTGAAAATTATGAACCAACTCAAAGGGCAGTCAAGTCTCCATCTGGGAGCATCCTCTTTTATATAACTCCCGACTCCATCAATCAAATGCTAAATTTCAAACCAACTCAGCTGTTGTTCCCTCTTTCTATGAAATTATTGCTTGATGAAGGTCCTAAACTCTCCAGCTCAGAGATAACCTGAATTGCCCAAATATTTATGAGAGCAGATCGCTAGCCTACAGAGCCACCTCCTTTTCACTATGTATGGTTCAATGAAGTGGGTAAATTACTGGCTGATATGATATCTTATGTTCTGGGTTTCAAGACAAGTGAACATATTGATGAAACTATATTGGTCTTACTGTCCGCATTTACCCCAGGGCAGCCCCCTGCTGTCAAATACAATTATGCCAAATTCATTGCCAGCATGATACATGACCAGCTACTGAATCTAGATAGGGAGGGAGTCTTCAAGTATTCATCCTACATCTATCATCTGTTCCTGTATTATCAGCCAGACTGTTTCCAATTCCCCATCAAAGGATTGGACTCTAAAGGAGAAAAGAGGTCTGTGATTTTTTGGACCTCAGTCTTTCATGAAGTCCACAGCTCTCCCTACTCCTACTGTGAGTTCATTGATATGTTTGTCTATCCAGTCTCTTCTCTTCTAAAAAGAACTCCTCCTCCTAGACTGTCTTATGATATGCAGAAAATATTGTAGCTCTCAAAAAACTACAAAATAGGTGACTGGTACTTTTACCAGAATCACACTGTCATTAGGATATATGGCTGTGAGCTGTGCCCCTACAGGTTGCCAAGATATGTGCCAATGAGAGTGTTTGCCTTGGAATATTATAGGAAATTTATCAATTCAGATTTGACTCATTTCCATAGCACCAAGAAAAAGGCTCAGTTGAAATTCAGAGACCAACTAGGCCCCTATGTCATGAACAAAAAAGAGGGATGGCAAGAGGCTGATCAGATATTGGGTGAAAAACTCAGATTAAAAAGGAGCTTTTGGTGGGTACCCTATGACCCAAATGGCTTTATCAATGCAAGAAAAATAAAATATAGGCTGTCAGCTTATGAACATTGCAAAATCCCAGAGATAGAACAATTTGCCAACCAAGATGAGTGGGTAGAAGGCACACTAGTTGAACAGCTCACTGAGGAAGACATAATGGAGCAAAATATGAAAAATCTGGAAAAGACTCTTGAATTGGATTCTTTTGGGCAGGTGTCATTTAAACTGCCACAACAAGTCAGAGAAGGCACATCAACTACTGCAGCTTCACGAGCTGCCCAAGAAAGGACTACACCAGTAGCAAGGACAACAAAAGGCAAGGAGGTAGTAGATACAGAGTAAGAAACAATGACAGACCAACCAACTACCTCAAAGGAACAGAGTCAAGGGCAAGCCCCTCCACTACAGATAGAGGCACCACAGATTCCAGCATTACAGACTCCTCTCAATGAGGAAAGAAGCAAGAAACGGGACAAGAAAGAAACCACACCTGCAAGTGGGTCAACAGAGCAGCCAGAGGCCAAAAGGCAAAGAGTAGATCCTCTACCTGAAGAGGAAATTAGTGAATAAATCACAGGGAGTCCAAGGAAGGAGAGGGAAACCAGCCAGCAAACATCCACCAGCTCTCACAGGCAAGAAATGGAGAGGCAACATGGTATGGAGGTGTCCTCCTCAAAGCAGCAAAGTAAGCAACCATCTGGTATTAAAGTAACATTCATGGAAATTAAAGCCCAAAATGAATTATTGAGAATACAGCTTTATGATCAACTTCTCAAAACAACACCCTCCAAATAGCAAAGACTGATGGTAGCTTATGACATTAAGGAGGAAAAAATGATCTTAATTCATTTCAAGCCTAAAGTTCAGCAACCACAGACAGTTGCAGACTACATAAAGACAAATCTAGAAGTCCTCGCCAAAGACATACAGCCAATGGACCAAATTGAGCTACACAAGCAAGCAGGCGGAATGGTCTATGCTACATTGGCAAACAAGGCAATGCTGGCCCACCAATTGAAGGAGTCATTAAGAAATACATCTGCCCAATTGGATTTGGAAAGAATATCTTCCTTGGCTAAAGACAACATAATAAAGACCCTAGAGGAAATCATTATTGAGCTAGGGCATGATCCTAAGGATGCCAAGGGCATCAAAGCCCTCATAAGGAAAAAGGAAGAAGATATTGCTGCACTTAGAAAGCAATTGAGGCTGCCTGCAACCATGCACCCACAGACTACAGAACTTGCACAAGAAAAGGAAGAAGATGATACGATGGATTTGATGATGAGGATGAATCAAAAGCTAATTGCAACAGAGCAAGAATTGGAGAAAGCATTGCAATCCAAGCAGGGAGAGTCGACCTCCCAGCCACCTGAAATAGCTCCAACAGTCACCACTACCCCTCCCACAATTGCAGCGACAATCCCTCCTATCAACCCAGCATCAACAACATGTACATCAACCAGAGATGTTTCAGCAGCAGCAGCAATAACAGCACCAGAGTCTAGCATGAGCATGGAAGAAATGATGAGAGCAGTAAAAGAGCTAGAAGTCCAAATGTCAGAGCTGAAAGAGGCCAAAGAAAAGTTGGCCAAGCTAGAGGTAAGCTATGACAAGTCCAAGATAACAGTGGCAGAGAAAACCAGAGAGATAAAGGCCTTGGAGAATAAGGTGAAATCCTTGGAAAAGGATCTCACTCTTCATAAACCTCTAGCAGACATTAAAACAATTTTGTGGACCAAAATTGGCCAGTCTATCACTGACTATTGGCAATCAATTCAGACTGTTCATGAGCAAATAGAATTGATAGAAATAGCCCGAGTAGAGATTCAAAGGGCCATAGCATCATTGGGAAACATGCCTGAGCAGGCCAATATACTCATTCAATTTTTGAATACTCATACCAGACAACAACTAGCAGCTCTAGATATCATGAACATAACATACACCATTTTGATAGTGAAAAAGGTGCTGACCCTGAGGAATTTTGTTCAAAATTTGGAAAGAAAATGTCAGGAAATGCAGGCAGAAATAAATGCCTTTACAGAAAAGTTTATAGCCTTGCAGCAAAGGGGTCTACCCATTTTATTGACCAATAATGGGAGACTGTTAACACATGAACAGTATGCTAACAGGTTAAATAACTATGTTTCCAATCAAATTACAGCATCATCAAGCATTTCAGAAGACACAGTGCCTCCCTCTGGACAGAGTCTATATGACAAATTAGAAAATTTTCTCTACATTGAACATGAGATAAATCATCTTTTTGAAGTCCAACCCAACTTCTACAGGTATACTGAAGTTGATGAAACACTAATAAAAATACAAAGACATTAGTTGCCAACAGACCAATGGTGGCAGGGAATGCTGGAGGTTTTACCAAGGTAATTTTGGCTTTTTTTCTTTTTTGATCAGCTACATATCAGTGAATTCACATGCACGGGCCACCTGGAAAAGAATGAAAACATAAGAAAGAGGAAATCGGATTGTGACTGCAGCTCATTAATACAAGACCACGCACAGATAAAAGGCCAAGACAACAATGCAAGAATGCAGAACAAAGACACAGCTGCCAACCGACTCACTCAGTCCAAAAAGTCAAATATATTTGACAAACTAAATAGCCAGCACACCAATATTAACTGTTGCATTCATTTCTCTCATTTACTTCTTTTGTAGAGTAGGTGAAGGAATTTATCTGTATCTCCTTTTTGTATAAATACCTCCCCATGAGATGTATTCGAGGTTGGTAATTTTCTCTCTGGACTGCGCTGTAACTCTGAGACTATTTAATACAAAGGCTGTTGAAGTTCACTGCTGCTGGACCATCTGAATGTGGATTTGATGTTCTGGGACCTGCTACAGAATTCCTGTGTCTTTCTATGGATCAATAAGTTATTCTAAACCACGTTTTGTGTCTTCTGTGTTTGCAAAATTCATATATGTTTCATAATCTTAGTAACAGAGAAAAAGAATAGCCCAGAATTTGTTTAAATACACTCTGTGTTCAATCTCTGTTATTAACTATGTTTTCTTCAGAGTTAGCATAAACAGGAATTCTTAGCTGCTCCTGTTTCCACTGATTCTTTCACTTTGAATATTTCCTAGGAATTCTTTACTGCTCCTTGATAATATTCATGCACTTTCCCTCTGCTAGCATGATGAAGGATTCTTAACTGCCCTTCATCCACTGACTTACATTCCACCAATTTCCAGATTTTAAAATTGTTCCAAGATCAATTATCTTGCTCTGTATTATTGCCTTTTATCAATGAAAACACTCTCAGCAGTTCGTCCTCATTGATCCCATTTGCCCAATGGTATAAATTGTTTTAGACTTGCATCCCAGCTCTGTTTAAAATCACCATCCAACAAACTTAAAACCAAACCCTGTTCATTATAACTAACCTAAAATACTTCAAAACAAAGCTAAATTACAAAGAGAGAGCCCTCTCTGGTCGCAGATTGGCTAGAATCTGCAGCTAAAAGACTGGTTAGTGGTTACCTCGGCCGTATTCCCCCCTTAGAGCTTTACTGGGGAACAACCTGAGTGATAACATCATCTTCAACTGTCCATCTTCCAATGTTGACTGTATGAAATGGTACTTGAGCTGTATATGTTTAGTCTTGGAATGAAATGCAGAGTTCTTTGCAAGATGTATGGCACTCTGGCTGTCACTATATAACCTGCCCAAATCCTACTTCTTACCTAATTCATCCAAAAACCTTTGTAAGCAAATCATTTCTTTACTAGCCTCTGTAGCATCAACATACTCTCTTCTGTTGTTGAAAGTGCAAAAACACTTTAGATTTTTGAAACCCAACTGACAGTTGTTCCACCTACAGTAAACACATACCCTATTGTGCTCCTCCTGTTATCTTTATCACCTGCAATATCTGCATCAACATATCCCTGTAGAGTAATGTTTGAACCACCAAAGCATAATGCTTGATTTGTGGTACCTCTCAAATACCTGAGAATCCACTTCACCACCATCCAATGTTCTTTTCCTATATTGTTCATGTACCTGCTTACAACTCCCACTACATGTGCAATATTAGGCCTTGTGCAGACCATTGCATACATTAAGCTTCCAACTGCTGATGCATATGGAAATTTAGACATATGAACCATTTCTTCTTGGGTCTTTGGGCACATTTCCTTAATAAGTTTGAAATGGCTAGCAAAAGGTTTACTAACTGGTTTTGCATTGTGCATATTAAATCTTTTCAACACCTTTTCTATGTACTCACTTTGAGACAATGTTAATTTGCAATTATTCCTGTCTCTAGTTATTCTCATACCAAGGATTTGTTTTGCAGCACCCAAATCCTTCATTTCAAATGAGTTTGCCAATTTTCTTTTGAGTACATTTGTTTCCTACATGTTAGAACCTACAACAAGAATATCATCTACATACAATAACAATATAATATAGCTGCCATCATTTTGCCTTTTGAGATAAACAGAATGATCAGAGTGGCATCTAATATAACCTTCTTTAGACATAAACCTGTCAAATTTTAGATACCACTGCCTTGGAGCCTGTTTTAAACCATACAAGCTCTTCTTCAACCTACACACTAGTTTCTCCT
Source organism: Pinus tabuliformis (assembly GCA_031772625.1). Classification (NCBI taxonomy): domain Eukaryota; kingdom Viridiplantae; phylum Streptophyta; class Pinopsida; order Pinales; family Pinaceae; genus Pinus; species Pinus tabuliformis. The sequence goes on along the minus strand of CM062820.1, from coordinate 358,455,273 downwards.
TCCCTTTTACCTCATATCCTTGTGGCTGCTGCATATATATCTCTTCCTCCAAATCCCCATGGAGAAAGGTTGTCTTTACATCTAACTACTCAAGATGCAAATCTTCAGCTGCTACTAGACTTAGAATAGTTCTGATTGAATTCATTTTCACAACCGGAGAAAATATCTCATCAAAATCAATACCTTTCTTTTGTGAAAACCCCTTCACTACAAGTCTCGCTTTGTACTTATGTTTTCCTCCATCTTCTTCCTTCAGCCTATAAAACCATTTATTCTGCAATGTTGTTTTACCTATAGGAAACCTGACTAAGACCCAAGTCTGGTTATGTGCTAAGGAGTCCATCTCTTCTTTCATGGCTTTCTCCCCCTTCTTCCTGGTTTCTACCTGCACTGCTTCTTCATAACATTCTGGTTCACTAGAATCAGTCAACAATACATAATATAATGAAGGAGAGTATCATTCAGGGGGTCTACTTATCCTGGTAGATCTTCTAACACTAGTTTAAGGTGTTTGAAGTGCTTGTTTCTGTTTTGGTTGTTGTTTTGTATGTTGATCATTATGATTTTCAGGCACCATCACTTTTCCTGTGATATCATCAAGCACTGTGTATTCTTTGTTTTCTTTTTCCTATTTCTTTTCCTGCAACTGATTCTTATGCAAGACCTTTTCATTGAATATTACATCTCTACTCCTAATAATTTTGTGATTTTCATAATCATATAAGTGATAACCAAAATCATTAACACCATATCCAATAAAGGTACATTTCTTTGATTTTGCCTCAAGCTTTGTTCTATTTTCTTTGTTAATGTGGACAGAGGCTTCACAACCACAAGTCTTTAAAAAAGAGTAGTTTACCTTTTTACCTGTCCATGCCTCCTCTGGAATACCACCATCCAAGGAACTTGAAGGCCCTTTGTTTATTAGATAAACAACAGTGTCTACAACATCTGCCCAAAATTGTAAAGGCAATCCAGCATGCAATCTCATGCACCTTGCACACTCCATGATTGTCCTGTTCATCCTTTTTGACACACCATTTTCTTGTGGTGTTCCTGGAACTGTCTTCTCTCTGCGAATTCCATTCTCTGAACAGTACCTATCAAACTCTTTGCTGCAATATTCGTCTCCATTATCTGATCTGAGACACTTCAACCTTTTCTTTGTCTCATTTTCAACCAAAGCTTTCCATTTCTTGAAAGTATCAAATACATCAAATTTATTTCGAATACAATAAATTCAGGTTTTTCTTGTTGCATCATCAATAAAAGTAACATAATAACGAGAGCCACCAAGAAATGACACCTGAGCAGGTCCCCATACATCTGTATACACAAGCTCTAATTTTCCACTCTTCTTTTCTTTCCCAACTCTAAGGAATCTTATTCTCTTTTGTTTTCCATAAACACAATTCTCACAAAATTTTAAATCAACATGCTTCAAACCTGGCAACAAATTTCTTGAGTGAAGAATCTGCATCCCCTTCTCACTCATGTGCTCGAGCCTATGATGCCACAATGTCATATCTTCTCCTGTAGAGGTTAAAGCATTAACAGAATTAGAAATACCATTGCATAAGTACAATGTACCAACCTTTTCTCCTTTCACTATTACTAGGGATCCTTTAGTGACCTTCCAGGTTTTATCTGTGAAAGTAGTTACGCAACCTTCACCTCCCAATTGCCCTATTGAAATTAGATTTTTCTTCAGATCTGGAACATGCCTTACCTTATTCAATAGCCACTAATTTCCATTTGCTGTTTTATGAAAACTATACCCATTCCAATGATTTTACAGGGTTTATCATCACCCAATCGAACTTGTCCAAAATCTGCTTGAACATAATCATGAAAATGTTTCTTATCAGGTGTGGCATGGAATGAGGCCCCTGAATCTATCACCCAGGCATCAATAATATTTTCTAATGAAAGAATCAAAGCATCTTGTAACACATCACCTGTTACATTCGCTTCATGATTAGTTTCTTGTTGCACATCTCCTTCTTTTCCCTTCCGAGACTTGCAGTCTTTCTTCAGATGTCCTTTCTTCCCACATTTCCAGCACACTTATCCCCAACTTGGACTTGGATCTGCCTTTTCTTGACTTACTGTGATATCCTGGGCTTTTTCTTCTTTCCATTTTTCTTCCCCTAGCCTTTGCAGTCAAAGCATTACCTGATGTCTCACCACAGCTTTTCTGTCGCATTTCCTTGCTAAGGATTGCACCGACAATATCATCAAACTTTAAATTACTAGATCCAGAGAGAGAGTTACTAACAGCCATAACTAAACCATTCCAACTTTCTGGCAATGAGCACAGAAATAACAGAGCCCTAAATTCATCATCAAAATTCACCCCTACAGAACTTAACTGACTTGTAACAGTATTAAAATCATTTAAATGATCTGCAACAGATCCACCTTCTGACATCTTCATATTAAATAAACGCTTCATAAGAAATACCTTATTTGAGGCCAAGGGTTTTTCATATAGTTTGGCCAATGCCAACATTAAACCCTGTGTTGTCGTTTCCTTTGAACAATTAAACTCTACTGATGCTGCTAGGCACAGTCATATTGTTCCAAGTGCCTTTCTGTCCAAAATATCCCATTCTATGTCTATCATACTCATCGGCTTCTTTGTCTTTCTTCTCAATGGTAGGTACAAATCTCTCTGATACAGATAACCTTCCATCTGCATCTTCCACAACTGGTAGTTTCGGCCGTTGAATTTTTCGACCCTAAACCTACCATCTTCCGCGATTTCTCCCACTCGAACCAGGAACCCTTCTCTCCTGCGAGTTTATCAGCCAAATAGAACTTCGGCTCTAATACCAGTTGTTAGAAAATTATATATTAAGGAGCAATGGAACACATAAAATATTGCAGAAATATAAACACAAAAAACACATAAAACAAGAGAGACACAGTTATACGTGGTTCACCCAGTTTGGGCTACGTCCACGGAGAAACAACCAGTCCTTCCTTTTATATTATCCAGCAAACTGAAGAGATACAACCTACAACAGATCTGCTGTAACACCCTCTTCACTCTCAATCTCCTCTCTCTTCCTCACTCAAAATACATATATACATAGATGCAATACAATTCCCTCATATATAGTGAGGGGTTGCCTTCTAGGGCAAAAAAAACCCTAAATTAAACTTAACTTCTATTTTCAGATCATCTGCCTAATGAACGGCCCAAATTGACTAGAAGTTACTATACATTTACAAGGTAATTTTACATCTATTTTTAGCTTCGGGGTCACTGCCCACAACCCCTGCTGCGGGACCACTGGTCCCCGGACCCCCTAGCCGAGGGGGATTTACCCCCATAGATCCCTGCGGGGGGGGACAAGTCCCTCCCGCACCCCCTCATGTGGAGGGGTGTACAATCTTCCTGGGGTATACATTCAGTTGAAACCTTTGAATACAAAATATAATCAGGCTCCACACCCAACAGAATGGTCCAAAAGTCATGGATCAAGCCAAATCTAATCTTAGTCATTGATTAGATATTTAATCTTGGCCATTGATGGACCAATGAGAAAAGTATAAGAGAAGGCTTGAGGGTCAGTTGGAGAACACACTAAGAGAGATCAAGAACTTGATTTTCTAGGGCAGGGTTTGTTGAGGAAATTGAGTGAGTGATCAGAGTTGCAACTGAGGAGCAGTGAATACATAGAAGAGAGGCAGAGTTAGTACCGGGAGAATCAGCACAGAAGCTAGTAGAGGTTGAGGCAGAGCTAGCTAGAGGCCATGCAGAGGTATCCAAGAGTTGCACAGAGCCAGAGAGAGCCAGTGTGTGAGACACATAGGTTCTAGAGGCTGACGCAGAGCCCCGAGAGGCTGAGGCTAGGCCAGATAGGCCGACGCTGGGCCTGTGAGGCTGACACAGGACCTAGAGGCAGTGCTGGGAGATTTTCATAGGACAGATTGGAGATGGAGAGTTGGATAGGGTGACGTAGTCCCTATCAGGGTGACACAGAGCAACATAAGCTATATTGTTGCTGTGGGATCGTTCATCCAGTGATTTAGCTAGAATATTTGTCTCCGAATGAGAGGTACTACTTCCAAGGGCATTCTATGTTGGGTGAGCCATTTCTGGCACCCAAGTTGTATTATGAAACTGCATAATAATAAAACCCTCTAAATAGCTGCATTGGTTTTCCCGCATTGGGTTTTTCCAGGGACATTAGTCCAAAAGCAACGGTGTCACTTGTGTTCTTGTTTAATTTTAGTTGATGATCTGTATGTGTTGATACTGTACTTATATTTATTTCCAATATTTACATGGTAAATAACTTGTTAAGTAACTGAACAAGTAAGAAAAAATAAATCAGATAGTATAGGAAGAATTTCTAACAGTTAGACTTAGAAATTCCAACACGCATGTGATGGTTATCAGAACAAATTTGGAAAGTGTGATGCCTGTACCTTGATCTTGTTGGTTGGGTGATGCGGGGAACTGGATACAATCGGTTAAATGGTCATAACTCAAGTAATTGGTTGACTAAATGTTCTGATGTGTCACACAGAGCACAAGTAAGTGATGATGATGTATGTGTCTACTAAGGTTGCCTCCGATCATGGGTGGAGGTTGATGGACCTGTTGAAGAAGAGGAGCAAGAAGCTTCTTCGCTTACGACGTAAAAATTATTTTTAGAACCATCCACTGTGGAGAGTAATGGGGAATTGGATTGGTTGAGCGCTACTAACACATCTATGTATCGAGGAACTTTGGGGCAATCATGGGTGTAATTACTATACTCTGCATAGATGCTGCATGCATGATTGGTGCATAATGCTTTAATATGTGTGGGTGTGTTCTTCTTCTCGATAGAGGTTGGAGGTTTTACAAGCTTTTTTGGGGCATGTAGCAAAGCTTTGAGCTCTTTTAATTCGAGGAAATTATTGGTGGAGTACCCTATGGTTTCACACAAAGTGCAAGGTTGAGGGATCCCAGAGGAGGGAGCGTTTGGGGCTTCCGCCTTTTTACCTTTTCTATTATCCATTGGTTTTGGCTTAGCTAGTGTTGGTACTGAAATTTCTTGTGGTGTAAGTGGTACTTGGGTATGTGATGTATGGGGTGTATTATTGTCCTCAGGAGGAATAGGGACTACCCCTATTGTAGTGTAACCTGTGCTAGCTAGCATGGCCTTGGGAGCCAAATACCAGAATGGTATTGTGAGGGCTATGTCAGGTAATGTGAGTGTTGCGATGACTCAGTGTGAGAAAAAACCCGATAGTGGATATAAGAAGGGCGTATTGGTGGTAGAGTTAGATAAGAGATTCGGATTGGTAACAACATAATTGTTATCATCCAAAACTGGTTCTTTCTTCTAGGTGGTGTTTGATGAAGTCATCGTGCACACTGGTGCTCCGATATTTGGGACAAAGTCTTGTCTTACCGGAGGGTCTCTTAGGAATGTTCCTAGGAGGGTTGATGAATTAAATTGGCCTGGGTTGAGCTCAGTGTAAGTAGTGACCACCTATTGGGAGGAAGATACTAAGGGAAACACACCATCTAGTGTGGGTAAAGTTACCTTCTCGTAGTATGTGATTTTGATCAATGGTAATGACCTTCCCATCGTGGGGGAACATCATTGTTTTGAACACCCATGAGGTGACTGCAAGCATTTCATACATATAGATTTAGCCTAGTAGGATGTTGTAATCTAACTAGGCATCAAATACTTCAATGTCTATTAACACAATTTTTCCAACCAACTTAACTAGCATGCTAGGGTATAAACCGATGGGGGCTAAAGGGCGTCCGTCCTATGCTATAAGCATTATGTCAAAAGGCTTAAGTTTAGGGGATCCTAATTTTTTTGAAACGGTTTTGGACATGATGCATGTGGAAGCCCCTTCATCGATGATGCCACAATGGATGTTGATATTCTGGACTGAGACAGGGATTTGGAAAGTGACAGTGAAGGGTAGCCATGGAGTAGCTTTGTCCAGGTCAAAGACCATGAGGTGGGAACCAGATGGGTTGATTGCACCTAGAGCGGAAAGTATGGATTGACATTGGGTTGGGTATGTTTTCAGGACTTCGAGCGCTAACATAGCTGATGGTGATTACTCTAAGTCATCAACTATGTTGTAGCTATGGGTTGCTTTCGAGTTGTGTGTTGTGTGTCATAAGGGTCCTTTGACCATTTTTGTCATGGCTTCTACAGAAGGTCGAGGGATGGTCAATGGCCCTGTAGGTATTGTCGTAGTCGAGGTGGACAGATTAGGCTCTAGGGGAGCTTCATAACTTTGATTCCTTGTTTGCAAAAGGATATCTTCCCCTATCATGAAAATATTGTGATTAGGGGTGTTATGGAGGTTCCCTCTAGATGGATGAGTTTGGGGAGTTTGTTGTTGGGTGTTAATGACTCCCTGATGGGGGAAGGGGTCCAACATCATTGCCGCTTATTGATCGCCTTCCCCCTACTAGATTGTATCCTTTTCAAGTTAGCAAGTTGGGGATAATGGTGGATATAATGAACATACTCTCCACATATAGTGCATGTGTGACTAGTTCATAGACTAGTGTTATTCCCTGTTTTTGTGTGTTATTGCTGGTCGTACCTTGGTTTTGGTCCTAATTGGGGTTACCCCTTCCTAGTGCCCTTGGGTGTTGTTGCTGATTGCTGCCCCCTACTCTGGTTCTCCCTTTAGATTTCATTTTTATTTTGTCTTAGCAACATTGGATGGATTAACTAAATTCATTTTTTCCTTCGGTTGTTGTTGTGAAGCAAGGAGAGTATTGGTTTCCTTGTCCCTAGTTAACGTACTGACTCAGGGGAGGAGACGTCTTGTCCATAATCCAAGAGGAGTATTGGTTTCCCTGAGGGGGAAGATACGAGCCTTCTTATGGGGGTTGGTATTGGTTAACCCTGTTGACTATATTCTACATAGGTGTCGGTTGACCATTATAGTACCTTAAATGTTGCAATGGTGGTGTGTTATGGGAAACATCATATGCTTGGCCATTCAACAAATACCCATGGTTTTTGTAGTTGTTGTTGTGGTGATTTTGGTATAGGGACCTAATTAATCCCTCATCACTTTTAGATGTGCTTGGGATCTCTTTATAAGTTTGCAGGTGCGGGGCACCTGGAAGCACATGATAAATGTACCTAGACTAGGTATAGATAAGCTCCAGTTGCTCGACTTTACTAATAGCTTGTTGCTCAGGTTGCGGGGATGAATTTTCCACGTCCTTAGAGATTTATAATATGATGGATCTCAGGAATATGTCCAGGAGGACTTTGTCTTCATGGGTTTTGCACAGGCTACGACGTTTTCGCCATTCATGGAGATGGTCCGAGATGTGAGTAGCAGGTATTTGTTTGAAGTTGGTGAGGAGTTCTAGACATGAATCGTGGTGAAATGGGAGCTGGAAGAAGGTAAGGAAAGTAGTATCTAATGAGATAAATTTCCCATGCGACACAGAGAGATGGTCCACATACCATTTCGCAGCGGGCCCAATTAGGGTGCATTGAAATAGTCGTAATCTAGTAGTGTCTTCTGTGATTCTATTAGATGAATTCCAGATGTGAAATGTCATGACATTGTTTCCTAGGTCTTCCCCTTATTTTCCCTCAAACTTTGGAATGATTGAAGGGAGCTTGGTGGGCATAGCTAACCAATTTTGGCCATGGGTGATTGGGTCATTGGTTATATTGCTTAAATATGATAGATTTAGTGAGGCTAAGAATGGGATCTCTGCATTAACTATCATCGCAAAATGATTCTGGAAAGCTATATGTAGAAAATTCCTCTATGGGTATGTCACAAGAGAATTACCTTGATGGGTATCTCTGGGACTGTCTAGAGGAGAGGTGTGTGTGCTCCTAAAGGGGGTTAGCATTCAAGGATGCTTTTGGAGTGATGAAGTGTGTACTTTTCCAAGGAGGAGTTCTGAGCAAAGATGAACCAATATAGGAAGACCCAATAATGGTGGTTGAGTGACGTCCTCTCCGCCTAAATGATGGGAGTCTTGGCACACCTCCCAACAATGGGGAGAGGTTTAAAAAATGTCTAGATTGAAGAGGAGTTGTGGGGTCCCCTATCGTGTCGATTTAGAGTGTGTGCTACTTTGTGTTTGGTGAGGGAAGTAGATAAATATCAATGCAATTGGATCACATACATAAAGAAAAGTGAAAATATAAATGGTTTATTTTCCTGTAATTTAAACTATGTGATCAAGCAAACAAGAAAAAGGTTTATGTTTTTTGTGTATGATAAAGAGTCCTATGAAGACCTAATTGTCCTGTCCACTCTCAGAGTAGCTAGGCCTTGCGAAGATATCTTCTAATGGGTCCTGGGGTAATGTCTCGAAAGAATTATCGTCGAAGAATCAACCAAGGTAATGGTAATGAGGCTCAAGTGCTTCCTGCACCGTCACCTATAGGGAAAGGATGTCCTAGATTTGGTCACTAGGTACCTTTGTCCCATGTAAGCATTCAAGTATTTGGCTTCTTGGTAGTCAGTTACCAGTACCGAGCACTAGATAGGTCAAGTAGCCCCAAAGAGTAATGCAAGCACTGGACCTAAGTTTAACCCCCTTTGAATCAGGTCTCTGCCATGCTCGAGTATTCTTTTCCGTGGGATGATTGAAGGATTTTAAGATCCCTAGAAAGTCAACAACTATGTTTCAATGGTGTAATATGACCATGGTGGCTTATGGGATGACTACCCCTAATGGTCCTAACCTGAACTATAAATTTTTTGGTGGACCTTTTGGGGAAATTTAATTGGTTCAAGTTATGGTTGTTTTTAAGGAATCTTACTTCACTTATGGAGTGATTTTGTAAGCTAAAATACAAAAAGTACCCAAAGCTCCACAAAATTGGAGGCTTTCTTGAGTACAAAGCGTATGAAGGCTTACTGGGTGATGCAAGTGAACATATAAAGTGTGATAAGATGTGGATATGCGAGGATCCTTTTCAATATCCTTCTAATTACGCTAAGTGTTTATTGTTCCTTGCATGGAAAAAAGAAATTTGTTTGTGGATTATGGGCCACTTACTTTTTTCCTATTAAACTATGTGGATTTTAATAAGGGAGATGGAAATTGAAATGTTTTCGAGAAGGTTTTCATATGCAATCCCAGGTTCATTTAAGAGACATAAGGGATGTAAAGATTACTTACATCCTCTGGTAACATTTTATCCTAGCCCCAAAAAATGCTTTGGTTAGTAGAAATATTTGTGGATAATGGGCGACTTGCTTCACTAATTAAGCTATGTGATTTGTAGAATTTTAAGCAAAATAGTTTGAAAACATATTTGGATTTTGGCCACTTACTTTTCTACCTAATTAGACTATGTGGGTATTTTTCAAATACATAAGAAAACTCTAATTGTTTGATGAATTATGGTTCATCAAGCAATGAGGAGTAATAAAACAAAAAATATTGAATGTAGAGGTGAAGGAAATTAACTAAAGGTTGCCAATCACCTAAGAAAACTAAACAATATAAGGTTTTTCTATATCTCTGTTTACTGCGCAGTTTTTTCAAACATAGACGCACACTCACAATTTTTGCAGAAATGGATGAGCACTTGCATTTGTCAGAGGAAAATGAGCATGGGTGAGAAAGATAAGAAATTGTTTTACTTATATGGGCTTAGAACAGATCCTGGGGGTTTGGAAAAAATCCATGGAGGTGAAGAACACCTTGTAGGATGTTGTGCAGAGAGAAGGTCCTAAAAAATAATCTCTAGATTAATGAAAAGATATCAATATGGTCACCATTATTGTTGTAGTGTTTTGGAGCACAAGTGTACCAAAAGACACCCCCTTAGTAGTGGATTGTTACCTGCAAAGGATCACAGTCAAAATTGGTGTTATTATTGTACAAACTTAAATAAACAAAACATTGTAAATAGTGGAAACAATGCATACATAAACATAAACTTAAATAAAGAGGTACATAAACAAAACAATGCTCAAATGGCGAAAACACATTAATAATAATGGAAAAGTCTCACTTTATTGATTGTTGGTGGTAGAGGTTGAATACAATTATAATCTTAGACACTTGAAGAGAATTCTTTGAGATATGGAGCTCAAAAATCCTCAACAAGGGGGTTTCTTTTGTCAATCTCTTTGCAAGTTTCTCCTCTCTCTCAAAGAAGTGTGAAGACCCTCCAAGGGTGGATTCCTCTTCACTCACTAAGATGTTGGGTTTCTTAGAAGAAATTTAACCAAAATGCTAGTGCTCTTCACTTCCTTGACTTCAATAATGCAATGGTGGTTTGCACAAACAACAATTTGGCCAGCATAACAATGTCTCATGCTTTGTTTCTCCCATGGTTTGTTTATATAGAGTTTTTTGAATCCTTCTTCCCTCTCTTGGTACATGTATGATAGAAACACATGAGCAGGAAAAGAGGATTCCATTGAGGGCTACATATCTCCAAGGCGACTCAAATTCAGCTATATTGGACTAGTCTCATGTTAGAGAGTTGGCCCCAAATATGCAAAGTGATGTTGGATCGCTGAGTCATGCTCTTTTGCTGCCGCATGACTTTTGGAGCTTATGTCGTATGTGCATTTATCGAAGAAATATACGCGTGAACTTAATTGTTTCTCCTTTATAAACTTTGGACCTTAGGAGAAATTTGATTTCTTAAACTTCATAATGTATTCGGCTGGAAAAATGTCCACCTGTGCATCTTGTTGGACACTTTTAATGTCTTATGGATTTTACTGCAGGTGCACGATTTTTCGATGCTAACAGGTCTTATAAATGTTGGAGTTACTTTCCAAAGGGCTATAGATATTTATTTTAGAGGGTTGAATGGCCAAATCATGGTAGTTTATCTAGATGATGTAACAATGTTTTCAAAGAAAGGATCAGATCATCCACATCATCTAAAGAAAATCTTTGATCACTATAGGAAATACAGAATATCACTCAATCCCAAGAGAAACATATTTGTGGTGTCTGAGGGTAATATTTTAGGGTATATAATAGCAAAGAGTGGTACCACAATGGACCCTGATCATGTAAAGGCTATCACACAAATCTCTCATCACAATGGCAAGAAGGCAATGCAGTCATTTGAGTAAGATTAATTTTCTCTGAAAGTTCATTTCTGATTATGCCCAAATTGTAAAGCCACTATAGAATATGATAAATAAGGATGGAGTATTCAAATGGAACACTATAAGAAAAAGACCTTCTAGCAGAAGTTTTTGTGGAATCCCCTATAAAAATATCCCGAAAAACAATTTATAGTGAAGGTGTGTGGGTGGATGTTTTAGCGGATGTTTTTTGGATGGTGCGTATACAATCTAAAATCAACCAGCACTTTACACTCCATACAAGCACCGATTTCACATAGAACATGGTGCACCATGGAAAATTTATTTTTATAAAATAAATAAACAAGGTGTGCTAAATAACACAATGCATCGGTGCTTGAATAATCGATAGCAACGGAGAAAGGTTAAATTTTAAAAAAAAATGGTGCTATATACACCCAAAGCACCAGTACCCTTCATGTAGTAAAATACCTTGGTGCATACCAAGAATTAACAATGCTATAGTTTTTTAATTTCAAAAAAATGTGGTGCTATTTTCCAATGATGCACCAGTGTTGTAAGTTTATTAAACTTCCCTTGGGCTTCTTCTAAAGATCACTACTAGGTGTTTTTTAATTTTTAAAAAAATTAGTGTTATAATAAAAAAAAGCATTGGTGTGGTACTTAGATTGGCACGCACCGTTGTAGATTTTTTAATTTAAAAAATGCAATGCTCTTGGATATCTTATGCAACAGTGTGGTTATCATAATGCACCAAAGGAGGGTTAAATAGAAAAAAAACCTCCCAACCGTAAATTCCATTTTTATCATCTACAGTGTTGGAGAGCTCTGAAGCACCAGTTCCACTCTTGCCTCATGCAAGATCCTTTATGTTGGTGCTTCTCTTGCTCGCCATCCATTCGTACCTTGCTCACTACCAATGTTTCCATTTTTTGCAAACTGTGGTAAAATTTATTTTTATCCATTATGTGTCAACAATGCCTCCTAGACGAGAAAATGGCTAGGTAATTTCTATGTTTCTCTCTAATTTCATTTTTTAGAAGATTAGAATTGAAAATTAGCTTAAAATTTCCATTGTTTTTGAAAAAAAAAAATTTCCTTGCATGGTGCTTTCAATATGTTCGCTCACATCGATAGTTATGCACCCTATAAATTTACAGGGTACACCACAGTTCAATGCATGAAAATAATATGCCTCTACTGTTGCGGTGCGTTTCATAAATGAAACTGCACGAGGAAAGCTATAAATTGTATTTCGGTGTGTAAAATTTTTAGGTTGCGCCTAGTGTATCCATATTTACCAAATGCAACACAAAAATAATATTTAAAAATATAGATATATCTCAGTGCATTCAATAACCTGAACATTTCGTACAAATGTGAAAAGGTTATATGTACACATTGGTGCATAAGTGTGATGCACTGCTATGAAAATTTAAAATTTTGAACCAAAAACAATGCATCTTATGTATTTGCGCACCAATGCTGGTGCGATTGTCTTTTATAGTGCACCAAAGCTGGTGCATGAATGTGTTTTGGGTGCACCGGTGATTTTTTTTTAACTGAAAGTTATGTTTCCATATTTATAAATACATTTTTCATTTAATTAAAAAAAATGTATTTTATATATGAGGCTGATGTATTTTATATGTCAATCATGTAGCAAAGATGTTAGTAGAGGGAGGAACAATAAGAGTAGGAGCAAATGGAAAGCTGATAAAATATGGTTTGAACATGGGAGGCTAGAAAGAGGGAGAGGGATCTATATCCTCGCCCTATTACTGCAATGACCTGAGTGCTCTTAAGAAATGTATGCCTCCTCAAGTACTATGAGGAGGATACATCCTTGAAGGAATGCTTTGTTTTATTGGCACATCTGATCCACTAATGGAGTGCCTAGGAGAAGAGTTTATGTGTCGGTACTAGAGTGTGGTATAGGCCCTTTGAGGAGGACATATACTTTATCATTGGCATATCCAGGAGAGGAGATTATTTTTCCCAGTTCCCTGATGTCCCCCGTGGGGTTGCAGCTGAGATTCAACTTGCCTACACTCAGGGATATGTCGGGTCTCATGAAATCCATCCAAAAGATTTTCCAAGTTTGTGGTGGAAAGCTACGAATTTCTTCTTTTGTTGCACAGGAGGTTAGGTTCCTCTCGTTATTAGTCACCACCATTGCACAATCTAGTAGTGATGGGTAGTGCATTAGTTTCCCACTTTTGTATGTTGATTCTTTGATTTAGGTGCCACATTGTATCATATGGTTTGCCTTTTTTTTACGCAATTTTGCATGGTTTTAGATAGATTTCGTGCATTAGGACACAGGAGGGAGACCTTTCCTTTTGCTTCAAATATTTTTTGTTTATTTTTTGAGAGGTTTCCAAAGACAAGGCATACATTTGATCTTTGCTCTCCTAGGTTGATCGCTAAGGTATGTATGTGCATGTGGGGCTAGATGATGCCCAAGAGGGGCCTACTAGAGTATCCAACCAAGATTCCCCCCAAGGCACTAATGATACTAGCTAGTGAGGATGACCATGCATTTTTCACATTGGTGTTTCTGTACATGGGGATTTATTGGTGACAGTGTCCCAACATCCTCTTCACATAGGTTGAGCCTCTAGATGATGGAGGTAATATTAGTGTTTTCTTTAAATTAATCTAGTTTCATTTTATTGTTTTAATTAATTAGAATAAAATTTATTCTAGCACATTCTTTAACAAGTTTTATTAAATTGTCTAATTATTATTGTGTACTATATATTTTATAGATATCAACACATTTGATGGGGACATTCCTCCTCCATCGCTGAATGGAGGAGATGATGATATGAGTGAGGCCCAAGAGGGCGAGGAACCTAAAATAAGTACATATCACTCTCCATTGTCATCACCTAGATTATCCTCCTCTCTTGGCATGATAATACTTTTATTCTCAAAAATGTGTTTTGGTCTAGGGTCATGTCTTAATATGAACCACCAATCCCTATCCAACACATATAGGAAAAAAACACTTGGTTGCAGTGTTTTGGGAAAACATAAGGCTCCCTATCTTCATGCCACATCTTTCTAGAGTTGATAGATATCATCCCATTATTGTTATCTTCCTTTACATTATTTCGATTAAATGTGTCCCACCACTTGCACCTAAAAATAACACATTGGAATGAAGAGAATTCCACCTAAATGATCTCTTATATCTTTTCAACATAACCTAATTTCCCCTGCATTACGTTTTGATCGCAGTGGATAGTGTTAGCGCTTGAAATTTCACCTCAAGCTGAGAAAGGTAAACTCCAAGGCAACATCAAACCACTTAGCCTCGTAGCTAGCCCTACGGGGCAGGAGAGGGCTCTCTCTGGTCTATCTCGGTAAAGATCTTCAACGGGTGAGATAGCCAATGAGGAAACACTGATTTTAGGCTAGTAAACTGATCAAAAGGTTTAATTTAGGATTTTTAGGGTTTTGGTGGAAAATCGAGGTAAGGCAATTTTGGGTGCGAGGATTGGACACAGTTTTTGCAGGGGGTTCTTTGGGGCAAGGTAGGAGACTGTACTGATGCCTTTGAATTAAGTGAATGGATAGGAATGACCAGTGAGGAGCTAAAGAGAGAAAGAAACCTTCAAGAGTTCTCTTTAGACAGATGAAAACATAAATATTAAGCAAACTTAAAAGCAGAGCATGACAATCATGAATTCTACTTTAACACTTCATTCGCCTGATTTGCAGAAGGAAAAGTAAGGAGATGATTCACATAACAAACTTACAAGTACAAAGAGAAACACACCATCAATACATGTAACCACAGGAATCCCAAAAAGGACTGCAAAACCCTGGTCTTTCTTCCTTTGCCAAAATTGCAGAGATACAATGAGTAATACAATAGAAGCTTTCTCCCTCAAGAGTCCAACCCTCCAACCTCTGAAAATGACTAAGAAAATACATAATATAGGCAAGCTAACACCTTTCCTTACCTCTAGGGGTCGAGCTCACTATCCTAGGAGCTGTTTCAACCAATTCTAAACTGAGCACTAAAATCTAGGCAGTCAAAACAACTTGCCTCTATAAGCTAGGAAACAAATTCATTCATTAAATGTTTGCTATTTCATGAATGAATCTTCTAGAATAGGTAAATAAGTGTCATGTCAACATGAAAATATATAAATTACATCAAAGAGGGTGAAAAATCCCATCACAAGTCAAAACTGGTCAAAGTTGGGCGAATTCCTGAGCTGTAGATGAATTCCTGTGAAAACTGCCCAACGGGTCGCGCCCTCTTCCTGAACGGGTCGCGCTACTTTGGAGCTGATGTTGAGGTACTTCTAGGTGTCCAAATGAGGAAAACGTGGGCTTTTTGGAAAGGTATGAATGTCTACTTTCCAACCCAAGTGGAATTTCTGAATTTGGTGGTAATTTTCCCCTCCCAAATTGCAATCTCCCAAGACTGCTTCCTGTGTGTCAAAAAGGTGGCAGAAAGGCATTTTTTTGCTTGTTTTTTGACTTTCTTGAGGCCCAAACCTTGGTGAAATTTCTTGGCAATGGCTGAGCAAGTGTATCTTTGCATGAAAAATCCAAAAATTCTGATTTTTACCAAAAAGGAGTTGCCCAACGAAAAGGTCGCGCGCGGCGCGCGACCCGTTGGTGGAGAACGCCTGTTTTTGGCACAAAAAATTCACAATTACAAACTTTTTTCCAAATTTCTTGAAATTTGGGCTGGGAGTCCCCAATCAAGTACCATGCTCAGTCAAAGAGGCTTTGGCCAAAATTTGGAGTGGATCGGGCCTTTTCTGTCGTTTTAGTGCCTTGGCCAACCTCCTTGGATCTTGCGATTATATTTTTGACATTTCTATAAAACCATGACACCTGTGCAAAAAGTGAAGGAGGTTTTTCTTCTTTGGCATGTTTTGGACAAAAACCTCTCTCAGGTTTCCCAAATTCATCTTTGATTGCTTAGAAACATCATTTGAGTGAACCTTATCCCGATGTGTGAAACAAGGAACTTTGTCGAAATGAAGCGAAATGAAGGGGATAGGAGGCTTCTAAATTCTTGAGGAAATTTTGGGGAGTAGGGAGGGATGTTAGGAAGTAGGGGGAAGTGGAATCTCAGAGATTGAGTGAGGAGAAGGGGTCCAAAAGGGCAAAACACAGGCCCAACCTAGAAAATTGCCAGGTTGTAGCTAGAAACTAGGGTTTGTGCGAAAATGAGGAATTTGGGGAATCTCAGTGATGGGAAGCATTTGGTAAGGTACTTTAAGGATAGGGGAAGGTGTATGAACATTAGGATACAAGTTTTGCCGATGATTTTACCGTCCAAGAGGAATTAGCTTTCAAAACCCTAGGAGAGGGAAATGACCTTGCCTGGGCGCAACTGAAGCATGAACAAGATGTAAAATGACTCATTAGACATTGACATGATAATGAAAACCCTATGAATGATGATAGACTCAGCTGAATAGTGACATAGATTGGCATTTGGGCAACTTTGAAAAGAGTGAGAGAAAACCCTAGACCTAATGCCTAGTGACCAAATTTTGCTTGAAGACTCACTGAAATGACATAATTTGACCTTGACACTCTGAGACCACTTTGTAAGAGCATATTTGATCACTGGAGGAAGGTTGGAAAGACTGACACTAACATTGGCTCCAATGGGAATGGTAGCTCCTTGGAGGTGCCAAGAACCGCAGATCTCTGTAAGAGCTAGACCAGCGCCTTCGTCCATTGGGCTATGGAGTCCATTATTTCGGCAAACGACACAAGAATTTGACTCATTTATTGAATGAAAACTTGAATGAAAACTGATTGAAACTTAACTAAAACTTGACTCAAACCGACTCGATGACAAATTGAAATGATGGAAAAAACTTGATTCTAACAAATTAACTCAAAACCTAAATTGAAAACTTAAAACTTGATGGCAGTACATAACCGCCTAGGTTACAAGACAACAAACCATCAAACTATATCATAATGCCAATGTAACCAATCAAGCAGATGCCTTCTTGACTGATTCTCCCAATCAGATCTCATGATCAACAATAGATACTGGTAACTGGGCATCCAAAAACATAGCTGACCATGATCTCCTTCATCACTGAACACAACAATAATCACTTTCACTGCTGACTGTAACAAATCTTCCATTGGATCCTGGAAAACATGAAGACTTGACATTGCCACCTCCTGCTGAAAGAACAAGGTATCCTTTGTTTCAAATTCTGATCTGCCTTCATCATGTGCTTCAGAAAGAGTATGTTCCTGGTCCTAAAAAAATTCTGAACAAGTAGATGAGCAGATCTCCTCTTGAAATAACATTTCAAAACATGAGACATATGAGGAAGAATCTGAAATGGAATCCTGAATGGTCTGATCTTTTGTAGTTTGAATATATGGTAGGTCATCTTCATATGATATCACAACCAAATTATCAAGTTCCTTATTACATTCTTCAATATTATCAAGCACAGTATTATCATTTACATCGTCTACCACAAATTCACTCAAAGAAACTTTTTCACTTGCTTGAGCAAAGATCTCACCTTGTTGTTCATGAGCAGACTGAATGACCTCCTCATGAAGACTCGGTTCTAATGACAGACTGGCAGCACGACTTAGAACATTTGAATCCATACCATTGTCTATGATCTCAACAACAAAATTCTCCTTTTCAGGATTCAGCACAAGGTATTCTTGGTCATCATGATCTGAATGTTGATCTGAAATAGTTGACTTGATTGCATCACATGAATCTTGACTACCCTGTATGCTGCCTTCTTCTGTGGGAAGATCTGAAATAGAACCCTCTCTTTCATCATTTTCAGCCATATTATCTTCAACCTGCTGATCTTGATTCTGCTGCAAAATGTCTTGATCACCTTGATGGGAATTCTCTAAGTTTTCTTTATGCGGCTGAAATGGATTCTCATACAGAGCCTCCATGATCTCAACATCCATAAAATTATCATCTTCATAATATTTCTCAAGGCTTTCAATAAAACTATATGCATGCTGGCAACAATCTTGAACTAAATTTAATGATGGATAAGAGTCCTTATATCATTCAATGAACATAGCATGAAAATCCTTTAAACAGTAAATACAAGAAGGCGGAAAACTTTCATACCATGATTGAGCTATACCTTCCAGAGTGGCCAAGAATATCTTCATCAAGCAATCTTTAGGAAAATCAACCTTCAACTTGCGAATATGCATATGAAATCTAACTAGATGTAAAGCCGCATCCTTCTTACCATCATCATTAAATATAGGCAGATTCCTTGACCAATCTACCTTCGGAATTTTATTTGGAAAACCAGGGATGTGATCTTGGCTCATGGGAGCATATTTTCTTGTGATTAGGTCCATCTTGAAAATCTCACAGCCACTGATCTCTCTGCAGTGAAGTCACCATGAAGCATTGATATCTGGAGTTTTCAGTGAAGGAGTCGCCAATGAATGATTTCAGCCTTGTCAGTGTCTAATCGTTGTCCACTATAAACAATCAGATCTGAACTTGATACATGTGCTGGGGTAAAATGCAATCAAAGTGTTGTTTTCACAAGCTCACAGAGATTGACTGAAGCAGCGTTTATCTACTTCCGCTAATTCAAAGCAAAAGCGTTTTGAAGGCTACCTGGCATAACTTCAAGCTCCGTCTAAGACTTATGAAACCAACACATCAATCAACAAACAATTTGTTCTCCCCAGTATGGTTGCCAATATGTTAGCGCTTGAAATTTCACCTCAGGCTGAGAAAGGTAAACTCCAAGGCAACATCAAACCACTTAGCCTCGTAGCTAGCCCTACAGGGCAGGAGAGGGCTCTCTCCGGTCTATCTCGGTAAAGATCTTCAACGGGCGAGATAGCCAATGAGGAAACACTGATTTTAGGCTAGTAAACTGATCAAAAGGTTTAATTTGGGATTTTTTGGGTTTTGGTGGAAAGTCGGGGTAAGGCAATTTTGGGTGCGGGGATTGGACACAGTTTTTGCAGGGGGTTCTTTGGAGCAAGGTAGGAGACTGTACTGATGCCTTTGAATTAAGTGAATGGATAGGAATGACTGGTGAGGAGCTAAAGAGAGCAAGAAACCTTCAAGATTTCTCTTTAGACAGATGAAAACATAAATATTAAGCAAACTTAAAAGCAGAGCATGACAATCATGAATTCTACTTTAACACTTCATTCGCCTAATTTGTAGAAGGAAAAGTAAGGAGATGATTCACATAAAAAACTTACAAGTACAAAGAGAAACACACCATCAATACATGTAACCACAGGAATCCCAAAAAGGACTGCAAAACCCTGGTCTTTCTTCCTTTGCCAAAATTGCAGAGATACAATGAGTAATACAATAGAAGCTTTCTCCCTCAAGAGTCCAACCCTCCAACCTCTGAAAATGACTAAGAAAATACATAATATAGGCAAGCTAACACCTTTCCTTGCCTCTAGGGGTCGATCTTACTATCCTAGGAGCTTTTTCAACCAATTCTAAACTGAGCACTAAAATCTAGGCAGTCAAAACAACTTGCCTCTATAAGCTAGGAAACCAATTCATTCATTAAATGTTTGCTATTTCATGAATGAATCTTCTAGAATAGGTAAATAAGTGTCATGTCAACATGAAAATACATAAATTACATCAAAGAGGGTGAAAAATCCCATCACAAGTCAAAACTGGTCAAAGCTGGGCGAATTCCTGAGTTGTAGATGAATTCCTGTGAAAACTGCGCAACGGGTCGCGCCCTCTTCCTGAACGGGTCGCGCTACTTTGGAGCTGATTTTGAGGTACTTCCAGGTGTTCAAATGAGGCAAAAGTGAGCTTGTTGGAAAGTTCTGGATGTCTACTTTCCAACCCAAGTGGAATTTCTGAATTTGGTGGTCATTTGCCCCTCCCAAATTGCAATCTCCCAAGATTGCTTCCTGTGTGTCAAAAAGGTGGCAGAAAGGCATTTTTTGCTTGTTTTTTTACTTTCTTGAGGCCCAAAACTTGGTGAAATTTCTTGGCAATGGCTGAGAAAGTGTATCTTTGCATGAAAAATCCAAAAATGCTGAGTTTTCCCAAAAAGGAGTTGCCTAACGAAAAGGTCGCGCGCAGCGCGCGACCCGTTGGTGGAGAAAACCTGTTTTTGGCACAAAAAATTCACAATTGACAAAATTTTCTCCAAATTTATTGAAATTTGGGTTGGGAGTCCCCAATCAAGTACCATGCTCAGTCAAAAAGGCTTTGGCCAAAATTTGGAGTGGATCGGGCCTTTTCCGTCGTTTTAGTGCCTTGGCCAACCTCCTTGGATCTTGCGATTATATTTTTGACATTTATCTAAAACCATGACACCTGTGCAAAAAGTGAAGGAGGTTTTTCTTCTTTGGCATGTTTTGGAAAAAAACCTCTCTCAGGTTTCCCAAATTCATCTTTGATTGCTCAGAAACATCATTTGAGTGAACCTTATCCCGATGTGTGAAACAAGGAACTTTGTCGAAATGAAGCGAAATGAAGGGGATAGGAGGCTTCTAAATTCTTGAGGAAATTTTGGGGAGTAGGGAGGGATGTTAGGAAGTAGGGGGAAGTAGAATCTCAGAAATTGAGTGAGGGGAAGGGGTCCAAAAGGGAAAAACACAGGCCCAACCTAGAAAATTGCCAGGTTGTAGCTAGAAACTAGGGTTTGTGCGAAAATGAGGAATTTGGGGAATCTCAGTGATGGGAAGCATTTGGTAAGGTACTTTAAGGATAGGGGAAGGTGTATGAACATCAGGATACAAGTTTTGCCGATGATTTGACCGTCCAAGAGGAATTAGCTTTCAAAACCCTAGGAGAGGGAAATGACCTTGCTTGGGCGCAACTGAAGCATGAACAAGATGTAAAATGACTCATTAGACATTGACATGATAATGACAACCCTATGAATGATGATAGGCTCAGCTGAATAGTGACATAGATTGGCATTCGGGCAACTTTGAAAAGAGTGAGAGCAAACCCTAGACCTAATGCCTAGTGACCAAATTTTGCTTGAAGACTCACTGAAATGACAAAATTTGACCTTGACACTCTGAGACCACTTTGTAAGAGCATATTTGATCACTGGAGGAAGGCTGGAAAGACTGACACTAATAGATAGCACCACTAGATTGGCCAAACTTGACTTCGAGTCCAAAATCTTGTTCCATGCATCCATCATCGACATCGTCCATGCAAAAATGATGTCCATATGCCCACATATATGGGTACAAATGAACCTATAAGAAATCGAAAATCACAATGTCATGTGTCTAATAACCCAAACATAATTAAAATTATAAAATATATATAGATGTTACAATTCAAAGGTGGAGTGTGAAGTTAAAATTGTACAGAAGGAGATTTTAATTATTGAGTTGCTACACCCAATACCTATGTTTAGTGCATCCTCTTCAACACTTGAGTAATGACCATATGCACCATATTTCTTTCTAACTTAATCAATAACCCAATTGTTAGGGCATGTCATTGGCATATGTTCTTTTAAATGACCAAGATAAGGCACACTTCTATCATTCAACCATTTGAATTATTTCCTGTCACTGTCCCATTCCCTTCTCTTTTGTTCATACAATGTGACTCGCGATTGTGTCACTTCCATATTGTAAAAAATGAATTTGTTGATGGATTACAATTTAGTAATTGGAAAATGATAAGCCTACACTTACTCTTTATCATGCATCTCTTTCTGTTCATTTCAAGAATCTTCCCTTCTATTTTTTATTCATCTCTTTCATTGTCCCAAATTGCCACACCTAGTGTGTTGTCGATTTTCTTGATGTACTCACTAGCATAATAGAAATACTCATATGATATATACCCCTCTACCATAGACCCCTCAATTTTCTCTCTTCATCGAACAAAACCTTTCAATTTCTTCATGTACCTCTCTAAGAAGAACATTGAACTACAAGAAACCACCCCAACTAACTCAACCTTGGGTGATTTAGAAGATGAACTTGGTGGTCCATGAAACTCGTTGGAAGTTCCTTCTCAAAAATATAAACAATCTCAACTATCTCTTGAAGCCACAATGGAATGATAGCCATATGAATATGCTTTGTTGTGATCTAATGTAAAAATGAAGATAATTTAGATATGGCGTGTCATAGGTCTTGGGGGAATTCATGGTTCATGTTGGCTTGATGGGCCCTGACCCAGGTTCAACATTAAGCAGGCAAGCAAATCCCTACACTACTGGCCCTTTCAGCATCAACCTGCAAAGCACAGACTGAAGTCTCACCCAAAGCAGTATGGGGGGATGCAGGAGCTAAGTTTCCACACCCTGAGATGGTCATGATGTCAATCTTATACCCTAACCCCTGTCTTCATGCAGATCAATAATCCCTTAGGGCTTATCAATATTCCTTCTTATCTAACCTTCATAACCTTCACGAAGGTATACGACTGACCTTTGCGCAGCCCTAACTAGTGATCCAGGAACTTAGGCACCTCTGTAACTACATACAGTTACAAGTTCCTGAATTACCTTAAGTCTTCACCAATTTTACCATGCAATTAAGGTTATCCTCACGTAAACATATATTCTTACTTATGTTCAAATAACAGATAGAAACATATACATTCACGCATCAAATTAGCATTATAATGTAAACCCAAAACTTAACATAACACAATCAGATGCAATAATCAGAGAGAAAATAAACAACAATTTCAGAATACTTCTCTTTATTGATGATTCAAGTTCCCAGTGCAGACTCTATTCGTCCTGTGCACACAGCTGTAGGGGTCCACGCACTCAGTTGCGGACTTCTACCCTAGGCCTCTGCACACTCAGCTACAAGGCCTCTACCTATGCCAAGACTCTCCCTCTTATCTCTCCTATGACCCAAAGCCCTTAGAACTCTACTTTTTTCTACTACCACCTGTAGAAATTACTTAGCTTCTTTTTATACAGTGCCATGGTCCATGGACCATGGGTGGATCTTTACAACTGACATGATTCTTTACAAAAAAAGGGTGGACAATCCTTAATGACTCTTGACATCTTCGCACTCCACAACCACAAAATGTGGAGACTTTACATTCTTTATAGAAAATTTGGGTTTCCTGCCCCAAAACATAGGATTTTAGCCCCAAAACTGACTCTTAGGGGAACCCGTTCCCAACAGGCCCCCAATACAAACATGGTGACTCACCCTCGATTCACTCTGCTAGCATGGAGATCTTGTCACAAAGACCTCCCAGCTCGACCTGGACAACTGGTACCTTGGTGATGCACTGCGTGACCTCCTACTTCATCTCCTTGACCAACTGCTTGGTCACTGGCCCTGCAGTATTAGCCTGGAACTTTTACTGAGTCTCTTGTGGACTAGCCAGCTGGCCTTCAATGGAGGTCGTGATCAAGTAGGCCTCGTCCAACTAAGGCTTCAAGTGGGCCTTCAACACTACTTCCTTGTGTTGAGTTGTATCGACATGTTCCTTCAATGCCTTGACCTCTTGTAGCTTCGTGAGTCTTTACGTGATGCAACAGTGCGCGCTATCACTTTAACCTCGTCATAGAACTGATGTAGTTCTCGTGCTTTTGTCTCCAACCTCTGCATATTGGGATCTTCTTGTAGACTGGTGTGTACCTCAAGCGACTGCTCAAAAAGCATCATGCATTCTGTCACCGCAATTGCTATTGCTGCTATTGCATCTGTCATGGCAGTCGCGTGCTGCTCCCTGACTTCCATCAGAGTCGAAGGCTGGGCCTTTAGCTGCAATTCTACAATTTTGAGGTTCAGCTCTAGCTAAACCTTTGCCAACTCTTTGCGTGCGTCGCGCACTCCTGAAATGAGTTTCCAAACTCGCACATCTACTGGCTCAACCTCGAGAATGGCCAGCTCCGGGACAATTTTGCATGCCTAATCCACAACCTTGATTATGCGCTCATTCTTGTCTGTCAGGTCTATCACAAGGTTAACAACAGAGTCTCTCTACATAACCATCTGAGCATTGTTGACCTTTTTCTCGCTGATCACCTGAAAAGTGCATTATTCATAGGCCTGAACTTCCGCAATCACACCATCCTGTAGAAGGTGAAGCACCTCGCTAGGAAGTGCTTCCAAGTTAAGTCCCACTCCCTTGAGGGAACTGATACTGGGCATGTCAGCTTTAGTCTCTATCATCAATGCTCCATATGGCAGCACTATGGCTTGTGGCTCCCTTGCGCACAACATCCCTACAGCTTCTGAGGTGCCAAGGGCCAAATTGGTGGATGTCACGCTGGTCCGAATCCACGGTGGCATCCCACACTACATCCCCTATATCATTCAGATCCCCATCTGTTAGGGTGATTGGATCCAGAGACATCTTGGTAGCCTTGGACTTCTTCCACAACCATACTTTTTCTGGACCTCTGGTACGCTTGATATGGAATGGCGTCGTCTTCAAATCTGCTCTTCCCTACTCCGTCTGGTCGTCCTCTTCTTCCTTTGTTTCTAGTAAAGGTGACTTCTGACCTCCATCAGAGCCGCACTCCTCTTCTCCTATCTTCCCACCTGACTGCTGCACAGCAGTGCACTCCACCTTGGCCCTGTCATCAGCCTCCTTTCTCCTTTTTTTGGCCAACTGTTCCACCTTCATCTTGGCTTCTTCCTTATTCCACTGCGCGACGGTCTTGCTAGATCATGCAGCCAAGTCTGAAGCAGTGCGCCACTCTACGGTCCAAGGATCAAGGACCGTGTCGATCACGTCATCTGTTGCCAAGTAGGGAAAGTCGTGCCACTTCTTCTCAGGTCCTTCCATGCCCGTATTGAGACGTGGTGGAAGTCAGCCTTGAATTCCACATACACCTACAATCTGTCAAAATTAGTAGGTGACAAGCGCGGCTTATGGTTGATGGCCATATGTATGTTCATCTCCATCAAGATCCAAAAGATCTTGTTGTCCTTTATCTGCTGAGGATCCTTAGTTTCCCACAAGGAAGCGTACTTCACTACCTTTGGTAGGTCTGGCATGAATGGAGGAAACTGACTATCTTCGGGTAGCTCCCATGCTACTAGCACTATGGACAACAAGAGCCATGCATAGTGGAATGGCTTGCTGAGATCTTGTGCCTCACAGCAGTTCATGAGGAACTCATTGCAGAGGTAGTGTGCCCAATTAAATTGAACTCCCTCCATGCATTGGGCTGCCAAAGCTATGACTGGTGCCAGCACTTCATCTGTGCGACACTTCTGCATGACCTTCCCTGCCAAGATTTGTGTTGCCACTTTAACCGCGGGGTCATAGATACTCATAATGGCATAGCCTCGTAGCTTCTTTACTAACTTTAACTTTTCCTTCATGGCCTCTACGAGGGCATGCTCGCCAGCCTTTCCACCAAATGTCATGGCCGAATTTTCCCCTGTGTACGACAGCCGCGTAATCCTATAGATTAGCATATCAGTGATGGGTATCGGCTCCTCCAACCACAAACACCCATCGTGTACCAAGCACAACAGCTGCTTGATTACCACAATTATGATGGGCGCATGGTTGTAATGTGGCACCCATAGCAAGTTGAGCAGTCCTACCTTATCCACACCTTTCAGCCACTTCCTCAGCTCTAATGCGGTTACTCCAGTATTTTTGTGAAAGACCTGGTGCATAAATTGGTCCATTGATAAATGAGGGAACTACTCTATGTCCGCTAAATCCCATTCTTCTAATTTCAAAAGGGGGACATGCCCCAAGCGCGGTCCTTCGAACATAATTTGGTTTGTCAAGAGGGGTGTGTGCAGGGTGACCTTACTCTCATAAATGTCTTTGGGCACCTTGGTCTTTCCCCTGCACTGCGAAACGTACTCAGGCAGCTTAATGATTGGGTCAAACCCCTCAATTTCAACATCCTCCATTTCCACCCCAACATCCTCATCATCCATTGGGATATCCTTAATCTCTTCTTCTTCCGGCTCTAGGTTAATCATCTTGCCCTTTTCCTGTGCGGTGGGCTTATCCTTCTATGGGTGTTTTCTAGGAGATGTGCGCACCGACTGTGGTGTCACGGCCTTCTTTCCCTTCTTGTTCTTGGGACCCTCCTTGGTTGGGGTAGGCCTTGGTCTAGGTGTTTGTGGAGACTTCAACACTTCAGCTGGTATCTCTGCAGGTGTAACCTCCGGGGCAGCTCCTTCTGCTGCCATAGTGACCTCCGGAACAACTCCCTTGGTTGTCATTGCTTTAGCGTCCATGGTTGCTTCTCCTAGAATAATGTCATGGATGATTTTGTGGTCAGTTTCCAGAAATTGATCGAACACTGGGAAATCAAGTAGCTCTTCGAAAAATGTGCGGTTCATGCACAACACACAGTACAACTCACAATTTCTCAATATGCAAAGTGTTTTCTGCTAGGTGGTCATATGTAATTTATAAGCCATTTTGAATTCAAATTAAACTATTCCCCCCAAAATCGATTCATTAATGTTATATTGGCAATATATTTTCAAAGATATTTCCCATAAATTATGACTTAAATGCCCCCCCCCCACACTCCATTTGGTTGTTTTTTCATTGTCAAATCATGAACAGTGACTTCAACGGTCACTTTTCGACTGCTCTGTGTGGTTTCTCCCTTTGTAGTGCAGCTCTCTGTGCGTTGTTGTGGACTATGTGACATTCCCTCATTTTGCGTAGTTCTCTCCTCGAGCAGCTCTCCAACCTGGGTAGCGTAGTTTATAGTCCCACACCTCCTTTCAGCTGCCTAGAGTGCTAATACTGTGCTACCTTCATATAATCACTTAGCTGGATCACTGGTGTATGGCTTGAATCGGCTACCATTCACCTTTCTTGGGAAGGGTTCTCCATTAAATTTGACCAACTTAACTACTCCTTGATGACATATGGCCCTAGCCAGTGCATCCTAAATTTCCCTAAAAATTTATCAAATTTACTATCATATAATAGGACCAGATCATTTAACTTGAAGGTGCGCAGTTTGATGTGTCAATCGTGCCATGCCTTTTCGCGCTCCTTTTGAACTTGCTGATGAAATCCAACTAGAAATCAGTCCTCCTCAAGCTCTGCTAGCTGCATGAGCCTTTCTTCCAGGGTTCCGCAGTCCACCATTCCTGTGAGTTCCTCTATGCGCAGACTAGGTACAATGTATTCCATTGGCATCATAGCTTCTACGCCATACACGAGTCTGAAAGGTTTTTTCTCATTCAGCTTCTTGCAAGTCATTCTGTAAGCCCATATCACCGTGGGTACACGCACATCCTAGTGGTTTCCATGAGAATTTCAGACCTTCGTCAGTGCACTCTCCAGTAACTTATTGAATGCTTCCACCATCCCATTGGCTCGCAGATGATAAGGCATAATTTTTTGATGATACACTTGAAATTCTTTTGTCAAAGCGTTGATTGTTTCATTAAGAAAGTGCATATCGCGATCACTCATCAAGATCTTTGGACAAACAAATCTTGTCTACACATATTCAAAAATAAGCTTCGTTGTTTTCGCGCCTATACAGTCCTTCACAGGTTGCACCTCCACCCACCTAGTCGAGTACTCAGTCATCGTGATGATGTACCGCGCGCTTGTCTTCCTTCCTTGAGGCTGAATTGAACCGACAAAGTCAATTGCCCATTTCTCGAATGGTTGTAATGTCACCTAAAACATCAGAGGTAGTTCATCCCTTTGTGATGGTCTGCCAGTCCTTTGACATGCATCACATGCCCTACAATATGATTTCGAATCCTTATGCAAGGTTGGCCACCACAACCCAGCACGTAGAACCTTTTGCGTTGTTGCTTTCCCCACGTAATGTCCTCCTACAGCTCCTCCACGAGCCTTAGCGAGGATGCTGCTTCGTTCAAAGTCAGGCACATAATGTCGCAATATTTCTTTTGAACCCATTTTATACAAGTGCCCTAGGATAGAAAAGTATGTCGTGCGCATTACTAGTTCCTTCTTCTGTTGACTTGTATAACCTTCCGGAGCCAATCCTATTGTTAAGAAGTGGATGATATCTTTAAAGTGACTTTCCATGACACGTACCACAGAGAGTTACGTGTCAAGAAGCTCTTCCTCTAAATTAGTAGTTTCCTCTCCCATTTCAATGCGCGACACATGATCAGGTCCCGTGTTCAGTCATCCTGGCTTCACAATAACTTCAAAGCAATACTCCTGGAACAACAGAAGCCACCTACATATTTCCCCCCCAACATAGATTTGTTGACCAGGTACTTCAATGCGGAATGATCTACATACATTTTAAAGTGTCCATCCCAAATAGTGCCTGAACCTCTAGAGCGCGTACACCATAGCTAATCCTTCGCGCTTTGTCATGGAATAATTTTTCTCTACGTTAGAAAAATTCTTACTTGTGAATGCTATAGGGTGATCTAGTTCTCCCTCACTAGCCTGTGTCAGCATGGCCCCTAGCACAATACATGATGCGTCCATGTGCACATGAAATTCCTTCTTCCAGTCCAAGAAGACTAGGATTGGTGTGGTGACCATTTCCTCTTTCAGCACGTCGAAGCTCTTCTAACATTCATCATTCCAACAAAATGTAGCATCATTTTTCAACAATTTCTCCATAAGCGTGGTGATCTCGGCATAGCTCTTAAGGAACTTCCTATAGTATCTGGTATGCCCTAGAGTTGCGCAGAGTTATTTCATGTTCCTCGGCGCCTCCAAGTTGATTATCACCACGATCTTCGTGGGGTCTACCATCAATCCTTGTCTACATACCACATGACCTATTAGGATCCCAAAAGGGACACAAAACAAACACTTCTTCAGATTGAGCATGATTTGGTATCTCCAACATGTATCTAACATCAAGCGCAGACTTGCCACATGGTGCTTGACCAATCCAAACACTATCCAATCGTCAAAGTATACCTCCAGAAATTTATGAATGAAGTCTTTGAATGTCGCAATGACTACGTGTGAAAAGATTGTTGGTGCATTCTTCAACCCAAAAGGCATTACGGTGTATTAAAAACATCCCCATTCAGTCACGAAGGTCATCTTTCTTCTATCCTTAGGTGCGATTTTGATCTGATGGTACCCAGAGAACCCATCAGTGAAAGAGTATGCTTCTTGGTTGCCTACATTATCTAGGACCTCGTTAGTGAACGGGGTCAGGAAAGGATCATGCACACAAGCGTCATTCAATTTTCGGAGATCCATGCATATCCTTATTTCTTCTTTCTGTTTCTTTTCCTGAACCACTATCGGGCTTACCTAATCAGATTCTTCCACTGGTTCAATAATTCCTGCTGCGATCATCTTATCTAACTCAATGTGGATGTTGGAAATAATACTGGGGGGGGTGAAGCAGTATTATTAGATCAATATAACTTTTCACTTTCCATATTAAGATTCATATGTGATGCAACAAGTATATATCCAGTAAACATATGATTCAGTTAGTTGATCTCTAATGAGTGCATCAGAACATTATTAACCATATGAGCAGTAAACCGAAGCAGTAAAATAGAACAAATCATCACACACAAGAAGCACACATGAACACCATGATGTAAGGTGGAAACCCAATGTGGGTGAAAACCACCTGTTGTAAGTCGTCTCAATCTTCTTTAATAAGAAATACCTTTTACAATATTTCTGTACTGGTGCAGACTTATACCAGTACACAGGATTCTACCTGCAGAAGGCTACAACCTTCTCTCATTCTCCAGACTCTCCTGGAAGGGAGCTACAACCCCATAGTTCTTGTACTAGCCGATCCATTTACTAGTACGCAGGCTTCTACCTGATACAATGCTCCAAAGTTTTCAACTGCTACTGGAAGGGAGCTACCACTCCCTTAGCTCTTGTACTAGCTAAGATACTAGTACATAGGCACTGGCCTACAATCTTCTCTCCTCCAGGTACCACGTTTCATACATTTTCAGACTGGATACACCTGAAGCACAACACATAATCTGAAAGGCCACGTTTCATCCAATTTTCATACTGGACCCATTAATATCATTGAAGTACATAATCAATCAATCTTCTGAATCACCCAATCACCAGATCAATACATATACAAGGATAATATGTGTGTTAGCAACCCGATCTAGTCCATTAGATCACATAAATATGAGTCATTATGATCCTGATCCATTATTAGATCTCATCCATCAACACAATCAATCAAATTGAATATGTAGAATACTGACACCATTAAACAGTCATCAGAACACATCAACAACCTGAACCACCTGTAACTTTAAATCATAGCTCAAATGGTATATGCTACTACAATGAACCAAACCTGTGTACATACGCGCTTTCACCAAAGCCAACTCGCATACAGATCTATAAATATTCAATCATGACTTGCAGCGATTTCAAACTTAAGTTATACCCAATTTAGATCATTACAAGCGTTAGTATACAGATCTAGAATAAGCATAATCAACTATATAGAGATAGTTCATTTCAAGCCATTTGATCCTGATCTATCCTTAGATATTGTTCTCCATCAACCGGTGAGATCCCTCTTTAGCTCAGATCCAGATCTGCACCATAACCCAATCACAGTATTCCAGATTTAGCACTTTATCAGATATTCAATAATTCAGATGATGCTTTGCCGAATGATTTCCTTCCTCTTTTATAGTCTTAGGCCTTTCGCAATACCACGGTCCAAAACCATAATAACACAATACCATGGACCCAATACTTGGGATCAACACTTTTGGATGCAATACCACGGACCAAAACCATAGGATCAAAAACTGTCGGACTAATACCATGAACCAACCATGAAAGTGCTTGAGATCAACACTTTTGGATGCAATACCACGGACCAAAACCATAGGATCAAAAACTGTCGGACTAATACCATGAACCAATTATGAAAGTGCGTGAAATTTTCTCTTGCATGAAGGGAACTTTTCTTTGCATGAAAGTGCGTGAACTTTTCTCTACATGAAAGAAACTTTTCTCTGCATGATAGTGAGTGAACTTTTCTCTACATGAAAGAAACTTTTCTCTGCATGAAAGTGCGTGAACTTTTCTCTACATGAAAGAAACTTTTATCTTCATGAAAGTGTGTGAAATTTTCTCTACATGAAAGAAACTTTTATCTTCATGAAAGTGCGTGAACTTTTCTCTACATGAAAGAAACCTTTATCTTCATGAAAGTGCGTGAACTTTGTTGCACTATAATTTATCATCTAAGATGAGTGGGTTGCCATCAAGTACAACATATGTATCATAATGCCAACAGTGGAAGCTTTCCTTATACTTCGGGTTAAGGCGGTAAGGTATTTGTTTTACAAGTTTCGTGTCCAGTTTTAGGGTGATCTTCATGACAGAACAATATCTCAGATTATTAACTACTGAAAAGAAACACCATAAGGAACTTCCTAGTTTTAAATTTCAATTTTGGAAATCAATTTAAGAAAACATCAAATGTAGATGACTATTTTTAGTAGGATTATGATGATAGCCACCATAAAGGAATTCTGGTTTTATGACCCTGCATAAGTATACTTTTAGCCTCTCTAGATTAAGGCGGTAGGGTGTCGTTTTACAAGTGTCGTGTCCAGTTTTAGGGTGATCTTCATGACACCTAGGTTTCCTATGATTCCCTTTACATCAGAAAACTTCGTACGAAATAAATCCTTATATTCACGGAGGATCTCAGCGATCTTGTCTACTGTTGCATCATCCCAATAGTCCCTAATCTTTGCAAATTTCGGCTCCGCCTCTATGCCAATGTTGACCTACATAGTTTTCAGTGGCACGGTTATGTTTGGATCCTCTATCTGCAGACCTTAAACCTCGCGGTGACCCTCAATTTCCAGAATATTAATCTTTCTCAGATACTTGTCTTCTTCTTCAATGGTCACATTATAGAATTCTAGTGTGTGGTTCAGCTGGGTAGTCCAATCAGGTTGAATCAGGTCCAAAGGATCTTGCGGTATCCTAAAGATCACTGTTTTAACCTCCTGTAGCACTGCGTCAATACAGTCAAACCCATCCTCAAAGTTGAATGTCATTATAAACCCCTGGCGCAAGATGTCCCATTCTTCAGTGCCATGGCAGAGCTCTGTTTCCAAGTGCCAATTCATTGGTATGACAAAACTGATGCACCCATTTAGGCTGGGGCTCCACTCCATAAGCCTTAGTCCATTTGGCTAGGTGATCACGCGGATCATACCTTCCATCATACTTGTCTGTCATCCACACTTTCGGCTGTCCAAAACATAAACTCATCATCCTCGTATAGTCACGCCAATCACCGAAATTATCCTTGTGCGTACTCAACCATCTTGCGGGTGTAGCACATAGTACCCAGTCCAAGGCCTGGAATTGATGCTTCTCCAAAAATTCTCTCTCAAATGCATCCAAAAAGTGATCAACATCAGTTAGCCCATCATAGTGAGGTAGATTCCTTACTTCTGATGACATGAAGTGTAATGACTTGGTCATCATATTACAATGCAGCTTAGATACTTCATGTAGCCAGTTCTGCCAGTGCTCCAATTCTTCATCCAAATCTGATGTGCAGGAGCTCTCGTGGTCCCATATGATACGCCCATCTGCTATTGGATTTACCCAATCCTGGTCTCGCACCGTTATCTTGTAAATCTAGTCCAGATTGTCATCACTTTCATAATCACGGACTAGTTCTATATAGCACAGTCCTTCTGCGGGATCCAGCGACACCACTATGCGAAGCGACTTCTTTTCAAATATCATCTTTCGCTTCTTCAGGTTGATTACCCCATTCATGTTAGTGGGCCAATCGATTCCAAGGAGTGCAGGGTAGGGATTGCTATCATCCATAATCTCTATTACCTCAAAATCTGCCAGTGCGCTCACACCTTCAATGTCAATTGTCAACCCTTGCAGCCTCCCCATCGGGATAATTTTCTGTTGATTCACCATCCTTAATTAGATCGGAGACCACTGGAGCACAGGTATCCCCATCCTTTCCCATGTTTTCTTTGGAAAAACATTCGTATCAGATCCTAGATCCAAGATACCTTGGTCCATTTTGTATTCCCCTATCTGCGCGGTGAGCTTCATATCACACCCAGTCCTCGCCTTATGCTTGCCAAGATTTCTGACTACGCATGGTTTTCCAGTAGCACCATCCTTGCCAACGCACCGACTGATCAGTTCCTACAAGCCCTTCACAACCTTACTATTCCAGAGCAGTTTCCTGCAGGTCTCCAAGAACGTGGTAATCATGGATGGGTCCATTTCTTCAACTGATTTCTCTTGACTTCCTAAGGTAGAGGCCTCATTGAAGCTTTTCTTTGCTTCCATGAATGTTTATTTTGTACACTCCAAATCAAACCTAGTCTCCTTTTCTGGTGCTTTTTGGACCCATTCACCTTTTGCAGGCTGCTTCCCTTTATCCTCCCTAGTCGTGGTTCCACTCTGCAACGTAATGTTTACCTTAGGGTCTTCCTCACGAGGCTCAACCCTCATCATCTAAAGGTTCTACGTCGTCTGCGGCCCCTTCTCGTGAATCTTAGCCAACAATATAGGGCAATCCTTAGTCGTATGGTCAAATTGAGTACATTAGCGGCATGACAGTTGTGTCGAATTTAGACAGTCCCTCGCATAGTGTCCTGGTCCTCCATAATTGTAACAAATAAGATGTCATCGGCCTCTACCAGGCCCCCCTCCACCTCAGCCTCGTTCGCGCCCCTAATACTCACCTTGCGTTCCCCTAACGCCTTGGTCTAGAGGCCGTGTTTCTGCCTGCATGCTGTATGCAGGTGTCCTATCCATCATTAATTCATAACTACAGAAATTGCACTCATCATGACCTAATGATTGACAGAAATTGCAAACAAGTTGTTGTGGTGTCTGTATGAATTTCTGTAGCAAATGACAATTATTGGTCGCATGTTTCCTGGCCACCTAGCATATAACGCACCATAGCATGGGCTCTGCACTTGGCCTTGCCGCAGCCTCCGGCCATAGAGGCATTGATCCCCCTGCTGCAACATAGTTCGCAAATACTGGACAATTATCCTTGTCATGCCCCTAACCTTTGCATTTTAGGCATCGAACTTCTTCGTGTGCCTCTGGCTGAGCTGCTCTGTCCTTCTTCAGACTTTGCATTTTGAGGCAAAGGTCCTGCAACTGCGCGTGAGTCTACTGAACCCCCAAATTAAATCCTGCATTGGTGTCTCATGCATTCTCATTGCAATTTCCATAGATTTTTCCTAGGTTCCAATCTTTTGTTGTGATAGCGTAACCCTTAGGTGGGTCAAGAGTGAGGCCACGAACCATTCACGGTGCTGCCCATCAGTTAGGTTCATGTTGGCTTCACAGATCATGCACTTCAATCTTTGATCCAAATCCCAGGGCGTCTCCCCAGGCTTCATCATGATCTCCTTGAATCCCACAATTGATTGCGCTTGAGACGTAGGTTTATTGAATTCCCTATTTAGCACAGCATGGATATCTGCCAACGCAAACGTTGGGTTATCAATACTGTATTTAATGTACCACATTGTTGCGTGGTCTTGCAAAGCACTAACCAACGTTGCTTTCTTCATTTTTTTATCTGTGATACCTTGAGCTTCCCATACAACCTTCACGATGAACCAAAACTGATCTGGATCTTCATTTCCTATGCCCTTGAATACAGGTAGCTTTACGGAGTTTGCCATGTTGAATAGTGGTGGAGATGGGGATGGTATGGGTGATGGGGTGATTGGTGGGGATGAGGATGGAGGGAGTGTGGATGGATGGGACGAGGATGGAGGTGGTGTAGGTATTCGTGGGAACCCTTGTCTTATCATCTGAACAACGCTAAGTGGAGAAGACTGCACTGCTCCTTTGTCGTCATTCAAAGGAGGCTCGATCAGTAGGCTATACTCAAGACCTTTTCTTCCTCCATCCCTAAAATACCTTACACTTCGTGTAGCTCCAAACATCAAGGTAACAACATGACCCGCTTTTCACACAAGTGCATCTTAATCCAAGTATTTAGTGACTTCAAATACTTACCTCGCGGTCCTTTAAAGAAGCGGCACTCTACTTCACTTTAACTGACAGAAGTATCGACCATGAACTCTGTCACAAATCCTCCTATGATGTGGTTGAGCCAATGGTCGACGGTGTGTGCGATCTTATCTTCAGAGGCTTCCAATATCCTTACTAACTTCGGTGTCCAAACAATTGAATTTTCAAGCCTCCACCTTCCTTGGTTTTCTGCCAACTTGCGATCCACTCGTATAACTCAACCGGGAAGGAACATAAGAAGATTTTGTGTATTTCTGTGTATAGATATCTGTCCAACCACTGTTCTTTCGTCAATCGCAAATTTTTGTTCACTTGCGCCACGAATTCGTGGATCTTTCTATCCAACCAGTTTTTGATCTCTTTCTTAGTTGGATTCCAATTATACCACATCACACATCTCGTTATGCAGATCCTGGTCTTGGCAATGAAACCATTTGTTGGCTTGATGGGCCCTAACCTAGGTTCAGCGTTAAGCAGCTAAGAAAATCCCTACACTATTGGCCCTTTCTGCATCAACCCGTGAGCGTGGACTGAAGTCTCACCCGAAGCAGTATGTGGGGATGCAAGAACCAAGTTTCCGCTCCCTGAGATGGTCATGATGTTGATCTTATACCCTAAACCCTGTCTTCGCACAGATTGATAATTCGTTATGGCATATCGATATTCCTTCTTCTCCGACCTTTAGAACCTTCACAAATGTATACGACTGACCATTGCGCAGCCCTAACCAGCGATCCAGGCACTTACACACCTCTGTAACTATGTACAGTTACAATTTCCCGAATTAACTTAAGTGTTTGCCAATTTTACCATGCAATTAAGGTTATCCTCACGTAATGATATATTATTACTTGCGTTCAAATAACATATGGAAACAGATACATTTGCGTATCAAATTAGAATTATAATGTAAACCCAGAACTTAACATAACACAATTGAATGCAATAATCAGAGACAAAATATACAGAAATTTCAGAATACTTCTCTTTATTGATGATTCAAGCTCCCAATATAGACTCTATTCGACCTACGCACACAGCTGCAGGGGTCTGCACACTCAGCTGCAGACTTCTACCCTAGACCTTTTCGCACTCAGCTGCAGAGCCTCTACCTATGCTAAGACTCTCACTCTTAGCTCTCCTATGACACAAAGCCCTTAGAACTCTACTTTTTTCTACTACTGCCTTTAGAACTTACTTACTTAGCTTCTTTTTATACATTCCCATGGTCCGCAGACCGTGGGTGGATCTTTATAGCCGACATGATTCTTTACAAAATAAGGGCGGACAACCCTTAATGGCTCTTGATATCTTTGTGCTTCGCGACCACAAGATGTGAAGACTTTACATTTTTTATACAAAATTTGGGATTTCTGCCCCAAAACTGACTCTTAGGGGAACCCGTTCCCAATAGTTCACGCACCCACACATGAGTAGAGGATAATGACACTACATAGTAAATAGTACATTATACCAAAATTAATTATAAAATATCCCATTACATAAAAATGAAAAACAATAATAAAATCATGTTTTTGACATACATACTCTTATATGGTTCAAATTGTCATGCGATTTCAACCCCAACAAACAGTCTTCCACAATGAAGAAGTTTCATAGTGAAGACCCATATAAATAAGGCACCCTCAAACTCATCATAACTTCCTTTTCCAAAGAAAGATCGTTTTTTTAAATTCCATGGGACATCACCTTCTTTGAAAGACCAAGAAGGACCAACCTCTCCTCTAGTTTCTTGTCTTAGCTAATTTTTCTTTTTAGTTTTTGAAGAAATAACACCTCTCCTAACATCCAATGTGTCACTTTCTTCAGTGATATATGCCTCCATAAAGAATATGAAACATTTTTTTAAATATGCATGGGATCTAGTAAGTAGGAAATCCTAAGATGCTCCCAATATGGGAGCTCATGAAAGACATATTTCCTTTTCATCCCAATGGGCAATTTCTCAACATAGGTGTCAAAGAATTTTGGATCATCGAACATAGGCTCCTGATTTGAATAAAAAACTTATGCAAAATCCTTCTCCTTCTCTCTCTCTCTCTCTCTCATATGCTCTTAAATGATCCAGGAGGTTCTCGTTATATCAGTTGCACAAGTGTTTAAGTGTCGTCATCAATATTCAGAGTCATTGTCAATTCAGTTCGGTGTCATTAACTTCAACAATGTTGGTTATGGATTGGGTTGTTCAAGTAATATGGTTTTTCATGGTGTTCAGTTGAGATGGTTTAGCACCTGGTTATCAACATGAGTTCATCGACAGTTCCACCAAGATTTGGTCGAAGACTTGTGTTTTTCGTTCCACTCACAGGTTTTGATGTCAAAAAGTTTGTCATCATGTGACAAATGTCACTAATGTCGCTTGGTGATGATTGACTGTAAATGGGTTGATAAAATTTATGTATTAAACCCTAATCTACATCTAAAACAAAACCTAATGCTAAAACCTAATCTAAGTCTAAAACATAATACATTACAAATCATGGTATTACCACCTAGCCTTTAGAGAAGGTCCACAATATTTACATCCATGATACCCTTTTGTTATAAAACCTATGAAATTATTATATACATGCCGACACATTAGAAACCATGAAGATCTGAACAATTGCAGCGAATTAAATTAATATGCAAAAGAATATTATTACGTATATAAACAAATCAATAAAAATGTAAGCTAGGATAGTCATGTATGGTGTAAGAACATATGCCATACAACATAAAACTCTGTCTGTTGTGGTGGACCTTGATACATCATACACATGTATCCCTTCCCATAATTCCTTCAGGCTCCAATTCATCTACCAATGGTTATAAGTAGACACCCATATTCTTCAATTGTCTTCTACCAGGGACTATGAGAACCAACATAAGATGTTCATTCTCCATGGACAACCATGGGAGGATATAGTTATTGATCACTACTACAAGACAAATAGAATAGTTGGTGTTTTGGAGGGAATATGTGTTGATGCCATCCATGGTTATGCTGAGTTGTAGACTTCATACTTCATCCTTGAAATTTTCAGGCCATGTATCCTCTATAGGATTCATGGCTATTGGGATTCACATAAGTCCTTACTCACTTCTATGTGAGGTATGCCATCCCTTCAACATAGCTAATTATTTTCAAAGAAAGAGTCTTTGAATCCTTGGGATTATAGGCACGTGCCTCAATATATTATGAGGACTACCATGTAATTGTTATGAAACTAGCTCACAAAAAGATAGAAAAGAGAGACCAACGCCTTAGAATTCAGCCTCTTTGAGGGGGAAACTTCCTTTACATTACATAAATGGCAATTCTTGGATGATAAAAATGAAATGACCTCCTTTCTATATATAGGAGTCTAAGGGGTCATAATATAATCAGAGCCGACATAAAAATAATAATGTAAGGGCACAATAATAACAATAGTGGGCTTCTATGGGGCATAATAGTAACAATATGAGCACTACATGGGTACACCAATATAATAAGGGGGTTGTACTAATAACAATAAGGGGTTACACTCATAGTATAGGGGCCTAACATGCCCCTCTCCTTCAAAAAGTGTTGTCCTCAACACTTGAGTAGTTCTTGATACTTCTGTATAAAATTATTATCCTCCCTTGTGGAATATTTAGTGGGTAAGTTCTTTCACTTGATGAGATACTCTGAAATTGATCAATTTCGTAGCTGTCGGGTTCTTGTTTCTGTGACTGCTCCAGGTTCCAATATGATTTTTCCTTCCTCTTCAATTTCTGGCAATATTGTTTGAATTGGGATCTTTTGCAACCTTTGAATAAGTGGCCATACTTCTTCGTCCTTCTTCCATTTATCCCTTGCTTCATTTATCTAATCTGGTTGGATAATAAAAATAGCACAAAACAATGCTTCCACATCCTCATCCTTTCTTGAGAGTGCATCTGCAACAAAATTTTGCTTCCCTTTTCTATAGATGATGTCAAACTCATAACCCAATATATTTGTGACCCATTTTTTCTGTTCTTCTATAGATAATATTTGTTTTAAAAAGCATTTAAGATTATCATGATCCATTTTTACCTTGAAGTGTCTTCCCATTCAGTAAGGTTGCCATTTCTTAAGTGCATGTAGTATTTCCAACATTTCCTTCTCATAAATAGCTTGCTTGAGATGTAGCAGTAAAAATACCCAATCACCTACATCAAAACATTTTTCACTACAATGTTGATCTACCTATTGTTTCATTCGATTTTGCACCAAAGTGGTGTTATCCTTTAAAAGTTGGAGAACTTGTTGTTGATGCTCAATGTGATCTTTCACTGCTTGAACCTTTTTCTTCCTGATATGTCCTTTTATCTTGATAATTTGAGGAGTGGTAATTCTGGCCAATGCATTACAAGATATGGTTGGATACATTTCTTCTTTCTCGATGTAATCTTTCACTTCTTGAACCTTTTTCTTCTTGATATGTCCTTCTATCTTGAGAGTTTGAGGAGTGTTAATTCTTGCCAATGTTTTACAAGATATGGTCGGATTCATTTCTTCTTTCCCTGGGGTTGGTTCTTGGTGTATATACTCTTTTTTTGATGATTCTTGATACTTTTCTTCCTCCTCTTCATAATCTATGTAAAATAATTTCTTCTCAGCACACTTATGACCTTTAGTGCATTTGCTATCACAATTGTAACAAAACCCCTTTTCTCTTTTCTCTTCCAATTGTTGTGGTGTAACCCTTGTAGGTTGTGGAAGGCTAGGAGAAACACCACTTCCATTATTATAGTTGTGAAGGGTAGACTTCCTTGTTGCCATAATTTTACTTTCCACTATGTAACAAAGCTCTTTTACTCTTTCCAATTTTTGTGGTGTTACTCTAAAGAAGGTGTTGCTCTTTGTATCCTCATAATGTGCTATCATTTCCGTGAAAATTGACCACGTAACAAGTTGTTTACGAGAATAAAGCCCTTTATACCATAAAAATTGTTCCGGTTCTAAATATGAAGATGCAATACATACCTTTTGTAACAATGGTACACCATGTAGATCAAAATATTACTCCGTCTGAAGTATCCAATTTACTAGATCCTTGCCATAAAACTTCCTCATATCACCTTTTCTTGATTTTAGGAGATCGATCTGGAAATGACTATAACTATGTAATTTTGGTTCTTCTAGTTCTGAAATTGCGACTTGTAGTAGCCCTCTGTGTCCTCTTTCCAATGCCACAAGTCTGATCTGAATTGGATTCTCCAAGGAAGAGTTATGAGAAATCTCCCACAGTGACCTGATTATAGACTAGTTTAGTAGAGTGAACTTGTACTACATGCTACGAGCCACTGTTTCGACCTTTGGCTCTAAAAAATATATAAAAGAAACTACAGCCCGTCCTCTTTCTGTACCTTCTTACAAAATTTCAATCTGATGCTCAGAGATAAAGTTATGACGATTTTCCTTGGGTCACCTGTTTGGAATGTAATTCAAGAGTCTGCAGAAAGACCAACTTCCTCAGATCATATCTCCACAAATATAGTGTGAAAAGCTCTGAAATTCGGACCCAAGATTCAACGCGATTTCGTCTCAAATGGGTTTTTTTTAGCTTCTGAAACGTCACCGAAAAAGAGTTATAGCGAAAATTCCATGATGACCTGTTTGGAGTAGTGAAACCCTAGAATCCAAAGTTCTGATACCAAATGTTATGAAACCAGCTCACAAAAAGATAGAAAAGAGAGACCAACACCTTAGAATTCAGCCTCTTCGAGGGGGAAACCTCCTTTACATTACACAGATGACAATTCTTGGATGATACAAATGAAAAGACCTCCTTTCTATATATAGGAGTCTAAGGGGTCATAATATAATCAGAGCCGACATAACAATAATAATTTAAGGGCACAATAATAACAATAGTGGGCTTCTATGGGGCACAATAGTAACAATATGGGCACTACATGGGTAGATCAATATAATAGGGGGGTTGTACTAATAACAATAAGGGGTTACACTAGTAGTATAGGGGCCTAATAGTGATTTACCCATTTTTTTTTATTACAATGCTTGTCATGCCCACATTTCAGACATATCACTTTTTCTGCATATTCTCCTCTATATAAAATACAATTATTTATACATGCATGATATGATATGTACTCGACAACCAACATTTCCAACAACTGCTTTGCCTCTTCACAGCTACCTGACAAGACATCATCACTTGAAATAACCTTATATTTGAATAACGTACAGTTGGTGGGGAATATAATGGTACAATGCAAATATTTAATATTCATAAAATTGACCATTTTTAATGTTGATTATGTGACAATATTTCTCAAAATATAAGGGACTTGATCGATCATGCAGGTGAATTACCTCAATATTTCCAAGAAATATGCATTCAACATGCCAAAATTTTCTTTGAAGTTGTACAACGACATCATTGTCCCCAATTGAGTAGACTTTGACTTGTCATTAGGTCCAAAGAAAGGGTTGGTGGAAGCATAATTCAGGCTTTTGAATAAGGTATCAGTGATATGAGCATCATCCCCAAGTTCATCATTATGGAATGCATATAACAACATTGCCTCCATGGCAGTCGTATTACGTAAGTAATGATCCATATCAACCTCTATTTGATTGCCTCCATTGCCAACTTGTGATGAAGGACTACTATTGTTGTAGTCATTCCTAATTGGTGAATATGGAAGTAGTGGGAATTGAATAGGTGGTTGATTCAACCATTATTTGTATGCTTCCTCTCTAATTCTTGCTCTTAATTCATCATTCTCTCGAGTTGACATTGTAGTGGGGTGCACCAGAAGATAGTAAGTGGGTTGCTCATCATCACTATAATTGACCTAATTTCAAAAAATATTGAATGTCATTAGTACAATATCAATGATATTAGTAAGCACGTCCATGCAATTGTTTTTCTAAAATTACATTATAGCAAACAATTATTACCACCGTTGATTCAAGATTGTGGCTGGAAGATGCCATGTTCCAATTGGTAGGGTGAAGAGGCTGTCCATTTTCATCTACCAACTACTTGTGATATGCTACTCTTGATAAGAGCTTCTAAATTTTTTGAAATGAAAGAATATTTATGCATATGAACTTGATTCTGAATCAGAATCCTACAAATTTGGATACATTTTTATTCAAATTGACATAAATTAAAAAAAAAATCAATTAGATAATCGAAATATAAATAAAACCTGAACTTATTGGAGATGGGAAGGGAAAACTCCCTGAAGAACTTTGATTAGCAATATTGAATAAGCTAGAATTTGAAGAACTAGCCTTTTGATCTTATTGATATTGACCCTGCATTTGAGAAAAATCAGAAATAAAATTTTGTGTGCATATATAAAATTAATCTCGAAAACCATATAACCACAACCTGAATTTCAATAGATTTTTCAAACCATTTTTCAAGAATAAGGCGACTTTAGGTGAAAAATGTATACTATGAACTATGGTAATTCATGTGGATGTGTCCTAAAGGATAATTTGAGATTAATATGCCTTTTTATGTGAAATAAAATTTCAGATAGATTTTAAACCCTATAGGTGTGCTTATCATAACAAAGTGCACTGATGCATTTAAAAAATACCATAACTGGGGCATTCAAATAATACCTGCACTTTCTGACATTCTAAAAAAAAATAAAAAATGTTATCTTATCGGTCCTATAGTACAAAAATGCATTGATATGTTTCAAATAAAAATAGCATTGCTACGCATCTATTTCTGGATTTTAGAAAATAAAAATGAATTCAACCAACTCGGTGCTCTTATAACAATTAGAGAACAAATATATTTAAATAAAAACCGCACCATTGCATTAGAAAAATTAATCGCACCATTTCGAGATTTCAAGAAAGAAAAAAAAATCGTATCATTGTCGATGTGATGAAAAAATTTTGTGCCCCGACAATGTCGGTGCAATTTTCTTATAAACGCACTGGTGCATTTGACTATCGAATGTACTGATGTTCAAATAAATTGAAAAAAAGTGCGAATTTTTTTTTTTAATTAAAAAATGAGTGGCAATTGATTTTTCGAAATCTAATTTCATAGAGTATTTTAAATAGTAAAAATTTATTGACTATTTCATTATTTTACCCAAAATTTCAAGTGACTGATTTGCAAGAGAGACATACCAGGAGCATTGTGCAATAGGAGGATACTTTGGAGCAACAAAACTATTCAGAATATCAAAAGCTAAAAGGTATGGTGATTCACTCAAAACCCTGCATAGTAAAAAATTTAAATTTTATTATTTATTTTATTAATAATTTTTTTACAATTTATGTTAGAGTTTAATTAAAAGAGAGATCATTTGAAAAAGAGACATATTGGGAGCATTGTGGAGTGGCAAAATATTTTGGAACCACAGAAAGATAAGAATTTGAAAGATATGGTGATTCACTCAAAACTCTGAATAGAAAAAATAAATAAATTTAGTGTTAATCTTTTTACAATTTCTATTAGATTTATTCACAATTCAGAAAAGAATAAAGAAAGAAAGAAAAATTGTATAATAAAAATTTTACTATAGATTTTACTAGTAATTTTTTTTACTATCTCTATTCCTATTTAAATTTAATTAAA
The DNA here is from genome assembly GCA_031772625.1 of Pinus tabuliformis. NCBI lineage: Eukaryota > Viridiplantae > Streptophyta > Pinopsida > Pinales > Pinaceae > Pinus > Pinus tabuliformis. The sequence continues at coordinate 358,411,668 of CM062820.1, read as the reverse complement.
ATATATATATATATATATATATATATATATATATATATATATATATATATATTTCAATACTTACCTTAAACCCTTGCCTCTTCTTGCAAAATTTCACTTTAGGGTTTAACTTCCTCAACCACTTCAATTAGGGTTTTTCACTTTAAACATTTTAGATTTAATGGGCTTGTGTACTTACTATATATAGTGCATTTGACATGTAAAGTAAGGAAACCATTTATTGAATTATATCCAAACCTTATTGACCCTGCCAATTTTTTTAAAAAACAAATATATGTTCCACGGTGCACCCTATGTAATATAACGTACTGATGTGCCCTATGTAATACAATGCATTGGTATATTATAACATTGTCGGTTTTATCTAGTATGTTCATTGTTGCTCTTAGTGTAATATAATGCACCGACCTGCATCTTTAAATAGCATTGTTAAATCATTGTGGTGCATTTAGCGTTACAAATCACAACATCATAATTTAAAATTAATTTTCCCTAACAGTGTTGAACAATTAAATGCCTGGTGTGTTTAATGGGATAAATGCACCAATGTGTTTGTTCAGATAAATGCACCAGTTACCAGAGCTCTTTTCGGCTGAAAATTATTTGATTTATTTATAAAATATATTTAATGACTTTTGTATTGAATGATACAGGTTGTATATTGATAAAAAAATGTCTTAGAAGGTGTCAAGTAGCAAAAATATTGATCAACACAATGATAACACATCAAAGAAAAGAGGAAAACAAAAGTTCTTTGTAAAGTCTTTAAAAAATTAATATGTTTGAACTATATAAATTTAACTAATATGTATTGGTTAGTGTGTGTCATGTAGAGACTCAAAATGAAGAAGGTTAATAATATTATTTCTAGTCTAAGTGCAAAATATCGTAAAATCTTGACAAGAAAATTGCAGAAGGATGAATCAGGTGAATGAAAAAATATTATTCAATATGTGTTTTTTTTTTTCTCATTAATAATATAATTTAGAATATTAGATAACATGTTGCAAACAATGTATTAATCCATATATGTTTAATTTTCTACAAGGAGCAACAATGAAGGAAAAGATCAATGTCATTCTAAGAAAAGAAAAATTATAGAACATGTAAATGATGATGAATTGGTCCTTAGCTCATTTGGAGTGGTGTTGGAGGTTAATGAAAGGGGGGAACTGTTTTATAAAACTATGAGGAATCTAGTGGAACGAACCTATAGAAATACTTTCCACTTACAATACAAAAAACAATCCAATTATTCTAAGAACCAAATTATATCTAAATTACAGGAAGCATTTCCAGAGCAATGGTCAGTGAGACATATCCGACTTGTAATAGCAAAAACATACAACAACAAAAAATAATCATTCAAAAGGTAATATTCTAAATTAAAATGATTTTCTAAAATTATATGTATATATTACTACAAGCCATTCATTGATTAATATCAATTTTGTTATATTTAGTTTTCATATATCAATATAAAAATAGTTTATTATTTTTTTCAGGAAGATTATGAAAATCCAAAATGATCAACAAGCTGATATGTGAAACATACCGGTAGGAATGTCCAAAAAAGTGTACAAGGAGATGGTCGAAGAAATGGACATAATTGCATCACCGGAGGAGCCATCTCAACAACAACATGATTTAAATGTATGTAATCATTATTGATTTTATACATATAAAAAAATAATTTCACTAGGTGGGTCAAAGTTATCCCGTTGAGACAAGTCAAGGACTAGGAGGTAATTTGTTTCCTAATGAAAACATCATAACCAGGTTCAGTGTTCCCACCTCTCTCATATTTGATAATGCTACTTTTTTTTCATCATTCAAGTTATATTATTTTTCATTGGATAATGGTATTTTTTTGAAGTATTCTGCTAACTACTATCCCTAAGGCAATGATTTATCCAAGTCAACAAACAAGAACATAATATGTATTATCAAGAAAATTGTGTTGTCCCACCAGAGAAACCGGTATAATGCTTTAACCAATTCTCTTTGGGATGATCATGTCACCCCAAAACTATCTCTTGGTACCTCTCCTTATTTACTAGTCTATAGTAAAGAAGCCATCCTACCGCCAAACATGTACCTACCCGCCTTGTATTTGTCACAAGAATATCGTGATAGGACATATCCCACCATACAGAGTAGGATTGACGCCTTGATTAAACTTGAGGAGGAAAGGCATAAGTCAGTTGCTAATTTTTCTTCTCAACAAAGATGAATTAAGTGATGGTTTTATAAGAAATCTACAAGAATAAAAAAGTTTAATGTAGGTGACCTTGTCTTGAAATGGGATAAAGCCCACAAAGACAAAGGAAAGCATACCAAATTTCAATCCTTGTGGATTGGTATGTTTCAAATAAAGGAGAATCTTGGCCACCATACTTACCACATTCAAACCCTAGATAGGAAGATTGAACCCCTTCTTGTAAATGGCCAAGACCTAAAATTTTACTTCACTTAGCAGCTCTCGTAGTTGCTCACTTATCTTTATACATATTTACTTTCTTGTCATTTATTTTCACGCTTTCAATTTCCTTTCTTGTTTTAGTTTCACATATTTCCTTTATCCTTTGCTTTCAACCCCTTAAAGGCCTATTGTTCATAAATAAAGGTCATGCATGTGAATAAAGAGTTTTGGAACATCATCAATAATCCTAGCACATTATGGAAACTAGGGTAGTTGTTCAATAATTGGCTAGTTGTCAATATTTTTTTTCTTGTTTGACCTTGAATACCTTATAAGTCAATGCGACAAGAAAATATGGACTAGATTATGTGGGGAACCCTAATCATCTAGAATTCATTCCATCTTTAATGAGATCTTCATCACTTAAATTGGATTCAAAAATCAGATTGTGTTTTCAATAACTTTACCTAGTGGCTTTAAGAAGGGAAAAGGAGAAACTTACCATGAGGAAACTCTTTTTGAAAGAATAAATAGTCTCTGAAAAACAAGAAACAACCTCTCTTTTCCATAAAATAAGTCAGGATCACTCATTTTCCTTGGTGAAATGAATGCCTAATAAATTATGTAATAAATCAATAAAATGGTAAAGGATTGAGAAGGACTTCCTGCATAGAGATATGGTGTAGACGACTTTGTCGAGGTACTGAACAGGCCTACTGGAAATGAAGCAAAGTTTGTGATTTATTAAATTTACTCCATCAGGGTACTGAATAGGCCTGCCGTCAATAGAATAACACCAAAGACCAGCTTCAATTCTAAACATTCATATCTCATGCATTATTATTCATATACCCTAGTTAAGTCATTGGTGTTTCTTCTTAATTGATGGAGTATTTCAAATCCAACCAATTCGAGTAATAAAGGGTCTACTGACTTTAACGATGGGTTGTAAAGTAAAGTCAAGGGGGCTCATGATTCTATAAAATACTTCTAAGAGTAAGACTTCAAATTGGATAAAGATCAGATAGTGATTATGATGTCCTGCCAATGTATTGCCAATTGTTGTAGCCGCTACAACAATCCCAAAATTTTGACTCTTTCAAAATTTTGGAGATCCCCCATATTGACCTCTTCATCATCCTTTGCCAATGGTATATTAAGGTTACACTCCCTCTTAACACATATATGGTTATGTTGATGGTGCTGGACCTACCAACATGTCAAGGGGATCTCCTCGGTAAGAAGTCCCAATTAGACGTCAGACTGTTTGGTATAGGAGTCCTAGTAGTGGGTCGTAAGGTAATGCATTGACCATGATGTCGCACAAAGGCAAGTAAGATAACTTTGTCAATAGAAAGGGTGTGACTGATGCAAAGAGTCAAGGAATGTGTACGAGAGGTTCCAAAACTTTGAAGGGAGAGGAAGGTGAAGGTGAGTTCCAGGTTGAAAGGGATCAGTCCCAACTAGGCTAGGAACACACCATACAAAGGACATGCACAGCTTCCAGCGAAGCAGTCCACTCAGATGCAGAAGTCACAACAACAAGGTAAGATAACATGAAAAACACTCATGGATCAGTCTGAGACGAGTCTGATAGTTGATATAGAAAGGTTCATGAGAAAGGTTTGTTTGATGTCTGGTAGAGTAGTGGACACAGACGAGGACAGTATTAACAACATATGCAACACATTAACAACAAGATTCATATAATTACATACAAATAAATTCATATACAAGTACGTAAGTTAAACAACATATATCATTAAGGCAACCAGAACAGTCCAACTACAATAACAACATATGCATGAAAATGTGATGGCTCTTATTATTAAAGAAGTGTAAGTCACAATCATACAATACACCCTGTAAACCTACTAGTCCTAATACTAGAACGTTACAGCCACATACGCTTGCTCCTCCAAAGAGATGTACTAGTTCCGTGTAGTGGAGAAGCCAAGGTGCATTACAATACTGTCCAAGCCTTCTTCAAGATAGTCTTAGTAGAAGCTTGGCTGACCAAAAGCCTGTATAATGAGTTATGAGGGACTATTTATAGTAAAGGGTGGGCTGACCCTTGACATTCCCCTTTGCGATAGTTCAACTACCCTCATGACTCTTCACCTACTCTATGACTGTTACATCCCATTGTTGACACTCGACTTACACTTGACATGACTCAACATTACAATTCACATGTACTCATGTGAGACAACATGGCTTGAGCAAGCCTTGCATGACATCACTGACACTTGGTCCGTTGTGGTGAGACCAACTCTTTGACATGCTTGTGATGGTGAAGTTGGTGAGCTGATGCCAAGCTTGGTCATCTGTGATGTTGTGCATGCACCTCATGGTGACATCTTTATGAAGTGAACTCTTACCTCCATTGCAACCGGTGCATTGGTTCGGCCCTTCATCCAACTCATCTGCTAACATGCGCGTGGTCTTCTTGGGTACAATTGAACTAGCAACACACTGATGCATAGTGTCCATGCTGATCTTCAAGTGTGTGTTGGTGGTCATGCGCATCAACTTTCCAAAGTGCATGTTCAGCCCCGGTTGGATTTGCTTCTTGTCTTTTCCTTGGTGAGTGTGTTGAATGGGTTGGATTGCATGTGTTCACTCAACGACATGCATGCTGCTGGATCCTTTGCATGCGATCAACAACACTGCTCACTATGTTTTCTTTGTGTCAGCTACTGGGATGGATCCTTAACTTGTACTGGTGCAGTTTCATCTGTGAGTGCATGTTGTGACCACGACTTTTCTTGTTCTTGCTGCAACTCATTGGACTGTCTGTGTAGCTTCATGTTCTTCTTGAGTTGCTGCTTCAGCACATGCAACTCCTTCTTTGTTTTGTCTTCTACCTTCACGTGATCTTCATGTCGCACTATCACTTCATAGCTTGAGTCTCCAATGTTGTTTTCATTATCAGTGGATCTGCTTGATCTTGTAGCTTTGCTCCGCCTCTATGTTGTCAACAACCTTCCTCTTCCATTCGCTGTGTTCACTTCATTCACTACGTTTGATGCATTCTGTATGTTGCCTTCAGCTAATGTTCATGATGCTGCTCGATGTGATGCTTCTGCTTGATGTCCTTGTCCACGAACAACTTGATATCTTCGTGAGTAGGCAAGCTCATAAACACTTCATCGACTGCATCCCCAAGCGTGCTTTGAACAGTGTCTTCATCTTTGCTCTCCTGGAAGCCATTGTACCTATACTACTGAGAGGCATATGAACACCTACGATACCTGGAGACATGGCAACACTCATAGTAAACAATTTGTCAGTCGAAAACCAGAATGAACATGAGAACTGACTTGCAACATACCTGGGTGAATGATCATGAAGGTTTCCCAATTTTGGCCGGGAGGTCAGGAGACCGATTTCCAAGACTGCACAAGGCACAGTCCGAGCTACTGAGAGACTGAATGACTGCTGGAACTACACAATACACAATCCAGTCTGGCTACTAACTGTTTCAATTACGCATTGCACAATTCCTATTGGGAAGGACTACTGGACTAGGGACAAATTTGCGCAATTTCTTGAGCCAAGCAGCCACTGTCCTCCAAAAATGCACAAAACATTCCTAGAGGCTAGTGTTGGGAAGGAATGTGAAAATCTGGAGAGGGAGGTGAGCCTTCCTTTCCCAGATTGTGCAATGCAGCCTTGGTGAAAGAAGAGCCTGTGCCAAGGTTGGCCCGACGGGCTACTGAAAGAAATTAAGTCAATGAATGCACAGCAACACTAAGTGATAGTAGAAGTGATTAATTGTGCATGCAAAGCATGAATGAAAGATTCAGCAAATCGATCAACATGCATGTGGGTGAGGCAGTTCACTGGTTGGGTGAACGTCTGTGAAAAACAATTTCATGCATGCGATAGAAGTGAGATAGCAATGAAAAATGAAATAGAGCTAGGAAAAGCTAGTATACATGTAAACAATAGCAAGCGTTCAAAGAAATCAAGGAAATAGTACTCCCACAAGAAAAAACATAGAAATGTAGCACAAGGCATGGGAAGCGAGCTTACCCCAAAACAACTGAGATGAATGTGTCGACTGCTCCTAGATGTGATGTGGGATGTCAGAGCTACAAGGTTGATGTGAGGAATAAGCTCTGCAGCACCCAGTTGATGAGTTTTGATAATCATCGAGGTTGTGACGTGCATGCCACAAATCTAGAGGAAGAAACACTTGGAGGAAGGTTTCTAAATTGTTCCTTGCATGTAACCTCCAACTGCTAAAAATAGATCCCTGAAACAAGGGATTCCTTGCATGCTGCCTTGGAAGAAACAACCCATGCATGCAAGTCTATTTTACTCAGTCTCGCACGGAACCGGTCAACTCAGCTGCACATGCAAGAGACTGCTTGACTGTTGGAGACAAATGTGCATTTCTGGTTGGGAGGTGGGCTGGTTGCCCAGGATATTTCGCAATTTTTGGGCTGAGCAGTTGACTACTGCCCAGATTTGTGCAAATTCTGGGCTGAAGAGCCTGCTGCTAGGAAAAATTGCGCAAATCCTGCTGGGAGAGTTGGCTGGCAGGATTGCGCAATCTTGGAGCCTCGCGGGTTGTCAGAGAGGATTACACAATTTCTGGAGGGAAGGCTAGTTGCCCTCCAAAAATGTACAATTTTCAAGGGGAAGCTACTCAGCTTGTAGCTGGACCAATTCCAGGTGAGCAACCTATGAAGGGAAAAGATCAAACTATGATTAACAGACTGCCTTTGAGCAAGAAAGACATTGAAGCTTGAGGACTTGATGAAGAAAGGAAAGCTATTGTGAATGTTGGAAGTGAGGCTCCAAAACGAGGCTAAGGAAAAATTTTGGAGGGTGGTTGTAACCGCTACAACACTTGGCGACACACTGGTAGAATTCCAGCTCTCTAAATGGACCTTGTTCGTGAAAAGCAAGTCTAACACCTTCGGAAGTATTGTTCAGTTTTCAACTCATCTTGGTTTCACACTAACTTGATTTTAGGATGTAGCATATACCAAGCCCTTGGTCGATTGACACACATTCCAAGCCAAGGAAACATATTTGTTTCGATTAGGGTTGAGGGGTATATAGGTGCACAATTAGTATAGTCGTCAGAGCCTTAGTTTCATCTCTAATGTTGCTCCACTTCCAGTAGGCCTGGATAGTACCCCGGTGGAGCCACATAGGAACAAAAGCATGGCTCCGTTGCCAACGAGCCTGGTCAGTGCCCCGACGGAGATACTTGCATCACCTCCCTGTGTAGAAAGCCTTTCTCTTCTTTCGCCTTATTCATTTTTCATTTTTGAATTTTTTGACTTTTTCATTTTTCACTGTGCATGGCACTTATTCATTTCAGAGGTGGAAGAGGGATCCCAACTTATTGAGAGCAGAAGAGGTTGTTCCCGCAAAGAAGCATTTTATTGTATCTCTAACGTGCCTATTAAGGTTTTCCCCCTCATCTTATTCTATTTGACAGAGCTAACAAGGGTTAACCTAAAAACAATTGACTAGAGAAGGTGACACTAGTTAGCATGCAAGAGTTGTGTTTACACCAAGGTTCACTTCGAAGAGTACGTATTTTCCTTCGATGTATCATGGACTAAGAGTAACAATTTCATCATACAGAGGCAAGATGATAGATAACCAAGTAGTGATAGTTGTACAAACCCTCTTATACTTTACCCAGCTCCTTTCATGAGTCACACATGGTTTCATGTGAACTAACCTATGAACAAAATAAGTGAATGAACCAACAACAAACCCAAGCAAAAGCACAATAAAAAACGAAACCGATGCAAGTAAACAAACAAGAACACAAACAAACAAGAAAACAAAGCATGTAAGCAAACAAGCATGCAAGCAAACAACTAAAAGCAAACACTACTCCTACTCCTACACTAATGGTGCATGGACCTGATCACGTGAAGTGATATTTCCAATGCAGCGACCAGTGCGTTGGTAGACCCATGTTGGTGAAGGTTTGGTCCGCGAGTAACCCAGTTGTGCGAAATAGCAAACAAGAAAGATATAACAGTGAAGATAGCCACACTTCGTGTTTCAAAGTGCCCACGGGACATAATTGAGTGCATGTGCATGATGGAAAGTCTGTGGAATTATCATGGTGCTATGACACTATGTGAAACTTTGAAACAAAAACACACTCTTAGCTAAGACATGCAAGAAAATGAAAGAAACAAAGATAACTTGCATTGCACATGAGTGCTTGCAATTTAAGACTCCTCCAATGCATGAGTAATGGGATTGTGCAGTTCCAGTGGAGGAAGTGTGATCTGTGTGTGAGATGGATCTTTAATGCATACAGATGAGTGATGAGGAGCCTTGGGTGACTAAATAGTTTCATGATTGGAAGTAAGACTAACCTCAAGAGAGCGAGGGCTTGACATAACCATCAGCTTGCGCTAAAGTGCCTTGACAATCTTGGGTGTCTCAATTTCATCATTAGGTAGATCATCATACACCAGTGGCTTCAAAAAATCAACTGCAATAGATTTGTGATCATGATCAAAGTTGGAAGCAAATGGATTACGACCACCATGATTAGAAAAATCAATGAATTCTTCGGCATCCTCATGATCATATGAATCAAATAGAGGGGTAGATGAAAATTGAATGAACTCATCCTCTTTGTTTTCAGAAAAGACAGATGAAGGATCAAGTGGATCTTCAATGAATAACTTATCCTCTACATTGTTGAATGATGGACTAGCATCGAGTGAGTCCTACGAGTGATCAACAATGGGTGCATCCGTGGATGAAGACACACATGCAAAATCATGGATAATAGGTTCACTAAAGAAGCTAGGAAAGAATGGAGGGGGCTCAGATGGAAGGGAGTCATCCTTCACCGAGTGTTGATGTTCAAGCTCCCACTCATACTCTCCATGAATATAGTGCATGTTGGTTGTGAAACACTAACTCTGTCAATGGGTTGTTCCTCATTCACAACAAGTGAAGAGTCTGAAATGGATGAACACAAGACAACATCATCCGGAGGATCACCTCAGTGCGAAGACAGAGGTCGAAAAAAATAATGCATGTGAGAACTCGAAAGAATCACAACCAAATGTACATGAAAATTGAGTGGAGTGATGTTGGGAGGGTGTGAATGTTGAACAAGTGTACAAACATGATCCTCAACATCACTGGGCAATGGTGGAACTATTGAATGAGAGGGAGGTGGACAGTTCATTGAGATAGTGCCTACTCCCACATGAGAATGTGCAGTTCCATCAGTGAAGAAGGCTGAGTGAGGCTTGACATCAAGCTTTCTCTTGGGACGGGCAGGTTTCTTAAGACAGTACTCGAACTGGTCCCAAAGATAAGTAAACTTCATTTGGCTCCTCGGAGCTTGAAACTGCAAGTCACAAAAGCGCTGCCAAAAATCAATGATGGATTCATGAGGAGCCCTCCGTTGTAATAGTTTCCGGTCAAGATGGTCTAGATCAAAATGATAAAATGTGTCTTCAATAAGATTACAGAAGTGCTCAAATGAGTGCATGGTGTCATCTGGTAGGCTAAGCACCCAACAAAATGGAGATTTGTGAAGTGTGAATGCAAGTAGCAAACCAGCCTTTTCGTTAGTAAACTCATCTTCCTCATGAATCATGGAAAGAAAGTTATGTAAGTGCTAAGGCCAAGCCACTTCGCCTTCACCATCATACGTGTGAGTGGGAAATAGATTGAAAAGATTCCCTAAGATGGAGACATCTTCACGATTTTAAAAACACCTTAGGAGAAGAAGAATGCAAGACTCCATGAAAGATATGCGAAGTTTCAAAACTGGATGAAAGGACATTGCTTGTCATCAAGCCCTCCTTCTAGTTCCAGAAACGTTGACAGTGTTGGACCCGCCAACACATCAAGGGGATCTTCCTGGTAAGAAGTCCCAATTAGACCTCAGACCGTTTGGTGTAGGAGTCCCAGTAGTGGGTCGTAAGGTAATGCCTTGACTGTAATGTTGCACAGAGGCAAGTAAGGTAACTCTGTCAGTAGAAAGGGTGTGACTGATGCAAAGAGTCAAGGAATTTGTAGGAGAGGTTCCAACACTTCGAAGGGAGAGGAAGGTGAAGGTGAGTTCCAGGTTCAAAGGGATCAGTCCCAACTCAGTTAAGAATACACCACACAAAGGACATGCACAGCATTTGACGGAGCAGTCCACTCGAATGTGGCAGTCACAACAACAAGGTAAGATAACACGAACAACACTCACGGATCAGTCTGAGATAGTGTGATGGTTGATATAGCGAGGTTCATGAGAAAGGTCTGTCTGATGTCTGGTGGAGGAGTCGACATAGGCGGTGACAACATTAACAACATCTGCAACACATTAACAACAAGTTTCATATAATTTCATACAAATCAGTTCATATACAAGTACGTAAGTTAAACAACATATATCATTAAGGCAACTGGAAAAGTCCAACTACAATAACAACATATACATGAAAATGTGATGGATTTTATTATTAAAGAAGTGTAAGTCACAATCATAAAATACACCATTTAAACCTACTAGCCCCAACAATGGAACGTTATAGCCACATACACCTGCTCCTCCAAAGAGATGTACTAGCTCCATGCAGTGTAGAAGCCAAGGCACATTACAATACAGTCCAAGCCTTCTTCAAGATAGTCTTAGTAGAAGCTTGGCTGACCAAAAGCCTTTACAATGAGTTATGAGGGACTATTTATAACAAAGGGTGGAGTGACCCTTGACATTCCCCTTTGTGATAGTTCAACTACCCTCATGAATATTCACCTACTCTATGACTGTTACATCCCACTTTTGACACTCGACTTACACTTGACATGACTCAACATTACATGCACATGTACACATGTGAGACAACATGGCTTGAGCAAGCCTTGCAAGACATCAATGACACTCGGTACGCTTTGGTGAAACCAACTCTTTGACATGATTGTGATGGTGAAGCTGGTGAGATGATGCCAATCTTGGTCATCTGTGATGGTGTGCATGCACCTCATGGTGACAGCTTGCTGAAGCAAACTTTTTCCTCCACTGCAACTGGTGCATTGGTTCGGCCCTTTTGTCCAACTCATCTGCTAACATGCGCATGGTCTTCTTGGGTACAATTTGAACCGACGACACACTGATGCATAGTGTCTGTGCTGATATTCAAGTGTGTGTTGGCGATTATGCGCATCAACTTTCTGAAGTACATGTTCAGACCCAGTTGGACTTTCTTCTTGTCTTCACCTTGGTGATTGTGTTGAATTAGTTGGATTGCATGCGTGCACTCAATGACATGCATGCTTCTAGATCCTTTGCATGCAATCAAAAACACTACTCACCATGTTTTCTCTGTGTCAATTATTAGAATGGATCCTTAACTTGTACTGGCACAGTTTCATCTGTGAGTGCATGTTGCGCCTACTTTTGTTCTTGTTCCTGCTGGAACTCATTGGACTATATGTGCAACTTCATGTTCTTCCTGAGTTTTTATTTTAACACGTGCAATTCCTTCTCTGTTCCATTTTCAGCCTTCCCGCGATCTTCACGTTGTGATGTCACTTCATAGCCTGATTCTCCAAAGTTTCTTTCATTATCAGTGGATCTGCTTGATCTTGCAACTTTTCTCCGCCTCTATGTTGTCAACAACCTTCCTCTTGCATTCACTGCGTTCACTTCATTCATTGCATTCACTGCATTTGGTATGCTGCATTCAGCTATTGTTCATGATGCTGCTCATTGTGATGTTGTTGCTTGATGTCCTTGTCTACGAACAACTTGATGTCTTTATGTGTAGGCAAGATCATAGACATTTGATCGACTGCATCCCCAAGTGTGCTCTAAATGGTGTCTTTGTCTCTGCTCTCCTGAAAGCCATTGTACCTATATTGTTGAGAGGCAGATGAACACCTGCGATGCCTAGAGACATGGAAACACTCATAGCAAGCAATATGTCAATAAAAACCAGAATGAACATGAGAACTGACTTGCAACATACTTGGGTGAATGATCATGAAGGTTACGCAATTTCGGCCAGGATGTTGGGAGACCGACTGCCAAGACTGCACAAGGCATAGTTCGAACTACTGAGAGACTGACTGACTATTGGAACTGCGCAATGCATAGTCCAGTATGGTTGTTGACTGCTAGGATTGCGCATTGCGCAATTCTAGCTGGGAAGGACTACTCGCCCAAGGACAGATTTGCACAATTTCTTTAACCAAGTAGCCACTATCATCCAGAAATGTGGAAAATAGCCTTGGAGGCCAGTGTTGGGAAGGAATGTGCAAATTTGTAGAGGAAGGTGAGCCTTCCATTCCCAGATTGCGCAATGTATCCTTGGTGAAAGAAGAGCCCGGGCCAAGGTTGGCCTGACTTGCCGACGGGTAACTGAAAGCAAGTAATTCAATGAATGCATGGCGACACTAAGTGATAGAAGAAGTGATTAATAGTGCATGAAAATCATGAATGAAATGTTCAGCAAATAGATCAACATGCATGTGGGTGAGGCAGTTCGCCAGTTGGGTGAATGTCCGTGCAAAACAATTTCATGCATGTGACAACAGTGAGATAGCAACACAAACTGAAATAGAGCTAGGAAAAGCTAGTATACATGTAAACAACATCAAGTGTTCAAAGAAATCAAGCAAACATTACTCCCACAAGAGAAAACACAAAAAGTGACAGAAATGTAGCACAAGGCATGGGAAGCGAGCTTACCCCAAAACAGATGAGCTGAATGTGCCGACTTCTCTCAGATGTGATGTGGGATGCCATAGCTACAAGGTTGATGTGAGTAATGAGCTCTGCAGTTTCTGGTTGATGAGTTTTGATAATCATCGAGGTTGTGATGTGCATGCCACAAATCTAGGGGAAGCGAGACTTGGAGGGAGGTTTCTGAATTGTTCCTTGAATGTACCATCCAACTGCTAAACATAGATCCCTAAAACAAGGGATTCCTTTAAATGCTACCTTGGGAGAAGCATTCCATGCATGAAATTCTATTTCTCTCAGTCCCAGAGGGAACCAGTCAACTCAGCTGCACATGCAAGAGGCTGCTTGATTGCTGGAGAAAAATGCGCATTTCTAGTTGGGAGATGGGTTGGTTGCCTAGGAGCTTTGGGCAATTTCTGGGCTGAGCAAATGACTGCTGCCTAGATTTGTGCAAATATTGGGCTGAGCAAATGACTGCTGCCTAGATTTGTGCAAATATTGGGCTGAACAGCCTGTTGCTGGGAAAATTTGTGCAAATCCTGTTGGGAGGGTTGGCTAGCAGGATTGTGCAATCCTGGAGCCTAGCAGGCTGCCAGAGAGGATTGGCAATTTTTGGAGGGAATGCTAGTTTCCCTCCAGAAATGTGCAATTTTGAAGGGGAAGTTGCTCAACCTGCAAATGGACTAAGTCAGGATGAGAAGCTTGTGAAGGGAAAAGATCAAATTGTGATCAATAGGCTACCTTTGAGTAAGAAAGACACTGAAGCTTAAGGACTTGATGAAGAAAGGCAAGCTGTTGTGAAGGTTGGAAGGGAGGCTCCAAAACAAGGCTAAAGGAAAAATTTTGGAGGATGGTTGTAGCCGCTACAACAGTTTATTCCCTCAGACTTAAAGAAGCTATGCTTAGCAACCTAAAACTTTGGAACTTGAATTTTTTCTCAGCTAGTTGCAAGTCACAACTAAAATTTATAATGATCGTTTCACTAACTATTATAATCACAACTCGCGATCATTACTCTTGGTCACTATTCACATTCATAATTTGTAAAGGCTACCATACTGGGCGTTGGAGTTGTGATTTTCGACCTCATTCAAACACTCTCTCTCCAAGTCACAAGATAGCATTCTTAACCCTTGTCGATGTCTCATCACAATTAGAGAATGTGCTTTGTGACCCCCTTAGAGGTCACTAATCGCATGCAAAAGGAACACCTTGTCACTCTCAGTTGTGACCCCTCTCCTGGACACAAATTTTGCAATCTGTGACCCCAGTTATTTTATCACACGTAACCAAAATAAGTGCACCTTCAACTTGCGGCCTCCCTTCGGTCACATATCACATTCATGCTCCACATTGCCTCTTCACTAAGATTTCCTCGTGTGAATTGTGACCTACAAATTAGGCTTGCTGCAAATGATAGAAGCATCATGCAGGTCAAAAGTGTGACCCAACTCCACACATGCTATCTATTTGTAAACATTTTATGCCCCTCATAATTTTCACTCTTGTTTCTTGACATTTCCATAAACAAATCCTCTCCAGGGACCAACATCTAGGTGTCACTTCTCCCAATAAGTAAACAATGCATGCCCAATCTCACAATCATTACTCTCTGTTGCATATTGATAGGATTTTACACCCCTATTTAGGTTTTAACCCTGTATAGAAATTACCTGCATACGAATTCTAAAACACAGAAAATAAACAATGTGAGAGCATAACACATAAAACACATATACACAGAGATTTTCCCTTGGATCCCAAAACCGGGACTACCAATGTGATTTTTCATTATGTTCCTTTTAATGTTACAATACATATTTATATATGCCAAATCATCCAATACCATGGATCGAAAACCATCATGTCTAAAACCATGGACCGAAAACCATCGCATCCAAAAGCATGTATGAAAATCATGCACAAAATCATAGGTAGGTCCACCCAACTGCATTTTCCGAGGCACTGCCTCGGACCCCGTAGAGGGGGGTTACCTGCACCCCTCAAACCCCCTGTGACCCCCCCGCTACACAATCGGCGCAATGAAGGGGGGGCTCCACCCCCCCTCTAACCCCCTGCTTAACTACGTGGGCTAGTCGTGGAAAGAATATAACACAACCCAACATTCTCCCACTTGTTGTTTTCTTTCCACAAGGGGCCACAAGAGAGCTTAGTCATTTATCTAGCCCTGTGACGCCCATTGTTTCTCTACACCAAGAGAACTTCTCAAAGCTCATAGATTTTGTCAATGCATCTACAGTGTTCTTCAAAGTGTCCACCTTTACCAGCAACACCTTTTTGTCCTCTATCATATCCCTCACAAAGTGATACTGAACATCAATGTGCTTTGTCTTTGAATGATATGCAGGGTTCTTTTCCAAGAAAATTTCACTTTGGCTGTCACAATCTATCCTTATAGCTCCCTGTACTAACCCCATAATTGAACACAATATCTACAACCAAACTGCTTCCTTGCTTGCATGAGTGGCTTCCATTTATTTTGCCTCTGTAGTTGATAGTGCCACTACAGATTGTTTCTTACTCATACAATTGACTGCACCTCGAAATAGGTTAAACGCATACCCACTTGTATATCTTCTTTGATCCAGATCTCCATCCCAGTCTGCATCAACAAAGCCATGAATATCCGACGCTCTGTCTAATCCTGGTCTTCATTGGTAGCATAAACCATAATCACTAGTGCCACGCAAATACCTGAAAACTTGCTTCACTGTTGTCCAGTGCCCCTTCCCTGGTTTTGACATAAACCTACTCAATACTCCCACTGCATGTGTAATGTCTAGTCTAGTACATACCATTGCATACATTAGGCTACTGACTGCACTTGCATATGGAACAGGGGACATGTCCTCTTCCTCTTCTTGTGCCTTGGGACACTGTTCAGCAGATAACCTCACACCTACAGGAATAGGAACCTTCACCAGTTTACTGTCCTTCATATTAAACCTCTGCAGTATTGTCTCGACATACTTCCTCTGGTTTAACCAAAGCTTCCTCTTTTCCTAGTCTCTTTTAATTTCCATGCCCAAAATATAGTTTGCATCACCAAGATCTTTCATGTTGAATTTGAAGGACAATTGGGTTTTCAAATCCTGGATAATTTCTTTGTCATTTCCAACCAACAACATATCATCCACATACAAGACCAGATAAATAACATGTTCACCAATTAATTTAAAATACACATAGTGATATTCTTTGCTTCTCGTGAAGCCAAGTCCCCATATAAATGTATCAAATTTCTAATACCACATCCTTGGTGACTGTTTAACCCATACAGAGACTTCTTTAACTTTCATACCAGTTATTTCTTACCCTTCACCGCAAAGCCTTCAGGTTGCTTCATGTAGATTTCCTCTTCCATATCCCCATGAAGAAATGTTGTCTTCACATCCATCTGTTCTACCTCAAAATCAAAAGCAGTAGCAACAGATAAAAGTAATCTAATAGAAGTTACCTTGGCAACAGGAGAAAAAATATCACCAAAATCAATTCCCACACCTGGGAATAACCTTTTGCTACCAACTGAGCTTCATATTTCTCCACCTTTCCTTCTGCATTTGTCTTCTTCTTGAACACCCATTTGCTGCCAATGGGTTTCCTTCTAGCCGGAAACTCCACCAGATCCCAAGCCTCATTTTTGTGCAAAGATGCCATTTCATCAACCATGGCCTCTTTCCATAGTTTGTCGTCCTTTGAATCTACTACTTCCTTCATAGTTATGGGATCATCGTCAGTAATAGATAAAGAAAATTTTGAATAGAAAGCAGATGGACTATACCTTTCTCGTTGTCTTCTTTCTCAAACTGATCTTCTCACACCCAGAGTTAATGGCTCTTCATCTTCTGATTCCTCCTCTGTTGTAGAGTATGATTCTTCCTCCTTAAGCTCAAACTATATCTTCTCAGTTTCCTATGGTTGGACTTCATGTTTAATAAAATCTTTTACCTCTCTAAACACCACATCTCGGTTGTACACAGCCTTCCTTGTTATTGGGTTCCAAAGATTATAACCCTTTAAACCATCCTTATACCCAATAAAGATGCACTTTTTAGATTTACTAGCCAACTTGGCTCATTTCTCCTTTGGAACATGTACATATGCATCACATCCAAATACCCTCAGATGTGAAAGAGAGGGTTTCTTACCATTCCATACCTCTTGTCGAGTCTTATCCTCCAACACTGATGAAGGTGATCCGTTGACTAGGTAACATGCTATCTCCACCGCCTCTGCCCAGAATTCCTGTCTTAACCTGGCACCACCGAGCATGCTTCTTGCCCTTTCCATCAATGTCTCGTTCACTCTTTCTGCAACTCCATTTTGCTCAGGTGTGTATGGAGTAGTCTTTTGCTGTGCTATACCACACTTCTTACAAAATTCTTCAAATTCCTTACTGCAAAACTCTCCACCGTTATTTTTCCTCAACACCTTTATCTTCTTCTCTGTCTGGTTTTTCACTAGAGCCTTAAATTATTTAAACCTGTCAAAGACTTCAGATTTCTTCTTAAGGAAATATATCCATGTATTCCTTGAGAATTCATCTATAAATGATATATAGTACACAGAATTACCCAGTGATGGAACCTTCACAGGTCCAAACACATCACTGTGCACAAGTTCTAATATCTGTTTCGCCCTCTTACTACCGGAGGGGAAACTCACCCAATTCTTCTTCCCATATACATAATTTTCACAAAAATAAAAAACCAGAGAGATATTACTCATAACTTCTACCATACCATTACCATGAAGTATTTGAAGGCCCTTCTCTCCAATATGTCCAAGCCTTTGATGCCATAGCATGGTCTTCTCTCCAGAGACCACTAGATTTTCTGCTCCACTTTCAGGAACCATAGAGTTGTTGCACCCATCAACAACAGCGCTACCTTGCAACTTGTACAAAGTTCCAATATGAACTCCCTGCATCAATACTAGTGCTCCCCAAACCATCTTGCAGGTATCCTTCTCAAACACTGCTTTTACACCTGCATCATCCAACTTTCTTACAGAAATCAGATTTTTGGCCAATGTAGGAATATGCAGAATACTAGGAAGTGTTCTAATCCTTCCACCTTGCAACTTCAACTTTACTTTTCTGCGACCAATGATTCTAGCCTTCCTATCATCCCCTAAGAAGACATCACCACCATTGTATTTCTCATACTTGCAAAACCACTCTTTATGGGGAGTGAAGTGAAAGGATGCACCTGAGTCAATCAACCATGCCTCATGATCGACATGTGTACTTGAAGAAGCCAAGTACACATCCCCACCTTCATCTAAGGTGGTTTTCACCTATGCAGAAAGTGCATCATCAGATCCCTTTCCTTTATCAGGAGCTTTATATTTACAGTCTCTTTTGTAGTGCCCTTCCTTTCCGCATTTCCAGCACACCACCTTTACAGGTTTTCCTAGATATTTAGATCTCCCTCTAGATTTGGATCTCCCACTCGATGACTTATTTCTGTTTTTATTTTGGGACCGTCCTCGTACAGACAAGGCATCACCATTCTGGTTCTCCATATTTTTTTTTCTCATCTCCTCTGTCAGCAAGGATGAGACTATTTCATCAAACTGCAAGGCAGTGGTATTGCTACCTATTGCAATAACCAGACTATCCTATGAATTTGGTAGAGAACACAACAAACTGATGCACTTATCTTCATCTAAAATTTTAATATCAACAGATAATAACTGACTTACCACAGTATTAAATGCATTCAGATGCTTTATCACCGAGTCTCCATCTTTCATCCTCAGGTTATACAACTTTTTCTGCAGGAATAGTTTATTCACCAAAGAATTAGATTGGTACAAAGTCCCTAGCTTGTCCCACAAAGGCTTCGCCGTAGCTTCCCCTGATACATTCAGCAATACTAAATATGAGACACATAATCGTATTGTGCTCTTTTCCTTCCAATACAACTTCTTCCATTCTTCATCGGACACTCCCGTTTTTTAGTACCTAGATCTACTGTGATCCATTGATCTTTATCCACCAAAAGATCCTCCATCTTGAGTTTCCACAACTCAAAACTCTGACCATTAAATTTCTCGATCTCTATCTTTCCCCTGCTCGCCATCTTCTTTCACCACTAGAATCGATCTCAAAGATCTCCCACTGAACAGGGTCTACCACATGCCCGATCGAAACCCCTCAGCAACAAAGGTGTCCCCTTGAAGCCAAAACAGCTCCGATACCAAATGTAGGTTTTAACCCTGTACATAAATTACTTGCATACAAATTCTAAAACACAGAAAATAAACAATGCAAGACCATAACACATAAAACACATATACATAGAGATTTTCCCCTAGATCCCAAAATCGGGACTACCAACTTGATTTTTCATTATTTTCTTTTCAATGTTACAATATATATTTATACATGCCAAAGCATCCAATACCATGGACTAAAAACCATCGTGTCCAAAACCATGGACCGAAAACCATCGCGTCCAAAACCATGTGCGAAAATCATGCACAAAACCATAGGTAGGTCTGCCCAACTGCATTTTCTGAGGCACTGCCCTAGATCTCATAGAGGGGGGTTACCTCCACCCCTCAAACCCCCTGTCACCCCCCCGCTATGCAATCGGCGCAACGAGGGGGGGGGGGCACTCTAACCCCCCAGTTAACTACGTGGGATAGTCGTGGAAAGTGTTAGTTCCTATGCCAATAGGTATCATCTTTCATGATTGACTGTGGAAATGCCAAACATGATCATCCTTTCCATGCTACAAAGGTTCCATATTTCGAGAAACCAAAAAATTTAAAAAATGTAAAGAGGGTATGCCCTAAAAGAAAAATTAAAGGGCAAAAAGAATGAATTGGTCAAGAAAAAAAAACAAAGAAAATGAACCCCAAAGAAAGACCAGGAAAGTGGTTAGTCAAAATGCCACTACTGCCCTATTTTTTGCAAAACAAGTTCAGAATGTGCAATCACTGACTTCTGTCACACTTGATGGATGGCCCAACAGCTCAATATTTGCCAGTCCATGTTTAAAATTCTTGTTTTAGCATTAGAGAATAAGGTCTGTTCAAACAGTTCAAGCTTGGCAGACAAATAGCTAGGTAGAGAAGCAAAGGGTCTCAACAGCTAAATCTGAGCCCTTGGAAGAAATAAGGGCAGACTTAGATAGGAGGACAGCTAAAAGAAAATAAGAGAGAGGGTTTGCTAGTTCAAATGCACCCAATCAAAAGGAAGAAAAAATGTTAGGTGTATTAGGCTGGGTAGGCAGTTGGATGTTGCAGAAGCAAGTTCATGAATAGTTTTGTTCTTTTTATGATCTATCCCATGACTATCACAAGTACCATGGCAAGATGATTATAGTTCAGGTGGAGCATGACTAATTTCCCCTCTCATTTCCCCAAGAACATTTACTAACTTCCCTCAAGGTCATTGAGATTTGCTCAGTGGTCCTAGCTCACTTCATTTCATTAAAAATACTAAGTAGGACTCTGTGTTTGCTTAGCCAAAACAAGCCACATTTCTTGTGTAAAAAGGTCCTTCCAAAACCCTTTCATTTTCCTCAAAAACCTAGGTTTTTACCTTATAAAACTAGTGTTCTCCATTCATAAAACCATATTAACATCCTAACTTTATTTATATAACTCCTATGTATATTTCCCCGCCCCTATTTTATAAAAAATACATAAGAAATCCCAAAAATATTATAAATAACCCCCCCCTGTGGCTAAAGTTATGGCCATATTTTAATTTTTGTCGGGATTATTGGTCCACCCGGGGCCAATAAGAACCCTCCACACGCTCCACTGGGATTTGTTTAACATTTGGTTAAACAAATAACCAAAGCCGCCTGCATAAACCATATAAAACCCCGATAACCAAAGTTTTATAACCCAAAAACATTACAAAATGTTGAAAATATATGGGTGGGACTCACGCCGTACCCCTCCACTAACTTACCCCTCCGTCAATCATCGAATCTGATCCCTCAGATCAGACGGCTCTCGTCAATATCGCAGGCGCCCTGATGACCAGACAATAGCGCGCAATAAAAAGGGGTTTTCTCGCCGTACTGTGGGACGCGTGTCGCTCCCACAGTTTATCGCGTCTGTTTGGCCCAAAACCGCCAGGGTACATAAGGCGGTGCGATAAAAACCACAAACCGCTCCCGCTTTCCGTTGCTGACGTCATCGCCCACGTCAGCTACCACCTCGTCACTATTTCGTCCACCGTGTTCGCCATGTCATCTGCCACATCACCTTCCATACCCCGCTACATGACAAATTTACGTCATGATGACATCATCACAAAAAGCGCCAAAAGCCCGAAAAAGCCCAAATTTTGTTAAAAAGCCGTGAAAGTGATGGTTTTCGTTTATTTCTATTCGTTGGTTTGCGGAACCTCTGCATGCAAATTACGATGAGTTTGCCACCAAAGCTCCAATCTGCCACCTAGGGGAATTCACTATGCAAAGCTCGGCCCCTCAGCTCAGTCTTGTACCTCCATTTCGCACCAGGCATCCGTAGAACATGTATTTACCCGTAATTCGCTCATAAACCCTGTTTTTCCAAGTTTTTCTGTAAAAATCCTCCAGATAACCAGCATTCGAGTTAAAATCACAGTGCTGCCATTGCACCTCTGCACTATAGTCACCATTTTACCCATTCTTCCGAAGAAATCCTGTGAACTGTCTTTCCCTCTGCGAATTCACCCGTCGAGCTGAATTTAAGCTTATTTCCTCTGCATTCTGCTCGAAGAACCGATAAATCCAACAAATTCAGTCTATAACCCCAGCTAGAAACACCGTGAGCTGATAAAAACATGAATTTACTAAAGTCTTCTTTCCAAGCCACCTGTTTTTAACTTCCCTCTGCAAAAATCTCCCAAAAATGCCCAAATATTGAGTCAAATTTGTTAAAACACCTGCAAAAGGAGCACCATCACCATTGTTTCATCCAACTGTCCAAATAAACTCTGCAAAGTTTGTTTTTTACCATGAATGTTACCCACTGAGGCAATTCCTAATTAAAACTCAGTCTGCAATTTCCTAAGAAAAACCTCAGAGTCAGTATTTTGTTTTCTATTACTGCATAGACCCACATTCCAACTAAAAGCACAGACAATTGAAGCATGGAGGCTCCAATGGCCCTAAATGTTTCCCCCTTGAATGCACCACATAAAGAGTTGGAGTGGATGCCCTTGCAAACAGAGATTTCCAAATTACTGATATGATTGGAGATATGCCTCATCTTCAAGCCTATTGTGAAATTAGGAATAGCTACAGAAACAACACTGATGTCTTTGGAATTTGGGAGTCCAACATGCCTATCTACTACCTTCCTTCAGTAAATGTGCTACCTGATTTTATCCATTTATGCTGTGCAAATTATGACCCCACACAAAGAGCAGTTATGGCTCCATCTGGGATTGTCCTCTTCCATATTACTCCTCAATCCATAAATGAGATGCTGAGCTTTAAGCCAACTCAGCCTCTGACTCCTCTCACCATGGGATTCTTACTTGAACAAGGTTCCAAACTGCCCAGTTCAGAGATAGCCAGAATAGCTCAATTATTCATGAAACCAGACCGCCAGCCCAGGCAGCCACCTCCTTTTAATCAAGCCTGGTTCAATGAGGCTGGTGTATTCATTACTGATATGATTTCATATATCTTGGGTTTCAAAACCAGTGAGCATATTGATGAAACTGTCTTAGTGTTGATGTCCATATTTACTCCCGGACAACCCCCTGCTGTCAAGTATGATTATGCTTCCTTCATAGCTAATAAAATACATGAGCAGTTCATGAACTTGGACAGAGAAAGAGTGTTCAAATACACATCCTACATATATCATTTGCTGTTGTACTATCAACCTGATAGTTTCCAAATTTCTCTTAGAAGATTGGACCTCAAAGGAGAAAGGAGATCTGTAATCTTCTAGACCTCAATATTTCATGAAGTTCATAACTCCCCTTATACATATTGTGAGTTTGTTGACCTGTTCATATATCCAGCTACTTCTCTATTATTGATAACTCCTCCTGCAAGACTCTCTGCTGAAATGCAGAAAATTCTACATCTCTCAAAGGACTACAGTATTGGAGACTGGTACTTTTACCAAAATCACACAGTGATCAGAATTTATGGCTGTGAATTATCCCCCTACGAGCTGCCAAAGTATGTCCCTATGAGACTCTTTTCCCTCGAATACTTTCGGCAATTTGGTAATTCGGATTTGACTCATTTCTATGGTGCAAGAAAAAGGCACAACTCAAGGTAAGAAATCAATTGGGCCCTTTTATCTTCAATAAAAGGGAAGAAGCCTGGGAAGAAGCAGATAAGATTTTGAGGGATCAACTTATGCTGAAACAAAGTTTTCATTGGTCACCATATGACCCTGAACATTTCATAAGTTTTAGAAGAGTCAAAAACAAGCTTATAGGACATGTTCACCACAAAATCCCTGAAATTGAACAATATGTTAATCAACAAGAATGGGTAGAAGGCACATTAGTTGAATAAATTACTGAAGAAGAGAAATTAGAAAAAGCAATGAAAGTGCTTGAAAAAATGCTTGACCTGGACTCTTTTGGGCAGGTATCCTTCAAGCTGCCCTAGCACATAGGAGGTGACACATCTTTTGCCGGGACTTCTCAGAAACCATTACAAAAGGCCAGCACAACATCAGCTAAAGGCAAGGAGGTCATAGGTGGGGAACAGGAAACAATGGCAGATCAGCCAGATACATCAAAGGAACAAGGCCAAGGGCAAGGTCCTTCAACACAGACAAAGGTACCTGAAATCCCGGTATTACAAACCCCTCTCAATGAAGAAAGAGCCAAGAAAAGAGAGAGATAGGAAGACACACCTGGATCAGCACAACAACAAGGGGAAAAGAGGCAAAGGCTAAATCCTTACTCTGAAGAGGAATTCTTGGGAGATACAACAGGCAACCTGGGAGGTGAGCAAAGAACTGAACAACAGATCCCTCCAATTTTGGAAACATCAGCTAGCTCATATCAGCAAGAGCTAGTGGGGCAGCATGGTGATGAGGTCACAACCACCAGGCCACAGAGAAAACAACAGAGCAAGCAAGGCTCGGATATCAAGAGAGCCTTTACTGAAATAAAGGCTAGAAATGACCCAATAAGGATCCAACTTTATAACCAGTTGCTGAGAACAGCCCCCACAAATCAACAAAGGCTAATGGTAGCCTATGATATTCAAGAAGGGAAAATGACCCTTAGTCACTTCAAGCCCACAATACAGTAGCCTCAGTCAGCTACTGATTATATCAGGACCAATCTGGAAGTTCTCTCTAAAGACATCCACCCAATGGACCAGATTGAATTACATAAACAAACTAGAGAATGGTGTACTCAACCCTGACAGATAAAGCATTATTAGCCCACAAATTGCAGAATTCATTACACAATATCTCTGCCCAATTAGAGTTGGAGAAGGCCTCCTCATTAGCCAAGGATAAGAGGATCAAATCTTTGGAGGAAATTATTATTGAGCTGGGACATGATCCCAAGGATCCCAAGGGTATCCAAGCATTAATAAAGAAGAAAGAAGAAGATATTGCTGCCCTCAGAAAACAATTGAAGCTTCTCATTACAATGCACCCTCAAACCACAGAGGTTGCACATCAGAAAGAAGAGGAGGACATGATGGGTTCACTGATGATAATGAATGAGAGATTAACAAAAATAGAGAAAGAATTGGAGGAAGCACTACAAGGAAAGTAGGGAGTGTCGACCTCCCAGCCATCAGAAACAACTCCAATAAGCACAACAACTCCTCCTACAACTACTGCAACAGTCCCTCCCTCTATCCCAGCATCAATAGCAGGTACATCAACTTCAGCAACAACTACAACATCAACAACAACAGTACCAGATACCAGCCTGAGTATGGAAGAGATCATGAAGGAAATAAAGGCCTTAGAACTCCAAATGGCAGAGCTAAAGGAAGCTAAAGAAAAACTAGCCAAGTTAGAGGTGAATTATGATAAATCAAGGTGGCTGAGAAAACAAGAGAAGTAAAGGCCCTGGAAAGTAAGGTAAAATCATTGGAGAAAGACCTTACCCTTCATAAAACTCTGACAGAAATCAAAACAATTTTGTGGACCAAAATTGGCCAGTCCATCACTGATCAGTGGAGGTCAATACAGACTATCTATGAACAAATTGAATTGATAGAAATAGCTCAAACTGAGATTCAAAAGGCCAGAGCATTATTAGCAAACAAGCTCGAACAGGCCAATAAACTGATTCATTTTTTGAACACTCATACCAGGGAACAATTAGCAGCTCTAAATATCAAGGACAGAACATGCACCATTTTGACAGTGAAAAAGGTGCTGACCATGAGGAATTTTTTACAAAATCTGGAAAGGAAGTGCCAAGAAATGCAGGCAGAAATAAATGCCTTCACAGAGAAGTTCACAGTCTTGTAGAGCAAAGGGTTACCCAGCTTATTGACTAGCAATCAAAGACTATTGACACATGAACAATATGCTCACAGGGTAAATACCTATGTTACCAATCAAATTACAACATCATCAAGCATTTCAGAAGACACAGTACCTCCCTCTAGACAGAGTTTATATGACAAATTGGAAAATTTGTTCTACATTGAACATGAGATGACACATCTTTTTGAAGTCCAGCCCAATTACTACAGGTATACTGAAGCTGATGAAACATTAATAAAACTACAAAGGCACCAGCTGCCAACAGACCAATGGTGGCAGGGCATGTTGGAGATTTTACCACCAAGGTAGTGATTAGTGTTTTTTCTTTTTGATCATCTGCATTAAATCAAATTCAATGCACATGCCACCTATCAGAAAAAATGAAAATAACAGAGAAAGGAATTCACGATAAAAAACGTTAAGGCAGAATCGGGCACAGATGGAAGGGTTGGGACAGCAACGCAGGAACGCGCAATAAAGAGACAGCTACCAGCCGACTGGGTGAGTCAAAAAGTCAAATATATCAGACCACCTAAGGCAGCCAGTACAACGGAAGTTACTTCTGCATTGATTACACTCTGTTTTCAATGTCATTTCTTGCCTTTGAAGAAGTAGATGGATGAAGTTAATGCTTGATATTTTCTCTATGAGATATTTTGTAACTCTTTTTATAAATACCTCCTCAAGATATGTATTGTTGTTGGTTGGTGAATATCATTCTGGACCTGCGTTGTAATTTTGAGAACCCTTCTAAATAAAGATTGTTGGAATGCTTTGCTGGTGAATTTTCTGGTTGTGGAACCAATGGAAAAAGAATATGTCGCAGAATTCTCATGTTACTTCATGGTTCAATAAGTCGTTTTAACTCTCGTTTTACTATTCCTATGTTTTATATATCATCTATATATCATATTCTAAATTGCAGGAAAAAAGGATAGCCTAGAATTTACATTGTTGTACTCTGTGTTCAATTCCTGTCAATTTTTATGTTTTCTTCAGGACTAGCATAGGCAGGAATTCTTGATTGCTCCTGTCTCCTTGGTTCTTACACTCTAAATATAATTAAGGAATTCTTAACTGCTCCTTGGTAATATTTATGCATTTTCCCTCTGTTAGCATAATGAAAGATTCTTTATTGCCTTTCATTCCTGATTTCATTTCATCTTATTCTAGTTTAAAATTGTCCTATGTTTAATTAGTTTGCTCTGTAGTTCCTCCTTTTGCCTAAGAAACCATAACTAGCAGTTCGCTTTCACTGACTCCATTAATCCAATGGTCTGAACTTCTCATACTTTGCAGTCCTGTTCTATTGAATGTCACCTTCCAAACATCAAACAGACACTTGTGCTTCATAACTAGCCTAACACATAATGAAACAAAGCTAAATCATAAAGAGAGAGCCCTCTTTGGTTGCAGATTGGCTAGAATCTGCAACTAAAAGATTGGTTAGTGGTTACCTCGGCCGTATTCCCTCCTTAGAATTTTCCTGGGGAACAACCTGAGTGCTAACAGAAAGAATATAACACAACCCAACACCTTGGTGCCCTGAACCTACATATTCTCATTCATACATTCACTTCCCTAAACATACCCATTTTACTTATGGATCCTCCCTTTGCATCTAAATAATATTAACAGGCCCTCATTCCTCTACCTAATCCTATGAAACTATTTTCCACCACGTCCCTTTCATTATCCCTCATCAAAGCTGTATTCATTGGTGGCGTCGAACTGCCTAAATCAAACCTTGCTTGTCTTGTGCTGCCAAATCGAAAACACTCAATTGAGCCCAATTTACATGTGTAGTAAACCAATTTGTATGCATCTAGGTTTGAAATCCCATCTCATCCATATGAGATGCGATGCCCTTAATTGGAATTTTCTTTTTTTTGGTACATATGGTTTTGGCATTCGTAACACACCCCACTTCTAACATCTTGGCAACCTATACCCTTTGCCTTTTCCTAGAGCTTGAACATTAAGGAACATTCATATTTAAGGGACTTAGAAGCACGGAAGCTCATGAATGAGACCCTTATGATTTTTTACCTAAACATTACATCTTGGAATCTCCCTTCACATGCCATCTATAACTTTGAAGAGTGAAATGTACTAGGTTTGCAATTTGTGACCAATATAAGGTTGTGGACCGCATATCAAATCTTCAGCGAATATTTCCCATGTGTCCTACTCTTAATCGTGACTTATAGTTCTCCTTGGGGCTACTAATTTCATCCATAGTCCACATTGTTTAATCTTAGGAAGTGAAACATGCACTGACATGTGAACATTGCGACCTATCTTACTTTTAAAATTTGCAACCTATTCTACAAACTGAAATTGTGACCTAAGAAGACATTTATTCCAACCAAAACCTAATTTCCTCATTCCTAGAATTTTGAGGCTTCACAATATTACTCTTCTCTACCTATCTAGTTCATATTTTTTTATTGTTTATGCT
Source organism: Pinus tabuliformis (assembly GCA_031772625.1). Classification (NCBI taxonomy): domain Eukaryota; kingdom Viridiplantae; phylum Streptophyta; class Pinopsida; order Pinales; family Pinaceae; genus Pinus; species Pinus tabuliformis. Next base: position 358,383,618 of record CM062820.1, on the reverse strand, counting down.
AACACCAATGTCCCTGAGGAATATTTTGAAATTTCAGGTACAATAGACCTTAATTGCATCAGTCTTCCATCATCCTTTGTAGAAATGGTTCCACTCGTGATTAGGGGTTCCTACAAGAGTTATTCCAAGTCTAAAAGAAACATAGAAGGAGTGATTGACAATACTCCAAACCAGCCCATTTATGGGGACACTCCCTGCCAAATTTCTAAGAGAACACCATTCACTTGGGAAGATATTTATTCTGAGTTTGCAAAGAAAGAAATTCCAAGAGAACAATAATATTTTCAAGAGTATATTAATGTAAAGAGATCCTGGTTACATAAAATGGCAACACATCCTTTGGTCTTCCCATGTGCTAAAACAATAAATTGGATACTCCATCATACTGATGAAGCACAACTGGTTGTTAAGAAACATGATGGGGAAGTCATAGCTTCTTTCAATGCTACAGACGTTGCACAATATTATAATCTTCTAGAGCCTCAACGGGTGCTTTATACCAAATGGTTATCTATATTTAATGAGCCCACTAAGGACATATTGAAGAACTGGTGGGAACATCCCACTAAGTTTAGATTTAGGGAAGATGGCATCTACAAGGAAAAATCCCTCAAGCACTTGGGTCCCCGTTATGCACATAATAGCTAACAAAGGTGTAATTTTCAAATGGTCTAGCATACTTTCCAATGCCATTAAAACAAATGTTTGGATAGCAAAGAACCTAGCTAAGGGTGAACAATCACAATTCTAGATGGCCTCATATCTTCTAGATACAATTTATGAAAAATATAATTTTGAAGGCTTAGGTTTGAAGTGAACACCACAAAAGCAAGATCCCAGTGCAAATCTATTACAAGAGTTTTTGGAACATGGGCTACAAGCAGTCATTCAAGAAGATCTCAGACTATTTCATTTCTCCACTTTACAATGAGTTGTTTGATGGTGATCCTCCATGTATGTTAGAGAGGTGTAAGAATTCCCTTCATGATATTGCAAATAATAAGAGGAGCTACGTACATAATATTTTTGGTGCTTACATTCCTTCCCATGCTCTCCCTACACTAGCCACAAACAAAATAGTATTACAAGAAGTTGCATATCAGTTAACTACATGATTTTCCAAGACATTGGTGAAAGGTAAGAAAGGACCCTGACCTATCTTCCCACTTCATATTAGAGCATATAGGATCCTAAATTTCAAGGATGTTGAAGCAGAAGCTTAGGATTTATCACACTTTCATTTTTTTGATTTAATATTTTGAAAATATGACCCAATAGGAGTTTCACAAGTGCATTACAAAGCCATTAGGTGCTTATTCTCATTTTAAAGAATAGGAGGAACAAGTGATCAAAAACTTTTACAATTCTACTAGAGTAGAGGAGGTAACTATATAAAATGAAAATGAGGTAGAACAATAAAATATTGATACCCAAGAAATCTTGAGTCTTGAAGCAAAAGCGATCATCCTCAAAAGGAAACACAGACAAGAGGCTAATAAAGAAAAGTGGAAGAAGAAAAAGGCTATCGAATAGGATGCCTAACAAAAGCAATAAGAATAGGAGGAAACCTTAAAGATACAAGAAGAGGATAAAAGGAGAAAATAATCCTTGAAAAAGAAGAATGTGTAGATAGTTAAGAAGGAGAATGAAGAGGAAACAAGGAAGAAAATACAAGAGGAAGAAGAGCTCATAATAAAAGCGAAAGAAGAAAAACACAGAAAAGAAGAAGAACAAGCAAAGGCTAAGGAGGAACAAAGAAAGAAAAGAGAAAAAAAGAGAAAGAAAAGTGAAGAAGAATAGAGGAGGAAATAATAAGAATAGAAGAGGAAAGAAGAAGAAGAAGCCAAAAAGAAGCAAGAGGACTTGGATAAACAAATTAAGCAAGATATTCTCAAGGAACAAGAGAGAAAATCAATAGAGTATCAATAATCAAAATATTTGGAGATGCAGTTAGATATGCCTCCTTTGGACATCCTTCCATCTATTCCAATTATTGGTGGACATTTCCCATTGCAAGAGTTAGGCATTCTGCAGGTAGAAGAAGAAGAGGTATTAGATCTCACCAGGCTCACTTTTTATTAGGTTAAATGTAAAATCATGAAAGAAAGGTGCAAGTGTTATTCCAAGAATCTAACCAATCCCATATCAATGGTTACATAAAAGGAAAATGTCATGAATACCACCATGAACCTAGAGATGATAGCTTCAACTAAAACCACTTTCGTGACTACTACATATATGAACATGAGCCTGCTAATGAAGCAAAATGTAAAATCAAAGGAAAGGCTTGTTTCCTATGAACAAAGGGTTGTACAAGTGCAGGTTGAGAACCAAGTCGTGGTTGCATCCCACTCCCAAGGTAGGTGCTTACAAGCATCCATCTAAGATGAATTACAGATACTATCATAAGCAATGGACTTCATTTATGATGAAATGATGACCCTACATCAAGTCATGGCCCCATTACCTAAGATGCACAAAGAATAAAAAGAAAGGGGTGTTAGGGCCCTATATAATAATCAAGGTATGTTTGTCTAGCTATTTATCCTAAGCGATGTTGTAACTTATTTTTTTACTTGAGTTGTTTTTATCTTTTTGAAAGAAAAAAATAAATAAAAAAAAATAGAAAAGAAAAAACAAGAAAAGAAAGAAAGAAAAATAGAAAAAATAATAAAAGAGGACAAAAGAAAACATATAAAAATAAATAAAAATACATGTCCCAAATAAGGTGTGCTAGTTTAAATGCCGTAATAGTTCATTTTATCAAATTTAATCCTTTTATTAATGGAGGATTATTATTTGATTTGTAAATAAATCCATGATTTGAAAATGTATCCTTTTCGAATAAAGTGTTAGCATGAACGAGTGGATAGGATTGTCCCCATCTGGAACAATTGCAAAGGACAAGTTTCGCGCCCCCCCCGCACTATCGAAAGTTAACGAGGGGGCGAGGATGGGTCAGAAAAGGTTATTTTGGGAAACCACCGAACTATACGTGGCAGCCCCATGATGAGTTTAGGGCCCCCTTCCCCAAAACAACTTACTGCCTAACCCCCCGTAAACATCTCCCGTTCCCACTCCCGCTCCCACTCCAATCACACTATGCCACCTTCCGTTCTCTCCTCTGCTACCACCATATAACTGTTTAAAAGTATTTAATTCTCCCACTAGTAGTTATATGGTCGTTAAATGGTTAAATGCTTCTGCTAACGTTTAAATTCCTTAATGAGATTTGCCAAAAATGGTTATCTTTCTGTTTAACTATTTACCTGATTTAAAAAGCTACACATCCCCTCCATACACTATTTCTATTATTTCATTACTTACCAGTGCAGGTTCAGTCCTGAATTTTGCAGGCACGCCATCGTCCTCCTACACCAATGATCATTGTAATCTGGTAATTTGTTTCCCTAGTTTCTAATTTGCAGTTAGAAATGTCATCCCACAAAGGAAAATCAAAGTTGGTTGTAGAAAGCCCTACATTACCCCCTATTGAAAATCTTGATGAACTTCCCTTGGTTGACACACAGTATAAGATATTAGAGACCCAGTGTGAGTTCGATATGTATGAACTTCACAAATAGGAAAACTAAAAGTTCTTAGATTTTAGGGATGAATCAAACATTTGGGGATCGTTTTTACCTCAATTCATTTTTCTCCAAATTCATTTTTTTCCAGAATTTGTTACATGGCGTCATCTCAAATATCTCCCTAGCTAGAGGGTTGTAATTTCCCAAAACAATGAAACTCTATTTGCAATTACCCCTGAAGCTATCTACCAAACACTCCAAATTGATCCTCAAGCTCCCTTCTATCCCTTTTCCACTGATTCACTCATGGAGATATATCATAAACTCACTTTCCCTCAACGAGCCCATATTTTTTAGTCCTTTTTTCCTGAGAATTCTAAGTTTCCTAGAACTAATCCCCATATTTTTCTTCTATCTTTCCTAAAATTTCAAGGAAAGTTATTTATATGGTCTCTTGCTTATTAGGTTATCCTACATATCAATGGGTAGATCAAATAATAGTAGGATTTTTTCAGTGTTCTCCCTTGGTCATAAGCCCTCAATCATTTTCAATTACAACCAATTTCTGTTAGATGTTATTTATGATCAAAGTCTGAATTTTTTTGTTGAAGTTTCATTCAAACACTAGTCGGTTCTTGTATATTTGATGTTATTTCATCAAGAAAATGGATTCAAGTTTCAATTACAGAAGATGGATGCACAAGGAAGACCACTGTCAGTCATTCGTTGGACTTCCTTGGTGAGGAAGAATTGAGAAGAACACTCCTTCAACAATTTTGTAGATTTGTTCTTGCATGTGTCCTTATGTCTTCTAAGCAGTGATGTTATACATTTCAACAGAAGTCAAGAGAGTTCTACATCTTACCGAGCAAGCAAAGGCTGGAGACTTGTATCTTTACCAGAGATATATAGAAATTAGGATAAATGGATGTGAAATCCCTTCATACAAGTTGCTAGTTTTTGTGCCAGTAAGAATCTTCGCCTTAGAATACATCATGTAAATGATGAATATGGATGACTTACATTTTGTATCAAGAAAGTCGAAGGCATAGTTTAAGTTGAAGGAAAAAAATTGCCCTTTCATCCTCAATCCCAGAGCAATAGATAAGGAGGTTTTACTTAAGCAAATGAAATTCAAATTGAGTATCACATGGTCATATGATTCTTTAAGGATAATTTCAAAATTAAGAGTGGAGCAAAGGACCACACCTTATGTACATATACCTAGATCAAAAATAGGGCAATATGAAAATCAGGAGGAGTGGAAAGAGAATACACTACAGGAAGCTGAAGAATGGATTATGATTCAGACATCCCTACAAACTCCTATCTCAAAATAAAACGAAACTAAAAGGTCTGGGGAAAGTATGACTCCCATAGAATCAGAATCTCAAGCTAAAAACTTTCTAGTTTTCAAGAGGAGAAATAAAACAAACAATCAGGGGAAATCCTCAAAATAAAAAGGCTCACAGGATAAAGCTACAATTGTTTTAACAAGTTTTCCCACTACTTGTTTTGCACAGGTTGAAGGAACAACATATTCTCCTGAGGCTTCTTCTTCTCAGATTGCAACACAACAAAATATTTTTTCTAGGTAAAAAGATATTAAGAAGAAAAATGAAGCATTGAAGGTTACAACTTATTAAAAATTCTAGAATCAAACTTCTAACACCCAACACAGACTGTTCTCTACGTTTGACATAGAGAAGGGGAAGTTCCAATTAGATTTCTTAGAACCTACAGTTCCAGTCCCTAAAAGTGCATAAGAATACAAAACATTCGTCTTTGCTTTTGACACCAGGAAGATTCATGCAATTGATCAGATTGATTGGCATAAACAGGTTGGTGAGATGATATATTCAACATTAACAAGTTCGTCCATGGAAGCCTCTAAATTGCAAGCCTCTCTAAACTATATGAATTCATAGCTGAAGATGGAAAGAATGTCATCATTGGCCAAAGACACTAGAATTAGAGCTCTTGAAGATTTGGTGATTCAGCTAGGATATGATCCTAGTGACATGAAAGCAGTTGAGGAAATGATGAAAAAACAAAAATGTTGACATTCAAGCCTTGAGAAAGCAGCTCAAACTTCCAGCTACAGAGCACCCATAGACCAAAGAAATTACTCAGCTAGAACTAGAGAAAGAAAATTTATTCAAGTTGATAGTTGAGAAAAATGTTCAAATTCAAAAGATTGAGACAGATATGGAGACACTTTTGAAATAAAAGGAAGAGTTAGAAGCCATAGGTACATCAAAACAACAAACAACGACAACAATAACCTCAGCTGAAAGAACACAGTCAATCACTACAGATTCCTCTGAAAATTTAGTGAAAGCTCTGGGAGATTTATCATTGACCAATCAAGAAAATGAAATATTGTTAACAACGTTGAAGAGAATGGAAGAGAATAAAATTAAAGTTTGATAATGCATATTTAGTAGAAGTGCAGAAAAAAATCAATCTTACTCAATAGATTCAAAAGTATGAAGACCAATCATTAATAGTACAAATATCGGTAGAAGCTAAGAAAAACATATGGTATAATATTAATGCTAATATCACAGAGCTATGGAATTTCTTTCAAATTATTGTAGAGCCTCTAACTTGCACTTGATTATCCATCATTACCTACAGTTTTCCCTCACTCATCTCTCTCTTTTGCCTCATTTTCCTTGTAAACCTACCCAGATCATTACATTTGATGTCTTTAAGCATGATTTAGTGAACTTTGCTAATGTGTGACTGTTTTGTTTAGATTTTGACATATTTACAGAGATTCCGCAGCTGTCTGGCAATTCCGCAGCTATCTGGTGATTCCGCAGCCTTTTTGTTAATCTCAAGGTTCCACGTGTCATTTTGCAAAACGAGCCACATGGGTACGTGGGAATAAAGGTGCTCAAGGTTCCTGTGCTATTGGTTCGATCAGCCACATCATCTACACCTCTGGTCAACGAGGGTCAAGCCACGGTCAACAAAGGCAGCTTAACGGTGTTGCGTAAGCTGTTGGGTCACGTCAATGCAACTGGTGATTTGTCCGTGTTACGCAGGTTGTGGGAAACATAATCCAACTCTGGATTCAATTCCCATAACGACCAGAACCTCCAGCTCATCCACGAGGCTTATGACGTGTTGCTGAACCTTTATTACGCATGACAGATTAGTTAATTTTCAGTTTCTAGCTTTACGCATTAGGCAATCGTTTAGATGCCTATAAAAACTTGCGTCTGTGTACGCTTAATGTTACTTTTTAGTTGTTGTGTTTTATGAACTTGTTATAATTTTAGTGCATTTCAAGACTCTGTTTTGATAGTGTTGTTCTAGCACTCTTGACTGTAATTTTCTGCATATGGAGTAATAGAAGACAGTGCTGTTCTGACGTTTTCAAATCCTTGAGTCTTCTTTGGGTTGTATGAATGGAGGGCCCCCGTTCATGACTGCCCTTGTATAGTATTTTATGTTCATATTCTTGCTATTTCCTTATTTTCCATTCAGCATTTCCTTTTCTTTGAAACATGTACAGCTTGATTCACTTTCATTGTCATTTCATTTGCAGCATTCACTTAAACTGATCAGTATTGTTCTTTTGCAGGTTTTTAACCCGGGATTGTTTTTGTCTTTATGTATTTGCTTTATATCTGATGGCATTTTCAGTTGACAGATTCAAAGTTGCTGCCTTTACTTTATTTTCATAGCTGATTTCTAGTTTAGTTTCTCAAAGTTGTCTGCTAACATATTGATGGTCTCTTTATCACAAATTGTTCATCTTTTAGAGATCAGAATACTAATAAATTTCAGCTGGCTTTGAGTACTTTTTAGACTAATCTTTAACTACTTTCTAATCGTGCTTTACATAGTACCATATGTTAGAAGCAGAGAGTTAGAAAGAGCTTAACATTATAACTAGTCTTTAAAGTAGATTTTTCTCATTTTTTATCAATTTTTAAACTCATCTCTAGCTACTTCCTAATCGTGTTTTACACAGTACTATGTGTTAGAAGCAGAGAGTTAGGAAGAGATAAACATTATCATTGGTTTTTAAAGTGATTTTCTTACCTTTTATTTGCAGCAGCATGAATGGTGTCTAGTGCCATTAGAAAGTGGTTCTTTGCTTTCAGTTCATTTCAAGTTATTTATTTCTTTCAAGCTTTTCCTTTTCAACAAGTAGTTAGAAATCACCTTATACACACACTCACTCATCTATTTATAAAAACTCCATTCCATCTTAGGAAGATAAATTAACCACAAACAACACCCCAAACGACAAAAAGCTCTAAGAGGTTGCTTAAGTACATATAGTACACCTTCACTTCATCAGCTTACGAGCCCCGGGTTGACAATTAATGACATCAATTTAGGAACACTAAATTGACTAAACAATTATATTTGAGCAAGAAGAGTTGGTAGAAAATTTCAAGGCAACAGTTGAAAAAAGAAGAAGTTGAAATCGAACATAGGCTAGCAGAAGCACACAGAATCATCAAGGTATTGAACTCAAAAACCAAGGATGAGCTCGAAGAACTACAAATTCAGGAAAGAACAAGCACAGTCATGGAGGTAAAAAGAGTTCTAACAAAGAAAAATCTTATGGTACAACTAAAAAACAAGTGTAAAGAGTTAGAGCTATAGATAAGAAGGTTCAACATAAAATTTAATCTATTGCAGGAGAAAGGACTTCCACCTTTGAGAGTTTCTAATGACAGATTGATTCCATTAGAAAATTACTTGGACCAATTGTGTAGCATAGCTACAGATAAATCTATATAGTAAGAGGGATAATATTTGGACAAGATTTTATTCAAGTTTTACAATATGAATTGTTTATCCAACATGAAATTCATCATTTGTTTCTTAATAAACCAACTTTTGAAACATATACATAGGTGGATAAAATATTTAGAAACACCATAAATTTTCCTATTCCGAGTGAAGATAGATGGGATAAACTATTGTATTTCATCAAGTATAATTCAAGTGACTATTATGGGAATAAGTACCCTAGGGGTTTGGGTTAGAACCCCAATAGAGCAGGAGAAAAATACAATAAGAAACACTCATACAACTCAGGAAAAATGCTTATATAATCAAACTACGTAAGAGCGACCGTACCCAGATTTAATTGGTTCGAGTAGGTCCTGCAGGGTTTAGACCCTCTACAGCTCCCGATGTTCTTCAGACCCGAAAATCATTCAATTCGAACATACATAGTAGTATAGAAGTAAAGAATATTCACGAAATTTGACTTTATATCATATAAGAAAATGATTGATCATACATCAAAACAACATTCATATATGAATTATAACATAGTTTAATGCATGAAAAAAGTTAATTTTAGAAACAAGACAACCTTTCTTTTATTGCAGTAAGCTATAAATAACATGGAGAGAATTCACATGAGTATTCTTCTTCCGACTCCAAGCGGAACCGTCCTCTAGATTCGTACTATCCCAACCTTCAACAATCTTCTTCCATAACCAACACCATGATATCTCAAGCAAGAGGGATAATATCTATAATCAAGGAAACAAGGGTTTCCTGAAGCTTGGGGAAGTGCATGAGGCACAGGGATTCATCAGATTCAATCAAGGATAATCTCAGTATAATAACTCTATCTCTTCTACTCCTTTAGGCCTTCCCATAGAAGTCTATTTATACTTCTCCCAATTAGTTTTTTAGTTGGGAAACAATTAGGAAACAATTGGGCCATTGGAAATAGGAGGTAATCAACAGGTAAAACCTGTGAACTCTGCCCATAATTAAGGAAATTTAATGTTTTAAGTGTTTTAACACATATACGCAGGTTGGGTATTGACTAACCCACATGTACATGCTTTTATCTCAAGGAAGAGTAGCGTACATGGAATAAAACATTGTTTTTAATATATTTGGACCAAGTCTGGAAGGAGGGGTTTCCTTAGGCCATAAACCAAGCATCACAAATACCAAGGGTGGTAAATGGTGCTATAACAGATGCCCCCTAATATATGAGGTCAGAAGGGGTACATGATGGCCGAAATGTATTAAGTGTATGGAAAGAATCTCGTCGAGACTGAGAAGGACTTCACTAGAATTCAGCCTGCCAAGCCATCAAAAGAGATCAGAAAGAAACTGTTATCTGAGGCGGGCATACCCATGCTCAGAAAAAGTAAAGCATGTCCGCATATCAAGTATAAGTGGATCCAATATGTATACAAGTATAAAGAACTGAAAGTATATGATGAATCATCTGATCATGATCAAAAAAAGTACATGTCTGAATATCACATATAATAAGACAATTAATGATGTTGAAGGATGAAGCTAGCCACTGATGTCACAAACTGATCCCAATAGTACCAAATTAACATGATGGAATAAATTGATACTACATCGTAACTTGGATGCCAACATATAAGATGTCGCTGTGAAGAACTACAACATATAAGGTGGATGGTGTCAATTAGCGGCAACAGGATAAACTGACAAGTGAACCAAAACATGCTGATGCAACCCGAGGTATTCACCAACTGTCGCAATACATTTCTACACAATGGGAATAAATGATCTGAGGTAGACCACATGAGAAATCGTTTGATTACCAGTCATTGATGTATACCATTAACAAACGCGAGACTACTCACTGATAATGAAAATGAGAGTCAAGGTACCCAGTACAATCTAACAAGTGCGAATAAATGAGCTGAAGTCGAAAACCTGGAAGAATCTATAAATCAAGAGACAATGATGGTTTCCCACTATCGATAGCGAAGGAATCTGCCACTGATGACTGCAAACCCCAAGGTACTACCAAATAGGAAATGAGCTATAGTCGATAAGAAAATATCTACTAGAAGGAAGGCATTAAGGCATCCTTCATCAATCTAGCACGAGTGTAAACCGTAGGCTAATAATGTGGAAGGAATCAGACGAAAAAGATGTAGTAACCCAACCAAAGCACGTTTCTAGCATACACAAGATGTATCTAGTGCATGATAGAAACCCTCTGAACCAACCAATAATGAAAGCTGACACAGAGGCAAGGAATCCACCAATAGGTTCAAATGGAAACCAAGGCACTTGACGAATCCCAATGTGTGATAATGAAAGCTGATGTTGAACACAAGGGAAACCACTCAGTCAAAGTCCCATGATACTAATTGATGCTGAGCACAAGGTGACCTATCAATAATGAAAATAGGGCCAGGGTGCAGCTCTAGGCCCGCCCGCCCTCAGATCAATATGTCGTCATCGATAAGGACAAGACCTGCTAGCAAGAATTCAATGGAGAGATTCTCAAACCAGCACGAGCAAAGGACCAATATAACTGACGTGATGACAAACATGACACTAACAACTAGGGATGGCTGACTGAAAAATAGGTCAAGAGACACCGCAGAGAGGCTGACTTAGGCTTACTTCCCTTAAACAAAAGTATGACTCAATGATGACTATATGGCAGCATATGATAACTCTGTATAAGTTTTTCATGTAGGAGGGATGAGAAAACTCTCCATGTGATTGGAAGAGGTAACCAATCGGAGGAGTACTGACTCAATAACAAGGTTAAGGCATACCTAAGTCAAACTAAATCCCTCCCAAATAGAGGAGAGACTTTCTTTTGAGTGATTTGTTCAAGGGTGACACGACTGACTCTAGCTACCAACAAAATATGGAAATGTTGTACCGTTCCTGCTTTTTTTGTAATATATAATTTTTTTTGTCTTTTTGTTTAAGCTGGAAAAAGAATAAAAGAATGTTATAGTACAGTGGAAAGAATGAGTGTTAGAGAAACAGATGATCTAGTTCCTGGGAGGGGAACATTCCTATGCTCAATGCAGGGAGGCAAAGGTAGTCAAGGACACTTAAAGGGATGCTCCTTCCACAGGTAAAAGGATGCGTTAAGTTGCAGAAGCTAAGTGATTGCATGGTTGATTTTACAGAAGGCATGGTCAAATAAGTGGCTTAAACACGAGTCCAAGTGAAGCTAGCTCAAGGCCAAAAAGGTGCAAATAGTCAAAATGCAATGCAACAGTACAACTCAACACAAAGGAGCCTCTAGGGTATAAGGCTAAGAATCAGTGTAGAAGAAAGGAGAATGTGTCTTCAACGCATAAGTCATCGCGGGACTAAAGAGGACTCTCGAGCCTACTCAGTGTAGTAGCATGGGCAATCAATGTCAGCGAGGTTCTAACTAAGATGCCCATGTAAAGGATGGCTCTACAATCGCATCATGATTAAAAAATCGATGAGTGAAAATGGTTTACTAACCATGATACGATGGGGTCAACCCTATGGCTAATGTATCACTGAATGGAAGCTAGTATGCAAGATGCAGCAGAAAATGGTTTTCCCTAACCTAAATGCCAGTGAGTGAACGATACCTACCATGATAGGTCAGCGGTCATGGGACCAAAATAAAATATCGAAGAAGGTCTCCAAAATATCCTAAAACAATAACCTAATCTTGATTATCCAAGTCCACATGTCAAAAAATCCATGAGACAAAAATCAATTTTTGAAAAAATATTTTTCAATTTCAAAGTTATATAATGACTTTTGGACTCATAGTTTTTTCATTTTTGTTTGGAGTAAAGAGCTATGGAGCAAAAGGGAGCAAGCTTTCCTCTGAACAATTGGACCATTCAAATCGCACCAAAGTTATCAGGTAACCCTCAAATCATGCTTGTAATATTTTGTGATAGTTTTTATAAGTTTTCTTAAAGTTCTGACCGTGGGAAGTTATGCCCAAAAATCTAACTCTGCATACACGCGAGTTGGATGTGATCAACCCGCGTATATGACAACCCTACATGCGACTGTGTGTAAAGGGAACCCACGTGTACGCGAGTTAAAGTTTAAATATAAAAACTAATAATTGAAACTCAAATTTTTTGTAGGATGACCATCACATGGAGGGAAAGAGAGCATACCACAATTGATAATGAGGTAATGAATGACCAAAATGCACTAGACGCTTTGAGAGGTTGTGGCTTATTGAAATTCTTCAAAATGCCAAACATGAAAGCCAACACACGCTTGCTCGAACTACTGATCCAATACTGGAGTGCAGAGGATTATGCCTTCATGATAGACCAAATGCCTCTACAGATTGAGGTTTAAGACATCTACTTTATTACAGGTCTCTCCTAAAGAGGGGAGATCGTGCATTCGACTGGCAGGACAAGAAGTAGTCTTTCAGTAGAAGACTATGTACATATATACTGTCCTGGACACCCAGAGAAGATTGGAAGTCAGATTCCAATAAAACATGTGGAAATTTTATCTCTGAGGATTCTGTTATTTACCATTGCAAGGGTAAATGGATTAGCTTCACTACATCAAGCATCACGAGTGTCCATGAGCCTGGCAGTGGAATGCCTTACCATGGTATTTGACTAGTGCATGCCTCTTCTGACCAACATGAAGAGCCAATTGACCTCTATTCAGAAGGGTCAAACAAAGAACTTTGGATATGGGACTATCTTATGCTCATTCTTCTTCGAGAAGGTACCTGGGCTACGTCCCAAAGTATCTGTCTCCATCAATAGCCCAAGATATCCATGAATGGGAAGATGGGCGGAATTGATGAAACACCTTGGAGGCAGGGACATGCCTAGAATGACTTTTGATAATGATTTTTTCACCTGGTGGGACCAACAGACCATTGCAATCGACGACTACCCGTATGATGGTATGGATTTCAGAGGAGATCCAGACTTAGTGTTGCCACCAAACATAGCATAGGGAGACATAGGTAACAATTTTTTAAGTTTTTGTAAATTTTAAGATTTTTTGGATTTTTTTTAATATGAAATGAACTTAGAAATATTTTTGATGAGACAAAATACTGACAAAATGACCATGTTCCAGATGTGGGTCCAATGAGACCAGATGGACTTTTGAGGCACAGGCGTCATGGAAGAGGAGCCAAAGAGGCAGCAAATGAGACAGAGAGGGTCCTATATGCAGTTCAAAGAGACTTGGTGAGACTAACTCACTAGGTACCTATGATAGCCATAGAGGATCTACCTGAGGAGATGCAGCATCGCGTGGTAGGGCTACCATGGGACTAGGTCCGCATACTCTGCTGTGTAGCCAATACAGTAGTTAATTTTTTAGCTGCTCACCTTGAGTCAGGTCCATAAACAGACCTATGTATGACTAGACATGATTATGGGCATGAACCCAAATTTTGAGGGCATCTTGTCCCAATTTTGTATATTATTTTTTGAACACTTTATCTATATACAGGCGATTTTATGATAGATATACAGATTCAAATTTTTAATGTTGTTTAATTGGATGAAGTATTAATGTGCCAATCTAATGCTTGATTAGCAATAGAATTTGCTAATGAATTCTCAAATCGTGGAATGTGAACATATGTAATATAAATAAATGATCATTGAAACATTCTCACTCTCAAAAATTGGCGATATAAATCAGGATCATGAACCCGATAAATGTTATTTAACTGCGACACCACCAGTTGTGAGTCTAGGTAAACTACCAACGAGTCAATCCCATAAGAAATTTCTTCGGATAGTAAATTAAGAACGATAGTATATTCAGCAATGTTATTCGAAGCAGGGCCAATATATACTCCCCTCGACACCATCAACTGGCCAGATGGATAATAAATCACCCAAGCTGTGGAAGCAAGATTCCGTGTGCCAACTAGCACCATCGACAAATCTGAAATATATCGAATCATCCATAAACACCTGCCAAAGCAGATCAAAAAAATGTCGATATCACAAAATGCTAGACAAACATGTACAAAGATACAATATATACAAACAAGCAATTTCCTGACCAAAGCCTAAGCAAAATACTTCTTAAGGTAGAGCCATTTCGGGGCTCTACCAGCTTGTTCCTTTCAAAATCAATTAATTCATAGGCCCCTTTTCCCAAAACTCACTTGACTACAAAGGGACCATACCACATAGACTTGAATTTGCCTGCCCTAGGGTGTCTTTGTCTTGGTCATAGACTAAGACAAGGTCACCTTCAGAAAAAACCCGAGGATGGACAGCTTTATCATATTGAGTTTGAACCCTCTTCTTATGGGCTTCCTTTATTATGGCTGCATCTCGACGCTACTCATCATGATGTTCCAAATGAATGAGGCGTTTTTCGAGACTAGAATTCTCTGGAAGAAGTTCTATAGCTAGCCTAAGGGATGGAATTTCGCATTCGATAGGAAAAATAGATTCCATCTCGTAAACTAACTGAAAAGGAGTAAAACCGGTGGTAGTCTTAACCGAGGTTCAATATGCCTAAAGTGTCGGGTACAACATGATGTGCCAATTGGAATGATTTTTATCAATTTTCCTTTGCAGGATAGTCTTAAGGACTTATTCATGGCTTCGACTTGCCCATTGGCCTGAGGATAATATGGAGACGAATGCTCTTGCCAGAAGCCCAACTTGAGAGCCAATTTGGTCATCAGTTGATTCTGGAAGTGACTGCCAAGGTCAGTGATAATCTCTCTTGGGATACCAAATCGTGCAATAACCTGGTTGAAGAGAAACAAGGCTATTGTTTCACTATCGTTTTTGTAAGTAGGCATGGCCTCAGCCCACTTCGTAAAGTAGTCAAAAACCACAATGATGTACTTGTGATTCGTTGCCAAAGGCAAATTACAAGTAGTAAAATCAATGCCCCACATTGTAAATGGACCGACAGTGATAACAAGAAAAAGTGGAGTTAGATGTGCGCGCATTTTCCGAGTATAGATTTGACAAAGGTGGCAACATTTGACCACTTCAATACATTTTTTGAACATTGAAGGCCAAAAGTAGCGAGGACGCAACATTTCTAGGCTGTTGCAAGCCCTAATAGATGACCACCACAAGCTCCATTGTGGCAATCATTAAGTAAAAACTCAACTTCTTCCAAAGTTAAGCAATGCCTAAGGATTGAATCGACCCCTCTACGATATAATGTATCACCAATGATAACATAGTTTTTGGCAAGGTCACGTAACTTTTGACACTCATCTTTGGAGAAAGCAGGTGGGAACTTCGAAGTCTGGAGATATATAATGATATCTCCATACCAGGGATCTTGTGAAGAAATGAGGGATAAGTGTTTGTCGGGAAAATTTTCCTCATAAACAATGGCTTCCTCACAAGGCAGCTCTGAGATTAATTCCGCAAAAACTAATGACTTCTTAGATTTGGCTGACAAGAACTCAAGATCAAATTCTTGTAAAATAACAATCCATCGATTATATTTTCCCCCAATCACTCGCCTACTGAAAAGGATTTACAGCCGCTAAGATGAACATTTTGCACAGCAGAATGTAATGACGAAGCCGTTGGACAACATGGACAGCTTCCAAGGCCAATTTCTTGATGGGAGAATAGCGTAGCTCAGGTCCTACTAAGCCTCAACTCAAGTAGTAGATTACATGCTCACTGCGAGCATCATCTTCCTAAACCAGAACCATACCAATGGTTGATTCTGCCGCAGCGAGATACAAAAGGAAATCTATGCCATAATCTGGTGCACTCAATAATGGAGCAGAGGTTAATGACTTTTTCAAAGCATCAAAATATCGTTACGCAAAGTCGTCCCATAAAAATGGAACTCCTTTCTTAAGCAAATGCATAAATCCTTTGGTAATCTCAGCGTAATTTGCTATAAATCTCCTCAAGAAATTTTCCTTTCCTTGGAGACTTTGAAGTTGATGAATGGAAGACGGGGGAGGCAACTAAATTTTTGCCTCAACCTTGAAAGGATAAACTCAAATCCCTTTAATCTATATGATGAATTCTAACAGCCAACCAGATGTGACTGCAAAAACACACTTATTTGGATTCAACCGGATTTTATAAAAATGAAATCTCTCAAAAACATAATCGAAGGTGGCTAGGATGACCATTTCTCTTGTGAGAACGAGCAGCTAAGTCATCCAAATATGCTTCGATCACATGCTTGATGTCGTGGAAAGCATAAGACATGGCCCACTGAAAAGTAGCTCCAACATTTTTAAGACCAAACGACACCTTCTTGTATGCAAACGTGCCCCAAGGGACAAATAAAGGCTGTCTTGTGCTGGTCCTCTGGACGGATAGTAATTTGATTATAACCAGAGAATCTGTCCATGAAAAAAAAAATTCATTACCTGCACATTCATCGACAATTTGATCAATAAAAGGCGTGGGGTAATTGTCTTTTGGACAAGCTTTATTCAAATCCCTAAAGTCGATACATACTTGGATCATTCCTTTCTTCTTATCTATCGGGATTGGATTGGAAACCCAATTAGTTAGAGGAATGGGGTATATGAAACCCGCCTTAAGCAGCTTTTCAACTTCAGCTTTAATAGCTGCTGCTTTCTGACGATTGACCAGTTGAAGCTTTTGACAAATAGGTTTTGCGTTTTCGTACGTCTTGATCTCATGTTGGACTATAGATGGATCAATTCCACGCATTTCCTCATAAGACCAAGTGAACACATCTCAAAACTATTTAAAGAGGTCGGTGTAGATTTGGATTTCTTTATGGGAAAAATCAGCTCTGATGAAGACATTTTCTATCATGTTAGGATTCCTAGAGATGTTTACAGGTACAGTTTGTGAGATAACCGACATGTTACCTTCGGCAAAAAGTTGTGCTGGAGCCAAAGGATTTGAAACTGTACAAACATCACTAGTAAGCAGATTGGAGAACCTAGATTCAATTTCATGCAATTGAGGAAGAAAATATGAACGATGATGTAAATCTTCCCATGGTGGATCCACACCCATAATTTCCTCCAAAATTGCTTCTTCAGATGGTAAGATTGTATCCAAGCAATCCAGAGTTGAAGTAGAATCGAGGGTCCAAGTCGGAGCCACATTGCCATCTAACTCCTCTTGTGAAAAAGGAGTGGGATGGTTGTTTGTAGAGTTAATGATAGATTGATAGCTAAGTTCTATTTCAGACATGGGAAATTCCATTCCACCAACCTTCCCTCCATCTATTGTGGTGGTAGATGAAGGTAATGTCCAAGGGTTCGAAAAATAATGAGTTCGAAAGAACTCTTTTCGTGAAAGTCCCCTAGAGGATGAAATTGCATTAATTCTAGCTATAGGAGCAGGAAGGTCAAATATACCCATTAATGAAGAGTACATCCCAACTCCTAAATTCTCAATAGGTTGATGGGTATTATCTACCAATGGAACAATAGAATCCGAAGTTGCGTGAGAGTCACCTAGAGAATAATCCAACTGACCAATTTTAAGAATCCTCCCCTCATGAGGAAAACAAAGGATGTGGAATAAATATGAAACTATGGCATCCATCTCATAAATCCAATTCCTATCTAAGAGGAGGTTATAATCCAGGTTGGCATCAATGATTTCTACCTCAATATTTACGACATTTCCCCCAACACATATAGGAAAGGTCAGGATAATCTCGTCTGGCCTATGAGAATGTCCATCAAATGTTGTCAAGAGAGTCGGTGAAGGAACAGCTGCAGGTGATCCAATGGGCTTCCAACATGACATATACATTACGCATGTGGAAGCTCCCTCAACTATAACTGTCCAAAAAATATTGGTCTTCCAGTAAGTGGACTTTATCTGGAAAGATATATGGTGAGGAAGTCATTTTTTGACATTCAGCATATCAAAAGTGAGCACTAAAGAATTATTTGGATCTACTGCACCGATTTCCAAGAGCAAAGCACTCCTCTGAGTAGGACATGACTGGAGTACCTCCAATGCAGACATAGCATAAGGACTTTGAGCCAGATCTTCCACAATTGAGTAGTTCTTGGTTGCCCTAGCATTAGGGTTAATAGTCAAGCGCTTTGCAGAACCTTTCGGTATCCGAGGTATAGACTCAATAGAGGGACGCTCAATATGAAGTGGGTCTGTGGTTTTAGGAATAGATTTAGCCTTAGATGTTTTCGTTTCACCATAATCATGTGCTTGCGTAGCAATGTCAACATGAGAATTCATCATATAAACATTTGAGGAATTTTCCCCTTCCTGGTTGCCCCCTGCAAAGGTGCCAGCATTTGAATTCATGCCAGCAAGTAATTGTTGCCTTTGGGGAAAAGGGTTCGTCAGAACAACTTGGGAGCTAGAGGACCCTTGCTGCACTAATAAGTGCTGAGCATCTTGTATCTTAGGGTAGAGGTGAGTCAGATGATCTCCATTACATAACTTGCATGGAAACTTAACCTTTTTCTTGGAATCTTTTCTACCCTCACCGGCACCATTGTTGGGTTTTTTTGCATTGCCTATCCCTTCTTGGTTTTTCTTCTTACCTCATTCCTTGCTCTTCCCATCGGATTTTTTATTTCCTTTGGGGTTAGAGGCCTGGAAAACGTTTATAGAGGTAGGTTGGGAAGGTGTAGGTGTAGATGGTGTTGCCTGGTTAGAAGAAGCAATTTGTAAAGACAACTGCTGCAATTGATTCAAAAGTTTCACCATATTAACTTCAGTTGATCCAACTATACCATCGGCATGGGGGACTGGTTTCGATTTGGCTAAATCTACTTTAGACCTTGGAGCATCAGGTAGAATTTTCTGAAGAGTCCTAGACTAAGAATATATCAATTCTAATTGTTGGGCTCGAAAAATAGCCTGCTCTTCCAAATAAACACTACAAAGAGAAACATTCTTTGAGATCTTAGGTTGTAAGGATTTGAGAAACCATTCGAGAAGGAACTTTGGTGGGATTTCAGCTTTTATAGGCCTTTTTCTCCTTCTCCATTCCTGGATATGATCCAAAATGTGAGTTGCAGTGTCACTAAAGGTTAGGCAGAAGTTCAGTTTCGGCTTCATAGCAGACAGGCAACTAAAAATGGTCCAAGAAGTTATTAGTCAAATCAGAGAAAGAAGTATAGGTTCCCTCTGGAAACTCTATATACCATTTGGCCACATTTACAATTAGGGTGCATGGAAATAACCTCAACCTGATGGAATCATCTATCAAGGAGTTGGATGAGCACCATAAGTGAAATGTGGTCACATGGTCTCCCGGGTCTTCACCACTCTTCCCTTCGAACTTTGGAATATCTTAGGGAAGTTTATTTGGGACCAGAGGCCAAGCTGGATTGTACCTAATTGGATCATTCATAAATTTAGTGAAGTTTGGCAAGTTAAGCGTGGCCATAAAAGGAAGTCGTGGGGGACCTTGGGAATTCCATCTAGAGTAGGCAGGGTTCCCAAAGGCCTGAAAAGAATTACCTGGATTTTGAAAGGCACCAGGTTGCTTGAAGTAACTCGTAGAGCTTGCTGAACCAAAAGGTGGTCCTTGTGGTTCAGCAAAATTCAGAGTTTGAACAACTCCTGTAGATAATCCTCTATAACTAGTGAAGTTACCCCCCTAACGAAGTATTGAAAGGAGCTGACATCCCCTGATAAGGATTCCATGCGTTAGAAAAGGGTGGAAAAATTTGAAACGAATTAACTAAAGAATACGACACATTCCCTTGTTGGCCGAAAAATTGATTCACAGCTCCTATCCCACTAATTGCAGGGTTTGTCCAACTTTGGAATGGGTTACTACCTTGACATGTAAAAGGAAAAGGCATTGACCCTACTGTCTGAATGGAATGTGGTATATGACCACTTCCAAATGGGAAACCCTGAAAATAAGCCGATCCACTCCCATGGATGTAGAGGCGGTCTATGGTATGTTCAAAGGAATTGAAGGAATCCCTTGAGATGGAATTCCAAAAGGGAAAAATCCAAAACTGGATGCAGTAGCCTAAGAACTTCCACTCATTGATGAAGTGGAAGTAGACCCAAATATAGTCATGCTGGGGGTCATAGAAGAGATGGAAATAGTCCCCCCCCCCCCTTGTACAGATGTGGGAGTCTGCATGCTCACAACACTCATGGTAGATGCCATGCTTCCAGCAGTGGTCATCGAAGGAATAGATGTATGTAAACTTGGGCTCGAAGGCCTATGAGTTGGAGTTCCAACGTATAACAAAATGTCTGGATGATCAAGAAGAAGAGGAGAATTTGGAGTTGCAACCAACTCTGAAAGCTCTTCAACTTCAATATTATCTTCTGACTAGAAGAGTACTTGAGAAAGAACTAGTGTGTTCCTCTCTAACTTTGCACTGGTGCCAAGTCTATCTTGTGAACTAATGCCACCAAGCAGAGGATCAATCTTTGATGCGCCTGCTACCATTGGTTGAAAACCACTAGTAGAATCGCTCCTACACCTTCTAGGAGAAGGCTCTGGGCTCATAGGTGATAGCCCATGAAGTCTCCTAGACCATCGAGATGGTCGATCAGCCACTTTGAATTATTTAAAAGATCTGCTTAAAGACTCAAAAAATTATAAAGCTAAGATGACTAGGAGCAAAGAACACTCACTAAAATGTCCCTAAAGATATCAACAATCAAACAACTCTCAAGTATTTCCGCTTTGGGTCATTAGGACCGGACACCAAAATACGAGAAAGTTAATAATAAGGGTCTTCCGAAAATAGACTGGAGTAATTACGCCACAGGCTTACTAGCAAAGGTATCAGAGGTAGTTATGCTGACCTCCAGACAACAACCTTTGCTGGTGCAAGCCCCCAAGCTTTGCAAGGGTGCCCTCCAGAAGTATTGTTGAATGTGATACAACGTCAACCTCAAGTGCCACGGGATTCCCCTCCACAGCCACCTATGTGGTCCCTAGGATAGACAACTATGGTCACCAACTTGTATCAGAAGCAGGTGAAACAGTCGTGAGGTAGGATCCGACAAGTAAGAGAGGGGGTATCTCTCGTCCTTATCTTCACTAACCCTTGCGCTTTACTCCCAGTTACAAAGCTTTGCCAGTCTCCCTAATGCTATTGGATTTCGCTCATTAATCAAACTTCTTTGTTTTGTAATTTAGAGTGGCTTGGAGAGTTAACTCTCTTCTTGCCTAATCCAAGGCCCTAATAAACCTAAACTTGTTGGTGTATTTTGATGACAATACAAAAGTTATAGTTTATTTTAATTAAGCGCTTGATTTTAATGGGTATTCTTTTAAGTCAAGGGCATTAATGGAAGTGAAACCAATGGTGTTTGTATGACGCAAAAGAAATCAATGAAAAACTAACTACATGAATGCAATCATTTGTTTTGCGATGAAAAGAGATCTCTATATGGGTTCTACGAGACTTCTATAAAGAAAAATATTTTTTCTTTTCTTTTATTGAAACACACTTCACACACCCAAAAACTAAAAAGACTACGAATGCTTTAATAATGCAAACTACCCTAATGCAAGATACAATGGAGATGCAAGATCCTAAATTACTCTAAAAAAGCGAAAGCAATTGTTTATAAATATCAATGAGCCAACTTAAGTATTGAAGAGGATACAAATTTTGAACACAAAATTCTCTCCAAACAAGAAGGACAAATTGTAAAAGATCGCAATTCACTTTCAAAAACCAAAAGAAACCAAAATCAAACTTGGCAAAAGAAAACAAAAACAATGTTTTTTGAGATCTTTTCTTTTTCAAGAAACAACCAAAACAACTTTTTGAAATCACTCAAAATGCTACTAAAAGTCAAGATCGAAAAGAGGGCACAAGGAGTCTTTGCAAGTTACAAAACTCCAAAATGAACAAAAACTTGAGCAAAAAGGCTTCAACTTGTACTAAACGACCTAAACAGTAGCAAAGAGCTTGAAAAAGTGACCCAGAAGCCAAGGAAGAAATACTTTCAAATTCGTCAAAAGACTTTCAAAAAGCAAGAAAAGTTATAAGGCAACAAAACAAAGGAAAGCAAAGCAAGTAGATCCAAAAACCGAGCTTGACATCGAAACTGAAAACAATCTCCTGTTCTGGAGGACTAGAAGAATCAAGAACTTTTGAACGAAGTCTTGTGTGCCAAAAAAACCAATTACAAACTCACTCAAAAAGAAAACCTAGGCCAAATATTTTCAATGAGGAAGATACTTCAAAATAGTAAGCTTGCAGAATAATGAAATTCTTCAGACAGAAAGAGACTAAAAAGACCAGGCAACAAATCTATTTGGGTAGAGAGATTTGAAAAACAATGCAAAAATTGGTATACGCGACTGTGTTTAAGCACAGAGGCATGTACATGTGCTTTTGATTTAGGAAACTCGCATATACGTGGGTTCACTTCACAGAAACAAGTGTATGTACGCTACTGTAAACAAAGTAAAGAGCGTATACAAAGCTTTGTAAGAAAAATAAAAAACAAAGCCAGATCAAACAGATCAGACTTAAGGTCTGAGACTCTAGTAGACCAAATAAGACTGTAACAGCAAGCAAACCAAAGACTGAGCCCTGGTTGACACTGAACAACCCAAACTAGGAATAACAATATTGTTATCCCCAGCAGAGTCGCCAATTCTATTACGGGAATAAGTACCCTAAGGCTTTGGGTTAGAACCCCAACACAGTAGGAGAAAACTACAATAAGAAACACTCATACAACTCAGGCAAAATGCTTATATAATCAAACTACATAAGAGCGACTGTACCCGGATTTCCTTCAGTCAAGTAGGTCCCACAGGGTTCAGACCCTCTACAACTCCCGATGTTCGTTAGACCTGAAAATCATTCAATTCGAACATACATAGTAGTATAGAAGTAAAGCATATTCACGAAATTTGACTTTATATCATATAAGCCAACGATTGATCATACATCAAAACAACATTCATATATGAATTACAACATAATTTGATGCATGAACAAAGTTAATTTCGGAAACAAGACAACATTTCTTTTATTGCAGCAAGCTATAAATAACATGGAGAGAATTCACCTGAGTCTTCTTCTTCTAGCTCCAAGCGGAACCGTCCTTTGGATTTGTCCTATACTAGCCTTCAACAATCTTCTTCCATAACCAACACCATGATATCTCAAGCAAGAGGGAGAATATCTATAATCAAGGAAACAAGGGTTTCCTGAAGCTTGGAGAAGTGCATGAGGCACAAGGATTCATCAAACTCAGTCAGGGATAATCTCAGTATAATAACTCTATCTCTTCTCCCCCTTGAGGCATTCCAATAGAAGTCTATTTATACTTCTCCCAATTAGTTTTTTAGTTGGGAAACAGTTGGGCCATGGGAAATAGGAGGTAATCAACAAGTAAAACCCATGAACTCCACCCATAATTAAGGAAATTTAAATTTTTAAGTGTTTTAACACATATACGCGGGTTGGGTATTGACTAACCCGCATGTACATGCTTTTATCTCAAGGAAAAGTACCATACAAGGAATAAAACATTGTTTTTAATATATTTGGACCAAGTCTGGAAGGAGGGGTTTCCCTAGGCCATAAACCAAGCATCACAAATACCAAGGGTGGTAAATGGTGCTATAACAGTGACCAGTGATAGAAAAAGGGAAACAGAATCCTAAATATCTGGAACAGTCAATGGAAGAGCAGAATTATAGGTACAGTTAGCAACAACAATCCTCGAAGTGTGTACCGAACATCTAAATTAGTCCAGAATTGCTACTATTTAGTTCTATTTTTGAAATATCTACACCATTTTAGTACATATTATTTTTGTAATAAATTTTCATTTAAGTCTGAATATTTTCGAGATAGACTCTATAAGTGTTTTGTAAAATAAAGTAGAAAGGGTTGATTGTGGAGAAAAGGATAAGAACCTTATTTTGGTTGTAAACCGTAGAAATTTATTTGAAGTAATACATTCAGAAATACAGAGGTAGTATTGTGTCAATATTCTTGTGTCAGATAAATGGTGACGTTTCTCTCTTTGTAAAGTTGTATTTCCTTCAAATTTTCACATGAATTCTCTTTATTGATTGTTCACAAGAAGATTATGAGTAGAATTTACTCACAATACTCTTCTTTGGCTTGTTAAGCAATCTAAATGTTTTCCTTCTAAAATTAAATATAAAATTCATCTTTGTATGCTTTATATTTAATTGATCCTCACTCTTATTCATCTCATCCATACCAAAAATATTTTGTAAGATCCAGGAGTTTGCCTACCTTGCCCTGTTTCAACTACTCTATTTATTTGTGAATGATTACTAAACATTCTTATGAGTCCATGCCTAATGGACCCCTCCTTCATCTTGAAACCAAAATTTTAAAACCTATCTTTTGATATTCATAACTAGCCTAACATCTAAGACAATAATTGGAAATTCATACAGAGAGAGCCCTCTTTGAAGTTGGAAGGGCTAGATCCTAGCTTTAAAGTGGTTTGTGGTTACCTCTGCAGTTTCCTCTTCATCCTAGGAAAGCTACGGAGTGCTAACAAGGGGAATAATTATCAAAGTAGCCACAACATGATTTGAACATATACATGAATGGTTTGATCAGTACCCTGATGAACCTGAAGAACTTCCAAGGAAATATTGGATCATAATAGAAAATAACAAAGTGGCTATGCTCATTAAGATGCAATAACATGAAAAATTGGCTAGAGATATGGACAAAGCAATAACATCATATCGAAACTTACTTGGTCCACTAGAGTCTATTGTCAAATTACACACGATTCCTTCTATTGGAAATTTGACACATTAGGTGAAACAAGAACAAAAGAGGAATTTAAACAAGACATTGAAGCATTCTTACATTCCATCAAACAAGCCGCTATATGGGGTGACCTGGAAGCTACAAAGGAAATGGTCACTCAGTATGTGGTTGAGCTTGTGAGGCTATACACCAAGATTGTGACTCTCTCAAACTTGATATAGGGAAAGAAGTACACCCTAGTACCATATGTGCTTGATTGCATACAGAGACTTGGGGATGATTTACAACACCAGATTCTGACTCTTGCAAGAGAGTACAAGTTATGGAAGACATATTTGGTTCGACAATTGAAACTCAATGTTCCAGACCTTTCTATTACTAGAATAATTTATTAGAATTGTTTATTTTCTTAATATTGATGTAAGTAGTATTTTGTTGAGAACACATTAGATCATAGAATAGGAAAATTCATGTGGAATATTAAAAGTCATTAAGAGTAGGTGAAAGGTCGTGGAAGGTGAAAGGTAACCTTATCTTCTATACCCTCGTGGCTCAATGTAAAAGACTTTTAGTTAGATCTAATAGACCTCTTTGAATGTAAGTGGTGATTTTTCGCTTCCACTTATGAATGTCATGAGCTTTTCATGTGATAATGTTATGAGTATTTTAGCTTTTGAAGCTCTTTGAGCCTAAGTGTGCAATTATTTCATGTGTCATAAATCATTGTAACATTTCTCCTATGGTGATCGGATAGTATGTGTTGTGCTTATGTTATGTTTATGTCGGTAAACTACTTTATTGATTTAAGCATATATGTTATGTATGGGATTGTGCACTTTTACATGCTTTCATTAGATTGTTGATTCTGAACTTGTTTATGATCAATGAAGTAATTCTTATCAAATACATGGGTTTTATTTGAAGTTTTGCTAACACTACTTCTCTTGGGATTCATTTAAATGCTACTTAGTCATTTTTATATGCATAACGTTCCATATGTTTAAATTCCATAAGTTTCTCATTTTCATTTATTGAAGGTTTTATTTTTTTCTCTAACAATTGTTGTTTGTTTTTTCAGAAGTGAAGTATAAAAAATATGATGGTTGTCATGCCTACATACCGAATGGAACTCCTAAACAAAAAAATGTAGATTATAGTTGGGATTCTACGTCAGGGAGATCCCTTGCTATTGGTAGTACATTTCGGCCCATCAACATGTTCCAAAGATATTTGTGATGCCCACTATTTTCTCAATTTTAGTGAAAACATGTTGGGTTTCCATTAAATAAGTGAATGAAAAATCCAAGATATGATTCTTTATATATTGTGCATACATGGGTGCATAGGAGTGTATCTAAGCATACATAAAAGCTTCAATGTGCTTGAGATATGTTATTGTGTGTAACATGATGAATCATTGGGTGTGGTTGAGAGGTGCTACATTGGGTGTTTGTGTGGGAGGGTTTTTACAAAGGGGGGAATGTAGTTTAATGTATAAGATGGTTGCTATGAACATATGAAGTGCTAGTTTCACATTGTGTAGAAGGCGTAAATATTTCATGGTTTTGTTCTAGAAAAGAAGGATTCATAGAAGTATATTAGCATGGTTGGGTAGGTTGAGCAACAACTCAATATTCTCTCATTTTCCTATTGATGGAATCTTTATTTCTTTGATATACATCGTGCATGTGTACATTAATGCATTCTTTGTTTGTTTCATAGTAGTTGCAAAAATGACTTTCTACATAGAGGGGATCATATTTAGTAGTAGTCAAGAAGAAGTGAATGTTTATAGTTGTGACAAGGGAAAAAACAAGGATTTTATATAGTACACATATAGAAATGGTGGTAGATGTTCAAATTTATAGCATTAACGATGCACAAAGTAGCATGCAAATGAGTACATGAATATATGAAAATTGGTTCAAATATGTATAATAAATTAATTCATAATACAAAATCCTTTTTTGTCTATGAGAAGTATCTTTATATTCACATGAGAAAATTGACATATTTAAGTTATAAGGGACTATTGAAATTCAGCAACAAGACTCAAAGGCATTACAAAAAATCTCATCATGTTACTTGTAGGAATTGAACTTGGGTGAGGAGGATAACATTCGTTCCTCCTAGCCACTCGAGATAAACCCAACTGACAAAATCCTAGGGAAAAATATTTCAATATGTACCTACACATTTAATGTGTATATTTTCAAATACATTAATAGTTTGAAATGATATCTGAACTTGAAGTAGTAATGTTGATTCCTAACAAATGAAAAACAAATAATAAATGCATACAAATGGGAAAAAATAAATGTAGGTAAAGATAAAAATATGTTAATAGCTAGTATACAACACACATGTAGAAATGGTGATTATATTTTCCTTACGATATCATCAAAGAGGGGAAAAGTAGTAAGTAAACAAGTACCGAGATTTTAAAAAATTAGTTGAAATTTGCAAAATAATTTAATTCTTATTGTGAAACATCTAAAGTATACATCCACAGATTTAGTATGTCATTATACAAGGTGCTAGCAGAAATTGTTGTCTCCATTTGTAATAATGAATGGATAAGAAAGTAAAAGTAAAGAACAACATGTAGGGAAAATAGTGATGCTAATGAAATTAGACATAACAAATTATAAAAATAGTTAAACAATAACATAGAAGTGTTAAAATCATGTTGTTGGGCCATGCAACAGGTAGAAATTTACCCTTGATTACATTATCTCTTTCCTCCTTTTTTATGCATTTGTGCCATGATGTAATAAGGTTTTGATAGAATTTCGATAAAAAGTGAACGAAACCGCTTTTGATATGATTTGACTGTCAAAACTAACTTTCGTTGTTTTTTATGCAGAGATTAGTGAATGGGACAATTGTTGTTCAATCTATTGAACAACAAAGGCTAAACAAGGAGAAAAGAGCGTGTCTTGTGTGGTAAAGTTAAGAAGTGAATT
Source organism: Pinus tabuliformis (assembly GCA_031772625.1). Lineage (NCBI taxonomy): Eukaryota > Viridiplantae > Streptophyta > Pinopsida > Pinales > Pinaceae > Pinus > Pinus tabuliformis. The sequence goes on along the minus strand of CM062820.1, from coordinate 358,355,695 downwards.
GGAAGGATCAGGCAAGATGGAAGATTGTTCTTATAATAGTATTTGGTCATGAATTCAATCACAGTTATCTCTTTTCCTCTTTGACTATAAGAGGGGAAAAACGAATAGAATAGAACAACTTTTGCTTCTTTTTTTTTTACTTCGGCTGTAATTTTAAGAGATAGAGCATTATTATGAAGAACACATCATTACTGTAATGACATTCGGAGTTGATGAGCAATATATAATTTGTGTTTCTGTTTGCTCGCGATATTCTGAGTAACTAGGCAGTAATCACTAGTGGCTTGGGCCCGGTCACTGGTGGATTTCACTATTTTTCCCTGTGGTATATCTTTACCTTTTTACTACAGGTCTAATTACTTTGTTTTAGTTTTACGATTGATATACTTGATATATTAATCACTGGTGTTGAGTTTGCGCATTCCACGCATTATTTATTTTTGTTGATTGGTTTCATTTATTTATGTCGTAGATTGATTCAATTATTAGATAAGAGTTATTTTCTATTAATTGAGAGCCAGAGTATTATTGGTTAGATCAGGTGTATTACTATATGCAGAAGTTTCTGTTCAGCTAAAAGAGCTCTGCTACTACTACAGTGCACTCGGTTGATGTGCTTATGGCATGTAATTGCAATTAGAGCTTTTTGATTAAGATTGAGTTTTGATGCTTGAATAGTTTACTTTCTTTGAAGTTACAAGTTTCGTAGTTTATGGTTTGATTCGTTTTCTCTTGTATTGAAATCAATAAGTTATCTTAAAGCATTACTCTCTGTAGATCCAGCGATTTCCATCACCTGCACATAGTGTGTACACTCTTGAAACAAAAAGACTTACCCAAGTCGATAATTAATGTGAGGCATTTAGGAGTTCTAAAGACATCTTATATGTGCACAACATTTTGGAGTCGTTGCTGAGGAGAGTGTTTCTATTTCACAGAAGGTGATGTATGTTTGATATTTGTTTGTTGTGAAAGAATTGGGTATTAAAAATGGAAGGTAAAAACCTGTGTAAGAGCAAGTAAATCGCTTGCTCCTTTGCCCGCTTTTAACACAATTGCGTAGGAATTGAAGTACAAATAAATGTTCAATGTTCGTTTGTTGTGAATGAATTGGGTATTAAAAACGAAAGGTAAGAACCTGCGTATGAGCAAGTAAAGTGCTTGCTCCTTTGCCCTCTTTTCAGCAGAATTGCATAGGAATTGAAGTAGAAATAAATGTTTGTATTTCTATATGAATGACTAAGAAGAAAAGAGTAGAAAAAGATATAATTCCTCCGCCTAGATCTGAAAAAGATAAGGGATCAGTGACCCTTGGACGATTAACCTTCATTAACGAAATCATAAGAAAGCTGAGTCTCCATCATCAGTAGGACCCCGAACCGTTTCTACAAGAAATCCCACTGTAACCCTTCAGGCCGCAGGATCACCATCTTTAGTTGATGCTAAGATTCACAGCAAGACTGAAGGGTCTAAACAGAGTTTTCATAACACTGAAAATTTACAGCCTAGCCCTTTACAAGAAGGGAATTCTTGCAATCTCTATGAAGGAGAAGGAGAAACAGGTAGTGCTGAAAAGATTAAATCATCAGAACCCAAATCTCTTGAAGTAGTGGTTGAACAGAGGACACCCAATATTCTGGACCAAGGTAGTGTTGTTAAAATCATTCTAAAAGTCTCTTCTAAACCCCCCAGGAACAAATCTCCAGCTCCAGAAATCCTTGAAGGATATTGGCACATTTTTTACCAAATGGCTCATAATCAGCAACAACCTCAAACCTCTACATTACAATACCCTATTGTTGATACAGTTGTCAATGCTCCCATGAAAGCTATTCCATTATAGAATATTCCTACCTTTCATGGGCTAACTTCAGAGGATCTTGATGCATTCCTTTTCGAATTTGATGTTTTATGTAGGGGATATGATTACACTACCGACCCCCAAAAGCTGAAATTGTTCCCCTCTACTTTGAAGGGAGCAGCTCTGCGTTGGTTTATGGGGCTTGGTGGAGGTACCATTATTGACTGGGACCAAATGAAAACAACCTTTCTAAAAAAATACCAAGATTATTTCCGAACTAGAGAACTGAAGGATGAAATATTTCAAATGGTAGCTAAGACTAACGAGACTCTTGAAGAATATGTAGAATGTTTTCAATATAATCTGCAAAGATCTCCTTATGCAAATTTGCCTCCTGAAGTTCTTAAAACTACGATGATCAAAGGTATGAAAGACCAATGGGTAGAAACATTGAATTTAATGGGGAAGGGTGATATTTATCAAGAGGATTATGATGATATTATACAATTGTGCATTAGGTGCTCCAGAGGTAGTACAAGGCTGAAACCAACTGGATGTGATGCAATCACCAGAGACAGCAGAGCCTCAGGAGGAAGCATTACACGAGTTGAAATCGGTAATCTGTTGGAAGATTTCAAGACTAATATCTTGGGGACCCTGATGACACAATTGGATATCATGCAAGCCAAACAAAAGTAGGCCGAAGCAGAATAAAATCTGGCTATTTTCTGTCCACGTTGCAAAAAGAAACACAGACATAGATAATGTTCGTTATATATGATACAAACATGCGCCATTCGCATTAAGGATCATGCTACAGAAAGTTGTCCATCGCTTCCGGGATTAAAATAAGTTTTCAAGGAAGCAGAAGAGGAAGTAGGATCAGTATATCTGCTAAACCAGCGCCGTCAATGGAAAGCATGTCTGACAGGTATGCCTACAAAACCATCTTCGTTCTTTCCTTATTCGCAATTTAATTCTTAGCAATATTCAGGGGAAGCATGGCAGAACCAGCCACCTTTCTCTACTTGGCCACCTCAAACATTTTCTATGCCACCATGGCCCAACCAATCAAATCCAAACAATAATTGGCCAAATTCCTCTTACCCTCCACCATTCTGGAAAAACACCCCCTATTCCTCTCAATGATCTCCTTCTACCTCACAAAATCAGAATTGGCAACCAAATTGGCAACGATCCACAAACCATCCCATGGGAACAGTTCCTCTACCTCAACCAACCCTACCAGCACCTTACACGTTGCAAAAAAATCCTCAACCTAATATATGGCCACAATTCACAGCTCAACCAAATCTAAATCCCAACAACAAACCAATCCATTCAATACAAATTATTGATTTCAGATCCTGAAGTTGAGTGGAGAGAATGTAATGAACTTAAGTTAAGATATGGATGCATAATTGCTCCACATGAGGACAAAAATCTACAACCTGAGGTTAAGGAAACGCATCCAAATAAGCCTTCGACTGTAGATGACCAGCAAACAAAATAGGGAGAAGATACAGTTAGGCAGAAAGATCCTAAACAAATCATAATTACTTCTCCCCCGTTCCCAGAAAGATTGATAATACCTTGACCAATTAAATATCCTGACTTTGATCTTCTAGGTGAACTAAAAAATCTTTGTATAAAAATACCCCTCCTCCAGACCATTCAAGATATTCCGATATATGCTAAAACCAATAAAGATTTGTGTGCAAAGAAGTATGTGAGGAAAACAAAAATAACACCAACTGTCCATGTCGTCAGAACTTTGTCTGATTTATTACTAGGCAAAGAGACACCTGTAAAATACAAAGACCTGAGGAATCCCATTGTCACAGTCCAAATAAATGGTCGATCTTTTCCCAGTGCTTTAGTTGACTTAGGGGTAGCCATTAACATTCTTACAATAGAAACTTGCGAAGTGCTTGGCATCACAGCCTTAGAATCAACCACTACCTTGCTGGAAATTGACGACCGTTCAATCATTAAGAAAGAAGGAACATTACAATATGTGATGGTTTCTGTGGACTCTTGGGAATATCTGGCAGATTTTCTTATTATCAACCCTAAAAATCAGCTAGATGGACATCCCTTAATATTGGGAAGGTCTTGGATAGCAACAAATGATGCTTATATAAGCTTCCGAACAAGCAGTATGACCATAACCAGAGGAAATGTTGTTAAGAATCTAACTTTATACCTTGCTACTCAGCCAAGCCTGACCATTGTAAAAACTCAGAAACAACCAGCAGCATATTTAAAAGGAAATATTTGTTCACCATTTACTGTGGTAGATGTGCTTGAATTCAAAAATCAAACAGAAGATGATATCATTAACACCTTTATCAATCACCCTACTACAGTGTCTAATTTGATATGTCACATGATTGAAGCAGTCCTTGACAATGAGATTGAAGAAGATTCCTTGAGAGACATCAATGACCAACTGATACCAACAACCACTGTCTATAATAGCAAACCTATTGAAATCGAGCAAGGGAAAATCCTGAACATTAATAGTAATCTAAGTAATGACCAGAAACAAAAACTTATACATGTCCTTAGGAAATATAAAGGGCTTTTTGCATGGGACTACCCAGACATGAAAGGGATTGACCCGCATTTATGCATGCACCACATCTACACTGAAAAAGATGCAAGACCCATTTGACAACCGCAGCATATATTAAATCCTCATCTAAAGGATATTGTGAAAGAAGAGCTTCAAAAACTATTAGATTTGAATTTTATTTATCCTATATCTGACAGTAAATGGGTTTCTCCATTAGTAGTTGTCCCAAAAAAGAATGGAAAATGGTAGATATGTGTTGACTACAGAGAACTCAACAAAGTGACGCAAAAAGACCATTTTCCCCTTCCATTTATCGACCAGGTTCTTGATACACTGGCAGGAAAGAAATTATTCTCTTTCTTGGATGGCTTCAGTGGCTACAACCAAATTAAAATTGCCCCTGAATACCAAGATAAAACTACTTTCACCTGCCCCTGGGGAGCATTCGCTTACAGGGTATTGCCTTTTAGATTGTGCAACGCACCTGCTACATTCCAAAGAGCCATACTCATTATTTTTGCAGACTTGATAAAGGAAGGATTGGAGGTGTACATGGATGATTTCATACCCTATGGGGATGACTTTGATCAGGCATTACAAATACCGGAGAAAGTCCTATAATGGTGTATTGCTACTAGGCTATGCTTAAGTCATGAGAAGTTTCATATGATGATGACAGAGGGCTTGATTCTAGGTCATTACATTTTAGCAGCTGGAATTCAGGTAGATCCAGCAAAGATATAGGTAATCCTCTTATTAGCTACTCCCTGCACTCAAACAGAGGTACGTAGTTTTTTAGGATTTGCTGGATATTATCGTAGATTTATAAAGAACTTTTCGCAAATTGCTGCACCTTTATATGCCTTGACAGGAAATGTTGATTTTATATGGACTGATAAATGTGACACTGCCTTCACAAATCTTAAACGGTTAGTATCGACAGCACCAGTATTACGAGGCCCAAATTGGGATATACCTTTCCATATTTCATCAGATGCATCAGATACAACCATTGGATCTGTTCTTGACCAGGAAGAAGACAAGAAACCTTACGTTATATATTACTTCAGCAAAAACCTTACTCCTGCTGAGTTGAATTATACAGTAACAGAAAAGGATTTTTTAGCTATTATTTATGCTATAAACAAATTTAGATACTATATAACTAGATATCCTATATTTTTGTATATTGATCACTCTACCATTAAATATTTAGCCAACAAACCAATTACAAATGGAAGAGTGACTCATTGGTTACTACTTTTGCAGGAATTTGACATAACTATAAGGGATCGACTAGGGAAGAAGAACCTCGTGGAAAACTTCCTCTCCCGAGTACCAAGAACATATGATACAGTGGCAGTAGATGATCAGTTCCCAGATGAACATTTGTTTGTTGTGGCCGTAAAAATGCCATGGTATGCATATGTACCAAATTACTTAGCAGTGGTAAAATTTCCCAAAAATTTGACACCCAGAGAAAGAAAATTTATTGTTCAATATAACACTCGTTTCTCCTAGATTGGAGGATACCTTTTCCACATGGGATCTGAAATGAACATCCGCAGGTGCATCAGGGAGGAAGAAATTTATGATATCCTAAAAGCCTGCCATGATGGACCTTGTGGTGGACGCTTTGCAAACCACAGAACTGGACATAAAATAGATGGGCTACTACTGGCCCACTATTTTTAAAGATGCTAAGAAATTTTTCCAGGCATGTGATAGTTGCCAAAGGACAGGCTGCCCTGGCCAATATGATGAAATGCCCCTGCATCCACAGCTAGCGATAGAACCCTTTGAGCATTGGGCATTAGATTTCGTTGGGCCATTCAAACCACCATCCAACTAGAAATTGTAGATATTGGTTACAACAGATTACGTAATTAAGTGGGTGGAAATAGTAGCGTTGCCAAGAGCAACAACAGAAACCATTATTAATTTTCTTTTCGAAATTTTTGTGCGGTATGGCTTTCCCAGAGAAGTAATTACTGATGGGGGGCCACAATTCGTGGGTCACGATATTGCTTCTACATTGAGAAACCATCATATCCCACATACGATTACTTCTCTGTATCACCCGCAGGCGAACGGGCAGGTGGAAAGCACCAATAAAGTTTTCGAAGTTATTCTAACAAAGACAGTTTCATCACATCAACGAGACTGGGCTACTCAATTGCCAGAGGCCTTGTGGGCGTATCAAACAACTTGGAGAAACACTACTGGATACTCTCTGTATCAACTGGTATTTGGTAAAGAACTCATTTTTTCCATAGAATTTGAAATACAACACTAAGGACAGCCCAGGAAGTGGGACTAGATTTAACCGAAGCCAATGTTAATAGGTTACAATAAATGAATGAATTAGATGAAGCTCTGCTACTGACTCTACAACGTATGACACTTATTCAACAGAAAAGAGCCAAATGTCATGATGCCCTGATTAAGAAAAAGACATTTCATGATGGTGACTGGGCACTCCTTTATGAGAGCACCAATAAAGTTATTGAAGCTATTCTAACAAATACATTTTCATCACATCGACGAGACTGGGCTGCGCAACTACTAGAGGCCTTGTGGGCATATTGCACAACTTGGAGAAACACTACTTGATACTCTCTATATCAACTGGTATTTGGTAAAGAACCCAATTTTCCCATAGAATTTGAAATACAAACACTAAGGGCAGCCCAGGAAGTGGGACTGTATTTAACCGAAGCCCAAGTTAACAGGTTACAGTAGATGAATGAATTAGATGAAGCTCGACTACTGGCTCTACAACATATGAAACTTATTCAACAGCAAAGAGCCAAATGGCATGATGCCCTGATTAAGAAAAAGACATTTCATGAGGGTGACTAGGCACTCCTTTATGATTCCAGGTGGAGAGAAAAAATAAAGTTATTGAAGCTATTCTAACAAAGATAGTTTCATCACATTGACGGGACTGGGCTGCTCGACTTCCAAAGGCCTTGTGGGCGTATCACACAACTTGGAGAAACACTACTGGATACTCTCTGTATCAACTAGTATTTGGTAAAGAACCCATTTTTCCATAGAATTTGAAATACAAACACTAAGGACAACCCAGGAAGTGGGACTAGATTTAATCGAAGCCCAGGTTAACAGGTTACAATAGATGAATGAATTAGATGAAGCTCGGCTACTGGCTCTACAGTGTACGATACTTATTCAATAGCAAAGAGCCAAATGGCATGATGCCCTGATTAAGAAAAAGACATTTCATGAGGGCGACTGGGCACTCCTTAATTGAATAGCCATTGTTCAATCTATTGAGCAACACTTTCTTTTCTATGTGATTTTGTTGTTCAATTAATTAAACAACTGTTGTTCAATCTATTGAACAACCACTGTTCAATCCAATTGAACAACACTTCCTTTTCTGCGTGATTTTGATGTTTAGTTAATTGAACGGCTGATGTTCAATCTATTGAACAACCACTATTCAATCCAATTGAACAACGCTTTTTTTTGTGTGATTTTGTTGTTCAATCCAATTGAACAACACTTTTTGGCATTGTTTTGTTGTTCAATCTATTGAACAGCCACTGTTCAATCTATTGAACAACTGTTGTTCAATCTATTGAACAGCTGTTGTTCAATCTATTGAATAGCCGTTGTTCAATCCAATTGAACAACACTTTCTTTTTGGTGTAATTTTGTTGTTCAATTAATTGAACAGCTGCTGTTCAATCTATTGAACTGCTATTGTTCAATCCAATTGAACAACACTTTATTTTTTTGGCATAATTTTGTTGTTCAATTAATTGAATAGTTGTTGTTCAATCTATTGAACAACCACTGTTCAATCCAATTGAACAACACCTTCTTTTTTTGGTGTGTTTTGTCGTTCATTCAATTGAATAGCTGTTGTTCAAACAACTAAACATCACTTTTACATCCCCAGTGTGTGCTTTGTTGTTCCTTTGATTGAACAGTTGTCGTTCATTCAAATGAACAGCTACTGTTCAATCCCAATTGAACAACACTTTTTCTCTTTGCAGTTATTGCTGTTCAAATGATTGAACAACACTTTTTGTGTATCTCTGTTGTTCAATTCATTGAACAACTGCTATTCAATTCCAATTGAACAACAAAATTTTTCTTTTGTGTGATTGCTCTTCGCTTGTCTGAACGATTGATGTTCACTCAAACGCTCAGCCCCATTTTTCTTTTGTTTTTCATTTTGTTTTCTTTTCATGGCATGAAGTACACTACTTTTATGAGGACAAGAATTTATGGATTCTATTGAAGGGAGTTAATACCATTAATGTTATGATATTTAACAAGACAACTTCTTGATGATAGATTCTTTTCAAGAAAGGGACACAATTATTTATATACTACTTTGCTGCATAGCTTTCTGTTGTACTTGATACTGATTGGTCATCTTAATACCATGCTGGTTCCACCCTTCCTGGTTATAATATTCTCTATATTTAATAAATAATACTATGGGAATACTTTTTTTATTGACATGTTAAACTTCTTCCACCATCCCTGCTCTTAAGAGGTATTGAGCCTCCCTCTATTTATCATAAAAATGTGTAATAACAGCAAAATTTTGTTTTCAGATGAAGGATAGGGGGTCTCATTACGAGCCAACCTACCATGTTCATAAGCCTATAGCAAAGTGACATTCCCACTATGGCCACCACACCAGGGTTCTGATCTAATGGATAGCCAGAATATCCTTGGAAAAAGAGGTCTCATCACGAGCCGACCTGATCACTTTTGCTACATCCCAGTGAATGGAAGTGTAGTCATCTAGTTCCCACACTAGCACACTGATCTCTTCTATAGAATAGCACTGTAACTCTCCATTTATAAATTGAGTATGCTAGCTCATATGGGTTAAAAAGCAACCTTGTCAAGGCTATGGATGCCTGCTGGCAGCAGAGGCTCTGCTTATGGTATTGAAGTTATATATTATCGTTAGTTATTACTATAATACCCTCTTATTATTATTTCTTTTTATCGAAGAAGTTATTTCCTTAATTTTTCCTTGTTTTGAACCTTTACGCATGAGAAATTGTTTTCCGATCAATCGCATCATTCTCGGCTAGAATACCGTCAGCAGAGCATCTTTTTGGCACATTACTGTCCTTTTCTTTCTCGCGTAACTTATCATCAATCCAAGCGTCTTATCTTTTATTCATAACTATATTTACACATTCTGATCTCATTATAACCATACCTCTTTCCGTCCTATCATTTATATGTGTACTCTGTTTCATTTAATGATGTATTGTTCTTCCCCTTGCCTTGCCGTCAGAACAACCCTTTCCTTGTCTACTCGGTCGTAAGCGACCTCTCTTTTTAAGGAGGGGGAGGATTCCCATTACAACTTCGCATGCACTGTATTTATTCCGCTTACTGGACTTGATATCTTGCTATGATATCCCATAGTCAAATGGAATGTGGCAGTATCATAGTCCTAGAGTTAATATTATTAATTATCATGGAAATTCAACTTTAAATTATGGAATTTAGTGCTACGTCTATTTATTGTTCTATTTTACCAAAGCAATTGTCATTCTCTGTTGCATTTTTTTTTGTTATGTTAATCTTTGAAAATTGTAGAGTGAATATTGGAAGAATTCGAGCATTATGGGTGGAAAATCGGTTCGCCGAGAACCCTTGGTGTTGGAAATTTCTAACAGAGCTAGGGAAATTTTGGTGCGCACGGGATGGATTTCATATTTCACCAAGCTTCAGGCCCCTAGCAGTGAAATCGCTCTTGAATTTTTACAGCACTTACAGAATGGGTAGTCCACAGTAAAAGGTGTAAGAATAACAGTATCAGAAGCTGTGATAGCTGAGGTTTATAGGCTGTCGGTAGAAGGAGCAACGTGGCTGAAAAAGCATGTAATGTTGCATGACGCAGTGGATATTTTCAAAGATGCAGGTGAAGAGCTAACCCAAAAAGGCGAGGGCATTCAACTGTCCTCTCTGGGAGAACCATGGTGCGAATTGGCGAGTCCTATACATAAAGAAATTGTGCAGGTAGGAAGGGTGTATTTCTTATCTATACAGGAAACGTCCTTACTTGCATCCAAACAGAGATCGATAGTCTCCACCAGTAGTGTCAAGAACAGAGAACCATTTGGCTACAAGAATTTGAAAGTTGCCGCAGGTCGTTTTGTCACATACAGTAATATTATCTTGAGGGAGGGACCACATTGGCTAGGATGTCAATTTAGGAGACCTGTTATTTGGTACCCTCCTGAAGGATACTATTCTAATTGCGAGCTTCCTGAAGGTCATGAAGGGATAGCCTTTGCAAATTTAATACAAAAGCACGATTATAGGTTGTATAAGGAAAAGGTCTTTCCTGCTTACTCTTTAACTCCATTACATAATAACTACTTATTTTCATGACGACATGAAACAAGGTAAACAGGGGAGTATGTTGGGTCGTGCAACATGTACAAATTTACCCTTGATTACATTATCTTTTTCCTCTTTTTTATGCATTTTTGTCATGATGTAATAAGGTTTTGATAGAATTTCGATATAAAGTGAACGAAACCGCTTTTGATATGATTTGAATGTCAAAACTAACTTTCGTTGTTTTTTATGAAGATATTAGCGAATGGGACAATTGTTGTTCAATCTATTGAACAACAAAGGCTAAACAAGGAGAAAAGAGCGCGTCTTGTGCAGTCAAGTTGAGAAGTGAATCAGAAGGATCAGCACATGACATAAGATTATTCTTATAATAGTATTTGGTCATGAATTCCTTAGGATCTCCTGATCCTGAGGAATCACAGTTATCTCTTTTCCTCTTTGACATAGAATAGAATAGAACAACTTTTGTGTTTTTTTTTACTTTGGCTATAATTTTAAGAGACAGAGCATTATTATGAAGAACACATCATTACTGTAATGACATTCAAAGTTGATGAGGAACATGTAATTCGTTTTTATGTTTGCTCGCGATATTCTGAGTAACTAGGCAGTAATCATTGGTGGCTTGGGCCCGGTCACTGGTGGATTTCATTGTTTTTCCCTGTGTTATATCTTTATCTTTTTACTGCAAGTATAATTACTTTTTTTTAGTTTTACAATTGATCTACTTGATATATAAATCACCGGTGTTGAGTTTCTGCATTTTGCGCATTATTTCTTTCTGTTGATTGGTTTCATTTATTTATGTCGTAGATTGATTCAATTATTAGATAAGAGTTATTTCCTATTAATTGAGAGCCAACGTATTATTGCTTAGATCAGGTGTATTACTATATGCAGAAGTTTCTATTCAGCTGAAAGAGCTCTGTTACTGCTACAGTGCACTCGGTTGATGTGCTTATGGCCTATAATTGCAATTAGAGCTTTTTGATTAAGATTGAGTTTTGATGCTTGAATAGTTTAATTTCTTTGAAGTTTCAAGTGTGGTAGTTTATGGTTTGATTCATTTACTCTTGTATTGAAATCAATAAGTTATCTTAAAGCATTATTGTCTATAGATCCAATGATTTCCATCACCTACACATACTGTGTACACTCTTGAAACGAAACGACTTACCCAGGTCTATAATTAATGTGAGGAATTTAGGAGTTCTAAAAGACATCTTATATGCGCCCAACACATGTTAATTTATTAAAATGTGTATTGAAACATGTAATATGTGTATTATTCAATATATTAATAACATAGAAGTATCAAAATTATGTTAAGAGAATTGAATGGAAAGTGAATGTTATGTCAAATACTAAATTAGATATAAATTTATTTGATAAGCTAAATAAGAAACTGAGCATGAAAAAGTAGGATGCTAAAATCGGTATTTATTGTAATGTATGAAATGTAAGAGGAGTTACAAAACTTTGGAAACATTACAAAAACCAAGGGAATAAAAAAACTACATCCATCCCTCTATGCTTGGTGGAACTTGTTATTTTTGGTAAGAAACACTTTAAATTTTAAAAAAATGGACAGATTAAAAGAAAACATATCCCTTTATGGGAATTAATATTACTAATTTCATTAGGCAAGAGCTTGTTTCTAGCTTGAAAATATAAACTTTGTGATGCCATGGTAATGACCTTCAAGTATTTGGTGTCTTTAAATGTCTCCAAATTAATAGAGAGTGTGAATATTTGTTACTTGCATTCAACTTTGGAAAGTATTTCTTTGATGAATGTAGGTTTAGAAGAAAGAAAATGTAATTCTTTTGTAGAAATTCCCATGAACTCGGTGGTTGCATCCTTGAAGGCAAGAACTCCTTGTGGTGTCCTAGCTTGGTCATGGAGGTCAAATCTAAGAAAATGTTTGTAATTGCAATTAAGAAAATTAACATTCCATTTGGGATAATGCCAAGTTCTATTATTTATTTGGATGTCATTCTTCGTGCATTGTGTGTTATTGATGATTAGATGGAAGGCAAGGTAATACAAGTTTTCCACCCAAAATTTTACTTATGATAGCCTTTAGTGAAATCCATTCATCTTTCGTAGATGGGGACATGTTGGCAACCTCAAAACTTGTTCCTTTTTTTTTTACCTAGGTAGGATCAATCTCATATATTATAGTAAAGTACAGGGAGTGACCATGTAAGTCCTCTTTCTCAAACTATTTTATTTTCCTATTTGTTTCAGGAATAGCTTGGTTAATTGAAATAATGGATTCGGTGATATTCCAAATAGTCTTTCCATTGAAATAAGCTACATGACCTCCCTTGCTTACTAGGATAGGTTGGGTTCCTAAAGAGCACAAATTAGCTAGTTCGTTTCCTTATACATGGAAATGTTCTCCCCACAATGTCACATCCATGCTAAAACCAGACATGTCCTTTAGATGGATGGTCTTTTTTATAGTGTTTGATCCATATTGTCTATGTATATGGGAGGTAGGTGATGTGTTAGTGATGACACCAATAATGTCAACAATGGAGCCAACAATTGTAGATCTAATTTCATTGATTGTTTTGAATGAATTTATGGAAATGATGTAGCTTCTAATGTGAAATGTTGAAGATAGGATGATGGATGAAAGAAAATATCCCAATCATTGTTTGAGTGGCTATATTTCTTCATCACATGCTTGATAGTTCCTTTCCAGACCAAGTAGACATGACCATTTTAGACAATTTCATAAAATGCATCTACATAATTATTAAAGCAAGTGATATGTTTTGATTTCCATCTTTATAAACACGGTAAAAGATGAAGACCTTAGCCAAACCTTACTAGTTCTTGAAATGGTGAATAGTTGTCTTTGCATCCACTTGATCCTTGATATCCCAATTCAAGTTATATGGGCTCAATGTTATAGTAGGAATAGGTGTTTCAATGGTAGGGGAGGAAGGACTTAAAGTAAATATACAATGTTTTTTTAGTAGTGGATCTTAGACAAAATATGATGGGTTTTCCATTTTGCAAGTAGCTAAGACCAATATAGTGGTTGGATACTCAATCAACATTGGGCAGGAATCAATGATTTCAAAGTGTTCTAGCATGAAAGTCTTGTATGGAAAATCAATAATTAGCAATGAAAAATTGTGTTCCTTGTATGTGGTGGTGCAAGTCCTACATATTATAATAAATGGTTAAATTTACATGCATTGGTTAATAACTACACATTTCCATTTCCCCAAGCACATATCTAAACCTTTTTTAAGTGTTCTAGAAGTAACCATGGCATTAAATTGTGTAGGCACCATTATCTATTGTGTGTGTGCCATCAGAGAGAGAAGTGAAGTAGCACAAGGTCACACTTCAAACAATGTTCACAAGCTCAACATAGACAATATGCAAGAATGGTTGGATGTTTGTGGATAATGCAACCATCACGTGGATTGCATTTTTAATTAACGAGATAGACATGTTGAAATAGGAGAAGAATTTAAAAGATAAACCTATAGATGAAAAGGGTGAGTGAAAACAATTAAAAGCTACATTTGTGTCAAACAAAAAGTAAGAATAGATAGGGGGGATGGAAATAAAGAATAAGGAACTCTTTCCTAGAGTGCACCTTGTCTTAGAGGGGAGTACATATACGAGGATGACCTAAAAGAAGAAAAACATAGGAAATGATTAACATGACTCACGATCGAATACTAGTAGGCAAAGTTGAAACATTCAAGAGAGTTCTATATTTGCAAAGAGGACCAATTATTTGCACCTAGTGTTGTCTTCTTAGAAGTGCTCACAAAATTCAGAAAGGTAAGAGAAGGTAAAACTAAGATGAGAAAGTGAAACATTAAGAAATTGAAAAAAATGTTTACATATGATTATCAAACAACAATATACATTAAAAAGCATATTAGAGTCTATGGTTAAATCAATGATTCATCCTTTTCATATCTAACTACGTCATTGTATAGTTTCTACAATTTCCAAAGTGCCAACATCCAACTCACTGTAGCAATTGAGAAATATTAAAAGTTATGAAGTGTAGTGGCCTTGCCACCTATTAAGGAAATGATTTAGAATAATGTTCCTTAAAATTTAATATAATTCAGAGTGACACATTGTTTGGGAGGATCCAATAATAACAAATATATTACTCTCTTAGTATGTTTTATTTGTGATTTTCACATGGGATTTGATTATGTGTGGATTATGTTTTATTCTTGTTAATTCTAGATGTCAATAGGAGTTGCTAAAAGTATTTCATTGTAGCACTCATGTGGTTGTATAATTCCTACAACTATCCATGCAATTTGACATGCAAACAAGAGTATCTATAAATTGATAAGATTCACAAGAGATGATATTGATAACTAACTTTAACTGGTTTTTCACAATGGTGAGAATATGGCTACTTTTATTGATTGAATTACATGACATAAATAATTTGTTGTCCAACAATGGTGCTGACTATGCAATCAAGGGGTGCACATTTATCTTATACAAGATCCTCATTTTACTATGTAAAAAACTCATGTAATGAATGGTAGATGCTCGTGCATCATTGACTGGGGATGCAAATATATCCTTAGATTACATTGTATGTGATGAGATGGTGTTGGTTGGCTAGTGTTATGAAGTGGTTTTCATTAAGGATATGGTGGAATTTGCATAAAAGAAAATGTAATTTAGTGCAATAATAAGTGTGTGATGAGTAAAAAGAGAAAAACAACCCATGGGAAGACATTATCTACCATGTTAAAAAAACACACACACTTGGATTGGAAGAATCAGTAAGCGAAAAAGAACACTTTGGTTGAAAAAAAAATCACTAATACCAATCAACTCACTTTCCTATAATATGGTTGACCCATATATTATATTTGATAAAAACACATGAAAAAATACCAAAACCAAAATAATTTATGAGAGAAAACAATACAAAAATAACAACACTAACAACATAATCATTTGTTTTATAAAAATTAAATATTTTTATAATACTAATTAAAACCATTATTAAAATATCGCTAAAACATAAAAAATATAAAATAAACAATTACTATAACATCACAAGAAAGTTATTATTTTATTAAAATATAGTCATTATTTTATAAAATAAACTATTATATGTTATTGTGAAATATTATTAGTGAAATATAACAAATAAAAGCAATAGTCTTAAATAAAAATAAGAATATCGAATTTTAAAAACACAATATAATAAAAGGCGGAACGATAAAATATGAAAAAAAGCCTCTTTGCTTTTTATTTGAAGAAAACTAAAATTATTAAAAATAAGTATAACTCACCATAGCATAATTTTGAAATTCTTTTGCTCTCTCCCTTGTTTATGCAACACGGTGGCACATAAAGGATATCAAAAGCTCTTACTAGAGGTATAATAACTTTAATTCATGGTATTGACTATCAGTGTTATGACTGATCTAAGTAAGGTGGTAAGGAGTTATGGTGCGAAAGCGATTATATATATATATATATATATATATATAAGTAGTGAGGGGTTTAATGGTTAAGAGTATGTGTTCCTTTTTAAGAGGTCATAAGTTCAAAATTAGAAGGGTACAATATGTATGCTTTTGTAGACTCAGTGAAATCGTTGTACGAAGTGGATCCTTTGTCCCACAAACAAAAAATCCTTATACATGAATTTGGTATCTAACTTAAAAATAACTTTAAAATTGGATAATAATAATAATAATATAAAAATTTATTTCACTTAACATAAACATTAAAACAAACCTATTTAAACATCAATATGCATAAACTTATAAAAAATGAAAATATATATCTAAAATTTATATAAACAACGTAATAGTGTAAGTAAGATGTATTCCACAAATAAAAACTTATCATGGTGGTAACATTAACACTTTCTTCTCCTTTTATATATGTATATAACGATCCATTTCCCTTTAACTTAGACACTGGAATGAACCTATTTAAGCTTCAATATACAAAAACTTGTAAAGAATGAGAATGTATATCTAAAATTTACATAAACAATAAAAACTCAAAATTTTAAATTTCCATAGGCATATCAACCTGGATCTAGATGGGTCAATACCAATGCTAATGTTAACGACAATGCTCAGAAACAATGATTTGGACAAAAGAAAGAGAAATTAAATTTAACCCCAAATATATTTAATACAACTCATTTGGAAATATACATTTTTTGTTTTGAGAATACTAACTGCTAATAATGAGATCGACAATCTACCTTATAAAGAAAAAATTTCAAGGTTATCTGGATTGTAAAGCTCTAAAGAAAAAAATTGTGCACTTACAAAGTTTTAGTTATTTAAAAAAAAAACTCACCCCAATTACCCAATTACCTATAAACTCTTTGAAGTATATGTGTGTTCAAGCATAAGAAAAAACATGAGAATTTATGTTCCATAATCCAACTTAAAGCAATTGGATTAGCACAAGAAACACCCTAGATGTTATTTGAAAACGAGAAAAAAAATATGTTCTCAACTGTTTCAAAATAGTTGGCAAAAGTGCAAGTGACATCGATGAAGATCAACACAAAGAAGTTGGACAACAAGTAGCAAATCAAGGTAAAGTATTGACACATGTGTTTAAACTTGTTAATATTTCATTTGGTCAAGGAAGATCATTTCAAAAGCTCAACAACATTGTAAATTATTTAAATGGTATTGATGTTAATCAATGGAACAATAATGAAGATTCAATTGGTTATGATTTAAGTTGTTCGAGTTTTGACTTCAGGGTGTTAGGTTCCCATATTGTCTATTTTTTATCGTATATTTGCCATTATATTACCCTCTTCAACCCTTAGTTGAAAGCCTTTGCTAGTGTTTTGGCTTAATCACTCCAAAAGGTATAGAGTAACTCTCCTCATTGCTATATGTTTAATTATTCAACACGTAATCATGCTATCTTTATAATTGTTCCCTGAAGTTGATTAAGTGCTGACCAATTGTTGAAGCTGCCTAACTGGCAGGATCACATTTTGCAGTTGCTGAAACAGCGGAAACAGCGCAAACTGTGAAGCTGAAACATCAAGAACAACATGAACCTCGAAGCTGAAACAACACGAACAACACACGCACTTTGAGGAACAGTTGAGATTTGCGTAACAAATCTGCATCTGCAAAGGAGTCTAACTGATTACTATATTGGTCGTAATGATCATGATCTACATGACTGTAACAATATTCTGTTATCGAGAACTGACTTTCCTATTTTTGGTACAAAAGGGTTGAATCAGAATGTATGAAAATCTTTTGTAATAGATGTCTCCTCTATAAAGAGGAGACATCTACATCAGAGGATGGACAGAAAAGGAGGGAACAAGCTGTAACACAGAAACTATAGTGAAGGGATGAGACTAATTCTCTTTTTGTAATATGGTTTATTAGCAGATGAATACAATTTTGTTCTGAGTATTTTATCTTAGTTTCCGTGTTCTGGGGAATCTTGTGAGAAGGACGGGGCCCACCTTCATCACAAGATTCACCCATCTTCTTTCTGTTGTGTGGTGTGTGTGTGATTTCTGTTTATATCACGAGTACTGCTTCTAATGATATTTACTTTTGCTGAAATTTTGTTTTCCTTTTTAACTGATTGATGTTGTATATGAGTGCCTCACGGTGATTAGGATTTACAGAGTGTATTGGTGAACTGGACAACAGAGGCAAGTGCTGAAAGTCCTTACTCTGAGGATAGGGTCCTGATCCTTTGTTGCAGGACAACCATCACTTCCTTTTGCAGATTTGTTTCCTTTAAGTTATTTGTTCTTACTTCATTCCTACAATAGGCTGTAACTGCTGTAACTGCTATAACACAAAGTAGGGATTTAATAGATAGTAGACTGTTTATACTACAGATTTTGATACCATTAAGATTGAGTACATATAGTACGTAGTCACCTTTGGAATAATTAGACTTTCCCGGGTTGATAATTTATGTGGCACTCGACTGTTTTATTAATAAACAATTAAAGTGACCAACATTTTGGTGCCGTTGCCGGGGAAGGCGACTGAAGATTTTAAGGGTATTAACAATCTTCTTTTAGAGATGCAGGATGCATGAGAGGACGCAAGAAGGTTAACCATTCAAGCGGCAAAGGCAAAATAGGAGGAAGAAAAACTTTTATTGATGATATTATTTCAAAAGCTGAGACATCCCAGAGGTTAAGCTCTCGAAGGCCACAGACCCAACACTCTTCCCAAACAGACTATCAGACAGAGGAAGTAGTGGGACCAGAGAGGGTTATAGAACCATCAGAATATACTGAGGAACCGGTGGAAGAAGACGAACGACCAGTAGAAGAACCAATAGAGGAAATTAAGGTGGAGGAACCAGTGCAGGACATTGAAATTCCAACAGAAAACTCCGAAGACCGGGCAAGCGCATCAGGAAAACAACCATTGGAGGATAACAATGAAGGACTTTTCGATGGAGGTCGCAGAATAGAAGGAAGGGGATAAAATTCTCTCTCCACCCTGGAATTCCCTATTGGAGATCTCCCTAGAGGAGCAACTCCTATGAAGAATATCCCACTTTCAGCATTACCCAATTTCCATGGGTTATCCACAGAAGATCCTGATGAATTTCTTTTTGAATTTGATATATTGTGTAGAAGCTATGACTATGTTAATGCTGCTCAGAAATTGAAGTTGTTTCCAGCTACATTAAAAGGGAACGCATTAAGATGGTTCATGAGCTTGGGAGCTCATGTGATTACAACATGGGACCAGATGAAGGAGAAATTTTTGGCTAAATACTAAGATTATTGTAGAACAAGAGAAAGGAAGGAGGAATTATTCAAGATGACTCAGAAGGAGGACGAAAGTTTGGAGGAATTCGTGGAAAGGCTACAGTATAACTTACAGCAATCTGATCATCTTGACATGAGTAAGGATATTCTCAAGTCAATATTGCTAAAAGGGGTACAAGATGATTGTTTAGATATGTTGAATATTCTTGGAAAAGGAGACATATCTAAGGAATCCTATGATGAGATTATCAATCTCTGTAAAAGATGTTCGAGAGGAGCAGCAAGCAGACCAAAGAGCAAAGATAGTATGTTATGAAACCAACTCAAGAAAAGATAGAAAAGATAGATCAATGCCTTAGAATTCAGCCTCTTCGAGGGGGCAAACTCCTTTACATTACATAAATGAACAATTCTTTGATGATACAAATGACAAAACCTCCTTTCTATATATAGGAGTCTAAGGAGTCACAATATAGTCTAGCCGACCTAACAATAATAATATAAAGCCACAAAAATAACAATAGAGGGATTCTATGGGGCACAGAAGTAACAATATGGGGGTAATAGGGGCACAACAATATAAATAAGGGGTATAACTACAATATTAATGGGGTAATCACTAGTAGTATAGGGGCCTAACATGCCCCTCTCCTTCAAAAAGCGTTGTCCTCAACGCTTGAGTAGTTCTTGATGCTTCTGTATAAAATTCTTGTCCTCCCATGTGGAATATTCAGTGGGTAAGTTCTTCCACTTGATGAGATACTCTGAAATTGATCGATTTCGTAGCTGTCGGGTTCTTGTTTCTGTGACTGCTCCAGGTTCCAATATGTTTTTTCCTTCCTTTTCAATATCTGGCAATATTGTTTGAATTGGGATCTTTTGCAAGTTTTGAATAAGTGGCCATACTACTTTGTCCTTCTTCCATTCATCCCTTGCTTCGTTTATCCAATCTGGTTGGATAATAGAAATAGCACAAAACAATGCTTCCGCATGCTCATCCTTGAAGAGTCTTCCCATTCGGTAAGGTCACCATTTTTTAAGTGCATGTAGTATTTCCAACGTTTCCTTCTCATAAATAGCTTGCTTTAGATGTAGCAGTAAAAATACCCAATTGCTTACATCAAAACATTTTTCACTGTGATGTTGATCTACCTGTTGTTTCATTTGATTTTGCACCGAGATGGCGCTATCCTTTAAAAGTTGGAGAACTTGTTGTTGATGCTCGATGTGATCTTTCACTGCTTGTACCTTTTTCTTCTTGATATGTCCTTCTATCTTTAGATTTTGAGGAGTGGTAATTCTTGCCAATAGTTTACAAGATATGTTCTGACTCATTTCTTCTTTCTCTGGGGTCGGGTCCTGGCATATATCCTCTTCTTTTGATGTTTCTTGATCCTTTTCTTCCTCCTCTTCATACTCTATGTAAAATAATTTCTTCTCAGCACACTTTGACCTTTAGTGCATTTGCTATCACAATTGTAACAAAGCCCCTTTTCTCTTTTTTCTTCCAATTGTTGTGATGTAACCCTTGTAGGTTGTGGAAGGCTAGGAGGAACAACACGTCCATCTTTATAGTTGTGAGGGGTAGACTTCCTTGTTTCCATAATTTTACTTTCAAATATGTCACAAAGCCCTTTTACTCTTTCCAATTGTTGTGGTGTTGCTCTAAAGAAGGTGTTGCTCTTTGTATCCTCATAATGTGCTATCATTTCCTCCGTGAGAATTGACCACGTAACAAGTTTTTTACGAGAACAAAGCCCTTTATACCATAAAAACTGATCTAGTTCTAAATATGAAGATGCAATACATACCTTTTGTAACATTTGTACACCATGTAGATCAAAATATTGCTCCATCTGAAGTATCCAATTTACCGGATCCTTGCCGTCAAACTTCCTCATCTTCCTTTTTCTTGATTTTAGGACCTCAAACTTGAAATGACTATAACTCTGTACTTACAGATATTTAAGTTCTGAACTTGCTACCTATAGTAGCCCTCTGTGTCCTCTTTCCAATGCCACCAGTCTGATCCAAATTGGATTCCCCAAAAAAGAGTTATGCACAATCTCCCAAGATGACCTGATTATAGACCTTTCCAGAAGAGCAAACTTGTATGAAGTGCCACGTGTCAATTTTTCGACCTCTGACTCTAAAAAATATATAAACGAAAACTACAGTCCGTCCTATTTCTGTACCTTCTTACGAAATTTCAATCCTATGCTCAGAAAGAAAGTTATGACGATTTTCCCCAGGTCACCTGTTTTGAGTGTAATTCAGGAGTCTGCAAAAAGACCAACTTCCTCAGATCATATCTCCGAAAATATCGCGCGAAAAGATCTGAAATTCGGACCCAAGGTTCAACGCGATTTCTTCTCAAATGGGTTTTTTTTGCGACTTCTGAAACGTCCCAAAAAAAAAAGTTATAGCGAAAATTCCACGATGACCTGTTTGGAGCAGCGAAACCCTAGAATCCAAAGCTCTGATACCAAATGTTATGAAACCAGCTCAAGAAAAGATAGAAAAGATAGATCAATGCCTTAGAATTCAGCCTCTTCAAGGGGGAAACCTCCTTTACATTACATAAATGAACAATTCTTTGATGATACAAATGACAAAACCTCCTTTCTATATATAGGAGTCTAAGGAGTCACAATATAGTCTAGCCGGCCTAACAATAATAATATAAAGCCACAAAAATAACAATAGAGGGATTCTATGGGGCACAGAAGTAACAATATGGGGGTAATAGGGGCACAACAATATAAATAAGGGGTATAACTACAATATTAATGGGGTAATCACTAGTAGTATAGGGGCCTAACATAGTACATACTCAAGAGTCCAGAAATCAGCAAGTGGAGGAGCAACACGGGCCTGAATAGGTAACTTACTTGAAGAATTTAAAACTGAAATGTTAAGCTCTTTTTCTTCACAAATTGATACCTTGCAGGTTAAAAAGAAGCAGGCAGAAGCAGAAGCTGCTCTGGCTATTTTCTGCTCTAAATGCAGGGAAAAACACCCACTAAGGGAATGCCCCCTGGACAAGGTACCAATCTGCACTATCTGTGAAAAGGACCATGAGACTCAACAATGCCCTTCTTTGCCAGGAATAAAAGCAGCATTGCAGCCAACTGAAGAAGAAGCTGAAGCAGTGTACCTCCTCACACAGAGAAGGTAATGGCAACCACGAGGACAAGGTACAAATTTTAACATGTCGTTTAATCGTTGGAATAATCATCCTCCTTTTCAAACAAATTACCCACCCTTCAATCAAATGCAGTACCCACACTTTAATCAAATGAATTTCCCACCCATGCAGCAACCGAACCCTCCTTTTGTTGATCCTACGATGTGGAATCCCTGGGCTCTACAAAAAACCTATTTTAATCAATGGAACCCAAATTGGACAGCTCCACAGATCCCATTTCCAAACCAATTACCTCAGTATCAGCAATCTCTCTCCTTACCATCAAATGCTCCACCAAATAATCAGACAATGAGACCTCAGCTGCCTGTACAACCTAACCCCAACCCGAATAATAATAAAGCTCTGCAGGTAATTGATGTTCAAAACCAACTGGTTTCCCCTATGCAATGTAATGACATTCATTTACGCTCTGGAAGAATAGTTGAACCCATTATTGATGACATTACTTCCGATTCTGATAAAGAAGAAATTGGAAAAGAAAAGTCATATAATGCTGAAACAGTTGGATCATCCTCTAATAACAATGTTGAAATAGTTGAAACATCCTCTAAAAATACTGCTAAAGTAGCAGAGCCACCATTCCCTGAATGTTTGGCTCTTACCAAAACACTTGAACCACCTGCTTTTAATCTGTTAGGAGAGCTGCAGAATTTATATGTTAAAATTCCACTCTTACAAGCACTGAGAGATGTACCAATTTATGCTAGAACTGTTAGAGATATTTGTATTAAGAAACCTGGAAGAAAAGCTAAGGACCCCCTCACAGTTCATGTGATGGGTGATCTAGCTACTCTAATGTCAGAAAAAAACCCTCCTGTGAAATATGGTGACCCTGGTCATCCTACGGTCACAATACAGGTGGGGAAAACTTTTGTTTCTAGAGTTCTAGTAGATCTGGGTGCTGCAATAAACATCATGACACTTGAAACTGCACAGTTATTACAGTTAAAGGATGTAATTAGGGAAACCCCAACCATTCTAGAGCTAGATGACCGCTCCACAATCAAACCTGAAGGAGTCATTGAAGACCTGATAATTTCAGTCGAATCTTGGAACTACCCAGCTGATTTTGTGGTGTTACAGACCAAAACAAAGTTGGGGGGGCATCCATTGATTTTAGGAAGACCTTGGCTGGCTACAACAGATGCCTTCATCAACTGTAGGTCAGGATCAATGACAATCTCTAATGGGCAGGAAACTAAGCAGCTTACTCTTTATCCTCATGCTACACCCATGATTAATAATGATAATTATGTATGGTTAGATTATGAGGATGAGGAAACCCAACCCATCTTGACTGTCGGACAAGATTTAACTTTTAAAGATACAACCGAAGATGAATTAATTAGTAGCTTTATTTCTGAACCTTCTTCGGTTAACTCTGAAATACATGATCACTTGACTACAATCTTGCAATCTGAATCACAGCAAAATCTCAGAACTGAAGACTTATCTCAGACATCAGCTGACACCTCCTCCAAAAGTATAACAGTTGAAATCGAGCCTGGCAAAACATTAAATATAAACCCTAACCTAACAGATGTTGAAATACAATAGTTAATGAAGTTACTCCACGAGAATAAACAAGCATTTGCATGGGATTACACAGATATGAAGGGAATTTCTTCTGAATTATGTACTCATCGTATTTATATTAAAGAAGGATCCCGCCCAGTCTGTCAACCCCAACGACGAATGAATCCCAATTTAAGGGAAATTATGAAGGAAGCACTTCAAAAACTGTTGAATGCAGGATTTATATATCCTATATCTGATAGTGAATGGGTTTCACCATTAGTAATAGTACCTAAGAAAAATGGGAAATGGAGAGTGTGTGTGGATTACAGAGCTCTAAATAAGGCTACTCAGAAAAATCATTTTCCCTTACCATTTATTGATCAGGTACTAGATAATTTGGCAGGTAAGAGATTCTTTTCCTTTTTGGATGGATTTAGTGGATATAATCAGATCAAGATTGCACCCCAAGATCAGGACAAGACCACTTTTACTAGTCCATGGGGGACTTTTGCCTATAGAGTTCTTCCATTTGGACTATGTAATGCCCCAACAACATTTCAAAGAGCGGTGATAGGAATTTTTTCTGATATGCTTAATGATTCCTTAGAAATATTTATGGATGACTTTACTCCTTATGGTGTGACTTTTGAAGATGCTTTAAAAAACCTTGAAAAAGTACTTAAACGATGTATAGAAGCACATCTTGCCTTAAGTACTGAAAAATGCCATATGATGATGAATCAAGGTATTGTTTTGGGACACTTCATCTCATTCTTAGGAATTCAAGTTGATCCAGCTAAAGTACAAGTAATTTAGACTCTGCCTATCCCTAAAACACAAATTGATGTAAGAAGTTTTTTAGGACATGCTGGATATTATAGAAGATTTATCAAGGATTTTTCTAAAATAGCTTCTCCTTTGTTTGTGTTACTTATGAAAAATTCTGAAGTTAAGTGGACTGATGGTTGTCAAAAAGAATTTAATGAACTTAAACATCAATTGTCTACAGCTCCCATTTTAAGAGGACCTGACTGGGCACTCCCCTTTCATATATCCTCTGATGCTTTAGATACTACAATTGGAGCTGTCTTGGGCCATGAAGAAAACAATCTTCCCTATGCTATCTATTTTATTAGTAAAAATATGACCCCTGCTGAACTTAATTATACAGTCACCGAGAAAGAATTCTTAGCAGTTATTTATGCTATTAATAAGTTTCGACATTATATTACTGGTTACACTACTTTTGTGCATACTGATCACTCGGCCATTAAATATTTAATGAACAAATCAGTTACAAATGCTCGAGTTACCAGATGGTTATTATTATTACAAGAATTTGATATCACAATTGTATATTGACCAGGTAAAGAAAATGTAGTTGCTGATTTTCTTTCTCGGTTAAAAACTAATGAAAATATTCTAGTGGATGATTCTTTTCCTGATGAATATTTATTTGTAGTATCTTCCCACTCACCTTGGTATGCAGACATTGCCAATTACTTAGTTGCAGGGAAACTACCATCATACCTATCGCACAGAGAGAAAAGAAAGATCGTTCAGCAAAGTGCTAGGTACAGCTGGATAAGTGGGTGTCTCTTTCACACAGAACTCGATTAGGAAATTCGAAGATGCATCAGAGAAGATCAAGTTTATGATATATTGAAGGCTTGCCATGATGGCCCCTGTGGAGGGAATTTTGCTGATAAAAGAACAGCACACAAAGTTCTTAGAATGGGTTACTATTGGCCCTCACTTTTCAAGGACGCAAAGAAATATGTTAGGGCCTACGATAGCTGTCAGAGAATAGGCCAGCCTAATCACAGGGATGAAATGCCACTTAACCCCTAGGTAATACTTGAACCTTTTGAAAGATGGGCACTAGATTTTATAGGTCCCATCAATCCTCCATCCAATCAAAGAGTTTATATACTGGTTTGCACAGATTATATGACTAAGTGGGTAGAAGCTAAGGCACTCATCAAAGCTAATGAAGAATCAATGTTAACTTTTCTATTTGAAGAAATCTTTGTTAGGTTTGGTTTGCCTAGAGAGCTAGTTACAGATGGAGGACCTCCTTTTAATTCTCATGGCTTCAAAGATACACTCCAGAAATATCACATTAAGCATAAAATGACTACACCTTATCACCCCCAGGCAAATGGGCAAGTGGAAAGTACAAATAAAGTCATAGAAGCCATTTTAACAAAGACAGTCAAGGAGAATAGAAGGGACTGGTTTCAAAGGTTGCCTGAAGCATTATGGGCTTACAGAACTACTTGGAGGAACACTACGGGTTTTTCACCTTATGAATTAGTTTATGGTAAAAGTGTTGTTTTTCCTATAGAATTTGAAATCAAAACCTTAAGGACTGCTTTAGCTGTTAACCTTGACTTGACTGATGCACAAACAGCTAGGTTGCAGCAGCTTCAGGAATTGGATGAAAAGAGGTTGGATGCCATCCATCAAACAACCATGATACAACAGCAAAGAACCAGGTGGCATGACAAAACTATTAAGCACAAGCAGTTCCAAAAAGGTAATTGGGCCTTACTGTATGACTCCCGTTTTGAAAATTTTCAGGGTAAATTAAGAACAAGGTGGCTAGGACCTTATGAAGTAGATACTGTTTTTCCAAATGGAACAGTCAGACTCCTAACGATTGATGATTCTAGAACACCATTATTAGTAAATGGGTATCGACTTCGTTTGTATAAACAACCTATTTCTAAAGAGGATTTCAAAGCTACTTGCATGACAGACATACACTATGCCTTTTTGGGGGAACCGACTATCCCTCAATGCACTTAATTTCCTGTTTATGTATTTATTTTTAGATTATATTTCTTAACTAATAATCCCTGTCAAGGGTTGCCATGTTACAATTAATTATTTTGCAGATCTTAGCTTTGGATGGTGGCTGAAAAGAAAAATTCCAATATGGGAAGAATTAATCTGCAGATTGGAAAGCATTGCCATGTCATTCCAGATCATAATTCATTCCCTCTACCATTTCCCGTTGCTGAAACACCATTTCCCGTTGCTGAAACACCATTCCCCGTTGCTGAAACACCATTTCCCATTGTCGATACACCATTTCCCATTGACGAAACACCATTTCCTGTTGCTGAAACACCATTTCTCGTTGTTGAAACACCATTCCCCGTTGCTGAAACACCATTTCCCGTTGCTCAAACACCACTTTCCAGTGTTGAAACACCAAATCCCACTGCTTAAACACCAATCTTTTCCATTTTCCTAAATGTCCCCATTTTTACTCCCGAGAATGAACTATTACTTCAATAGAAACATATCATTCTTTATTCAAAGGAATCAGCCATTTATCCTGTTAATAATATCCCTTCACTACTGCCTCTCGTGAATAATAAAAACCTCGTGTATAAAAACCCTCACACCTTACAAACCCTTTCTATAATGATCATTGACCTATTAAGGACGAGATAACACTTTTCGGCACAACAACCAAAGGTAATTATAAAGGTATGCATGTTAAGTGTGAATATTAAATTGTAGTTAATGAGGAGATAGTTGACATGACTGCTAAAAGCGTCGTACTGCCAACCATATCATTCAGCCGCAGTTGGGCGGGGGGATTACCAAAATATTGTAATCATTACATAACACGTCGATCACCGCCATCCCTATTCCTCGTGGTTGTGTCTAATCCACCTCGTTTATACCTTATCATGTCATAATTTCATTTTGCAACGTTCTGCTCTGTTTCGACCTCGACAACTCGGCTCTGCACTTTGTATTCTGCCTAAAACAATAACTATGGGAGGAGATGCTGTTAGACATGAACTGGGCTCGACGACATTACTGGAACTTTACCCAGACGCATACCAAATCTTCCTACAAGCAGGATGGGTGGACTATTTTAGAAGACTTCCAGATTTTGATTTACGACAGGTTCTGGAATTTGCATGCAATTTGAGGGAGGGGTACTCTACTGTCCAAGGGGTGAGAATCCCAGTAACAGAAGAAGACATAGCGCAAGTTTCGGGGCTTCCAACCAACGGTATTCGCTGGTTCAGCAGGAAGCATCTTATCCTCAATGCACAACAAGATTTCCTGTTACCTGGGGAGCAGGTGGAAGCCAAAGGCAGGGGTGTTGCGCTTCGATCACTACCACCACCTTGGCCAAAGGTTGTAGAATTCGTCAAGCATTACTTGACCTGCGAGGGCCGTTATTAGGTAGTCTACCAACACGAGTTTGTTTTATTAAATCATTTGCGGCATGGTCATCTAGTAAATATGCCCTATTATCTCCTTGGATGTCTAAAAGATATGGCACACTATATTGTGAACGCAAGGCACCAACTCCTCTACCTCACACACCATCGTTTGGTCCAACTCCTGATAAATAGAGGCTTCACCCTGCACAATCCACCTCCCCTCAATAACCCTCCCCAGCAAGCTGAGGAAAATCCTCAGCAAAATGAAGAAAATTCCCAGCAAGATGCTGAAACTCAGCAACCAGCAGTAGAAACACCCCAATTGAGCACTGAAAATCTGCAGCAGTCCTCACCCCCTGATGAAGCTGAACCATCCACCCCCGTAGTTCATATCCCTACTGATGATTCAGACGAGGATACTCTCATCACTTTCCTTAAGAGGAAAAAGCAACAGAAAGCTGCAACCCCACTAAAAAGAAGAACCAGGGCCTCAGTTAAGGGAGCTACTATTTCTGATGATTCCCTTACCCTGAGTAAAAGTCCTCGCAAGAGGAAAACTACTGCCTCTCCTGGTTCCCTACCTCGACAACGAACAAGGTTGTTTGCAGCAATTGAGGCCGTTATCCCAAATGTCCCTCCTATCATTTTAAATCCCCGTATTCCGCATAGCCCTGAACCTTCACCTCCTTCACCCTCAGATGTCGAAATACAAAGTGTTCACGATTTTGTGACATCATTTTTCTCAACAGAGGCAGCTGCTCCACAAGAACCAGCTGCCGATACATTCAAACTAGACATTCAAGATGATATAGGACATGTGGCTGTTACACAAGAACCAACTACTGACCCAACAGGTGCCACACAAGAACCACCTGTTGGCAAGCAAAAAGAAGACGACCTGCATGTGGTTGTTACACAAGAACCAGCCACTGACCCAACAGGTGCCACACAAGAACCACCTGTTGGGGAGCAAAAAGAAGATGACCTGCAACCAGCAGGTTCCACACAAGAACCACCTATTGGGGAGCAAGAAGAAGATGCCCTAGGTGAGACTGATACACAAACTAACCCAATAGGTGATACACAAGAACCACCTGTTGAGGACACAAATGATGAAGTTAATGCTGAACAACAACTCTCTTCTCCTTTGGAATCTACAACTATAGAAGCCTCGGCTACTCTAGCCTCCCTACAGGAAGAAAATGAGTTCTTAAAATCTGAAATTAAGGCCTATCAGAAAGAGTTAGCAATGGCTAGGGAAGCCTATAAAAAGGAACTCAATCTGTACATGTTAGCTCAGGTAGCATCTCAAGCTGAAAAGAGTGTAGAGAAAGAGCAATACAGTGAATACATGTGCAATGAATGTGGGGATATCTATACTCAAGCAGGATATAAGATAATTGCAGTCCCATTGACTAGAGCCAGCCCTGCTATATTCAAAAAGAAACACCTTGCTGTTACACAAGAACCAGCAGGGTCTTCAAGAATTTTAGAAGAAGAAACAGAACCACCCCGGCCTACCCAAGTTATTGATGAGCAGAAACCAGAATCAAAATCTTTTACAACTGTGCATATACAAACTGAACCTCCTTGTGTCAGCAATGCTCATGCACAGACTTCTAGTTTTCAAGAACTAAAAAACACATGGAAGGCAGAATACGAGCTCTCCCAAAGAAAGGCATTTCAACAACAAAAGTCATTATGGCTTAACTATGCCTATAGAAATTGGGAAGCAATGGAACAGTATCGTGCACAACACAAGGAAAATAAGTAATTAAAAGCCAGATTGTCCCTTATCTTCGATTTGGTCCAGCGCTTACTTGCTACAAGAAATCCTTCTTTTAATTATTATGTATTCTTGAGAGAATGCTTAGCGTTCCTCCAATTAAAAGCAATTAAGGATGGAAGACCACACCAGGTCTCTACACCACAACAATTTATTGAGACTTTTGCAGAAGCACCAAACAATGACAAGAACTTGCTGTGTGAACTCTATCTTCACAATGAGGCTATGCCTGAAGATAGAAAGATTAATTTACTTCCTATTTGTGGTGATATTCAAATAAGAGCTTTTATTTCCTTTTTGGCCAACCAGCTTACTTGGTAGAATGCTTTTATGTCTGCAAAACACAATGAGGAGAACTGTCTTCTCTGGATTCATCTGAAACCGCAAAATGTAGCCATCTTCCTTATGGAACATCAACGGAATTTACGAGAACCAGGGATGACCGATCATATTAGGAATCTGCAAGCAGCAGTCTTGGAAGACTACGAACATTATGTCAAAACTAAAGGACCTCTGGCCATAAAAGCAAATGAATTATTCTAGGAACAATGTCCCAAATAAAGATGGGAATATCATCCCTACAATCCCCTCAATCTTCAGGCGGCAATCTCACGGATACCTGATTATGTAAAACACATGAGACAATGTGCTGAACAGTGGATTGGTTACCATTTTCATTTCCCTCTCTTATGGCTTCCTGGAGAACAATACAAGGCTCAATTTACATTGACTAAAAAGGAAGAGTTGGCAGCATGGAAGAGACTTTAGAATGTCCAAGGGTTCAGAGACATGGTTGACAACACCTTTTACACTTACTGCATAAGCAATTTACACTGTTCAGCCCAGTATTCTAATTCTGATTCAGAGTAGACGTTGCATGTGGACATGCAACATTTTCAGTTGGGGGGGATGTTAGGTTCCCATATTGTCTATTTTTGACCGTATATTTTGCCATTATATTACCCTCTTCAACCCTTAGTTGAAATCCTTTGCTAGTGTTTTGGCTTAATCACTCCAAAAGGTATAGAGTAACTCTCCTCATTGCTATATGTTTAATTATTCAACACATAATCATGCTATCTTTATAATTGTTCCCTGAAGTTGATTAAGTGCTGACCAATTGTTGAAACTGCCTAACTGGCAGGATCACATTTTGCAGTTGCTGAAACAGTGGAAACAGCGCAAACCGTGAAGCTGAAACAACAAGAACAGCATGAACCTCGAAGCTGAAACAGCACGAACAACACGCGCACTTTGAGGAACAGTTGAGATTTGCGTAACAAATCTGCATCGGCAAAGGAGTCTGACCGATTACTATATTGGTCGTAATGATCATGATCCACATGACTGTAACAATATTTTGTTATCGAGAACTGACTTTCCTATTTTTGGTACAAAAGGGTTGAATCAGAATGTATGAAAATATTTTGTAATAGATGTCTCCTCTATAAAGATGAGACATCTACATTAGAGGATGGACAGAAAAGGAGGGAACAAGCTGTAACACAGAAACTATAGTGAAGGGATGAGACTAATTCTCTTTTTGTAATATGGTTTATTGGCAGATGAATACAATTCTGTTCTGAGTATTTTATCTTAGTTTCTGTGTTCTAGGGAATCTTGTGAGAAGGACAGGGCCCACCTTCATCACAAGATTCACCCATCTTCTTTTTGTTGTGTGGTGTGTGTGTGTGATTTCTGTTTATATCACGAGTACTGCTTCTAATGATATTTACTTTTGCTGAAACTCTGTTTTCCTTTTTAACTGATTGATGTTGTATATGAGTGCCTCACGGGTGATTTGGATTTACAGAGTGTATTGGTGAACTGGACAACAGAGGCAGGTGCTGAAAGTCCTTACTATGAGGATAGTGTCCTAATCCTTTGTTGCAGGATAGCCATCACTTCCTTTTGCAGATTTGTTTCCTTTAAGTTATTTGTTCTTACTTCATTCCTGCAATAGGCTTTAGTTGCTGTAATTGTTGTAACACAGAGTAGGGATTTAATAGATAGTAGACTGTTTATACCACAACTTTTGATACCATTAAGATTGAGTACATACAGTACGTAGTCACCTTTGGAATAATCAGACTTTCCCGGGTTGATAATATATGTGGCACTCGACTGTTTTATTAATAAACAATTAAAGTGACCAACACAGGGTTGACTTATGGCTTGAGAAACCGTGACCTAAGGGCATGTAAGCCATCAAAATCACTCAAGGATTGCACTCATCTTCAGCCATACTAGCCTTTAACGTGACTGGATTTTTGCCAACAGAGTTTTGAACCAGTGACTTTCACATCACAGAGTGACTTAACAAAACTCCACATCACCGTCTATTCTACACCCTGTAGGCAATTGTTCTGAATTTTATCATAGAATGGTCAATTATAAAAAGTTCAAAATTATCATCCTCAATGTACCATCAAGTAGTGCACTGAGACCCAATGAACTTGATACACATTTCTTTGTTAGGATAAGTTGAACCTAATGTTCCAGGTAAAAATTATTTTGAATTTTCAATAACCAAAGATGTTCAAACTCCACAAATGGCTATGTCCATATGGAAGAGGAAAAAAAATGCTATTTTAGAAAGATATTGAATTTCTTTTAATAAAGGAAACAACTGATAATGATATTAGAGTACACACAATATGTTAATAGATTTTAGATTTTATGAAGGCAGTCATAGGAAACAATATCCTCAAAAATATGGCATTCACCCGATATTGGGAATTGTATAGCATTGTTAGAGGAGGCATTAGAATTGGTACCAAGTATCTCTCAAGTGCAATGGGAAAACAAATGTCATTTCTTGA
Source organism: Pinus tabuliformis (assembly GCA_031772625.1). Classification (NCBI taxonomy): domain Eukaryota; kingdom Viridiplantae; phylum Streptophyta; class Pinopsida; order Pinales; family Pinaceae; genus Pinus; species Pinus tabuliformis. The sequence continues at coordinate 358,322,638 of CM062820.1, read as the reverse complement.
TGAGAGAAATTGAAAATTGTTTATATTTTAAAAAAATCTAATAGAAAAAAGTTTTTTTTCAAAGTTAAATTCAACAATGCAAGTAAGCCATATAAACAATCACACGAATTATACAAAAAAGTTGCACCTCATGAAATTTGAATTCAAATTTTTTAATTGTTTGAGAAAAAAATACATAACTCTAGAAAGATCTTTATTACAAATTTAAAATTTCAAAATTCAAGTTTATAATAGTATATGCTAATAAATACGAAGCATGCATTATAACATCCCTTATGCTACCTATGTTTTTGTAATGTTAAAATTGTGACTTTGTAACACCGACATGGAGGCCATCGTTGTTTAAGATATTATGTGTAAACTTCAAATACATTAAATGTTAATTTTAATTGGCTAGCCTGAATGGAGGCACACATGTATCCATTGTTCTGAGGGGGTTTCCAGTTGTGTGCCTGATGGTTGATTGTGGCATGCCTATTGGTTTCTTATGACGTGCTTGTCGCATGCCTATCAGGTAGACCCGTAAAGGAAACATTTAACCTCTTTAACATTGCCCTAACTGACCACCTACTTGCACTAATAAGAATTAAAGTTTTCAGAGTGGGAAGCATGGGTGTAGGACAACACCATCCATGTATCCTCCTCATGGATTGATACAAATAGAACAAAAGCCCGAGAAGGAAGAGTGGATAAGTCAAGATGGTGCCCTCAGCTGAAGAGGGAGGAGGTGGCATAACAGACTAAATCATCACTTGATAGATGAAAGAGTGTAATTAGGTAGAAGGGAATAGAAAACACACAAAAATAACATTGAACGAAAGAACATAAGGAGAAAATGGGCATCAAACCATTGGACAAAAATAAAAATAAAAAAGAGAGAAGTAGCTATGTGTTGTAGGGGGTCATAAACACTCTCTTAAGTAGCCTATGGAGAATCCAAGTGGTCGCCAAAGAATAGATGGAGATGGTAAAAAAAATTGCACAGAGAAAGAACTAGGGCTCCTAGAGCCAAACTAGGTTGGACCTTCACTTGAGGCCCTATTATTGAGCATAAAGGAGTGAGGGAGTCATTGTGGTGCTTACTACAAGAGGCAAGTAGATAAGGCACTTCGATAGTGTAATCTACCTCCGAAGTGTGTGACCTTAATTTTGGTATGGTTTCCTTGAACAATAATCCCCTCATACTTTGGATCTGGATCGGGTGTGGTTAGCTGCAAGAAATATTACAGTGTGGTTAGCCTATGGTTGGGAGGAGAGTTAAAGTCCCTCTTTCAGTTACGAGCCATTAAGTATACAAAGGTAAGTGCAACTTGATTATGTATATTTCTTTATGGATTGTATCGATTCTTATTATGTCATGAATGGTGCAATATCTTGTTTGTTTATAAATTAAATGAATGCATGAGCTATGAGTCTCACTAATGTGCACATGGTTGGAATAATATTTTAAATGCTAGTGAATTTTAATGTATGCCCGAAATATGTTATTCATTACTATGTTCATGTTTTTACATTCACTCATATTGACTTCAAATGCTTGTGGATAGAAATACATATAACTCAGTTGGTTCTTCGTACTGAGTTTCATACTTAAACTAGATATTTGATCATTAGACCCTTGAGCAAGGAAAATTTTAAGAAACCCTGCTAAATTTATATTTATAATAAATGGGTGAATCCCCGTGATACATAGGAAAAATGGAAGGCAATTTTATCAATAATATAATATTTATATATAATTTTTTTGGTGAACCTCTCACCAGATTATATTATCCTGTAAAATCATGGCAAATATGTTGTACTCAATTTTATTTTTAGTTAAAAAAAGAAAAGTATAAAAGCATAAAATAAAATAGACATATATGTTTACTAAAAAAAAGTATAGACTATAGTTGTGTTGAGACTATGGTGCAGGCCAAAAGTTTTGGTTAATAAAACAAAACTATAGTTTAAAGGGACTGGGTCAGCCCCACGAGTGCCAAGCAGAGGAAATTGTTAAAAAGAACGTAACTATCAAAAAGTATCCTCATACCATACATTGGGTCTGCACTTACACTGACTCTGACATCACAACTAGTGCAATGTTTGTACTGCAGGGTGTCCCCCAGTAAGTGGTTTTGAAAAGTCAATGTTGGGCTAATTGACGGCTGTGATCAACCCCAACGACACAAAGGATGAAACCACTTACCACCAGGGGTGACCCTAAGGTTGGTTTCCACATTGTCGCTTCCACGTAACTCCACCTCATGCCACCTCACCCACCACACTTCCACATCACCTGGAACGTCGGTCGCCACGTCACCCTTATGTACTATTTTGTTTCAACTCTCCATTACCTTAATTATAATTTTTCCGCCATTTGTCTACAAAAGCCCCACTTTCACTCATTTCTTCTATTATATCTGCCATTTTCACTCCAAAGTCCAGTTGCTGCTCAACGACTGTTGAAAATTGACTCTGTCATCATGCTGCTTTCAAACTACCAAGTATTTACTATTTAGAGTCTTAGATTTCCTCGTGTTTGTGAAAGTAAATTTGAAAATGACCAAAAAAACCACTTTATCCGGTTATTCCACCCATATACCCCTAATGGTAATGGAACATGATATTTTTTACCCTAAAAAGGGGTTGAAAATAAGTGTTGTTGATGTCATCGATCTTTATGGATAAAGTTCTCAGGGCAATAAGAAAGCAATAAACAATAGGAGGTGAGACAGAATTTGAACAATTCACAAAAAGACCTTCAAGTAAGGTTGGCTTTTAGTGCAACTGGGAGGGATGAAGTGTGCACCATTATCTCTAATTTTAGATGAAGAAGCGCATAGTTACTTGAATTTTTTAAAAGATACCTATCAAAAAATTGAAGGAGAGGCACATGAAGATAAAGTATAATGCTATGGATCAACTAAAATCTCAATCCGTTTCTGGTTATCAAACCAAAATTCTTTCAATTATGGATTTGGGAAGAAACTAGTTGATATTTTCTTTCACCCACTTTTTGGCCTAGTAAATTTCCTCTGGTGTATATTTTAGAACAATTGATTTATTTGTGAATGCTAAAGACATCCCATTGCCAGATAAAATAAACCTGCACAGATAAACAAGGGAGTTAATATATAATGATCTCAGGAAAACATCATTGGAAGCAAGCAAGACATATGCTTTATTGGGAAAGGTGATTGATTAATTAAAGCTGGAAAGGGTGAATTCCCAAGCTCTTCATACTCATAATGAAGAGTATAATAAGTTGATAATCAAGCTTGGGGTAAACCCAGAGGATAAAGTAGTAGTTTAGTCCTTGATCTAGAGTGCATAGTCTGAAATCTAGTATTTAAGGAGTAAATTGAATCTACCTGCAACAGAGCATGTTCAAGCTTTAGAAGTGGCCTAGATAAAAAACAAAAAGAAATATTGACTCATGAGTTACTCGAAATAAATAAAGAAATAACAATTCTTAAGGAGCTCAATCTGGATCTACAGCAAAAGATAGACAACCATGTTTGCATGATTGTAGTACAACCTGATTTTGAAGACCCAACTAAAAATCTTATTAGTGTTATGATAGAGCTAAATATATCATAAGATGAATTGAAGAAACTGCAGAAAAATATGGATCATGTAAAAGAACAATTGAAGCATAAGGAGAGACAGATGAACATGGGCAAAGAGAATGCAACCGAGCATCACAATAAATATAATTCAGCATGTGAAGAAATCAAGAACTAAAAGAAAAGCTAACAGGGAACATGTCTCTTATTCGAGCGAGAGAAATTATCTGGAATGATATCATTCAAAAAATCAAAGTATTATGGGATCATATGGTCGTCATAGCTGAAGAAAAGGAAATGATTAGGGCCTCTAAAGCCATCATCTACACCAATAAAACTCAACCACAAGAAAGTTCACAATTGGAAAAAAGAATCATTGATTATCTAAATGCTAAGTCTTCTCAGGAATTAAGTGCAGTAGACATTGTAGACATAACAGTTGTGGTGTTAGAAATAACCAAGACAGTGCAGAAGAACATGTACAGGAAATAGGCAGAAGCCGAATTATTAAAATTCAAGGAATCTATGGCAGATTTTAATTCCAGTTTTGACAAGAAATTCAAAGCAGGGTTACCTTCGTGTTGGGATAAGCAAGGCAGCCTCCTTTCTTGGGAAGAATATGAAATATTTCTAGTGGAAGCAAGAAGTGAGATCAATGCATCTCATGATAAAACAAAAATTTTGAAAGGAGATACAATCATGAACTACTTGCGGGGGGACTTCCAATTATTATGGTTAGTCAAAAATTTATTCATTGATAAGCCCACATTCACCAAGGTAACCAACTTAAAAATGGCCTTCAACATAATGTTACAATGTCCAATTCCTGACTTAACCCTATGGAAGAAATGTTGGAGCTTGATTTCACCAATGAATGTTCGAGTTGTGCAACCTGGAGCTTTATCAAGTGAGCCTAAATTTCAAATAGTTTAGTCCTTTAATTTTCACGAGGACTAAATTGTTAAGAAGTAGTGTTGACAATTGATAGTTTTGATAATTGTTTTCAATGTAAAAGTTCCTTTAAAAGAAGATCAAGGAACTAGTTTTGGGGTTCCAACTTTGGCCTAGAGACAACTTTTTTGTTGTGCAATGTACAAGATTTTCTTGGACAAGTAATGAAATTTCAAATATGATTCCAACTATATATTGATTATGCCATGTTTCTTGTTCTATGTAAGTCATTTGTGTATTTTTCTTCATTTTTGTACTTAGTTTAATTGTTTAAATTCGTTTAGTTTACTAAATACACTTAATTTACTAAATACATATATAAGATTGATGTTTAATTGTTGTTGTTCCACTTTGCAAGTTTCACACTTAGTTTAATTAATTTTTTATTTATCATTTAGTATGTGACATGTCATGCAAAACTCTCTTATTAAATTCAAAAACTTCCTTCATTCAAATGCAATTGAAAACACTTATGATAATGTGGAATTATCTTCCACTTTGGCAATTTCTTCAAGCTCTAGGGTTGGTCTAGTTTTATATATGGGAAAGTGGATACAAGACTCTATACAAAAGAATGTCTGTCTCATGCAAATAGGTCTCCTACAATGAATATGCATGAACCTACGCAAAACTCACTTATTAATTCAAAACCTTCCTTCAATCAAATGCAATTTAAAAAACTTATGATAATGTGGAATTGTCTTCCACTTTGGCAATTTATTCAATCACTAGGGTTGGTATAGTTTTGTATTTGGGAAAGTGGATACAAGACTCTATACAAAATAATTTCAGTCTCATGCAAATAGGTCTCCTACAATCAATATGCATGAACATAGTACATAAACCATTTTTATCTTCACGTAGCTACCCATGGCTCATTTCCCTTTCCAAATATCGATAATTATTTTCCAAGAAAATATAAAATAAGCATAGTAGTGTACTATATTCTAAAAGTGCATATGCTAAAGTCATTCCACAAAGTGAAAGTAAATAAAAAAAACTTTCTTCAAAACACCAAATATATAAAGAAAACAATAATAATTTTAAAACTAGATGAAGATCTATGAATCTAAGCATGAAATAAGAACTAAGAGAATTCAAGGGACTAACATAATCTTTGACCAAAATAAATCCAAAGCTCAAAACTCAACAAAATGCCCCAAACACAAACAACATTTAAACCATTAAAGTTTTCCAAGATATCAGAGCTAGACATCAAGGTAGTTTCATGTACTTGAATGAGCCCATTGTTTCTTTGCAATAACTTGCTAAATTAGTTATTTATCATTTAATACTATTCAAATATTATCTATGTGAAAATAAATAGGTCCCAGCTTCATCAAATCCAACTAAGAAACAAACAATGTAATGATTAAATATGAAACATAAATATTAAAATAACATGCCTCAAATAAATGTAGTTGTAATATTACAATGAAAACTACAAAATATAGAACCTATTTTTACTTGAAATTAACATATTGTAATGTTGGAACAAAATTGACAACCGGGCAGAGACCCTGTGTTCAGGCACAAGGGACCAACAAGGTTCTGTTGTAGACTAGAGCAATGTCGACATTTTCACCTTACCCAGAGAGGGTAAGGAGTCTCACACGAGGCGTGTTGCGACCGAAGTTAGAAGGGGTAAAATGAGGTACCAAGGGAATCACAATAAGCAAACAATATTGACTCATAACAATCAATCATCCACATTAATCCAATCACACTATTCTACTCATATCCTCTTCGAGAACCATACAACTTATAGGCATACATTCAAAAATTTTAAAGAACCAACACAGAACTCAATAACACATTGCTGATCCAAACTATCTCTTTCATTAAGCTTAACATAAGGAAATACATAAGGAATTACAAGAGGCTTGAAGCCTAATCATCAAGAACATAAGTAACATAACCCACAGGAACTACATGGATAGGACAGGGAATGATTCTCGCCTTTCTGCCACTCAGGAAAGCTCTATTGATCCCTAACTCACTCAAATGATCAACAACCAACCATTTCTCGCCCTCCCTTCTTCCTTTTATCTTTTTCCTTGTGCTCGACTACCAATTCCACTTATCTTCCACTCAATTGACTTTATCGTTGGCTTACTTTTCTCTCCCCTTGCTCAGCTGCTCATGCTCTTCTCTGCTACCTTCCCGCAATTGTCGATTCACTTCTGGTTCTTGTTCCCCCCACCTCAACTGTCATCTCTGCAACCCAATGGTTGTCTCTGCCAACTTTCCCCAACTCTTCTTTCCACAAAAACTCAAAAATAAGGCCCCAATAGGCCCCGACCACAATTCATTGACTCGTCCCCAAGTCAATTGATCTTGGGTTTTGTCTACGTGATTGTTGTCGGCTCTATTGACTTTTCGGCTAGTGCCTCTGTTTTTCTTGCTTCCTGTTGTGTTGGTCTTACTTCTTGATGTGTTGCTGTTGCTTCTTGTTGGTCTTCTTTTCCAAATGAAGGCCCCAAATTTGGCACTGCAACAACAGTTTCCTAGCGGAATTGAGTGTACTCATCAAGGCCTGCTTTCCAGGGGTCAGTAATTATGTCAGCTTGCTTGAGTAATTTGGAATTCATGCTGGAGTTTGGCTAGTCGAGTCAGTTGTTTATTAGGGAGATCCATTGTTCCTCCATTTCATTGCAAAGTTCGCATAGAGCATTGACATGGAAATTGACTGGTGGCCTGAGATCCTGGATCTTCTTCTTATTTTTTTCCGACTCATCCTCAATTTGTTGAACCCAGGCTTCCAGAGAGGTTACCTCTGTGTCGATCCTCTTCCACTGATATTTGTCTTTGCAGTTTCGGTTTTCAGTGAGGAGCTGTTGAATTTGTTGTCGAAGTGGGTATACTGGTTGATTTTTCATGGCCAAGCTACCTGACCAGTCATGGACTTGATCCATCAGAATGTACCCCTCAGCCACGGCGTCAACAATAAAGGCTTTTAGGGAAGCCACGATAGTGATGTTTTGCTCAATCTCATCAATGTAGCTTATGGATAGGTTGGGAAGAGTCATTTTCACAACATCGAGGCTCTGCTTTAATTCCCTGTTGTCAGAGATCAACCTAGTGCATGCTAGTTGAATATGTCTACAACATTCATCTAGGGTGCACACAGAAAAGTCCTTTGGGGCTTCGATAACTACCTTAGCAACGGTGACCAAAGTGATTGAAACCATGATGTTACTTGGTCAACCTGTGTATGCAGTTGTTGATTTCTCTGACAAAGCTAATCTCTCTTGGCTATTTGCTTCTTCTATTGCTCATGTTCGACAACACGTTCATTGTGTATCTTCTCTGCTTGCTGAATGAATCCAAATTGTGAAAATGACCAATTCTAAATATTTTTTGGCTACATAGTGGAGGGGTGCGAGAATCTTCTCTGCAATGGTTGGCCACTAGCAACAGACTTATTAGAGTGTCTATGGGGTGAGGTGCTTTCTACAAGGGTTCTACAAACTGAGGCATTGGAGGAATAATAAGTGGGTCGGGAACAACAGGAAAATTTAAAGACAAAGTGGTGTCAAAGTATTTAATCGCTCTAACAATTGGTGCGAGGGAGCAGGCACTTCACTTGGCAGTGGGTCTGACCCCAATAGCACTGATATATTGATGTGGTGTTGCTTTCTCCCTTGGGGAGCATCATGGCTAACTAAACAAATGAGTTGACCTCCATATCTTCAATTCCTATTCGAGTGTTGGAGGGGATGGGGTCTGACAGTGTTGCGGAGGTTGAGGCTGTATGCGGGGATGGATCCCGTGAGAAAGGTGAAATAGTAGATGTAGAAGGTGGGGTTTCTTCGACAATCAAGTAGGCCGTGACAGTTTGGTTCCCTCTCCAATGAGGTCAACTACAGTCACGGTGCCATGGCTTTTGCTTCTTTGCAGTGGCGGGCTTGGTGCTTTTTGGCTACCTAGCCTTAGGAATTGTTGGCTTAGATTGTGAATGAGGCCCTACAGGAGGGATAACAACAGATAGGGTTGTAGTGATTATCAGATTATGTTGTGAAAATCCTTGCAACTCAACAGAACCAAAGACCTCACTTGATGAACTAGTTAAGCTTGCAATGGTCTACTTCATGGAACTCATTTTATTCATCAAGGTGACCATTGGCTACAATTCTTGCTCCGCCGATCACTTCCTGGTGTCCAAGGTTGCATCTCTTGTCAGCTATTGCACTACCATTCCCCCTAAAAACTATTTTTATCTACCTTCTTTTATCTCGCAGACAACTCTTGGCCATGGCCCAACTTCTGCGTGGAATGCTTCACTTGTTAACGTGCACTTTTGTGCCTGCATTTGGAACGTGACTGGATGGACACAGTGTGGCCTAAGGAAAGTGTTTCCATGTGTCACACCAAACTATATCACTTCTGAGTATTCATCGAGAAGTTCCCTAGGAATCCTTTCAACGACCCTTATGAACCCTAACATTTTACCATACCACTTGATGAAGGCTGCTTCATTGATTTGTTTGCTGAGAGTCCCCTAATGTTCGCCATGGTGTGTATTTGAGAGCGTAAGGCTAGTCTTCGAAGATCTGTGCCAAGTCCCTTCCTGGCGGAGGGCACCACTTCCACATTGCTAGGGTCATGATCAGATAGCTGAAAATAAAATTAGTGCTTCTTTTGTACACATCCTCACATGCCTCGAACAGTTCATTCAACAGGAATGCATACCAATTTAGCGATTCCCCTTCAACGTAGTGCTCTGCAACTGAAATGGTGTCCATAGTACATTCATTTCTTGAAAAGTGTCACATCACCTTCCCGACAATGATATAGCAGGAAAATATAATGTGTTATTTATTGATTAAGTTGATATTTTCTCCCTTGCTACCCACCTTGGTGTCATATTTGTTGTAGTAGTCATTATCTCCCTCCTTCACTCACTTCGAAGTTGTCTAAAATGTCATTGAGACTGCATTTCCTATGTCCGATAACACTGTAATCCATTGAATGTCATCTACATGAATTGGGTATTCCCTATCCAACCAAAATGACCCCCATGCATCCTACTGATTAACAGTTTCATGCATTGCATCGTGGCTAAAGTTGTGTTGAACACGAGAAAGATTCTCAAGTTTATCAGCGTTGGTCGTTGACTTCCCCTGAAATCCACTTTTTCTCTGGTCACCTTTGTCCCATATTCCTTTGTAATTATCTCTATGTATACTTCCTACTTCAGTGCCAGGAATTGGAAGCAATCTGACAGGTCATTATCCACCAGTGTGGCCTTGTCATATTTTCCATATAGTGGCTCTGTGACTGTAATTCTTGTATCCACCCCGTCTTCAGGAACTGAAATTATCAACTTCGTCATCTTGTAGCGCCACTGATAAACTATAATCATTGGATGCTAAAAAAGAATGCTTGGGTGAAAGCACTAAGGATCAGACTGTGACTCAAATGATTCTACCACTTGAACTTGAAACTCTAAGAACTTCGGCATCTCCATGCAGATTAAGTAAACTAGCTTCGACACGACATTTCTGACTAGAATTGCTAACTAATTACTACGAAAACTTTCCCTATGCAGACTTGAACATGTTAACTCACTATTAGCTGATTTATCCCTGATTTGGCTAAAGTATTTTGTGAAAAGACAAGGTGGAGCAGATGGGTAATAATGTTAGCATAATGGCAGACATTTAGGAGTTAATTTTTTCTAAACGGAAAAGATCCTACGGAAATTTGGACTAACATTGATATTATTGCCCAATTATTATGGAAAAGACACTTGGTATGTGTGACTGGCCTCCCCCCCAACCACAATCAGTTGGGTGTGGTGACATGGAAGCCGCAACTAAAATTAACACTCTAGGTTTGTTTTATTGGAAATACACTAACTTATGAATTAACTGACTGAATCCTATTGAATCTCCTAACTCTACCTACAATATATTTGTAGAGAATTCATCAATTTTGAATATGAATGTTTGGTTGGTGGAAGGGTTTGAGGCGTGCACAATTCACCCATCTTGGTAGCAGTATCTTGTCCAGTTGTGTGAGCTTCACCACTCCAGACTCCTTGATTTCCGCAACTATGGATGACCATAACCAATGCATTTGTAGCTTTCTTGGAAACTTTTGGAACTTGTTTTCATATAAAAAAACCTTTCCTCTGACCGTGAAGGATTTCTTCTTGATGTGTCTTATCATGTGCTCATCCCAGTAGTCCCCAATTGATGCCATCTTGGGTTTATCCTTTGTGCCAATGTTTTGCTTCCACAAATTTACTAGGATCAAGTGCAGTGCATCTATTATGGGTCCTTCCTAGATATCCCTCTCCCCTTCAGTCTCATGAAATGTAAGGTGCCTCAACCCTTCCAGGTCATCCTCCTCCATATCTACATTCACCTTCTCGTAGGCCATGGATTCTAGGTATCCTAAATCATAAAAGTACTGCAGGGACCTCTCATCGATACACCCTTCCCATAATAGGCCTGAGGTGAAGAGGATCCTTTTAATGGCATATAGAGCCTCTGTCAGTTGCCTGTCACTATCCTTAAATGAGAAACTGCTACTGAATTATTTTTCTCGGGCGTCCCAATCTCCAATTTGTTTTCGTATCTCTTCTTATATGTACCACTCTTGAGGGAATGTGCCTAATGTGTGTACAAACATGTGTATCCATAATTCCTTTGGAACTCTTTTTATGTTCCATATGTCTGTGCAGTTCTCTAGGTTTTGTTGGGGATCTGAGTTCCGCATGTATTTTTCGATTTCTTGCGGGTGATCCCCCACCTGCTTCAATATTTACTTCATGGCCCTCTTGATTCTTCCCTGGTCCTATAGGTGGTTGTGGTGTACTCCCCACTAGTGTGTCGGGGTTTCTTGTAGCGCAATGTCTAACAACGATATTTTTTGGCTTTACCTTACATTTTTGTCAACTTTACTGAGAAATACATCTACTGAATTTATTCCATGGAATGTGGGAAAATCCCTTACCTTTGTTCTGATCCAATTGATGCATGATCCAGGTGGATATTGGTGGCCACCCTCCAAGTCCACTTGGGCCTCCACCATTGTTTCTTTCAACATTTTAGTTTCCTTAATTGTAGCACAATTTACTATTTTTAGCAGTTTTTCAGGTCCTGAAATTCTGGAGCCGTTTTGAGGCCCTAAACAACGTTTTATGGGAACACTAGGAGCAACATGGGTCCATGGACTAATATTTCTCTTCCCATAGTTGTAGTTCTCGGATAGATCTTTCTAACAAGATATTGTGCGTGTAAAACGGAGATCATATGCCAAAGTTACGACCTCGGGAAGTTGATGTACCAATTTACCCAAACAGGGCCCAGAATCTGGTGTTTCATCTTCTAGGGTTAGGTTTTTGGATGTTTAGGATTTTACATTGTTTCTCAACAATAAATAGGCCTTCGAGCCTCATTGTAACACAGTTCAGAGGCATGTAGCTGCCACATCTTTTCTCAGAGATAAGCTACCATCGCCCTAGTTGTTTATGTCCATTTCTATGTGTAAGCATATCTCAATATTTTACATTAATGAAATAAAGTATTATTTCTGTTGCATCTTTGTGTTTATGGTTATCTCTTTAATTTGTTGCGTTCTTGTTTAAATCCGAATCAGTGGTATCAAAGTGGTCTGCTTTTTCTTGTTTTTCTTTGCATGTCCCCAACGAGGTCGGGATATAAGGAGTTAGGGCTTGAACTGGTCGAACCTTTAAAAGACCAGCCTTGCAAATCTCGACGGCCTCCCATGGCGGATGAACAGAAAGACGATGGGGTAGGAGATCCTATCAAAATATTGCTCGAAGAAGCCCTTGAGCAATAAAGGAACGTGATGATGAATAGCTTTGCCCAGATCCTTTAGTGGCTACCCAGGGGCGACGCATCGGCTTTCAACAGCTACTTTGGAAATGCCACACCGTTTAAGGTACAAGTTAATTTTGAAATCCTCATATTCGAGGGCAGATAGACGCAGATGTCATCGATAAATGGTTAAATCTGCTAGAGGGTTATTTTTCTGTTCATGATTTTTCCAGTCGGGAAAATATTATTTTTTCTCTTCTCAAAGCAACCCCCCATGTCAAGGACTGGTGGGAAACCTACTCGGAGTAGAAGGATGAATGTACATGCTCACTAGTTTCTAGAATCAGATGCATGTTTCGACTCTGAGTTAGAACCCAACAAGGGGAATGAGAAAGGGAATCAGATTATCGATGCGGAGCCCAATGCCACTGTTGCCACCACGAAGATCTAGAAGGAGGAACACGAAGATCCAGAGGAGGAGGAGCATCTCTTCCACTCCGAGATATGGGTAAAGGGCTCTCCCCTATAGTTCATTGTCAATAGGTGGAAACAAAAGAACCTCATTTCAGTAGAGGTCGTGAAGCGGTTTGGCTTACCGACCATAGCACATCCACAACAGTACACCATCGGGTGGCTTCACTAAGGATGAGATCTTCATGTGAGCCAACATTGTCGCCTTCCATACAACATCAAGCCCTTCACAGATGAGGTATTGTGTGACATTGCTCCCCTTGAAGTTTGTGATGTATTATTAGGACAACCATACTTATGGGAGCGACATGCTATGTATGAATCAAGGCCCCGTGCTATTATTATTACTTTGGGAAATAAGTTGTACAGGATACCGGAGGTAGCACTGCTTACCGCCATCTCTTTAGCTACTGCAAAACAATGCAGTAAGCTCATTTCCAAAACCAAAAAATTTGTTTTCCTAATTATATGCCCTCAAGGAAAGAAGAAGACAGTGGCCACGACCTCCAGACAAGGCCCCTCCACACGACAACTATAGATGGAGGAGTACGAGGACATCTTCACCTCCCCTACAGGGGTTCCTCTGCACTGTCAAGCCAAGCACTCCATCGATCTAATCCCAGTTGTGTCGCTGCCAAATGGACCAATCTATCGGTGCTCCATTCTGGAGAACGATGAAATCAAGAAGCAGATTTAGGAGCTACTACAGAAAGGTCACATCCATCCGAGTTCATCACCCTATGTGAGCCCGATCATGTTGGTACAGAAGAAGGATGGGACTTGGAGACTCTATATTGACCATCGGGCAGTGAACAAGATCACTATCTGTAATAGGTACCCAATCCCACGGATTGATGACCTCCTAGACCAACTGAAGGGGGCAAAGTATTTTAGCAAGATCGACTTGAAGTCAGGATATCACCAGGTACCAATCGAACCCTCCGATGTGTGGAAGATTTCCTTCAAATCCAAGGAGGGCATTTTCGAATGGTTGGTTATGCCTTTTGGATTGACGAATGCTCCTACAACCTTCATGAGGCTAATGGATGACATCTTGCGGCCGTTCACCAACTCATTTGTAGTGGTATACTTGGATGACATCTTGATATTCAGCCAGAGTTGGGAAGAGCACCTCCACCACATCCGACAGGTTCTCCAAACAATGCGGCAACACAAGTTATGTGCCAATTTGGAGAAATGCACTTTTGTCATAACCCAGGTTCAGTATCTAGGATACATCATTGATGAACAGGGTGTTGTATCATTTTTTGGTTTTGATAAGTTAAAATAAATTAGACAAAAAAATGAAATATATTTACAAAATGTTAAGATAGGATGTGGACAACAAGAATATTGAATAAAAAATGTTAAGAAAATATTTTGATAAATATGTCCATATCAAAGAAAATGTTAGGGTAGATGCCCTAAAAAATGAAGGCAAAATAAAATGTTAGGTTAGACAGAAAAGAAAAAGAAATCAACTCTAAAAGTGTTGCAAATCTAAATGTCGCTACTTTGTTCTAAATTCAGTTTGAAAAATAATAATTATGTGCAGTTTGTTTAGATTCCACACTAGGTTATTTTATCCAATTATACAATTGCATCATAATTGGATTTGTTTTAAATTAATTATCATAGGTAGAAAATAAATTGGCTCAACAGTTTAATCTGAGCCAATGGAGGGAATAAGGTATAGAGATAGATTGTTCATAAAAAGAAAATATTGGGTTGCTAGTTCAAATACACTCTGAAAGGATAAGTAAAAATGTTAGGAATATAAGGGTAGGTAGAAATGTGAAAGTTTGACATGTTGAAATGGTTATTTCCTAAAGATCAAAACATTAGGAAACATATTGATGGCAGGAGTTCGAATAACCAAAGTTTTGACCTTATGTTATTTCCATATCCTATCACTCCATTAATTAAAACACCTGGACCCACATCTGCTGTGTCTACCTATCATATCGTGACTCCACCATTCATTGCCTGCTCAAACATTAAACTCCCTCCACCTCACCTCTCATCCTGCACACTCCTCCAAAATCATATGGCCCACACTCCCTTTCGGCCCTCATTTGTTGTCCGAAGTTTATCGGCAGGGGGGCCGAAATGGGCAGTCTTTAATACCGCCTAAATAAACCACAAAAGTCACCTTTTAGTCTTTCGAGACTAGAAATCCCAAAACCACAAACCACTCTGTCTTACCCCCGAATGCGGTATCCTTCATAGTCGTTTACCACCGCCCCACATCACCTCCACGTCACGTTTCATTTCATATCTCCCATCCAATCATCTGTCGCCTATCCATTTCCCATTCGTTTCCATTCCCTCGCATTTATAACCAAATGTCCATTAATTAACCCATTGGATAATTAATGAACTTTCAAACATTCAACGCCATCCTCCCACTCCATTTTTTTTCTCTTTATAAACATTGTGTCATGCGTTTCAAAGGTTACAAAGTTAACTTCTGCAACCAAGATTATTCTTCAAGCCCGCCTACTCAACAACTCAGCTACTGTCCGACATTTTAGCAGCCACTTGTCATGTTCGCAAGAACATCTTCCAGGTCCACTTGTCAGTTACTTGTCTCCACTCTGGTAACTCCTTTTATCATTTTTTCATTTACAGTCTACAATTTCGTTTGAAAAAATGCCTCCCAAGGGAAAAACAATCACAGAGGTTTCAAATCCTCTAATTCACCCACATATTGATTTCCACCATACTCCATTAGTTGACAAGGATTTCAAAATCATTGAGACTTCTTCTCAATTTGATTTATTTGAAATTTATTGCTGGTGGGAAGAGAAGCTAATTGACCAGAGTGATGAAATTGGGCTCTGGGAATCCCAATTACCCCACTATATTTTTCCACAAATACATAGAGCTCCAAAGTTTGTGATAAAATGCCATGAATCCTATGATCCCAACCAGAGAGACATTATCTCACCTACTAGAGAAATCCTCTATCCTATTAACGCTGATTCAATTGAGAAAATGTTGCAGGCCCCTACCACTATACCAACTCATCCTTTTTCTTATGAAAACCTAATAGAAGCTTATAACAAACTGGACTTTACCAAGAGATCCAAGACCCTGGAACTATATTTAGCAATTTGTAGTCCTCTACCAAAGAGAAATCCCCCTTATGATTCATCTATGTTTCCTGATAGAACCACGCATATTACTACTATCTTGTCCTATTTGCTTGGTTATTACTCTGATTAGTCTGTCAATGAAACCATCCTTGGTTTCTTATCCAAGTTTTCCTCTGATTCTAAGTCTACTATTATTTATGATTTCAGTCATTTCATAGTTGAAACCATACATGAACAGTTTGTCAAATTCAACACTGAAGAAGTATTAAAGTATGCTTCAGTGCTTGTGTATCTTTTTATATATTTTCAAGGAGACAAATTCTAATTTCCATTGCAGAAACTTGATGAAGAAGGACAACAATAGTCAGTGATTTTCAGGACTTCAATGGGGATGAAGGAGAAAGAAGAATTCACATATAAGCAGTTCATATAACTATTTATTCATCCATCCCTCAGCCTTATGAGCAACACTCCATTACCAAGGATTAGTGAGGAGATTGTCAAGGAACTTCAATTCATAGATCAAGTTGCAATAGGAGATTGGTATTGCTACCAAAACTACACAGAAATCAGGGTTTTTGGCTATGAGCTTCCGCCCTACAAACTTCCAAAGTACCTCCCTGTTAGAATCTTTGCACTACAATACTTGAGGCAAAGATTGAATGCAGATGAAGCACATTTTGTAGCTGCCAAAAATCAATCACAATTTAAGCTTAAAGCTCAAGTTGGTCCCTTCATTTGTAATACCATGGTAGCAAGGGAGGAAGTTGATAAGTTGTTAAAAGAAATGAAATTTTCTCTCAGTTTCTCTTGGTCATATGGCCCATTGGGAGTCATCTCCAAACTCAGGGTGGAAAATAAGTTCACACCATATCATCATACAGCTAGGCCTGAGATAGAATAGTTCAAGAATTAGTTGGAATGGACAGAGAATACCCTCTAGGAGGCTGAGGAGTAGGCAGTCTCTACCTCAAATATGAAAACTCCAATTTCATAGGAAAAAATAGCCAAGAGAGGGAGGGAAGAACAATCTTCACCTGCAATAGAGGAAACAAGCCAAGGTCTCAAGGTCTTTCACAGGAAAAAGAAACAAAGGGTCCTTATGAATATTGATTCACAGTCTGGTGAACAGTCTATACAATCTCCAACTCAATCTACCACTTCTCATGAACAACAGTTTGGACAAATTGTTGGAGGCATTCCAAAAAATAAAGAGGAAGAAATCTTCCATGTTTTTAGTGAAATAAAAAGAAAGAATGAAGAATTGAAGTTGAATACTTACACCCAATTCCGGAAGCATTCTTCCAGATCTCAAGCTAGGCTTCTTTCAATCTTCGAATCTGAGAAGGGGAAGATGAAAATGGCTTTCTTATAGGCCCAAGTTCCTCAGCCCCGGACTGCAGCACAATACCAGAAACATACTTCTTTTGAGTTTAATTTCCAGGATGTGCATCCAATTGATCAAATTGAGATTCACAAACAGACTGGACAGATGATTTCTTCAACCTTGACAAACACTGCTATGAGTTTTTCAAAAATGCAGGTTACATTGGCCAATATTCAGTCACAACTAAAGTTGGAGAAGGTCTCCTCATTAGAAAAGGATTGCAAGATTCAGTCTTTGGAAAATCTAGTGCTAAGGATGGGATATGATCCCTCAAAAATAAATGCTGTAGAGGAGCTCATTAAGAAAAAGAACACTGAAGTTGCACTATTAAAGAAACAGCTGAAACTACTAGCATCTAAGGATCCAATGGCCAAAGGAATCGAGGAGATAGAGACTCAAAAGTCAGATATGATGAAGCTCATCATAGAATAGAATTTGCAAATAAAACAAATGGAGAAGCAGATGGAAAAAATTGGTTAAGGGGAAGGAGCAAGCTATCAATAACATTCAAACTTCAACAGATGTAGTCTTTCTTGCAGCAGTTCCCATCACTAGGTTTCTACTATAGCCACTACATCAACAACATGTACAACAGAAGAATTTGAACAACTTACTGAAGCTATTCAGAACCTATCTATCTAGATAGGATAAATCAATAAACTAAAGGATGAACTCAAAGAATTACAGCTTATGAAGTCTATATCAGATAGTTCACACACAACTGAAACAGACAAACTCAAAGGCCAAGTGGAAATGTTGAAGAAAGAACTCACAAATTCTTTCATAGGAAACAAGTTGGGTTTAGCAAAAGAAATTCTATGGGAAGAAATCACATAGGAAATCAAAGAGATTTGGCCCTCCATTAAGATAATATTCAATCAAAAAGATCTCTTGGAAAAAGCTCAGGAAGCAGTGGAATCCATAACTAGGCAGCTGGAGGATATGCCAGAGACTGCCTCTGATATAATCAAATTTATGAATTCCAAGGATGACTACGAGCTTGAGGAGTTAAGGATAAGTGACATAACTGAAACAATATTAGAGGTTAAGAAGATTATCACTAAGAAAAATCTCATCCTTCAGCTACAATAAAAGTGCAGCAATGTTAACAACATAGTTCAGAGATTTTTCAACAAGATTGAGCCTTTGGTCAGCAAAGGTTTACCTTCTATAATGGTTATTAATGATAAATTGATGATAGTTGAGGATTATGTCAAGAAATTAACAGAGGTGGTCACCCATGCAGCTTCATTGGCCAATATCAAAGGGTCAACAACACCAGCTCTCATAGTAAAAACACTCAGGGATTCTTTCTTCATCCTGGATGAAATCAAGTATATATTTTTGGTAAAACCCACTTTTACTAAATACACCAAGATGGATGAAATCTAAAGGAGGGTAAAAAGGATTTCTATCCCAGATAAGAAACGCTGGGAAGAATTAACATATTTACTTGATTAAGGATAATTCAACAACATTTAGTTTTTGAGGGAACAGTCAGCCAGCTTCAACCACTTCCCAATTTTTTTAGTAATAGTCATCAAACAGCGCAACACCAAAATAGTGCCAAATCATTAGACATTTTTATTTTTGATTGTGTAAATAATCTATTTTTGTAAAAGAAGTTCAGGATACTTTTTGTCCTACTGTTGTATAAATAAATTTCTTCACGAGTTATTAAGGGTTGCACCCTTGAAGAAGCATTTCTAGACATCTGATGTAATTAATATTTCTGGATCATCAATACAAAGCAAAGGATTTTGAATTCTATTTTACATAGTTTGTGTTTCCTGTAAGTTTTTCCAGTGTCATTCATTATCTTTTTTTCTTCATATAATTGTGTCTTTGCAGAGATAACTAGGTAGGAATAATTGTATTTCAATCTATTCCTATAAGCTTTCTGAAGTGATAATCTGTAAAGAGAATAAATCATCAACACCTTTTGTAATCTCATGTTTATTTTCCTAAACCTTTAAACATAGTTTAAAGGTTTTCATACTTATGATTATTTAGCTTTCAATTTGAAAACTGTGGCAATCATATTACTTTTCTGTTTCTGCTCATCATCTTAAAAGCTATTTCACTGTGTAAATATTTATAGCAGCCCTCTACTGAGATATTGATATTATTCAAGAGGTTAGGCACATTAGTTCTATATCTCTTTCATCCATTGGTCTCCCAAATTAAAACAAAACCCCCAAAACAATTATATTAGATGCTCTGGCATAATAGCTGACCATTAAACAATGTAAACTTTGAAACGGGAACTGATACTGTTACCCATTTTGTAGAGGTGGCAAAAAAATGACCCGATTTTCAAAAGTGGTGATGCAGAATACACATGTTTTTTTTAGAACATGGTTTTTGGAACTTTAATTTTTTTCATGTGCATTAAGTTTTAGAATGGTAGTGAATGGTAGTGATTTTCATCCTGATTTTAAAAAGTGAGTATTCTGCATCACACCCTTTTTTTAAAAGACCTATTTTTTGACTTTAAATTTTCTAGTGTGTGAAATGTAAAAAATTATTTTCTAAATTTGATAGTTTTTGAAGTCGTCATTGTATTCATATTTTCTTGTTCTCTATCTTAATTTTTTATTTTTTTTTAGTGGGGTTTTTATTGTTTTGCATTTTTAAATTAGAAAGTCGATAGTTTGAATTTTAGATAATCTACATATTTAGACATCCTTAATTAATTTTTCAATCCACATGAAATAATTGTTTCTAAAAAACAACATTTTTTAACAATGGACATAAAAAATAACCATTTTTAACATAAATATAAGCAAAAAACTAAACGTTTTGATAATTTTTTGCTAGAATTAACATGTCAAAATCACAATTTTTATACAAAAATATTAACTAAAAATGGTCAAATAATAGTTTTTTTTATGAATTTCATGTCAAAAAGATAATAATAACTACTTTTTTTTTCAAAAATTAATGATTAACTTAAATCTAACCTCATTTAGTAACCTAAACAACGTGATACACAAAACTTTAATATTCATCAACCATGTGTAAGACCAACATTATTGTTTTGCCAAAACTAACCATAAAAAATAATTTATCTAATGAATTCGCATCGTGTGACTGCACATATATTGTCGTGGCTATTTAGCACAAAGTTTTGTACCCCACGATTATGATGTCACTCAATCCTAACGAGCCTTCCCTGGCTTATCAGATGATCTACTTGCTCGTACAATTAAAATCAAATTTTTTCATGAGCTACTAACTGGATTCCTTAGTCAATACATCACCGTGTATCAGCTGGGGGATGATAAATTATCAAGGTGCTTGTTGTTGGGCTGATAAACCACTATTAGAGTGCTTTCCACGACTAATAAACCACATGTAACTAAAATATTGTATGAAATGACCATGATTTCCAAGAGTGTTGGCATGTAACAATAAGTTTTTATAAAGACTTTATTTTTTTATTTTATGAAATTGAACAATGGCTGAAAGATTGAAATTAAAAATTGAATATTTTCATAGTTGTAAATATTTATGATTATTAATAAAACATTATTGGTTTTACTTATTGGTATTTCTTGAACATAAAATCCTTTATTTTGAAAGGGAAGGATCCCATTTTGGTTGTTTTTGTTACAAAACTATCATAACTGGAGATAGATGTCATGATTAGAATATGATCTATGAAGCAAATTGCAGGAGATAAAAGTAATCTAATTGAAAAGACAAAGTTCTAGTGGGAGATAAAGAATGGCCAAACATGTAAAAATGACGAAAATATGAAGGGATGAGCACCGAGGATGGTGTTATAGTTAAGGGGGAAAGAATGTAATATCCCTAGGACCGCTAAAAGAGTTAAGAAATGTTGGCATCTTGACTTTGTTAAATATGAAAAAATATTTTATTGATTAAATACGTGGACGTGCTCCCAATTGGTTGATGTCAAGAAACAATTACGAACTTTGTAAAAACTGTTTCTTTTTTTGAATGGTTTTGGCAAATACCATTAGTTTATGGACACCAATATTTCTAAAGGGGGGATTGATTATGGGGAATTAACCCAAAATATATGTGCAAGGACATTTATTCTTAGGGAATTGATTATTTTGTGCCTACAAGTTTATGCATTTTAGCATGTGAGCTTGACTCTACCTTATACTGGAAGGAGCATTTATTTTTATTTTTTATTTCTATGGTAGTAAATTATATGAGCAAGTAAAATTGTGCTCCATCATGCTAAGGATGGTCACTTTATGTGTTTCTTAACTTCGCTAGAATTCTTCCACCTTTCTTACCCAATTATTATATAGAAAAATACATATTTATGGAAATGCGATGAACCATGGAAAGACATGAGAGCTAGAGATACAAGTCATTAGAATTTATTTATCATTTATATAAGCAAAATAATTACATATGTAATAACAAATGCCTCTCCACAAGAACGAGAAATACTACAGATTGTTGGGTTAAACAATACTCCATCACGTTGTGGAGAATCATTCCATACCATGCATAAAATTGTTACTCCAAAAGAAAGCTCGAACTCCAAGTTGAATGAAAAGAAAAATAGAGTATGATGTTCACCGAGAAGAGAAAGAAAGCTTTCATGAAATTTTGTGTGCAAAGACAAAGGTAATCTAGTTTTATTATGTTGAAAAGATTTGATGATTCTGTGCGCAAAGATTAGTTACTTATATTAAATTTTTGGAAAATTTTCCATGAATTCTTGTGTGCAACGACATAGGCTAACTATGTCTCTTTTTTTTTGAGAGCATTGCAGGGTTTTATGGGTAGGAAGATAAATTTATTGTGTTAATACTTTTGAAAAGGATTGTATAGTTATTGGGTGTTAACTTCTTGAATAGAAGTTGCATGGTTCTTATGTATATAAAAAAGCTAACCATGTTATTCTCTTGAAAAATTTGCATGGTTCTTGTGTGTAAAAAGATCTCTTAACAATGTTATTTTCTTGAAAAAGCTTGTATGATTCTTGTGCATAAAGAGATAAAGTAACTATATTATTTTTTTGAAAAGATTGCACGATTCTTGTGCGTAAAAAGATAATTTAACTATGTTAAATTCTTTGAAAATAGTACATGGTTAATTTCGTTAAAAATATTTCTTCATTAAAGGTTAGACATTATAAGTTGACTCTAAGATGTTGTAGTACATTCATACCTTGAGGAAAATCGATGTGGATACCTATAAATTAAAATTACTATCACTATAAAAAGATGCATCTATTTTCCATGTTATGATCTTAAAAGAGACCAAGGCCATTTCTATATTTGTTCATAAATTTCCAACACTTATGCATGTTTAAAAGTTGGGTAGTTAACACAAAACCTATTTCATTACAAAAAATACCATTAAGTAATGTATTGAGTTAAAATTAAGGTGTAAATGCCGTCTTGGAAATTGGTGGTATGCATTAATGCCTCTTGGAATGTTTCGGTACATGCATTTTAAACCTTGGCGTGAAGAATTATTACCTAGTGGCCTTCCTGCAGGCCCTCCGCCCACCGCCGCGCCACCACGGGTGGCCAGGGGGCGGATGGTCGATTCCGGGAATCGACCATCCGCCCCCCGGCCGCCCGTGGTGGCGCGGCGGTGGGCGGAGTGGCCTTCCTGCAGGCCCTCCGCCCACCGCCGCGCCACCACGGGCGGCCGGGGGGCAGATGGTCGATTCCGGGAATCGACCATCTGCCCCCCGGCCGCCTGTGGTGGCGCGGCGGTGGGCGGAGTGGCCTTCCTGCAAGGATATTGTATGCAGAGGCAGGAAAGGATATTTTATGGTCAACAAGAAAAGTGGAAAGATATTGTGTGCAGAGGCAGGAAAGGATTTTGTAGATCTTCTCTTCGGCTTTCTCACGTTGCCGACCGCTTTTGTTATCAAATTGCTTTTAGCGTTGAATCGCGGGAAGAATATCGGCTGCCTCAAAAACCTTTACACTAGCGTAGAGAAGCTCCAGAGTGTGTTATTAAATACCGAGAAATCCCATTTACTGAACCCAACTGTTATGTTTTCCCATCCGAATAGCATCTTTAGAATCGAGTCAGCTCCCACTCTCTACTACGTTTGCAGTGCTGACCGTAAACGTTACTGGGATCTCCACGACATGAGTTCTCAGATTAGTGACATGTGTGCCTGCGGCGAACGCATGTGTTGGGAGGTGGAATTGGAGGATCCGTCCGTGGGAAATAACACTAATAGCGCAAGGACCACTGGAGGTGGAAGCAGCGGGGGTGGTTATGTGAAGGAGACGGTTACCTTCACGATCACCGATGACTTACAGATCTCTCCCTCTTCGGCCATCACCAGCCTTAACTTGCTCAATAAGCTCAATGTTAAGGGTTTATCGGATTTGATGGAACGAAACGCGAGTGTCGGCCCCAATGAGGTGATGAGATACTATACTTTTCTATACTTAGTTTGTGTTCGTGATGTTGTTAAATAGTAGGAATTCATAATGCTGTTAATGACAAGGGGGTCACAACTTTTTGTTTTTTAGGCACTGGAGCTGCTTTGGGCTTCTCTCGTTTCCACAACGCCTTTGAACGACGTTTTCGGTGCTGTCGTCCGCGCAAGTTGTCATTTGGCGTTGCCGCGTGGAGGATGTTCCAAGTAGCATGGACAAATAATGGACACGGAATGACTAATGCGCTACAAACATTTTGAATATGATTTCTAGTAGTAGGCAGTGTAATCCATAGTTAGCATATGGAATAAGGTGCACTATGTTAGAGTAGCTACCGTTTTTGATGGAGGTTTAATAGCTGCTAGTATTATTATTTTCAGTTTAGTTGAAATTTCGAGTTTTGTAATCACTACAGCTCTACCTGGTTATATGAGATCAGACTCTTCTGTCTTTTTTCTAAGCGTTATCTAACATGTTAAAGCGCTACCTTTAAAGGACTATGGAAATTGACATTATGCATAACTATTCGGGCTCCTTGGTTCAAACTACTAAACAAATGTTTGCAGGATGGTAATCTAGTTTTATTATTGATATTACGATTAACCTTAGCTTTAAATTGATTTTCTTAATTCTATATGATATTAGAATGAACCATTCCCTTAATTATATAATATCATCTAAAATTATGATTACCATTTTTCTGTGAATCCAGCAATGAAACCAGCAAAAAGATGTCGACAATTGATTAAATCCACTAATTTTGTACTGATAATAAGAAACTGTTCGGTGGCTTTAAGAACAAGGTGGTATTTATAGAGTCTCTTTAGCTGCAACAAACTTTTATTATTGCGTTGTTTGAGATGTAAGCATGGTCGTCTCTGTGTCACTCCCTGCGGCGGGAAACGATTTAGGCGAGAATATCGCCATGTTAGCCATGTGACCCATCAATAAATTTATTCAGGAGAATCACACAAGATCCACATATAACCTTAAACATCTCATTTTTCTGAAGTATTCGAATGTCAAGCGGGTCTGGTTCACCTCATTTATCATGTAAAGTCACAGGAATAAAAAATGAGAGGGAACTTAAGTCATATTTGAGAATATTATATTTATTTCAATCAACCAATGAACTTGTGTTTTTGAAGTCATGTCATAACCATTACCCAATAAAACTAAGTCAATCATGTGAGTTTGAGTTGTCAACGAATAAACTACATGCATTTATAATATTGAATATCATATATTACATTGTTTGCAAAATTAAACAAAAACTTGAAGGTACCGAGAAGACATACCAAACATATATATACATATAATAGTAATACATGTAATGTGGAGAAAGAAGATTTGAAATCAAATAATACATATAAAAGTAATACATATAAATGAGATTATAATATAATTAATGAGTTAGTAATTAAATGAGAGTATAATAAAACTAATAAGTTATTAAAAGGAATTATCAAATGTGTCAACAAAGAATAAAATAAATTAAAAATAGTAAGAGACTTAATGAAGAATAAAAAAGGAAATAACAAACAATTGGATAAATTATAAGAAAGTAAATACAAATGTATTAATAAAATGACCCGCAGTAGGGGGGGTAGGCGGTAGGGTGGGGCGGGGGGGGGGGGGGGGGGGGGGGGGGGGGGGGGGGGGGGGCCGCGGGGGTAAGGGGGGGGGGTTGAGACATAAAAAATTGGTTTTATTAGCATTTTTTAAAAAGTATGAAAATTGACCCTAAAAAAAAAATCATTATTCCAGTATCAACACTTTCGTTCTGAAGCTATATTTTGCAGGAAAATTTCGTAGTCACTGCCATTTTTAAAACAGCCGCAAAATTGACACCTAAAAAAAAAAACATCGTTCCAGTATACACACTTTTCGTTTTGAGCACTGTTTTTGTGGTTTTTTTGGGGTTTTTGGGCCAGAGTTCCCGTTTCAAAGTTTACATTGTTATTATTATCTCAGATATACAACATCAAACTGGCGCTGTTACTGGGGATTCGAATTTCATTAAGTTTTCCTGGGAAACGATATGTATTCTATTCCTTTAAGGTGATTAAAGGTCTAGAAAGGTTAAAATCCTTCACCTGGCGACTCCACTCTTTCAAACTGGCACCTTTTAAGCACACCAGATCTCATTCAGAGGCTGACTTAGTTGATCCTCTATCAGACCTTGAAAAAATTCTGAGAAAATCTAGTTCTAAAAGGGGACATCAACCCTCTTCTTCTTCCTCTTCAGTCTTGCAGTCTGAAGATTTAGCATCATTTGATCCTTATAGTAACATTCCATCCAATCCAGATTACTCCCACCTATCACCTAGGGTTGTTGAACTCTTAGACAAGGGAGTTGATTTTAAATCAACATTCCTCATTCATTCATTTGAATCTCATCTAGAACCCTCACTACCACCAGGATCACCTAAAACTGAGTCTGATTTTGGTGTTAATTTACCAGAATACAAACCAACAGATTTCATATCCCCTACCACTTATTCATTTCCTCCCACTTTCAGACAACCTGAAGCTTCTACTTCTGAACAACCTGAAGAGACCCTCTCAGTATATTTGAATCCACTTTTTAAAACAAAAGAGGGTATTCGTCCACAAGTCTAGAAGATAGTTCTTAAGACTCGTTTGAAATCATTCAGGAGATCCCCTCCTTCTTCACCTCCAACTAATTCTTCACCCCCTCAATCACCTTTTTCTACCTCTTCTTCATCTTCTTCAACTTCTTCATCCACACAAACACCTCATACACCACCTCTCACTATGGCTTTCCAACCTATTGTACAGGCTAGATATGCAGCTTTAGTCTTACCTCCTAATCTTGATGCACTCCCATTTAGATACTTGAAATACCTTCCTAGGTATAATGGAGAAACCAGTCCTTCTACTGAAGACCATCTTCAAGCCTTTTTAGACTTTGCAGATAACATGAATATTGAACAAGAAAATGTTTACATGAGGTTCTTTGTAAAATCACTTGAAGGAAATGTATGAATTTGGTTTAGGCAGTTACTTGCAAACTCCATTAGAAATTGGGAAGAACTTACAAACATATTTAAAATCTAGTGGGGTGTGAAAAAAGATCCTCTTTACTTTCTCACTAAGTTTGATGAACTTAAAAGAAATTTTGGTGAACTTGTATTAGACTTTATCAAAAGATTCAATAAGCTTTATCATAAAATGCCCCCTGATTGTAAACCCCCCGTAGTAGTAGCAAAGTCTAGATTTTCTAAAGCCTTTGATGATGATTTTGTTGTTATGTTGAGAAAGAGAACTTCAAGAACTCTTGAAGATATGCAAACAAATGCTATTGAGGTAGAAGAAAACAAGGTTACTTCAACTTATTTGAAAGCTAAACAGGAAAAGGCCCAAAGAAAACTCAAATCAATACCAAAGGCTTCTAGTTCCTCTAAGACTAAAACTAAAGATTCAAAAATAGATGAAATAACTTCTCTTCTTAGAAATCTATCTAATAGAATTTCCAAGATTGAGACTCAACCTAGGACAATCCAACAAACAGTTACCAGACCCCAAAATCAAAATCAAGGTCAGTATAAAAAAAATCCACAATACAAATTCTTCAGAGACCTAGTAATGATTAGCAGATTCCCACTCCTTTGTTGATAGATGATCAATAACCTGATGATAATGCTATGACCATCACTGGATATATAAATAATATGGATACTTCCTCTGATCAAATAGTTATTATTCCTCTTACACAACAAAATCAGGTTCAATAAGATCAATAATCTTCACAGGTTTCTAAATACCATGCCTTCTCTGAATTTTTAATTGCAGAGTTGAACAAAAGATATGACCTTAGGCCTAGGCCTAGCCTTGGAATACCTCCTAAGGAAACTCTAGTAATTGAACCTCGTGCCAAAACTGCTCAAACTCAAATGACTTTTATTCAACCATTAACAGTCAATTGGTACTCCTCAAAATGAAAAAAATGCTTTGACTACATTTAATGTTGGAAAAGAGTTAAAAAGAGTTAAAATCCCAATTCCTCTTTCAGAACTTTCTAAAAAACCTAGGTATAAAAATCAGGTCTCCAAATGGATACAAAATACCTCGGTTGATGTTGAAGGTGATATCATCGGTTTGCAAGATGAAAAACCAGCAATTGTTTTTGGTCCTAGCTCAGATATGATAGATGAAATAGTACCTCCTTTCTATGTAACTCTCCAGACAAATGATTCCATGTTGTATAATTGTATGCTTGATTCTGGAGCATCACATAAAATCATGCCAAAAACTATCATGGATCATTTGAAACTTGACATAACTAGATCCTATCATGACTTGTAAACCTTTGATTCTAAAAGGGTGCCTTGCTTAGGATTGATTAAGGATTTAGTAGTCACCCTTGCCCAAATCCTAGTGACAAGTGTAGTACTTGATATAGTTATCACAAAAATCCCTCCCAAATTTTTAATGCTCCTTTCTAGGTGTTGTTGTGCCAAATTAGGGGGAACTCTTCAGATGGATATGTATTATGCTACTATTCCAGTTTATGGGGGAGAACAACTAAGATTATATAGAGAGGTGAGATTCGTCCACACTATTTGCAAAATAGACCAGCCAAGGAACCATCCTATTTATGCAATTGACCAAGATTTTGGTTGCTTTCAACTCTCTTAAGACCCTGAGGTTAAAACTCAAGTTAAAATTGAAGATGTAATTGAAAGTCCAGCACCAAATCAAACTGATATATGGAAACTATTATTTGATGGCTCTTGTACAAAAGATGGAGCAAGTGCTGGAGTAGTTTTAATATCACCAGAAAAAGAAAACATTACCCAATCATGTAAGCTTGAATTAAAAGTTACAAACAATGTGGCTGAATATGAAGCTTTCCTTTTGGGATTGCAATTAGCCAAAAGCTTAAAGGTTCAAAACTTAAGTGTTTTTACTGATTCAGAACTTATTTTCAAGCAAGTGAGAAATATTTACCAGACTAAACACCCCAAACTTAGGTCCTACTGAAATGAAGTTTGGGATTCAGTTGAAAATTTGTTTGAAACTTTTAAGTTGACTTATATTCCAAGAGATCAAAATATTCATGCAGATTCCTTAGCTGTTTTTGCTAGTTCATTTAAAATTCCTTGTCAGACTAATTTACTCTACCAAATACAAGTTAAGTATAGACCATCTATCCCAGACAATCTAAAACACCAGTAGATATTTGAAGATGGTGAACATTTGAAATCCTTTCTGCAACTTGTAGATCAATTTTCTGTTCTACAAATAGATGAAGATAGATCCGAAATAAATGAAAGTACAAGTGGGAATGATACTTCAGATTTCAGTTCAAAAATTGCTGATCATGATATTATTCAATTGTCTAACAATTTTATTCCCAAAGGCTTGATACCTTTAGAAAAATTGTTTGATCAAAATGATGTCCTCTGAAATCCTCAGTCCATTTCTTCGGAAGAGGACATAGAATAAATTAACATTGGAACAAATGTTGATGTCAAAAGCATCAAAATCTGTGCATCTCTAGACTCTGATATTAAAACTCAATATCTTAAGTTACTTCAAAATTATAAGGATATTTTTTCTTGGACCTATGCTGATCTAAAAACCTATGATCCTTCATTAATACAACATAAGATCCCTTTGAAGCCAGAAGCAATTCCTTATCAGCAAAAACTTAGGAGGATTAATATAGCCCTTCTACCAACTGTAGAAAAGGAAATTAAGAAAATGCTAGATGCCCAGATCATTCTCTCTCTTAGATATTCTAATTGGGTTGCAAATTTAGTTCATGTTAGGAAGAAAAATGGAGAAATCAGACTTTGCATGGACTTTAGAAATTTGAACAAAGCATCATTAAAGGATAATTACCCTTTGCCCAAAATGGATCAGTTACTCCAAATGGTTTCAGGAGCACAAAGACTGTCTATGATTGATGGTTTTTCAGGTTATAATCAGGTAAATGTTGATCCAGTAGATAGGGAAAAGACAACCTTCAATACATCCTGGGGTACATTTATGTACGCTAGAATCCATTTGGCATATCAAATGTTGGAGCAACATTTCAGAGAGCTATGGATGTATCTCTTATGGGTAAGGTAAACAAATTTGTGGTTATTTATCTTGACGACATTATTGTTTTTTCTAAATCTGATCAGAAACATCTAAAGCACTTGATAAAGGTTTTTGACAAGTGTAGGAAATTTGGGATATCATTGAACCCTAAAAAGTCTTTGTTTGCTATCAAAGAAGGAAAACTGTTGTGCCATATAATCTCAAAGGAAGGAGTGGTAACTGATCCCAAGCATGTGTCTGCCATTGAAACATTGACCTTACCTAGAAACAAGAAATAAATTCAAGATTTTCTGGGCAAAATTAATTTTTTAAGGAGATTCATCCCAAATTATGTAGAGATTGTAAAAGATATAATAGACATGCTCCGAAAGGATCATGAAGTTAAATGGACTGTCTCTTCCAAGCATGCATTTGATCAGATCAAGAAATCTATCTCTGAAGCTTCCACCTTGGCCAACCCTGATTATACTAAGCCATTCAATATCTTTTCTTTTGCCTCAGAAACAACCCTCGCTGTTGTTCTATTACAAAAGAATGAAGATTCTCATGACCAACCCATAGCCTTTTTCAGTAAGGTAATGAGAGATGTCGAGCTTAAGTATGAAATAATCGAGAAGTAAGCCTATGCCCTCATTCAAGCCCTGAAATCTTTCAGGATGTATGTCCTACATTCAGCTATTACTACTTATGTTCCTAATGGTGCTGTAAAAATTATTTTAACACAACCTAACATTGATGGAAAAAGAGGTAGGTGGATCACTCAAATACTTGAGTTTGATCTAACTATCAAAACTACAAATCTAGTAAAAGGCCAAGGATTAGCGAAGCTCCTAGAAGAATCCAATTGCAAAGTGCTTGGAATCAATTCTATTTTGGAAGTACAAGGGAAGAACCCACAAGAACCTTCTGTCCTTGCACAAGGGAAGAATCCATAAGAACCTTTCCTAATTTTACAAGGGAATAATCCACAAGAACATTTTGTCCTTGGAGAAGAGGAGAATCCACAAGAACCTTCTCTTCAACCTGAAGAAAAGAATCCACAAAACCTTTACCTTCAGATCAGATCAACCCTTTACATATTAATGACAAATTTCTATTGTCGGATTGATATCAAGACATTGTAAATTTTCTGCTCCATTTTGAATGCCCAACATCATTCTCCAAAGCCCAGTGTGATACTCTTAAATTTAAAGCAGTCAAGTACTGCATCATAAATGCAAATTTATACTACAAATATCCACTGAATATTTCATTGTTATGTTTAACAGAATCAGAAACTGAAGGAATCATTTATCAGTTTCATATTTTGTGGAGGACATTATGCTTGGAGAGAAACAACATACAAGATTTTAAGGGGAGGATTTTATTGGCCAAGACTGTTCTTACAAGTAGGGGCAAAGGTCAGAGGTTGTGTTCCTTGTCAAATGTTTACTGGTAAGCAGAAACTAGCAACCCTTCCACTAGTACCATCAATATTCTCATCACCTTTCCTTCAATGGGGATTAGATTTTGTTGTAGAGATCCATCCCACTTCAAGTAATAAACACAGATGGATCCTCACAACAACAGACTACCTCACTAAATGGGTGGAAGCAATTCCAGTAAGAAATGCTACCGATTCAGTAGTAATTAGATTCAGTGAAGAAAATATATTATCTAGGTTTGGTTGCCCAACTCAAATTGTCACAGATAATGCAACAACATTCTCTAGTGTTAAAATGATTAAGTTTTGCTAGAAATATCAGATTTTGTTACATCATTCAACTCCATACTACCCTCAAGGTAATGGCCTCGTAGAATCTTCAAATAAAAGTGTGGTGAAGGTAATCGAAAAGACCCTAGCAGATCACAAAAAGAGTTGGAACTCTCATTTAATTTATGCAGTATGGGAAAATAGAATAACTCCAAAAAGATCTACTGGGAAATCTCCTTGTCAGCTAGTTTATGGGAAAGATGCAATTTTCCCCACCAATTTGGCTTTCCCAATTTTAAAATTCTTTCATGACTCAAAAGATGAACTTGATGATTTTTCAAGAAGGATAAATCAGATTATTGAACTAAATGAAAATGGAGATGAAGTTCACTACAAATTGAATAAATATCAGAATAAGATGAAAAGCATGTTTGATAGAAGAGCCAGGGAAAGGGACTTCAGGGAAGGTGACCTAGTTCTAAGATGGGACTCTAGGAGGGATGAAAAGGGAAAGCATGGCAAGTTTGATAACCTATGGTTTGATCCTTTAGCAATTGCTGAAGTGAAGGGAAACAACACTTTTGTGATACAAAATCTTGAGGGACTATATTCCACTTATCTTGTAAATGGAAGGTTTCTCAAACATTTCATTCAATACTAAGAAGTTGGAATACATTTCATTGTAAAAACTATAGTTTCTTTTATTTTTCAAGCTGTCATTGAGATTTTTTTATAACAAAGGACTCCATAGCTGGAGGAGAAGGCACATGGATCTACAGGTTCTATGCATTCTACAGGAGAAAGCAGTCCCCAGTTGGAGCCAATGTTGTAGCATTTTTTGGTTTTGACAAGTTTGAATAAATTAGACAAGAAAATGAAATATATTTACAAAATGTTAAGATAGGATGTGGACAAAAAGAATATTGAATAAAAAATGTTAGGAAAATATTTTGATAAATATGTCCATATCAAATAAAATGTTTGGGTAGATGCCCTAAAAAATGAAGGCAAAATAAAATGTTAGGTTAGAGAGAAAATAAAAATAAATCAACTCTGAAAGTGTTGCAAATCTTAGTGTCGCTACTTTTTCTAAATTCAATTTGAAAAATAATAGTTGTGTGCAGTTTGTTTAGATGCCACACTAGGTTATTTTATCCAATTAAACAATTGCATAATAATTGGATTTGTTTTAAATTAATTCTCATAGGTAGAAAATAAATTAGCTCAACAGTTTAATCTAAGCCAATGGAGGGAATAAGGTATAGAGATAGATTGTTCATAAAAATAAAATATTGGGTTGCTAGTTCAAATGCACTCTAAAAGGATAAGTAAAAATGTTAGGAATAGAAGGGTAGGTAGAAATGTGAAAGTTTGACATGTTGAAATGGTTATTTCCTAATGATCAAAACATTAGGAAACATATTGATGACAGGAGTTCAAATAACCAAAGTTTTGACCTTATGTTATTTCATTCATATCCTATCACTCCATTCATTAAAACACCCGGACCCACATCCGCTATGTCTGCCTATCATATCGTGACCCCACCGTTCATTATCGGCTCAAACGTTAAACTCCCTCCACCTCATCTCTCATCCCACACACTCCTCCGATATCATATGGCCCACACTCCCTTTCGGCCCTCATTCTCCATCCGAAGTTTATCAATGGGGGGTGGGGGGGCTTGAAATGGGCAGTCTTTAATACCACCTACATAAACCACAAAACTCACCTTTTAGTCTTTCGGGACTAGAAATCCCAAAACCACAAACCACTCCATCTTACCCCCGAACGTGGTATCCTTCATAGCTGTTTACCACCGCCCCACGTCACCTCCATGTCATGCTTCATTTCATATCTCCCGTCCAATCATCTGCCGCCTATCTATTGCCCATTCATTTCCACTCCCGTGCATTTATAACCAAATGTCTGTTAATTAACCTATTGGATAATTAATGAACTTTCAAACGTTTAGCGCCATCCTCCTACTCCATTTTTTTCTCTTTATAAACATTGTGTCATTCATTTCAAAGGTTACACAGTTAACTTTTGCGACCAAGATTATTCTTCAAGCCGACCTTCTCAACAACTCAGCTATTGTTCGACATTCTAGAAGCCACTTGTCCTGTTCGCAAGCACATCTTCTAGGTTCACTTATCAGTTACCTGTCTCCACTCTGGTAACTCCTTTTATCATTTTGTCATTTATAGTCCGCAATTTCGTTTGAAAAAATGCCTCCCAAGGGAAAAACAATCGCAGAGGTTTAAAACCCTCTAATTCACCCACAAATTGATTTCCACCATACTCCATTAGTTCACAAGGATTGCAAAGTCATTGAGACTTCTTCTCAATTTGATTTATTTGAAATTTATTGCTGGTGGGAAGAGCAATTAATTAACCAGAGTGATGAAATTGGGCTCTGGGAATCCCAATTACCCCGCTATATTTTTCCACAAATACATAGATCTCTAGAGTTTGTGAGAAAATGCCATGAATACTATGATCCCAACCAGAGAGCCATTATCTCACCTACTAGAGAAATCCTCTATCCTATTAACGCTGATTCAACTGATAAATTGTTGCAGGCCCCTGCCACCGTACCAACTCATCCTTTTTCTCCTGAAAACTTGATAGAAGCTTATAACAAATTGGACTTTACCAAGAGATCCCAGACCTTGGAACTGTTTTTAGCAATTGGTAGTCCTCTACCAAAGAGAAATCCCCCTTATGATTCATTTATGTTTCCTGATAGAACCAGGCATATTACTACTATCATGTCCTATTTGCTTGGTTATCACTCTGATCAGTCTGTCAATGAAGCTATCCTTGGTTTCTTATCCATGTTTTCCTCTAATTCTAAGCCTACTGTTATTTATGATTTCACTCATTTCATAGCTGAAACCATACATGCACAGTTTGTCAAATTTAACACTGAACAAGTATTCAAGTATGCTTCATTACTTGTTTATCTTTTTATATATTTTCAGGGAGACAAATTACCATTTCCTTTGCAGAAGCTTGATGAAGAAGGACAACAACAGTCAATGATTTTCTGGACTTCAATGGGGATGAAGGAGAAAGAAGAATTCACATACAAGCAGTTCATAGAACTATTTATTCATCTAGCCCTCAGCCTTATGAGCAACACTCCATTACCAAGGATCAATGAGGAGATTGTCAAAGAACTTCATTTCATATATCAAGCTACAACAGGATATTGGTATTGCTACCAAAACTACACAGAAATCAGGGTTTTTGGCTGTGAGCTTCTGCCCTACAAACTGCCAAAGTACCTTCCTTTTAGAATCTTTGCACTACATTACTTGACGAAAATATTGAATGCAGATGAAGTACATTTTGTCGCTGCAAAAAATAAATCACAATTTAATCTTAAAGCTCAAGTTGGTCCCTTCACTTGTAATACCAAGGTAGTAGGGGAGGAAGCTGATAAGCTGTTAAAAGAAATGAAATTTGCTCTCAG
Organism: Pinus tabuliformis; assembly: GCA_031772625.1. Lineage (NCBI taxonomy): Eukaryota > Viridiplantae > Streptophyta > Pinopsida > Pinales > Pinaceae > Pinus > Pinus tabuliformis. The sequence continues at coordinate 358,287,743 of CM062820.1, read as the reverse complement.
TTTATCTTGGTCATATGACCCATTGGGAGTCATCTCCAAACTCAGGGTGGAAAATAAGTTCACACCATATCATCATATAGCTAGGTCTGAGATAGAATAGTTGAAGAACCAGTTGGAATGGACAAAGAATACCCTCCAGGAGGCTGAGAAGCAAGTAGTCTCTACATCAAATATGCAAACTCCAATTGCATAGGAAAAAATAGCCAAGAGAGGGAGGGAAGAACAATCTTCACCTGCAACAGAGGCAACAAGCCAAGGCCTCAAAGTCTTTCACAAGAAAAAGAAACAAAGGGTCCCTATGAATATTGATTCACAGTTTGGTGAACTGTCTATACAATCTGCAACTCAATATACAACTTCTCATGAACAATAGATAGTCCAAATTGTTGGAGGTATTCCAGAGAATAAAGAGGAAGACATCTTCTGTTTCTTTAGTGAAATCAAAAGAAAGAATGAAGAATTGAATTTGAATACTTACACCCAGTTCTGGAAGCATTCTTCCAGCTCTCAAGCCAGGCTTCTTTTAGTCTTCGACTCTGAGAAGGGGAAGATGTAAATGCCTTTCTTGTAGGCCCAAGTTCCTCAGCCCCGGACTGCATCACAATACCAGAAACATATTTCTTTTGAGTTTAATGTCTAGGATGTGCATCCAATTGATCAAATTGAGATGCACAAATAGACTAGACAGATGATTTCTTCAACCTTGACAAACACTGATATGAGTTTGTCAAAAATGTAGGTTACATTGGCCAATATTCAATCACAACTAAAGTTGGAGAAGGTATCCTCATTAGCAAAGGATACCAAGATTCAGTCTTTGGAAAATATAGTGCTAAGGATGGGATATGATCCCCTAGACATAAATGTTGCAGAGGAGCTCATTAAGAAAAAGAACACTAAAGTTGCAGCATTAAAGAAACATCTGAAATTACCAGCATTTGAGGATCCAATGGCCAAATAAATTGAGGAGATAGAGACTCAAAAGTCAGATATGATGAAGCTCATCATAGAACATAATCTGCAAATAAAACAAATGGAGGAGAAGATGGAGCAATTGGTTAAGGAGAAGGTGGAAGCTATCAAGAACATTCAAACTTCAATGGATGTAGTCTCTCTTACAGTAGTTCCCATCACCAAAGTTTCTACTACAACCACTACATCAGCAATAGGTATAGTAGAAGGAGTTGAATAGCTTACTAAAGTTGTTCAGAACCTGTCTATCCAGATAGGAGAAATCAATAAACTAAAGGATGAACTCAAAGAATTACGACTTATGAAGTCTATATCAGACAGTTCACACACAACTGAAACAAACAGACTCAAAGGCCAAGTGGAAATGTTGAAGAAAGAACTCACAGAATATTTCATAGGAAACAAGTTTGGTTTAACAAAAGAAATTTTGTGGGAAGAAATCACAGAGGAAATAAAAGATATTTTTTCCTCCATTAAGATAATATTCAATCAGAAAGATCTCTTGGAAAAAGCTCAGGAAGCAGTGGAATCCATAACTAGGCAACTAGAGGATTGCCAGAGACTGCCTCTGATATAATAAAATTTATGAATTCCAAGGATGACTATGAGCTTGAGGAGTTAAGGATAAGTGACAGAACTGCAACAATATGAGAGGTAAAGAAGATTATCACTAAGAAAAATCGCATCCTTCAGCTACAAGAAAAGTGCAGTGATGTTAACAACATAGTTTAGAGATTTTTCAACAAGATTGAGCCTTTGGTCAGCAAAGGTTTACCTTCTATGATGGTGATTAATGATAAATTGATTCTAATTGAGGATTATGTCAAGAAATTAACAAAGGTGGGCACCCATGCAGCTTTAGTGGCCAATATCAAAGGATCAACAACACTAGCTCTCATGGTAAAATCACTCAGGGATTCTTTCTTCATCCTGGATGAAATCAAGCATATATTTTGGTAAAACCCACTTTTACTAAATCAACCAAGATGGATGAAATATATAGGAGGGTAAAAAATATTTCTATCCCGAATAAGAAACGTTGGGAAGAATTAACAAATTTACTTGATTAAGGATAATTCAACATCATTCAGTTTTTGAGGGAACAGTCAGCGAGCTTCAACCACTTCTCAACTTTTTTAGTAATAGTCATCAAACAGCACAGCACCAAAATAGTGCCAAATCATTAGACAATTTTATTTTTGATTGTGTAAATAATATATTTTTCTAAAAGAAGTTTAGGATATTTTTTGTCCTACTATTGTATAAATAACTCTCTTCACGAGTTATTAAGGGTTGCACCCTTGAAGAAGCATTTCTAGACATCTAATGTAATTAATCTTTCTGGATCATTAATACAAAGCAAAGGATTCTAAATTCTGTTTTACACAATTTTTTTTCCTATAAGTTTTTCCAGTGTCATTCATTATGTTTTTCTTCTTCATATACTTGTGTCTTGCAGAGATAACTAGGTAGGAATAATTGTATTTCAATCTATTCCTATAAGCTTTCTAAAGTGATAATATATAAAGAGAATGAATTAATGGACTGTTTGTTTAATTAATTCCTTCAAAATTAATAAATCACCAGCATCTTTTGTAAGCTCATGTGTATTTTCCCAAACCTTTAAACATAGTTTAAAGGTTTTCATACTTATGATTATTTAGCATTCAATTTGAAAATTGTGGCAATCATATTACTTTTCTGTTTCTGCTCATCATCTTAAAAGCTATTTCACTATGTAAATATTTATAGTAGCCCTCTACTAAGATATTGATATTATTCAAGAGGTTAGGCACATCAGTTCTATATCTGTTTCATCCATTGGTCTCCCAATTAAAACAAAACCCCCAAAACAATTATCTTAGATGCTCTAGCATAATAGCTGACCATTATTATCTCAGAGATACAACGCAGGGGGTGCATGTGGATCCAGCCAAGATCCAAGTCATTCGAGATTAGCCATCTCCAACCACTCTGATAAAGCTCTGCAGCTTTCTAGGTCTTGCCAACTTCTACTGCAGGTTCGTGTTGGGTTTTCTCATATCACTTGGCCCTTGAGTCAAGTCACCAAGGGAGGAGTGAAAGCAAAATTCTTTTGGTCTGAATCTCCAACGAAGACATTCATAGAGTTGAAAGATTGCCTCTGCTCGACAATAGTGCTCACATTACCAGACTTACAACAACCATTTCAGGTCGAAACAGATGCCTCTGACTATGATATTGGGGCAGTCCTTACTCAACATGGGCATCCAGTGGCATATCACAGTGAGACACTTTCAGACACAGTCTGGAAGTATCCCACTTATGACAAAGAGATGTATTCCATTGTGCAGGTCTACCAAAAATGGAAGCATTACATTTTGCGGAAGGAAATGGTCATCCACACAGACCACCGACCCCTGCAGTTCATACGGACCCAAGGGAAATTGCAGAATGATCACCATCAGAAGTGGTCCACATACCTACAACAATTCCATTTGAATATCAAGTATAAGAAGGGTAGCACCAATAATGTTGCAGATTGCCTCATTCGACCACTGATCATGGCATTAACCACCGTGCTCAACTCTTGTGGGCATGAGACTTTTGATTGGCAAATTCTCTACAAAAGCGACCCAAAATGTGGCCACACATACTAGACACTCTTGGAGGGTCAGCATGTTCCAGATTTTCACATCCAGGATGCCCTGTTATGCCACTTGGGTCACTATTGTGTTCCTTCAAGCGAGCGTGCCAAGATGATTTGGGAAGCACACTACAGTCAGGCTGTTGGGAATTTCGGGGTCGAGAAAATAGTGGTAGTACTACAAAAGTATTTCTATTGGCCGAATCTTTGACAGGATATCAAGAAGTACATCAGATCATGCACTACCTACGCCATTGCCAAACCGACCATCAAGAAGCAAGTCCTCTATACCCCGCTACCTAGCCCTAGTCGACCTTGGGAATCCATATCCATGGATTACATGTCAGACCTTGCTTCCACTAAGCATGGAAACGACTGTGTTTTTGTGGTCGTTGATAGGTTCTCGAAGATGGCCATTATGGTGGTCTGCAAGAAGAATATCACAGAAAAAGCCACTGCTAAACTCTTCTTTGAACGAGTGTGACTACACTTTGGGATCCCACAATCTATCATCTTATATTAGGACAACAGGTTCCTCAGTACATTTTGGTCCAGTCTTTGGTTGATGTTGGACACCAAACTCACTAAGTCCACAACCTTCCATCCTCAAACTGATGGCCAAACAGAGGTTGTTAATAGGATGATCGTACACATTCTGTGCATGTACAACTCAAAGCATCCATGCACATGGGACTAGAGCCTCCCCTATGTTCAGCATAGCTACAACTGGGCTCTCCACAGCTTGATTGGCCATAGCCCTTTTTAGGTGGGTTTGGATTCTAGCCACTATGTCCCATTGATGTGGCCATGCCATTTGTAGCTACACACGCAAATTTGACTCATGTCCAGTCTGAAATAGATAAGGAAAACAACTTCATTGAGCACACTCACCAGCAGAATATCCAACTGTATTGAGTTGTCAAAGCAGGCCAACTCCTTCACCAAGGAAAGTGGCTCACCAGGGACCAAGTTCAGCAAAAGTTTCCTCATCTCATGGAGGAACTCAATTCAATGGGGACCATTGCTTCCTAAGGGGGGAGGAATGATGCAGGTGGATATTGGTGGCCACCCGCAAAGTCCACTTGGACCCCCACCATTGTTTCTTTCAGCTTTTCAGTTTCCTTAATTATAGCACAGTTTACTATTTTAACAGTTTTTCGGGTCCTAAACTTCAAAGTTGTTTTGAGGCCCTAAACGACGTTTTGTGGGAAAACTGGGAGCAACATGGGTCCATGGACAGATGTTTCTCTTCCCAAAGTTGTAGTTCTTGGATAGATATTTCTAACAAGATATTGTGCACGTCAAATAGAGATCGTATGCCAAAGTTACGACCCCTGGAAGTTGATGTACCAATTTACCCAAACGGGGCCCACAGCCTGGCGTTTCATCTTCTAGGGTTAGGTTTTTGGATGTTTAGGATTTTCCATTATTTCTTAACAATAAATAGGCCTTCAAGCCTCATTATAACACAGTTCAAAGGCATGTAGCCGCCACATTTCTTCTCAGAGATAAGCTACCATCGCCCTATTTGTTTATGTCCATTTCTGTTTGTAACCATATCTTAGTATTTTACATTAATGAAATAAAGTATTATTTCTGTTGCGTCTTTGTGTTTATGGTTATCTCTATAATTTGTTGCATTCCTGTTTAAATTTGGATCAATATGACATATTGTAGCACAACGTCTGGTATCAAATTCATATCCTTCGTGTTGCTAAGCGCCTCATGCTGCCTCAGAGCCAACTTCTGAGCTCTGTATGCTCCTCCAGCTAACTAATCCTTCTATTGTGTGGTTGATGTAAGCTTCTCTCTTTCTTGATGTCATCTGGTAGATCTGGTCTAGCATCCATAGGTTGTTTCTATTGTCTATCAGTTCTGTGAATCCAGGTCCTTGGTATGGGTCCAGTGGCTAGATGACTCGTACTCCCTCCACTTCAAAGATCATCAGATCCTTCTTTAGGTCAATAACGACATAATTTTCATAGGCCCAGTCAATACCTAGTAGTGTTGGGTAAGGATATTTGTCTCCCATGATATTGATCAATTCAAAATCCACGTGTTTCTTCACACCCACCACTTCTACTTCTATTTCCTCTAGTCTCCCGATCGAAAGTATACAGTACTAGTTGGTTGTCTGCAATTGGATTGGTGAGAACTTCAATAGTGGTCTTCCTAGGACCTCTTGCGTCTTCCTTGGTAGGATATTGATGTCGAAACCTAGGTCTAACATAGTATCTTTAATTTCAAACCAGTGACTTGCGCATGAATCCTGAACTCCCTACCTATTCTCTTCTTATTTCTCCTGACTCGCCTTGTGTGTTTCTTAGGCAAGTTTGTTGAGACACTCCATTCTCCAGTCTCCTCCTCGGACAAGACTGCTTTTAGGATTTTGCACAACTCCCCTAGCATTTTATCGTTGTTGACATTATGTAGGAACAACCTAAAAAATTCCTCAATCAGTCAAGGAACAGTGGCTTTTGTAAGGTCAGGCATATTATCCTTCTAAGAGTCTGTCAATTTTTCAAATAGTTTTTCCACCTCTTGGTAGTATTGCTTCTGATGTCTAGGGTTGTATGACCGCTTTGGTGAAGCCACCTGAATGATCATTGGCTGGTCCGAGGCACCCTGATCAGCCTCAGTTTTCTTACCTCCATGGGTGACTATGTTTATGTTGGATAGTGGAGCTATCTTGGTAATCCTTGGTTTCACATTGATCTAGTTCTTCCCCCGCTGCCTGGTCTGTTCTTCCCACCTTGCAATCAACTTCGGGCAATCCTTGTTGCATGGGTATTGACCCTGCATTGGGAGCACCATGATCTTCTTGCTAGGGGGAAGTCTCGGGAAACATGTCCCTCCTGATCACAGTTATAGAAGCGTACATGCCCCCTACCCCTTGTTCTACCTCCTCTTGTTCCTCCTCCTGCTCACCCCCTGTAAATAGTTTCGTTGACCCTAAATCTCAATTGGTCTAGCCGATCAGCTAGCGCATCCAGTTCTTGACACTGGATCATGTGATGGTTCATAGATGCACAGAACTTACAATAGTTATTATTTTGGACATTTGAATATTTCTGCAGTATCGGGCATAAGCATGGTGAGTGTCCATATCCCCTACACACTTGACAGTATTCTGGCAGGTTGCAGCCTGTGAATGCACCTTGTGATCCTACTACCACAACCCCTGCCATATGTGGGGTCCCTGATGGTCCCGCTAACCCAATGCAGTACCCACGTCTCTCAACCTTGGGAACTCTATTGCAATGTGACCCTCCACCAGGTAGTTGGTACACCACACATTTGGTCTCACAGGCCCGGTTGGTTGTAAATCATTCAGCTTCTCTGCTAAGATAGAAATATGGTGTTGTAGACCCAAAATAGAGGGATCATGTGATGCAGCTCCTCCCTAGTACTTGTGAAGATATCCCGTCATAACCTCTATGTGGGTCGTCTGCTCCAGGGAATCTTGTAGTGTCTCGATCTTTTGTTGAGTTAATGGCATCTGGGTGAGGGGTAGTAGTGCCTTGATGAACCAATCCCCCTGATGATTCAGATATATAGTGTAGTTGAGCTTACCGATTGCATCTTTGAACCTTTGCATTATCTCCCAAGCAATTTCTCCCTACCATTGCTTGATGTCCCACAACTTCGATAGCCCCTACTGATCTGTCTATGGGAACTTGAACTCTTGTAGAAAGTTCCTTTTAATCTCATCTACAATCAGGTTCTGGGGTAAATCCACCCATTTTATAAACCCATTGTCTGGAACTCTATTAGCTTCACAATTTCATGCATCTGACGATCCCTCCATATAGCCTCACATAGGTACCAATGCTATTCTACGTCTTCATTCCCTCTACCAGAGAATTCTGGGTATCTTGTAAATTATCCCACCATATTGGACTACGTTCTTGCTAAAAGCACAAAGCCTTAGGTTATTAGCTATTGAAATCCTTGTAATCCCATGCTACTCTTACTATTATTTCCACTACTGTTATGGGTACTAGCCCTATATTTAACATGCACAGTATTCACTCATATCGCCTTAAGCAAATTAGCAACAAATTTACTAAGGTTATTGTAGAGTACCAAGGGAAGGTTGGGGGGAATGCTACCTAAGCCTCAGGGGCTTAGATGTTTGATTCTTTTGGATGCAACATTCTACTCGACCAATCTTCTCATAAAAAAAAAACATCTTATCCTCCATGTCTTCCTCAGGTTTACCGTGACCATCTCCATCTGACCCCTCCCCCGTAACTGGGAAGGGAGGGCTCATATAACCCTTTGGACTTCTGGTCATCCCTATTGTCTCTATCCCTCTTGCCGTATTCTCCTCCCTTCCGTCTCTCCCCTCTGGATTCTTCAATGTCGCTCCTTCTTGGTGTAGTCCCTCTCATTTCCCTCTGATCGCCTACATGGATCTTTCTTGCCACTTCTCTACTATCTGCACTCTCCTCCATGCTCTTACCTCCGTAACCCTTCATGAATCTTCTACATCCATCCCTCTAACAGTATCCTGGTCCCCCTCTCGGTAGAATTTCTCCCCTTAGGTCCTCCCCCCAATACTAGGGGTTTACGTTGCCATGCTTAAGCCTTGGAAAGGAATCAAACCTTCTTCCACCATTAAAACCTAAAATTAAGAGAGGTAGTTCTTTTATAAACTTCCCTCTTAACTCGGTTTGGAACACAAGGTTGGCCTTTGAGAAGGACTGGTATCTTTCTGCTGTGAACTCGACCACGTATCCTTCTAGGGTAGTTTGCATCCAAAATTATACCACTCTTGTCAGATTTGTGTCAATACGGTGGAGCTCCGCGAGATCTACGAGGATCCAATCGCTACAAGCTAGTGTCTGTCCTCCCATCTGACCCTTCACTTGCAATCTTCGCAACTAGTTGTACAATTCTTCTAGGAACTTACTCCAGAAGATGTCATACTAATCACTTGTAGCTTCTGAATATAAATTTCGTCGTTCACTTTAGAAACAACTCAATTGTGAAGTATGGTTTATTGGGATACGAACCGATCTACTTGGTCGTCCCACCAATTCCATACCTCCTTAAAAATCCTTGATACCATATTCTAAACCCTCTTTTTGATTTCAAGTCCCGACAACGGAACCATTTGTTGGCACAAAATTGACAATAGGGCAGAGACCTTGGGTTCAAGCATAAGGGGCCAACAAGACTCTATTTTAGTTTATAGAAATGTTGACATTTTCACCCTACCCAGAGAGGGTAAGGAGTCTCACCCGAGGCATACCACGACCGAAGTTAGAAGGGGTAGAATGACATACCAAGGGAATTGAAACAAGCAGACAATATTGAATCATAACAATCAATCATCCACATTAGTCCAATCATACTATTCTACTCATATCCTCTTAGAGAACCATACAACTTATAGGCATACATTCAAAAATTTTAAAGAACCAACATAGAACTCAATAACACATTCCTAGTCCAAACTATCTCTTTCATTAAGCTTAACATAAGGAAATAAATAAGGAATTACAAGAGGCTTGAAGCTTATCAAGAACATAAATAACATTACCCACAGGAATAGACATGGATATGATAGGGAATGATTCTTGCCTTTATGAAACTTAGGAAAGCTCTAACGATACCTAACGCATGCAATTGATCAACAACGAACCATTTCTCTCCATCCCTTCTACCTTTTATCTTCTATCCTACACTTAGACAACCATTTCTGCCTATTTTCCACTCGGCTAACTTTATCCTTGGCTGCCTTTGCTCTCCCCTTGCTCGATTGATCTTTCTCTTCTCTGCCACCTTCCTGCAACTTTCGGTTCACTTTTGGTTCTTGTCCTTCCCCCCTTGGATATCAACTCACAACCCAATGGTCGTCTCTGCCACCTATCCTTGGCTCTTCTTTCCGCAAAATCTCAAAGCGAAGGCTCCAACAAGTAATCTTACATGATCAATGGAACATGTATACCAAAATAATATTCCCCTCACATATATCAAATTAGATTACGTCTTAGGGGATATCAATTTCCCAATTCTCATCTTGGTCCTCATTTTCTACATTGTGAACATGATCTTCTCCAAATGAACTTTCATTATGAGACTCTAAAACATTATGTTTCGTATCAAGTTCATTTGAGAAAATTGTTATATTGTTTTCTCCCCTTCTATCACAATTTTATCACCAATGAGCTAGTGCTCTTTCATTTGGAAAATTTTTAATGCCATACTTATTTACATATAATCTTAAACATGTATCCACATGTTTATCAAGCTTGTTCCTCAACTTTGACTTCAAGAATGATAGTGCACTAAACATTCTCTCATCCTCTACTGATCCCAAAATCATAGTTTGACACAAATATGCTAATTTGAAATATTTTGATATGTTTTCTTGCAGGTATTGGCTAGCACTTAAAGTAGTCCATAATCTTGTTATAACACCATTTTCATTATGATTCTCTAAAAGATTATATTTCTTCCACATTGTTTTAGCAAAGCATCCATCTCGTTGACACAATTTTGATGAATCTAAAATAACTTCAATATGTTCTCCATGTATCAAGACTTTCTTGCAAAAGTGGTCTACTAAACATTTTAATATCTTTTGAAAATTGACTTTTAAAGTTCTTCGACATTGACAATTGTTCCAATATTGAGGGTATACTACGCACATTGCCTCCAACAATTCATTTCAAGGAAATTTTTCTCGTATCTTTGATGATATTGATCTTGCAATTTCTATCAAATTTTATCTCACTGAAATCACAATATTATCAAATTGGTCTCTTGACATGCGATAATATTTAGTGATTCACGTCCTCTTACTAATATAATGACAAGGAACCATATACCCACAGACTGTGATACACAGTATCCATTTTTCATCAAATGTAAAAAAAAAATTAGTATTTTCTATAATGATGATCTTAGTCCAACTTGTAATCTCTAGACCAATAAAAGAGTCTCACATCATATACAAATTATCCAATGGAACTCATGTTGATTTTCTCGCATTTGTGTATTCTGTAATATACATTGTGTGATTCTAAGACATTTTGACAAGGAAATTCATTTCATTTAGCATAGGAAGAATTCCAACCAATGTCAATAATATCTCAACATCATATAATCAAAAAAGAAGATCTTGATCTTTGTCTACATTGTAGTGATTTTCATACATCAACCCTACCAAAGATTTGAAATCACTAAATAGTCTTTGAGCTGGTCCATTCAATGAGATCCATCTTGTATCAACCTCTTTCAATAATTTCTTTCCATCTGTAACACTATTTTCAAAATGTTGAAACTCTAAAAGTCGTTTGGAACTACAAAAAAAGTGTGTGTGTCTCACGTACAAGATCTTCGACTTTTGAAACTGATGGAAACATGCTTACTATTTTAAATTCAAGATTCAACCTATGATCCATACAACGAGTATTAAGCATATATGGAAAGGTTGATAGTTATAGTCTAACACAAAGGCCACTCCTTTTTCCTTTCTTTATCGATGCTCCATCTACTCCAACACACCAACTTTTTGCAATCATTAAATGATCCATGCCACTTTCCTTCGAACTAGTAAGAACTTGTTCATAAATATTTTCAGTTGTAGAATTCTGTCTCATCTATTTAATCCCAAGTACATAGGAATTCCTAATAAATGCTCATGTAAATACATGAAGTATTATTTATAGCTGTAACCTCATCCAAAGACAATGCCAAAAACCTAACATTTGCAATACTCTCCTACAAGTCATCATTTTCTACTTGAGCTAGATATATTGCCCATTCCCAACCACTAGTTACAAACCAATGAGAAGATTGAAAATTTGACACTTGAAGAAAAGATATATATTTCATGTCATCTGGATAATATTTCATAGGACGACCTCTAATTAAGATGTGAAATACAATGCTTAAGTGTATCATCTTGGATAACAAACTTCTTTCCATCATCTTTCCAAATAGAGATATGATGGTTTCTCCACTTGCCTCAAGTTTCCTCTTACTTATTAAATATTTCTTGTATTATTCTGCATAGTGGATATGTTGACATTCCTTATAATATTTCCATCTGAGAATAGATTTCTCTTCACCATTTACAATTTTGTTTTCATACACCTTTCATGCATTCGTATGTATTGTTTCTAGCTTCATCTGGAATTTCACTACCTTTCCAGTTTTCACACTACGTGCATTACATCTAACTTCTCGGGAAACCTCGTCGTCATTTGAAAGAGGTATTGCTTCAAGAAATGGAAAACTTGAGACCCAATATTCTTGGAATTGTCTCCCTTTGGTCCACTAACCTTTTTTCCTTTTCCATTAATGAACTGTGTCACCTTCCAAGGAAAAATCTTCTACATTTTCATCACCAGTTTCTATTGAAACTACATTTATCTCACCTTGGTCACTTGAGGAACCTATTCTTTCATCCATTATATGGGTATTAGATGCATTTTCACAAGAGTTAGCATCTCTCTCAGTAACGGATTGTCCAAAGGACCTTTAAACATGAAGAGAATGTGTATTCTTGGATGGAGACTTTTGGAAGTATGATAATTCATCCATTTGCCTTGATGGTTTCTTCCCATGAATAGTTTTTTACATCTCATTGAGTATTCCACAAGTAAAATTTCAATCGATCTAGAAACTTGCATCAGTAGTTTCCAAGAGTTGAGAATTACTATATTTTTGGGTTGTATTCAAAGTATACAATATGGCATAGTTCAAATACATATGAATCAAAACAGATTTCATTATAACCTATAAAAATAAACATCAATTAATGAACCAATATAAATTTTATGCCCCATTTTTTTTTGTCTTGAACTCTCTTAGAGATAGGGTACAACAAATTTTTACTGTTTCAAATATTTTAGAGAAAAATATTTACATTTTCTTTTCATCATTATGTGTACCCATTTGTACCTAAATTGCTTCAATGAGATATGCTTCATATAAAAATTCACTTTTTCATAGAAAACAAAATTGTTCTTTGCAAAAGAATTCTTGAGTAACCATTGAAAGAGCATATATCATAAATTGAACTTTGAGGCAAAATGCAATTTCACAAAAAAAATTGTTTAACATTGGTAATGGGAAACTATTAAGACATAAAATATAATAATTCATTTGTATAACATTGAAACAACATAATCCCGTGGGAAAACATTGAAATAACATATATTGTAGCTTACTTCCTCTAGGGGAGTCCTGCCATTTACTAGCATAAGGCGAAGAAATTGAATATGCTCAACAGAAACAAAAATTTGTAGTTTGGGGAAGATCCACATCAAAGAGATTGTGAGATCCCTACATTGAGACACTTGACTCAAGGAAGTCCCCTTGTTTATGTGAACAATACAAAAAATTTGAGAATGGAAATAAAAGCCACATTGTCACTCAGGTAGAAGGAAATGAGCAAATAAAGAAGGGAAACATGGGGAAACAATTATTGATAGAGAAGGTGGAAGAGTCTGATGCTACAAAATGTAATGAGTTTAATGTTAATAATGAGAAACCATGTCAAGAGATTAATACTATAGATATTAAGGATATTAATACTATGAGTGAGATGTAGGAAGTAACTACAAGGATGTTGGATATGAATGAATCTGGAGGAATAGTAAGTAATAAAAACTCAGGGATTTACACAAAATAAGATAAATCAAACAATGATATTGAAATTTTAAAAAATCAGAAGGACAAAGGTTGAAATTTCAAAAAATCTAAACTTTTATTATACTGCTTTTGTTTCAACAAATCACGTGTCAGAAAGTGTAGTGGGTCCAACGTCCGATTGTCAAATATCGAGGCTGGCTAGATCAATGGTCCATGGCCATTGCGGGTTTCCAACTAGTCTGGTATTTAACGCCTCTTCCAAAAGCCACATTCATCAGCAGTCAACATGTGGCTTCGGGAGATTCCATGCAGGATACTCCTGAGGATTATCAGTCATAAAATTTGCAAGGTCCACACTAATACCAAACATCAGATCAATTCATCCATCAATATGCTCTAAAGACTGACATGAAGTTAAATGTTGATTGGGCCCACTAGCTCATTTCCACATCATCACTGACAGTTATGTCACCTCTGAATCCTGATAGGATCACATTGCTAATAGATATTCTTACACCAATAGGATTAGAGGTACACATGACACAACACAAAACAAATGAACCAAAACAATGCATGGACCTCATCTAAGGTGCTCCTCCCTTAAGTATGTGCTAGTGAATAAAACAACTGAACTAAAAAAATCCATCTTGACTTTTAAAAGGAAAAAAAATGATTGTACCTTTTGCTTGATCTGCACAGAAAGGACCAGATCGAGATTGATGCATCTAAAATTTTCTAGTCGTCCATGCCACCAATCAATGGACCAAATCGAGACTACAACCCAAAGCCCAACAATCATTGTGAAGACTCATTCGATCACAAAGTTGCTACACTCTGTCTGCTACCCAAGTGTTCCCATGCGAGGTGCTCTTCCCTTAACTATGTGTTGGTGATTTGGATGGATCCGTTATGAGTGTATATATCATACACATTTATACAGGGGAATCAAACTATAAATGAAAGAAAACCCCTAAAATTTAGGATGAATTCAACCATAGCCGAGGGAGAAATAGCCTCTAACTAATGCCATTCCTAGAAATTGGGGGTCGATTGGAAGCAAATGAAAATCTGACATGCATTGTGTTGCATGAAAATAATTGGTTTAGGAAAATCAGGGATTGGAATGAGTTATGATCCATTCCTAGAAATCAAGGGGGCCGATTGGAAGAAAATCCCACCTGCAACCGAATTTTTCAAGGTGAATCGGGGCTTGGAACAAAAAATTGGAGAGGTGAAATATGTTTTATCTCTAACCATTTCCATAATATTGGCATCTAGAAAAAGGTATCTCTAACTATTTCCATAATTTCTAGGTGAATGACAGAAAAAGGGTGTAATTTAAAAAATTCACTTGTCTAAAATAGAAAACCCCTTAAATTTTGCCCATGGGTGAAGATACGCACCTAAAATTTCCTATGCCCTTGGGGCCATATCTCCTAGAAGTCAACAATCTATGGCCGCCTCCTAGTTACAACATTAACATAAACTAGAGGGCTCAAGTTTAGGCTCTTGGGCCATAAATCATTTCAAAATGTAAAATGATCAGGTGCAGGCGAGGCAGTCTCCTCCCATAGCACGACCCAACCTTGGACTCTTGCTTCGTATGCATATATGTCACCAAGTCTAACATGAGGTAGTGTTAAGACCTCTTTTTATGGGGATGGAATTGACAATGTGGGATCTAGTGGAACCAAGGCCTAGTGGAGCAAGGGTACACTGCCCATGTCCTACCACTACTGCCCTCAGTTTTAGTTCTACATGAATTTCAAGGGTAGAGATGACAAACCTGAGTAGCATGACGATGGCATGACATAGAAATCCCCTTTATGATGAACATGGAGGACACATGGTGCCACATGATCTTACCACTTCCAACCACTAGAAAAGTTCAAGCATGTTGTAAAAGTGCATCAATGAAGAGTGGTTGATTCGGTCATAGTTTTGGCATGGAACCCAAACACCGCTCTTTACCCATCACCCATTTTTGTAGACTTAAAATCAATGGAGCATCATGTCAATATGGTATGGTGTGGGTCTATAGACCCCACAAGAATCAAGAATAAGGTAGAAGTGTGTATAACAAGGAATACCCCACGAAACACAAGGAGGAGGATTTTTGGGCCCCACACCCAATATGATGTGGCTATGGCCACATTGATGCCATGTAGGAACCCAAGATAACATCAACCAGTGTAGTGATGATGTGGCAATGCCACGTCAAGTCCATTTGGCAGTACCATAATAACATGGACCCATGTCAAGTTGATGTGGCAGTGCAATAAGGGCCACACATGGGTGCCACATGGATGCAATGTGGAAGCTAAATATTAATGGGTCCTTATCTAATTGGAAAAAATTAAGAAGGGATAATTCTCAATTTGAGAGTCATATTTAAATAAAATTTATATTGCTGAAAATATCTCGATGAATTGAACACAATGGTGGCATTTATTTTGAGATTTGAAGACCTTTATGTATTAGGAATTTTGTAACACCATATTCACAAAAAATATTAGAGAGGTCAAGTAAATTCAATAACTAACACCTCCCATAGCCTGAGATACTACAAGGGGATGGGAGGGATTGTTACAAGGTGGTATGAGATTTATGGTTCAAACGTTGGGCCTAGAGGGCCAGAAATACACCATATGAGGTAAAGTTTTTACAATGGACATTTTGGGATAGACATAAATGATCTGATACAATGACTTATCAGAACCTAGATTCAACACTTGGGCTGAATGGGCCTTAAAAGAGAAGGTTATAATCTCTAATAAAAAGTGATACCAAAACCTAGGCTCAACACTAGACTTGAAGAGGCTCACACACAGAATTTATCCAGATAGTTTAATTACTATATATACTTAATTTTGAACATGAAAATGATGTGGTTACTAACCTTGATAAAATGTTTACATGTATTTTTATTTATGTAACTAACATGGGTTTTACATGTGTGAAAAAACTCAAATCGACGTGCTTAGTGTTGGCACGACAAGGTAACTAGTTAATATGTCTATGCTTGATATAACTAACAACTATGTGGTTGTGACAACACATTAGAAGATATAATTTGTAACAAGAAATAGAGGAATGAACAATGATATGGTACAACATAGCATGGACCAAGTCCATCACGAGCAAAAAGAAGAAGTTTACCCTAATAGAATAGACACCCTTAAGAGCTTGAGAGTTGATTTGGAGAGTTACAAATTAGAGAATGTAAAGTTCATTAGAAAACAAGAAGAATAGGAAAATATAAACACAATGCTACTACAATATATGTCCTACATGCAAGGGTTATTTCAACATGGACCAACCTTTGGAGAGGAAGGATGTCATGCTAACAAGATCAACGAGGAAACTTATAACATTGGGAAGAAGAGAAGGTCATTGACATGTTGGGGTTGTGGAGAAAAACTATTGATCCATTAGTTCCATAAAAAACAACAAAAGAGGGATGGTTCATGCAAACTCCAGATGCATGAACCAACAACCAATAATGTAAGAAGAGAGATGAGGAAGTGCTCTCACAAGCTCTCTAAAATAGTGAAAAATTCCTCTTGAACTATTTAGAAATTTTTTTGGAACCTTAATATTGCTAAAGACTTTGGGGAAGACTCTAATTAATTTTTTATGCATATGATAGTATTTTAAGTGTTCTTGCTGAAGTGAATATAGAATGTTTGACTTGTTACAAATGTCTAATATGAGTTGATATGTTGAACACAAGGAATCAATAATGTTTGATTGATTGTGAAATCAAGATGTTATAATTCATGCACATATTAATTAACTAATGAATGATGAATGTATAGACAACTTATATGCACAAGAATGCGAGGGGAAGGGACCCCATAGTTGATGCAAGAAAAACAATTGGGCCATAAACCTACTAGAAATTTTAAGGAAACTTATTTCTTGATTTAATAAAATTTCTATGTTTATTCATGTGATGAGATTATAATTAACTTGGAAGCCTACCTTGTAAAACTGCATTATAGGGAATATGTGCATAAAGGATCAGTCAAGAGGGACTTTCTAGATCAATATGAACTAATTGGACAATGATGTTACAACTTTGAAAGTGGCTTGAGAAGGGATTTTTCCTAACTATAATTATGTTTGTTGAATTGTGTTTGTGTTTGGTATATATATATATATATATATACATATATATATATATACATATATACATATATACATATATACATATATACATATATACATATATACATATATATATATACATATATATATATATATACATATATATATATGTATATATATATATGTATATATATATATGTATATATATATATGTATATATATATATATATGTATATATATATATGTATATATATATATATATATATATATATATATATATATATATATATATATATATATATATATATATATATATATATATATATATATCAGCAAACACAATTCTAATTAGGAAAACTCCCTTCTCAAGCCACTTTCAAAGTTCTAACATAGTTGTCTAGTTAGTTCATATTGATCTAGAAAATCCCTCTTGACTGATCCTTTATGCCCATATGCCCTATAATGTATTTTTGCAAGGTAGGATTCCAAGTTAGGTTTAAGCTCATCACATGAATAAACATATGTGTGTGTGTGTGTGAATAATGGGAAAAATAAGGCATATTGATGCCATCATTTGAAAGGTCATTTGTTGATAACAATCATTGTAGGAGGACAATTAATTTAAAATATTATGATTATGTAAATGGTATGTAAATAAAAATTCATACTTGCTATGTTTTGGGTAACAAGGTGAAGTCATTTAATGGATTCCATGCCACCATAAATATCCATTAGGCAATTGTGCAAGAATGATCTCTTGTTGTTAACTACTACTAATAGTAATCATATGATATGCTTGGGATATGAGCTTGATAATATAAATGAATATTTGAAAATAATAGAGGTTGAAAGTTGACTCTAAAAATAACAACATATGAATAGCATGGAACGTGTCCATGTATGACACATGCTTGTCAAAATGAATATGCATAGGCTTGGGAGCATAGATGGATATGTGCTTGAATTGGATACATAATGAAAATGCCTTTATGAAATATTTGAATTGATAAAATCGTGACTAATATGTCATGCTGAGGTCATTTCAAGAATTGTTGAATATTGCAATAGCAAATATGCTACAATCTAGTTGGACCCCTTCAAAAGGCTGCAATGAAAAATGCTAGTAATGGTAACCAATTAAGTAAGACAAACAGTAAGCCAAGGTAAAAAGGTATAGGAAAGGAATTGGATAAGAATTCCTTTCAGTTTAATTTTGATATCTCTTGTTTCAAAATTAATGCATGTATTGCATGGATGCCTGGGAAGAGGTATAGTTAACACAGGAAACCTTCAATGTGAAAGATTGCGATAATTTGTGAGATGCATGCTAAAGGAAATAGATAACTAGTTACTTACAAATATAAATATATGTAGCTTTCATTTTTGGCTCTTTGGGCTATTGGAATAAATATTTGATTTCGTTATGAAATTCTTAGAATAATTGTGATACACACACATTAGTTATGATAGTTTCATTTCAATCTAATTGGATTTAGATGGACTGATAGAAATTTTGTATGCGTAATAATTCTATGGTTTGTTCAGGATGTTGTGAATCTATGAAATGATAAGAATGTATGTATGAATATTAATAGTTGTTTGGATGATTGAAAAAAAAAAACAGATTGTAGGTAGAGTGTTTGAATGGGGTGTGATATAGAAGCCACCATGACATAATAACACCACTTGCAAGGGAGCCCAACAACACAACTAAAAGTGTCATGCCTATGAGATTAGGATTTTGAGTGAATCAAATTTGGGTAGTTAAAATTTCTGATCTGAAATATTAGAGTAGATCTCATGCAAAATAAATGTTTTGACATAGGTGAAACAATGGAACATGGAGCTCAGGAAGACGATTATTGTGGGGATGTGGCAGCTTAGTGACACTTTGTTTACTTCATGGGAGAAACTCATAACTAGTACCTTGATAGACTCCATGGGTAATGCAATGGAGCACACTAGACCATCACTTGGCCATAATACTTGTTTCACATTACATTGGATCATGCTAGATCGATACTTTGCTATAAGACTCTAATAATTATGGCATGTAGGAAAACCATTGGACAAGTAGGCTTCCCAAAATGGGGGTTTCTTGGGCTCAAAAGGGTGAGTGGTAGATGGGAGTCCATGCAAGAAAACCTTTAGATAAGTGGAATACCTAGAATAGAGGTTTCTTCAGCCCAGAAGGGTGAGTAGTTGATGCAAGTCCATGCAAGAAAACTTTTGGATAGGTAGACCACTTGGAATGGGGGTTACCTGGGCTTGAAAAGGTTAGTAGTTGATGGGAAAATAAATATTCCCTGCACTCATTGGGATGTGAGTATGAGGGAGCTTGTTCAATAAAGACACTCAATAGGATGTGAGAATTAGGAAGCATGTTTGACAAAGAAACTCATTGGGATGTCAGCATGAGGAATATTTTTTTGGTAAAGGCTAGGAATTAGACTTACTACCTATGGATCCAAAGAAAGAAAAGGGTAACCATGGGGATACATATCAATTTAAAGAATTTTTGTTGAAATTGTGGTTTAATTTGATTTAAGATTTTTATGATTAATATCATAAGAATTGTATGTTTATGATACAGGTAAGTTGTTTAACTATCCAACATAGATATATGATTTTGATCACAAGAAATATCATAGTGGTATTAACATGGTAATATCATAGTGGTTTAGAGGAAGCATAGTGGAGCTGAAGACCTTAGGGACTAGGTGATTATGGTGGCATTGGAACCATATGATATGCATTGATCACCATCAGATATGTTGTGAAAAATGTGTTGTTTTAATAAAGCAAGCTAGAGGGATATCTTGGCTATGATACCTTATCAAGATTCTTCTTGGAGGAAGCCTTTCCAAGAAATGGATCGCTTAAGGGACTAGGCAGGTAGAGAAGAAGACACCTTAACTTAGAAGATGTGTGACTGCGAGGAAGAGGAAACATGAGTAAATTGGTTTTCAAGGAGTTGTGTGCATACTCATTGGGATTATGAATGCATTGGATGTCTCGTAGGAAACAATGAGCTAATATTTTTCCCTATGGGAGTTTCGAGTACAATGAACGACATGATTAGACATGACAATTCAACACATGGGAAATGCCACGGATATAAGAGCTATAATGCTTATATTTTGTCTCAATTTTTCTTTATGGAAAATCGAGCACAATGTTCCTTTAACGAGGTGGGGTTTGTAACATCCCGTACATTATCCCTATTTTTGTAATAATGAAACTGTTTTTGTGTAATGTCAGTATGGAGGCCAAGGCTGGATTAGAGATTATGTGTGAGCATAAAATAAATTAAATGTGAATTTTAACTGTTTGGCCTTAATGGAGGGACACATAGATCCAATTTTCTAAGTGGGTTTCCTAATGCGTGCTTATTGGCTACTTGTGGAATCCCTGTTCGTTTCTTGGGACATAAATTTTTCTTTCCTATTGGGTAGACTCATATTGACAACATTTAACCTCTTTAACATTTTCATGACCAACCACCAAGGAATTAAAGGTTTTAGAGTGAGAAGCATGTGTAGAGGAAGATAGAGTGGAAAATTGGATATGGCACCCTTACTCGAAGAGGGAGGAGGTGGCATAATAAATAGAACCACCACTTGATAGATGAAAGGATGTGAATGGATAGATAAGAGAAAACAACACGCAAAAACAAAAAGTGTGGAATAGAGGAACATACAGAGAAAATGGGCATCAAGCCATTGGAAAAAAAAGAGGAGATAAGGATCTTTGTGTCAAAGGGGATCATATACACTCTCTTAAGTAGTCTGTGGAGAATCAGAGTGGTTACCAAAGAGTAGAGGGAATTAGTAAAAAAATTATGTAGAGAAAGATCAAGGGATATTAGATCCAAACTGATAGATTGAACAGAGTTGGACCTTTTGTTGAGGCCTTGTGATTGAGTACCGAGGAGTGAGGATTTGTTATGGCACTTACCACTAGAGGGAAATAGATAAGGCATTTGGACAATGGAGTCCACCTCTTTAGTGTGTGACCCAACTTTTGGTTTGATTTCCATGAACACGCATCCCCAAGACTTTGGACCTAGCGTGAGGTTGGTCAGTTGTAAGAAATATTTTTGTGTGGATGGCTTATAGTTGGGAGGATAGTTGAATTATGTTCTTTAATTTCCATCCATTTAAACATACACGGATAAGTGTAACTTGCTTATGTTTATTGCTTTATGGATTTTACTAATTCTTATTATGTCATGAATGGTGCAATATCTTATGTGTTTATAATTGAAATGAATTCTTGAGTTTTGAGTCTCACTATCATGTGCATGGATAGAATGATATCTTGTATGCTCATGAATTTTAATGTATGTCTGAAATATTCTATTCATTAGTATGTTCATGTTCTTATGTTCACTCAGATTGATTTCAAAATATTGTGGCTAAATATACATATAACTTAGCTGGTTTTCTATGTTGAGTTTCATACTTAAAATGAGGATTTGGGCATCATAACCTCGGGGCCAAAACTTCTAGAAGTTGGTAGTTTGTGGTTTCCTCCTTGTTACAACATTCACGCATAGTGTAGGGCTCAGGTTCAGGCTCTTTGGCCATAAATCATTTTAAAACATAAGATGGCTAGGAACAGGTGAGGTGATCACCTCCCCATATCACGAACCATCCTTGGTATCTTGCTTCATATGCATATACATCACCTGGAGTATTATAAGGCATAGTTGAGACATCTTTATATGGGGGAGGAATCGACAATGAGTGGGGTGCTAGTGGAACCAAGCCCTAGTGAAACCAAGCTACACCACCCATTGCCTACCATTTACCAACCTCGCCTTCTATTGTACATGAATGATATGAGTGGTGGTGGCAACCATAGGTGGCATGACATGGGTTTGACATGGTGAGTCCCTTTATGATGACTTGTCATGGTGACATGGATGACATGTGGGTGTCATGTGATATTACAACTACCTGCCACTAAAAAATTTAGATCATGTTATATGAGTGCACTAGTGAAGAGTTGTTGATCTAGTCATCCTTTTGGCATGTAACATGAATAACACTCATTGACCACTACCCAGTTGTGAATAATTAACATCAATGGAGCACCACGCCAATCTAGTTTGGTTCTATAGACCCCACCAAAATCAAGAATTTGGTCAAAGTGTGTATAATGGGAAACACCCCACAAAATAAAAGGAGGCCCTTGTGGGCCTTACACCTGAGAAGACATAGTAGTGTCCCTATTAATGCCATGTAGGAACAAAAGGTGACATGGATTGGTACAGTGATGACAATTTTTGGATGCAAACATCCATTTCTTAATATAAGGGGTGATGACTATTGCTCATATTCTATTAAATCTAGATGCTCGACAAGAATTTCTAACTGAGATGGTGATTGAATGACCCAATTAATCCCACCATAAAATCCTAGAATATGAAGGAATTTTCTTTCACTGCATAAGATTCCATAATATGGGGCATATTATGAAGGATTTCCATCTCCCTTTCCTTTCTAAACAGAAAGGGAATGGGAGCTCTCCTCCCTCAAAAGAGAGGAGTCTACCCCATGAGAAGTGGACAATAGCCAAGATGGGATATGTGGAAGGGGTGCACAGAGGTTTGGAGAAGGTACCAGTCAACACTCAACCACCATCTCAACCTACAACAAAATAGAA
This sequence comes from Pinus tabuliformis, assembly GCA_031772625.1. NCBI lineage: Eukaryota > Viridiplantae > Streptophyta > Pinopsida > Pinales > Pinaceae > Pinus > Pinus tabuliformis. Next base: position 358,264,753 of record CM062820.1, on the reverse strand, counting down.
TTTCACTTCCCAACATATAGTGAACTTCCGACCTCAGAGCACATGAAGGCACCAATGTTAGGTATTTTCTTCTTCCCCCATCCCTCTGTCAAATATTGTAATATATTTTGTTGAATTGGACAAAGGTTGGGATAGTTCCATTGATTTTGAAATGTTACCTCCACACCACATCTTGATTTCTTGCATTGCTCATGTAAATTGTATGTTTCCTCCTGCCACCCTGCCCACCATTTCAACTATAATCTCTCAGAAAGAGGGGTTATCCAGTGAATTGTAAGATTAAATCACTTGTTAATTTTTGCATCCCAGGCCACCCAAGCACCCAATGTGGTCATCACTCAAGGCCTAAGGTACAAACCAAATTCTCCTAAGGGGAAGGGTTGGGGCAAGAAATCTCACCTTACAAAATCCTAGGTTAAAGCCCATTTAGACATGGTTTTTGGGAAACAACAATACATAGATAGGGAGCTTAGAGTAGTGAAGGCCCTAGGAGGGGTTCCTCCATGATTGTGTTATCTTTCAACTATATGGGCATGGCTAGCCAGTCAAAAAAATTGGCCCTTAGGAGGTTATCTGATCTACATCATCCCAAAATTATCTTCCTCCAAGAAACTTTGGGAGAGGGGGACATTGTTTCTAGTGTGTTGGAATCCATTTTCAAAGATTGGAATTTCTCTTATTTGAATGATTGAGGGGGGGGGGTTGTTTTAGGATGGAACCCCTATAACATTAAACCCTTAAATTTGTGAGGGTTTGAATATGTGCTTGGAATGGATTTCCTTTTAGTGGATTTAGGAGTGCAACAAAGGGTGTTAAATGTCTATGGCCCTTTGAATGAGAGGGTACCTTTATAGGGTTCTTTGTTTCAAAACAACTATTGAATTCAGAGAACTTGATTCTAGGAAAGGATATGGAATTTTCATTGGGAATTGATTAAGTATGGGGACCTCATGGAAGGTCCGAACCCCTCACATATTTCTTTGAACACATTTTTATGGACCACAAAATTGTTGAAGTGGAGGTGGTAAAGGTGAACCCTACCTACTGAAACAAAAGAGTGGGTGTGACTAGGGTGGAAAATAGATTAGATAAATTTCTTCTATTAGAAAAGCTAGTAGAATCATTTCCATTTCCGTGCCAATAGGTTGGAAGCAGGGGAGAGTCTAACCATCATCCAATATTTCTCGAGATAAAATGGGTGGGGAAGAATCCTACCATCCCTTTCAACTTCAACTCAACCTAGCTAAAAGATGAGGATTTCTTAAACCTTGTGTTATGTGTGGAGCCTGATTATCTTCCTAATTTATAAGTATTGTTTCAGCCATGCTTGGATCCCAATCCCTAACAGGGGGTGTAGGGGGGCTTGGCCCCCCACTATTGTTTCTAGGGGGATCCGGGGGGGGGGGGTGGTTGGAATTCTTTGGAGGTCCCTAGTGGGGGTTTGAGAGAAGTGCCCTTGAAGGAAAAATTAGATGAAATTTTTCCTTCTAAAATATTGTAATTTCGTAGTTAATCTGGGTCATTCATTATGTTGAAATTTAACTCACTACTTAGAGGGGGTGGGGTTGAATTAGTAGTGAAAGGATTTATTTAATTTTTTATCCTTTTTACCAAAACACCCATTGATTAGTGAGCCAACATTAAAACATAATTAAATCATGTAGAACCATTACAACAACAAAGTAAAAATACCATGAAGAATCAACAATAAACCATTCACATAAGAGAACACATATGTTTCTAGTGGAAAACTGTCTGTTGGGAAAAAACCACTTGTTATTGTTGATGCTCAAATATTCTATTATGTTAAACAATTTTTTACATAGACGAGTTAACACCCACTAGCTGGAAGACTCAACTACTAAGATAGTTTGCTAACAACATCAGTTGGAAAGACTCGTCTCTCACGAATCTACTAACAACCATTCGTCGAAAGACACCACAACCAACAAGCCTCGCCCAACGCTACTGGACTTTGGAGAAACTACTTCCCATACTAATATGTCTACTAGAAGGCCCACAACTTATCTACACATTGCTTATTATGAAGCCTCAAAGTCTTCAACACCTCCATGTGAACCATGTTTCATGCATTTTCAAACTTGGCTCTCAAACTTCACAACATGAGAAACCCAACAACCTCATTGATCTAAATATGAAATTAATATCTGATGGGGAGCCACTGAACTTAGCTACAGATGTACAATATGTTATACACAACAGTGTAGCACACTCCACACTCATACCACCAATCAACCAAGAACCATATTTTCACACAAGTATATGCCAAATTGTCCTTAACAATGTCCAAATCAATACCATAGGCAGATAACATGGTTATAACAATACCCATGACACCTATACCATGGTAATATCTAAAAAAATACCACGGGAAAATACCATGGTTATGTCAATACCCAAAACACTTGTACCATGGTAATATTGATACCAAGCGCCACCCTGCTCCACACACACAAACATATAACAATCAACCTTGAACCAATACCAAGGGAAAATACTTGGGTAATGCCAATACCAAGTTCCAAATACCAGTGCTCATGACTAGTCTCGTAACCACACCCTCAACACATGAAAAACTTGGCTGTAAATGCACCCACAAGACTGCATTTGTGCAGTTAAATGCCTACAATCGCATGCATAAGATTGGCTCCATGCAGTTGTGGCAAAGTATAGAGAAAAACAAATACTTCTCAGCTCAGACCTATACCAACCTACTCCACAACTCTTCTAGCACCTGAACAACTGTCAAAGCACCCTGCAACTAAAATTCCAAGCAACATAATCATAACACCTACACATAAGTCAGGCACTCACTCATTTTTCATAACCACACACAAGCCAAGCTACAACACAATCATCTACAATACATGCCTAGGTTGACATCAATGCCAACCATCAATCAATGCAACTAACAACAACATCATCAATGCCAAAAATCTCACCCTTTGGCATTGATGGCAATCCAAGTTGAACCATCCAACTGATACCAATTTCTGTGTCTTCTATAGGAACTCCCCCTTTGACATTAATGGAAAAAGGATTGAAACCATCAATGGTAGTGGTAACTAAATACTCAATATCTCCCCCTGGAGACTAGCCGAATCAACAAACAACAATCTCACTCGCTCCTCATAGCAACATACAATAGTAGCAATTTCTCATAACGCAGCAGCACATCTCCATGTCTTGGCAATAGAAACAACACAAACAACAACTCAACATAGAAACAAAAAATAGATATATCTTAGGGGAAACAATCTCAGTCAACAGTATTTACTATATCAACATTAATATATCATGAGCAGAAGCAACAATATAATATAAGCAACAACACTCTCTCTCTTAACTTCAATGAGCAGTAGCACATACAAAGCAGTAACAACATCCTCCTAATCAACAACATAACCATCAACAGTCTCTAATTCAGTGAGTAACAACCTCAAAACTCAACCAAGATTAATCTCAATCCAAAACAATATATCATGTCCATCATCATCATCCTCTAACTCAATGAACCGTAACACCATCTTTTGATCGATACACATTGTATTCAAAAACATAATGGAAACACATGCATGGTGAGAAAGCTAATTATGATCAAACTATTGTGTAGGGTTTCTTTAAATGTTTGAAGCATTGAATTAATGCTTCAAAGTGTCACTTTTTACTTATTCAAAGTATATGAATTAATGTTGATTGAGGATAACAAAAATGATAATTATTTTTCTTGATTTAAGGTCTTTGGGCTAGACTCTCACCATGTTTAATTTCCTTTGGAGTTGGACAAGCTGCAACTTACAAAATGTTTGATACAATTGATATGAATCCAAAGATGATATAAATGAAACAAATGGATTTTTACTTGAGGATATTCAGGGTGATATTGAGCTTAAAGATGTACATTTTGGTATCCAACAAGGCGTGATGTTCAAATATTTTTTGGCTTCTCATTGGAAATATCTAGAGGTGCCACTGCAGCTTTAATTAGAGAGAGTGGAAGTGGAAAGTCCACAGTTATAAGTCTTATAGAGAGATTCTATGATCCACAAGCTGGTGGAGTGCTTATAGACAATGTCATATAAAATAGGGTCAACTTAAGTGGGTAAGGAAAAAAAATGGACTTGTAAGCAAGGAACCTGCCCTATTTGCAACCAATGTTAAGGAGAATATTACATATGGTAAAGATGGAGGTACATTGAAGGAAATATAGGTTGTTGCAAAGATTGCTAATGCGAAAAAAATTATTACCAAGATGCCTCAAATTTGTAGAAATAGATCTTGATTATTCAAAATTGTTAATGTTCCTCATTGTGAAATGTGTTTCTTTTGCGCATGGAATTTGTGTATGTTGAAATTTGTGGTTTCTACTCCAGGGTTTTGATACAATGGTAGGAGAGCATGGTACCCAATTATCCACAACTCTCTCTCTGCATCAATATGTTCAGTTTTTGAGTCTTGGGGCTCTTACTTTCTATCAATGCCCCTATGATATTGTTATATATCTTTTGGAGTTGGTTAGACCTAGTGATTAGCTTAGTTAGATGCTTTATCTACATTTCTCTTTTTCTTTATCTTTCTGTATTTTTCTTTCAGCATTACCTAGGAGTTGGTTTTTCACTTTCTCAAGAAAGCCCTACTGTGATTTTACCTCCCCAGTGTGAAGGCTTTTGCTCATACCTGTAAATATCATAGTTAATTTTCAGTTTGAGTACTTTGGGAGTTCACATCAGTTTTCCTCTTGAGATTGTTTTTCTTATCAATTGATGTAGAGAATCTTTGGCACTGAATAGCTTGTTATTAGATCACTGCCATCTGAAAAGTCCATCGAATATAAAATATAGCTTTGCTTTGAAATTTCAACATCTAATGCATAATTCACATGCCCAGAAGCTTTAAAAAGTGTCATTCAGGTATTTTTCCACCCATTTCTCATCTTATTCTATGGTTGGGTATTGGAGATTTGTAGGATCTGTGTGTAGCGTACCTCCATGGCTTTGCTGCATTCACGACAGATTTGTCAAATTCTTTGTAATCTTTAGCTTGAGTTGCTTGAATCTCTCTGTTAAGGAAATGTCAAAGGTGCTCAATTTGCAATTAAGTTTTTGCATCATATCACAATGGTCTTTTGTTGGTATTAGTGTAGTACATCTGTATAATTTGAATTTTTGAAGTGCATATCGACCAGTTTTTCTTTGATTATTATAACTGAGAAACATTGGGCTTTTGTCCAAACTACACTCAATATCCTGATTATTTTTTAGTGTAATACCTCTGTATAACTTGAATTTTTGAAGTTCATATCAACAAAAATATTTGCTTTGACTGTTATAACCTAGACACATGGGGCTTCTCTGCAGACTACACTCAATATATAACCTGGTTATTTGTTAGCTTTAAATGTGGGCAGTATCTCTATAATTATTTGTTGTCAGGCAACATATTTCTATATTCCTCTAATAGAAGGCCATTTGCATTAAGTTTCTGAGCTCACCAAAGTTGTACTATTAGTCTTTCGTAAACTGGCATTATTTTTTGATTTCATGTTATTCCTCTTAAACAGTTTATTGCGCAAAATTTTCAAGTTGCGTAATTCACTGAATATGTAACTTCGTTATTTAATTTCATACATGGACAAGATCCATGATCAAATATGAAATATGAGGTTTGATAATGTAATTCTACGCTTCAATGATGATTTTTAGTCATCCAACTTCAAAGTAAGAATTTCATCTAAACAAAATTGAAATTCCTGTAGATAGAACAAGTAGATAGACTTAGTTTTGAAGATAAAAAGATTTTAAAGTTTTATCTTTTGAGAAGATAAGTATTGTGATAAGAAAAAGTGGCAACATAAATAATTATTAATGATTTGAGGCTTCTGCGATCTGTATTTTGTGCAATATTGTCTTCCGGAGTCATCGCATTCATGTTTGTAGGAATCGACGTTTCGAACCAACCTCTGTGGTTCATCATCAAGAATAGATCCATAAGTGAATAAGTCAAAACTCATTATGTTTAAATAAGGTTAGGGTTGGTATGGGAATGAATGTAAGCTGACAGGTTTAATTCAGTTATGTTTATAATTTGTTTATTTTAATTTTTATTGTTAACTTAATGATTATTTGTTTAACTTAATAATTATTTTAGTTGTTAGTTTTTAATTCCTAATTTAATACTTAGTATTTCTTTTTTTTAAAGTATTTTTTTTAGTGATTATAAACTAATTAATAATTATTTGTATTATTAATTAATTTTTATTAATAGTTAAGTATATTGTAAGTGTGATAATTTGCTGACTTGATAATTATTTTAGTTGTTAGTTATTTAATTCCTAATTTAATATTTCTTTTTTTAGGATTAAAGTTTAGAATTAGAAATTTTTAATTATTTTTATTTTTATTCGATATTGAAAAACTAATTAATATTTATTTGTATTATTAATTAATTTTATTAATTATATGATTATGTTAATTTTAATTTATGTTTGAAAATAAAATAATAAATGTCGAGTGACAATACATTAATTTATATTATTATTTCCAAGAATTTTATATTTTTTTAAATTAATTCAATAAAAAACTTCTTTTTGTTCTTTTTATATTTATGGTTAAGTATATTCTAAATTTAATTATATTTTATACCATTATTAATAATAATTTTATAAAGAATTATATTATAGAATTGGATGATTAATTTAAATCGTTGGATTAGATTCTTTTGCCTTTGAATTATATTTTAGAATGATTAAATTAAAGTTGTTTGATTGGATTCTTTTTGACTTTTTTATCATTATAAAGATTTTCATTTACCCTTCATGATTTGAGTAAAATGGTTAAATGAATATAAAGTTATTTTAGTACAAAGGAAGATCATGGAGGTCAAGTCAAGAGATAAGAGAGCAGGGGAACATTTAGGGAAAAGCCATATTAAAGATAAGAGTCAATATAAATAAGGCAATATCATTATAAATAATTATAGTGAAGATAAAATTTGAAAAATATTACATCAAAAGGTACTTCTGAAACCCTAGACTTCTTATTCTTAATATTATCAAAATAGGTGAATTATCTTTGAGCACTCTTGTAAAAAAGGATTGATATTTTTTTTACTATGTTGAACAATAATGATGACCTTTCATTGGGAGACAAGCTTCAAACTGGTATGAGAGGAGCGTTTGGAAAACCACAGGGAACTTGTGCATGTGTAGCTATAGGCCAAGTACTCCTTTCAGTACGATGTCAAGGGCAACAACTCAAATCATGCCCAAGAAGCTTTGTGTCATGCCAAGTTCAAATTCTCGGGTAGAAGGTTATGGTCAACAGAAAATGGTACGTTAATCCATCAATTACCTGTAAACTTTTTACATGTAATTATGATATTAATTTATTAATTACTTCTAAAAATTTTAGAGAAAAAATAGATTATTGTTATGAATGATTTTCAGAGATTTTTTTGAACTTTCCAGAATTAGATGACTCCAAAATATACTAGAACTAACTACTTGAAATCAGTAAACTGCGTTATTCTGGATGGTGTGATCAACTGCATTATTCCGGATGGTGTGAATGCCAAAGTGAGTGGAAGTGAATACACATTACTTTGTATATATTTATATTTGGAATGTTTAGTTGATTATTTTGTATTATTTTAATTATTTTCTTCCTACAGTTGCTTGGTTGTCGCGGTCGATCGTCCAACTGACACCCTAGGCAGGCATTCGTCAAGCCAGCTCATGATTCTTCGGCTGAAATAGTTGCTTAGATTAGTGCTTTGTTATGGTTGATAAATGTAGAGCCTTAAAAGCTTGCCCTATGAACCACCGGGAGGGGCCAACCTTTCTTTCCCTCTCCCTAGAGAGGCCAGCCTAGGTCATTCAGTTCGTGATTGACTTATATGCAAGCAGAATATCCACTCTCGTAAGTCAGTTTGCGACTTTCCATGGAGCCACCAGTGACATCCCCAAGTTGTTGGCCAACTAATACCCGCTGAAAACCATATTTTAATCAATAGACGAGTCGGGTCTGTCGTGCAAGATTTATTACCATAACATTTCGACCACTCTGTTCTACAGAAAACTCGAGTATATTTGCTAGGAGACTTCTTTGTATATATCCCACATTCAACCAGCCTCATGAATATATCTACTAGAAGTAGAGAGCTCTTGAGCAGTGTGGAACTTGGAAGGCCTTCATTGGTCAAATCTCGACCAGCCAGGGTGTGGCACTTGGCAGGCCTTGGTTGGCCAAATTTGGGCCAACTAGGGCATGCCACTTGACAGGCCATGGTTGGATCTGATCTAGTCAGGGAGTGACACTTGGCAAGCCTTGGTAGGCCAGATCTGGCCTAGCTAGGGCATGGCACTTGGCAGGCCGTGGTTGGCCAAATCTGGACCAGTGAGGTTGTGACATTTTACAGGCCCTGGCTGGCCAGATTTGGGCCAGCCAGGGCATGACACTTGGCAAGCCATGGTTGGCCGAATCTGGGCCAGCCAAGGCCTGACACTTGGTAAGCCATGGTTGGCTGGATCTAGTCCAACCAGGGCTTGACACTTGGCAGGTCATGGTTGGTCAAATTTGGGCCAGCCAGGGCATGACACTTGGTAGGCAATGGTTGGCTAGATTTGGGCCATCCAAGGCATGACACTTGGTAGGCCTTGGTTGGCCAGATCTAGGCCAACCAAGGCATGACATTGGAAGGCCATGGTTAATTGGATCTGGGCCAGTGAGGGCATGACACTTGGCAGGCCTCGGTTATTTGGATCTGGGCCAGCGAAGGCGTGACACTTGGCAAGCCTTGGTTGGCCGAATTAGGGCCATCCTGGGCATGATAGTTGGAAAGCCTTGGTTGGTCAGATCTGGGCTAGCTATGGCATGACACTTGGCAAGGCTTGGTTGGTTAGATTTGGGCCAGCGAAGGCGTGACACTTGGCAAGCCTTGGTTGGCCAGATCTAGGCCAGCTAGGGCATGGCACTTGGCAAGCCATGGTTGGCCAGATCTGGGCCAGTGAGGGTGTCATGCTTGGAAGGCTTTGGTTGGCCAGATTTGGGCCAGCTAGGGTGTGACACTTGGCAATCCTTGGTTGGCCAGATTTGAACCAGCTAGGGCATGGCACTTGGCAGGCCAAATCTGGGCCAACCAGGGAATGACACTTGGCAGGCCATGGTTGGCGAGATCTAGGCCAACTAGGGCATGACACTTGGCAGGGCATGGTTGGTCAGATTTAGGCCAGTCAGATTAAATGTAGTTGTTTTCATGGTACATGGTTGGTCAATGGCAGTGCATGGTTGGTCAGATTCAATCCAATCATATAAAAAAATATTATATACATATGTAATTGAATCTAAAAATGTTAAATTGAAGCAAATATCATAGATCATCCCTCCAAAGATATGATGAAATTAATGAAGAGTGTTTCCTTTTAGTGACTATGGAAAGAATTTCACCAATTTGTTTTTTCCCCGTGAATTCTTAACAAAAACAAGGTGAAAGCCTTCAAAATGGCATAGATTTTCCATTCTTATGAATCCCCTCAATATATAAAATTCAGATAAATTTTGAGGGGTCAATGTTTGTAAGATCTAGGGAGTGAAGAGTTGTATAAGGATTTCATCAAAACAAAATCTTATTTTCTTATGTTATTAAGATATGAATTTTAACTATGTTATCCTCCAAAAATATGTGATGAGAATTTTCTCTGTAGCAAGCTTACATAAATACCTTTTTTTTTTAAATCTCCCTGCACATTTCCACATTCAATGAAATTACTTTTGACCAAGACAATTAAAAGAAACATTAAAAATGTTATGTAATTTTTAAATCACTCCAAATACATAAGTTTTGAATCCTATGTCTAACATATCCTTGGCATGCTTAAATAAACCTCCACTCTTTAAATGTGCACATGAATGTAGATTAAAAAATTAATGCATCTATCGAGTTCACAAAAGAAAAAACAATGATATAGATAAATCATTTACAAGTAGCAATGCAAAAAATTAAGTGTTGTGGCAAGAACAATATTGCAATCACTGTAATAGAAAATGACATATTCAATCTAAGTGTTGGAACAAAGAAATATTAAAGCCTCACATACATGTACATTGTCGTTAGATAGAAATGCATGAATGGAAAAATAATACATTTATGTTGAAACGATGCTACAAGGTCAACCCTTCTAATGTACAAAAATATCTCCCATACAAAGTTAATAATTTAGTTGGTCCTCCAAAAGTTAGTTACCGTTAAGTATATTTCTTTTAATTTTTCATGGTAAACCAAAAAGCACTTTGTAAAGGTAATGTTAAGTGAGTCCTGTGTGATTGTAAGTTGAAGTGAGAAGAGATATGTGGAGATGTAATGGGCTTATATGTTTGGGCATAATAATTGCTACGAGAGAGTGATGCTAACCTTCATAAAAAAGTTTGAGTACTTGTTCTACCTCATATGAAATAATGTAATTGTTCAGGGGCTGCACGATCATTTATACCCAACATCCCAAATGTTTTGGTCCAAGTGGTGGATTGCCTATGTGTTTTGTAAGTGTTTATGAGTTGGGCCTACATGCATTAGTGTGTTAGCACATGCAATAGTGTAGCATGTATCCCTATTATGTATAAAGTGGATGTAAACAATAGAATATAGGTACAAGGGTGGAAAGTGTATTCATATGTTATCTTGATGTGGAATCAAAGAATTGTGTCTTTGGTTAATGGGGGGAATATGAGATCGAATAATCTCAGAATGTGAGAAAGTTGAGACCAAGTAAGAGAGATTAATATATTGATGAACCATGTAAGTGAAGTATTCCTAGAGAATTATAAGGTACAATGGATGACACCCATGTATGTTGTTAGATGGATTTCTTTTTATATGGGCATAAATGATCATTTGTTTGCATGAATAAGAAAAAAAATTGTGTAATAATTAGTTTTATGTAGGTATAAATGGAAGAAGAATAAATCCCATAGTGAAGAAAGCCCAAGTGAAGATTTTGGAAAGCCGATGATAGTTCTTATGGAAGTGTTATGATAGCAATGGAGAAAAATGGTGATGGACATTTCAAGCTAAAACTTTTGAGTCTTGTGGAATAGACTTAAGAACATATAATAATGTGAGTTACACATTGTTTTTGTAAGCAAGTCTATGGTGTCATCTTTGCTTGATATATTGGGCGTAGAGAATATTTGAGTATGTAGTTGGTATATCCATGATTTGAATTTGCAATGGTATATATCTATTTCAAATAATGATGAGGTAAAGTGTGCCCACATAAAGTTCACATTAATCTAAAAACCACTTTGTAGAGGAAATTTTGTGGTCAACCAAAACCACTTAACAGAGGAAGGTTCATGGTTAGCTAGAAATCACTAATGTAGTGTACGCTTTGTTGTCAACCACAAAACACTTGATGTGATGTAGTAACTAGAGACACTTGAGGTGTGATGGTTGAGATCATCCACAAAAACCCATAGGTGTAATGCTAAAGTGTTGTTATGGGTAAGCCAAGGAAACCCTGGATAATGATGATGCAAGGGGATTTAAAAGTATAGGTATGAAAACATGTGATGGGAGGATGGTTTAATGAACCATGTACATGAAGGACATAATAGAATATTGATGGTTGTAGCAACTAGTTACCCATGCATTTCAATGGACAATTGTTCCTTTATATGGACGTCAACATTTTGGTAAGGTTTGTAAATTCTAGGCTGGATAAAACATAGAATTTTATAATTATGAGGTTCTTTAGTTCATAGTGGATCATGTTGTAGATCAATACTGGTATTTGTTAAGGGGTGAGTGTTGAAGAATGTAGCTCCTACTTGTCTTAGGTGTGCCCATTTCCTTGAGAAGGAGTTTGTTCCTAGTCTTAAGGGTTTGGTTTGTGATTTTTGGTTTGAGAGATATTCTCTAGATAGATGCTTCCTAGATTGGTGTGTGCTTGAGATATTTTCTCATTTGGTTGATTGTGTGTTTAATTTAATTTGTCTATATTGAGAAATTATTCATTAAGTTATGTGTAACATTATTTGATTAATCAAGATAAAGTGGTTTCACATTTTTAATTCCTAATCCTCTAATAATTATTCAATTGCAAATGATGGGCTCTATTAACATGAATTTATCAAAGGCTTAGTCTATATCATCAATACATCTTGATAAAGTGATATGTGCACCATAATGAAGTGTTGGCCATCATGTCAAAAGGGCAAGAGAAACACAACATTGTGTTCCACCTTGTCTCTAAGTAGGCCCACTCATATTCCATTTTATTACTATGCATTTGACTAACATATGTTGCATGACATGATATGAGACAAAGGTTGGCCATGAGACCATGTGATTGGTGAGACATATGTGTGATTATAAGAGTCATATTGATCTAGGATGATTGGAGGACCTTCAAAATAACTAAAGAACTTTTCAAATCAAGGAATGCCCATGTCATCGATCTGAGCCTAATTTGGTGGCTAACACTTTACCACTTCTCTACACTAGAAACCCTAGACAAGAGATTTATATAAAAGATTGGTCCATCATCCACATTGTTGAATACCTTCTAGTATTTATAGGAGAAACTTTTAAAAGTTTTCTCCTCAAAATTAAAATGAGAGGAATCTCGTAATGCTATTGAACTTATACCCCAAAAATTATGAGATGTGTTTCATTGATGCATCAAAAGTGTGGTGTAGTCATAATATAAAACATCAACTCCACTCGGGAACATTATTTCCTTATGAGGAAAATGAAAACCTCAACATCTTTTTAATTTCATAGACCAATGTGATAATAGTGCCTTATACACAAGATCATGAGGATTTTAATTGAAAACACAATAGAAAATGTCTATGGAATATGGACAAAAATCCATAATTTTAACTGAATATACAACATCCTTGTACTATGTAGAATATTTTTGCATGAATTGGTATTATTCCATTAAGTGATCCAATTTTTTTGTATTAACAAAAAAGTTCAATGGTTCTCCATTGATATCATGAGCTTGGAGTCTCTTCTTGTAATTGACTCAATTAGATATGGTTCCAACCAGAAGTGATCAAACTTTCTATTCTTCTAGTATCCTTGGACTCGAGAGTGCCACATAAGTATGAAGTCTCCTTCCTTGAACACCCTAGGTATATTTGTCTTGATGAATGCCATTTTCATCATGTATTAGTATTGTTTGGACCTTTCTCCTATGTTTTTGTGTACCTTTATCAGTTTATAAATCCCATTTTGAATGTCATTAAGTTTTTCCAATGTTTCTTTCTATATCCTAGCCATTGGAACTAGTAAGTGCACAGAAAGTGATGTATCTTCTGCAAACATTAGTTGGAAAGGAGAGGTTCATATAGACATCTTCTTTCTAATTCTATCAACCAAAAATGTAATCATGTTAAATAATGATTACATAATAAGGATCATGTTGAATAATGAGGATGGATGTTTTCTCTTAAGAAGTTCAAGCAATTAGTAATATAAGAAATGATTTTTATTTTTTGTGATTTTATATATAAGGTCTACTTAAATGGAATAATTTGTGGATAAAGTAACATTATTGTTTGAAACATTAAAATATAAATATCTAAAAATATTTATATTTAATTTAAGAATTTTTTTTAAATGTTATGTAGCATATTGTTTTAATAGTCAATATAATATCTAATCAAAATAATTCCTTGAAAAAAATGTGTTTTCTATCCCACTCTTATACTTCACAAGTGTACAGTGCCTTGAGGGAGAAGAATGACACACATTCCTTGATAAAATATCACTCATTAACTTGCTTAAGGGATTATGATATAATGTCAATTTGTGGCTTAATAGATGTTTAATGTTATAGAAATCATGATAGATGTGTCTAATATTGCAGGGAGTGGAAAAATATTTGCATCGAGTAGTATCAAAGCTTTCATTATCTGTGTTTTTATTTTTTTGTTAATATCTTCTTCATTTCTTCTCTTATTTTTTCCTCTCTTATTATCTTCTCTTCTTTTCTCTTGTCATGTCAACTATCTTTATTTTCCTTATCATGCCAGAATTTTTTTTTATGAGTTGTATCATGCAGAATAATTTTGTGGTGTGATACATTACACCTTAAAAAAGTCTCCTATGATAATCATTTTTTTGAAAGGGTTACACTTGTAGTTGTCAATGAATTATAGATTCAACATTATGAGCTGATTTCAACCTTATCTACTAACAAATCAATCTCACTAGTTAACCCTAAAAACAAAATACAAGTGTAAATATATGCCCACTAAAACATGAAGAAACTATGTTATTATGCAACCAATACAAACCCAATGTTGCAAGCAAAGCTTTAATACCACATTGTAATGTACCCATCACTACATGGCCTTAGGAATCACATTTTTGAGCTAATTCAAGCCCTTCATAAGATTTTAAAGAAAGCAAGAAGCATGCGTTTTTTATACTATTATTTCTATCATTTTCTAATTTTTTTCTTACATGGATCTCACCTTATTTGAAGGTTTGACAAACCTAAAAAAATATGGAGAATTTGAAAACTTGTAAACTACCTAAACATGAAAATTTGTACTCCATACTTTGTTTTAATGTTCAAATTTATGGTTACAATTTCCACTGAAATATTCGTTGAGGCACGCTAATAAAACATTTGGTGTCTCTTAAGCCTTTTGTTGATCACTATTTACCTGACATTAACTTTGGAGTGCTCACAAATATTAAGCCTTTTGTTAATCATTATTTACATTACATGGCATGAAATTTGAAATATCATAACATGGTTATTGGCATCATTTATATTTGTTATTAGGAATATAAGGCGATCATTGACATCATTAAAAACCAATTTTTATCATCATAATGAACATTGTATCTAAGATGTAATTTCACACTTTAAAAATGCATGTTGAATCGATGTTTTTCTTGGTTTAGATAAAGTGATAAGATTAATATTTAATGTTACAATTACGTTATTGGTATATGGTATGCATGATGTCTCATGAATTAGTAATTCTTGATGATGGTAAATGAATGATCTATGATTTTCACTCGTAAACATAATTGATGATCTAGTTTCACAGAGCTATTTTTCCACTAGACACATATTCTTTTAACATCACATTACGTATGTTGAATTAATGCTTAAGTTTCATGGGGAATTTGAAAATGTGTTACACTTTGATGGAAATTTATGATTCATGGTTTCATGATCTATTTTCAAAGAGCTACTTTTCCACTAGATACGTGTTCCTTTAACATCACATTATATATGTTGAATTAATGCTTAAATTTCATGGGGCATTTGAACATATTTTATGATTCATGGTTTATTGAGCACTATTTTTTTTCATTTTCTGAGAATAAACATATAATAATCTTGCCTATCTAAAGTTAATGTCATTTAAGCTTTCATTTTTTGAGAATAAACATATAATAAGATTGCCTATCTAAATTTAATGTCATTTAAGCTTGTCCTCAATGGAAATTTTGATTTACTATTTGCACACTTGAACTCATGTTTTACGTTGATAGTAAGCAACATCCAATTGTCTATGTCCTCATTAAGATACGTTATAGAGTCTACGCTCCTTACTTAGCATCCAAGTTCCAACAAAGGAGAAATACTATTTATCAAAGGAGGTAAAGTATTTTTTTCTCATCCTTTTTAGAAAAAAATAACTTTAGTCAAACCAAAAAACTCCTCAAAAGTGGAGGTTTTATCTTAATCTAGATAAAAAATAACTCTAGGGATTGTAGGTGGATCAACAAGGAAAGTTGACCAAACCAACTCATTGATAAAGAAGACTAACAAGAAAAATATCAATGGAAAATTTATTCAGCTAAGTGGATGAAAGAGAAAATTTAAGAAATTTAAGATGGTATATTAAAGGGTAGCCCACTCACCAGTCTCTTTATTTAATTATGTTAATGTGTTTTAGGTTTTAGATTTAATTTTTTTCTCAAAGTTTATAACCCTCAATATGTAATAAAGGGTGCTAAAATTTTGACTGCCATTTACAAACTTGCCACTTGTTTTTTATAAGCATGTAAATCGATTGAAAGTGTATTTAATGCCAAATCTACACTTTTGAATATTGTTGAAAACTTGGCCACCTTATTGGAATTTTTTTTTGTGTGTGTAAAATTCACCTTTGTACTACTGAAACATAGATTTACATGAGATAATTATCTGTGTTATTGGTTTGCTTGCCAGGAAACCAGACCAATAACACATATTGAGTGTCTTGAGATTGTAAATATCCCTTTTAATATTTTGATAGAAAAAAAAAAGCATTGCCACTGTAAACATGGAGTTGGAAGAGAGAAACATTATAGAGGCTCTTCTTTTTAAAAGAATTTTGGCTAAACCATAGAAAAATTGAGCTTCTCATTGACCATTAAAACATGAAGTAAGACTGCTCAGAAACCTAAAGGAGCCATGAGGAAATCCACTGGTGCAGAGCCATGTGTAGACATTGCACCCATGGACCATGAGCTGACCACGAACCTCGACAATGACGGTGAGACGCCACAGAGATTCCATAAAAGACCATAATGAAGCAACTCCAATGAGCCATGATTGAGTATTCCTAAGGACACCTCCCCAATGACAGCCAGTAAACCTCGACAACCACAAAAACACATACCAAATAACAACATGAACTGTTGGCTTAGGGCATCCTGACCGAGGTTCAGAGTTAGTTTCCCCAACCAACAAAATCCTAAACTACTGGCCCTTTCGGCAACAACCTGCGTAGTGCAGGCTATAGTCTCACCCGAAGTAGTATTGGGGGATGCAAGAACCAAGTTTCTGCATCTAGAGACTAGTGTGATGTCTTCCAGTGCCTTAGAGCTACCTTCACGTAGATCGATAGGATTCTAGGGCTAGTTATTGTAACTAGGTTAAAGCTTCCTTCAAACCTTCGTGAAGGTCCACGATCAGTCTGTGCAGACCTTAAATAGTTGATTTATCTACCTTCACGCATCAACAAGCCACCCTAGCTTGGATTTCAAATAGATCTACTTAATTCGTCAGAAAACATAAAGGAAATGGCTTCTAACTTCGTGGAACTAGATTCATACCATGCATTAATAAGGCAGATCCAGTATATTTGCAAAGTATTTAATAATTATTTCATAAACATGTCATTCAATCAGCGAAATATAACATAAAAAGATCTCATGGAAATACACAGTAATTCTTCAAAAAACCTTCTTTATTGATCTTTAGTTCACCGATTACAGACTCTTCTACCCTATGCACACAACTACAGGGGTCTGCGCACTCAGCTGCAGACTCTACCCAGGCCTCCTATGCACTCAGCTGTAGGAGCCTTACCTTGTCCACCTAAGCACAGGAAGTAGAGCCTTCCTGCCTTAGCTCTTTCTCAAGGCAATAAAAACTCTTCTACATGCACAAATCTCTATCCAAAGTTTTCTCTAAGACTCACTAAGACTCAATTATTTATAGCTTTCCTAATACAATACCATGGCCCCCAGCTCATGGGATTTCTTGAAAACCGACTAAAACAAGGGGCTAAGACCCCTTCGACTCCTAAATATCTGCACGCTCCGCATCCACATTTTGCGGAGACTTTACATATTTTACAAAACTCTTTACAAAAAATGACTAGTTTATTCAATTCTACCCCTAGGGACCCCATCCCAATAGGCCCCCAACACAAATTTCGTGACTCACCCTCGAGTCACTCAGTTGGTTGTTCCACTTTCTGGTGGAGTTCACTGAATGCCTTGGTCAATGCCTGAAGCTCTGCAGTACTCTGTTTTGCTGCTTGTTGTACCTCCTGGACTAGATTCTCTGTGGTTGGCTCCTCTACTACAAATTGCATAGTCCTCTGGGTCTGCTACATGGCCTTCAGCTTCTCATGAATGTTGTTTTAAATTTGGCAGGTTCCCTTTGTCCAAGGCTCAAGCCGGTCTCTAAGAAAGGACTACTTTTTCTGCAACTCTTGGATTTGCATCAATTTTTTCGTACTTATCTCATCATATTTTTGTTGTGCTTCCCTGATCTCTGTGTTCAGCTGTTGGAGCATAGGATCTTCCTGCAATGTATCCTATAGGCCCATTTCCTGAGTGAATAGTTGGTCGCAACCTTGAATTGTGACATCTAGTTTACCCATGGACTCTTTTATAGTTGTGCCTCTTTGTTCCCGAACTTCTGGCAGTGTGGTTGGTTGAAGATTGAGCTTGAGTTCAGATATCTACATCTGGAAGTCAAAAGTGACTTGCCCACCCTCATCTTTGGTGTCGCACACTGTAGCAGCTAACTTTCTGAATTTTGTTTCGGCCTGTGCATTGCATGGGATGTGCAATTCTGGAACTGTCTAGCAGGCTTGCTCAATTACTATTTCTAGGTGTGTGCTTTGCATTTGCATCTCCTCTTTCTCCTTCAACTCCTGTGTCTTCTCCTCATACATTTGTGCATTATTTACTTTGCATTCACTGAGGACTGCAAGGGTGCACTGCTCCCAGATTCCCAACTCATCGGAGACCCCCTGATGCAATGTGTAGAGGGTTGGGAGTGATAGCATGGCCACATTGATTCCCAAATCCTTGATCTTTTCGAGCCCCGCTAGCTGAACTCCACAAACCCATTTCATTGGTTCCAACTTTGTGACCCCTGTGTCTTCATAGTATATGCGAGTCATTTATTGATCTGTCACTAAATGTGGAAATTTATCCTCGTCAGCGAGGTCCCAATATTCCATCTTGAGCACTGGTATACGTGCTAAGAGTGTACCTTCAAAGTGAAATTCAGCTAGGAGCAGTGGCGTAGGAATTGAATATTTGCTAGAATCAGGGTCTTTGGTAACCTTCTTCTGCCCTCTTCGTAGAGGCATATATGTCGGCAGCATAGTGATTAGTTCTGCGTCCTCAACATCCAACTCCTCAATTCCTCGTAGTTCCTCTTCGTCTAGGTCTAGGGGCACAAATGGTTTCTTTTGCGTATCCATTTTTCCCTTCTGTCGCACCTCCTGTAGATGTTTTTGGGGTGAGTGTCGCATTGGTTTGATGACTAGCTTCTTTTGCTTTGCCTTAGAGGCAGACTGTTTAGCCTAGGTGACCTTGGTGTCGTAGGCACTATTGTTGTAGCTTCTACACCCGCAACTTCCGAAGCAGGGGCCTCAGACACTGCAGCTTCAGAACTCATAGACCTAGATATCTTCTCCATAGAAGTTTGGTGCACTGTATTAAAATACTGAACTAGCCATATGTGCTTGATCACAACCTCACAAACTTCTATTTTCGGGAAATAAATTCAAAAACAACAAAGTATTTCTTGGCAGACCAACAAGACATACTTATAGCAATTTTCGGATTCAAATCCAACCGTTCCCTCCATAATTTCGTCTTAAATGCACCTTTGGTCACAAATTTTCTAAGATTTTTTCCTTAATTACCACCTAGCCGCTCCTCCTAATGGGATTTTCTTAGTCTAATCAGGTGCAGTGACTCCAACGACTATTTTTGGGTTGTGCTGCACAACACCCTCCTCCATGGCGTAGCATTGGGAGAAAAACTTCAATTGGTGCACCCTCAGTAGTTTTCGTGCAGCTTGCTTACTGCCTTGTCCTCCAAATCAGGCAATGTAGTTTATAGTCCAGCGCTCCCTTGCAACTGCCTGGAGCACTAAGACTATCTTGCTTCCATATAGTCATTGCACAGGATCCCCCATATATAGCTTCAACTTGCTTCCATTCACTCTTCCGGGGAATGGATCTCCATTCAGCTTCATGAGATGAACTGCACCACCATCTGTAATTTCCTTGACAATATATGGTGCTAACCAATGCATCTTGAATTTACCCGAAATTTTAGTGAACTTACTATCATATAACAACACAAGATAATTTACCTTAAATGTGTGAAGCTTGAAATGGCAATCATGTCATGCTTTTTAGCGTTCCTTCTGTACTTTTTGGTGGAATCCTACCAAAAATCAATCTTCCTCTAACTCCATTAGCTGCGTAATCCGTCCCTCCAAAGCCTTGTGATCTGCCATATCTGTCAAAGCCTCTATGCATAGGCTAGGCACAATGTACTCCATGGGCATCACCGCTTCGACCCCATAGACCAATATGAGCGGTGTTTGTCCTGTCATCTTCTTACAAGTTGTCCTATAGGCCCATAGTACTACAGGTACACGCACATCCCAGTCATTCCGCTACACGTTACATACCTTTGTCAATGTGTTATCTAAGATTTTGTTAAAAGCTTTGACAGTCCCATTTGGCTGAGGGTGATATGGCGTACTCTTTTGATGGTAGACCTGGAATTCATTTGTCAGTGCACTAATTGTTTCATTCAGAAAGTGCATTCCCCTATCACTCATCAAAACTTTCGAGCATCCAACCTGTGTTAAGACATCCTCAAACAAGAATTTTTTTGTTTTAGCCCCTGTACAATCCTTTACTAGCTATGCTTCCACCCATCTTCTTAAATATTTCATCGCAGTGATAATGTAGTGCCCGCCTGTTTTCTTTCCAAGTGGTTGAATCGGTCCAATAAAATCGATCACCCACTTCTCAAACGCCTGTAGAGATACCTAAGGATGGAGTGGTAGTTTGTCCCTACCATAACCTTGCGCACAAAATCTTCTGCGCGGTTGCTTTTCCTACATAATGGCCTCCCGCAACTCCCCCATGAGCTTCAGCCATAATACTATCACTTTCAAATTCCGGCACATATCTCTGTAGTATTTCATCCGCCCCTTTTGTACAAATGTCCCGCAATGACCGAAAAATCTGCCACGCAAATTACTAATTCATTCTTTTGTTGATTTGTATATCCTTCAAGCACCATCCCTATAGTTAAGAAGTGAATAATGTCATAAAAATGGTCATTAGATACACGTACCACAAAGAGTTGCACATCTGACAACCCTTCCTCCAAATTACTGGGTTCTTCTGCCATTTCAATTATTGATAGATGGTCAGGTCCAACATTCAACCTTCCCGACTTCACAATTACTTGAAAATCATACTCCTGAAATAACAACAACCACCTACAAATATTTCCCCCCAACACAGGCCTTTTGACGAGGTACTTTAAGGCAGAATGATCTGTATACATCTCGAAATGTCCCCCTAATAGATAATGCCTAAATTTTTGTAGCACATAGACCATGGCCAACCCCATGTGCTCTGTCATGGAATATTTTATCTCAACCTTTGAAAACTTCCTACTTGTGAAGGCTATAGGATGGTCTATTTCTCCTTCACCTGCCTGTGTTAGTACTGCACCCAGTGCAATGAAAGAAAAATCCATGTGTACACGAAACTCCTTCCAGTTGGGAAATACCAAGATTGGTGCAGTCACCATCTTTTCTTTTAACACATCTAAGTTGCATTGGAATTCCTCATCCCAATAGAATGTTGCATCCTTCTTTAGTAGTTTTTTCATGGGCACGGTAATTTGAGCATAAGATTGAATGAATTTTCTATAGTATCCTGTATCTCCCAACATCGCGTGCAGCTGCTTGACATTCTTAGGGGCCTCCAAGTTCACAATCACTGCAATCTTTGCAGGGTCCACCATCAAGCCTTGTTTACACATGACATGACCCAGCAAGATCCCAAAAGGAACGCAGAATATACATTTTTTTCAAATTCAACGCTATCTGGTACCATCTACATGTATCCAACATAAGGCCCAGACTTGCAACATGGCACTTCACCAAGCTAAACACAATCTACTCTCGAAGCATACTTCCAAAAACTTATGAATGAATTCTTTGAACACTGCTATGACTACACGATAAAATATTCCAGGTGCATCCTTTAATCCAAACGACATAACAATGTACTGAAAGCAACCACTTTATGTCACAAATGTGGTTTTGTTTCTATCCTCTGGGGCAATCTTAATTTGATGATAACCAGAAAACCCATCAGTAAAGGAATAGGCATCCTGTCTTCTGACATTGTCTACGACTTCATCTGTAAATGACGTCGGAAATGGATCGTGAACACATGCATCATTAAGCTTCCCCGGATCTACGTAATTTGCAAATCCTTATTTCGCCCTTTTGTTTCTTCTCTTGGACTACCATCGGGCTCACCCAATCAAATTCTTCAACAAGTTCTATAATGCCTACCTCCAACATTTTATCCAGCTCTTGGTGAACCTTTTCCTTATACTTTAGATTAAGGTGATAAGGCCTTTCTTTGACAGGCTTCGCGTCCGGCTTCAATGTGATCCTCATAACACCCAAATCACCAAGTATTCCCTTTAAATCTAAAAACTTAGTGGGGAAGAGATCCTAGTATTCACGAAGTAATTCAACAACTTTGTCTACTGTAGCATCGTCCCAATAGTCTCCAATCTTCATGAACTTTGGTTCTTCTTCAGTGTTAATGTTTACTTGTCTTGTTTTCAAAGGTGCAGAGATGTCTAGGTTCTCTACTTGCGGTCCTTATACTATGTGATGCCCTTCTGTCTCCAAAATATTGATATTCCTCGGGTTTTCTTCCTCCTCTCCAGCGGTCACATTATAGCATTTCAATGCGTGGAGTAGCTGGGTACTCCAATCCGGTTGGGTCCATTCCATAGGTTCCTTCGATGTCCTGAAGATAACCACTTTAATTTCTTGAAGTGCTTCATTGATGCTTGCAAGCCTGTCCTGGAAGCTAAAAGTCAATAAGAACCCTTCCTTCAATACGTCCCATTCCACAGTGTCATGGCGGAGCTCTGTTTTGAGATACCATGTAGGAATTTACAGGGTAAGTTCCTCAGATAGAACACCAAAGGACACCGCTCACAACCAGATCGCAGATCAATACACTAGTATTTTTGACATGGTTAAAACCATCAAAGAGGGAAACAGTCCACGGCCTGAGCCAACGCGGCCACTTCAGGCAATTTATTAATAAAAGAATGAAAATTTACATATGCTTCTCTCATAGACGGATTACCCTACAAATGACCCTCCATGCGCTTTAAATAGAAATCATGGACCAATCGGGTGTCAAGCCACGGATCAAGTGTCGGTAATACCGAGGAGAGAATGAACCTTTGGATCACTACATATCGTGACCGTCGGATTGTAAGTTACAAAATGTACAAGGTAAAGAAACACACTTTACCTAACTCTATACTAGACCAAGTTGTACTTAACTATTTCCTATGTGTCGGAATATCCTAACATCCCCCCTTAAGAACAACTTGGGATAGGATTGAAGGATTTACAAATATGACACAATAGGAGAAGGAAGGAGGCACTAGAGCCCATCCCCCCTTAGTGACAACTTCCTGAACTCCAACCATAAATCGAAGTTTATTGAACTTCGCCTCTGTGAGAGCCTTTGTAAAGATGTCTGCAACTTGATCATCTGTTAAACAATATTGCACTTCAAGAAAATGGTCATGAATGAGCTTTCTGATGAAGTGCATGTGCAGTTCAATGTGTTTGCTGCGCTGATGTTGGACTGGATCTTTGCATAGCTGAATGGCACTTTGATTATCACACCAAAGTGTAGTCAGATGCTGCTGCTGAAAGCCAAACTCTGACAGGATCTGACGAAGCCACAAGGCTTCCTTACTAGCTTCTACGGCACCACGATATTCTGCTTCTGCTGAAGAAAGAGAAATGGCACCTTATTTCTTGCAAGCCCATGTAATAGGTCCTGAACCAAGAGTGAACACATAACCTGCAGTAGACTTCCGATCATCAGGGTCACTAGCCCAATCGGAATCAGTGAAACCAACCAATAGAGGAGATGCTTCGGCACTGTAATGAATCCCAAACTAAACTGTACCTCGAACATAACAAAGTATTCTTTTAGCTGCTTTCCAATGACTTTCACGTGGGTTTTGCATAAACCGAGCAACAAGGCCAACATCAAAGGAAAGGTCAGGACGAGTATGGGTTAGATACAAAAGTTTTCCTACAAGTTGACGGTATAAGGTAGCATCAACTTCAGGAGAAGTACAAGTGACTGAAAGTTTGACTCCAGACTGGAAGGGAGAAGGGGCTGGCTTACAGTCTTCCATGTGAAAATGGCGTAGAATATCACAGGCATACTTGGACTGGGAAAGGGAAATACCCTCCTTGGATTGCAAGACTTGAAGACCGAGAAAATAATGTAAGTTTCCTAAGTCTGTCATTTCAAATTTCTTTTTAAGGCTGGACTTCACATGGTCTATAAGGTTGGGATCACTGCCGTTAAGGATAAGATCATCAACATAAAGAACAAGAATGATAAGAGACTTGCCCACTTTCTTGGTGTAGACAGTATTGTCAGAATGACACCTAGAGAAGCCAGATTCTAAAAGAAAGCTATCCATTTTGGCATACCAAGCTCGAGGAGCTTGCTTGAGAACATAAAGGGATTTCTTAAGCCGACATACAAGGCTGGAGTTTGTTTGTATAAAGCAAATAGGTTGTTCCATATAGATTTCTTCATGCAAGTCCCCATGCAAGAAGGCGGATTTAACATCCATCTGATGGACTTCCCATTTGAAAGAGGCAACAAGGGAAAGAACAAGGCGGATAGAGTTCATTTTGGCAACAGGGGAGAAGGTTTCAGTATAGTCAATGCCTTCAACCTGTGAAAAACCTTTAGCAACAAGACGAGCTTTATGTTTATCAATTTTCCCATCTGGTCCATACTTGGTTCTGTAAACCCATTTGCATCTAACAAGTTTTCGTCCCTTTGGTAGAGGAACAAGATCCCATGTATCATTTGCCAATAATGAATGATATTCTTCATTCATAGCTGCTTCCCAATCTGGATGGCCTGAAGCTTCTGCAAAGGTGTTAGTCTCATAATTTACTGGAGCTTGAGCTAGTAAAGAAGAGGCTCTGTCAAACTGAGAACGTGTGCGTCGTTGATCTGTAGGATCACCGGCAAGATCACCTGCTGCATCTCGAGTAGCATGAACCCATTTTGGAAGTTGAGGAGTTGAAGGAGGATCCTAAGATGGTGGGGGAGGATTGTCATCCTCACTTTCATCATCTGAAGAAGAAATGTTTTCAAAAGTAGAAGAGATAGGGAGAGGTGGCACATCCGCTGGACTAGGCTCGCAGGCCGATATATTTTCATCAAATTTTACATCTCTTCTAATGATAACATTTTTGGACTTAAATGGAAAAAGTCTATAGCCTTTGACATCTTCATAATATCCAACAAAAGTACATTTTTCACTCTTAGGTTCTAAAGCTTTATGCTTTTCATCTGGAATATGGGCCCACGCTTCACTTCCAAAAACACGAAAGTGACTTACATCTGGTTTGATTGAGCTCCATGCTTCTTCTAGAGTGATATTCTTTAAAGCCTTAGTAGGAGTGCGATTTATTATGTAATTTGCACAGTTAATTGCTTCTACCCAAAAACTAAGACCAAGTCCTTTAGATTGTAGCATACAATTAGCCATTTCCTTTAAGGTGTGATTCTTCCTTTCAGCTACACCATTTTGTTGTGGAGTATATGGAACAGTATGTTGCATTTGAATTCCATTCTCAGTGCAAAAGTTGATGAATGTGTTTTTAACATATTCTCCGCCATTATCAGATCTTAGCTTAAGAATTTGATGTCCAGATTGTTTTTCAATAAAGGCCTTGAAGGCCAAAAATGTGTTAAATACTTCACTCTTGAGTTTTAAGAAGTATACCCAAGTGCGTCTGGAGAAATCATCAATGAAAGTTAAGAAATACTTGCAACCAGAGAAGGAAACAACTGGAAGTGGACCACATAAATCACTATGCACAAGCTGTAAAGGGGCTGAGGCGTGCCAAGAGGCACATTTTTCAAAACTGTCCCGATGATGTTTTCCGAGTACACATCCAGAACAAACACCATCTCTGCAAGATACCATAGGAAGACCTGTCACCATATTTTCTTTACATAGATGCTGAAGGGAGCGATAGTTTAAGTGACCAAATCGCTCATGCCAAAGTTTGCTCACTTCATCGTTATGAGCAACAAATACTGAGGGAAGATTTGATGACCCAAAGTTGTGAAACTTATACAACCTTGTAGAATCATCAGCAATGCTAGTAGCTAAAATCTGTTTAGGATCTCTTAGGTCCTTGATTACAACATCATGAGGTGAAAATTCAACGATTTTTCCTTCACCTGAATGAGTTATCTGATATACAGATAGAAGGTTGCAGGATAAGGTTGGAATGCATAATACATCATTAAATTGACCATTGTCTAGATGAATAGTTCCAGTCCCTACAACACTAAGAGATCTATCATCACCAACATATATATTTTTGGTGTTACAATCATTTAAAGAAGAAAAAATGGCTTTGTTTTTGGCCATGTGATAAGAAGCTCCAGAATCAATGAGCCACTCATGAGAATGAGAAGAAGAAGATACATTTAGTGCATAGCCAGACCGAGATGCTTGACAACCACATGCAGAAAGTGCCATTCCTGAAGATGATGTTGAAGTTGAAGATTGCTCCAAATGGATGTTATGTTTCTTCATTGCTGCTTCCAAGGCTTCCATCTTCTTAAAGCATTTGGATTCTAAGTGGCCATCTCGATTACAAAAGTTGCAATGTCTATCAGTCTTCTTCCATTTGTTTTTATTTGTCTTATCATTTTGTTGAAATGATTTTTCATTTTGGGGCTGAGATTGCTTAGGACCCTTGTTTGGTTTAGGACCATTCTTTTTAGGATATGAATCCTTAGGATTCTTTGAATTTGGTTGCTGCTGGGCGGCTAATGCTTTCTTGGAAGAGTTTCCAAGATTAAGAAGACCAAGGTGTAAGAGTTTTTCTTGTTCTCTTATTAAAGAATCACAAAAAGAGTCAAAGGAAGGGGACTTGTAGTCTGTTCCTTGAGAAATGAAGGCTTATCTTGTAGAATGGAAGGTGGAAACAAACACAGAGTAGGCTGGTCCCAATTTAGTAAGAATGGAATAGATAAGGTTACTATCTTCTTTATTAACCTTAACACCTTCCAAGAGATATCTAAGGGTCTTGAACTTGGACAAGAAATCTTCAATGCAAGAAAAATTATTAGGGTCCAATGTAAGCAACTCATTTTCAAGTTGATGGGCTCTAAGTTCATTTTTAATCCCAAAAACTTTATTGATTTGTTTCATTCCTTCATCAGGAGTATCAAGTTATGCAATATGGAATCTAAGATCTGGAGAAATAGACATCCATATCAATCCACGTGCTTGATCTTGCTTATTTTCCCATTTAGCAGCCTTATCTTCATCCTTCGGTTTCTTTTCTTGGCCTGAGGCTATTCTGTAGAGACCTTTACTTCTAAGTAAATCCTCAATGTAGGACAACCATTGGAAGTAGTTGGTGCTGTCAAGGGTAACTTGGTATTGACTTTCCATTTCAACAGAAACTGAAGCTAAAGATGTTGAAACTAAGTGTTCCAATGGATAGATCTTGAAAAATTAGGCTGGTTTAAAAAAAACGGCTCTGAAAACGGCTTCCGGATGAAGAAGTTATGGCTTTTGAAAAAACGTTGTTGAAGATGCCGACGAAGTGCGGGAATGTGCGGAAATGAAAAATCCGCCCTCACAAAAAGGAGATTTGAACCCAAGACATCTACTCTCTTACAATAGCTTTGAATCAATTGAGCAATACAAAAAATTTGAGAGAGAGAGAGAGAGGGGGGGGATGCTTTGGGTTGCGTGCTTGCTTTGAGAAGGCTCTTTTTCCCTACAAAACAAAAAACACAAAACCCAACACGGACATACAAGAAAAATGAACCTTGCGGCTCGAAGTTAGCTTTAGCCGAAAAACTAAATATTTTCAAAAATGAACCTTGCGGCTCAAAGTTAGCTTTAGCCGGAAACTAAATATTTTCCTCAATGTTTATGATTTTCCGAGATCACACTAAGGCGCAGGGAAAAGAGCATACGCATGAGAAAAATCCTTCTTTTCTGTTTCTGATTTGCCCAGATCGCACAGAGTTGCAGGGCAAAGAGCATACACATAAATGAAAGGTATAGATCCGGTAATAAAAAAGGCTAAATAAACCGAAACCGAAATAAACAGAGAGAAAATAACTATAAACTGCAAATAAACACTGTATACCTCCAGATCTTAAAAATGACGCAGCTAGGGCTACCGGAAACCTTTTCGCGTGAAACGAAAGGGGTTCCTCACTGGAACAGATGCTCCCAATACAACAGAGCAGTCCTCTCGGCCCGAAAGCAGTCATAAATAGTAGATCTAAGAAACGGCAATCGGATGCAGTTCTACCGGCTTCAGATTTGGATTACCAACGGACGCGGCCCTCAAATAGCTCTGATACCATGTAGGAATTTACAGGGTAAGTTCCTCAGATAGAACACCAAAGGACACCACTCACAACCAGATCGTAGATCAATACACCAGTATTTTTGACGTGGTTAAAACCCTCAAAGAGGGAAACAGTCCACGGCCTGAGCCAACGCAGCCACTTCAGGCAATTTATTAATAAAAGAATGAAAATTTACATATGCTTCTCTCATAGGCGGATTACCCTACAAATGACCCTCCATGCGCTTTAAATATAAATCATGGACCAATCGGGTGTCAAGCCACGGATCAAGTGTCGGTAATATCGAGGAGAGAATGAACCGTCAGATCACTACATATCGTGACCGTCGGATTATAAGTTACAAAATGTACAAGGTAAAGAAACACACTTTACCTAACTCTATACCTAACTCTATACTAGACCAAGTTGTACTTAACTATTTCCTATGTGTCGGAATATCCTAACATACCAGTTCAGGGGGATTGTATCCTAGGTATGACAAAATATATGTACCCATTCTGGTTATGGTTCCATCCCCCATGCCTTAGTTCACTTTGCTAGGTGATCACGTGGATCATCCTTCCCATTATACTTCTCAGTGATTCTTGTATTAGCATGCCCAAATCGTAACTTCATCATTCTCTTGTAATCTCACCATCCAAAAAATTATCCTTATACATACCCCAGCATCGTGTGGGCGTAGCATGCAATGCCAACTCCAATGCTTGAAAATGGTGGTCTGAAGGGACTTCGAGCTGAAATTCATCTAGAAGCATATCTATGTCAGTCAACCCATCATAATAAGATAAATTCCTTACCTCTGAAGAAACACAGCACAGTGATTTTGTCATAATATTTCATCACAATGTAGATACCTCATGTAAGCGATTTTTCCAATGCTCTAATTCTTCATCTAAGTTAGAAGTGTAGGAACTCTCTCGATCCCATGTGATCCGTCCATCTATCGTTGGATTGATCCAATCCTGATATCGCAATGTTATCTTGTAGATTTGATCTAGCTCATCGTCACTTTCTACATAATCATGGACTAGTTCAATATAGCACGCCCCTTCCACAGGATCCAGTGGTACTATAACCCATAGTGACTTCCTTTTAAATGAAATTGTCCTCTTCTTCAAATTAACGACCCCATTCATATCAATAGTCCAGTCAATTCCTAGGACAACCGAGTAGGGATTATTGTCATCAACAGTTTCGATAACTTCAAAGTATGCTAATGCACTCACACCTTCAATATCAACTGTTACTCCATATAATCAAACCATGAGGATGATTTTCTACTGATTCGCCATCCTGAGTTGAATCAGAGACCACTGCAGTGCAAGTATCCCCATCCTTTCCCATGTCTGTTTCGGAAGAACATTCACATCAGATCCCAGATCCAAAATGACCTGGTCCATTTCATAATCTCCTATCTGCGCTGTTAGCCGCATCCCACATCTTGTTCGTGCCTTATGCTTACTGATCTTTCTAACCATGCGCTGCTTTGGAGGAGTCTTTTCCTTATTGGGGCATTTATCTATTAAGTCCTGCAATCCTTCCACAGCCTTTCTATTGCGCAGTAACTTCATACAGGTCTCCAAAAATGTAGTGAGTATGAAAGGATCAACCTCTTTTGTCATACTGATCTCTAGTGTCTTGTCTTGGCTTCTTGAGGTGTAGGCCTTGGCGAAGCTCTTCTTTGATTCCATGAATTTTTCATTAGTGTGATTAAGGTCAAAGGCGACTTATTTCTCATGGGCTTTGTAGACCCATCCATCTTCTTCAGGATACTTACCCTTATCTGCGCTAGTCGTCATACAACTTCTTAGTACAATATTAATGCTCTGATCCTCCTCATGGGGCTCAGCCCTCATCATTTGTAAATTCTGCGTAGGTTGTTGAGGTTGTGGTTTCTTCTCTTGCATTTTAGCTATTCGCATTGGACATTCTTCTATGGAATGGTTGAATTGTCAACAGTATTGACATGAAGTATGGGTGTAGGATTAGGGCAATCTCATGCGAAGTGCCCCGGATGTCCGCAGTTGTATCAGATAATTTGACCACGACCTCTACTCCTCCTCCTCGGCCTTGAAGACCACCATGCACTCCTCCCATGCCTTGATCTGGAGGCTGAGTTTCTGCCTACATACGGTAAGTAGGGGTTCTTTCCATCATCAGCTCATAGTTTCGACAGTAGCACTCATCATGGCCCACATATGTATAGAAATTACAGAACAATTGTTGGGGTATCTGAAAATTTTTTTGAAGTAAGCGACAGTTATCTGCCGTGTGTTTCCCAGTGACTTGACAAATGGAGCACCATAGCGCAACTCCCGTGCTTGGCCCAATTGGGGCTTCTAACTTCATGGGGGCTGACATTCCCCCTATAAGATAGTTTGCATATATTGGACAATGATATTTATCATTATCATGGCCTTTGTACTTCAAGCACCAAACCTTTGTGCACACTTCTATCTTAGTCTCCTTTTCTTTCTTCAAACTCTATAATTCTAGGTGTAGGCTCGCTAACTGCGAGTGGATCTATTGTACCCCTAGGTTCGTGTCCTGGATAGGTGATGCATGCAGCCTCTTCGTGATCTCCAAGGCTTCTGCCTGCCTTTCTATCTTCTGCTGTGACAGAGCAATTATTAAATGTGGCAAAAGCAATGCGATAACATAGTTGCGATGATGGATATCTAATATTTGCATGTTAGCCTGTCTGATCTGGCACTTCAACCTTTGATCAAATTCCCAAGGTGTCTCCTCGACCCTCATTAGGATCTCCTTAAATTCAATAACCAACTGCGCCTCAGATTTAGGCTTACTAAATTCTTTGTTCAAATTTGTCTGAGTCTCTGAGTCTCTGCTAGCGATGCATGAGGATTGTCAGCATAATACTTAATGTACTAGGTTAGTACGTGATCCTGTGAGGCGATAACCAACTGCACCTTCTTTATATTATCATCAGTGGTTTTCTTCGATATCCATACAACATTCACAACAAACCAAAACTTCTCTAGATATTCTCTTCCTATGCCCTTGAAGATCAACATCTTCATTGCGTTCACCATGTTGAATGATGGCGATGGAGGTGGAGGTGTGGGTGAAGGTGTATGTGGTGGAGGTGGAGGTGGAGGTGGAGTGGATGGATGATGTGTTATAGGAATACCCTGAGTTATTAGTTGAACAACACTTCGCGACATAGTCTACACCACCCTTTCATCATCACTTGAAGGAGGTCCAATCAATGGTTTATATTCTGGACATGATTCTTCATGATTTCTAAAGAATCTTCCACTTCGCATAGCTCCAAACATCAAGGTAATGGAATTATATGCTTTTCACACAACAACATCTTAATCCATGTATTTAATGACATGATGTACTTACCTCGTAGTCCTTTGAATAATTTTTGTTCCGCTTCCCTATGGCTAACTAATGTGTCTACTACAAATTCAGTAACAAATCCTCCCAGAATTTGATCAAACCAGTGATCAACAGCCCACGCGATCTTGTTATCGAATGTCTCTAGTCTTCGCACCAATTCTGGAATCCACACTATAAGATTGTCGAGCTTTCAGCTTCCTTGACTGTCTGCCAATTTAGCTAACCACTTGTTAGAAAATTATATATTACAAAGCAATGGAACACATAAAATATTGCAGAAATATAAACACAGAAAATGCATAAAACAAGAGAGACACAGATATACGTGGTTCACCCAGTTTGGGCTACGTCCATGGAGAAACAACCAGTCCTTCCTTTTATATTATCCAGCAAACTGAAGAGATACAACCTATAACAGATCCGTTGTAACACCCTCTTTGCTATCAATCTCCTCTCTCTTTCTCACTTAGAATACAGATCTACATAGACGCAATACAATTCACTCATATATAGTAAGGGGTTGCCTTCTAGGGCAAAAAACCCTAAATTAAACATAACTTCTACCATCAGATCTCCACCTAATGAACGACCCAGATTGACTAGAAATTACTATATTTTTACAAGGCAATTTTACATCTATTCTTAGCTTCGGGGGCACTGCCCCTGAAACCCCCCACCAGGGGGGGCTCCCCAAAGGTCGTAGCAGCCCCCCTAGACCCCCCCTGTGGCGAATATTTTACGGGCGGCATTGCCACCCCATTTCGAACTGGGGTCCAATGTGGCAATACCTTTGAATATAGAAGATAATCAGGCTCCACACCCAACAATCTCCCACTTGGAGACTGATTATAGCAACTCCACCACTGCTTCATTTGTTGGACAATGACTCCTCTTTGGACCTAGCTATTTCTCATCTTCTTCATCATACTTGAAGACCAATTGAAACTCAGCATATTCTTAGTTTATCCTTG
Organism: Pinus tabuliformis; assembly: GCA_031772625.1. Classification (NCBI taxonomy): domain Eukaryota; kingdom Viridiplantae; phylum Streptophyta; class Pinopsida; order Pinales; family Pinaceae; genus Pinus; species Pinus tabuliformis. The sequence continues at coordinate 358,232,139 of CM062820.1, read as the reverse complement.
GTTACAACTTTTTTTAGTGTATCTGCAGGATTCTGGCTAGTGTGTATCTTTTCCAGCTTCAATTCTCCATCTTCCAACACTAATCGTATGAAATGGTACTTGCGTTGTATGTGTTTAGTCCTAGAATGAAATGTTGAGTTCTTTGCAAGATGAATGGCACTTTGGCTATCACTGTATAACGTGCCCATATCATGCTCCTTACCCAATTCACCCATAAACCTTTGTAACCAAATCATTTCTTTACTAGCCTCTATAGCAGCAACATACTCTGCTTCTGTTGTTGAAAGTGCAACAACAATTTGGATTTTTGAAACCCAACTGACAGTTGTTCCGCCTACAGTAAATACATATCCTGTAGTGCTCCTCATGTTATCTCTGTCACCTGCCATATCTGCATCAACATATCCCTGTAGAGAAATGTTTGAACCACCAAAGCATAATGCTTGATTTGTGGTACCTTTCAAATATCTGCAAATCCATTTCACTGCCATCTAATGTTACTTTCCTGGATTGTTCATGTACCTTCTTACAACTCCCACTACATGTGCAATATCAGGCCTTGTGCAGACCATTGCATACATTAAGCTTCCAACTAATGATGCATATGGAACTTTAGACATATAATCCATGTCTTCTTGGGTCTTTGGGCACATTTCCTTACTAAGTTTAAAATGGCTAGAAAAAGGTGTACTAACTAGTTTTGCATTGTGCATATTAAATCTTTTCAACACCTTTTGTATGTACTCATTCTGAGACAATGTTAGTTTGCGATTTTTTCTGTCTCTAGTTATTATCATACCAAGGATTTGTTTTGCAGCTCCCAAATCCTTCATTGCAAAAGAATTTGCTAATTTTCTTTTGAGCAAATTTATTTCCTGCATGTTAGACCCTGCAACAAGCATGTCATCTACATACAATAACAATATAATATAGCTGCCATCATTTTGATTTTTCAGATAAACACAATGATCAGAGTGACATCTAGTATAACCTTGTTCAGACATAAACTTGTCAAATTTTAGATACCACTGCCTTGGAGCCTGTTTTAATCCATACAAGCTCTTCTTCAACCTGCACACTAGTTTCTCCTTCCCTTTTACCTCATATCCTTGTGGTTGCTGCATATATATCTCTTCCTCCAAATCCCCATGGAGAAAGGTTGTATTTACATCTAACTGCTCAAGATGCAAATCTTCAGCTGCTACTAAACTTAGAATAGTTCTGATTGAAGTCATTTTAACAACAGGAGAAAATATTTCATCAAAATAAATACCTTTCTTCTGTGCAAACCCCTTCACCACAAGTCTAGCTTTGTACCTCTATTTTCCTCCATCTTCTTCCTTTAGCCTGTAAACCCATTTATTTTGCAATGTAGTTTTACCTGCAGGAAACCTAACTGAGTCCCAAGTTTTCTTATGTATTAAGAAGTCCATCTCTTCTTTCATGGCTAGCTCCCACTTCTTCCTGCTTTCAACCTGCATCGCTTCTTCATAACATTCGGGTTCACCAGAATCAGTCAACAATAAATAATATAATGAAGGAGAGTATCGTTCAGGGGGGTAGATCTTCTAACACCACTTTCAGGTGTTTGGGGTGCCTGTTGCTGTTGTTGTGGTTGTTGATTATTATTATTTTTAGGCACCTTTACTTTTTCAGTGATCTCATCAAGAACTGTGTATTCCTTGTTTTCTTTTTCCTGTTTCTTTTCCTACAACTAATTCTTATATAAGACCTTTTCATTGAATATTACATATCTGCTCCTAATGATTTTGTGATTTTCATAATCATATAAGCGATAACCAAAATCATTAACACCATATCCAATAAAGGTACATTTCTTTGATTTTGCCTCAAGCTTTGTTCTATTTTCTTTATTAATATGGACAAATGCCTCACAACCAAAAGGCTTTAAAAAAGAGTAGTTTACCTTTTTATTTGTCCATGCTTTCTCTAGAACACCACCATCCAAGGAACTTGAAGGCCCTCTGTTTATTAGATAAACAACAATATCTACAACATCTGGCCAAAATTGTAAAGGCAATCATGCATGCAATATCATGCACCTTGCACGCTCCATGATTGTTCTGTTCATCCTTTCTGACACACCATTTTCTTGTGGTGTTCTTGGAACTGTCTTCTCTCTACGAATTCCATGCTCTGAACAGTACCTATCAAACTCGTTGTTGCAATATTCACCTCCATTATCTGATCTGAGACAGTTCAATTTCTTTCCTGTCTTAATCTCAACCAAAGCTTTCCATTTCTTGAAAGTATCAAATACATCAAATTTATTCTTAATACAATAAATCTAAGTTTTTCTAGTTGCATCATCAATAAAAGTAACATAATAATGAGAGCCACCGAGAGATGATACCTGAGCAGGTCTCCATACATCTGTATGCACAAGCTCTAATTTTTTGCTCTTCTTTTCTTTCCCAACTCTGAGAAATCTGACTCTCTTCTGTTTTCCATAAATTCAATTCTCACAGAAGTCCAAATCAACATTCTTCAAACCTGGCAACAAAGTCCTTTAGTGAAGGATCTTCATCCTCTTCTCACTCATGTGTCCGATCCTATGATGCCATAATGCTGCATCTGCTCCTTTGGAAGCTAAAGCATTAACATAGTTATAAATACCATTGCATAAATACAATGTACCAACCTTTTTGCCTTTTTCTATTACCAGGGCTCCTTTGTTGACCTTCCAAGCTTTATTTGTGAAAGTTGTCACACAACCTTCACCGCCTAACTGCCCTGTTGAAATCAGATTTTTCTTCAGATCTGGAACATGCCTTACCTCCTTTAGTAGCCATTGGTTTCCATTCTGCTGTTTTACAAGAACCTTACCCATTCCAACAATTTTACAAGGTTTATCATCACCCAAACGAACTTGTCCAAAATCTCCTTGAACATAGTCATGAAAGTATTTCTTATCAGGTGTGGCATGGAATGAGGCCCCTCAATCTACCACCCAAGAATCAGTAATATTTTCTAGGAGTCAAAGCATCTTGTAACACCTCACCTGTCACATTTTCTTCATTATTGTTTTCTTGCGTGCATCTCCTTCTTTTCCCTTCCGAGATCTACAGTCTTTCTTTAGGTGTCCTTTCTTTTCGCATTTCCAGTAGACTATCCCTGATCTGGACTTGGATCTTCCTTTCCTTGATTTACTGCGATATCCTGAGCTCTTTCCTCTTTCCATTTTTCTTCTCCTAGACTCTTCACTCAAAGCATTACCCGTTGTCTCACCGGAGCTTTTCCATCACATTTCCTTGCTAATGATAGCACCGACAACATCATCAAACTTTAAAGTACTAGATCCAGAAATAGTGTTACTAATGGCCATTACTAAACCATTCCAACTTTCTGGTAATGAGCACAAGAATAATAGAGCTCTAACTTCATCATCGAAGTTTACCCCTACATAACTTAACTGACTTGTAACAGTATTAAAATCATTTAAATGGTCTACAACAGATCCACCTTCTGACATCTTCATATTAAATAAATGCTTCATAATAAATACCTTATTTGAGGCCAAGGTTTTTTCATGTAGTTTCGCCAATGCCTTAATCAAACCCTCCATCATTGTTTCCTTCGAAATGTTGAAGGCAACCGACGTTGCGAGGCACAACCATACTGTTCCGAGCGCCTTTCTATCGAGAAGGTTCCATTATTCATCTATCATACCCGTTGGCATCTTTGTTTTTCCTCCCAATGGTAGGTACAGATCTTTCTGATACAGATAATCTTCCATCTGCATCTTCCACAACGAGAAGTTTTGGCCATTAAATTTCTCAACCCTAAAATTACCATCTTCCGCCATTGCTCCCACTTGAATTAGGAATCCTTCTCTCCGGCGAGTTTGTCAGCCAAAAAAGACCTTCGGCTCTAATACCAATCGTTAGAAAATTATATATCACAGAGCAATGGAACACATAAAATAGTGCAAAAATATAAACACAGAAAACGCATAAAACAAGAGAGACACAAATATACATGGTTCACCCAGTTTGGGCTATGTCCACGGAGAAACAACCAGTCCTTCCTTTTATATTATCCAGCAAACTGAAGAGATACAACCTACAGCAGATCCGTTGTAACATTGTCTTCACTCTCAATCTCCTCTCTCTTTCTTACTTAGAATACATATCTACATAGACGCAATACAATTCCCTCATATATAGTGACGGGTTGCCTTCTAGGGCAAAAACCCTAAATTAAACATAACTTCTATCGTCAGATCTCCGCCTAATGAACGACCCAGATTGACTAAAAATTACTATACTTTTACAAGGAAATTTTACATCTATTCTTAGCTTCAGGGGCGCTGCCCCTGAAACCCCCCACCAGGGGGGGTTCCCTAAAGGTCGCAGCTGCGCCCCCCTATACCCCCCTACAACGCATATTTTATGGGTGGCATTGCTGCCCCATTTCGAACTGGGGTCCAATGTGGCAATACCTTTGAATACAGAAGATAATCAAGCTCCACACCCAACACCACTCATATAATTCAATTGGAAAAGTGCTAAAGAAAATTTCGTGTACATCTGTATACAGATACCTATTCAACCAATCCTCCTTTGATGGGCACAAATTTCCATTTTTCTTGAGCAGCAAGTTCATGAATCTTATGATCTAACCACTTTTCAATCTCTTTCTTAGTCGAATTCCAGTGATGTGACATCACACATCTCTTTAAGCAAATCTCGGTCCCAGCAACAGAACCATTTGTTGGCTTAGGGGGTCCTGACCTAGGTTTAGAGTTAGTTGCACCAACCAAAAAAACCCTACATTGTTGGCCCTTTCAGAAACAATCCACATAGCACAGGCTATAGTCTCACCCGAATTAGTATTGGGGGATGCAAGAACCAAGTTTCTGCATCAAGAGACTAGTGTGATGTCTTCCAGCGCCTCAGATCTGCCTTCACGTAGATCGATAGAATTCTATGGGTCGTTATTGTAACTAGGTTAAAGCTTCCTTCAAACCTTCGCAAAGGTCCACAATCAGTGTTTGCAGACCTTAAACAGCTGATTTATCTACTTTCACGAATTAACAAGCCACCCTAGCTTGGATTTCACATAGATCTACTTAATTCGTCAGAAAACATAAAGGAAATGGCTTCTAACTTTACAGAACTAGACAATTATTGATACCATGCATTAATAAGGTAGATCTAGTATATTCGCGCAGTATTTAATAATTATTTCATAAACATGTCATTCAATTAGTGAAATTGATCCAAAAATGGATCCTGGATAAACCTCTAAGTCTAACAGACTTCATATAAGAGGTAAAAGGTGCCAAATGGCACAAATCCTTTGTAAATCAGAGGAAAATGAAAGTCACTGGCTGTTATCAGAAATAGTCTCATTGCAGAGATCCCTTCATTCTGAATTCAATGTGACTTGAATGGGCAAAAATGGACTTCAAATGGGATAGTTATCATAAAATGAAGTTGCCATTTTTCAAAGGAAAAAGAGGCAAAGATCCCTTGATAATGGGTCCTAAAAACCCTCTAAGTCTTCCAAATCTCCCAAAAGGGAAAAACCACCAAAAAATGGGAAGTCTTAAGGATATCGGATTACACTATCAGAATCTTAAAAACATGAGAAAACAACAAAAATGAGGCAATCATAGGCTTGAACAGTGTTTGCACAGGGGCCATCGGATATGGCCGATCAATGGTCTAGATCTGATCGGAAATTGCAATCGGCGGTGACAGGCAGAGGCAGTTGGAGGCATAACGCGATGGAACCGGACTGGTGCGATACCGTGATCTCTGATATCGAAGGATCACAATCAGTGAACACCATGGAGCGGGGCCTATGTATATATGCGGTGCGATATGCCGATCGCTGATGGTCGGATTGGCAAATCAGTATCGGTGATGGACGGACCCAATGGAAATACAGACTGTATTCTATATATTTTAAAATCCGAAAAGCATCAATTTCCTTTGTAATTGTGTAATTCATTTTTTAAACAAAATACAAAGGGATAAAGCCCCGATGCGATATTACGGACCCAAAAGGGTTATTAACATTGTTGCATATAAATGCAAGTACGATAAGCGAGATTTTTCCATGTTTTAGTGTATTTTTAAATACAAAAGGGAAAACCATGGAACAGGCATTGTGACATGCGATGGTGACTTACGAGTGGACCTGATAGGACAATAAGGCGCAGTTATGAAACTTTGAATTCTGGAACTGTTTTTTCTGCGGACTTTCCCGTGTTTTACAGCGTTCTCTATGTAAAAACAAAGCGACTGTTTCTGAAGGATTCAAAGCGTCGATGGTTCCTTCCATTGTGGAATAGGTGGCATTCATCCCTAAGGGTGTTTAACAATGATTGCCAACCCTCAAAGAAGGGATTCGAGGGGACCAAAACAGGAAGACGAAGAGCCCGAGAGGGAAATGAATCAACAGTGTCGTTTTGGCTTAAAAGTCATGGATGTAAAAGACAAAGGGGCTGGCTGAGTTGTTGAGGGTTGCTAAGTTATTGATGGTGGTCAAATTATTTTTTGTTGCTGAAGGAGAAGCCAAAGTAGGAAGCTAAGGCAAAAGAGGCAACGCAAAAGCCAAAGAGGTATCGCAGAAGCAAAAGGTAGCCAAGGGAGTCACTTGGAGTTCAAATGAAAAGCCCAGAGAGAGCTATAACTTGATATAAGGCAGAAAGAAGACAGAGTGAAGAGCCAAAGAGCCAGAGCCAAAGCCAAAGAGCCAAAGTCAGAGCCAAGAGCCAGAACCAAGAGCCAAAGAGCCAGATTCAAAGCCAAGAGCCAGAACCAAGAGCCAAGAGCCAGAACCAAGAGCTAGAGCCAAGAGCCAGAGCTTCAAGAGCCATGGGATTAAACGATATCTGAACCCACTATTTTTGTGTAAAATAGCAGGAATTAGGCCAAGAGCTTGTAAAAAGGACTAATACCATAATCTCAGAGAGCCTAGTTGAATTAACTAGAGCTCACGGAGATGTAGCCCAAGAGTTGTGGGTGAACTCCAAATTAATATTTTTGTTCATGTGTCTACTTTATTACTACATTATCTCTGATGCTTTATTTACTGTTATGTCTATTTCTATATCAGTTTGAGCACCTCAACTTACAACACAAACAATAGATTTTAAAGAAAATAATCAGTTGAAACAAATGCAAGCATACACCCACACTTTCAAGCACATAGTTAATTTCGCAATGGTTAATCATTAAGACTTGGGAAAATATTCAAGCTTTGGGAGTGGGAGAGGTTCTTGTAGATTCAAAAAGAAACCTAAGAGCCCCATTTTCAGATCAGAAATATAACATAAAAAGATCTCATGGAAATACTTAGTAATTCTTAAAAAGTTGTCTTTATTGATCTTCAATTCACCAGTTACAAACTCTTCTTACCTTGCGCACACAACTACAGGGGTTCGCACACTCAGCTGCGGACTCTACCCAGCCTTCCTGCACACTCAGCTGCAGGAGCCTCCTTTTCTCTACATAAGTGCAAGAAGCAGAGCCTTCCTGCCATAGCTCTTGCTCAAGACAACTAAAACTCTTCAATACCCAATTTTGTATCCAAAATTTTCTCTAAGACTCACTAAGACTCAATTATTTATATGTTTCCTAATACAATACCATGGCCCAGGGCTCATGGGTGAGTCTTCAAAACTAACCAAAACAAGGGGCTAAGACTCCTTTGACTCCTATCTATCTGCACGCTCTACATCCACATTTCATGGAGACTTTACATCTTTTACAAAATTCTTTACAAAAAATGACTAGTTTATTCAATTCTACCCTTGGGGACCTCGTCCCAACACGAACTGAGATAATCCACCAACTAAAACCAAGATAAGCATGAAGCTTCAGTGGTAGGCCTTCAATATTTGTGAGATACTAAACCAGGCGTGCAAAGCTAAGTTTCGATATGAGAAAAAGAGGCCATTGAAGTTTAGGAGGATAACTACCATCGAAATGAGAAATTATTAAATCCACCTACTTATTGAGAGGAAGCATAACACCATTCTTGAGAGTTGTACCATCACAAAGAGTCGTGAAGGAAAAATGAAGCCCCATATCCATCATGTTCATGCGGGAGGATGGAAGTTTTCAAACTAGAGGAGGATGGCGATGTTGACACTCCAATTCCATGAAGACTAGTGTAGGAAAATGTAAGTGCTAGCTAACGAGTGTGTGAATATGATCAGGAAGGAAGGCATGGTGGACATGCATTGGTGGAGGGGAGTCACAGAACATAGTTGGAGAGAATAATGAAATTGTAGAGTGACGCAATAGGTATGGAAATGAACTTAAGGATGTTTGCAGGTTGGCCATGGAACCACCTTTAATCAGTCCCAATTGAAGCCTCTCGACATAATAATGAGGCCTCATGAATAAACTACAAGCCAAGGTTGAGATCTCATACAATAACTAGAGGTATGAGAGTACATCCATCGCATTGTAATAGATTCGAGCGTGACAACCTGCATAAGGGTTTAAGCGATGGGCCACATGGACATATAATCCATATCCCTTTAGAATTTTTATGACAATTAGCTAGATTTCACACCCATTGTGGGGGTATTGGAAAGATAACTAGGTCTTAATAAATGTATTACACACTATTCTTAGCTCAAGATTGTGATTCAAGTGTCTTTCATACTAAATCCACATTGATACCAAATCTACACATTCAAGTATTGTTGCAAATTCTACCACCTTATTGTAAATATATCTAGGTCGATTTAAATGTATTACAAATTGTTCTTGGCTTAGGATGAAGTTTTAGACATCGCGTGTCTATCTCTATTGAATTTTTTGTGTTGTATATGTTACAATTTTAGTTTTAATGCATTGCAAATGGAGGAACTATAAATTTCTTAGGGAAGTTCCATAATCTCAATCTAACCATGGGGGAATATGTATTGAATAGTCCAATGCTTTACATTCCAATGGTTGGTGTTGATGTTGTATTAAAATTTAAGAGTCCAATGGTTATAATATTTGGGGGAGATATCTTTTAATTTCCAAGAACTTTTCTTGAAATTTTCCTAGGAAGGAAATGAAATTGAAATAAGGGGAATCATAAGGAAACTATGAAAGTTAATAATCTCCAATGGCATGACAAAGCTTTTGAAGAAAGAAAAAAAAGGCATAATTGCACAATTATGCTCACTAGATGTTTAAACATTGAAATCATTTGTGTTGGCATTATGAGACAAGTGTTGGCCTTGATGGCAAATCACATTGATGACAAATCATAGTGCAGAAGGATAGCAGCAAGGAATTGATGATTAGACTACAAGTATGAAGAGAAAATATATACACGCTGGTTCACTATATACCAAGTCGCGTATACAAGCAGGTTCACTATATTACCAATTCGCGTATACGCAGGTTCGCTATATACCAAGTCGCGTGTACACGCAGGTTGGCTTTAGTAAAAGAGCGTGTATGTGGAAAAACTTATCTTTGGTCTGTGGCAGTTATTCCTTGGAAGTTGTGCCTATGGTTTTGGACCATGGTGTCTCGACGGACGTGTTGATCCCTAGTTTTGAAGTTGATGGTATTGGATTTCTATGGTTTTGGCCTGTGGTATCGAGCAAGGCCTAGGTCTATATAAGGAGAAGAAGATCATTAGGAAAATTGATCTGAAATGTCTTGAATATCTGATGAAGTATTAGATCCAGTATGCAGATTATGGGTTGATGATGCATTGCTTGATCTGAGCTAAGGAGAGATCTCACTGGTTGATGGAGAACAAGATCTAAGGAGAGATCGATATCAAATGGTTTGAAATGAACTATCTTTATATGGTTGATTATGCTTATTCTAGATCTGCATACTGACGCAAATAATGTTCTATAAGTGTTATAGTATGATTGATGTCTGGTACAGCTGCAAAGTTATAAGGAAATATTTTTAGATCTGTACGCGGGTTGGCCTTGGAAAAAGTGCGTATACACGCAGGTTGGGTTCATCCAAGTAGCGTGTACATTGTAAAGCTTGATATTTGAAGTTGCAGATGGGTCTGATGGTTATTGCAGAGTTCCGTGTCTGCTCTGTGTTCTGGTGACTGCGTTGTTGACAGAGTTTCAGTGTTTCAGTGTTTCAGTGATTAATAATGCAGGTTGTACTACAAGGTGATTGTCTTATGGATCCAGTATGAAAATGTATGAAACGTGGTTCTGGGTAGATCGTAGGCCAGCACCTACGTACTGGTAAACATATCAGCCAATACAAGAGCAAGGGGAGTAAAGGTTGGAGCATTCTGTAGGTAGGCACCTACGTACTAGTAAATGGATCGGCTAGTACAAGAGCTAAGAGGATTGTAGTCCTCTGCAGGTTGTAGCCTGCGTGCTGGTAAAGGACTGCACCAGTACATTGTAAAAGAAGTTTCTTATTAAAGAAGAAAGAGACGAATTGCAGCAGGTGGTTTTCACCCACATTGGGTTTCCACCTTATATCATGGTGTTCATGTGTGTGGCTTTTGTGTGATGATCTGTTCTGTTATACTGCACCTGTTCACTGTTAATATGGTTAATGATGTTCTGATGCAATTACTGAAGATAAGCTAACTGAATCATAAGATCTCTGGATATACGCTAGTTGCAATAAACACAGTAGTGTGTACACGCGGGTTCACTTAACTGAAGTAGCGTATGTGTTTCTAAGTATGAAATGAAAAAGTTTTATTGATCTGATAATACTGATTCAACCCCCCCCCCCCTCTCAGTATTATTTCCACCAATTGGTATCAGAGCAGGTCCTTTGGTAGAAGCTTGATCGCTTGAAGGAGATCCGTGGAACAATGGGAAAGAAGCTTAAGAAGAAAGCTCATAAGAAGAAGAAGACATCTCAGAAGATCTATGACAGTGGGAGAGTCGATTGGGGATTAGGTATAAGAAGTTCTTCAAATTCAGAATCAGATTCAGAATCATTATCAGGTATGAATGTGTTATCCTATGATGTTCCTGCTATATTTCCTTGTGAAAGTGATGGAAGTGATAGTGAAACTACTGAACATGCTTTTATGGGTGAGCAAGAAAAGTATCAAATAGAGGCAGTATTTAGAAGGCTTACAGACAAAGTTAAAGATCAACAAGTTCTATTGAACAAAAGGGAATGTGCTTTCAAAGAAGAAGTTACCAAACTAAAAGCTCAATCAGAGGAAGGAAACAAGGTAAGAAAGTTACTCAAGGAAAAGGAAAATCAATGTCAAAAGTTGCAGGGTGAAGTGAGATCATTAAGAGATGAAGTCAATGAAAGAAGCACAACCATCAAGAAACTCAGAGATAGATCCAGTTACTATGAAAGTCTTGAAGCCACGATCCGCTCGCTAAAGAAAGATCTTGAAGAATCAAAGAAGCAGAATAAAGATCTACTCCAAGCTATTGAAAAACAGGTAAACGAAGATATCAGCTTAAAATCTCAACTGGAATGTGCTCTCAGAATTCGTCAAATGCAGCAGGATCTGAATGAAGAACAAGAAAAAGAGATTCTCAAACTAAGGCATCAGTTGGAAGAAGGAAGGAAAGATGGAGAAGACATGAAGAAGCAATGTCTAGAAAAGGAGGAACAACTTCAAGTTGAGGTAAATATCTTGAAAGGTAAATTAGAAGAAAAGGATAAACTATTGAGATTTCAAGATAGTACTAAAGCCTTGGATGATATTCTTAGTAGTCAAAGGTCTCCTGCTATCAAGACTGGTCTTGGTTTTCATGAATCTGTTGAAGGTGAATCTAGTTCACAAGGTGAGGCAAGGAACTATAAAGAGAAATCTAAAATGATCAACAAGGAGAAAAGAGAGATGAAAGGTCAATCTCATCATCAACCAAGGAAAGAAATTCTTCAAAGAAAATCTTTTACTCCTCCTATGAATAATGTTGAATGTTATGTATGTCATAATCTTGGACATGTTGCAGCTAGATGTGAAAGAAGAAGGGTTCAAGACCATCATGTAGAAAGATCATCACATTCAAGGTACTTTAATGGATATTGTTTTTCTTGCAATATGTTTGGTCACAAAGCTGCTGATTGCTACAGGAGGAATATGAAACATGTAAGATGTTATGCATGTAACAAGCTTGGACATATAGCAAAGGAATGCAGGAACAAAGGATGGACATCACACCAAAAGGAGAAAACCTCATCACACTTGAAGATATGGAGGAAGAAGGAAGTACAGTCAGCACAATGTACTGAGACACAGCACAGCACAGACATATCAGACTCAGAGGGAGATGAAAGTGTAAAACTTCAGTGTTCTGAATCTCATACGCAAGTTCCTTAAAGGGAAGTCGCGTATATACGCGAGTTAGACACTGCAAAGTCGCGTATATGTCAGTCTGAGGAAAAGCAGTGGGGACAGGATCAGAAAAAGGATCTGATATGATTCAGTCTATTATTTGCTCTATTGGTTACAGTCTGCTGAGGATGTGTGGAAATGTTTTGTTACTTGTATGATGTCTAGAAGTGTTTTGATCCTAACTTGAGGATGATGATGTTTTGATGCTTATTATTGATATATGCATGATCATATCTAACAGATGGCACTGGTTGAGGGGGAGCATATGCCTTTAGTAATTCATTGTTGGCATTATGGTTAATAATCCTTGGTGATGATTCTTATATGGCTAAATGATATATCTTGCTATGATGTGGTTGTGAGTTGTCTATGATAAACTCTCATATGATTCTTGAAGTTACATAGAAGATGTTCAGATCAGATTTATGGTGCTTACATGGTGATCTTCATAAGGACAAGGAGAAGTACAAAGCTTGAATACACATCTTCCTCACTTGATGATGAGTCACTTATATATTGTTGTTGTCATATGCATAAAGATCATACAGTTATGATGTAGGCACTCATGTGGATAAGGATTGTTGCTGATGATGATATCAAGAAGCTTTGTCAAAAGAGTTTGAGCTCAAGATACATAGTGCTGATACATGGATGACTCCTCAAAGTCACTTTGTTGGAGACATGATGATGAGTTCGTATCTATATGATGATAGGTCTATACTTACATATGTTGGTTGATGCAGATGTTCCCAAGTAATGATACTTGGATCATGTAGATCTTGACGTTGATGTAATGGCTATGGTGGTTTCACGTGTAATGTGAATGATTTCATGATGATGTTTAAAAGGAGGAGTTGACATCTATGTTCAGACATACCTTGCTGCAGGACATTTACAGGTTGCTGATATGAAAATAGTTGTACGCGAGTTTCATAAGGCCTATCCGCGTATATACGCTTGTTTATGTGGATGCAGACGCGTATATGGAGTTTTGAAGGAAATCAGCAGGGACAGATGTTGGTTGCAGAAAGTCTGATATGGGTCTGACAGAGATCATCTGGCACAGGTTCAGGGGGAGCAGATAATCTTCCAATGATGCATTGTTGGCATTATCTTAAAGCTTTTGGTTCTAGTTCACATTTGTTGTTGATTTCAGGTGGAACAAAGGCGAAAGGAGAACAGAAGGATCTCTTGGTTGCTGATCTGAATGGTGATTATCAGATGCTGCTGGTGACTTTCATAAGTCTTGGTCTAGTTCTTTCGTCTCTATGTCATATATCTATTTTGTGGTATCTCTTTCATGGTGTCAAGGTCATGTAATGGCCTATTTTGGTTTCCCCACTATGCCTGGGATGATTGATGCAATGTAATTGGTTGTCATATGTAAACTTTTGATGTATCCCCACTTGGTTGGGTGGATGAGTCAATTTTTGTATATCCTCACTTAGTTGAGAGATGGATGAATGTATGAGTCTTTGGTGATAGGAAGGTCTTTTATGATGTATAGAGTCATGTTCTCCTTGAAGAACATCTTTTGCAGATCTTGCCTACGGTCAGGAAGAGCATGAACAGCACACTTCAGCAGTATAGAGACCCGGCATGTACTCAGGGGGAGCATTGACAGATTGGTACACTTTGGCATATACAAAGGGGGAGATCATTCAGAGATTTTAACAGATACTCAGGGGGAGTATGGACAGCGAAATGTTCAGCAAAGGAAGAGAACATCTTGGTCCACCCTTTGCCCTTGATGTCAAAGGGGGAGAGTGATTTGGTGTTGTTTCCATCAAGTCCAAAGGGGGATATTGTTGGCATTATGATGCATGTGTTGTACTTGATGGAAACCCTCTCATAGAAGAATATCTCACTTATGTATAACTGGATGAATCTTCAGAAGAGATGTCAGATGTGACTAATGGAGGATAGCTCAAAGGAATCAGATGATAGTTCTAAGTGTAACAAGTCAGCTTTGCCATCAAGTCCAAAGGGGGAGATTGTTGGCATTATGAGACAAGTGTTGGCCTTGATGGCAAATCACACTGATGACAAATCATAGTGCAGAAGGATAGCAGCAAGGAATTGATGATCAGACTACAAGTATGAAGAGAAAATATATACACGTTGGTTCACTATATACCAAGTCGCGTATACAAGCAGGTTCACTATATACCAAGTCGCGTATACGCAGGTTCGCTATATACCAAGTCGCGTGTACACGCAGGTTGGCTTCAGTAAAAGAGCGTGTATGTGGAAAAACTTATCTTTGGTCCGTGGTGGTTATTCCTTGGAAGTTGTGCCTATGGTTTTGGACCATGGTGTCTCGACGGACGTGTTGATCCCTAGTTTTGAAGTTGATGGTATTGGATTTCTATGGTTTTGGCCCGTGGTATCGAGCAAGGCCTAGGTCTATATAAGGAGAAGAAGATCATTAGGCAAATTGATCTGAAATGTCTTGAATATCTGATGAAGTATTAGATCCAGTATGCAGATTATGGGTTGATGATGCATTGCTTGATCTGAGCTAAGGAGAGATCTCACCGGTTGATGGAGAACAAGATCTAAGGAGAGATCGGGATCAAATGGTTTGAAATGAACTATCTTTATATGGTTGATTATGCTTATTCTAGATCTGCATACTGACGCAAATAATGTTCTATAAGTGTTATAGTATGATTGATGTCTGGTACAGCTGCAAAGTTATAAGGAAATATTTTTAGATCTGTACGCAGGTTGGCCTTGGAAAAAGTGCGTATACACGCAGGTTGGGTTCATCCAAGTAGCGTGTACATTGTAAAGCTTGATATTTTAAGTTGCAGATGGGTCTGATGGTTATTGCAGAGTTCTGTGTCTGCTCTGTGTTCTGGTGACTGCGTTGTTGACAGAGTTTCAGTGTTTCAGTGATTAATAATGCAGGTTGTACTACAAGGTGATTGTCTTATGGATCCAGTATGAAAATGTATGAAACGTGGTTCTGGGTAGATCGTAGGCCAGCACCTACGTACTGGTAAACATATCAGCCAGTACAAGAGCAAGGGGAGTAAAGGTTGGAGAATTCTGTAGGTAGGCACCTACGTACTAGTAAATGGATCGGCTAGTACAAGAGCTAAGAGGATTGTAGTCCTCTGCAGGTTGTAGCCTGCGTGCTGGTAAAGGACTGCACCAGTACATTGTAAAAGAAGTTTCTTATCAAAGAAGAAAGAGACGAATTGCAGCAGGTGGTTTTCACCCACATTGGGTTTCCACCTTATATCATGGTGTTCATGTGTGTGGCTTTTGTGTGATGATCTGTTCTGTTATACTGCACCTGTTCACTGTTAATATGGTTAATGATGTTCTGATGCAATTACTGAAGATAAGCTAACTGAATCATAAGATCTCTGGATATACGCTAGTTGCAATAAACATAGTAGCGTGTACACGCGAGTTCACTTAACTGAAGTAGCGTATATGTTTCTAAGTATGAAATGAAAAAGTTTTATTGATCTGATAATACTGATTCACCCCCCCCCTCTCAGTATTATTTCCAACAATTTGTTTCTCCAGATCTACAAAGAATGTTAGATAATCATTCCAAGGTATTTAAGACTCCCAAAGGCATCCCACCTATTCATGATCATGATAATGCTATTCACTTGATTCCAAGAAGCGTTCCTCCAAACATGAGAACTTACAAATATTTCTATGCCCAAAAGAGTGAAATTGAGCATATGGTTGTAGAAATTCTAGAGGAGGTATAATTCAACCTAGCCAAAGTTCTTTATCTGATCCAATATTATTGGCACAAAAATCATTGATCATGACATATGTGTATGAATTATGGGGAGCTCAACAAGATCACTATTAAAGATAAATTTCCCATTCTTGTCATTGATGAATTGTTGGATGAATTACATGGAGCAATTGACTTCACCAAGTTGGATCTTCATTTAGGATATCATCAAATTAGAATGAACATTGAAGACATTTCGAAAGAAAACTTCATTACTCATGAAGGGCATTATGATTTTTTGGTCATGCCTTTTGGCCTTACTAATGCACTTTCCACATTTCAAGGTTTGATGAATTCCATTTTCAAACTCTTCCTTAGAAAATTTGTGTTATTATTTTTCGAGGATATACTAATCTACAACAAGTATTGGGAGGATCATGTTCAACATTTTGAAAAGGTGCTCAAACTATTGGAAGAGAAACAATTGTATGCAAAAACCTCCAAACGTTTCTTTGGGGTACAAGAGGTGGAATATTTGGGTTGTATTGTATCTCATGAGCGTGTTATGGTAGATCCTAACAATGGTTCCCTTACCTAATAGGAAGAAACTTAAAGGTAAAAAAAAATCATGATAGTCTTAAATCCTTTTTGGAACAAATATTATCTTCAGAAGAGCAAAAAAATTGGGTCACTAAGATGTTGGGTTATGACTTTGAAATCATCTACAAAAAAGGGAAGAAAAATGTTGTTGTTGTTGCACTCTCAAGAAGGGATGAGGATATGGAATCATTTCTCTATACTATTTCTATTATCCAACCTAACTAGAAAACTGAAGCAAGGGAGGAATGAAAGAATGATGAAGAGGTGTGGACACTCATTTTAAAGTTGTAGCAAGATCCCAGTATATCAGATACATTTATCTAGAAAAATGAATCATTATGGTACATAGATCACTTATATCTATGTAATAATTCCCAACTCAAACAAAATATTATTTTTGAATTGCAAACATTTCCTTTAGGAGGGCACTCAGGATTTTTAAAAACTTACGACAAGGTAAAGAAGTATTTTTTTCGATGGCCTTAAATATGATATTCAAAATTTTGTGGTAGAATTTTTGGTTTTCCAACAAATAAAATTGATATAGTTAAGACCCCAAGTATATTACAACATTTATCCATTCCAAGATAACATTGGGAGGAGGTCTTAGTGGATTTTATTATAGGTTTACCCAAGTCTGAAGGAAATATTTTCATCATGGTTGTAGTTGATAGACTTACCAATTATGCACACTTTTGTGTATTATATCATCCTTTTAAAGCCAGTACATTTTCTATGGCATTTATGGAAACAATTTAAAAGCTACATGGAAACCCAAAGATTATTCTAAGTGACAGAGATCCCGTTTTCACTGGAAACTTTCGAAAAAAATTATTTTCATGTCTTGGTACTCAATTAACTCATAGCTCATTTTACAATCCTCAATCTGATGGGAAAGGTGAGATAGTGAACAATTATTTGGAAGGATATCTTTGTTTCTTTGTATCTGATAAACAAACACAATGGGTTAAGTGATTACCTCTGGTTGAATGGTGGTATAAAAAATTCCTTCCATACTGCAAGAAAAATGACCCCATTTGTGGAACTTTATAGATATCATCCGCCATCCATCACATCATCTTTAATAGAAAATTATAAGGTTCAAGCAGTGGAATATCACATCAAAGATCAACAACAATTTCTCTAACTCTTAATGGATAACCTCACTTTGGCACAGAATCGAATGAAACAACATGAAGATCAACATCACACTGAAAGAATTTTTGACGTAGGTGACTGGGTATTTTTATGGCTACAACCATACAAACAAATGTCCCTTAAGAAAGCTAAGAAGGGTAATAAATTATCACCCAAGTACTATGGTTCTTACAAGGTGTTTCAAAATATTAGAACTATGGCATACAAATTGGAGTTTCCTGCATCTTCCCGAGTACAGTCAATTTTCCATGTTTCATGCTTAAAGAAGGTTATCGGTGACAAGCTCAAAATTCAAACAATATTGCCAGAACTTGATGAGGAATGAAAAATCATATTGGAGCCTAAGTCATTCTTGGAAACAAGAACCTAACATCTATGAAATCGATCAATTTCAGAGTATCTCATTAAGTGGAAGAACTTACCCACTGAAGATTCCACATGGGAGGATGAGAATTTTATACAAAAGCATATAGGACTACTCAAGAGGTGAGGAAAACACCTTTTGAAGGAGAGGGGCATGTTAGGTCCCTATATTAATAGTGTAGCACCCTTATTGTTATTGTTGTGCCCATGTAGCCCCCATATTATTATTGTTTTGCACCATAGAATCCCATTATTGTTATTGTTACGCCCTTACATTTTTATTGCTATAGAGGCTTTGATTACATTATGACCCCTTAGACTCTTATATATACCAATAAGGTTCTGCCATTTGTATCATCCAATAATTGTCCATTTATGTGATGTAAAGGAGATTCCCCCCCCCCCCCAGAAGAGGCTAATTTTCAAGTCGTTGATTTATCTTTTGTCCTGTTTTTTGATCTGGCTGCATAACACCTTGTTGGTCCTTTTGCATGTAGAAGGCCTAATTTTTTGTTCTTTTGCACATGATAGTATGAATATTTTCTCCCACAACAATTTCCTGACATTTACTGATTTTGGGAATATGACTATTAAGCCACAAACCAACACTTTCATATTTTTTTTAAAGCATTTTAGCTTTATACAACTTGTTTGGGGACTAGTATGATAAGATTGCGATACATGTTTGATATATTCTCTTTACATGGTGTCGTGATACTAGCATAGATCCACATTAACCCTAGATCTATCAAGATCTAGAGGGATAAAAAAGAAACCCAAGTGAAAACCTCTTGATTCTTAAAATATCTTGGGTCCAAATGGATTGTTGTAGATCTGACCCGGAAATATTATAGATCTGATATGAAAATATAAGACAATGCAAATAAACCCAGAAATAATATGAAATGATTCTTTATTGATATCAAGACCCTTAAGGTAGGGCAACAGCATACATTCACTCCTTAAGGAAGGAGAACACTCCACAAGCCATATGCCTGTTCATACAATAATCCTTCACTATCTCCCATGTGGAGTCTCTAGCCTCTATATAGGCCTCATACATACAATACCATGGGTTATTACCATGGTTCCCTCATACCATCAACTAATACCATGGGCCCATTACATTATTATTAACTACTTGTGGTCCCTTACATGATGTGGGTTAACCACCTTATTTATTACTATGGCCCATCCCATTATTACATTATTACCTTGGGTACCTCCCTTGGTACCCCATATTATCCCCCCTAGGTATATAACATGGATCTACGCTAGTTATTTTTTGTTTGTATAGATGATTTTGTAGAGCATGGATACTAGTTTATGATTATTTTATTTTGGATCTTTTTTTCCTTTCTCTTCTATTACAATAGATGTAATATGCCTTCTTTTTTCCCTTTTACCTTTTTAGTGTTACCCACCCACCCATCCACTACCAACATGTGACGCATCTCATCTATTCTACGTTGTAGAGTCTGCTTATCTTTTCTCAGTGCATTGATTGATGGATTATTTTCCATTTTCATTTAATGCCATCATACACTAATTTTAAGAATAATTCTTAAGTACTATTTCTTTATCACATGTCTAAATTTGGTATGCATGATATAATGATACTTCCATGAAAACTATCCAAGGGTGGTAATGAAGTTTGAAATGCATCAAGATATGTATGTTTAGGATAGGGTCCATACTCATTTCATAAATCATAATAACTCCCCCTTCTCCTAAGGCTCTTAATGGAGGAGGTTTTGGAAAATCAAGGGTAGTCTATAATCACATAAGATAAATACTTTAGTGAGATATGTAGGATAACTTGACTTTAGAAGTGATGCAAACCTACATGGATGATGTCCACATGATGCATGATGTCATCCAATGTTGGATAATAAACACATTTGTTCTCTTTGAGGATTTTACATTAAATGTTACATAGACTCTTAAAAAATACGATAAATAAAATTCAAACAAAAAATATTAAATTAAATATAAATGTCAATAAAGTATTACTTTTAAATAGGCATTGTATATAAAACTACAAAAACCAAATATCATTTCTTACATTATTAATTGCTTGAACTTCTTAAGAGAAAATTTCCATCCTCATTATTCAACGTGATCCTTATATTCTAATGAGGTTCCATCCGTAACAATAAACACTGCAATAAGGGATGTATATCATACTTGAGATTTTGCTAAGATTGAGGTTATGCAAGTCTTATCCATAAAATAAATTTATATACTTTCATATTTATAATTTAATTAGTGAATATAGATTCAAACAATTAAATTATGTCACTGTGATGTAATATATCTTGCACTGATAAAATGAAATTCATTGTTGAGTTCCACTTATTGTGCAATCTATTATTGATGAAGTTCATGTTAAATTATATATATATATATATATATATATATATATATATATATATATATATATATATATATATATATATATATATATATATATATATATCGAGAGAGAGAGAGAGAGAGAGAGAGAGAGAGAGATTTAAATTAGATTTGTTGTCTATAATTACAACTTAAAAAAATCTCTTCGAAAAGGCCAATGGAGGCTCTTTGAACACATGGACCAACTTGAGGGATGCCTGACACATGTAGAGTTTCATGTTCATGGAGATATTGGATGTCTATATCCTCTGTTTAATGACCTTGGTCCTTCTCCTATTCACCGATGATTGTAGGATATGTGTATATCTTAGGGGTGTTTTGGTCACACAGGTATTTCCGGCTATCATTTCTAAGAAAATTTTGACATTATGTAAAAAAAAAGTTGTGTTTTTCTTCCTGCCAACAAAAAGCGTGAGGTTGGAAGAACTCAGTTTTCTAGACATACTTTCTCTAATATTTTGACAACTTAATAGAATGCCTCGGATAGACAAAAAAAACATATAAAAATAAAATTATAAATATTTTATAATTTCATATTTTCATTTTTTTTTAATACAATTTTTAGTAATAAAAAAAAAAAATTATTGTTTCCATTTAATATTTAAAATTTATTTAATTAAAATAGCATAATGAATAACAATAACTTTTATATATGATAAATGTTACTAATAATATGTTTGGTTATATAAACCCCCAAAAAATTGTACCAATGAAGTACTTACCCAACTAGAGGAAAACGTGTAGGTTGGGATAGGACTATGTGATCTTAATAAGATGGGAGAGGCAGTCACATACAAGGATCAACGATTGAAACCGGAACCACCATAAGCAAGGACAAAGGAAAAAACATAGGTTGGTACAATAGCAACACTAAAAGAAATGGGGAGATATGCTCCAATGACACATTGTCCCTTTATTTTGTAGTTGAAACCCATGATTATTGGAAAAAGTGTATTAGTTCCCTCATAGGAGATGGATTCCAATCTGTTGACATACATCACAACTATTCACATACAATCTTGCATCTTTGAATATAACAAGGCACCAAATTCCATCCTGTAAGATCTTTCAAGCTATCACCTTACCTCCATAATTACTAATCTAGGGTGAGGAAACAAGGCTTGAGCCAATATAAGGGAGGTGAAGGTCTTATATGGCTACCTCATGCATATTGTCCTCAATGATGGATGAAATAGAGCTAAAAGGGCACCAAATATTTGTTTAAATAGAGTAAGTGACTAAAGTCAAGAGGGAGGGTCTGTATTTGCTCTAAACTAGTAGGCATGAATAATGGGTTTAGGGGGGTTGTAAGAGATGGGGATGATATGTCACCATATTCATTTGGAATAATCGAGTTGAATACCTATAAATTCACTTGTTTTTGTCCCACATTGTTAAGCAACTAAGTACTTTAGACCTTCATATACCCAAGAAGTCATGATTTGATGGTGCAACACAAGGGGCTTGATCGTTGATGTTTGCCACTTGGTGCTCCTTGGATGGCCCATATATGGCCATTGAATGGATTCCACTTTGCACATCTTGGTTGGATCGGATCTGGAAATTGGTTGGCTACCACTTGGGAAAACCTAGTTGTCCCAGATCTAGCCATTGGGTGGCTACCACTTGACACACCTTGGTTGGCCCAAACTTGGCCATTGGCTGGCTACCACTTGGCACACCATGTCTGGCATAGATTTGGCCATTAGGTGGCTGCCACTTAATACATTCTGTATGGCCCAGATCTAGCCATTGGGTGGTTGCCACATGGAATGTACTATATGTCCTATATTTGACCATGAGGTGGTTTCCACTTCTAGATCTTGCCATTGGATGGCTACTGCTTGGCATGCCCTAGTTGGCCCAGATTTGGCCATTAGCTGTCTCCCACTTGGCACACCCTAGTTGGCCCAAATTTGGCCATTGGTTGGTTGCTACTTGGTGCACCTTGTATGGCCTAGATATGGACATTGGGTGGCTTCCACTTGCCATGCATTGTATGGCCTAGACCTATCCATTAGATGGCTACCACTTGACATGTGATGGATGGGCCTGACCTAGCCATTAGATGGTTGCCAATTGGAACACCCTGGTTGGCCATGTTAGGTCCATATACTACTAGTGTAACCCCTTATTATTATTAGTGCAACCCCCTTATTGTATTATTGTGCCCATATAGTCCCCATGTTGTTATTATTATGCCCCATAAAAGAACACTATTGTTATTGTTGTGCCCCTACAATATTATTGTTATGTAGGCTTTGATTGTATTGGGACCCCTTAGACTCCTCTATATAGAAAGGAGGTCTTGTCATTTGTATCATCTAAGAATTGTTTAATTTGTGTAATGTAAAGGAGATTTCCCCCTCAAAGATGCTGATTTTTAAGTCATTTATCTATCTTTTCTATCTTTTTGTGAGCTGGTTTCATAACATTTGGTATCAGAGCTTTGGATTCTAAGGTTTCCCTGCTCCAAACAGGTCATCGTGGAATTTTCACTATAACTTTTTCACTACGAAATTTCATAAGCTAAAAAAAAACCCATTTGAGCTGAAATTGTTCTGAACCTTGTGTATGAATTTCAGATATTGTCTCACTATATCTGTGGAGATATGATCTCAGGAAGTTAGGGTTTTTGCAAGCTCCACAATTCCATCTCAAACAAGTCATCATGGAATTTTTGCTATAATTTTGTTTCTATGCAGGTTCATACTCTGAAATGAAAATCCATTTGAGCTGACATCGTGGTAAAGCTCAAGCTTGAATTTTAGATCTTGTTTCACTATATTTACAGATATATGGTCCAAGACATTTAGGGTTTTTGCAGGCTTGCAAATTACATCTAAAACAAGTGACCTTGGGAAAATCGTCATAACTTTCTCTCTAAGAATTAGATTGAAATTTCGTAATAATTCACAGAAACAGAACGAACTGTACTTCTCTGTGTACCATTTTTAGGTCTGAAGGTCAAAACAGTGACACAAAGGACTTTGTACAATTTCTCTCTACTGAAAAAGTATATAATTAGGTCATCTTGGGAGATTGGAAATAATGCTTTCTTGGAGAATCCAAATTCGATCAGACTTGTGGCATTGGAAGGAGGACACAGAGGGCTACCACAGGTCACAATTTTAGACCTTGGAGATCCGAACTTTTAGAGATACAACAGATTCAAGATCGAGATCCTAAAAGCTAGAAAAAGAATGACTCGAATCAAGAAAATAGAAACACCTAGTAATCAAAATTGGATGGATGATTTAAATAATGTGATCGAAGCTAAGATAAATAGTTTTATCTATGACATGGAAGATGATATCGATGGTATGGAAGCACATTGGAAGAAATACATGGAATATTTGAAGACGTTGAAGGTTTGAAGGAAGGTGGGACAAAGATGCTACAAGAAAGGCCTCCTAATGGCGAAAAGGTAGTAGAGGAAACTCATGATGAGAACAAAAGTAATGTTAATCATGCTTTCATAGAATCTAACGTTGGATTAAAGAACCAGCATATTCCAAAGATAGATATGAGGAAGTTTGATGGCAAGTATCCCATAACATGGATACTACAGACGGAGAAATATTTTGATCTACATAATGTGAAAAACACACAAAAGGTACATATTGCATCTTTATATTTAGAACTGAATCAGTTTGTACGGTATACAGGGATTTGTTCTCGTAAGAAACTCATCACCTGGTCAATTTTCATGGAGGAAATGATAGCACATTATGAGGATACAAAGATCAACACCTTCTTTAGCAAATTGATAAATATCTGTTAAGTTTAGTATGTTCTATGCTAGAGCAATTTATTTAAATTTTCACAGTTAGCAATCACATTAGCATTAAAGTAAACTGAAGATAGAACATAAATATAAATCGCAGAAGACAAGCCAAGACAAGAGGACACAAGATGTGGCACCAACCAGGGACAAACCCCAATGTAGGGAAACCCTTGATCAATTCTTCTTTTATGTTCTTCAAAGTTCAACAAAGAAAGTGAGAGAGATAGTACATTTATAATAGAAGTAAATATTTTGACTTTTGATATCGCATGAGATTAGTTGAAGACATATTGCTTCAACTAATTCTCTAAGGTGACTCCTTCACCTATCATAGTGCTACCTTTCGTCCATTTGCTGCACATAACTGTGTGACACTATGTTGTACTGTCACATGTGTTGAACCTTGATGACTGAGCTGCTCTCATCTTCATGTTGCTCATCATGCTGCATCTTCCATGGTCTTATTCATCATCAAGCTGCCCATGCTCATGATCTCATTCATCATCACACTGCCCACGCTCATATCATCATGCATCATTATGCTGCTCATGCTCATGATCTCATTTATCATTATGCTACCCATGATCTCATTTATCATTATGCTGCCCATGATCTCATTTATCATCATGCTACCCATGATCTCATTTTAATGCTGCTGTAGGATTTCATAGATCCTCTTGCCATAAGAATACGTTGATGATACATGTGCCAAGGATTTATTCATCGAATCCTTATCTCATCATTGAGTCATACCAAGACAGTAATATAACTTACTATGGTTCCATGACCTTGATTGTGACTCCATTTGATTGTGACTTTGCTTGACTGCTATTTCATGCCTTTGCTGCGGCTATGCCTTCATGTATTGACCCAATTCATAGATCATAGTTGCGTCCTTATCCTACTGAATATGGCTGCACCTAATACGTCTCTTTTTCCTGTGAAGTGCCTCCTTTGCCTATGTATAAGACTTGTCTCCATGACTGCGTAGAAGGTGACTTCATTACAACGTGTAAATGTCCTATTACAACGTGTAAATATCTTCTCTCGCTGCTACTAAGTATCTATATTACAACGTGTAAATGTCTCTATTGCTGTGTATACATATTTCCATTACTGTGTATATGTATCTCCATTACCAGATCTCCTCTTCTCTCGGCGGCTGGGTTCTAGGGCCGCTTCTGTTCGTCGTCGCCGGGACTGGTTGCCTCAGCTCCCTCTCTTCAGTAAAAGTGTAGTGGAATAAGACTACAATAAGGATTCTCTTCCACAAATCTCTTCGGCAGTTCTCTTCGGTAGATCGGAAGCTACCATCTAGCTATCTTCTCTATGCGGTTGGGTTCTCTTCTGCAGATCCCTTAACATCCTTAGATCTTCCGCAGATCTCCTCTTCTCTCTACAGCTGGGTTCTAGGGCCACTTCGGTTCGTCGTCGCCGGGACTGGTTGCCTCAGCTCCCTCTCTTCAATAAATATTGTAGTGGAATAAGACTACACTAAACAATGGTTTTTTTTTTTTTTTTTTTTTTTTTTTTCTGGACACACAGATCTTAGAGACAGTAAAACTTTCATAGCGTAGGTGTTATTTATTTAAACTTGTGTTAGCGTGGATAGTGCAGGCATTATGTAAACTTGTGTTAGCGTGGATGTTAAGGAAAGTACCAAGTTATAAAAGTCAACGGGATTGGTGTTTAAAAGAATCACATGAGACAGTCACACTATTGATTCATTCTGGATCTCTTTCGGTTTTTCAACATTCCAGATCTTTTTCGCAGATCTTTTAACTCTGCAGCAGGGTTATAGATCTAATCTTCTGCCTTATTTCTCTGCCACTGGGTTCTACGGGTAAGTAAAAAATGGCTCCTAGCTTCGCGAAAATAGCTACTGGCTCAGTTCCGTCCGCTTCTGGAGGGCAAGCTCTTGCCCATATCGTCAATGAAGCTCCAACTCCCATTGTCCAGGTGGCCCAGGCCTCACTCGATGAGGCTTTGAAGTTTTATGAAAGTGCCCTAATCTGTTGGTTCAATGGTTTTTGGCCACGACTGACAACGCTCCACAATTGGATCTTGGAGGTATGGAAGCCTGTCATTTTTGATGAAATTAATATCTACCCCTGTGCTAGGGGTTTCTTTATAGTAGATTTTGAAAATCCTGAAATCAGACAATGTATTTTAGATTCCAGCCCTTGGTTTTGGGAAAACTCAGGCCTATTCATGAAGCCATGGAACCCATCATTCGATCCCTCAACAGCAGTCATAACCTCAGCACTAATTTGGGTGAGATTTCCAAGCCTACCCTTGCATCTCTAGAATCTCTCCTCGCTAAAAGCCATTTGAAATGCAATTGGGAAATTTTACTGCAGGTGCCCAGAGACAGAGGAATATGCCAAAACCACCTATGCATTCATTTGTGTGGAAATGGACTTCAGCGCCAGATTCCCAGCGGAAATAAACCTAACAAGTAAAAACTATGTGTGGAACCAGAAACTCGATTATGAAAGTGTCCTCTTCCGATGTCGATCTTGCTTTGAGACAGGCCATCTAGCCAAAAATTGCCCAAAAGCCTCCCAGAAAAATTCTGCTAGAAAAAACCACCACAGATCTACATGGTGGGAAGGAGCACAAAAAGAACACTACGCTGTCATCAAAGAAGAATACTCTAAAGAAAACTATGAATCACAAGAAATTGGGCAAGAAAGAAACAACTCTCAAGATAAGCAATGAGAAAGCCCCGCCCAACAACAAAAAAGTGAACTCGACAACCCCTCAAGCATCATCAGTGATGAGGATTCGAATACCGCACAAAATAAATCTTCATTTAACAGCAAAGCAGATCTCTTAGACCAAAATTCTTCTCCGACTATCTTCAAAAGGACGAACACAATAGATCGCGAAGCTAAGACACCAATGTCCCAAGAACCAGACGAGATGAAGGAGATGCAAGATAAAGGAAGTTGGAAGATTGTAGAGAAAAAAAAAAAAGCTACAACACCAATCTCGCCAAGAAATACAAGGAGCCAGACAATTAAAAACTAAGAAAATTATAGGTCCGATAGACCAATTTGGTCTCAGTGGACGGTAACCATCATCATCATCATATATATATATATATATATATATATATATATATCTCTATCTTCATTTTCCTGCGTGTATATATGTCTCCTGCGTATAAGGTCTTTTATGTATACGTATAGATGTCTCCATAGATAAGAATTAGGGCATTGCGTTGACTGTAACTAGGGCTTCATCTGCAGCTAGGGTATTCTTCATTAGTGTCTCTCCTTCACCAAAAACCCAATACGTTGAGAGGAGATCACATGAAGTGTGCATATCAAATGACTTCAAGTCCTCTCCTATTTATACTAAAAGGTAGATGATGAATAGGCATGACTATTGGGCTTCTGAGCCTACACAAGTTGCTGGCCGACTTGACAATTTGTTTTATAACATAAATAAATTCATAACTTCATAAATACTTATCGGAATTGGATGATATTTAGATCAATCCTACACCTCTCGATGAGAGGGATCCAATAAAAATATCAGCTACCATAAATAAGATGACCCACATGGAGTTTGGCCCTAGTTTCCAATTTTAACACTCCCTCTCAACTAGGGAGAACTCCATCCATTGATCCATATATCTGACTGTACTATCTTTGCCATCAGTGCCCTGCACTGCTCTGCTCTGCTCAGCTCAACTCTACTTTGCTCAGCTCTACTCAGCTCTGCTCTGCTTAGCTTTACTCTGCTGAACCATGAAGAAGAAGAATTGATTGAGAATTTCTCATACCATTCTCCACTGACCCGAAGTCAGTCTCAGAGTGCGTACCACTAGTCCCAGACCAGTGTCAACTAACCTGAAGTCAATGTCATAGTAGGCACCACTGCTACTACTGGTCCCAGACTAGTATCATCAGTCTCAGAGTGTGTACCACTGGTCCCAGACCAGTCTCAATCAACCCTAAGTCAGCGTCATAGTAGGTACCACTCCTACCATTGGTCCCAGACCAGTCTCAACCGACCCAAAGTTAGTGTCATAGTGGGTACAACTCCTACAACTAGTCCCAAACCAGTATCATTGATCCCAGACCAATGAAGGTCATACTAGCATAGGGAGTACGGTAGATATAATGATGCGTCCATCGGTACTAGTATGGTCCCTATCCTCATTTCCCTGCTCATTGATCAGATGAGAGGTACTTCCCATGAGTCCCAGGTTGCATGGGTAGGATGCCTTGACAGGAGAACTAATCATCCTGTCCACAAGAGAATGAATCATCTTGTTCAGTGGATGCCACAGAGAACTAATCATCCTAGCCCACAGGAGAGCGAATCATCTTGTTCCACAATTGCCATGGAGAACACACCATCTAGGCCTCACAGGAGAACTAATCATCTTGCTACACAATCGTCATGGATAACACATCATCCAGACCTGACAGGAGAACTAATCATCTTGCTACATAGTCGTCATGGGGTGTCACAGGGAAAGTTTTGATTCTTTTACCCTGTATACGTACACCACCAGGGGATGGTGAGTCACCCTGTGGTCATATGTCACTCCAAGAAGTACCCCGCCCCCCCCCGGGAGCTCCCAGAGCTTCAAGGCATGCCACATGTAGGACCCTTATAATAAGGTCTCTCAACGACTCTAAGTCATTCGGGAAAGTCACAGATTTGACCTTTCCCCGTGGCTTTGACAAAATTTCTGTGACCTGTACATTAGTCTCAATGCAATGGAGCCTCGTCACTCATCGACTTACCATATCCTAGATAAGGCAGTATCTGATGTCTATTTTCTGGAGTAATCATCGAATAAGGGATTCCTTAATAATCGAATCCCACCTCTGGTTGTCACAGAGAATCACAGTGGTATTCATCATGTGTGCAAACAGCTCATTTAAGAGCTTCTGTAGCCATGCAACTTCACACGAAATCATACTCGTAGCTATGTATTCAGTCTCCATGGTTCTTATAGCAAATAACTTCTACTTCCTGCTCATCCATGATATTGAAGCAGAATCCAAAGAGAACCAACAATGAGAAGTGCTCTAGTGATCCTCCACATTTCCTGCCCACTCAGCATTCAAATAGTCATGCAGTTTCATATTTCCGGCAGTGTATCTCAATCCATGAGAGATTGTGCCCCGAAGATATATTAGAAGATTCTTGGCACCAATTCAGTGAGGCTCAACCAAATATGAGCTCACCATGCTAACTGCAAAACATATGTCCAGACGAAATTTCACCAAGAACATCAACGCGAATGAGTTTATGAAACTCAGAGGCATTTCCCAAATCTGGTCCAACATCACTACCATATAACTTCCTCGAGGTAGTCACAGGCTTGCATTTTATTATTCCACATCTGGAATCCAACTCCCTCTTACTTCTACAAATGAGAGGGTCTGCACCTGTTAGAAATAGGTCGTCCTCATAAGGTGTCGGTATGAGAGGTCTATCATCCACAACCTTCGGGTAATGGTTTGGATCAGTTTCATTCCTAGTGAATTTCAGCTTCATCTGACAACTATCAATCCTCTCATACTACGCCCAGGGAGTTTTGCTTCAAGCCATAGAGGGCTTTCTTCCACCTGCATCCGTGAGATTCCTAATCATCAATATCAAACCCCTCAGGTTGTTTCAAACTTGTGGACCGTTACATGAGGGGAATGGTCCCCTTGTAAGATTTTTCTTCAGTAAATCTCAGACATGTACTTTCACGCTCTTTTTGAATTCAGGCATTCTGGTCATTATCTGACTCACAAACCTCTGGTGCTATGTGTCAGTGGACCTAGTTCCCAGTGGAATTCCTACAACTTGATACAACCCTGAACTCAAAAACATCTTTGAAAATTCTATTTTCAAACACGTACCTTTCCATCGATGAGTGCCACCTTGTAACATTAGACTTCCATTGCTGAAATGGACACCAGTTTCTTCTTGCGATCAGGTACATAAAAGAGATTTTGTAAATGAATCGAGTTACCCTCATTCAATTGAGGGGTAGCATTCCCTACACCCTTTCCGGGATAGGTGGCATCGGCTTCAAGTATAATTCCATGATTGTTTCCATCTTTACCAAATTAGAGAGTGCACCCATCTATCCGATGAAGTGCCTTGAGGCACTACAAGCAATAAGCCAGATTCCCAAAGAATATGAAGGAGAGGGCCAATACCAGATAACACTTATTTGTCTTATCGAAAACAACATTTGATTCTTCATGCCTGGGGTTCCTTGCTTTCTTTGAAGAGTCGACGATTTCCTTGATGACCTGCATTACCTGTCATTCCTTTGATCATTCAAGATGTCCCTGGAATGATTTTCATCTTCATTAAGAGATGTGTCTCTTCCATTCAGACACTCCTTCGCATAATGGCTGAACTTTTTGCAACCAAGGCATCCGCCTTTCCTTCTACCTTTAGATCCGAACTTCCTAATGAAGTGACCTTTAGGTAGGCCATCAAAACTTCCACTGTGCCATTCTGATAATATACTTTGCTATATAAATAGAACATAAATATAAATTGCAGAAGACAAGCCAAGACAAGAGGACACAAGATGTGGTGCCAGCCAGGGACAAACCCCAATCTGGGGAACCCTTGATCAATTCTTCTTTTATGTTCTTCAAAGTTCAGCGGAGAAAGTGAGAGAGATAGTACATTTACAATAGAAGTCAATATTTGACTTTTGATATCGCATGAGATCAGTTTAAGACATATTGCTTCAACTAATTCTCTAAGGTGACTCCTTCACCTATCATAGTGCCTGCTTTCATCCATTTGCTGCACATAACCATGTGACACTATGTTGTACTGTCACATGTGTTGAACCTTGATAACTGAGCTGCTCTCATCTCATGTTGCTCATCATGCTGCATCTTCCATGGTATTATTCATCATCAAGCTGCCCATGCTCATATCATCATGCATCATTATGCTGCTCATGCTCATGATTTCATTCATCATGATGCTGCCCATGATCTCATTTATCATTATGCTGCATATGATCTCATTTATCATTATGCTACCCATGATCTCATTTATCATCATGTTGCGCATGCTCATATCATCATGCATCATTATGATGTTCATGATCTCGTTTATCATCATGCTGCCCATGATCTCATTTTAATGCTGTTGTAGGATTTCATAGATCCTCTTGCCATAGGAATACGTTGATGATACATGTGCCAAGGATTTCCTCATAGAATCCTTATCTCATCATTGAGTCATAGCAAGACAGTAATATAACTTACTACGATTCCATGACCTTGACTGTGACACCATTTGGTTATGACTTTTCTTGCCTATTGTTTCATGCCTTTACTGCGGCTATGCCTTCATGTATTGACCCAATTCATAGATCATAGTTGCGTCCTTATCCTACTGAATATGACTACACCTAATACGTCTCCTTTGCCTGCGAAGTGTCTCCTTTGCCTGTGTATAAGACTTGTCTCCATGACTGCGTAGAAGGTGACTTCATTACAGCATGTAAATGTCCTATTACAACGTGTAAATATCTTCTCTCACTGTTGCTAAGTATCTATATTACAGCGTGTAAATGTCTCTATTGCTGTGTATACATATTTCCATTACTGCATATATGTATCTCCATTACCAGCATATATATATATATAGATATATATATATATATATATATATATATATATATATATATATATATATATATATATATATATATATATATATATATATATATATATACACGCAGGCAATGGAAATATATATATGTATATATATCTTCATTTGCCTACGTGTATATATGTCTCCTGTGTATAAGGTCTTTTATGTCTGCGTATAGATGTCTCCATAGACACAAATTAGGGCATCACGTTGACTGTAGCTAGGGCTTCATCTGCAGCTAGGGCATTCTTCATTAGTGTCTCTCCTCCACCAAAAACCCAAGACGTGGAGAGGAGAACACATGAAGTGTGTATATCAAATGACATCAAGTCCTCTCCTATTTAAACTAAAACGTAAATGATGAATAGGCATGACTATCGGGCTTTTGAGCCTACACAAGTTGCTGCCCGACTTGACAATATGTTTTATAACATAAATAAATTCATAACTTCATAAATAATTATCGGAATTGGATGATCTTTAGATCAATCCTACACCTCTCGATGAGAGGGATCCAATAAAATTACCAGCTGCCATAAATAACATGACCCACATGGAGTTTTGCCCTAGTTTACAATTTTAACAATATCAAACACAAGGGTTCAATGGCAGAGCACATTAAGGACTTACAAAAATTGAATATAAGGGTAAATGATATTCCGGAGAAGCATAGGATTGAAGTATTCATAGGGACTTTAAATGATAACATCCAACATGAGGTTCACCTTTGGGAACCTGATTCATTGGAGAATGCATACAAGTTAGCAAGAAAAACTGAAAGCAAAATATGGCAACAAGGAAGCCTACCACTCATGACTATAAAGATGGAAATGTTGTTGCTCCTATTCTTTCACCACCTACAAGGTTGAAATCAAAACAATTCGAAAAAAAAAAGAGCAAAAGGGCTTTGTTACAATTATGATAGGAAATACACTAAAGGTCATAAATGTGCTAAGAAGAAATTAATTTACATAGATGGGGAAGAGGAGCAAGAAAATGAACAAGAAACGTCAAAAGAAGAGGATATACACTAGGAAAAAATCCCAAAGAAAGAAGAAATGAATCTGACCATATCTTGTAATTCACTGATAGGAATTACCACTCCTCAGACTCTCAAGATATAAGGGCATATCAAGAAGAAAAAGGTAATAGTGTTGATTGACTCGGGTAGTACCCATAATTTTATCCATTGTAAGATAGCCAAGGAATTGAATTTCTTCCTATATCTAGCAACAGAGTTTCAAGTAATGGTTACAAATGGAGGAACCATAAATTTCTCTAGAAAGTGCCATAATATCAAGCTATCCATGGGATAATATGTCTTGAATAGTCCAATGATTTCCATTCCAATGGGTGGTGCAGATGTTGTATTAGGAGTCCAATGGCTACAATCTTTGGGTATGATAGATTTTAATTTTCAAGAACTTTTCTTGAATTTCTTTTGGGAAGGAAAGGAAGTTGAATTAAGGGTTATCACAAGGAAATTGGGAAAGATAATCATCTCTAACAGCATGAAAAAGCTTCTAAAGAAAGAACAATGGGGTGTAATTGCACAATTATGTTCACCAGAGGTCCCCACATCAAAATCATCTATTTCTACAGATCTCCAAAACGTTTTGAACAATCATTCCAAGGTATTTGAGACTCCCAAAGACCTCCCACCTATTTGTGATCATGATCATGCTATCCATTTGATTCTAGGAAGTTTTCCCCCCAAACATCAGGCCTTACAGATATCCATATGCCCAAAAGTTTGAAATTGAAAGCATGGTTGCATAAGTGTTAAAGGTTGGTATAATTCAACCTAGTCAAAGTTCTTTCTCTACTCCAGTGGTATTGGTACATAAGAAGGATGGATATTGGTGCATGTGTCTAGATTATAGGGAGCTCAACAAGCTTACTATTAAAGATAAATTTCCAATTCTTGTTATTAATAAATTATTGGATGAATTACATGGAGCAATTTACTTTACCAAGTCGAATCTTCATTCAGGATATCATCAAATCAGAATGAAGACTGAAGATATTCCAAAAACAACATTTAGAACTCATGAGGGTCATTATGAATTTTTGGTCATGCCTTTTGGCCTTACCAATGCACCTTCTACATTTCAACATTTGATGAATTCCATTTTCAAACCCTTCCTTAGAAAATTCTTGTTAGTATTTTTCTATGATATAGTAATCTACAACAAGTCTTGGAAGGATCATGTTCAACATGTTGACAGGGTGCTCAAACTATTGGAGGAGAAACAATTATATTCAAAAATATCTAAATGTGTCTTTGGAGTACAAGAGGTGGAATATTTGGGTACTTAGTTAGCTCATAGCTCATCTTCTACATTTCAACATTTGATGAATTCCATTTTCAAACCCTTCCTTAGAAAATTCTTGTTAGTATTTTTCTATGATATAGTAATCTACAACAAGTCTTGGAAGGATCATGTTCAACATGTTGACAGGGTGCTCAAACTATTGGAGGAGAAACAATTATATTCAAAAATATCTAAATGTGTCTTTAGAGTACAAGAGGTGGAATATTTGGGTACTTAGTTAGCTCATAGCTCATCTTATCATCCTTAATCTGATGGGAAAACTGAGATAGTGAAAAAATGTTTGGAAGGATATCTTCATTGATTTGTATCTAATAAACAGACACAATGGGTCAAGTGGTTGCCTCTGGCTGAATGGTGGTATAACACTTCCTTCCATACTACAGAAAAAATGACCCCCTTTATGGCACTTTATGGATATCACACACCATCCATCACATCATCTTTAAGAGAAAATTCTAAGGTTCAAGCAGTGGAAGATCACATCAAGCATCAACAACAATTTCTCAATCTCTTAAAGGATAACCTCAATTTGGTGCAAAATAGAATGAAACAACAGGCAAATCAACATCGCAACGAAAGAAATTTTGATTTAGGTGACTAGGTATGTATACTAATACAACCATACAAACAAATGTCTCTCAAGCAAGCTATGAAGGATAATAAATTATCACCAAAGTATTATGGTCCATACAAGGTGTTACAAAAGATTGGTACTATGTCATACAAATTGGAGCTTCCTGCATCTTCCTGAGTGCACCTAGTTTTCCATGTTTCATGCTTAAATAAGCTTATAGGTGAAAAGATCCTAGTTCAAACAATATTACCAAAACTTGACGAGGAAGGAAAAATCATATTGGAATCAGAATTAGTCACAAAAACAAGAAATCGACAGCTATGAAATTGATCAATTTTAGAGTATCTCATCAAGTGGAAGAACTTAACGTTGAAGATTCCACATGGGACGATGAAAATTCTATATAGAAGCATCCAAAACTACTCAAGCATTAAGGACAACACTTTTTGAAGGAGAGAAGCATGTTAGGTCCCTTTACTACTAGTGTAACCCCTTATTGTTATTAGTGCAACCCCCTTATTGTATCATTGTGCCCATATAGTCCCCATGTTGTTATTATTATGCCCCATAGAAGCCCATTGTTGTTATTGTTATGCCCCTACAATATTATTGTTATGTAGGCTCTGATTGTATTAGGACTCCTTAGACTCCTATATGTAGAAAGGAGGTCTTGTCATTTGTATCATCTGAGAATTGTTCATTTTGTGTAATGTAAAGGAGGTTGCCCCCTCGAAGAGGCTAATTTTTAAGTCATTGATCTATATTTTCTATCTTTTTGTGTGATGGTTTCATAACAAACCCTGATTTTTTCAATTAGTGGTAGCCACTTGACACACCTTGGTTGGCCCAGATATGGCCAATGGGTGGATTCCACTTGGTGTGCCCTTGTTGTCCTAAGCCTGACCATTGGGTGGCTATCAGTTTGATATCTAATCTCATCACATTTTGGGCATTTGTCTTTCAACACATGTTATTTATAATAGAGAATATCATCATTATGAAATGCATGAATAGCTTGATACTCCATTCCATTAAATTTCATAATGGCATGTAAATCTTGGTACATATGAGGCAAAGCATTTGACAGTGGTAAAAAAAATTCACCTAATAATCTACAACATGAAAAAAGGTAGTATTGGTTAATGTATTGAATTATATTAATCATATATATTTCAGCCAAATGTTACAAATTAATTAAATGATAATCAACATACTAACATTAAAAAGAAAGGAAAAAAATAACTATTTTATCATGTATATAGTACTGAATGTCACAAAATATATTACATACCTTAGCAGTTGTGTCACACATGTGTTTGACAAACCATTCGCCACCTTTAAGTTGACCAACAACAATACAACATAGATAAGAGACGTTTTTGAGCCTTCATAAAGAGGTTTAATTTCCCTCTCAAGTATAAGTATATCAAAAGCACAGTCATCATACTGGTTTCCATGATCATCCATTCCAACATTATTAAATGTCTCTTGGATCAATTTGTTTGTCCCACCTTCTTCAACTATGTTATCAACATCATTATCTTCTTCCATAGGATCATTAGCTTAATCCTCAATATTAATAGCTCCATGTTCTTGAACAGGTGATTTTACTACAACCACCTCTTCCTCGTTGAGAAATTCCTTAGGGGGCCATATGATACAATTATAATCAATAAAGTAATATTATTATATATAGAAAAATATTTAAATGTCGATTTAACAACCATTTACAAATATAATATTTATGGAAAGCAAAGACAACAAAGACAAAGAGAAAGACAACTTAGGTGAGACGAAGAAACAAAGGCAACAAATCAATGATGGTGCTTGTGCAATTTATCACTATATTTAAGAATAAGTTGAAAAAATATAAGAAAGATGTTATTTTTATTGATATGTAAGAAGTGAGACACATTCTGCGATATATAGTCACAACCATAATAAAAAACATACTGATCTTATTTTGAACTCATCATTACAATGTCATATTCTTTCTTAAGTTCACTTAGATCCCAAAGTTTTCAAGAGGACAGGTGAGGAACCATGATCTTGGGTGAGAGCAAGAAATAAATACAACAAATCAATGCATTTGTGAATCTTGTGCAATTTAGCAAGATGTTTAAGATTATGTTGAAAAAATTTAGGTACAATCAACATGTGTGAGTTGTAGGAATGTGTCTAACACATATTCTAATGATATGTAAGAGTGTTTAATGCATAGAAGTGTACCAGAACTAACTCTAGTGATGTCAAAAGGTGCGACACATATAGGGGTGAACATAGTTAAAAGTGACACCTGTGGCTATAAGAAGACATGAAAATGACACTTGCACATGTGAACAACCTCGAAATCGACACATACCAGAGCGTAGATAACATGAAAACACCACTTATTAAAGCGGAAGCAAGCCAAAACGACAATTGCAAATGTGAAAGCAACACTTGTGAAAACGAAAGTGTGCAAAATATGACAATTGAGAAAACTCACCAAGCTAGAAGTACAAACGTAGCCAAAGTGAGGGAGGCTATTAAAAAAAGTGCACACTAACTGTCGACATGAGTTGAACATTGCACAAACACTATCTTGATGGATGGTGTTATGCTTGTTTAAGATTACATAAAGGAAATGCACTTTTTTCTTTAGGTAAGTGGTAGGGAACCCACTAAAGGCATTTTTTTATAGGAAACCCTTTTCTACTAAGGCACAATGTCAAATATCTACCCTTCTACACAAAATGGGGTATTCTTTCTTTTTGACTACTTATTTGATTTGACCAAAATGTCAAAAACTCAGTCCTTTGTACTTAGTGGTAAGTGAATTTTATAGAACAAAAACATTGCACCAACTTCAAAGGACATTCAAAATGGAATGTTCTACCTTGCATGAGTGGTACTAAGTAAGATAAATTTGGAAAAATAACTATTGATGATTTATAAAACATTTCATTAATCTACCCTTTACTAGAATTATTATAGCTTTGATATTAATTCAATTAGTTTTCTCACAATTTACAACAAATCAGACCCTTTACTTATCACAAAAAGAGACTTTATATAGAAAATTCATCACTCTATATCACTTGAGCTTAAAAATTTCATTGTCACCTAAAACATTCCGAAACACCAAGTGCAAGGCTTGTGTCCCATATTTTTTTCCTTAAAAAATGAGGAAGAGTCTCTTTTATGAGCTAAATAGATTGTTGTTAGGAACATAACATTTTAATAAATTGTGGTTTATAAATTTAAAATTTTTAATAAATAAAGTAATTTCTGTTTTTTAATATAACCTTTTTCATAAAAAATGTTTTTTTTATTAATTATCATCTTACCTAAATTAATAAAATGGAATCCTTTTATCTTTATACAATCATCTCTCTATAATAATTTTATTTTTAATCCAAATTTTATTTAATTAACTTTTTAATGATATTTATATGTTATTATTTTGTCTTATAAAATCTTATTACAATAGATTATATAATCATTTTCTTATTTCCTATAAAAATGTATTTATTATGTCCATGTTTTAAATTATGTGCATAATATACTTTAAAAACCTATTGATAATGATCCATAAAAACCTATGATTAACTTCTAAATCCTCTAGATCCTAATTAACCCTGTAAACATACATTAACCCCCTAAAACCTTAACCCCATTTCCCTAAGCCCTTAAACCCCTAACCCCTAAGCCCCCCTAACTCCTAAACCCTTAAATAATAACCCCTTATCCCTAATCCCATAAAGAGATTAACCCCTAACTTGACCTAACCCCTTAATCGAGCCTAACGAAAATAATAAAATAATATTTCTAGTCCACATCAAGATGACAAGATAGGTCAAAAACTCTCAAAATAATATTATAAAATACATTTAATATGGAAAGACAATAAAAAGGCATACAATCTAAAATACAATATGCATATAAACATTTAAAAAAACAATCTACAATACAAATACATATAATGAATAACTTACTAATGGATGATATTCATGTTTGCCTTCAACATGTCCATAGTTTTGTTGTCGCTGCTATAACACCCTCCAAAATTGTCGCCTGCATCAAATTTCAGAGCCTACCTTGGTCTTGCATGTTGTCGTAACAAACATTGAAGTCCATTCCATGTGTTTTTTTAAGTGTTTTGGTCCCTTTTGCAAGAAGGGAAAAATGTCATCTTTTCGCACGTCAGCTATTGCTTAATGTGTAGAAGCTTATTTTGATGGTTTCAAGGGGTTATATTTGTGCAAATGAGTTGATTTAACCATGTAAACATTTTTTGCACTCATTCCCAAAGTTTTAAGCACTATCACACAAGTGTCGTCACGGTCATCGCAAAGTGTACCTTTGGTGTCGCACTTGTCGTAATTCATCATG
This sequence comes from Pinus tabuliformis, assembly GCA_031772625.1. Taxonomy (NCBI): domain Eukaryota; kingdom Viridiplantae; phylum Streptophyta; class Pinopsida; order Pinales; family Pinaceae; genus Pinus; species Pinus tabuliformis. Next base: position 358,192,876 of record CM062820.1, on the reverse strand, counting down.
GAGTTGTCGTACTAAGGGTAATGTGTAGTTTATGTTTCACAGATGATCTATGTTGTTGTGTCGTCAAGTGTCTAATTGTGGTCACAGTCAAGTCATTTCATTGATCACATCAGTTCACTAACCCCACACTTAGCCAATTTTTAGAAATTTCCCAGCAACTTAGCTTGCACTTCCAACCATCAAGTTGCAACCTTGTTCCTTTCCACTCTGTAATGCACAGTTCCTACCTCATAGGAATGCACACTATGTAGTTCCATTGCTCAAGCCCAGAACTTGGTCCCTAGAATTTCGCAATCCATCCCTCCATCTTGGCCTTAACTGTGCATTGTGTAGTCTCTAAGATCAAGCTTAGCCCTCGAGCTCTTGAGCTACACAGTTATGTAGTTTCCCAACCTCCTTTACCTCCCAAAATTGTGCAATGGGTTGAACCAATGCCCATCTCCTTAGCCTGTCACACTGACCTCTGATCCTATGTAGTTTCATTCCTTAGTCCACCTTGGATTGCACATTTCGCAGTCTCAAGGCTCAAGCTTCACCCCTGAACTCCTAAACTACATAATTGTGCGTTCACTGAACCTCTCTCCCAGCCTACAACCCAGTTCTGGCTTAGTTAGTGGATCAACATGTGCCATCTTAGACTAGGGGGTTTTTTCAGGCTGATATCATCTCATCATGAGTGAATTAGACTCTATCATACCATGAAAATATGATGAAGAAGGAGATGCAGAAGGGAAACATGTTGAAAGATACATGTGTAGCTGATTGCACAAGATGATCAATCAATAGGAGACAAAAGGGACACCAGTTTTTTACCACAGCTCAAGACTTGATATCATTGAAGACTCCTTACCTCTAAGACATAAGGAGGTGGATAGAAGAGCATCCTAAAGAAGACATGTAGCAAGAAACAACAAAAGTGGCTTGACATTTCCATATCATCAAGTAGTCCATGTCCACAATGTAAAGTCATGTCATGAGTTGTCATATGCCACATCATCATTGTGGATTATGTAATTATCTATCCAAAATGTATTGTAAAGTGGAAGTCCAAAGGACACATTTCGAATATGAAGAGTCATGTAAAGTCGAAAAGTCATAGGAAATCAAGGAGTCATGAGGGTAGTCAAAGAGTCATAAGAAAGGCGAAGCATCACCTCATTGGTTATATATACATCCTCATTGTATGAGCAAAGGACTTTTCACCTTGGCTCCTCCCACATAACATTAGAGAGACAAGCTAGTTCTTTGGGGAGCAAGGAGTGGCTCCAACACTCCACTATTAGAGCTAGTGGTGTTCATTGTATACATGTATCTTGGAACTTTTACTTAATATAAGAAGACTCATGGCCAACACATTCTTCATGCATGGATTATGAATATTTGTAATATTGTTCTGTGGATGTTTTTAATTCATGTTTTCTTTCATCTATGCTAAAGTAGTTGAACTATTTCGGTTATTTTAGTACTTATCATATTGATAATGTGTTGCAATGGTTACTATTGTTGTCACATCCTTGTGGACTATTCCATGGGATATTAGACAGATATCTCTTGTTGATTGGTTGTATTGGCCATCACATTTTTGTGGACTATTCCACTGGATGTTAGATGGATCCTTCTTGGTTTCATGTGTCTCTACTAGGGTGGTACTATTACCTCTCTCTTAGAGGCTCATTATGTGTCCTCCCTCTGCAGTAGAAGAAATTTGACACACTTACAACTAAGAACTCACCAAGCACACTCACTTGCTTTTTGAAGGCACATTTGCATTTCTCTCTCTTGCTGACAATTAGAGCCAAGGAAAATCTTTAAGAAACTGGGAATTGGGTCGTATTCTAGATTGGGCTCCTATCCCAAATGGTGTGAAGTCTAATTGGGACCACATATTGGGGAGACCCCTTGAATGTTGGTGGATCCATCACCGTCAACAAGTCTCTACAATGATATTTAGTTGATTTTATTAGAATTCTCCTTGGCCTCAAGCCCTTGCAATTTCTATAAGGGAGATAACATCTCTGATCCTTTGAAGTAGCTAATGCTGATCCCACGTATCCTTGGTCTCCTCGAGGAATGTTATTTGACATTTTTTGTCACCAAACTTTCAGTGATGATTTTGTTAAAAAATTAACCTCAAAATAAACCTACATCCTTTAAAACCAATCTCAACTAATATATATAGCAACTATGTCAAAGTTATATGAAGTTCAGGCCTATATATATATATATATATATATATATATATATATATATATATATATATTTATTTATTATAATTATAATAATATATTATATAACTTATATATATACAATTTATATTATAATAATATAATATTATGTTAATATTAATATATTATTGATATTAATATTAATATATACTAATTATATATTAATAATATTATATATAATTATAATATTAATGTTATATTTATTATAATTTGTTAAACTTAACATAAAGTGGTCCCATATTAGATGTTGTCAACGAAAAAAAAGTCATTAATGGTGTAATTGAACATTATGCAATAGTTAATCGCCATTTGTCGGATATTGGACAACATATTTTCATATTGGATAAAGCGTTGGATATTTGATGGTAAACGAACACTCGTTAGATATTCAACATCCATAGGGATTATAGAAAAATTTAAAAAATTACATAACGTCAGATAATCGACATGAAAAGATCTTTCATTAGATAATCAACGGTTAAAGAACTCCCATTGGATTTCAATGACTGTCGGCAATTAAAAACAAAAAACAAAAAATACATTTAACTTCCGACAATTTTTTTGATTTTATCCGCTCCATCGGATTTTGTCATCAGAATTTCCACCCAAATGTAGTAGTGTCCACATACATGAACTGGAACCACATTGATTTCTACTTAATTAATAAAATCAACGTTGATAACAAATTTGATTCTACACTATTTTTTTACCTTGATTTATGCATCCTTATATACCCATCCCAATGTATATGGGCTAGGGTGATCTTGAACTTCTAACCCCAACATTTTGACCAACTCTACTGCAATGAGATTCTCCTATTATCCTAAGTCGAATAGAGCATTAAATTTCATCTTCTTGACTTGTATCTTTATATGGAAGAGTTTGGTCATATCCTTATCTTCATATTGTTGAAAGGATACTTAGTTTCACCCCATTCTATATAGATGTGGAAGATATTCTCATCCACGTTTGAGTTGCTTTCCACCTAACTACCCAAATCTATGGCCATGGGATTCTTCTTCTTTCTATCCTCCTTCTAGTTCTTCTACTTGAGTTATGGATGTAGTTTCCAAAACTTCTCTTCCATATGACCATCAACATTATAATGGTTGCAACAATTTTTGGGATCTTTGCATTGGTTTGTTGTGGCTACTATATTTTTTTTCTTCCATCCTTTCCATTTCTTCTTCTCTTCTTTGGAAGCTTCTTGATGTTCCTTCTTCTTTGACCCACTTGATTTCCCTTTCTTTTGGTTTATTTTTTTGAGGTACTATTCCTATACACAAGCCTCATCTACTAATTTGGGTTTGAACAACATCACTTTTTACCACAGATGGTTGTGTAGACTCTTAAAATTTGAGGAGTACGTATGGGGTTCTTGGGAGGGCGATACCCAACATTATTTCCATGTTCCTGAATTCAATGGTGTAATATTGCACACTCTGCCCATGTTTATACTTGAAATAATATAACCAGATCCACTAGTCCTCTACATACCCAATAGGGTAGAACTAGGACTTTATGAGAGTTTTGAATTCCTACCCCTTAGTCACTATAGGATCCCCCTCTAGCCTCAAGGTTTTTGTATGGCTTTCCCATAAAGCCATGGCATGGTCCTCTAGTTTCAAATGGGAAAACAATTCTTTTGTTCCTCCTTTATGTGATGGACACTAAAATAAAACTCTAAGTACTACAATCAATGATTTAATTTCAAATTCTAAATATCACCTTGATACAACTTTATGTCAACTTCGCTTCCATCTTAAACAAGGATTATCAATGTTTCATGGAGCTCAAATTAGGTTGTTATTTCTTAGGTTCTCTATTAGATTCATTCTTTGGCTCTTCTTGATCCCCCCATTATCCCTCTGACCTGACCTCTAAGTTGAAAATTATATCTTCTTCGATTGCAAGTTTGTTTTTGAGAGATGTCATAAGGAGGTCCATATTATAGCTAATATTTGCAACCTACTCTTCCAACCATGTGAATCTATCCTTTATAGGATATCAAGGATTATTAATATATTTTTCAGATATGGCTGGGTTTTATAAATTTATAATTAATCGATCTGGATCCCCTGAAACTCCCCAATATATACCTAAAGAAACTTGATCTGATTCTAATATGATCCATCAATTACTATGGATATTCTATCAGATATTTCTTCACAAAATATATGATTAAAAAATAATGAATTCTAAAATCTATACTATGAGGATTAATTAGTCCTAGGGTTTCTGGAATTATTAGGTTACTATTTACTACATATGTACACAAATATAAAATGTGGGAAAAAGAGAAAAAAAATAGAATAATCACTCACAAAACCACAATAACAAAATATATGACATGGGAAACCCTACTGGGAGAAAAACTCAACTAGAAGGTAAGGTTTCTCTGCTCTCTCTTTCTCTAAATGGAAATGGTGAAAATACAAAGGAGTGAGACCTGTGGCCCATGGGATGCTATAGAAAACAAAACATCTCAATTATACCCTCTCTCTATCCACTCTTAGCTACTATGCTCTATTGTGGAAAAAAATGCACTAAAATAGAATCAAACCTCTTTTCCTCCTAGTGGCTTGGTTATAACATAACCTAATAGCCAATAGGGGTTCAATTTGACCCATTGTACCCTTAATATGAGTCACAACTTGTCTATTCTAGAGTCTTCTTTGTCGTATTCACATGGCTAGCCTTTTTCACGAGAAAAGGCGGCTAACGTGGAATCTTCTCAAGTTATGGTGTTCAATCATGTTAGGCCAGCTTCTAGGAGGCATAACTTCCTCAAATGACCTCCAATTGAGGTGATTCTTACACCATTAGAAGGATATCAATGTTTATATTACAGTATATAGGCCCATAGCAAGGTTGTTGCCACTTAAAAATGTTCACTTATGGCCTAAAAAAGGCTCCTAAAGTTTTTCACCCAAAATTTTCCAAATTGGAACTACTAGTAAAAATGACCTTACACGTTGATTTATCAAATTTTCTCACTTTGAAAGAATTGATATGGATGAAAATAAATTAATGATATAATACAGATTAGAAAATATCTAACCAACACAACAATATAACAATAGAAATTTAATAACTGAATATTTTGGGCTTAATAAATGGTTTTAGGGTTAACATAGGGTTTGTCTAGGGTGTAACATGCCCCTCCCATTCAAACAAGTGTTGTCATCAGCACTTGACTGGATATGGGTGTTTCTACATGAAAAAATCATGTTCTCATGTTGCCTCTTCCACTGGAAGGTTCTTCCTTTTGATGAGGTTTTGAGTAAAAAACAATTCTGAACTACTTAATCCTTATTTCTAGGGTTGTTTATGGTTCTAGTATGAGTTTCCATTCTTCATTAATATCTCATAAAATACTTTGGACTAGGATATTATCACAAATCACCTTCTTTAAGAAAGAAATGTGGAATAAAGGATGTACACATGAAGATGGAGGAAACTCCAATTTGTAAGCCATACATCTAATCCTTTACAACACCTTATAAGTGACATAATACCCTGATTCTAATTTATTACCCTTCCTTTATTTCTTGAGGGACATCTATTTATATGTTTGTAGTCTCACAAATACATAATCTATCACTTCAAATTCCCTTTCACTACAATGTTATTTTACCTATCATATCATCATATTTTGTGCTATAACTTGTTTTATAATAGTTTGAGAATGTCTTGTTCATGCTCTATGTGGTCCTCCATTTCTTGAGCCTTTCTAATCCCTTCCAAGGGTTCTGAGATGCATGGATGATTATATCTATAATGTGACATAAATGGAGACATTTTTGATGAAGTGTGGAAGGATGTGTTGTACTACCCTTCTCCCAAGGGAAACCACTTGACCCATTGTGTATGTTTATCACATGCAAAGCAATGTAGATATAATTATAAACATTTACTCACAATATCATTTTTCCCATCCAATTAAGGATGGTAAGATGAGATTTGATCCAATTGAGTACCCAAATAAGACAATAATTCAGTCCAAAAATTTGCAATAAAGATTGGATCTCCGCCAATTATAATAATATTTATGATTCAATGAACATTTGGAGTGTTTCCATGAATGTTTTTTCCATTATAACTTCTTTAAAATGATGATAAAGAGAGAAAAAATGGCAATATTTTGTCAATCAATCTACCACTACCATGACGACATCCCTTCCTTTATATTTTGGTAAACCTATAGTAAAATCTATTGAAACATGTTCACAACATTGAATTGGTATGGATAATAGTTGTAGGAGCCCTAGGGTCTTGATTGTTTCTCCCTTATTATGTTTGCATACCACATATTCAACCACAAAATTTTGCACATATACTTAAGAACTTTTGGAAAAAATCTTTGTTTATCCCATGGCACGTTTTCAAGAATTTTGAATGTCCTCCTACAGGAGAAGTGTGTAATTCTAAAAGGACCTTCTATTTGCATTGATAATTTTTATATAAGCGATCTTGATACCACAATAAATCATTAATCTGCATAATGTTTTCTACTGTATGGGCTTCCATTGTAGTTGATAAATGATATTCCATACCTAGACTCCTCTTGCTTCCATTATATCTTTGTTTCTTACACAAAGTTAGACTGTGGAATGGAAATAGCGCATAGTAAACCCTATATGTCTTCCTCTTTCCTTGAGAGTGCATCTACCACAATATTTTCTTTTACCTCTTTCTAGATATTTTCAAAGTAATAACCTAGCATCATTGTAACCCATTTTTGTTGCTCTTCCAAAGATATTCTTTTCTCTAATATGTACTTCAAACTATTATGATCTAGTATTACTTTGAAGTGTCTTTGTTGGGCTTCAGTTTTGATCTCATTTTGCTTTGATAAACTTATCTAGTTATCCATTTATCCTTCATTTTCACTTCATCCATCTCATTTTAATGAATATTTGATGTCTAATCAGGTATTTAGCTTTAATTTATCAATTTCTAAAGTTTTTATTAAAGTTTGATTTTTAGTGCAATTTTGGCAATTTCAGAAATTCCCGTAATCACTTCATGTTGGATATGGATGCAGGCCACTTCAGCACGAATGGGATGCATGAATAGGAAGCTTGGGAACTAGGACCAAGCCACCTATGCTTGGTTTCAACAGAACGAGTTTTCTTATGCCTTTCTGGAGCTAGTCAATCATGACTAGTCATCTAGAAATCCCATCTAAATAGGGTTGTTTTGGGATTCCATGATATTAGTCATATTTCTTGGATGATGGAGTTGGATTCGACTTGGATAGGTGGCCTAAAGTAGATATGATTGTTAGAGTGATTTTAGATCAGTTGGTTTCATGAACTCATTATTTAAGAGCCACACTTTGATGGCTCAACACACTTGACATATGATACTATTATGCTGTAATATTTTTGGTGTGAAGACTTGAGTTGGAGACTTATGTTACTTTCATTTTGCTGATCAATATATGGATGTTTTTCTGATCTAAAGCTTCTGATATCTTCATCATAAGTGTGCAAGGCAAGGGTGGAGGGCCCCCACTCCAAGCTAAGTACACTTCCAAGTTAGACTAGTTTTATTTCATTGCAAATCTGGTTGATGATAGCTTTAGTTTTTCAAAGTCTTATTTCAGATTGTATCATGGTTATGAATAGTGATTGATTTCATTTGTTAATGGTTTATTCATCATCTAATTGAGTTGGGAAACAAATGTTCAAGTTGGGCATTCTCTCTATGAAATGGTGAATTAGAATTAGTCTCTTTCATTTACATGCAAGTGGTTTGTTTTCATTTAGATTTATATCTTGAGATGAATGAGTTACTATGGAAAGCTTTGAGTGTCTCTTAAGTTAAGAGCCTTTTTCATGTATGATTTATGCATCTTGAGTCTTTGATTGTAATCTCTAATTCATTGAAGTAATACTTGAGGTGGAAGTAGATTTCTTGAGTCAAGAACTCTTCCAATGTTACCTCTTTTAAGCTGATTGAATCAAGAGTTTTTAAGATATAGTTCTTCTTAGTTTGTAATCATTTATCTTTCAAGCATTGATTATATTAGATCTTCACAAATAGTGGTTTGCCTCCAAGAATAAAACAACCCGGATTGATATTAAATACTTGTGTTAATTTAAGAACATAAATTAGCCCAACATTTTGGCGCCGTTGCCGGGGAGGCAAATATCGGCATAGTCAATAGGGAGATAAAATCCAAAATACACAAAAACATTAGTTACATTTCATTTCTTTAATTATGTTTCTTTATGCCTAGAGTTAGAGATCCTCAAGGTAGATTTATCAAAAAAAACCCCCCAACAAAAACATAAAATCAAAAAAAAAAATAACTATAAAATCCATTTTCAACAACAAGATCTAAAAGATGATGTTAAAGAATAGGCTACAACACTACTCCATTCTTGAACATTCTTTCTCATCAAATCTTTATGATCAAATAAATTTTCATGTCCAAAATTTCATTGAAGTATATTTTTCAAATTTGGATATGAGTTTACTTATGATCTTGTTACGAAAATGGATGCACTGGAAATTCTCTTATACTTGAGAGAATGAATTAGTTTTCTAAAATAGAATAGGATAGAATAGAATAAATAAACAAGTAGAATGAATTCACAATAAAACTTCCATAATAAATTTGTTTCAAACAATTTCTTCAAATCATTGATCAATATTCATTTGAAAGGACTACATGGTAAAATGCAGTAAGACCAAGCCTATTTTGGGTAACCATATAGGATCATTTTGAAATCATGGTTTATTTACATATCTCTTGAAATATAGTTTTGAAATCCATTTTGAAGTTCTCAATTCATATCACAAATAAAAATGTGATCAAAATCAAAACTAGGTCTCAAGTGAAATGTTGAAAACAGAGTTAGTACAGCCTATATTTGAAGTGTCTAATGGAAACATTTTTATCTGAAATTCATAGGGAAGATAGCCCTTTGAATCTAGTTTCCAAATCAATTTGAATCACTTCAATCAGGTATCATATGAAAAAGTTATTCTTGAAATACTAACTGCTTGTCGAAAAATCTGCATGGTGACAATTCTAGGTCTTGACTGTTCATTGGCATATTTGACATACCAAATCATCTTATTTTCAAAACCTGTTTATATGGGAGATATATCTTCAATTCTAGTTTAAGACACAATTTGAATCATCCCATTTGGAGGTGAAATGAAAACGTTATGCCACATTTAGTGACTGTATGTCTTCAAACCAACATAGTAAAACTCTGCCTCCTAGGCCTGTTCATCACCAATTTTGTGATATCAAGCCTAAGAATTTTTAAAACCTGTTTCTACTGGAAATACAAAAATGAATTTAATTTAATCTCCAAGTGGAATCACATTGATCGGATCTTTATCGAAGAAGTTACGCTTCAAATAGTGACTGTTGGTCTAGTTAAAAATTAACAAGAAGCTCTATCAAACATGGCACTCCTTATAATTTTTACCATATAATTTTATATCATTTTGAAAACCTGTTTATACAGGAGGTAGCCATATGAATTCACTTCAACTTGGCTTTGGAATCACTCTAATTAGATATCAAACAAATATTTTGTAAACAAAATACCACTAGGAGGTCTAGGCTGGCCACCATTCCTAAAAGGGGTAAATACATGCATTATGTTTGTCTAGCATATTTGGACTTGTTTTCTAAGCAATGCTTGTAATGATTTACATGTTTATTGGAAGAAGAGAGACTGTACACCTCTCTTCCTCCATCATCTAATGTTGAATTGCAGGCAAGAGCTATGTTTTGCAGGTCATAGGAAGAATGAAGGAGTGAACTCCATGGATGAAGTAATTTTCAAAGTCAAATTCATATTCCAGAATATGAATACAAATGTTCAAGTCAAAGCAAAGTGAAAATTCACCTGATGTTGAGTTCATTCAATGAAACTCAAAATCTTGAAGCTTGCTCTTCAATGTTGACCAACAACATCAACAAACCCTACAACATGATCGAGATCAAAGCAAAAAGACATGAAGACAATCATTAGAAGAAGCAGTCAAGTTTAGTACCATGTCAAGTCACATCAATCTCCAAGAAGCCTTTCATATTGAATTCATATTGTTCATGATTTGTTCATCATCCATATTGTATGTTAAGCTCCATGACCAAGCATGTTGAAGTCCAACCTGACTACTACATTATGACTTCAATATAACCTATTTCCATAAGCTTTTCATACTTCCCAACTCCATTACACCCCACCTCATGTGTTGTAAATGGTCATAGGCTGAAAGTTTATCATCAACCTATTAGTAAAGAGACATTCATGAAACAACTGGTAGAAGAATTAGGACTGGAAATTATGGCTCTGCCATCTTCCAGTTCAGAAAAATAAAAAAATATATAAAAAAAAAAAAAAAAAAAAACATAAAAAAAGGAAGAAAAACATATATGAAAAAAAAAAAAAAATTGGTTTGCTGGTGAAAACCAAGCAACTGGCACCATGCAAACTTGAATTCATAGGGGAAAACCAGGGAAACCTGGACTCTATGAATTCACTATTCTTGTTTTACTATTCTCACATCATTTCAATGCAGTACCTTTCCTGCTTTAGTTTTTCAAAGTCTTATTTCAATGCAGGACCTTCCCACAATTGACTTGAGGACAAGTCAAACATTCAGTAAGGGAGAGTCTTGTAGCAAGCTTTTAGCTGCCACAGCTAAGGGATTGTGTTGTCCACTTTGGACCTGAAGCAAATTTGTTGCAGCAGAACCTGAAGGGACCTGAGCTGAAACATTATTACAAAAGGGACCTGAAGCAAATTTAGTTGCAGCAGATCAAATCATTCCAGAAGCATTGCAGAGGGACCTGATATGAAATAGTATTACAGTGGGACCTGAAGCAAACTTAGTTGCAGCAGAACCAGATCAAAGCCGACACAATGTACCAGAAGCATTGCAGAGGGACCAGAAAGGAAAACATTATTAAAAGGGACCTGAACAATTCAAGAAATGGAGCATAGTGAACAAAGAGCAGTAATAAAAGTCTACTTTTCATCTATCCACAACATTTTGGATTCCATTCCACCTGTACAAACAGCATTCAACATTCCACCTGTACAAACAGCATTCAAGGGAGTATATTCATAGCCATTTTGTGCTTGAAATTCAAATTTTTTTTAGAAACTTTTAGTTTTGATTTAATTGAAGTTAGTATCTGCAAATATTCATTAATATTCATTCCCAGTATATACCCTACATTCCCTATTCATATTCCATTTCATTTCATTCACATAAACTTTCCCTAGATAGTTTCTTTAAATGCAAAGAGATCACACTGGGACCACTCTTTTCACCTGCACACGAAGTCAAGCATTAGAATGATTATAATTTTAAACATGACCCCATGGTCATTTTAAAATTATAAAAACTATGTTATAAGAATATGCGCTAAAGTTATTGAAGCATTGAACATAAACATTATAGGTTATAAGGTGCTAAAGTGATTTCAAATGAGCATAACCTAATAATGTTTCAAAAGACATATAGAATGCGCATATATTAAAGGAAATGGGTATGAAAGGCATTGCGCAAATAATATAAAGACATATTTATATACCCTAAGGCGCATATCCAAATAATCAACAGCATATAACATAGTAATATAAGGACCGCGGGCAATGCAATGGTGATAGAAATGAGGCCGTGAACATGCAATATAATGGTGATATAAGTGAGGCCGTATGCATTCAACGACAGTGGTAAGTGAACTATGGCGTATATATATATTGCAACATATATCAAATGCACCAAACCGTAACATTCCCATACGATAGTAAAGGAGCAATAAGACATAAACAAAGATATGACCAAAACTATGATATAACAGTGCGCATGCAAACGTTATATAGTTAAGTCATAAACCTTATGAATACATCGTATGGAATGGAGGAAACGAGTTTACGGCATAATTGCACACGCCATATGATAATAATCACACAGTGGTGCTACAGCCAGGTAATATGAACAATAATAATCACGTTATATCATTATCGTGAAAGGTATGGAAGCGGCCGTAATACAACAATGCAGCAGTAGTGAATGGAATAAAGACCCATATTCACCACGCAGCCCAACAGCTCAACACAGAATATGGTAGGTGACACGGTGTTACACCAGTCAGAGGGTATTGGTTGATGGAAACGGTCATGAAATAACCATCCCTGCGTTGATTCAAACCACCATTTCCTCATTGCCGAGAGCTCAGAGAGTCGGGTTTGTGCCAAAAACAAAGCAAAAGGCGGAAGGAGTGAGTTGAGAGGAATTTTAAAGGGAAATTCTGAGGCGAAGAAGCCGAGTTTGGCAAACAAACAAGGTGAGAACTTGAGTGCTTTTCGCTCGGCGACTGTAGATAAGATTGAGTCCGCCATTACTCACACAGTTTCATTGTTTGACACCAGTGCGACTGTCCAAGAAAGAAGGGATTCGAAGGTTTGTTTGCGTCCCACGCGGCCAGTGACAGCCAGGTAACCCTAAAAATCCGGGATAACTCTTTGTATACAGCACGTAGGGAAGGATTGATTAAATGTTAATGCATAGACTGTGGCGTGAAAACAATAATAATCGGCCAAGCATTTAAAATCACTGGTTGCATGCATTACACGATAGAGGGAAATGAGAAATCAAATGCATCCAACACGGTGAGGTGGTTTAAATGACTGAGCGTGAGGGTTGTTGTATTTATAACCACTGTTTGTTTGAACTATAGTTATATCTATTTGTTTGCCGAGAGCCGCCAAGTCTTCAAATGCATATGTATATGTTTTCAATATGCGCCATTGTCATCGGCTGTCAAACAAGTCATGAGGGTTTGTGAATACATGGTTGCACCGAACAGAATGTCGACATATGCATTAAATTGAGATTTTGAAAGTGCTGTTGTGTGTATATATGAGTTGTAACGCATTGGTATATGCCGTGGGTATTGTTAAAGAGAACAGAGGAATGTTGTAAGGGGTGCATGTCAAAACGAGTCTTCAACCATGTTCATGTTTCACTGTGCGCATATATTCATATATTTGTGCCATTAAAATGCATAGGATTGTCTGCAAATTGGTTGCGTTGACTGCAAATCCTAATTGAAATCGACTTTGCATTATTGTGTGCCTTAAGGCCAAGGGTTCATTGACTGTGTTTCTTTAAAAATTTGTTTGCCATTTGTTTTGAGCTGTAAGAAGATGAGGCCGAGCGCATGTGAACAACCCTCTAGGCTCAAAACATAGTCTGCAATCTTTATATACAATGATATTTTTGTGAAATGATGAGAGGGTATAGGCCGAGAGCAAGTTGCTTGTATACACAGTCATGTTTTTTTTTTTTTAATTTCTTTTGAAAAGCCAGTGCAATTTGAGCATTAAAAACAGTCAATATTTGTTGAATTTTTGAGAGGCCGAGAGCAACTTTTGCATTATACAGTCATGTTTTTTTTCCATTGAGAATAAACAAGGAATGTTTTGAGGAACTGTTAAGAGGCCGAGAGCAAAAATTTCCATTGTAAATACACAGAGAATGTTTGAGGAGGCCGAGAGCAAAAATTTTCCTTATGTTTTTATTTAAATACACAGTAACACATGTTATGTTGATTGGGAAAACATGGTTAATTGTATGTGTGTATTTACTTTTCAAAAACATACAGAGGGCAGTGTATTGATAATGGATATTCAGGTGTGGTGTGCTTTGAAACAGGGGTTTGAAACAGGTTTATACAGAGGAAAAACAACAGAGATTTAAAGTTGAGTCAGAGAGGGCAGGTAAGCCTCATTGCTTCTACAATTTCATTTAAAAACAATCATCATTATCCTTGTTAAAATGAAGTTAGTAACAGCAGAAGATTATATTTATTGGTTCACAGAAATCATGACAAACCGGGTAGAACCAAGATTTCAAATAGAGAGTTGGGGCAAAGAAACTGTAGAAAAGTTGTATCAGTCAGGCATGATAGGATTTTTACAAAAGTTTAATGGTCATTCAAAACAGATAACCAAGGAGTTTATCAATAATTTCAGTCAAGATAAAACTCAAGTAGGTGAACTCAGTATCCCAGTAACTCAGGAATTCTTGTCCAAAGCCTTAGACTTGCCTATGATAGGAGAAAACTATCATAAGGGTTTGCATTTCAAGGAGAAAGCATGGACTTTCTTCCTTGAAAAGAACAGGAAAGGTACCTTTGATAGAGCTAAGGGGATACCCCGGGAATGGTTCAATAAACCATGGGGAGAACTGGTTATGGTTATTCAGAAATTTTTGACTTGTGACCGATAGTATAGCATTGCTCATCTATACCATGTTAGATTGCTGCAGCACATAAAAGGAGATGGTAGAATAAACTTGCCATATTTTCTATATAAAAGTCTTGTCAAAATGGTTGAAACAGTGAAACAGGAGCAAAAGTCAAAGGCAACACAGGTATATCATCAGGGGTTAATTAAAATCTTGGTAGAATATCAGGTGAAATCAAAGGGGTTAGAATGGAAGGAATTTATGCATAAAAATCATTTTACTGAACAGTTTGTTGATATACAAGACAAAATAGAGCAAGGAGGTAGAAGCATATTCTCCTAGGAAACCAGAAGAACAGGAAATAGCACAAGAACCCCTTGAGAGAGATTCCATATTTGATAATGATGCAGGAGAGTCATTGATGAAAACTACCCAAGATTTTGAAAAGGAACTGAATTTGGCCAAAATCCAAGACTTAACAGATCAGCTTGAAATAAGTAAAATTGTTGAGAGGCAATTAAAATCAGAGAATAAGGCACAGAAAAAGGATAATGCAAAGTTAATGAAAACAAATGAACAATTACAAGAAGAGATAAGCAGGTTGAAAAAGAGGAATGATTTGCTTTCCAAACAAGCATTCCAATGGTTAAAAGATAAAAACATGTGGAAAGCTAAGTATGAAAAGCAGAAGGTTAAAGCAGCAATGTTAAAGGCCAAACAGGAATCAAAACTTGATTGTGTGAACAGGGAAACAGATACAGGTACAGCATCTACTTCAGAGGGCAGAAGGTCCAAGAGGAGCAAGCAAGCATGGGGACATGCTTGAACATAAGCATGGGAGAGATGTTGGGCTTCAGTTTTGATCTCATTTTGCTTTGATAAACTTATCTAGTTATCCATTTATCCTTCATTTTCACTTCATCCATCTCATTTTAATGAATATTTGATGTCTAATCAGGTATTTAGCTTTAATTTATCAATTTCTAAAGTTTTTATTAAAGTTTGATTTTTAGTGCAATTTTGGCAATTTCAGAAATTCCCGTAATCACTTCATGTTGGATATGGATGCAGGCCACTTCAGCACGAATGGGATGCATGAATAGGAAGCTTGGGAACTAGGACCAAGCCACCTATGCTTGGTTTCAACAGAACGAGTTTTCTTATGCCTTTCTGGAGCTAGTCAATCATGACTAGTCATCCAGAAATCCCATCTAAATAGGGCTGTTTTGGGATTCCATGATATTAGTCATATTTCTTGGGATGATGGAGTTGGATTCGACTTGGATAGGTGGCCTAAAGTAGATATGATTGTTAGAGTGATTTTAGATCAGTTGGTTTCATGAACTCATTATTTAAGAGCCACACTTTGATGGCTCAACACACTTGACATATGATACTATTATGCTGTAATATTTTTGGTGTGAAGACTTGAGTTGGAGACTTATGTTACTTTCATTTTGCTGATCAATATATGGATGTTTTGCTGATCTAAAGCTTCTGATATATTCATCATAAGTGTGCAAGGCAAGGGCGGAGGGCCCCCACTCCAAGCTAAGTACACTTCCAAGTTAGACTAGTTTTATTTCATTGCAAATCTGGTTGATGATAGCTTTAGTTTTTCAAAGTCTTATTTCAGATTGTATCATGGTTATGAATAGTGATTGATTTCATTTGTTAATGGTTTATTCATCATCTAATTGAGTTGGGAAACAAATGTTCAAGTTGGGCATTCTCTCTATGAAATGGTGAATTAGAATTAGTGTCTTTCATTTACATGCAAGTGGTTTGTTTTCATTTAGATTTATATCTTGAGATGAATGAGTTACTATGGAAAGCTTTGAGTGTCTCTTAAGTTAAGAGCCTTTTTCATGTATGATTTATGCATCTTGAGTCTTTGATTGTAATCTCTAATTCATTGAAGTAATACTTGAGGTGGAAGTAGATTTCTTGAGTCAAGAACTCTTCCAATGTTACCTCTTTTAAGCTGATTGAATCAAGAGTTTTTAAGATATAGTTCTTCTTAGTTTGTAATCATTTATCTTTCAAGCATTGATTATATTAGATCTTCACAAATAGTGGTTTGCCTCCAAGAATAAAACAACCCAGATTGATATTAAATACTTGTGTTAATTTAAGAACATAAATTAGCCCAACAGTCTTCCTATTAGGTATGGACACCATTTCCTTATAACTACATGTAGTATGGACAACATATTTTTTTCGTAGATGGATTTGAGTAAGTTATTTCCTTTAAGTTGGTACTTTTAGAGGCAAGGGCCATTCTATTTTTTATAAACATTGCACCAATTATATGTCCTTAGGAATCACATTCCACAACAAAGGTTGTTGTGAAGTTATGTATGTCTAGGATGGGAGTGAACACATAGATGATTTATGTTTTTTAAATTTTTTAGTTTCTTATTGGGCAGAAAATGCTTCCTTCTCCAATAATATTGTTATATGTGATGTTACTTGATCATAATTCTTAATAAACTTACTCCAATTTCTCATCAATCCTAAATTTCCTCTAAATTTCTTCATGGTTTTGGGGACTGGCCATTCCATGATAGATTTAATTTTTTTTAAGGTCTAGTTTGACACTGTCATGAGATACAATATGATCCAAATATTCCACTTATTAAACCCCAAATGAACATTTGAAAGGTTTTTTATATATTTGTTTTCTCTTCCAATATTTTTAAGACCCCATCATCTTGTTGTACACACTCTTCCCAAGATTTGTTTTAGATTAGTATGTCATCAAAAAATACTAAAACAATTTTTTTAAGGAAGGTTTCGAAAACAAAATTTCTCAAGCTTTGAAATGTCAAGATAAATTAGTAAGTCCAAATGGAATAACAAAAAAGTCATAATGACCTTCGTGTTTTTTAAATGATATTTTAGGAATGTCTTCTTGTCTCATTTTGATTTAATGATATCCAAAACGGAGAACCAACTTAGTAAAGAAAATTTCTCCATGCAATTCATATAATAATTCATAAATGAAAGGAATAAGAAATCTATCTTTGATTTCCATTTTATTGATTCATTTGTTATTTATACAAATAAACCATGAACCATCCTTTTTTATAACCATCACCACTAGTGAAGAAAAAGAAATATGGTTAGGTTGAATAATTCCAGTCACTAACATTTCTTGAACCATGCACTCATTCTCACTCATTTGTTCATATGGGTACCTATAAGGCCTAATGTTAGGTGGTATAATTCCAAGTTGTAAATGAATAGCATGGTCATGAACTTGAGCAAGTGGAAGACCCTTATGTATCTCTTCAAATATCGTGGAATGATTGTTGATAACTTTTTGGAGATCCATTGGAGTAGAAGATATATATGTTTGAACATATAATGAATACAATTGTGCAATTATACCATGGTATCAATTTTTTAGTAATTTTTCATGCTATTAGAGATTATAACTTTATAGGATTTCCCTTGGATACCTATAATATTAATTTCATTTTCTTTTGAGGAAAATATTCTAAAAAATAACTTGAAATTAAGGACCATTGTTCCCAACGATTATAACCATTGGACCCATAATACAACATCAACACCACCCAGTTGGATTGCAATAATGGGACTATCCAATAAATTCTCCCCCATATTCAACTTAATACTATGGTACTTCCATGAATAATCTATGGTACCTCCATATGCAAAAATCACTTGAAATTTGGTGCTAGATATACAAAGCAATTGAGAAGATTTTCCAATTTGTAATTGATGAAGTTATGGGTACCACCTTAATCAATCAACACTATTACCTTTTTCTTTTTGATATATCCTTATATATTGACGGTTTGTGGATTATTGATGCTAGCCAATGCATAACTATTGGCATTATGATACAAGTGTTGTCCTTGATGGCAACTCACTCAGAAGCAGGTACAAGTGATGGCAACTTAATCAGAGGACAGATCTTAGTACAGCAGGACAAGAAAGAGATATATGCAGGTTCATTAAGGAAAATCAGCGTATACATGCAGGTTGGCTTCAGTAAAAGCGCGTACATGTGAAAACATACCTTTGGTCTGTGGCAGTTAGTCCTTGGAAGTTGTGCCTATGGTTTTGGACCATGGTGTCTCGACGGACGTGTCGATCCCTAGTTTTGAAGTTGATGGTATTGTGTTACTATGGTTTTGGACCGTGGTATTGTGAAGGGCCTAAGGCTATATAAGGAGAAGATCATTAGGCAAAGGTAAGTAAGTAAGGTGTGTCTGACAAAGTGAGAAGATCTGGTATTGCTGGTTATCTGTTTGGGACGCTTGGCAAGGGTCGGATCTGACAGCGAAGGTATAAGTAATTATTTCTAGATCTGCACGCGGGTTGCCTTTGGAGAAAGCGCGTATACACGCGGTTTTGGTATAGCGAAGTAGCGTATGCATAATAAGATTTGATATTTCAGGTTGCTATTGATTCTGGTGGTTGTTGCAGAGTTCTGGGCTCTGGTTTGTGTTCTGTGTTCTTGATGACAGGGTTTCAGTGATTCAGTATTGGGTGATTTAGAGAATTATGATGCAAGTATAAGTTGATGATTGTATTGCAGCAGTGTTTGTTTTGTACTCATGGATCCAGTCTGAAAATTGATGAAACGTGGTCCCTGTAGGAAAGAAGGTTGTAGCCTTCTGTAGGGTCAGCACCTACGTACTAGTAAATGGATCGGCTAGTACAAGAGCTGAGGGGGTTGTAGCTCCCTTCTAGAAGTAGTTGGAAAACGAGAGAGGGTTGTAGCCCTCTGCAGGTTGTAGCCTGCGTACTGGTAAAGGACTGCACCAGTACATTGTAAAAGAAGTTTCTTATTAAAGAAGAAAGAGACGAATTGCAGCAGGTGGTTTTCACCCACATTGGGTTTCCACCTTATATCATGGTGTTCATGTTTGTGGCTTTTGTGTGATGATATGTTCTGTTATACTGCACCTGTTTACTGTTAATATGGTTAATAATGTTCTGATGCATTTACTAAAGATAAGCTAACTGAATCATAAGATTTCTGGATATACGCTAGTTGCCTTAGTCACAGTAGCATGTACACGCGGGTTCACTTAACTGAAGCAGCGTATATGTTTCTGAGTATGAAATTGAAAAGTATTATTGATCTGATAATACTGATTCACCCCCCCCCTCTCAGTATTATTTCCAACAATTGGTATCAGAGCAGGTCCTTCAGAGAAGTTTGATCGCTTGAAGGAGATTCGTAGAACAATGGGGAAGAAAGCGCGTCAGAAGAAGAAAACAGCTCAAAGGAACAATGACAACCTGCTGTTGAGTGGAAGCAAGAATTCAGATCCTGAATCACCTCAGATTGAAGATGGACAAGCAAATGAAGCATCAGATCAAATCATAGATCAGCAAGATCTACCTAGCAAAAAGGAGAATGCCCTCAAAGAAGAAATCATCAGATTAGAAGATCAGTTGGAATGTGCCTCCAGAATTCGTCAAATGCTGCTAGCGCTGAATAAAGAGAAAGAAAACGAGATCCTCAAACTAAGGCATCAGCTAGATGAAGGAAGGAAAGCTGAAGAGACCTTGAAGAAGCAATGTCTGGAAAAAGAAGAACAACATCAAGTTGAGGTAAATATCTTGAAAAGTAAATTAGAAGAAAAAGATAAACTATTACGATTTCAAGATAGTACTAAGATCTTGGATGATATTCTTAGTAGTCAAAGGTCCCCTGCTATCAAAACTGGTCTTGGTTTTCATGAGTCTATTGAAGGTGAATCTGGTTCACAAAGTAAGATAAGAATCTCTAATAC
Organism: Pinus tabuliformis; assembly: GCA_031772625.1. Lineage (NCBI taxonomy): Eukaryota > Viridiplantae > Streptophyta > Pinopsida > Pinales > Pinaceae > Pinus > Pinus tabuliformis. The sequence goes on along the minus strand of CM062820.1, from coordinate 358,172,637 downwards.
AAAATCTGAAAGGCTCTACAAGGAGATAAAAGGACAACCCCATCAACAATCAAGAAAAGAGACTCCTCAAAGAAAATCTTTTACTCCTCCCATGAATAATGTTGAATGTTATGTATGTCATAATCTTGGACATGTTGCAGCCATATGTAGAAGAAGAAGGTTTCAAGACCATCATGCAGAAAGATCATCACATTCAAGGTACTTTAATGGATATTGCTTTTCTTGCAATATGTTTGGCCACAAAGCTGCTGATTGCTATAGGAGGAATATGAAACATGTAAGATGCTATGCATGTAACAAGTTTGTACATAGAGCAAAGGATTGCAGGAACAAAGCTCATGATAAGAAGAAATCATCAACATGCCTAAAGATATGGAAGAAGAAGGAAGTTCAGTCAGAAAGATGTGGCACAGCATAGGGTACTCAGCACAACACAGACATAATAGACTCAGGGGGAGATGAAGGTGTAAAACTTCAGTGTTCTAATTCTCATACGCAAGTTTAATGAAGGGAAGCCGCGTATATATGCGATTTATACACTGCAAAGTCGCGTATATGTCAGTTTGTGGAAAAGCAGTGGGAACAAACTCAGAAAAGGGGTCTGATATGTTTCAGTCCAGTATATGCTCTATTGGTTAACAGTTACAGTCTGCTGAGGAGGTCTGGAAATGTCTTAAGATGCTAGAAGTATTTTAATCCTAACTTGATGATGATGATATCTTGATGCTTATTACTGATGTATGCATGATCAGATCTAACTGAAAACAGATGGCACAAGCTTAGGGGGAGCATATACTTCAAATAATGCATTGTTGGCATTATGGTTACAAGTTGTTGATAAAGAAGCTAAATGATACATCTTGTTGTTTGATCAAAGGAATGGTATTGCAGGCTGATGCTTATGGTACAGATCATATATGATGAATGATAGTCATGGTCTTGAATGAATTGCTCGTCTTAGAACCTACATCTGCTCAGGGGGAGTATGGATGGATTGATACAACTTGGCATATACAAAGGGGAGCCAAATCAAAAACTTCAGCATGTACTCAGGGGGAGTATGGACAGCAGAAGGTATACCAAAGAAGAGAATATCTTGGTCCGCCCTTTGCCCTTGATGTCAAATGCGGAGAGTGACTTGGTGTGGTGGTTGCCATCAAGTCCAAAGGGGGAGATTGTTGGAATTATGATACAAGTGTTGTCCTTGATGGCAACTCACTCAGAAGCAGGTACACGTGATGGCAACTTAATCAGAGGATAGATCTTAGTACAGCAGGACAAGAAAGAGATGTACGCAGGTTCATTAAGGAAAATCAGCGTATACACGCAGGTTGGCTTCAGTAAAAGCGCGGACATGTGAAAACGTACCTTTGGTCTGTGGCGGTTAGTCCTTGGAAGTTGTGCCTATGGTTTTGGACCATGGTGTCTCGACGGACGTGTCGATCCCTAGTTTTGAAGTTGATGGTATTGTGTTACTATGGTTTTGGACCGTGGTATTGTGAAGGGCCTAAGGCTATATAAGGAGAAGATCATTAGGCAAAGGTAAGTAAGTAAGGTGTGTCTGACGAAGTGAGAAGATCTGGTATTGCTGGTTATCTGTTCGGGACGCTTGGCAAGGGTCAGATCTGACAGCGAAGGTATAAGTAATTATTTCTAGATCTGCACGCGGGTTGCCTTTGGAGAAAGCGCGTATACACGCGGTTTTGGTATAGAGAAGTAGCGTATGCATAATAAGATTTGATATTTCAGGTTGCTGTTGATTCTGGTGGTTGTTGCAGAGTTCTGGGCTCTGGTTTGTGTTCTGTGTTCTTGATGACAGGGTTTTAGTGATTCAGTATTGGGTGATTTAGAGAATTATGATGCAAGTATAAGTTGATGATTGTATTGCAGCAGTGTTTATTTTGTACTCATGGATCCAGTCTGAAAATTGATGAAACGTGGTCCCTGTAGGAAAGAAGGTTGTAGCCTTCTGTAGGGTCAGCACCTACGTACTAGTAAATGGATCGGCTAGTACAAGAGCTGAGGGGGTTGTAGCTCCCTTCCAGAAGTAGTTGGAAAACGAGAGAGGGTTGTAGCCCTCTGTAGGTTGTAGCCTGCGTACTGGTAAAGGACTGCACCAGTACATTGTAAAAGAAGTTTCTTATTAAAGAAGAAAGAGACGAATTGCAGCAGGTGGTTTTCACCCACATTGGATTTCCACCTTATATCATGGTGTTCATGTGTGTGGCTTTTGTGTGATGATCTGTTCTGTTATACTGCACCTATTTACTGTTAATATGGTTAATAATGTTCTAATGCATTTACTGAAGATAAGCTAACTGAATCATAAGATTTCTGGATATACGCTAGTTGCCTTAGACACAGTAGCGTGTACACGCGGGTTCACTTAATTGAAGTAGCGTATATGTTTCTATGAAATTGAAAAGTATTATTGATCTGATAATACTGATTCACCCCCCCCCCCCCCCCCTCTCAGTATTATTTCCAACAATAACAAGATATTGTTGGAGTAGACTCTTCTAGCTATAGATCTTATAATGGTTCTAGTTCTTGATCTTCTTCCTCTTCATAGTCTATGGAGAATATTTCCTTCTCATGGAATTTATGCCCCTACTTTGGTTGATAACTCTAAGTGGAGTTCAAACCTCCCACCCACAAATAATCCCAATACTAATGAGAAAATATGGATCGACTAGCTAATACCATGGATGAGGATGATTCATCATGTCTTCCAATGATTTTTTTGCTCTCCCTCCAAAGCCTGAAATTAATTAAATGCTGCAAGAATTAACCATCATCATCAATGGGGCAATAAATTCTCATGATCAGCCATGTAATGGACAAGAAAGGTGTTTTAATGACTTGAGTGGGGCATGTTGCCATGTACCTCTACTATATTAGATATTAAGATGGTGGAAATATGCCTCCCCACCTATCTCTTCACAAACACCCATCTAGGGAAGTTGAGTCCTCATGAACAAGATTCCAACGTTATTGTTTTAGGGGGTAGTTAGTGAAGGTGCACCAGTAGGATGAAATCAAGGGAACTTGAGCTAAGCATTCCTCATTAAACAACATGTCTTCAAGCTTATTTCTTGACCCGTGAACATCAAAGAGTATAAATATTAGGGTGGAGGAAAGGAGAGTGGAAACTCTATCCAAGAGGCTTTTGAGATGCCAATTATTACACATATTTCTCAGGAGGTGCCATGAGGATTTTAAAAATCATGTTAATTACCAAGTAAGAGTTCCCTTCCACCAAAAATTTGTTGTAGCACCAAGATTGTGCAATTTGGATCCCTTCTCTAAGGCTTCCAGTTTAGGTAATTTTTCATTGTTATGTCCCAATGGCCCTAGTAGATGTATATAGGTTCTCCTGAATGGTCCCTAAGGACTCTACCATATCCCTCCTAACCTGTATTTCTTTTGGAGGCTCCATCAAAGTTCAAATATAAAATCCTGTAGGAGGAGTACTCCATGAAGAAGGGTATGGGAGGCTAGGGGGAGGGGGAAAGAGGGTGGGAAGGCTAGGGTGCAAGTGTCAATCATATATGATAGAATATTCCTCTCTTAAAGCATGCCATTCTTTCCTAGTCCAAGTTTGAGCAACTATAGGTTCATGGATATTCTTTCTAATGAGAATCTAGAGAAAATCCCAGGGAAGGGAATGACTGTGAATGATTCAACGAATCCTATGTTTCAATGTGGCCCATAGGAGTAGACCCAAGAAGAGGATCCAATAATATGTGATAGTGGAAAATTTGTGATCTCCAATTCTGAATAATTAGGGGGGTGCTTGTGGGATCTTTGTCTGAGTGGTGTAAACCTCTTTCCAAAGTTCTCAAATGATGGCTTTTGTATGGGAAATGATTGAATAGGTGCTTTATATACTCAAAATAAAGGTGGCATAAATAACAAAGGAAAGGAAGGGAATAGTTTTTCTTTGAAAAATTTCCCATGTCAATGTTTTCCCTTTGGTAAAAAACCATAGAAATATGGATGCTTTTGGCCACATGATTCTTTTACAAATGTTGCACCAGATGGTTGATTTAGGATGCTCTTAAAAACATGTTGTCAATCCATATGTTTCTTTGATGGAAAAGGTTCCATAGATCTCATAGCCCCACCTTAGCCTATGAACCTTGTTGGAGGTTGTGATGTAGTGCTCTTTGAGTTCTTACCAAAACGAAGCCCAAACTTCTCCGTTTGACTTGGGGTGACATTCCTTCAATGCAACCATTGTCTCCATTAAGGGGAGACATTGGAGTTGCTCCAATAGTCTATGAATTTAATGTGACCCTGCACAATAATATTGATTTTAAGCTCATCCACACCCTAATGATTCTGAAGCTTTGGTAGCTATTTCCATGAATCTTCCCAAAGCAGAGTTGTTTGACCATCTTGAATTTCCTAGAAACAATGTTGTTAGATTATGTGTATGCCTTGTTTAGCCAAGTTCCATATGGAGAATATATCTTGTCTGAAAGGATTATTAATGATCTATTGACCCTTTCAATCGATATTATATCATATCCAAAATTCTCTTTTGGTGTCGACCGAGAGCTCATACTAGTGGATATCATCATACTATATGAGAATGATTCTAATTGGGACTCACCATCAAGTGATACTCCATAATTGTTGTTGGTGGAAATTCCATCCATCAACATGGTTCCAATGAAATATGACACCATAAACATTAAAACTCATAGATATCAAAAGAAATAATAATAAAAAATTTTCTACCTTCTTCAACTTCTTAACATATAATAGGTTTAATTTAAGGAGTATCTCATAGATACAAAAAGTACCAACGATCACAATTTTACCACCTCATTCAACTTATTAACATATGGTAGGTTTATATGAGGGAGTATGTGATGTCCTCAACCATTAGGATTCCTTACCAACCATATCCAAACCTAGAATTCGCCAAGGAGGTGAGACATGGACATCTTGACAGCACAACCATTATTGATATTTTAAGGGATGGTTTGCATTTATGGATGATATGAATCAAATTCATTTGGTGTGTCATCAATGAAGATTTAGGTTCTTATGTTTTTGTTTCATGGCTACATGGCATTTATGAGTTAGTGCCACTGTAATTGACAAATAAATGCATGGATGTTATCCTGCAAACATAAAAATTCAAAAATCAAATATGCTTTAAACTCTTGAAAATCAACCTATTATAACTATGTTTAAAAATGTTATTCTTAATTTTGAAAAAATCATTTAAATATATAAGAAAAACTAAATATTAAAATTTAGGTTTTTATTTTTTACATGATATTAAAACAACAATAATTTCATTTGCTTTTTATTATTTTTCAACTTTAAAACCTTTTTACATGTATCACAAAATTTATATAATTACAAACATCTTATTCGAGCCCTAATACAGAACTAAAACCTAACCAAAGAAAATAAAATATTCAATTCAAATTAAGCTCTTAAACTTTTAAATGACTTAGGAAAAATGTATACTTTAATATTCATAATTTGATATAACATTGTTGAATCCTATTATATCTCAAGAAATAATTTATCAACAAAGCAAGGGAACTATATGATCAATTTCATGTGGTCAAAAAAAAATTAACATTTTAAAAATACATTAAATGTATTACTTGAAGGTCATTGGTATTCATATTTCATCATATTCTTTTTTAAGTTTCAAATATGGTAAAAAGTAAGGGAATATGATCAATTTCATGTGGTCAAACAAAAAATAACATTTTTAAAAATACATTAAATGTATTATTTCAACGTCATTGGTATTCATATTTTAAGTTTCATATATACTAAACAAATTTTAGTAGTTTTCAATAGGAATAATGTATATTAGTCATTTGGGTGATTTCAATGCTATGCAAATTTAATTTTTGTGTACATGTAAATTCCACAACTCAGACTATATTTCAAATAATTTCATATATACGAATAGTCAACCATCCATTTTAACCAGCTTTTTCACACTTGGAAGTAATAATTTCATATATACGAATAGTCAACCATCCATTTTAACCAGCCTTTTCACACTTGACTTCCAAAAATGAACAAGTAATATTTCTAGTACTTTTCCAATGCAATGAAAAAAAAAATATGAGAAACAATTTTAGGGATAAAATTAGTGAACCATCTTAAAACTTTATAAGGTAGATAACGAGGATAACATTATACTTGATATCAAGCAACTTAGTTACTTATCCAATTGTAATTCCTAGATCTAATTATAAAATTAAAATTAAAAAATCCTCAAATTATCATAATATTAATTAAAATTAAAATTTTCAAAAAGAAATTTTCCATTCATAAAAACTAACTTAAATTAATTTAATGGCAATGCATTTATCACCATGTATAAATAAAAATATTAAAATATTAAATTGTCTTATGAACATTAAAACACAATATTCCACTTACGTATTTAATAATTTTATAACTTTTGAATATTAAGTAAACACATAATTTTATAACTTTGGAATATTAATTGAACACATAATTTGACCTGTAAATCACATACTCACTATCAAATATTTGAAATTCACTTAACAATTATTAATTAAACTCATTCTCCAAACAATGATATAAAATGCATATGGAAGGAATATCCATTGATTTGATAATTGTACAATCGACAAAATGATTTGACCTCATGACTATCAAATATTTCAAATTTACATGATATTATAATTGTGGGTTTATTACATTGGAATCTACCAACATGTTTCCAAGCAAGCATTCCAAACCTTTTTGCTAGATGTTGATACCAACTATTTTTAGTAAAAAATTAAATTATTTTAATGTTATTTTTCAAATTTTTATAAAAATAAATTAGGTCACTATACATATGCATGATAAGTTACATTTCATTTTCTTATATATAAAAAAGAAAACCAATAAATTTAATATGATAGTCTATATTATCCCAATATGTTATGTAAAATGTTTCCAAACAAGTGTTCAAACCATTTTGCATGATGTTAATACTAACCGTTCTTAATTTTTTTTAAAATATTATATTTACTCTTTGTATAATTCATTTATGTGAAATATATGATTGATGATTTTATTGAAATAAAGTCAATATGATTAAAAAAAAAATAATGTTATTTTGAATAATTTATATAAAAAAATGTATTTTTTGCCAATGAAATTTCAATATGGTATATTTATATATAATTTTCATATAATTCTCTTATATATATATATATATATATATATATATAAAATAATAAATAAAAGTTAATAATATAATATCGAAACGTTATTTTCAAGTCATCAACAAATATAAAATAACATGAATAGAGAACATAATTTAATATTATAAATAAGTTTATATTAAATACACCATGCTATTGTTATAGTTATCAATAATAACATGAATGAAAAACATAACTCATATATCAAACAAATATATGTTAAATATAATATCCTACTTTTATAGTTGCTATTAAAATGGGATCAACAAATATAACATTAAAGTATCAAAATCATTTGTCCCTAAAAATATTTATAACTCCAATCATTTTATTATTTTGCAATTGCATTATCTCTAAATTTCAAAAACCAGTTCATCAATTTTTCATTTTTCATGATATTCCCAAGGGACAATATAATATTATGACTTCGTAAAAGAATTCATATTGAATGATCGAATTAATTTAAATATACTCAATAATATAATTAATTTAAATCCACCCAACAATATAATTAATATAATAATCTAATTTGCCCACGGGGCTTTGGATTGACGGTGAATGGGTGCCTTGTTAAGGCACTCCTTGCGATAGGTCACCGATTCAATTCCCCGTGGGTGCGTAGGTTAGTCTTAATATAGAAAAAAATATAATAATCTAATTTTAAGAAAATTATTTAAAAATATTAAATTGTATTTAAGACAAATATATTTTTGAAATGATCATCAAATTAAATATATAATCAATAAATATAAAATAAATTAATAACTTTATGCAACAAATGACTTTTTAATTTAAGTTTCATATTAAAAAAACTAAATAGGAAACATTGGAAATATTGACCATATAAACTTAATTAATATTATATATTTTTTTATGTACTTATCACATATTTATATATATATAAATATGTAAGGATCTACCATATATGTGAGAATAGGAACATCGAGGATGAAAACCACTTCCTCTTAGAGTGCCTTGCGTACAACCACATTAGATCTTAGTTTCACAATCTTTGTTACAATACTGACCTTCCTAACCTTTTACAATGTCAAAATTAGAGTGAGCTCAGAAGGCTTCTCTCCAAGCTTTTTGAGCATAGGAATAAAATCTTAAATCAAAATAAATAATTTGTTTCTTTAGGACCAATAAACCAATGTTTGGTCTCCGCGAACATTAACCATCATCATCATCATCATCAATTTTAAAATTTTCTATCTTATTTTTTATTTTAAAATTTTATATCTTGCTTTTCATAATTTGAAAGTTAATATATAAAAACATTAAACAAATAAACACAAATATTCTTTTTGCAATTATTGTTTTGCACTATGAAATTATCTCCTTCCACGTGTGGATAGTAAAATTTTGATAGTTTCAACTTTCGTGTTTTGCAATTCATCATAATTGAAAAAATAATATAATAAAATTGTGTGGAATTAAATTAATTCATAATAAATTATATACATAATATATATTAAATTTATTGATTTAAAATTTCATATACATATTTTAAAATTATTTATATATATATATATAAAAGAAATTTCATATAAAATATTATTTTATAAAATTTGATTTAGTTGCTTGCATTGCATCGTATCTTGTTGAATCGATGGTCTCTCTATTCCTTGTAGATTTTCTTCATGGTCTTTCTAGAGTTAGATCTTGAGGGGGCTCGCTTCTCTGTTGCGTCCCCCAGATTGCATCTGCCTTTGCTAGCCTCATTTCCTCCCTCGGGCCCCCTCGAGATCATCCTGTTGTTTCAAAATTTGTTAAAAAACTTATGGAAATCCCAGAAATTGTTCTTCCTCCCTCTCTGTCTCATAAGGATGCCCTCTCTCTTTTTGAGAAGCGTCTGGTTAGGCAGTTTACTAACCTCTAGCCTTCTCCAAAAATTGTGTAAAAATGGGTTGAGCGAAACTAGTCTCCCTCAACTCAATGGAAAATATCTATTCAATTTTGTGGAAGAGGCTTCTTCCCCTTCTACTTTGAATCTAAATAAGGCAGATACTTAATATTCAAAAATGGTCCCTATTTCATGGACACTAGAGGTTTATATCTAAACAGGTGGACCCCAGATTTTGATCCAGAGCTTGATGTCCCAAATGTTGACCCAGTTTGGGTTTGCCTTCCCCACCTCCCTGTTCATTGTTGGGGAGATGAATCTGTGAAAGAAATAGGAAATGTTGTTGGAAAATATATTGATCAAAGTGAACCAAAAGAAAACATGCATGCCTGCGCTAGAATCAGTGTGGAATTCGATTTGGGAAAAGGGATTCCAGAAGCAGTGAAAATAAAGGTAGATCAATGGAAGCACATACAACAGCTGGACTACGAGCAGATTCCATTCAAATGTAAGATATGTCATGAATATGGTCATTTTGCAAATAGATGTTTAAAGAAACAATAGAATCTCAAGACTCTCAATGGGTACCCGTAAAAAAAGAATAAGTCAGGATCCAAGTCTTCCAAGCCTTCCGCCTGCTCCTCCTCTACTCCCTTTCCAAGGGGTGCCCCTCCCTCCTCCTCCCCTCCCATTTTCCCCTCTGCTTCCAATGCATTTCCCTCTCTAGCTTCCCCTCCCAATCCTTCCCTATCTAGACTGGATTTTCCCCCTCATCTAGTTGATCGCTCCTTCTCCTCCTCCCTCCCCTCTAACACCTTCCTCTCTTTCCCCCCTTCACCCTCAGCCTGACCCCTCTAGCCCCCCCTGTGTCTTATTCCTCCTCCCTTTGAAAGGATTCTTACTAGAAATCAATTTAAGGGCTCCCTTATTCTCTCTGATAGTCACAAGATGTCTGGAAGGAAGACCAACAAAGAATAAAGGGATGAAGCAACAATAAAATAAATGGCAATGGGAACCCAACATCCAATCGAAATATATATCGAAAAAAATATTGGAAATAAGGAAAAAATTCAGCAGACAGTCCGTGGGAAGGGTCCCTCTACCCCAAATCAAAGTAAATAATGTATATGGTCTCTTGGAATTGTAGGGGCCTTGAGCATCCATCGAAAGTAGATGCAACAAAAGATCTTTTAAAATAAGAATGCCCAAATGTATTTTTAATCCAGGAGACCAAGTCCTCTGAACAAGAAATGACTCAAATAATTCAAAAAACAAAATATTATGAAGGAATATCAATACAAGCTATAGGAGCTTTAGGTGGGATTTGCACAATGTGGAACCAATCCACTTGGGAATTATTATTTCATGTCAAAGAACTACATTGGATCAAATTTGATCTAAAATATAAAAACACAGGATATCAAATATACCTCTACAACATCTATTCCCCCTCTCACTATCGAGATAAGGAGCATTATTGGTGCTCCATGACTGATAATTTAAATATGGAATCGAACAATAATATTATAATAGGAGGTTATTTAAACTTGATACTAAATGCTGATGAAAAGCAAGGTGGTTGCTACCAGGCATATCCTTTTAGGTATATCCTCGAAAATACCATAGAGAAGCACAATCTAATGGACATAGTCCCAAAAAATGGGAAATTTACATGGAGTAACAAAAGGTTAGGACTGGGAAACATTAAAGAGAGACTAGACAAATTTCTTATTCAAGGCAGTGTCATATCATAATATAGCGCAGTAACTTCAAAGGTAATATCTTCAGTAGCTTCAGACCACAAGCCTATAATAATCAAACTAGGGGAAAGTGAAAATTTGGGTACCCTTCCATTATGATATAATCCTCTTTGGGCCACCCATGATATTGTCAGATTGATGGTCACAATAGTATGGAAACAAAGTATAAATGGTTCACCAAGTTTTGTATGGGAGACAAAGCTAAATGTGGGCCTGAGAAAACTGTAAAGAACCTCATCAAAATAAACTGAGTTGCAAAGAGAGCTTGAACAAGTACAAAAAAAAATTAGAGGAAGGAGAAGTAACAAAATAAAAGTAGTTGAAAGAGAAAAAACTACACTGGGAAATATATCAAAATAATAGAAAAGATGAAGAAATGTGGAGGCTAAAATCCATAAATTTGTGGATTCAAGAAGGTGATCAAAACACCGCCTTTTTTCATAATACCACAAAAATGAGAAAAATAAAAACCATATTGAATCAATAAAAGGAGAAGGAAAGATAGAAATCAAGGAACAAGAGGATCTAAAGCAAGAAGCTCATCAACATTACAAATGTTTGCTAACATCTGATCCTGTAAATCCAAGTTATGAATAATTTATAAGTTATATTCCCAAGAAAATCTATGAAGAGAAAAATTCAGAAATCTTAAGAGAAGTGGATAAAGAAGAACTACATGCAACCATATGGAATCTCCAACCAGTTAAAGATTCAGGCCTTGATGTATTTTCCATAACTTTCTAACGCTCCTTCTGGTTGATTATAAAAAAAATACCTTCTTAATATGATCAGGTGGGTATTTAGGAAAAAATAGAATAGGTGACTTCACTAACTCCACTTACCTGGCCCTTATCCCTAAATAATTGAAGCCCTCCACCTTTCACCACTTTTGACCCATATCTATTTGCAACTCTTCATACAAAATAATATCCAAGATATTGGCTAATCGAATGAAACCTCTTCTCGCCAACTTGATTTTCGAAAATCAAGGAGGCTTTGTCCCCAATAGGAAAATTGTCAACAATATAATGGTCGTTCAAGAAGCTATCCCTTCAAGCTTATCAAGAAAAGAGCAAGGTTTCATATTGAAAATTGATATGCCTAACACCTTTGATAGACTCTCCTTTCTCTCAGTTGTTCTTCAAAAATTTCGCTTTACTCCTGAATTCATAGACCTCATAAAAGCCTGCATTATAGGCCCCTGGATTTGCCCCCTTATAAATGGTAGGCCTAATTGCTTTTCTCAAAGCTCAAGAGGCTTAAGACATGGTTCCCACTCTCACCTTTCCTCTACATACTAATGGTCGAATCTCTTAGCTGGAACTTGAAACTATGTAGGAGGAATGACTCTATCACTTGATTATTCTTCAGCAAAGGTGTCAAAAGTATTAACCACTCTTTATTCGCTGATGACACCTTAATATTAGGATGTGCTTCATGCATTGTGTCTATAAGGTTAAAAAACATCCTGGATAGTTTTTTGGAGGTCTCAGGCTGCCTCCTAAACAACTAAAAAAGTAATATATATTGTTGGAATGTTCCTGCAAGAACTATTCAATGAATATCCCAAATATTAGGAGTTCCCTTCCAAGAAAATTGGGATCATTTTAAGTACTTGGGATTTCCTATCACAAAAAAAAGTATAAAGTCATAAATATGGAATAATTATATAGAAAAAATGAAGAAGAAAGTTCAAAATTGGGGAATCCTTTGGCTTAACCTTGCAGGGAGGATAACGTTGATTAAATTCGTATTAGTTTCTGTTCCTCTCTACCAATTTTCTATTGTTCATGCCCTTGTTGGAGTCCACAAACAAATAGAACGAATTTTTAGGAAATGTTTATGGCAGGGAGGTAAGAATGATACAAAAGAGTTCAGTTTGGTAAAATGGAATCAAGTAATTGCTCCATTTGAAAAAGGAGGAATCTCCATTCGCCTTCCTGGATTAATGAATATAGATTTAGGAGCTAAGGTCATCTCGAGATTTATAAATGGAGAAACCACTTGGTGGAAGCAAGTCTTGGAGGGAAAATACCTTAACCAACCTTGCCAATCCTTTCTCACTAGGAAAATTCCCATAAGACCTTGCTCTCAAATCTAGAAATTAATTAAAAACGCCATCCCTCTTGTCAAAGAAAACACATCAAGAATCCTAGGGGACGGACATGACATAAATCTTTGGAGTGATAATATACTGAGTAATCCTCCTCTCTTAAATATCCATGGAATTCAGGACTTTAAAAAGTGGATGATTAATAAGGGAATATGATACCTGGAACAAATATCAGAATGAAATTAGAATGATAATTATTGGGAATGTTGGCTTCCTCCATCTTTCTCCCCAGACATCAAACCCCAATGGGGCATCCTCCTGTCTCGTCTCAATGGTGCAACATCTATTAGTTATGGATAAAAAGACGCCTTCAAATGGAATCCAATAGGAGGAGACTTTAATGTAAAATTAGGGTAAATGAAGCTTCAAGAACAACAAGATATTCAAGATTGGTCTCTTTGGAAAGCAGTTTGGAAGATAGAGAGTCTTCCAAAAATTAAAATTTTCATCTGGACCATTTTAAAAGGGAAAATTCTCACAACAGAAAACTTTAAGAAAAAAGGAATTCTCAGTCCTTCTCACCATCCCCTCTGCAAAGAAGAAGAAGAAACAATTCAACATATATTTTTAGGTTGCAGATTTACTAAAGAATGTTGGACCTTGTTGGTCTACCCAATTGAAGAAACCATTAATATCAATCTCACCATCAATGAATTCTATTCAAATTGGAAAGACAATTACCCATACTCCTTAAAAAACAAGAACTTGATAAAGAGGTTCTGGAACAATCTTCCCTCTTTTTTATGTTCGCAAATTTCGCTTGCTAGAAACAATAATTATTTTCAAAATATAAAGTCAGAGGTCAGAAAAGTTCTTGCCAAAACCTGGGGGCTAGCAGTGAATTCCTTTTTTCAAAAGGAATGAAAAATATAGACTATAGTCTCCTCCAACATGAAGAAAAAATATGGATGATTTTTGTCTCAGATAGGACTCAGAACATTAGAAGTTCTGTTAGAATATCACCAATTAAATTCAAAAATTGCAAAATTCACGTGAAAGAAAAGGAGTCTATGTTGTGGTTAAGTACTCTAAATAGGCCATGCTTATTCTTTGATGGGGCTTCAAAATCCAATCCTGGAAGAGAGATTTTTGGTGGCTATGTAATGCATCAAGAACAAAAGAATGTGATAGTTTTTGAATGGGGTATTGTATTAGAATCCAATGTCAAAGCTGAAGCATATCGCTTGATCCTGGTATCTCAAATCCTAAATAGGAAAAATTATTTGAATCCTGTCATCTTTGGAGACTCTTCAATCCTTATCCAGCAAATGGTAAATAATGCAAGGCCGAAAAATGCTGGTCTTGGACAAATAACATCCAAAATCCACCTCCAATTGAAAAATCTAGGAAATGTCACCTTCTATCACATTCTGAGAGAAAAAAAATAAGGATGCTAATAGATATGAAAACAAGAATTTTCTCATCCCAGGGATAAATAAAAATAGATAATGAAGTTTCCAATCAAATCATTCCCTAAATTCTCTAGTCCTTATCTTCCTTTGAATATCCTCCTCATGTTCTGGAAAATCTCCCTCAGACTCTTGTACTCACTTGCTTTTTTCAACTCCATAATCCCAAAGCAATCTTTCTCTACCATAGCTCTTTTATCCATTTCAAGAAGCTCCTCTCCTCGTACTCTTTTTTATGATCCATCTGCCTCCCATCCTCCTCGAGATCCTTCCTCCTTTGACTGTTAGGATTCTCATTTGACCCTCCTCTCAATTTTTCCATTCCTCCTCTCCTATCCCCAGCATTGTTTTTTGTCCTCTTGTGCTGTTCTTTCCTCTGGTGCCTCATCCCTCTCCTCTTGCTTTGTGTTATCCCCTACTCTAAGCTCCTTTGATCGTGTTCTGCATTATCCCCTGCTCTACATTGTGTCCCTCTCCTCCAATGTTGGTAGTGTGATCTCCCTTTGCTCTCCATCTACTTCACAAATGGATCTAATGGATAACCTCCCAAAGATACAACCTTGTAGTCATTGTAAAGCACACAAAGTGATGTTGGAACATGTCAAAGCTATGCATAAGCAGCTATGAAGTCAGACTTGATTTGGAGAATGCTTTCATACTTCAACAGCTCAGCAAACATCGTGAAGAGTTTGAAAATATCAATAACAAATGTGCCCATTTGGAGAACATTGTTACTTCCCTGCGATAATTCATTGCAAAGTAGCCTAGGGAAATCTCCAACACCCTGGAATGGTAGTAATAGAAATAAACAACAAGAGGAGAAAATAGTCAGTTAGGAACAATAGGAATAAAAAAATTGGCACAACAGAACCTTTTATTCTCCCAGCCATAAGGATTTTTCAGATATATTCATCTATTGATCTTCATTTCTAAGTTATGACTTGTAAATGTATATTACTGCTTCAACAGTTTGTTAAGATCTACAAGTTAGGTGTTGTAGGAAAATTAGGAATTTACGAAGTTAACTCAACAGTTGGAAAAGAAGATTCAAGGATTTTGTTTTCCTCTCCTTCCTTGATCTCTTCAACATTTTTGTGATGGGAAGCGTTGCTTCCCATTTTCTTTTGGAATGAAAATCAAATATCTCGTTGTGTAAAAAAAACTAAAAATTATTATTTTCAATAATAAAACATACTTATTATAAAGTATTAAATATCTAAATTATGAAAATTTTTACCATGACAAACCTATAAATTTATGTAATTGTATTACAAAATTATTTCAGAGTTGAATGCTTTCATTTTAAAGATTATTTTCTCTCTGTCCATGTTAAATGAACAATTTGGTTTTTATGAAAGAAGATGGTGATTCATGATACAATTAGGGTTGCATAAGAAATACTATTTCTTGTATTCCATAGAAAATAAAAATCATCATAATTTTTTAATTAAATTTGATTTATTTAAAAAAAATGAACATGGATTAAATGACATTGTATTATGATTTTCATAATGCACATTCTCAATAACATATGGTTTTATATACAATATTGTTTTTACTATTCTCAATTATAACATATACTTCTATGATAATGGTAAATTTTAAAACCCCAATAATTTGTACCTTAAATATATACAAGCGGCATTCTAATTTACATGTTTTATGATATTTTTGTAAAAACTCTAATGCCTCATACCCTATATAAATGCATAGAAATGTACATGTTTTACGATAGTTTTGTACTTGATGTATTAGTTTCATGATATTTTTGTCGCTCAAACTTGGTCAATATAGTTGGATGTCTTTGGTTCAAAAATGTCTTCAACCATCGTATTTAGCTACAATTAGATGAAGAAAAAGACACAATTTAGTGGAAGTGTAAAAACATTCACCATAAAACAAATTAAATATATATTTACTCAAAAATAACTTACCTGGTGTTGCAATTTCTCATGCTCTTCCATTAATTGCAATGCCTGTTACATCCATTCGTAGTATCAAATTTCTCTCAACATCTCTATGCAGTTTTTTTATGAAATTGTACAGTTTACATTTTATAGAGAACTTACCTTTCTTTGTATCTCATCCATTTGCTTTTGAATTATTTCACACTACATTGGAAAACATTACTTAATACAAAATATTAATAATAAAGATAAATAAATACATTGGAAAACATTGCTTAATACAAAATATTAATAATAAAGATAAATAAATAATAAGTAAAGAAAAATGTTTTTTTATAATAGAAATTTAAAAAAATTTATTGCTAAAACTACACATATTAATAAAAAAATTTATAAATACCTTTTTTAAGCGAACTTGCTTTAATCCTGATGCCACTTTCTCTTGTAGGTATTTTAAATCTTCCAAATTAAGACCTTCGATATCATCACCACTCATTTGCCTAGTAAAAAAATGAGATACAAATCAAGTGAGTAATACATGTTTATGTCTAATGGCTATGATTTTACTTTTTGAAGTAAAAATATGTATAGTTAAGAAAAACCTTATTGTCTTACCTCTGAATACATGTGAGATATTCACATTTTTGTTTTAGTTCTTCAATCTCACTATCACTTACCTAAAAAATATAAAATTTAACATTAATATTAACTTTTCAAAATAATAATATTAAAAATAAATTTTAAAATGAAACTTAATTTATCAAAAACATAGTATTACATTTAATTCAATATCATACTGATATACGAGATTATCCAAACTTTTAAAAATTTATATAAACTAGAACTATTTATCATTAATATAATTGTTATTTATATACAGAATTTCAATTTATATTTATTTATATGCACACTTCCATTTTGCATTTTCCATAGATGTAAAACTCATATTAGTATGTTGAACCCATATGAGTGCATATGGATGTTAGAGGAATATTATGGAGTATAAACAATAAAATCGAACTGCAAGAAGGATAAGAAATAGCTAAATCATGTGTTTGACCATTTGGGATTAAGAAATGAAAGTATATAAATTTTATCAACTCTAAATTATTATGTAATAAGTTAATCAAAATATATTTATAAATAACTATAGATATATTTCTTTTTAATCTATTCAAATTAAAATAAAGAAATAATAATTAATTAATGATAATAAACTAAAGTGAAATTAAAAAAATTCGAGTATAGATGTACATATGAAAAATAAAAAATGAATATGATAAATCTATTTCTTCTATAATTTTTTTCTAAATTTGATTGATTTTTAATTTTCTTGTCACATACTCTAGTAAGAAGTGTATTTGGAAGTAAAGAAGAAGCATCTCAAAGAAAGAATAAATGCAAGACGGGAAAAGAATCCCAACTAAGAAAAGGGATACATTAATTATCTATTTGAATGCTCAAAAACACTCAAGATCATTCATAATAAACCCTCTTTAAGGATAATATGTAGGTTAATTAATAAAAATGAAATAATCAAGAAAAATAAGTATGATTTTTTCATTCACATGGATAAATTGATTTTTTCATTCACATGGATAAATTGAGTATTAGAATGTCTCCATAACTATATGGAATGTATAAAAAATTATTACTTTATACAAAACTAAAAAATGGCTTTAATATTCTCTTTTAAGGCATTAAACATAGTATTATTTATAGAAAAAATATCAATAATGTGGTATCCTCATAATACCTACTAATCTAATTGGAAATATGGTTTATATAGGATCACTCAATATTATGTAGTAGATATAATACAATGTTTAGTCACAAAAAATCAAATTTTCATAATTCCAATAACATTCAAATTTAGGGAAATTCAAGGTCTTAGGATGAAATTTAAGGAACATGTCCAATACTTGAAAATAAACTTACAATGATATGCAAGAAGTTCCTATGCATCCAAATAAAAAGAAATGTACGAGTAAAAGAACAATTTCTAACTACAACATCATTCTATGTTAAAAATTACATTTATATATTATTCCTTATGAAAAATAAGATTTTTCATTATATTTATTCCTTTGCGTAATCAACTAAAACCATGAAGAATGTTAAATAACAAACATTATTTCAATTGTATTCAAGACAAAAAGACAAGAAAGAGTTAAAAATCTAATAAAATTACAAAACATTGCCATCATAAAAATATAAAATTATATACGCAAGTAAATAGAAAAAAAAAATCCAATAAGGAATTATTATGTGCAAACAATGAAAATGAACAAACATAAAATACATTATTAAAGGAAACAACATGCGATAAGAATTCAAGAAACCATGAATATGTAAATTTTGATAAAAAAGAAGGTTTTTTCATTTTAATCTATTTTTTACCTAAGATTCATACGTAGTGTGGTTGTAATGGGGATTTTTGTGAATCATTAGAAGAAATGGGCGAAGGCATTTAAGAACTAATATTGTGGAGTTTTTTATACATATATAGATGTGACACTAGATTACTAGATTAGGCCTAATTTGAAGAGAGTAAGATAAAATTATCCATGTTGGTAAATTTGTTAGAAAGTAAACAAAATGTATACAATGTATGGTGTGTGGTGGTCTAGGTGCAGGTGTTAGAGATAATTGTTCAAATCCAAAAATGATCTCTTCAAGTGCATGTGGAAGTTCTTTTCGGATTTCTTTTGGAGTTTCAGTCATCCGCCTCCAAATGTAGTTATTCTACTAAAACAACATAATTGTTAAAATTACTCGAAATATGGCAGAACTTCACTTACCATGGAACCGAAAGGAAATAACACTTTGTTGTTGGGAAAAGTATCCAATACGGAATGACCCTATCCCACTCTAAGGGTGATAGTACCTCAGCAACAACCGAATGCAAAGCTATTCAAGATTACTTCTTTATGAGATGTAAGAGAGAGGAGAAAGGGATCCACTAACCGTTATCTTCCGCTAATGGTTGATCCAATCTTCCCTCTTTACTGCTTGCTCCCAGCTCCTTGCTCTTTCACTGGCCCAGCTACACAAAGATCCTGCAAAAGCACAAGAAAAGGAAACTACAAGAAGCATACATCCATAATTGATTCAAGGATTAGAATAAATCAAATATACAAGCATCAATACACCACAGAGACACATGCATATAGAAGAACCTCAAATACTTTATTAATGGAAGAAGTAAAGTTCTGAGAGTGTTACAACCATAAGAGGCCCAATCCAGCAACACCTCCCAGCAGAAAGAAATCTCCTCTTCACCTCCTTCAAAGCAATCACCCAATAGTTCTATGCACAAACCAACAACACCTCCTTACATTCACAAGATTCCAGCCTCCTTAGACCTCATGAGAGAGCTCTATATATAGGAGTTTTGGAGAAAGGATGAGTCAGCTTGAGGCTGGCATGAAGCTGACTAGTGTCCTCTCCCACTTCAGTTATACTTCAGTTCTTGAGTCCACTTGGAGTTTCTTGCTTCCACTTGGAGATCTAGATCCTCTTACTCATCACAAGGCGAATTCCCTGATCCAAGTGTCATTTTGGAAGCTTCCTGGGCATTTGACACCTTGCAGAATGACTGTGCCACTTGGCCAATCTCGCCCAGCGCAGGTAGCCTTCATTAGACTTGACATTCAGCGCAGGTACAGAGTGGAGCAGTTGACATTCAGCGCAGATGCTCAGTGGAGCAGCTGACATGATCCAGAATTAGCTTGTTTTTGAGTGTTTTCAGGTGGAGAACTGATTTTCAGTGCTGTGGTTTGCTGACCTTGTTCCTCTAGGGGTAGGAACAACATGTTTAGGGACTTTGGATCCCTTAGATTATCGACATTTCATGCTTCATGCTGTAAGGCACAAAAATGTCTATAACAGTTGCCCCCTAAAGTATGAGGTCGTTTATCGGGTGAAATGCTTTATCAGGAGGATCCGAAGTTCATTCAATCACTGAGAGGTGCCCTGTAATAAAATACAATACAATACATTATTTTTCATTCTGCTTTCATGATCTAGCTGAGGCGGGCATTCCCATGCTCAGCTTTATAAATTCATTTTGGTACATAGAACAGACGACCGTCTGATGGTAGACTGATAATTCTCTGCTGAAATTATCGTCCTTTGAATAGGATGATCATCTGCTGCAATGATGTACATAACAAATGTCTTTATATTTCCTGAATATATATCGCAGCCCGGATGGATGAAACTAGATCCGGGGTCTTCAAAACTCGTTCGATCTTCACTCTAAGTACAAGCCGATCCATGTGAGAATTGCGCTGAAGTCGAACATGGAAAGACATCGCTTGATTACCGGTCAATAATGTAAACCGTTAACAAGCGCGAGAGGAATCACCAATAATGACAATGACCCTCAAGGTACTGCAGTACAATTCACGTGGTGTGAATAAAGGACTTGGCGTCGAACACCACGCAAAATCTTCTGGTCGAAGGTCATTGATGTATACCTGTCGCCGGAAGTGAGAAACTTGCCATTGAGGCATGCAAGCTTCAAAGTACTGGGGGGGTTTGTTCCTAGATCAACTTCCTGGATAATGAGCTGAAGTCGACAAGAAGCGATTCATCAAAGGAGGGCCTTAATGAATCCCACATCAGTGACACGAAACGGAGCTAATGATTTCAGTGGAGGTGAAAACAATCTGTGAAATATGATTCAGGGTGGCGATCATGGGTGGATGAAGGATAATGTATGGTAGTGGATGGAACACGATTGACTCTTTCTGAACACATCTCTTGAACATATAACGACACTGATGTGATGGATCGGTAGCATTACCCCAAATGTGGATGGTTTGGCGAGGACCATGGTGATGAGACCGGTGAATGAAACAACCCAACCCGATGTGATACGGAGGACAAAGTGTCATGTTCAAGAGCGACTTGCTACCATTAAAGCTTTGAGGTTCTCCCAATTTTTCCCCAGTCATTTCTGACCAGTACCTCTTTATTTTTGTCAAGCTTGAGGAGGATAACATATGCTTGTTCTATAACCTGCCCTTCGGGCAAGCCCATCGCTATGTTTTAACGAGTTTAGCGATAGGGAAACTCGTTCTCGTCTAAAGACAAGTTTGTCGCTATTTAATCATTTTAACGAGTCTAACGACAAGGAAAACTCGGTCCTTTTCATTTTTAGAGAGTCTGAAAAGGTACAGAAAGTTAACTCCAAAATTCCTTTTTCGTCATCTAATCCCTTAAGTCCGAAAAAGTATAAAACAATACAGAAGGGATGAGTTTTCGATAACTTTAACGAGCCGAATAAAACAAGCGCTCGACCTTTTTGTGCAATAATCCCTCAGGTCCAAAAAGATTAAAATCTAGAGGAGGGATAGCTCTTCCGGTCATTTTAACGAGCTGGGAGGCCAAAACTCGGCAAACTTTTCATATTTTACGAGTCAGATGAAAAGAGCTCAAAGAAGACTCGTCTTTTGAGGAACGAGTGATAAACAGGGATAGCAGCAGATTCCAGGTACAGGTTGGAATTTTCCAATCACGGCAGTGTTACAAGGATGGCTAGGTGAAATCACTCTTCGCAGCTGTTCCTCAAAATAGGTAAACAATCATATGGAGGTGAACGATTGGCCAAATGGAATGGAGGTGGCGGGTGCAAACACGACCAAGGCTTTTTATGGCTAATAAATTTACGATCACAATGGTTATTTACCGGTACTGGGTTCATTTTTTAAAGAGCTTGAATGCGCCAAAACACTGCTCAATCTTATGTTTATTTTTTAACGAGCATGAACTATGTGCTAAAACTGCTCGGATCTCGCTTTTCTATTTTTTAACGAGCATAAATTCTGCGGTAAAACTGCTCGATTATACCAGTCATAAGATAAGAAATGTCCCCTGTGAGATAGCTATTTTTTATGGAGCTTTATCTCACGAAGCTATGCTCCGCTCCTTTCTTTATACAAGCTTGGAAACGGCTAATCCTACGAGTTTAAAGGGTTAGACCTACAGGTTTAAAGGGAGGAACTAAAAATTTAAAAAATAAATAGTCGCCCCTTGCTTGCACTCCGAAAGGTTGCATGCCCCCAGGTATAAAATACAATTTCAAGGCTGCCCCTACTTATCCGATAAAACATTTGTTTTAAAGGGTGAGGCTTACCTCTTTCAGGTTACCCAAAGATTGTTTTGTTAATCTTTCAAACTGAACACTTCTTCGGCGATGTCTACCGAAATAGACAAAGGTGGGTGAAAAACAGATTATTTCACTCACATAACTTTGACAAAAGAATCTTATTCCAAAACAACCCCTTTTCCTAGACGGACGGGGTACGGACTAGTCATATTCTTTCGCGGAAATTCTACCTTATACCCAAGGTTTCCTCTGCCCGAAGCAGACCAGGATGCATGCCCCCTGGGTTCTAGTCCCATCTTTCTGAATCACTCGCACTCATCGGGAAGGAGGACTAGGGGTGGAGACATTTCTTGGGTGAATAGACCATTGAGGGTTGGTATTTGACTATTTGCGATACGTGATCCTGGAAATGAAAGTTGGTCTACGAGCTTGACCATTCTTCCTTCGTGTGGAAAACACATTACTCTAAAGAGTGAGGAGACTATAGCTCCCATGCAATATATATAGTCTCGTCCAAGGAGTAGGTTATAATCCAAGGGTCCTTGAACGACCATCACGTTCATTTGAACGGTCTTCCCTTTCAATGTAACAGGTACATTGGGGAGGATCCCTAACGGTCGACTGGTTCCTTTATCAAAACCTGAGAGATTTCTTATCTCAGGCAAAAGCTCTGGGGAACCCAGTGCTTTCCAAGCAATAGAGGAAAGGATACTCACAGATGCCCCTTCATCAATGATAGTTCCAGCCATTACCATTCTGTAGATTTGGACTATGATTCTGAATGGTATACTGGCTGGTAACCGGGGTCTGCCTAGTTGGTTCCAATCAAAGGACACAACCAGGTTGCTTGGCGGTGGGACCGAATACACGGCCGGATATGACCTTGACGATGTTCCTTCCTGCGATAAAGGAATGGGCACATTTCCCTGATGCTCATCAGAGTCGGTGTTGATGAAAAGAATCTGGATGGTGTCATCCTTATTCTCTTCAGTGAGGGTGTCATTTGAAGATGAATCTTCAGTGACGGTGTCATTTGAGGATGATACCTCTGAAGGAAGAACCGGTTCAACTGCCGTATCGACTTTTAGACTTTCGTCTGGTCTGGATTCAGTAGGTTCATTTTCAATGACTGACGCTTCAGCTGACCACTTGAGCGGGCCAGCTGTATTTTCAACCAACGAAGGACTTGGCACGAGTTTTTTGTATCCAGGAGGAAGTCCCAACGGTGAAACCGGGCGATCTTCCAAAACTCTCTTCGCTTCGTCTAAGAAGGGACAGCGGTGGATGGCGTGATCGCCTTCACACAGTCTGCAGGGGGATCTCGCTCCCCCTCTTTGTCTTGAACCTTCACTTTCGCTAGTTGACGGTAAGCATTCAACATGACTATCAGAGGTTGATGCTCCCGAATTGTGCAACCGAGGGGACCAGTCCCTTAGTATCCGGGGAATACAGGGACAATCTCTATGGAAGTGGTCTCCTCTACATATGACACATGGCGATTTAGGCCCGGTCTGTGCTGTGTGTGGATTTTTGTCAGATGTCTTTTGCTTGCCCCCAGTCGCCTTAGGCTCCTTCTTCTTCTTCTCCTTCTTCTCCATGGGAGCTTGGCTTTTTCCGGCTCTACCTTGCGAAGATGAAGGATTGGAGGAAGCGTTATAGGAAGTTGAAGGCTGGGGGGCAGCTCTAGACTGATCTAACTGTTGACTCGACTGTTCAGGAACCATGGTGTTCTGAACTACATTAGTTGAGAATAGCCAAATAGGCAGGCCAATTGTCAGTCCTGGAAGCGACAACGTGGCCATGTGGGGCGCACCAACTTCTCCCCAAGAGGAGAAAGGACTAGGATTTCCATCATGTGGAATTCCTTGGTTGGGGCGTTCCATGTTCTCAACTTAAGATCAACGCGGGAATAGGAGGTGATTATGTTCCGTTTAAAATAAATTTTATAACGATGCTTTAGACACAACTTGCTTTTTCACTTTTTAAGAGTCGAGAAAAAGCTAAAGATGACTCTAGTCTCCTTCGATGTTTTAACGAGCCCGAAGTGACAAATGCTCGGATGGACTTTTTCAGTTATAGAGTTTGAAAAAGGCCAAAAGAAACTGCTCTGGAGTTCTAGGCAGAGGGTGTGCCAAACTTTTCGCAAAACCACAGAATACGTTTTACGGTACGAGTGGTCGATCTTCGTGAATGCTGTGTTCACTGCATTGCGATCAGTAGGGCGGCCGACGCGGTTTCTTATTGGATAAAGGCTTTGTTCCTATAGGGGTCTCCCAATATATACGCGACAGTACGTGGGAGCACAAGTCCGTATTGATACTTATTTCTTCACCGTGGAGGAATCACCCAACCACTCAACGCTAAGATATCACGTTTAACGACGCCGGAACACGTCTCTAGCTTAGACCTCTATGTGTTTGCGTTATGTTTCAATGCGTTGTTATGTAAATTCAATTTATTTTAAGGTTGATCTTGTTTAGCAGTTTGCCTTTATGGATCACCACGAGATGTATGATAACACTCCTAAATGCAGTCTAAGATGATAAGCAAGCTTTCAATCTTTCAACTTTGAAAATCTTAACTACTGAGGGAAAAGAAAGATAACATCTTTTCACACAGATCATAGAGCACACACTAATGCACTTTTTCCTAAATCAACATGCAAGCTGTCATAATGCACATGCACAATGCAAGTATTTCTTTTCTCTTTCTTTAATGTTGGCGTAATACAAAAAGAAAGCTGTTGTATAATTTCGAATTCAATTTCAAGTGAAAGCAAACAAGCTTGTCCAAAATCAAAAGACACCTTAAGATTTACTTGTTTCGACACTAGAAATATATAAATTCAAACCATATGACGAAAGTAAAGCTCAATCAGCTATGAACAGCAAAAAAACTAACTCTTAAGATCAAAACGACACTTTATCACATGTCTAGATCTAAGAGGCCACAGCAAGACTAGTTCACTTTTCGTTATGGGAAACTGTAAATGGCATAAGAAATACACAAAGAACAAACACAGTTTCTTTATACAACCGAGGCGGAATAGTGGTAAGGAAAGTTGGCTTCAGATAGGCACATTGACTGGTAACAGGCAGCAAAAACAAGAGTGAAAACAGGGCAAGAAACAGCAGGAAACCCTAGTAGCACTACGCAAAACTGGTCCAGCGCAGGTGGGACACTGTCTGTTTTACCTTCAGCGCAGGTAGCCCCTTCGGGAACTGCGCTGAAATGCAGACAGCCTTCACAGCAGTTGCACTGAAGAACGAAACTTTCGTTTCTCTTGGT
Organism: Pinus tabuliformis; assembly: GCA_031772625.1. Taxonomy (NCBI): domain Eukaryota; kingdom Viridiplantae; phylum Streptophyta; class Pinopsida; order Pinales; family Pinaceae; genus Pinus; species Pinus tabuliformis. The sequence continues at coordinate 358,146,991 of CM062820.1, read as the reverse complement.
TTCCGGGTCACAGATTGCTCAAAAAATTCACAGTTTTTGGCCAAATCAGAAGCTATCAGTCAAGGACACACTAAGGGATGACAAGGAGGATGAAAAGCTATCACTAAGAGCTTATTAGAGTCCTTGTGGATCAGCTCTTCAAATCATAAACTTGCCCAGAAACTGAGCTAGAGTAGCTGCCCTCTACTTTGCATTTGAAAGATCCAAATGCAGTTCGATTCGGTACTCCCTTTGTTGATGAAATGAATAGCAAAAACACAAACAACCAACAAGATACGATCCCCAGCGGAGTTGCCAATTTGTTGTTGGGAAAAGTATCCAATACGGAATGACCCTATCCCACTCTAAGGGTGATAGTACCTCAGCAACAACCGAATGCAAAGCTATTCAAGATTACTTCTTTATGAGATGTAAGAGAGAGGAGAAAGGGATCCACTAACCGTTATCTTCCGCTAATGGTTGATCCAATCTTCCCTCTTTACTAGCTTGCTCCCAGCTCCTTGCTCTTTCACTGGCCCAGCTACACAAAGATCCTGCAAAAGCACAAGAAAAGGAAACTACAAGAAGCATACATCCATAATTGATTCAAGGATTAGAATAAATCAAATATACAAGCATCAATACGCCACAGAGACACATGCATATAGAAGAACCTCAAATACGTTATTAATGGAAGAAGTAAAGTTCTGAGAGTGTTACAACCATAAGAGGCCCAATCCAGCAACACCTCCCAGCAGAAAGAAATCTCCTCTTCACCTCCTTCAAAGAAATCACCCAATAGTTTTATGCACAAACCAACAGCACCTCCTTACATTCACAAGATTCCAGCCTCCTTAGACCTCATGAGAGAGCTCTATATATAGGAGTTTTGGAGAAAGGATGAGTCAGCTTGAGGCTGGCATGAAGCTGACTAGTGTCCTCTCCCACTTCAGTTATACTTCAGTTCTTGAGTCCACTTGGAGTTTCTTGCTTCCACTTGGAGATCTAGATCCTCTTACTCATCACAAGGCGAATTCCCTGATCCAAGTGTCATTTTGGAAGCTTCCTGGGCATTTGACACCTTGCAGAATGACTGTGCCACTTGGCCAATCTCGCCCAGCGCAGGTAGCCTTCATTAGACTTGACATTCAGCGCAGGTACAGAGTGGAGCAGTTGACATTCAGCGCAGATGCTCAGTGGAGCAGCTGACATGATCCAGAATTAGCTTGTTTTTGAGTGTTTTCAGGTGGAGAACTGATTTTCAGTGCTGTGGTTTGCTGACCTTGTTCCTCTAGGGGTAGGAACAACATGTTTAGGGACTTTGGATCCCTTAGATTATCGACATTTCATGCTTCATGCTGTAAGGCACAAAAATGTCTATAACACACTTCCTTTCATAAACTTCTCGCGTCTTCCTTTTTCCACAAACCTTTACCTTTCCAATAGAACTGAAAGGAAACAAAGCTGCAGTTTATAACTTCTCGAGTCTGAAATTTAGATTAAAGCTCGTGTACTTTTTGACGCGATATCCATCAGATCTCGTCACTTCATAGCGAACGGCTATGATCAATCTGGACTTCAATGGATTAAATTGCAATTCATACAATATCGCATTCGATTTCCAAATTAAACCCCATGCATGTTAACCACGCGATTGTCGTCGAATCAGCCTCCTTCAAGCGAATGGTCCAGATTAACTAAGTTATTAACTCAGTTAAATAATTTCTCACGTCCAATTTTAGAATTAACGTTTGCTTGTGAGCACGCGATCACCATTAGATTTGTGCCTGTCGATTGGACGGTTTAGGTCGTTTCCTAAGGTTTCTCACGACTTTTGTCGGGGTTTTCCCTGTTCCACCAAGAATTTTCCTTCCGCCAAGTTTAGACTGTGTCTAAGTTATATTTCTTTTAAACATATCATGGCTATATCAATACACAAAAATAAATATTTAATCGCAATAACACAAGATTATACCAACCTCTAATTCTAAAGGGCTAAACTGAAAATCAACAGAACTTAGAAAAATTTCAAAGGAAATTCAATCCTCTGGGATTGACCATTCATTCACAGAATACACAGAGACATAAAGATATTTCAATTTTACAATCTAATCCTCCACAGCCAAATCCAGCCAAATCCCATTACAATAATTCAAAACTTACATAAATAACAGTACATACAAATAATCAGATCCTCAATCAATGGATCGAATCTGTCTAATTCTATATAATACCTAATCTGCATGATATTCTCCTTGAGAATCTCAACTAAGTCTAAATACTATAATTAACTACAAAATCATTCAAATCCCTATATTCTAGCTCAAATCCTATCTACAAAACTTTGTAAAGTGACAACTAAAGGATCCCACTCCTTTGCTTGTAAACTTTTTTTTTATTTTTGGAATAAAATCGAAGCCATTTGTCTTCAAGCCTCATGCTCCTGCATAAGACTCCTGAGGAAAAAATTCTTCATGGGCTCCTATCCATGAGCTCTTCTACATAACTGCCCAACTTTTGTAGCATGGCATCTGTCATCCAAGTAGCATCAGCAATTTGTTGATCTTTCCACTTGACAAAATACTGAAAATACTCATGTCCTCTTGTCCTTTTAAACACTCTCTTATCCAATATCTTCGCTGGCTGCAATGCCTTTGCTGTAGGTAATTGTTTGACCCAATCAACCTCTTGTTCTTCCTTGTCTTCTGTTGTATCATCTGCATTTCCACTTTCATACATGTACAAATTAGCAACATTGAAAATTGGAGATCTTCCAATATCAGGGGGTAATTCAATTTCATATACTTCTCCACTTCAGATCTCATCTTCGGCCAGAAATAAAACCGACTCACCTGCTCATAAGTCTTGTCTACACCAAAATTTACTCCAATTCCACCACTATGTTTCTCCTTGATTAAATTTTCTCTCATAGAACAATTTGGTATGCACAACTGATTTATTTTAAACAACAATCCTTCTTGCAAGAAAAAATCCAGCCACTTACTTCTGTTTAACAAAATAGGATTTTCACAAGCTTCAAATGCCTCTTTAAAATATAAATCTTTCTCATATAATTCCTTAATAAAATCAAAACCCAACACTTAAATTGGACTTTCCTAAACTAAAATACTTTTTCTGCTTAAGACATCTGCTACCTTGTTTGATTGGCCAGTTATATGCTTCAATAAAAAATTAAAACTTTGAAGATATTCTACCCATTTTGCATGTTTCTGACTAAGCTTTGGCTGTTCCATAATGTACCGCAATGCATGGTTATATTAATAAAGTATAAACTCCTTAGACATCAAGTAATGTCTCCATTCCTTCAATGATTGCACAACTACGTAAAACTCCTTATCATAAGAAGAATTTTTCTCCTTTGATTCATTTAGTTTCTCACTGAAATAAGCTACAGGCCTGTCCTCTTGACTTAAAACAACTCCAATGGCTTCTCCACTGGCATCACATTTCACTTGAAAAGGTTTGTTAAAATCAGGCAAAATCAAAATAGGTTTTTCAGTGATTTTTCTTTTCAATGGCTGGAAGTTCTTTTCTACTTCAGCAGTCCATTTAAATGGTTGATTATCCTTCTTGGTAGTGTCAATAATAGAAGCACTGATCTTACTAAAATTCCTTATGAATTTCCTATAAAAACTAGCAAGACCATGTAAACTTCTTACCTCAAAAACACTTCTCGGTGAAGGCCACTCCATGATTGCCTTTATCTTCTCTGGATCCATATTTAATTCATCTGAAAAACAACAAAGCCCAAAGATACCAACTCTTCCTTCATGAATGAGCATTTCTTTAAATTTAACAATAATTTTTCTTGTTGCAACTTTTGTAAGACATAACTCAGATGTCTCATATGTTCCTCTTTAGATCCGTTGTAAACTAATATATCATCCTGGTATACTATTACAAATTTACCAATAAATTCTTTCAACACTTCATTCATAAGCCTCATAAATGTACTAGGAGCATTTGATAACCCAAAAGGCATTACCATCCATTCATACAGTCCTTCATTTGTTTTAAAAGTACTTTTCCATTCATCACCTTATCTAATCCTTATTTGATGATAACCACTTTTTAAATCCAGCTTTGTAAAATATCTTGCTCCACTTAAAAAATCAATCAAATCTTTAATTCTAGGTAAAGGAAATCTGTACCTGATTGTTATTTTGTTGATTGCTCTTGAATCATGCACATTCTCCAACCTCCATCATTCTTTGGACTCAACACTGTTGGCACTGCACAAGGACTCAAACTCTCTCTAATCAGCCCTTTATTTGAGAGTTCCTGAACCTGTTTTCTGATTTCTTCTTTTTCTATGGGAGTCATCCTGTAAGTTGCTTTATTTGGTAGATTTTCCCTGGAATCAAATCTATATGATGACTGATTTTTCTAATGGGTGGTAACTCATTAGGCAAATCATCTACAATGATATCACAATAATTTTCCAGTATCTCTTGCATTTCAATTGGTAAATCAGAAATTTTAGTGGAAGTCATTATTACCTTGGGTTTGCAAATCAATGCAAAATTTAGCTCATCCTCTTCAATCTGCTGCAGGTATTCTTTTCCACTGCACAATAAAGTCTTTGGATCAGATTTTCTTGATGCATCCTCTTCTTCCATAGGCAACAATGTATGATTAACACCATCTTTACCAAATTTGTATGTGTTATTTTTCCCATCATGCATATCTCCTCTGTCATACTACCAAGGTCTTCCCAGCAATATGTGACACACATCCATAGACATCACATCACACAGAATTTTGTCTTTGTATTTTCCCAACTGAAACTCCACTTCACACTATTCATTCACTAACAACTAATTCCCTTTTTGAAGCCATGACACCTTGTAAGGTGTTGGATGTAGAGACCAAATTATCAATACTGCCACTATCAATTATCATTTGACAGCATTTTCCTTGCACCTTGCACACAATCTTGAAAAAATTCTTTCTTTGTGCTGGTTCAACAACTTCCTTTGTTGGCTTTAACAAAACTTTGTTAACTACCAAAGATTCCCCTTTCTCTTGGTACATTTTCTTCTTCTGTCACCTTTTTTTCTTCCTCTTCAGTCTTAGCAACAATTATATTTCTCTTATTTTTCCCTATGTTTTCTGGGCACTCATAGGCTCTGTGTCCCAGCTTATTACATCTGTAACATCTGATTTCTTTTCCTTTGCCTCTACCTCCACTTCCTCTGAAAAAACTCCTTCTGCCACTTGCATCACCTTCTGTGGGTGTGCTGACTCGAGTTGCTGCTAGCTCCATCTCTAGGTGTTGTAGATCTTCCTCTACCACCTTGACTTCCCCTTCCTCGGAAAGTACCTCTACTTCTAGAAAATTGCTTCCTCAAGAGTTTTTCTTCAGCCTTCAATACCATCTGATAAGGATTTTCTACTGTTTTAAGAGATAGATAACTTATCAAATCTTGGATCTCCACTCTGAGACCATTTATGTATCTTGCAACCTTCTCATCTGTATCTTGAATTTTTCCAGATCTTATGCTCACTTTGTAAAATTCCACTATGTATTCTTTTACTATCAAAGACCTTTGTCTAAGGTTCTACATTTGTCTAAATAATTTATGTTGATAATCACTTGGCAAAAAATTACCTCTCAACTTTGCCACCATCCTGTTCCAATTTCTAATTGGCTGCTTACCAAGTATTTTTATTTCTGCCTGCAATCCATCCCACCAAAGTGTTGCATGTCCTTTCAATTTTATGACAACAAATTTTACTCTCTTTCCTTCTTCCATTTCTTCATAATCAAAGAATTTATCCATGCTATTAATCCAATCTATCAGCTTCTCAGGGTTTAAAACTCCTGCATAAATTGAACCCTCAAGTCTGGGTTTAGATGTGGATCCCAACACTGATTTAAAGAATCTCATTTCAGGAGTAATTTTTGCAAGTTCCTCTGCTTCTGCATCTTCAACTTTAGGCTCACTGTCATCTCCAACATCTGCATCTCCTTGATTTCCCATTTCCACTGCTTCCAATCTAGCTTGCATCTCTTGCATAGATTCCAACACTTCAACATTTGCAACTGGTCTTCCTCTTCTTTGACCATGTCTTCCTCCAACTCTGAAAGCCATGTTGGACTTCTTTCTCTAATCTTTGAGATCCTAATCAGTGTCAATAAATTGCTCTGATACCACTAATGGTGGTCTGGGTGCAGGTGTTAGAGACAATCGTTCAAATCCAGAAATGATCTCTTAACTTAGTTAAATAATTTCTCGCGTTTGGTTTTAGAATTAACATTCGTGCTTGTGAGCACGCGATCACCATTAGATATGTGCCTGTCGATGAGACAGTTCAGGTCGTTTCCTAAGGTTTCTCACGAATTTTGTTGGGGTTTGCCCCCTTCCGCCAAGAATTTTCCTTCTGCCAAGTTTAGATTGTGTCTAAGTTATATTTCTTTTAAACATATCCCAGCTATATCAATACACAGAAATAAAGATTTAATCGGAATAACACAAGATTATACCAACCTCTAATTCTAAAGGGCTAAACTGAAAATCAATAGAACTCAGAGAAATTTCGAAGGAAATTCAACCCTCTGGGATTGACCATTCATTCATAGAATACATAGAGACTCAGAGATATTTAAATTTTACAGTCTAATCCTCCATAGCCAAATCCAGCCAAATCCCATTACAATAATTCAAAACTTACATAAATACCATTACATACGAATAATCAGATCCTCAATCAATGGATCGAATCTGTCTAATTCTAGATAATACCTAATTTGTATGATATTCTCCTCGAGAATATCAACTAAGTCTAAATATTATAATTAATTACAAAATCATTCAAATACCTATATTCTAGCTCAAATCCTATCTACAAAACTTTGTAAAGTGACAGCTAAAGGATCCCACTCCTTTGCTTGTAAACTTGTTTTGGATTTTTGGAATAAAATCAAAGCCTTTTGCCTTCAAGCCTCATGCTCCTGCATCAGACTCCTGAGGATAAAATTCTTCATGGGCTCCTGTCCATGAGCTCTTCTACAGAACTACCCAACTTCTATAGCATGACATTTGTCATCCAGGTACATCAGCAATTGGTTGATCTTTCCACTTGACCAAATACTGAAAATACTCATGTCCTCTTGTCCTTTTAAATACTCTCTTATCAAATATCTTCTCTGGTTGCAATGCCTTTGCTGTAGGTAATTGTTTGACCTAATCAACCTCTTGTTCTTCCTTGTCTTCTGATGTATAATATGCATTTCCACTTTCATACCTGTACAAATCAGCAACATTGAAAATTGGAGATATTCCAATATCAGGGGGTAATTCAATTTCATATGCATTTGCAGAAAAATTCCTCAAGATTCTACTTGGTCCAATTTTCTTAAATTTTAACTTGTTATACTCCCTTTTGGGAAACCTTTCCTTCCTCAGGTGTGCTAAAACCAAATCTCCAACCTCAAAATTAACTTCTCTCTTCTTCAAATATGCTCTGCTCTTGTACTTTATGTTGCTATCATGTAACTGTTGTTTTACCTGTTCATGTATTGCTTGAATCTCTTAAGCAAAATATTCTCCTTTAGAACTTCTCATTTCAATTTTTCCCAAGTCTCTTAATTCAGGCACTCCTCTTGGGTGCATTCCATAAACTATATGGAATGGACTCTACCTTGTACTCTTGTTAGGAGAATCATTATAAGAATATTCAGCCCGTGCCAAAATTTGATCCCATTTTTTTGGATGTTCACCTGAAAGACTTCTAAGAATATTACCCAAGCTTTTGTTTACAACTTCAGTCTATCCATCTATATGAGGATGATAAGTTAAACTGAAACTTAGTTTAGTACCAAGATTCTTCCACAATGTCCTATAGAAATGACCAACAAATCTGGTGTCTCTATCTGAAACAATGCTCTTAGGTAACCCATGCAATATTACAATCTCCTTAAGAAACATATTAGCAATGTGAGTATCATCACTAGTTTTATAACATGGAATAAAATGTGCCATTTTAGAAAATCTGTCTACCACAACATAAATTGATTCATTTCCTCTTTGAGTTTTTGGTAAACCCAAAACAAAATCCATACTTACCATAGCCCAAGGTCTATCTGGAATAGGTAATGCAACATACAAACCTGTGTTTTGGCTCCTTCCTTTTTCATACTAACATACTTTACAAGTTTTCACATATTTCTCCACTTCAGATCTCATCTTCGACCAAAAATAAAACCGACTCACCTGCTCGTAAGTCTTATCTACACCAAAATGTCCTCCAAGTCCACCACTATGTTTCTCCTTGATTAAATTTTCTCTCATAGACAATTTGGTATGCACAACTGATTTCTTTTAAACAATAATCCTTCTTGCAAGAAAAAATCCAGCCACTTACTTCTGTCTAACAAAACAGGATTTTCACAAGCTTCAAATGCCTCTTTAAAATCTAAATCTTTCTCATATAGTTCCTTAATAAAATCAAAACCCAACACTTAAATTTGACTTTCCTGAACTAAAATACTTTTTTTGCTTAAGGCATCTGCTACCTTGTTTGATTGGCTAGTTATATGCTTCAATACAAAATTAAAACTTTGAAGATATTCTACCCATTTTGCATGTTTATGACTAAGCTTTGGCTATTGCATAATGTACTGCAATGCATGGTTATCTGAATAAAGTATATACTCCTTAGACATCAAGTAATGTCTCCATTCTTTTAATGATTGCACAACTGCATAAAACTCCTTATCATAAGCAGAATATTTCTTCTTTGATTCATTCAGTTTTTCACTGAAATAAGCTACAGGTCTATCCTCCTGACTTAAAATAGCTCTGATGGCTTCTCCACTGGCATCACATTTCACTTGAAAAGGTTTGTTAAAATCAGGCAAAATCAAAATAGGTTTTTCAGTGATTTTTCTTTTCAACAGCTAGAAGTTCTTTTCTGCTTCAGCAGTCCATTTAAATGGTTGATTATCCTTCTTGATAGTGTCAATAATAGAAGCCTTGATCTTACTAAAATTCCTTATGAATTTCCTATAAAAACTAGCAAGACCATGAAAACTTCTTACGTCAAAAGCACTTTTCGGTGAAGGCCACTCCATGATTGCCTTTATCTTCTCTAGATCCATATTTAATCCATCAGCATAAATAACAAAGCCCAAATATACCAACTCTTCCTTCATGAATGAACATTTCTTTAAATTTAACAGTAGTTTTTCTTTTTGCAACTTCTGTAAGACATAACTCAGATGTCTCATATGTTCCTCTTTAGATCTGTTGTAAACTAATATATCATCCATATATACTATTACAAATTTACCAATAAATTCTTTCAAGACTTCATTCATAAGCCTCATAAATGTACTGGGAGCATTTGATAACCCAAAAGGCATTACAATCCATTCATACAGTCCTTCATTTGTTTTAAAAGTGGTTTTCCATTCATCACCTTCTCTAATCCTTATTTGATGATAACCACTTTTTAAATCCAACTTTATAAAATATCTTGCTCCACTTAAACAATCCATGAAATTTTCAATTCTAGGTAAATGAAATCTGTACCTGATTGTTATTGTGTTGATTGCTCTTGAATCGGTGCACATTCTCTAGCCTCCATCTTTCTTTGGACTCAACATTGTTAGCACTGCATAAGGACTCAAACTCTCTCTAATTAGTCCTTTATCTGACAGTTCCTGAACCTATTTTCTGATTTCTTCATTTTCTGTGGGAGTCATCCTATAAGATGCTTTATTTGGTAGATTTTCCCTTGGAATCAAATCTATATGATGACTGATTTTTATAATGGGTGGTAACTCATTAGGCAAATCATCTACAATGATATCATAATAATTCTCCAGCATCTCTTGAATTTCAATTGGTAAATCAGAAATTTTAGTGGAAGTCATTATTACCTTGGGTTTGCAAATCAATGCAAAATTTACCTCATCCTCTTCAATCTGCTGCAGGTATTCTTTTCCACTGAGCAATAATGTCTTTGGATCAGATATTCTTGATGCATCCTCTCCTTCCATAGGCAAAAATGTATGATTAACACCATATTTACCAAATTTGTATGTGTTCTTTTTCCCATCATGCATAGCTCCTCTGTCATACTGCCAAGGTCTTCCCAGCAATATGTGACACATCCATAGGCATCACATCACACAGAATTTCGTCTTTGTATTTTCCCAACTGCAACTCCAATTCACATTGTTCATTCACTAACAACTAATGCCCTTTTTGAAGCCATGGCACCTTGTAAGGTGTTGGATGTTTCTTTTATTTAACTTCAACTTTTCCAGCACTTCTGTAGAGACCAAATTATTAGTATTACCACTATCAATTATCATTTGATAGCATTTTCCTTGAACCTTGCACACAATCCTGAACAAAGTATTTCTCTATGCTGGTTCAAAAACCTCCTTTGTTGGCTTTAACAAAACTTTGTTAACTACCAAAGGTTCCCCTTTCTCTGATACATTTTCTTCTTCTGTCACCTTTTCTACTTCCTCTTCAGTCTTAACAACAATTACATTTCTCTACTTTGTCCCTATGTTTTCTGGGCACTCATAGGCTCTGTGTCCCAGCATATTGCATCTGTAACATCTGATTTCTCTTGCTCTGCCTCTGCATCTTCTTCCTATGAAAAAACTCCTTCTGCCACTTGCATCACCTTCTATGGGTGTATCTTGACTCGAGCTGTTGCTAGCTCCATCTCTAGGTGTTGTAGATCTTCCTCTACCACCTTGACTTCCTCTTCCTTAGAAAGTACCTCTACTTCTGGCAGATTGCTTCCTCAAGAGTTTTTCTTCAGCCTTCAATACCATCTGATAAGCCTCTTCTACTATTTTAGGAGACAAAAAACTTCTCTCATCTTGGATCTCCATTCTGAGACCATTTATGTATCTTGCAACCTTCTCATATGTATATTGAATTTGTCCAGCTCTTATGCTCACTTTGTAAAATTTCTCTGTGTATTATTTTATTGTCAAAGACCTCTGTCTAAGGTTCTGCATCTGTCTAAATAATTTCTGTTGATAATCACTTGGAAAAAACTTACCTCTCAACTTTGCCACCATCCTGTTCCAATTTCTAATTGGTTGCTTACCAAGTCTTTTTATTTCTGCCTGCACTCCATCCCACCAAAGTGTTGCATGTCCTTTCAATTTTGGGACAACAAATTTTACTCTCTTTTCTTCTTCCATTTCTTCATAATCAAAAAATTTATCCATGCTATTAATCCAATCTATCAACTCCTCAGGGTTTAAACCTCCTGCATAAATTGAACCCTCAAGTCTGGGTTTAGATGTGGATCCCAACACTGATTTAAAGAATCTCATTTCAGAAGTAATTTTTGCAGGTTCCTCTGCTTCTACAACTTCAACTTCAGGCTCACTGGCATCTCCAGCATTTCCATCTCCTTGATTTCCCATTTCCACTGCTTCCAATCTAGCTTGCATCTGTTGCATAGCTTCCAACACTTCAGAATTTGCAACTGATCTTCCTCTTCTTTGACCATGTCTTCCTCCAACTCTAAAATCCATGTTGGACTTCTTTCTCTAATCTTTGAGATCCTAATCAGTGTCAATAAGCTACTTTGATACCACTAATGGTGGTTTGGGTGCAAGTGTTAGAGATAATCGTTCAAATCTAGAAACGATCTCTTCAAGTGCAGGTGGAAGTTCTTCTCAGATTTCCTTTGGAGTTTTAGTCATCCGCATCCAAATGTAGTTATTCTGCTAAAACAGCAAAATTATTAAAATTACCCGAAATATGGAAAAACTTCACTTACCACAGAACCGAAAGGAAATAACACTGTCGTTTATAAACTTCTCGTGTTTGCCTTTTTCCGCAAACCTCTACCTTTCCAACGGAACCAAAAGGAAACAAAGCTACAGTTTATAACTTCTTGGGTCCGAAATTTAGATTAAAGCCCGTGTACTTTTTGACGCGATATCCGTCGAATCTCATCACTTCATAGCGAATGGCTATGATCAATCCAGACTTCAACAGATTAAATCGCAATTCATACAATATCGCGTCCGATTTCCAAATTAAACCCCGTGCATGTTAACCACGCGATTGTCGTCGGATCGACCTCCTTCAAGCGGACGATCCAGATTAACTGAGTTATTAACTTAGTTAAATAATTTCTCGCATCCGGTTTTAGAATTAACATTCACGCTTGTGAGCACGCGATCACCGTTAGATCTGTGCCTGTCGATCGGATGGTTCAGGTCGTTTCCTAAGGTTTCTCATGACTTTGTCAGAGTTTTCCCCGTTCCGCCAAGAATTACCCTTCCGCTAAGTCTAGACTGTGTATAAGTTATATCTCTTTTAAACATATCCCAGCTATTTCAATACACAGAAATAAAGATTTAATCGCGATAACACAAGATTATACCAACCTCTAATTCTAAAGGGCTAAACTGAAAATCAACAGAACTCAGAGAAATTTCAAAGGAAATTCAACCCTCCGGGATTGACCATTCATTCAGAGAATACACAGAGACAGAGATATTTTAATTTGTAGTCTAATCCTCCACAACCAAATCTAGCCAAATCCCACTACAATAATTCAAAACTTACATAAATACCAGTACATACAAACAATCAGATCCTCAATCAATGGATCAAATCTATATAATTCTAGATAATACCTAATCTGCATGATATTCTCCTTGAGAATCTTAACTAAGTCTAAATACTTGAATTAATTATAAAATCATTCAAATCCCTATATGCTAGCTCAAATCCTATCTAGAAAACTTTGTAAAGTGATAGCTAAAGTATCCCACTCCTTTGCTTGTAAACTTTTTTTGGATTTTTGGAAAAAAATTGAAGTCTTTTGTCTTCAAGCCTCATGCTCCTACATCTGTGGCTTCATTTTTAGATAGATTAAGATTGAGTTTAATTGCCAATTAATGCCTCAATAAGTCACATTGATAAATAATATGAATGAATGTAAAGAAAATGTGAATTAGTTAAAATATGAAGGTGGGTAACATATTAAATAAGGTTTTGATAAATACAATTATTAATTATTTTCCTAGTTTTATATTACGTTTCCCTATCATTATTACTATATAGTTTAAAGATTATTTTGATATCTAATTAATACCCTGTAAACTAATTACATTTCCCTACTACTAAATAGTTTAAAAATTAATTTAATAACCAATTGATACTTCTATAGATTAATAAACTATTATATCATACATTTATTTATTTATATATATATATATATATATATATAAATAATATGGTTGATTATATTTTATTTTATATTATAAGAAATAAATATAAATATTCCAACCATAAAATTGTACAACCACAATTTAATTATTATACAAATTCATTAATTATTTTTTATTTTTTATATAAAAAATATGTAAACATTGTTCAATAATAAGAAACACATTGTTCTATCCCTATAGAAAGAAACACAACATGAAAACAATATATCATACTCCAATAAGAGATGATACAAAGATTCAATGGAAATGAAGCACTAAAAAACGTGATACTCCAAAAAGAGATTATCCAAAGCAGGAAATAAAGCACTAAAATAACATGTGATACTCCAAGAAGAGATGATCCAAAGTAGGAAATGGAAAAAGTATTAATAGGAAGAGCATAGAAAGTGCATGAGCTGAAAAATGATCTTAAATTGAAAAATAATGTTTTTATAATATGGAAATGGGATTTTTATGCATATGTGAGAAAATATGACACAAACATGTTCCTTTAGGATAATGATGAATATACAAGTGTGAAAGTTGTATATAGTATAAGGAGGATGGATTATTTAATGGAGGAATGCATTATGAAAAAGTATAAAGTTGAATGTGATTAATCAACTTTCTCAATTAATGATATCTACTTTTTTTATGGGTTTTTTTACAAGAATCAATAATGACTATTCGTACTCTTTCATATCCCTTTGATTATCAAATAATTTGGCTCCCCTTTGGCAATCAATGTTATATGTCGGTCAATGAATTTTTATCATTGAATATTATATAGACATCTATTCCTCATTGACACCTCTCTAATTGATATAATTTTGTTGGGTAAAGTTCCTTATCAATATTTCAATTGAGGTCATTAATTTGATCTAAGAAATTTACCATCCTGACCATCAACATTTGTGCACAATATGTGCAATGGCCAATGCCACTCTCTTTGTTACTCGAGTCCACTTCATTTTTTTATATTTTTAGTTAGTATCCATCCATCAATTAAATTTTTTCAATAAATCCTTAGTTGATCCTCCCTCTAGTTTCTAGTCTACTTTTAGTTATTTGAATTTCAGTTTTAAACCTCCTATTTTTATGTGTTTTTGAGTACCCAAAAATTTATTAGTTCTAAAGAAGATGAGGAAATTTGTTATTCACCTCTTTTAAAAAATATCATTTTATTTTTTAAGTAATTAATCCTTCGTATCAATGACTATAAGGTCTACCAGTATGAGTTTCACCAAGAATCCTATGCAACACAATGTTTGGTTCCAACCCATTCTACACATCTAGCACCGGGTCTTCAAACTCTAGCAACATTGGAAATTCCTTTATCCTCCTCATATAGCATGGGAGTTTAAAAAATATTCAAATTATTTGCATTGATAACAAAACAAGTTATCATACATTGTGACACTCTAGTTGAAAAGCATTCCCCCCCACTTATTGCATGATCTCAAAGGGACAATAGCTAATGTTTTTTAGCTTCTTCGATGGATTTAAATTGTATGTAACCGCATCATATCTACCACATGTCACTCCTCCATTATACCTTTGTTGTACTCTTTGAACTTCTCTCCAACCTACATATGTTTTATACTTTGAATGACCCTAAAGTTTTTTCTTGGTCATCATCACACTCCATCAACTTCTCTCATAGATTGAGAAAATGAGATGTCAAAGGGTGACTAAGGAAAAAAATATCAAGCATGTTTCAAATGATGAACTAGTTACTACATTTATTAAGTACTTGATTACTATAGTATTTTATATAATGTAACCCAAGTCTTAGGGTATCTTTTGTTAAACCCCCTTAGCAAATGAAGTGCAACCTTATTTACAACTTTAATCTATTAATTGATTTTTGGTTGAAATATTGTACTCCTCTTCAACATGATGCCGTTATACCCTATGACACCCTCCAAAATTGACTTAAAAATCTACTATCTCTACCTAAAATAATGGATTTAGGAAATCTAAAGTGCCCTATGTTCTTCGGGAAAACAACTTAGATTCTCATGGTCTTTGTACAAGGAGTTGATTACACCATCTTGTTGAATTTTCGGATTTCTATGAATAGGTAATCATTTCCTTGTATTGTCTTCTATAGTTCTCTAAAAAAATCCATCAAAATGCTCTCCTATGGTTGACTTGACACAACCAAAGAAGATGCATATAATCGAAATTTCATATTAGAAGGCTTCAATGTACAACAAAATACAAATGGAAAATTAAATATAGAAATATAAGGGGACATGCTTGGCCATTATGCATACCTTTGTAAGTTTTACATGGTTTGTCAAGCTCCAAAATTTCCAAAATGGTGAGAAGTATGGAATTCTCTTAGTAACAAATTTATGCATTCTATAGTCTATCACTAGTAAATATACATAGCTTGTCATCTTCATACAATAATATATATCTCAAATGGTAGCAGGATTTCTTCACTACCTACTTCAAATCTATTGCAATTAAATGAATTCATCTACCCTCTTCATACTATGCTCATACCAAATCCATGTATCTTCACATGAAAAAGTTTGTTGCCACATAATGGTCATCAAAACTATTGTTGATCCTCATGGTTTACATATCAAATCAATAATATTATTTGTAACCCCCTTCTTGTACTTCATGACAAGCTAAACTAGTGAATATAAGACATCCACTTGGTATGCCAAATTTGCTACAATTTGTCATGCATTTGCAAAATTTTCAAAGGCATTAAATGTAAATTATTGTCTCCTTCGTATAATATAAAATGTCCAATGCTTCACTACTTGATGTAAATTTAAAATCTCTTCATAATAGGAAGGATAGCCTAAATCTACTACATCTAATGTTTCTAAATGGAAAGAATTTGGTCTACCCTCTTGCATGAGGACTTCCTTGATAGCATAACTAGATGCATTATTCTCAACATAAAAAAAAGGATTCTACATAATCTTTAGAAGTCCTAATAAAGGTGCTTCATAGATCTTCTTCTTCAAGATGTCAAATCTTTATTTTTTTTAATTCATCCAAAGAAACTCACTTTGTCCCCTTATCAAGGAATTTAAAAGTGTAACAATCTATGATATATGTGATATATACTTCCACAAATAGTAACAAGCACTAACAAAAAATGTTACCTCCATGAAATTTGCAGGCCTAACCAATTATGAATTGTTTTCAATTTTTTTAGGTTGATTATTGGCCAGTATCCACCAATAATGAATCCTAGAAAAATAAATACCTCCCTAGAAAAATCGCACTTCTTCATATTCAACTACAACTTCTCCTGCTTGAGAATTCTAAATGCTTTCCTCAAATGGTTTAATTTCTCCTCCTCATACGTGTACACTAGTATATTATCCACATATACAACTATAAAAGAGTTAATGAAGGTTCTAATAATTTAATCTATCAACCTCATAAATTTGTTTGGTGTGGTAGTAAGTTCAAATGACATCAAAAACAACCTTTGTTTTTTCTTAAAGTAGTATTTCAAATATCTTCCTGCTTAACCTTTACATTATTAATGTAGGATAATAGTCTCTCAAAAATAAACCTTATGACTAGATCTACAGGGTATTTAAAATTTTACCAAAGGAATTGGTTCTCTTTAGTAATTTCATTAAATTGTAAATCTTTAATTTAAAAGAATCTAGTTAGTTAGGAAGTTGTGCTGAAATGTCCTTAAGGGACAAATGTAATTAGTTTTTTAGGAGCAAGTGGAATTAGCTTCTAGAAGTAGGGACAAATTTAATCAAAGGAGAGGATTTCTAGTTAATCAGACTCCATTTTTTAGTGAGATATTTTGTATAAGATGACAGGTGTAGCATTTGGTTAATAGCTAGATATTTTCAATGGGTGATAATAGGAGTAGCATGATGAAAAGCTGATAGAGTGGAGTGAGAGTGGCTAAAATACCAGGAGAGGTCTAAAAGAGGAAAATGGCCAATTGATTATGTAAATCAAGCCAGATTGTACAAACTTTATGTAAATGGAATTATGTAATTATCCTTTGATATCTATGTGTCGACTTGTGTGTATTTGAGTAAATGTTTTGTTATGGTTTGTTGAATCCTCTGCATCTATTGTGTTTCTGTACTAATGGCACATTGACTATAACCAAGTTGGATTTCATGGTTAACATTATTTGAGTGAATGAGCATTTTGGGAAATTTTTATTGCAAATAGTTACACCTAATATAATGTCTTGGGTGTTTAGTGATCTAAACGTAAACAGGAACGCAACAAATTACACATATAACCAGGAATATAGAAATGCAAAAGAAATAATGTGGAAAATCCTATAGATTCACAAGCTCATGTAATCTACTAAAACAAGAGACAATAATCTACTTATACTCTTTACAATGGAAGCCCATAAAGATCGTTGAAAACAATAATCGACAAGAGGAAGAACATCAATGGAACATAACACAATAAGTATATGGGGAAATCCATAGCTCAAAACACCACTATCTGTATTGCATTAATAAAAAATCCAAGATGATAATACAATGCTTGTTCTCACAAGAACAATCCCAACACTCAATAAATCAATCTCCTAGTTCACAAGCAAGCTCAAGCCAAATCCAGGCCTCTTCTCTGCTCTCCAAGCTCCCTATTTCCTTGTGCCCTTGGTTAAATAATTTGGATGAATACCGTATGCTCTGCTCAACCTTGAGCTTGACCTGTTGATCAAGTGCTCAAAATTATGCTCAAAAATCAAAGAGTTAGAATCTTGTCAAACTCAGCTTCATGTTGAAGAGCTCGTCATTCTGAATCCAACATTGTGAACGATGCTCAAATATGAGCTCATATGTAGACGTTAGAGCAAGTCAAAGTTCAGGCTTGACTTGGACACGTGGCAAGATTGGATGACATGGAAAAGGTCCCAGGGAATGGGGAAGTGCCAAGTGGCAGGTTGCTACTGGTCTCGCATATCACATATTAGGGATAAAATAGAGGATGTAGGTTAAGAATTGGCACCCGGCAAGTTGGGTTGCGATTTGCAATAATCGTAATCGAATATCACACCCAAAACCATGTTGTTATTTTGTTACCACCGATAAAGTTCCGATTGCGATAGACTGCCCAGATGCGATACTTTTATGTGTTTCAGTATAATGTCCCAGTGGGTCCGTCATATCATCGATTATGTTCCCGCATTGATTGCCAATTGCGACGAGTGATAAGACCCCGAACGCGAGATTTTATATGTCACAGTTTAAGTTCTCGTCGGGTGCGCCGATATTGCATCACAGTGTTCTTCCGTGTTAACAAGACCTTCAGTCACTGAACTTCGCTAATTGCGATGAGTGATGGATTTTGGACGCGGGATTTTATATGTTACAGTTAAATATATCGAGCGGGTCCCCAATATCACAATCACAACGTTTTGTTGTGTTAACAAGACCATAAGAGCCCGCAGCACTTGCCGATTGCATTTTGTGATGCAACCGACAGGATATAGCCCATCATGTGGAAAATTTCTCGCTCTACTAATAGGTTTTGGAGCAGAAATGGGGTTTTTGTTTGGTTTTGGAGAAATTTGTGGAACAAATAGTGGAAGAATTGGCAGAAGTCATAATTGCTCCAGTTCTTGTCCAAATGGGATGCAAAAAGAGGCTATATGGCCATTTTTGAGTATTTTGAACGCATTTAGATAGGTTTCAGAGGCATTTGAGCATTGTAAACACACTTTTGTTGCAATTTGAACATAATAGAGAGGCCCAAGCCATTGGAAGCTGGACCAAGGAGACGTAGCCCAGGAGGGGTGAACTCCTTTATCATGTGCTTGTTGTGTGTTGTATTTTTATGTTCTTTGTTATTATTTTGTTGTTGTTCAGCATATGTTTTATGTTAAATTGTTTCTAACATTTACGTAAGAAACTCTCATGGGAATCAGTTAATTAAGAAAAAATATTGAATCCTTAAGAACATGAAAAGAAAATGATAAACATCTTGGGTTTTATTCTGAATGGGGAATTAGTAGAAAATTACTAATTTGCTCCATTTCAGATCAAGTTGGTATCAAAGCACTGGTTTTTGCTTACTAGATTCGCTTTGTGAAAGAAGTTTTTAGTTGTTTGCAAGTTTATGTCATGCTTACAAGGTTAAAGCTCAAAAGAGGTGAAGGAAAGCTGGTTGAAAGCCTTGAAATTGGGTCAAGTGAAAGAAGAGAAAGGTTTCCAAAGTCTTCTACACCAGTACATCCTCAAGTTGTAGAAGCTGCAGTTGAGTCTTCAGAGATCATGTCTCATGAAGGAGAACCTATCATGACAAAAGATTAGAAGACCTTCAGAAAGGCTTTCTTTGATATGACAAAGATGGTTAAGGTCCTCTATGAAGAGAGGAATAGATGGTTGAAAGGAGAAAGTTCCAAGCCTCCCAATGGAGAAGGATCTTCAAGAGGAGGTAACGGAAAAGGAGGTAATGGGAATGGAGGCAAACCTCCACCATCTCCACCCTCTTCTTCATCTTCTTCTTCCAAAGAATATTCACCCTCTTCCACTACTACAATCCATACTCATACTCATCATCATTCTTTGAAAGAAACTGTTAAAAGACCTTTCCTAAAGCTTGATGTTAAATTTGACTTGCCCATGTACAATGGTGAAGTGAATGTAGAGAAGATGGATAATTGGATTTTTTAGTTGGAGGTGTATTGCAGAATTCAGAACCTTCAAGAGGACGATATCAAAATTCAGTTTGCTTCATTGAGAATGGAGGGTGCAACACTCATTTGGTGGGAAGCAAGGACTTGAGATGAGATCAAAAAAAATGGTAAGATCTCTATTACTTGGTCTGATTTCATTGTTGCTATAAAAATAAAGTTCTACCCTTTAGCTCATATGCAAAAATCTATCATCAATTGGCAAAATTTCAAACAATTAAAAGGTCAAAATGTGCAAGAGTATACTCGAGAGTTTAGGAGAAGAGCTCTTATGCTAGGAGTAGACTTACAGTCACAAGATACCTTGTCGAAATACATAGGAGGGTTGCATATCTATCTTCGACATACCATTCTTATGTTTAATCCCACGAACCTTAATGAGGTCTATGTTCAAGCTGCGCACCTCAAAGCAAGAGGGAAAAATGTACAAGAATAAGGTAAGAAGAAGCCATTTCAGAGTGGTGAAAATGGGAAGAAATTTAAAGGAAAGCAGAAGAAAAATTCTTTTGTTAAGAAAGAAGGGGAGAAACCCATGTGCAATAATTATTCCAAAGAGGCCCATGATGAAGCGCATTACTGGAAGCTTCATCCAAAATTACAACCGAAGAAATCTAACAATAAAGGGAAATAGAGGAGAAACACTGCTGCACAACAAGCCCTGGGTTCTAACTCAGGTGATGAAACAAAGATTGCAACCACAGTCACTAAAGGGAAAGTCGTGGCAAAAACAAGAAAAGAGGAAGTCATGACAAGCACCAGTGCAACAAATAACTCCAATAATGTTTCAAATGAGGAAAATAGAATAGAATTGTTCCACATCTGAGTTATTTCCAAACACACCCAAATTGATATGTTGTTTGACAGTGGATCCCAGAAAAATTTGATCTCTACAGACTTGGTCAAGAAGTTGAATCTGGAAACCGTACCTCATCATAACCCGTATCTATTGGGTTGGATAACCAAGGATGCCAATTTGCAGGTCACAAGGAAATGTGTTTTAAGGTTTGAAATCACTACCAATTTCATTGATGAAGTCGAATTAGACGTTGTGCCATTGAATATTACTGGGATTATGTTGGGAAGCTTGTATTTGTATGACAGGAAAGTTGTTTTCCATAGATTTGAGAAAACATATCATTTGTTCAAATATGGAGTGGAGTATATTGTGAGAGTCCATCGCAGAAAGTTTAATTTGTCTTTGGTAAGCGCAGGGCAAATGAAGCAATTGGTCAATTCCAGCTAAAATGTCATGCTTCTTATGATCAAGTAGAAGAATGATACAGAGCATGAATCCTTTGCAGGCTGTGACGTGTAGCTGAAAGCTGAATTGGTTGATGTGGTCAATCAATATGGAGACGTGTTCCAAGGACCAAAAGGATTGCAACCAAAAAGGAGAATTCAGCACGAAATTCAACTACAATAGCAGTGTCCACTCCCAAACATCAGTATGTATCGAATGTAAATTCTGGAAAGTTTAGAAATTAAGAAGCAAGTCTAGGGATTGTTAGATAAAGGTGTAATTCATCCCTCGACTTCGCCATGTGGTTCACCAATTGTTTTGGTACCCAAGAAAGATGGAACTTGGTGCTTGTGTGTAGACTATCAAGCTTTGAATAAAATTACCATAAAGAATCAATAACACTTCCTAGAATAGATGATTTTCTAGATCAGTTGGAAAATGCAAAATATTTCACTAAATTAGACTTGAGAAGTGGATATCATCAAGTAAGAATAACTGAGGAGGATTTTTGGAAGACTGCTTTTAAACCAAACAAAGATTGTTTGAGTGGTTGGTTATGCCTTTCGGTCTTTGCAATGCTCCAACTACATTCATGAGATTTATGAATGATGTTTTAAGATTATTTCTTGATGAGTTTGTAATTGTCTATTTAGATGATATTTTGATTTTCAGAAAATGAAAAGAAGAGCATGTCAAGCATGTGAAGAAAGTTTTGGATGTCATGAGAAATGAACAGTTATTTCTGAAGATGTCTAAATGTGAATTCGAGAAAACTTCCTTAGTGTATTTGGGCCATATAGTTGGAGGAGGTGAGCTGAAGATTGACCCCTCTAAATTTTTTATAATTGTGAATTGGCCAATACCCAAATCAGTCACATAATTAAGGAGTTTTTTGGGAGCAGCGCAGTATTGGAGGAAGTTTATTTCTAACTTCTCTTCCATAGCAGCTCCATTACATGCTTTGACCAGTGCGAAGGTTGTCTTCTAGTGGGGAGGCAAACAGCAAAAAGCATTTGACGCTTTAAAACAAAAGTTCAGTTCAACCCCAGTTTTAGCATTGTTGTATCTGAAACAACCATTTTAAATACAAATAGATGCAAGTGACTATGCCATGGGTGCATTTTTTTACAACATGGTAAGCCCATTTCATTCTGAGATTTTTAATTGTGTTGTTATTAACTATCCTACATATGATAAAGAGCTTTATGCATTGGTACAAAGTGTGAAGAAATGGAAGCATTACTTGATGGGAAAAT
Organism: Pinus tabuliformis; assembly: GCA_031772625.1. Classification (NCBI taxonomy): domain Eukaryota; kingdom Viridiplantae; phylum Streptophyta; class Pinopsida; order Pinales; family Pinaceae; genus Pinus; species Pinus tabuliformis. The sequence goes on along the minus strand of CM062820.1, from coordinate 358,124,615 downwards.
AAACCATTATTCACACCGATCATAAGCCTCTGCAATCTCTGCAATCTCAAACCAAATTGCAGCAGTCAAGGCACTTTCATTGGATGGGGTTTTTACAACAATTCCACTTTTTATTTAGGGACAAGAAAGGTATTTATTTCAAAGTTGTTGATATACTTTCTAGACCAGTTGTTAATGTAGCCATTTTACTCAAGAATCATTCTGTTATGCCTGAAAGTTATGTTGAACAATACGCACAGGATGCTAAATTTCAAGAGGTATATTTAAACTTGAGTCAAGGTCACTAATTTAAGGAATTAGACTACCATGTACATGATAATATGTTGTATCATTTTGGAAAACTTTGTCTTCCACAGGGAGAGAGAGTAAATATCACAAGGGAAGCACACATTTCTCTTATTTTTGGACATTTTGGTGTAAGTAAAACAGTGGCAAATCTTTAGAGGTATTTTTATTGGCCTCATATGCTTGAAAGTGTGTCACATTTTGTCAGAGGTTGTTCATTGTGTGCAGTCAATAAACCTAGTAATAGGAAGCTAGGATTTTACACACCACTTATAGTACCTTCACATCCATGGCAGAGTGTTTCTATGGATTTTGTCGGAGGTCTTCCCTTATCAAGGAAAATTCATGATTATTTGTATGTAGTTGTGGATAGGCTCAGCAAGATGTGCATATTAATGCCTTGTAAAAAGAAAATTACAGTTGAACAAACAGGTCAACTTTTCTTTGAAAATGTATGGGTTCATTTTGAATTTCCTACTTCTATTGTAAGTGATCGTGATTCTCTATTTGTTGGGAATTTTTGGTCAAGTTTATGGAACTTGATGGACACCAAATTGAATAAAAGTACAACCTTCCATCCGCAAACAGATGGTCAAAATGAAGTGGTTAACATGAAAATTATTCATTTTCTAAGAGGATATTTCAACAAGCATCCTAAGTTGTGGGATGAACAGTTGCATCATATTCTTCATGCTTACAACCGAGAAAAACACTCTTCTACTCTAACTTCTCCTTTTGAGGCATGTCTTGTTTATTTGCCTAAATCACCTTTGGATTTCATCTTTGAGAAAGATGTAGTTGTAGCTGGACATAGTGACATAGACAGAGCAAAGAAATTCATTGAGTTCAATTCATTCACCAAACAGTTCAATAACAACTAGAAAAGATTCAAGGTAAGTATAAGGCAAGACATGATAAGCATCGTGTAGATCATCAATTTCAAGTAGGTGATGAAGTTTTTCTTCAAATTAGTAAGGAAAGGCTTCAAGGTGAAGGTAAAAAGCTTAAACCAATCCATTATGGTCCATTTAAAATTCTGGAAAAGATTGGTAATAATGCTTTCAAGCTTGATTTACCTTCATATATGCAAATCTATTATGTTGTTAATGTTGAAAAATTGAGATTGTATGAGCCTCCTTTGATTTAAGATCAAGGAGAGAATGTTCAAATTCCATCTATTGAAGACTTTGCTGCAGAATTCCTTGATGTGCTTCAGCAAGACACTATACTTGACAGAAGGACAAGGACAACAAAAAGGGGAAGTATTGATTATCTTCGAGTGGGTCTCAAAGGAACACATCCTTAAAAGGACAAATGGATTGAAATGGGGAAGGTGAGGGAGCAGTACCCTCATCTGTTCAATAACTGAATATAAATATTTTGGGGTCCAAAAGGCTTCCAGTGGGGAGGAGTGATCAAGTGCTCAGAATTATGCTAAAAAAAAAGTGTCAGAATCTTGTCAAACTCAGCTTCATAGTGAAGAGCATGTCATTCTGAATCCAACAGTGTGAACGACACTCATATCCGAGCTCATATGTAGAAGTTAGAGCAAGTCAAAGTTCAGGTTTGACTTGGACACATGGTAGGATTGGATGACATGGAAAAGGTCCCAGGGGATTGGGAAGTTCCAAGTGGCAGGTTGCCACTGGGTCTCGCATATCATATATCAGGGATAAAACAGAGGACGTAGGTTAGGAATCGACCCCCGACAGGTTGGGTTGCGATTTGTGATAATTGCAATTGCATATCGCACCGAAAACCCCGTTGTTATTTTGTTACCACCAATAAAGTTCTGATTGCGATAGACTGCCCAGATGCGATATTTTTATGTGTTGCAGTATAATGTCCTGGCGTGTCCATCATATCGCCTATTATTTTCCTATGTCGATTCCCAATTGTGATGAGCGATAAGACCCTGGACGCGAGATTTTATATGTCACAGTTTAAGTTCCCGTCGGATCAGCGGATATCACATCACAGTGTTCCGCCGTGTTAACAAGACCTTCGGTCGCTAAACTTCACTGATTCTGATGAGCGATGGATTCTAGATGTCAGATTTTATATGTTACAGTGAAATATCCACGGTGAGTCCTGGATATCACAATCGCAAGATTTTGTTGTGTTAATAAGACCATAAGAGCCTACAGCACTTGTCGATTACGATTTGCGATATAATTGACAGGATATAACCCACCATGCGGAAAATTTCTTGTTATGTTAGCATGTTTTGGAGTGGAAATGGGGTTTTTGGCTGGTTTTGGAGCAAGTTATGGAACAAATAGTGGAAGAACTGGGAGAAGTCATAACTTCTTCAGTTCTTATCCAAATGGGATGCAAAAAGAGGCTATATGGCCATTTTTTAGTATTCTTAACTCATTGAGATGGGTTTCAAAGGAATTTGAGCATTGTAAACACACTTGTGTTACAATTTGAACATAATAGGGAGGCCCAAGCCATTGGACGCTGGACCAAGTAGATGTAGCCCAGGATGGGTGAACTCCTTTATCATGTGCTTGTTGTGTGTTGTATTTTGATGTTCTTTGTTGTTATTTTGTTGTTGTTCAGCATATGTTTTATGTTAAATTATTTCTAACATTTACATAAGAAAATCTCATGGGAATCAGTTAATTAAGCAAAAATATTGAATCCTTAAGCACTTGAAAAGCAAATGGTAAGCATCTTGGGTTCTATTTTGAATGGGGAATTAGGACAACATTACTTATCTACTCCATTTCAGATCACCTACATAAGTATTTCCTATCCTCCGCTTGATGACTTCCTTTGGCCAATAATTAGCCAAATTTCCAAACCACAAAGCTTCTAATTCTTTGCACAATTCCTGAGAGAATTAGCCTGTATTTAAAGGGAAATTCCTCATCCATAACTATGCAATCCCTTCTAGGTTTAGTTCCTGATTGCATGCACCATTTGTACAACTCAGAAAATTATACAACAAATAGTACATTGTCCCTGGACTCTAGTCTCAACTGGGTCTTTCTAAGAATCGACATGCATGATTTTTTGATGAGGGAATATTCAGTTAACTAGAGTAGCACTAGTTGAGTGCACTAATGCATCAACTGACTGTTAACTCACTATTAGGTCCTCAAATAGTTTGGAAATAATTTTCCTGGACTTAACTTAGTAATAGGAGATAACTAATTACAACTCATACTTAACTCATATTGGACCCCTATAATATAGGGAGAACAAATACATGACTTTTGAAAGACTTCCAACTCGAAATTCCTAAGTTAACTAAGTCAACTCACTCTAGTTAACTATTACAAGTTGCTATGAGAATAAAATTCGATTTTAATTCTCAGCTTAATTCAAGGACAAATTAAACTTGAATTTCTGGATTCTATTTTTATCATTTATTGTTTCTATTTTCAACAAATAACACTTCATTTCATTAATATCATAATATTGAAATATGCTTACAAACAAAATGTAAATAAAGTATCTCGGGCGATGGTAGCTTATCTCTGAGAAGAGATGTGGTGGCTACATGCCTCTGAACTGTGTTACAATGAGGCTCAAAGGCCTATTTATTATTGATAAACAATGGAAAACCATAAACATCTAAAAACCTAACGCTAGGAGATGAAGCGGTAAAATTGTGAGCCCCGTTTAGGTAAATTGGTACATCAAATTCCCGGGGCTGTAACTTTGGCATACAATATCTGTTTGGCTATCATAATACCTCGTTTCAAATATCTTAGATAGGAGGCCGAAAACAAACAATAAGCCAATTTGGGAGATTTTTGGTCTCTTTGTTTTCTCTAAAAACATCATTTATGGCCTCAAAACGACTCCAGAAGTTTAGGACCCGAAAAATTGCCAACAATAGTAAATTGTGCTATAATGAAGGAAACTGAAAAACTGAAAGAGACAGTGTTAGGGGTCCAAGTGGAATAGGTAGGTGGCCACCAATATCCACCTGGATCATTTAGATTCTCATATTTGCGTATGAATTCAAGTTTTTACCTTGCTAGCTGAAGGGTTTAGCAAAGGAAATTCAATAGCTATGTTAAAGTATTGTGGATGGGGGGGGTGGGGTTCAGTTTGAGCACGACCAAAACCACTATAAGAATAGTCAAATAATTCACACCCATGAGTTACATGTTGGGCCACCAAGATGTCAAGAGATAACAATGACAAAACCCTTTTTCCATCAAATACTTTGTTTATTGGCCATCAATTGTTGGGGTTGATAATATTAGGTTGAGAAACACTTGTGAGCATCAACTAAAGTCTGATAGATTGATATGTTAGTTAATGGGTTCGATGGATGGGAAAATTCCCCTTGAAAGAAGTTTGTCTTGGGTTACAGGGCATCGGGGAAGTTGTGATATGAGAGCGGTTGAAACCCATTGATGGGCCAAGACCTAAGATGAAATCGGGCTGACATTTATCAAATCAAGGTTTTTATGGCATTCACATTACAAATGAATATCTAACAAAAATATCCCTCCATCGGGATCTACTACCTATCCGTATCAAGAGAGATCGGTGTTAATTATTGTTAAGTGTTGTAAAGACCATCAGTTCAGGCACAATTTATTGGATCGAGGTAGTGTGAACAAGTGGCAACATAAAGGGAGTAGAGGTCGGTAGAGCCAAAATAGGATCAGTGATAACGTTGGTCCCAATATTATTTTTCGTCAAAGTTTACCAAAGTGGGGAGTATAGGCATGATGTGCTATAATGAAAGTTTTCTAACAGGAGGGGCACTAATAAGCCTTAGGGCCTTTAGTTTAAGCATTAGTCATATGACTTGGTTCGAGAAAGCCTCAAGTGCTAAGAAATTTGGGATTATGTGTGGGAGATTAGCATGGAAACTCTTGTAAGGAGTTGAGGGTTTCATCACATTTTGAGATAGTGGCATGTGTACTACAAGGTAAAATTCACTCAACATTTGCATGGTTGTATTGTTATCGTGATTTTTGTAAGGAGTTATGGGGAACACTCTAAGCTTTGAGTGTTCTATAATGTACACCAACCCATAGTGATTGACTACGATGAGATAGCATCCCAAAACATGGTGTAATCATGGGTGAATAAAGGAGATAGGGGTGAAGGTTGACCCAAATATCTTTTTTCTCCTTCAAGTGGTATCAAAGCATACAAAAGAATGATTGTGGGGTAAAGTGTTTTGAAAAAGTTCTTGTGGCAAATGAAGATATTTCTAGTAGGAGGAAACCTTCATTGGAACTAGCTGAGTTCATAACAATGCTACAGAACAAGTGGCTTGTGAAAGAGGGATAAAGTATAGAGCAAAAGGGAGTCGAAATACAATGGAGTCCTATAGAGAAAGAGAAAAATAATTCTAACCAAGGAGAGGAGCTAGGCATAATTATTGGTAATAATGGCAGAAGAAATTTTATGAGAATATGAAGTGAAGAACTCAACATTTCTTGGGATCATAGATCTTATGAGATATGGTATTTATATTTTATGATTATTTATGCAAGTTTCAAAAAGGAAAGTGAAGGAAATTGTGGCAACTATTTGGTAATTTAATTGATGTTAAATTACTTACATAAATTGTCAACCAGGGCTAGTATACTAATGAAGTGTATGTGCTACAAGTCCTTAATATTCAAGTGATTCTTAAGTTAATTTGAGATATCAAAATGCACATGTTTCTCTATAGCTATGTAAATAAATAAATCACTCATAAAAATGAAATCAATTCTATTGATTTTGCTCAAAAGAAAGATATCACTCTTCTTAACACTTAATAAAATCACACACCCTTTGATTGAAATAAAATCATACACAAACTCTCTTGAAATGGATCAACACACGCACTCTTGCTTTAAATGAAATTACACGCATACTTACTTTAAATGAAATTACACACATGCTTCCTTTTAAATGAAATCACACTTGCTTGAAATGAAACCACACTTGCTTGAAATCGAAACCTTAACATTGTAAATGAATCTACTCTTGAAAAAAAGAAGAATTATCTCTACAAATTAAAATCTTATCTATATGACTACAATGTAAAGCTATGTTATTGATCCATGTAAACTTATGCTCTTTCCATGTGCACAAGAGATCTTGCTTCAGTCAACAATAAAAATGATTAGATGAACCTGCTATAAAAATAGTCTTAAACTCACATTTAAAATTAAAATTTAAACTAACAGAATCCTACAGAAAACATAAAACGAAATACTAAACTGTAATTAAAAGGAAACCTTACTATCTCGAGGGTGCCCTCCTACGAGAAGCAGGTATCAATATGATGCTTTCAAGAGATGATTAACCAAGCATTGGAATCACACAACAGAGAAATAAAGATGAAGCAGAGTTTGTATTTGCAAAAACAGAGTTTTTCAAACAATCCAATCCTCTTGATGAAACCCATAATTTCAACTAGAAACCCATAATTTCATTGCATGAATTTTGGCCATGAGATCTCAAAAAATCAATTTGAGAATAAAATCAAATATGTTTTGAAGGATTTTAGGATAAAATATGAGCTCATATCTCTTCATAATGATCTTCTTGCCATGAATTTGCTAAAGATCAACTCGTTTTGGCCTTTTTGTTGACTGTGCATTAAATGACAAATTGAAAAACCATTTATCCACATAATCTACAAAATGGCAATGAATTTGAGAAAAATTCTTATCAAGAACCTAATTGGGCCCGTTTTGAACAAAACACATGTTTTTTTTTTTTCCGAAATTCGCTTTCATTTGCTCAGAAAATGCGTTTGAAGTTGGCTAGTCAAAATTGCTGCGTTTTTCCCTCGATTTGATGCTGGAGGTCCACACATGCAAGCTGGGTGGAATTTGACCAATAAAAATCCATATTGGAACCTTTAGAAACAATTTCCATGTGTCATATTTCTTCTAGAGTGGTGCTACTACCTCAACCATGGAGATAGCTACGGAAACTTGACAAAATGTTAGGAAACCAACTCACAAAAATATAGAAAAGTTAGATCAACGACTTAGAATTCAGCCTCTTCGAGGGGGAAACCTACTTTATATTACACAAATGAAAAATTCTTTGATGATACAAATGACTAAACCTACCTTCTATATATAGGAGTCTAAGGGGTCATAATATAATCAAGCCGACATAACAATAATAACATAAGGGCACAAAAATAACAATAGTGGGTTTCTATGGGGCATACTAATGACAATATAGGGACAATAGGGGCACAATAATAATAATAAGGGATACAATGACAATAGTAATGGGGGAATCACTAGTATTATAGGGGCCTAACATGCCCCTCTCCTTCAGAAAAGTGTTGTCCTCAATGCTTGAGTAGTTCTGGATGCTTCTGTATAAAATTCTCATCCTCCCATGTGAAATCTTCAGCGATAAGTTCTTCCACTTGATGAGATACTCTGAAATTGATTGATTTTGTAGCTGTCGAGTTCTTGTTTCTATGACTGCTTCCGGTTCCAATATGATTTTTCCTTCCTCATCAAGTTCTGGCAATATTGTTTGAACTGGGAGCTTGTCACCTATAACCTTCTTTAAACATGAAACATGGAAAACTGGGTGCACTCGGGAAGCTACAGGAAGCTCCAATTTGTATTTCATAGTACCAATCTTTTGCAACACCTTGTACGGACCATAATACTTTGGTGATAATTTATTATCCTTCTTAGCTTTCTTGAGGGACATTTGTTTATATGGTTGTAGCTGTTAGTGTCGATATCTTCATCCCTCCATCAGTGATCAAAATTCTTTTGTTGCATGCATTATTAGGTGTCTCATCTGATCAGCTGCATTCCATTAGGATCATGGATCATCTAATGGTAGTGGCTCTTTATCAATTTTCTCTCATGATCTTTACCTGCTGGCCTATTTTCACAAATTCAGGTCATTTACAGTGATTTTCTGTCCTTACATTTGCAAAAGTCATTTTTAGGGTTTTAGGTCTCATTAGGTCTAGGGTTTATCATCAAAGTCTTGTAAAAGCTCAATAATGGTCAGCAGGCACATGAGGAGGTCTAATAAGGTCTCAGCATCAAAAATTTCAATAATCACATGCTTAGTGATTGATTTTTCATCAAAACCCTGTTTCGAGGAAAAACAGAGTTTTTTATGTTTTATGTATAAAATTTCATGTAATTTTATTTTTCCTATACGTAATAAGTCCGGAAATGTAGCCCTGGTCACCTTGCCAAGCTCCTGCACTCCAGCTCCTGCAAAAGAGTCAAAAATTCAAAGCATTAGTCCATCAAAAGTAAAAAAGAAAGTCAAACTGCCAAAACAGAGTTTTAAAAGCCAAAGTGAAAAGCAAACATTAGAAAGTGGGTTTTTTGTAAATGAAAAATTAAAGTCACTTGTATATAAAGTTTCCCATTGTGTAAAGGCATCATTTATGTGCCAAAGAGAGAGTGAACAAGGCAAAATCATGACTTAAGGCAAAGAAAGGAGAAATCGCAGCAAAACCTAGCAGTTTCTCTGGGCACGAAGCATCTGGGTAGTGGCATGGCACACTTGAGTGGTGCGGTGCACAGAGTGCAGAAACTACGAAGGAAATTGCAAAGGCACGACACATCTGTTGGGTGTGCTGCACCTATGTCTTGGCGCGACGAATCTGCCCTCCAAGCCCAAATTTCGTCCAATCGACCTCATCAAGCTTCAAATCTTTGCAAGCTTCATTCCTCAAGTGGAACCTCACATTGTGCCATTGCAAGAGATTTGATCATCTTTCGTGGTGTTCTAATAGGTGAAAAAACAAACCCTGGTTTGTTGCTAGTCCATTGAAAAAACTGCCTAGGGTTTGCAAAATTGTCATTTTTGTTGTTTTACCCCCTGCAATCATTTTCACATTCCTCACACTAAATTTCACTCATTTTATTTACCTTTCCCTCTCCCATTTCCATTCATCCTACCCCCCTATCCCCAAAACCCTAACACAAATTCCCATTATTCCCCAAAACCCTAATTTGCATTTCTATACCCTAGCACTCCCCTATAACCCTACAGTCAGCACAAAATCCCTCATTCACTATCCCACTCATCAGTCCCATTCATTAAACAGCAAACACCTATTCTTAATATAAAATCTCTTCATACTCATCATTGAACATCAAACATTGGAAAATATGGAAACAGATTCAGCCTATGAAAGGGATGAGGAAACTGTGAGTGATTCATCCCAAGAAATTCATGCACCAAGAAAACCACACAAGGGAGGAAAACACATCCAGGAGGAGCCCACTACACTTATAGAGATATTGGCTTGTCCTCTTGCAGTAGCATGTTTCAAACATCAATCTTGCTACCAGTTTTGTGAGATGGTGGAAAGAGTCAAATACCACCATGAGCTTGCTAGACTTTTTGTTCTCCATCTTCACAATGGCCAGGTCAATTTAGCAGGTGTTACCTTCACTTTGACACCTGAAACTATAGTTGAAGCAACAGGTATTCCGAATGTGGGTGAACAGTGGAACAAAGGACAGCTGGTGGAAAAAGAGCATTATGAGCCTTATATCAAGGCTAGCTATCAGAAGCAAATCAGTAGGGTCTTTCCTTTCAGATACCTACAGGACACATATGCTCATCTTATGAAACTCATAATCAAATACTTCAGTTGTGAAGGCAGATTTTCTCGCTTATACACCTATCATGTTAGACTATTGATGCATTTCACTAGAGTGATGATGATGAACCTCCCCTATTTCATTTGCAAAAATATTGAGAAAATGACCACATTGGTGCAAAGGAAACCTCCACATCAACAGTACAACAACATTTATCACTTTTCATTGATCAAGATTGTAGTTTTGCATCAGCTGAGTTTGCGAAATGTTTCATGGGATGATTTCGTTGCACATGAGGTTTTCACAAGCCCTCAAGTGACCCCATCAGTATTTCATGAGGTAGGAGGGCCTTCAAATCAGCAAGAGGTGCATGAAACTCACACCACTAGTGTGCCAGTATTTGTCACTTATCAGAAGGGCACAAGGAGATTATTTGCAGCAGCCAAAGGAGTACTATCTCCACTTGGGGTGGAAGGGATCTCATTTTCTTCTAGGTAAATGCTATCTTCACCCGGGGTGAAAGGGGCTTTACCTTCTTCTTCAGCAAAGTAGGTGCAGGACAAAGGGAAAGAACCATTACATGATGAGGGGCCTTCTGAAGGTCAAGAGAGATATTTCATTCTAATTCAATATGAGGACATTGATTTGGGTTCCCAAAGCTCAAAACTCAAGGAGATCATCAAAGAACAAGAAGCTGACATTCATGAATTATCTCTTAACCTTGAAAGAGATAAGTGGATCATAAAATACCTTGAGCAAAGGAACAAGCAATTGGAGGACTAGCAGACAATCATGGAGCTGTAAAACATAAGGGAAAACAGGTAAGCAGCAAAGAGGAGAAAAGTCAAATTGACACCGCTTGAGAAAGAGGTTGATGCTGACCGGGAATCTTGGCTAGAGAGGGAAAACATGCACTTGGAGAAGTTTCTTGAGAAAGCACATAAGGAGAAAAAGATGTTGAGGCACATGGCTTTTCATTATTTAGCAAGAAACAAAATTTGCAAAGCAAGAATAAGGAGCCTAAAAGCCAAGTTGAGGAAAACTTTGAGGAGGAAGAAAGAGCAAGATAAGCTCAAGATCTTGGCTGAAGCTTCTTTGGCCCAACATAGTACTTGATGCAGGTCACTCATCCCAAATTTCAAGAAATTTGGCACACTTTTTGACAATTTTGAAAATTTGAAGGAAAAAACAAGTTTTTCTGCCTAGTGCGTAGCGCCACCCAACACTCGCTTTTGCTAGGGACCTCCTCTGGATGAAAACTCTAGATTTTTGGATTCCTCATGAAAAATCATGCATACCCAGAAATTACTAGAAATTTTTGTCAAGTTTTGGGCCTCCAAAAGGGTCAAAAACACCTCAAAAATGCCCTCTCTGCCCCTTTTTGGCCACACAAGAAGCAGTGTTGGGAGAATTGATTTTTGGAGGGGAAAATGGACACAAAATTTAGAAATTCCACTTTTTCTGGAAAGTAGACAGACAAAAATTTCCAACAAGCCCACTTGGAGCAAATTTGGTTCATGGGAAAGCCTCTAAAATCAGCCGCAAAAAGGCACTACGCACAGGGAAAGTGGCGCGGCGCACAGGATGAAAAATTGCCATTTTTGCCAAAAAACTCTGTTTTTCGCTTAGTTTTTTCTCAGTTTGACTTTTTTATCTCTCATGGTCAAACTAATGATGTAAATATATGGAATTTGATGTAAAAATGATGAAAATTCACTCATGGAAGTAGATACATCATGTATAGGTGGTTTTGAACTGAATGAATCAATTTCCTAGGTTTTAGAGGCAAGTTGTTCCTTTGCCTACTTTTCAGTTCTTAGTTTCGATCTTGTTGAAACAACTCCTAAACTCATGAATTCAACCCCTAAAGCCTAGTATGAGTTGTTTGTTGCCTATCTCAGTACTTTTTCAGTCATTTGTAAAGGTTGGGCTCTTGTGAATGCTTTGAGCATTATTGTACATTCATCTCTGCAATTTAGCGAAGGAATAGACCAGGGTTTGCAGCATTTTGTGGGATTCTTGTGGCAAGTTGATTTGGTATTGTTCTTCCTTCTATGATTCAAGTTTACATGTGTTTATGTATGCCATCATCTCTCTCTTTTCAGCTGAACTAAATGAATCAAGGATAAAGGTAGAAATCATTGATGTTGCAGTGGTATACCTAGGGTTTGTTTAGTTTTTCATGTTTTAAACTGTTTGAAGAGAATTCCTGAGACTTTCATGCCCTCTCCAACTCCTCACCAGTCTTAAGACTCTCCATCTCACTCAATTTACTAAACCATTTGCCTACCTCGCCCCATAGAAATCTCTGTAGGACTGTGTCCATTCCTGGACCCAAATCTGCCTTCACATTTGAGCCAACAAACCAACATAAAATTCAATCAAACTTCTCTGAGCATATACCTAGCCTAAACTTAGTCTTTATATCAGTCATCTCAAGCTTTATTGACCATATTTTTCTTGAGATTGACAACGAGAGAGCCCTCTCCCGACCTGGTAGGGCTAGCTACCAGGTTAAGCGTGGTTTGATGTTACCCTAGATATTGCCTTTCTCAGCCTGAGGTAGATTTAGGCCCTAACAGTAGCCATAGGAATACCCAGTCCTACATCAAAACTTCTTTCGCTGCGATGTTGATCTGCCTGTTGTTTCATTCTATTTTGCGCCAACATGAGGTTATCCTTTAAGAGTTGGAGAACTTATTGTTGATGATCGATGTGATGTTCCACTGCTTGAACCTTAGAATTTTCTCTTAAATATGATGTGATGGATGGTGGATGATATAAATAAAGTTCCATAAATGGGGTGATTTTTGCTGCAGTATGGAAGGAAGTGTTATACCACCATTTCCATTTTTCTTGCTAACCTGAATGCCTTCTCTAATGAATCAGTTTCCCAAAGGCGAACCTCATGTTGGATATTATCCTTTAAATTCCCTATGAACACATCAATCCTATGCTCCTCTGGAATATCTTTTACCCTTATGTTCAATTTTTGGAAGTCCTCAATGTGCCCCATCATTGAACCCTTTTGTTTGAGATTTATCAATTGGCTAAAAAAGGTGTTTCTTTTTGTATCCTCATAATGCGATATCATTTCTTCTGTAAAAATTGCCCAAGTGACAATTTGTTTATGAGAACAAAGCCATCGATACCATACAAACTGATTTGGTTCCAAATATAAAGTTGCATTATGTACCTTTTGTGTGTTTTGCACATTATGGAGATTCAAAAATTGCTCCATCTGTAGTATCCATGTTCTGAGATCCTTGCCATCGAACCTCATCATATTGATTTTTGGAACATGGTGGGTCTTCAATCCAACATTAGAGTCTATGAAATCATGATTAACATTTCTTTTGTTCTCATCATGAGTTTCCTTTACTACCCTTTCACCATTAGTGACCATTTCTTGTAGCAACTTATTCAAATTTATCTTCAATTCTTCCATCTTATCATCCATGCCATTCATCTTAGCATCCATGCCATTTATCTTAGCTTCCATGCCATCCATCTTAGCTTCCACGCCATCCATCTTAACTTGCATTCCATTCATATAAGCTTCCACACCATCCATCTTAACTTGCATGCCTTTCATATTAGCTTCCACGCCATTCATCTTGGCTTCATTTACCTTTAGTGAGAGTGAAATTTGTTGTACTTGGTCTTGTAATTTTCATATATCATGTTGCATTTCTTCATGAGTCATGCTAGATCTTTTAGGTTGCTTACTAGGTGTTTCCATTTTCTTTCTTCGGGGCATTAATTGATGCTAATAATTCTTCACTATTCCCTTTGAATTCCTTCAAACTAATTTTTCAAACCAATCTTATGCAAAATTTTAAAAAAACTACACACATTTTTTTCACTTTGTAATAGCTCTATATTGAATCTGTTGTATCTCTGTAACTGCGGATCTCGAATATCTGAAATAGCATACGGCGGTAGCCCTTTGAGTTCTCTTTCTAACCCCACAAGTTTGATCAAGATTGGATTCTCCAAGGAAGAGTTATGCCAAATCTCCCACGGTGACCTGATTATAGACTACTTCAATAGAGCAAACTTGTATGACATACCACGTGTCATTGTTTTGACCTTAGTACCTGAAATTATACATAGAAAACTATAGGGCATCCGCTTTCTGAAACTTCTTACGAAATTTCAATCTAATTCTCAAAACAAAAGTTATGATGATTTTCCCCAGGTCACCTGTTTGGAATGTAATTCGAGAGTTTGCAAAAACTCTAACTTCCTCAGATAATATCTCCCCCAATATAGCGATACAAGCTCTGAAATTCTGACCCAAAGTTCAGAACAATTTCGGCTCAAATGGGTTTTTTTGGTAGCTTCTGAAATGTCGCAGAAAAATTTTATATCGAAAATTCCACGATGACCTGTTTGGAGTAGCAAAACCCTAGAACCCAAAGCTCTAATACCAAATGTTAGGAAACCAACTCACAAAAAGATAGAAAAGATAGATCAACGCCTTAGAATTCAGCCTCTTTGATGGGGCAACCTCCTTTACATTACACAAATGAACAATTCTTCAATGATACATATGACTAAACCTCCCTTTTATATATAGGAGTCTAAGGGGTCACAATATAATCAAGCCGACATAACAATAATAACCTAAGGGCACAAAAATAACAATAGTTGGTTTCTATGGGGCATACTAATAACAATATGGGGACAATAGGGGCACAATAATAACAATAAGGGATACAATGACAATAGTAATGAGGAAATCACTAGTATTATAGGGTCCTAACACAAAATTGCATAAATTTGAACTTGCTAAACTGTTATTAGTAAAACCATGCAAAATTCTTCTTAATTCATTAAAAATAATGGGAATTGTTAGTGTCGGTCTTGAGCCCTCCATCAGTGATCAATAACTCTTTGCATATGCATTTATAGGTGTCTCATCAGTGTCAGTTTTGCATCCCGCTAGGCATGCCATAACACTGAATGGAGGAGCTGGTCTTTGTTCCCTTCTTGGCTTTGTTGGATCAGGTCATACAACAATGTAATTGAGTCATGCTTGTTTTTATTCTTGTTTTGAAGTCCCATGGTCTTAGGTCTAGGGTTATGAGTCAAAATCATTTCAAGGTCATGAGTCATGGTCAGTAAGTGCCCAGCAAGCCGGAAGGAGTTTTGTACATATGTTTCATTGTCATCTTCTTCAGCTACAGCTCATTTTATGCCTTGGATTTAAAAACACTGTTTTTAATTCCAAGGTCATGTGGAATTTGAAAAAACAAAGAAATTTTCAAAAATTTGTAAAAGTGCCGGCAACAACCCTGGTTCCTTCGCTACAGTCCATCAGGCGGTCAACCTGCAAAAAGAACGAAGTCAAATGCATCCAAAGAGCTTATTTCAGGACAAAAAGACTCTAAAATAGTGTTAAAGAGAATGTAAAGGTTTAAACATTATAAAGTGGGTTTTTAAAGTCAATTTTTTTTAAATATGAGCCTATAAAAGCAAATTCCCTCTTGCAAGGTCTTCATTGTGCATTTGGAGCAAGAAATTACAAGCAAAAGGCGATTAGAGGGCGAAATTGGGCAAATTGCAGAAGTTTCAGTCTTTTGGAGGAGCGCGACCAAAAAAAGGCCAACGCGCTGTGTTAAATTACACAGGCGCGACCAAACAGAGGGGTGAGACCAAACTGGGAGCTTGCGCGACCAAAAAATCAGTTTGCTGTAAAATTTATTCAAACGCCAAATTCACCCTCGAATTTTCTCCAACTGTTCAGGTATGCCTCATTCACATGTTTGATGATGGGTTGGGGTTGCAAAAGAAGATTATGGTCATGATTTTATGCAAGGAAATCCATAGAAAATAGGTTAAAATGACTTGATGTTTTGCATGCACATGTATGACAGTTTGTTTGTTTTTCAAGGCAATTTTTTTTCCTTATATCCCTCCATTCATTTTCCCAAAATTAAATTACATATGTTAACATGTTATATTTGTTAATCTCATTTGCAAATTAGTCATACCAAACCTGCCCCTCAAACCCTATAAACCCTACCTTTTCCCATGTGTCATGTTCAAACCCTACACTAGTATATACAACAAATTTACATATGTAAATACACAGCAGAATAAAAAAAAAAAAAAAACATATAAAAACAAAAAGAAAAAATGATAGCAAGGCATGCTTATGAATATCACACAAAAAACAGTGAAAAATGTAACTTGCATAGCCTTATAAAAACAAAAGAAAAATGACCTCTTGCTGTGTAAATGTCAAAGATTAGTAGTTGTATGGTGCTCATGACAAAAATTCATTAAATATACAGCTGCATAGTTATCAAAAGAGCAGTTTTGCTGTGCTAGGGTTTGCAAAGTGACATGGTATTTATCTCCCTATCCTTAAACTCTGTTTTCCCTTACCTTTCCCCTCACAAAAACCTTGATTCAATTGCTCATTAAATCCCCTAAAATCCCTATGCAATTGATACCCTTCCCTTTTGACAAAGTATGTAATTGAAAACCCTAATTCACTCATGGCAAAAGCATGATGAAGCTGCCTCTGTTTTAAATGAACTGCTGTCATGAAAATTAGTTGGCAGACTTTGTTGAGGGGTTTCATTGTTCCCTTAAACCCTAATTCCCTTTCACCCTCATCTTCCTAAATACCATTGACACATCATATCCCATTTTTCTTGCAAATTTATTACAGTAACCCTTCCCTCCCTTGGTGATCAAGCATACAAAGTCCCTGTTCCCCAAAAGCATCAATGACCATTTTAAAAGTTATAAAAAACAGAGTATGCTCTTAATAGACATTCAAAGACAAAATGAAATGAGCAGCCGGTTAAATGTTGATAGTTGATGCTGCCTTATCCCCCTATGCCCATGACATCCTTCCTTCCATCATGATGAAAATTCTATATTGTCCTTTCCCTTGGTGATTAAAAATCACAGTTTCCCTAAATAAAGTATTGATTTGCAAATGATGAAAGATGAGATGGCATGTTTAACATTATGTGATGTTTTCCTTCAGAATTCCCTGCTTATATATATATTTTTTCCCTTTCCTATATGTAAATTCCCTCCCCTAACATATCCCTCATGATGTTTCCCCTTGAAAACAGCATACTTCACAGCATTTTGCAGGCAGGGCAGCGGTCATTTTGACTTATTTATTCCACCTTGCTCAATAACACCATGTCAACCACTGAGACTAATGAGCAAGGTGATGACCGATCATCATCTACTGAGATTGAGATACAGCAGAGGCCTCGTAGGGGAGGCAAGGGTGGTCACCACAAGAGGGAAGAGCCTACATCACTGACAGAGTTGCAGGCTTGCCCATTGGCAGTATCTTGCTTTCAGCATATGGCTTGTTTTCAGTTTTGTGAGAGGCTGTCACACATCCAGCATCACAGAGACTTGGCCCGGTTGTTTGTCCTCCATCTCCATGACAGGCAGGTCACCCTTGCAGGGGTGAATTTTGTGTTTTCTCCAGAGGCTATCACAGATGCTACCGGGATACCCAATGTGGGTGAGGTATGGCCAAAGCGCAAGTGGGTGGACCTGGTATACTATGAGCCATATGTTAGGCCTGCCTATGTGCATCACTTGACAAGGAACTTTCCTATCAAGTTCCTCCGAGCAGAGTATATAGACACCATGAGACTCATTATGCACTACTTCACATGCGAGGGGAGATTCTCACGAGTATTTTCTTGTCATATCCGCATGATGATGCACTTCACCAGAGTGAGGATGATGAACATCTCGGCATACTTATTTCACAACATTCAGAGGATAGCCACTACCTTTCGGAGACAGACTCCAGTACAGCAGCTCCGGAGCCTATGCCATCATGGTCTTATTCAGCTAGTAGTTTCCCATCAGCTGAGCCAGCAGGGCATCCCTTGGGCGGATTTCATCTCCCGAGATGTTTTCACACAGCCACATTCAGGGCCTGAGGCAGTTCATGAGGAGGGAGGGCCATCACATCAGCCCGAGACCAGCATCCCGAGACACATGGCTTCTTCTCCTCGGGTCACATATCAGAGAGGTCACAGGACCTTATTTGCAGCAGCCCGACGAGTACTTTCTCTACAGCCAGTGGAAGGGGTCTCGTCTTCATCATCAGAGCAGCGAGTGTTATCTCCACACCAGGTGGAAGGGGCCTCGCTTTCTTCATCGGCACAGGCAGTACGAGAGGGCAAGCAGCCCATGGTTGAGGATGAGGCAGTTGGCGAGGCACATGATGATTTCACTGGTCGTGATGCTCATTCTCCTTCCTCTTCAGATTTCTATGAGCTCAAGGAAGAGAACCTTGTGTTGCAGCGGAAGCTTGAGATGGCTCAGTGGACTATCACTTATTTAGAGCAGCGGACCAAACAGCTGGAGACCGAGAAGGAGTTGGATGAGTTATGGAGGATTCGATTCGACCGAGTCATCAACCGCAGGAGGCCTGGGGACCCACTGCCCAAGGATAGAGAGTTATTGCTCATCCGAGCAAATTGGCGCTTGGAGGGACTATTAGACAAGGCAAACCGTGACAAAGAGCTGCTCCGGAACATGAAGACACACTACTGGGCAAGATTACATGTTTGCAAGGCGAGAATGAAAATTCTCCAAAGAGAGCTGTCAGAGGCCCGGAAGAAGAAGAAAAGGACAAATCCACTCCGCATCTTGGCTGAGGCATCCCTCACTCATCATGGTACTGATCAGCCTTGATCTAGCATCAAAATCTGAAAATTTTGAGAATTTTGGAGCATTTTGCAAATTTTTGGTAAAATTACAGGTTTTGCCCACGGTTTGGTCTCACCCCGGGTGAGACCATTTTGAAGGGCTGCTCGGAATTTTGCAAACTTGGCATTTTTGGAAAGGGCATGCAAAAAAAAAAATTACCAGTACTTGGGGGCAGCCTAATTTTGAGTTTTGAGCCTCCAAAAGCTCAAAATACATCAAAAAAATGACTTTCTGCCCACTTTTTGAGTTGCAGAAAGTGACCTTGGGAGAAATGGTTTTTGAGGGGTCAAATCAACACCAAATTCAGAAATTCTACTTGGTATGGAAAGTAGACAGGCCAAGCTTTCCAATGAGCCATCTTGCACCTGATTTGGACCAGTGGAACCCACTCAAAAGTAGCTGCAAAGGGGCGCGACGAGAACTTCCAGGGGCGCGACCAAAACTTCCAGAATTGCCAGAATTTGCCATTTTCGGTCAAAAAACACTGTTTTGACTATGGTTGACCATTTTTACTTGTAGATGATGGATGAATGTAATATTTTCATGGTACTTTGATAGGCTTTATCTTTCTTTACTCTTCTAGAAGCTTCTTTGATGTAAATAGTTAATATTTAATGCATGGATAGGCTTCCTAACTTTTAGAGGCAAGTTGTTGTGCTGGCCTATTATCTAGTGACTGATTTAGAATTAGTTGTAACAGCTCCTAGGAAGCTGATCTCGACCCCTAGAGGTGGGGAAAGAGGTTTGACCTTCTATATTATGCCTTCTCTTTCTCATTTTGATGGTTGGACTCTAGAGGGAGAAGTGCTATTGTATTTTTGACTTGTATTTTCTGCAATTTGAGGAAAAGGAAGGCCAGGGTTTTGCAGACTTCATTGTGGATTCTTGTGGATTATTATGTTGATGGTGTGTCTCCTACTGTTATTGTAAGTGTGTTTATGTGTTCCATTTCTTAATCTCTTGCTGTTATTTAAACAAAAGAAGTGATAAAGTTTGAATTCATGCATGCCATGCTCAGCTTTCAATTTTGTTTAAAATTTATGTTTTCCACTGTCTAGAGAGGATTCGAATTCATTGTTTGCCCTCTTTAGCCTCTCTTCTTTCTTCCCTGATCATCTCTTTCAGTTAAAGGCATCAGCATAGACTCCTACCTTGCCCCAAAGACCCACCTGCAAAAACTGAGCTCAATCCCCGCACCCTAAATTGCACTCCCTCCAATTGCCACCAAAAACCCAAAAAATCTTTAAATCAACCCCCCTTATCAATTTACTAGCCTAATATCTTTGATCCTAATTGGTCAGCTTATTATATTATAAGATCTATCAAATCTGACCCGAGAGAGCCTTCTCATACCTCGTAGGGCTAGCTACGAGGTGAAATGGTTTGATGTAGCCTTGAGAGTTTGTCTATCTCAGCCTAGGTGAATTCCAAGCGCTAACAGGAATAATAATAATAAACCATGTAAACATGTATGTGGAAATTTGGTGCATTTATGAAGAAATATGGTTAAAATGATGACAATGGGTGAATGGAATTGTTAGACCAAGAAGTAACTCCTCAAATCAGAACTCTATATCATTCATTCAGGTTGTTCATTATTATATACAAGAGGGAGTGACTATTTAGGCCATCTCCCGATGACTCTCTATCTTCTCTATTATTTATTTACATTAATTACAGTTGTTCATCCAATCCCTATGATTAGGTGTCAACATTCCCCCCCTTAATCTGAAGGGATGTTGGTGAGTCCAAAAATCGTTCTGAATCTTTCAAGATTTTCTCTTCCAAGTGCTTTGGTGAAGATGTCTGCAATTTTCTCATTAGTGGAACAATGGCGGAGATGGATTGTTTTGGCCTCAACATGATGTCGAATCAAATGATATTTAGTATTGATGTGATTTGTTCGATCATGGAACTTTTGGTTCTTGGCAAACTTTATTGCAGAGGTATTATCAATCATGAGTGGGGTCGATTGCATTTGTTTTACTTGCAAATCTTCAAGAATTTTCCTGGGCCACACAATTTCTTTTGTTTCCTCAGCTGCTGCCACATATTCTGCCTCTGTTGTGGAATCTGCTAGAACTGGTTATTTGCGTGATCTCCAGGAGACAACTCCTGATCCAAGACTCATAGCATAATCTGAAGTAGATACCCCAGTTTCTTTGTCTCCATCGAAGTTTGAATCAGAGTATCCAATCAAGCTGAAGTCGCCCACCTGTGTATACTTGATTCCAAAGTCTTGAGTTCCCTTCAAGTACTTTAGAACTCTTTTTGTAGTAGACCAATGTCCCTCACAAGGCTTTTGCATAAACCTGGAGAGGATTCCAATAGCAAATGAAATGTCTAGTCTGGCAGTAGTTAGGTAGTTGAGACTTCCTACAAGCTGTCTATACTTTGTTGCATCCTCAAATTCTTTTCCTTCAATGGATGTGAGCTTTAAGTTTTGTTCCATTGGAGTAGTCAGAGGATTGCATTCAGTCATGCCAAACCTATTCAACAGATCTCCAATGTACTTCTTTTGAGAAAGGAATATGGACTTCGGATTTTGAGTTACTTCAATACCAAGATAGTAATGAACATAGCCCAAATCAGTCATTTCAAAACCTTTCCTCAATTCCTTCCTTATGGATGCAATGTAGCTTTCATTGTTCCCTGTCATCAAAAGATCATCTACATATACAACAAGATATACAACTATTTTGCCAACCTTCTTGACAAACAAAGTTGCATCATCAAGATCATAATGTTTGAAATTGAGTTTCAAAAGATGCTCAGTTAGTTTTTCATACCAGTCTCACGGTGCTTGTTTGAGGCCATACAAATATTTCACAAGTTTGCGTACTTTATCTTCATGTCCTTTCACAGCAAATCCTTTAGGTTGGGACATAAAAACATTCTCTTTTAGATCTCCATTCAAGAAAACAGTTTTTACATCCATTTGATGGACTTTCCAACCGTCTTGAGTTGCCAGGGCAAAGAGTGTCTGGATGGTAGCCCATTTTTTTGTGGGGGAAAAAGTCTCCTCATAATCGACCCCTTCCTTCTATGCAAAACCATTTGCCACAAGCCTTGTGCTTGTCAAGTGAGCCATCAGCTTTATACTTGTTCTTGTAGACCCACTTGCAGCTAATTGGTTTGATTCCGAATGGAGGATCAACTAGCTTCAAAGTGCCATTCTTTATCAGGGCATCATACTCCTTTTGCATCGCTTCTTTCCATTCATCATGAGAAGCAGCTTCTTTGAAGGAAGTTGGTTCAAAATCTGTAGACAAATTCAATTCACAATCATAAGAAACATCCATATCATCAGGTGAATCAGAGTCATCTACATCACCTCCATTTTGCCGGTTTGAATTTCTAGTTCCTGTCTTTCCAACCTCATCAGGATGAACACTTTCAAGTGTCTTTGTCAACCACTTTGGGGGACCTTTCTCAGATGGTCCAAGCTGCTCCATTGATTGAGTTGGGACTGAATCAAGATTGAGTCTCCCAATTCTATCAATCACATCACTTAAAGTATCTTCTGTTGTTGGAGTTTCATGTGGGGGAGAGAGTGCTTTAGAAGAAGATTCCATAGGTTGATCTAGTATAGGAATCCCCCCTTCAAGATGTGGAATCTGATTATCAAATTCTTGAAATGATTTTGCATTGAGAATCTATCCAAGCGATCAAATTTCCGCTCAACAACATTGTCAGTTTTGGATGATTCAAGAAAGATTACATCTCTAGATACAACAAACTTTTTATTGACTTCATCATAAAGACGGTATGCTTTGGAGGTGTTTGAATACCCCAGGAAGATACACTTATGACTTCTTGCACCACGTTTTTTTCTATGTACCTTTGGTATCAAGGCATAACATGTGGAACCAAAGACCCTGAGATGCTTTACCAAAGGAACATGCCCATACCACATTTCATAAGGAGTCTTGTTTCTAATAGAATTAGATGGACATCTATTCTTTACATATACAGCACATAAAACTGCATCAGCCTAAAACATCAATTTTACATTTTTGAAAAACATCATGGAGCGTACCATATTTAAGATTGTCCTATTCATTCTTTCAGCTACTCCGTTCTGTTGGGGATTATAAGGCACAGTTGTTTGATGTTTGATCCCATGTTGGCGAAGATAGTTTTCAAATTCATTTGAAGTGTATTCTTTTCCATTATCAGTGTGAATAGAGTCAATATGAGATTGTGCATCATTTTCAATCCGTGTATGAAAGTTCTTGAATGTTTGAAAAGCATCAAATTTGTTCTTCAATAAATAAACCCAACGCATTCTGGTGTAGTCATCAATAAATGCCATCATATATTTATTTCCATTTGTAGAAGGAACAGGCATTGGACCACATAAATATGAATGAATGAGTTCAAATTTTCTATGTGCTCTTGAATGTGAATCATGGAAAGACTGTTTTCTATGCTTTCCTAGAATGCAAGCATCACATTGCTTAAGTTTCCTAAGAATTGTAGGCAAACCAGTAACACCATTTTTCTTCAACAAGTGGAGGTTTTCATAGTTCAAGTGTACAAATCTAGCATGCCATAATAAATTTTATGGAAATTTACCTTCTTCATAATGAGAATTGTATGAGAAATTTTGCGCACGAGCAGAGGTACCCCGCAGCTTGAGCAGCCTTTATTCTTCTATCCTCGTCATGACAAGTGAGTGGTCTAATGCTTTTTTCACCTCAAGCTTGACATCAAACATATGAACAGAGTGTCCTTGCTGGCAGATGTGGACCAAGGACAACAAGTTTCTCCTCAGCTGTGGGAGATATAGAACATGATGCAGAAGTAAGTCTAGAAGACCAGGCAGTTTAAGCCTGATTGTGCCAAGCCCTGATGGCTTGAGTTTGACTTGTATACAAAGTATACTGCTCCATCAACATTGTCAATAAATTCTTCAAAAAAATCTTTTCTAAAAGTCATGTGGCAAGTTGCTCCTGAATCAAGCAGCCAATCATTTTTCCAAGAAGCAAGTGAAGCATTAAATAAGTCTTCATTTACTCCAATATTACAGTGTGCCACAACATAGTGAGTGGATTCAGGTGCTTTAACTTTCTCTCTGTCATTAGTCTTACCTTTGGGTTAGTTTCTTTCTTTCTCAATTTTTTCCCAAGGAAACTTGCATGTGGATGCATCATGTGATCCATCTCTTTTGCAACGTATGCAGTGCAAATCTGAATTTTCTCCTTGAGAGTGTCTTCCCCCCCTGCCTCTGAAATTTCTTCCTCTTCCTCTTTGACCACCTCTTCCTCTGGAAGAATCTTGAGCAAGACACACAACCTCTTCAAAATATTCAGGAGTTGTCTTCTTCCCAAAAGCTTTCTCTCTTTCAACAAATTTTTTCACAAGGGAGTCAAAGGTAATATCTTTGAGGTTTCCATTTGCTTGCAATGACTCAAGATAATTTGAGTAAGTGGGATAAA
Source organism: Pinus tabuliformis (assembly GCA_031772625.1). Taxonomy (NCBI): domain Eukaryota; kingdom Viridiplantae; phylum Streptophyta; class Pinopsida; order Pinales; family Pinaceae; genus Pinus; species Pinus tabuliformis. The sequence continues at coordinate 358,100,638 of CM062820.1, read as the reverse complement.
GTACCTTGAGAAAAGATATCAAAGGAATATCCAGTTCAACATTAGTGAGTTTGATATCATACATTATAGATTTTACTTCTGATGCAAGAGCAAGAGGATCATTATTTTGTAATTCAAGGGTGAAAAGTTTAATCATGAGTTGAACAACTTCAAGTGCAGAGTGTGAGTCATAGAGTTCTTTCAATTTTTGTAAGGCTTCGAAAGCATCTGAAAATGGTGAAATATGGCAACTCACCTCTTCATTTACCGATGCTGCAATCAATGCATAAGCCTTGTTGTTCTTATTTTCCCAAATGGTGAACTCCTTGTCTGAGGTAGGATGTTCTGTCTCTTTGTCTCAGTCTCCAACACACACTCCTTTCCACAACTCATTGAAAATGAGGGTGTGTTTTATCTTCCGGGACCACTCAAGTTAGTTCTCCTTACCAGTGAAAAATACTCCCACAATAGATATGATTGAATGCATTGTAAAATCTGTGCACTATGGAAAAAAATACTTCCGTTGCAAAATTTTACTCCTAAAAAAAATCTGATTCTGATATATGAAGATAGAGGTATTATGTGGGGAAGGTGTTATACATATCACTGTAAAAAATGCAATATCATTCAGCGTAATAGCATTCACCATTCACCGCAATACCATTCGCTGACTCTAATATTCAATGCCATACACAATGCATCAGCTCACAGTCACTAAAAATAAACATACCATTCGCGCAGGAGAGAAGGCTCTCACGCATAGGCCACCAGAGTTGTTGGACAGTAATAAAATTGGAGGAGGGGCAAAGTAGTGTGGGAGGAGGGGCCAACAACGTATCAATTGGAGCAGCGATCCCACGCAGTGTTATATCAACAAACTGTTATATTGATGGAAAGCATTATATTGATGCGTTTTTGCTACGAGCAGAGTGGTGTGGCGAGCAAATTATATGCAGAGGCGGAGGTGTGAGGGGATTGGTGTGTAGGGCAATGTAAAATGTAGCGAGAAGCACAGTGTGGAGGGCCGAGGGTGGAGCAGCGAGAGACACCAGGAGCACTATCGAACTCGCGAGGTGTATAGGAGACTGGATCAGGGAGAGGGCCGCAGGGAATGAGACTGCCACAAAGTGCATCGATGACAGAAGCTACTCTGGACAGAGCCACTGCGTTTGTAGTCTACTTGAATTCGCTCCCATAGCACTGCTCTAGCTACGTATGGCAACAGTGACGGTTCCAACGATAAGGAGTATAATGAGCTGTGGGTTATGATGCATTGAGGCCAGTGGAAGTGTTAGAGCTTCCAAGCTAGCCAGAATCAGTAGAATAATAGTGAGAGAGATGTCAGTCTGCATAGGATTCAGAACATAGGCAGAATAGGCAAAATAGGAGTTAAAAATTAAAGATGGAAGCCAAAAATGGCGCTGGCTCTGATACCATGTCAAACCAAGAGGTAACTCCTCAAATCAGAACTCTATATCATTCATTCAGGTTGTTAATTATTATATACAAGAGGGAGTGGATGTTCGGTTCATCTCCCGATGACTCTGTATCTTCTCTATTATTTATTTACATTAATTACAGCTGTTCACCCAATCCCTATGATTAGGTGTCAACAGAAATGATGCTAAAATGGATGGTTTCATCAACAAAATTATGACAAACTGGAGGCCCAACATTCCCCTACATTAGAGATTCTGCATGTCCTCATGCAAACAAAGCATTGCAAAGTTTCACAATCCAACCGATTCCTTGTGTTCCTTTGTTCTGTCATTTCAACTAAATCCTTGACCAAATCTCCAAGAGAGAAATATTGACCCTCTATCTCAATAAGATGCACTTTTCTCTCTCTGTTTTTCAATATTACTAATCTTGTAGCATAAATCTTTGTTTCTACACTTTCTTGTTGTGTCATTAGAGTAAGAAAGAAGAGTTACCCATCCTCCTTTGAAATTCAAACAACTTGAAGTCTTCACATACTAGGTTGCTCATGGATGCTATAAAGGTAGAAGCGATGCTTGTTGATTTGTTCTTCTCTAATAAAACAAACATCCCTGCATTACTTATTAGCCCCTTGCACATTATCATATACAACTTGTGTGAAGGGAAAGGGTGCCCACAAAGTATTTTTTCATTGTTGTCAAAGCCTTTGCAAATTCATGTTTTTTTTTTTTAAATATAGCTCTTTTAATAACTTGGAAACTATTTATGAGGTTCTTGTCACTACTTAATTATGCACAATTTGTTCAATCCTTGGTAGAATGCCATATTGTGAAGAACACATCAAGACTCTTACTGCATCCATAGAATGTGCTTTCCATCCTTGTGAAATTTATCCCATTAGCATGCTTAGAAATGATTATAAATTCCAGCCCATAATGCTTGTCTTCTTATCATCCATGCATAAAACATTTTCCATAATAGCCAATCCTACTTCAATAGTGTTGTCAAATAGTTTCTTCAAGAGCTCACCAACTGATGAATGATCTTCATGTGAAACATAAGTGATTTTTTGTTAATTCAAGCAGACTTCCCATTGGGAATTTCTAATAAGATGAGTTGCACACAACACAAAATAAGAGTTGTTGGTGACGGTTGTACAACTTATCAAAGCCTAAAATATGGTTCCAAGTGATTTCAAGAGTGTGTGAACAAAGCCTTGTTGCAACCTTCTTCTTCTTGTGGCTTTTTACTCATCATTTCTTGGCTTCCATTAAAAATCTGAAGATGAACAATATGACACATAATTTAAGTGCTCCATGTACTTCTTTCTCATGTGCTACAAACTTGTACTATGATGGTTTATCAAGAGAATCATCTCCATATTCTGAATTAGTCTCATATGAAGGCCAAAAAGGTCAAATTGTTCATTAAGGAAGTATGAATCAATTTGTATTGCAGCAAGAAGAGAAATTTAAACAAGATAATGGTGGGAGACAACATTATTACTAGGGAAAACATAAGACCTTATGAAGGAAAAGATTATGCAATCATGGTATGGGGTTCAACCATAACAAAGTTTGTAGAGTATCCAATAAGGTATGAAGGCTGGAAACAATTATTGGGATTGATTATGCATGAAAAGTAGAATATGAATGAAGGATTGAGAAAAGGGTTTGAACAATGTGGACATGATAGGGTGAAATACATAGATCACATGTTTTACAATAGCTTTCTTATTACAATTTCCAAAAATTTTAACAAATTAAAAAGTTTAAGGCTAGTTTTATGTGAAGTTTTCTTGTTGGATTTGAATAATAGAACACGATTTGATGGCTAATTTGGTTCAGGTACTCTGTTCCATGATGCGTTGACCATCACTTTGACCTTGCTCCACAAAATGCACCATTTTCATGTAGCAGACTTGTTTTTCAAATTTCTCTCAAATGGTAAATCAGATTCTCTTGAAAATTTCTGAGGTTGTTACCATTTATATTATGAATCTTCCCAGAAAACATCTCAGCCAATGGGTGCACATATATAGAGAAAAACAAGAAATCTATGTAGGTGAAAGCAACCAATTTCTTGAAAAATAAACTGGAATTTCTTGAAATTTTGTGTATTTATTTACCCTACCTTAATGCATTTACCATAAAAAATTTAAGGACCAAAAGATGCATAGTTTGAAAGATACGGTCAAATCAATTTCTACCATGTTTCAACCTTTACGCTACCCAACGTTGCAACAAAAATATATACCACAAGCTCATTTTAAGACCAAATTGTGTGCTTCAAAAGGGAAATGGCGTATTTTTACCTTTTTTACTGCTACATGCCTTCATAATCCATTTTTGATGAATAAAAGGAGTTTCTATGCAAAAAAACCAAATTCTATCCTAATTTGTGCACCGTGGTAAAAATTGAAAAGCTGCCTTAAAAACTTGCTGAAAAGTCCTGGAAAATTGCACTTTTTTGGAATTTTTCCCATGGCTTACTAAATATACCATATTCTGAGAAAACCCAGTAGCTCATAATTTTTTATTTTTGCTCCAATATCTTGCAATATTTGTGCCAAAACTACCATTGGAACAAGTTGCTACAACAACAAAAAACAGGTTGTTACAACAATAGCTACAGAAACTACAACTTTCTGTAGTTGTTGCAAAAAATGTCAATTTTTGCATAAAGTTGTTTTCTCTGAGTTTGAACTGCTGATTTGGATTGTGTACCACATACTGAAGTAGAAACCATGAAACATAATGCATATTCACTGAAATAGACTCAATTTTATTATTTTGCTTGAAAATGAAATCAATGAAAAAGAGTTCTAATGGTTCCATCATGTTGTTGTTGTATGATAAAAAGATGAACATGATGCTACAATAAACAAATCAAATACACTACTGCAAGTTTTTGTGGATTCCATAAAACCATATAGTCTTCATCAAAACCAAAATGCATGGTTCAATTCTTACCATGCGAATGAATGTGCCAAAGTCAAGCATGGAAAGAAATCATTGGATTACCGATCAATGATGAAAATTGTTAATTAGTGCGAGACAGCTCACCAATAATGTAAATGAGTGTCAATGTACATGATTGCATCTTGACAGGGAAGAATGAATGTGTTGAATTCGAGTCACGTGCAAGATTTAAAAATCAAGATACATTGTTGTATTCCCATTGTTTTCAATGAGGAGGCTCGTCATTGATGTATGCAAGTTCCAAAGCACTCCAAATAATCTTTGATCTTGATCCTAGATAAGGTGTTGAGGTCAATGGGACAAGATTTGTTGGAAGGTGGACCGTAGGGAATCCCACATCAACCAACTTGAGCATAGAACCAAAAATGATTTTAAGAACCATAATAAATGATTGAAACCGTCTTGAAATTGCAGAACTTATTATGAACATTGCTCGCCAGTTTCTTGGTTTTCAAACAAATATCTTTTCCAATTGCGCCAACAAGCTAGTTTTCACAATAGGACTTATTTTTATATTTACTTTTTTTTTTTTTTATGTCCTACTCTACTTGAAAAAGAAATATCATTCATGTATATGAAGACTTCTAATGGAACCATGCGTGTAACAAGATGATAGATAAACTCATATGCAGGTTTGAAAGATATAATTTGATATGTACCAGGATATAAGATACCAAATGCCTTCATTAAGATGATGTCAGAAGATACTAAAGAATTGAGTACTGGGATCCAATGATTGCCTTGAACCAAGATTCAATGTAATCTTGTCTTCCTTGGCCTCTTGCTATCATGCCATGCAATTCTTCAGAGAAGTGATCCCTATTCATAGAATCTAGTGATAGGCATGCATGAAACATTTTAATCTCAAGTTCCAACAACCTCTCTTCTTCAACGGGCATCCATGATTCTTGGAACCTATCTGAATCTTCTTCTTCTAGTTGTTCTTCAATGGCAGCTAGTGAATCATTTTGCAATACCTCAACATTGTAAGTTGATTGAGGTATTTTATTATTGGGGATCCGAAATGGCTATGCAGGTAGTTGAGTGAGAATGGATCTTTGGGGTGCTTGTGTGGTTAGAAAAGAGAAAGGTTGAACTGAGGTTGACTGATGGTGAAACTAATTTTGTGGTGGAGATAAATGGTATGGATAGCATTGAGATTGATATTGAGGATAGTGAGGAAAATATTGAGGATCTGGTGGATTTCCTATGTAAGTCCCTTGCCAACCTTGTTTCCAAGATTGATTTTGAGTTTTGGATTGAGATGACCAAGGTTTCCAAGGTTGGTTTTGAGGTTGGGATTGACATGTCCAAGGTTGCCAAGGCAAGGGTGTTTTCCAATTACTTTGAGATTGTTGTGCATAACCCTGAAATTGAGAATTAAGATCTTGCATCATACTAGGTTGATGAGGCTGCCATGGTCTTCTTGGAGCTACATAATAGGATTGTTCCAGTGTTTGATTTGCTCCTTGGTAAATTGCCTTTAACCCTGGTAATGATGGACAATCTTTAGTAGTATGTGATCCTGCACAGATTTCACAAATTTTAATGTTATCAAGTGGAAATTCATGCAAATCATGTTTCTTTCTGCATTTAGGGAAAAATATAAATGATCAACATTCTCAACTTTTTGCTTGTTTTTCATTCTTCGTATATCAATTTTCTCATTTAAATTACCAAAAATGTCTAGAAAATTGTTAAGTTTAGTTTGACTTACCAATAATGATGTCGACTTACTTAATCTTTCCATAATTGGATCCTGAGGGGATATTCCATGCTTTTATTTTCCCCTTGATATGTTATTGCACAGTCATAAGCACCAGTATTGCAACAAGAATGTTGCAACCCCTAGGGCTACCAACTTTACTTCATCAACATGAGGTTCGTACAAACTTGGAGGTGACAGTGATGTATACATAGTAGATGCAATGGTCTACTCTTTTCACTTTTCAACTAGGGTGATAGAACACTAGGGTTTTTCAAACCAGTCTTTAATTGACTAGAAGGAGTCGGACTACCAAATGGAAAGGGGAAATTGCTCTTAATGCAGAAAGGGGATGTCACCTACTCTAGGAAATGAAAGTACTGAATTGGAAGGTGCTATAAAGTGACATGAAATCATCTAGCTAAACATCTACACATATTGATTGCAAAAGAGACCTAAATTAACCTTGCCTAAAACATCTAGTTATATGGACTAAATTAGCATGGAATTTTATCTAAGAACTACTATGACTACTGCATGCATGTGCTAAGTAGAGATTGTAGAAAAATCCTTTTTGATTTTCAGTTTTATGAATGCAAATGCTAATTTAACCACTTTGTTCTTTGGTAGGGGAGACAGGTATGGGGAAACATGCATGGAATTGTGTCGAGGGTATGGAAGCCAAGTGGATGCCTAACCTAAGCTCATATGACCATTTCTGCTCAATTCGGGCATAAACTGGTTGCTACAGGGTTTCATATAGTACTATAGGATGTCCTAGTTCTACTACAGGATGCCTTGTTTTACTATAGGAAATAGGATGAAAGATTATAGGGAGGTAGGAAAGGTAGAATAAAGTGTGGGAGAGGTGTCTAAGGGGGAAATAAGGTACATAGGAGGTGCACACTGCCCAAATCTCAGTCCAAGGCTTCAATATGGTTGGACTTGATCAAGGAAAATGTCCACTTTGCTTACAAAACAGGAATTCGGATTAGGTTTTGGTGGAATTTGGCAGCATAGGTGGAGAATACATGGATGAGGCTAGTGAGATGAGGTCTCCGCAACAACATACACTCTTTTCTTCATTTATGCACAACTTCATTTATACATGGAAATGATGAGTTGAATGTAGGAAAAATAGAGTTATTAATAGCTAATGGCTAAGTTTATGAATGGAAGTGCTTCTAAACCATAGAAAACTCAAGAGATCAAAATGACAATTGCAGAAACTTCTAAGCAATTTAGAAACAATGATCTATTCAACAAGAAACCCTAGGCTATGCGGTAATCAAACAATAAATTTGTTTTTAGGTTGTGTGAATGGAACCCTCAAATCATGATCCCATAAGGGAGATGAGGCAAAGGCCACTATCACAAGATTTTCTGAAGTGTTTGATGTCACTATTGTACCACTGATCTATTTATCCACAAATGGAAGCAAACTAAGTAATCGTCCAAATACTTGCAGTTTAAACAAAACCAAAATTACTTCAACATCTAACTATGAATGTAATATAAGAATACATGTACAAAAAGAGGAACCTTTGTTGCTAGGGTTGGGACCTAACCCAAGAGCTTCATCCCTTTGAGTGAACTCAGTGCTCGATCAAGGGAATGCTTTTCATTTTCATTAAAATATTAAAAATACATAAGAGTTATCGGCCACAATGTCTTAGCTCGAAAATGCGTCTTAGCTACAACAACAAAAAATTTGAATCCTAATGAGGCTCTAGGCCTTCTTATTTATACAACTAAAGCTACTAACAACTTCCTTAAATTTAGGGAGGCTTGGCTTACAACTCGAGATCAACTTGTATTCAACTATCACGGGCTTGGCTACCAATGACCTCGATGGGCTTGGTTTCTTGTAACTCTGAGCTGATGAGATTTGGTGGAGGAATATTCGAGTGAGTGAGGAGTTAAGGAGGGAGATCCAATCTCCTAAAATCCCTCTTGATTGTCTACTTTGAGTTCATGCACTTAAATTAGCCAAAATTGCTACAAATCCTACAATTAATGCACATTAGGCAACATGACATAACATCTCATCTTTACCCTTCTCACTAAGAAAAATATAATAAAATATGTAAATAAATGTGAGAAAAGTTGATTTTAATAAGCTAGAGAGTGGCATTAAGGTCCATATAATTTACCTATTGATGAGCCTCATCATCACCCCCCTACTGAAAGTGTTTCTCATCCTCTGAGCAACTTAATCTATGTCCATGTCTTTCATTTCTCTTGTGGCCTCTCTGACATTCCAGGCTTTTGTTGATGTATTCTCCTCTTGTGGATAAAATCATGCATGCTTCTCTATTTCCTCCAACTACTTTCTTTCCTCTTCTTCCTTTCTTCCTTCTAACATACCCAAGAGCAATGGTGGACTGAGTTTCAAGCCAATCCAGTTGATTTTGAGTCTTTACAGTGCCTTCTTATACAGTGGGGTCCTCTCTAGTGCATCCCTCATTCTTTCAGGGGAATGATACTCCTTGACCCTTAGGCTATATGGTAGGGTGCCCCATCTCCTTTGGAATGCTTGTTGGTGTTCATCCCCCAGAAATCTCAAAGTGTCCTCAAAATGAGTGACTTCTTGCTCTTGTGTAGCTAAGTATCTTGGTGCAAGCTGGGGATCATTGGCGATGAGGTTGTGGGTGCTAATGACAACCATGGAATTGATTTTTTCTGCTATGATGTAAAGGGGATCTTTTTCTTCTCTTTCCAACACTCTCTTTACTTCCTTAGCCTTGGCCTCCTCATGAATCATCCATGATTCCAAGGCCATTAGCTATAAGTCCCCCAGCTTTGGATTGGGGTCCCACACATTCAAGTTTGTTAAGGCCAAGTTATGTAATTAGAATTCAGATATCTTGACCCTCTCCTCCAGGGTGCTTTAGTCACAGAGCTTAATGAACTATCTATAATCTTGGAAAGGCATAGTCCTCGTTGTGCTAGGGCTTTATCTGAAATTGCAACCATTGATCTATTAGGTACAAGGAATATTATTTTCATGGCATCATGCACTATAGTGCCTCCATAGAGAGGCTTGCCATAGTGGACAATTGGCTCTCTTTTTCCTATACCTTCCTCCTCAACCTTGTGTTTTCAGCATCTAGTTGAGATTCCATAACTCTTTCCTGTCTCTTATCTCACTCAGCTCTCTTCCCATCTCTAGTAGCTTCCCTTCCATATGGCCCACATACTCTACATTATTTTATTTAGTAATTTTCATCCAGCAATGTGTCCTTGCTCTCTCCTTCTCAAGCTCAAAGAAGAGAGGGATGGAAAATTTTTGGGGTATTACTCTGCCTTCTATAATGAATATGTAATAGGAGTTGAGATTGGGTTGTGGGATAGGTTCCTGCAACTCTTGGGATTCTCCCTTTACTGTCTTTGTGCATCTGTCTCCCCCTGTACTTGTGTTGTTGCTTCCTTGCCTTTCCTTTGTCCATGTCCTTCCTGCTGTTTTTTCTGTGTTTCCTGTAGTGCTGACAGAGTTTCATGTAGGATTGTTTGTGTTTCCTATATGAGGCTTTTCCCTTTTTGAAAGGGGGTCAAAGGTTCTTTGATTTTTTTTACTGTGTTTGACCTATTGATAGGCATCCTAACATAGGTGATTGGCGACTTTGGGGAAACCTGTTATGATGTGACCTCTCCACCTTTCATTTCTCAGGAGACTAGTTTTCTTTTCCTTTTGGTGAGTCTTCAATGATGATAGGAGTCTTGGTAGGTGTTTGTGGTCTCCCCTATTTTATCCTAGTGCTCCTCCTTGTTTTGAAATATAGGGGAGACTACCTCTGCCTATTTCTTGTTGACTTTACGGGTGTGCTTAGGGCAATCAAGGCATTAGTCGTCTCCTTCTCTGTGGGTTCAAGAGACACTCTTGGAGATTCCTCCCCTTCCTTGGTATGTGTTTTAGGGATTACCTCATCTTTCTATGCTTCTTCCCCACTGTTCTTTTATCCTTCTATTTTATTTGTCTCTGCCTCCTCCTCTTCTTCTTCTTCAGGTTCCTCCTCTTCTTCCTTAGGTCCTTCTTCCTCTTCTTCAGGTTCTTCGTCCTCATCCTCACCACTAGAGGTTCGGTTTATTCCATACTCAATTTCTTCAATTACAGCCTCCCTTTCCATGTCGGTAAATGTGGACCATATAATAGGGACTCTTAGTTAGCTTAGGGCATCTTCTAGTATGAGCTTTATTAGTCCATGATGTGCTAGTTGTTGATGTTTTCTTTCCTATACCTTGATTCTCATGTCAATTATTGATTGCAACAAGAAGTAGGGAAAACTAAGTCTTCTATTAAGGGGTAAATCTTCTCCAAATATCAGCTCATGGAGGATTCTAAACCAGTAACCATAAACTATATTGAGCCTTCCCTCATAAGAAATATACTTGAGAATGTGATAGATTACTTCAACCCAAGGATAGGGAATGCTCTCCCTTGTAATCCCATTTTCGTCCTCAATTGGTTCCTCATCTCCCAAGAGAAAATTCTTCTTTGCATAAGTGTTGCTAGCTTTATCCTCTTTTCTCCATTGTAATCCTAGAGGAAGTGTAGTGATTCTTCTAATACTTTCAGGGGTAATTGTTACTAATAATACTCTCACCACAGAAGTGGCACTGACTCTAGCCTGATGTGTGAGTGACATTGAAAATTTCTGAGCTACATCATCATCATATCCTCTAAGTATCTCGAACAATCCCAAGCATTGATGCCTTCTAAATATCTTTACCACAAGGGGATGGAGATGTATTCTAGATGTCCTTATGGGCTCCCTTTTGTTGAAACCTCCTGTCATTTTCTCTCTATGTCAATCTGACTAAATGTAGTTTGGTGGCTTTAAATTTAGTTATTTCCTAGGTGACTGAGGGTTTAGATTTTAGAAGGGTGATGCCCACAATTCTTCCTTTATCGCCACACAATTTCTCCACACAATTATGTCTATCCTTATGCACACTATAATTACTAGGGAAAAAATGAAAATTTCTTTCCCTTTTCTCTTTTCTAGCTATCAAGTCAAAACACAGAGGATATGGGCCACCTACCTTTCACTGTAATGCCCTTATTGAGGATAATTATTGAATAGCTAGGCCCTAAGCACCCCCTCATAGATTTTTTGACAATTCCACTGTTTCCTGTAGTTTTTCTTCATTTCCTGTAGGTGTTCACTGTAGGATGGTCGAGACTAGATTTCCTCTTCGATGGCTCCTCCAGGTGGTCCCAATTCTCTAAATCCAAAAATGAATGATGTATGCATGAAATTTAGGGATTTTTTCTATTTATGGCCGATTCCTTGGAGCGGTGTGCTGGTTGGCAGGGCATGTGATTTCTCCTTTTGGACAGTTGGCCCACTATTAGTTATCATGCAGCCGTTTCTCATAATCATCACCCACTCTTGTACAGCTTAACTCGACCACTTTTTCGATTTATTTTCTTTGATGTGACCTTTCCACGTGGCCTACTGACTAGAACTTCACTTTTTGTTTTTTGGCTGAGGGTGGCCAAGTTAATTGGCCACCTTCAGCGTATGAAACCTACATTTTCATATTCTTACAGTTTTATCATATTCATACCTAGGAAAGAGTGTGGATGAGGTGAAATACCTGTGGCTTCCTTTGCTTGGTTGATGCATGATGGAGGGTGGCTTTGTTGCGCTTCTTCTGGTTTAGGTACATATTCTCTTTTTCTCTTGTTTTTTTTTTATTTCACCGGGCTAATATGTTTGTCTTCTATGTTGTGATCTGCAGGTGTCGGCCTCTTCTATTGTTGCTGAGCTCTGGATAGGTTCCATAGTGCCTACAGGGGTCCTGATACTCTTCCTTTACATGGATGCTGAAGGAGGAGCATGGAGACTGATGTTGTTATAATACAGGCTGCTACAGGGTTTCCTGTAGTACTACAAGAAATCTTGTAGCTGCCTCTTTCTTAAAAAAAAATTGTTTCTTTTCTTGGAGGAGGAATAGGTGTTGAAGGAGGAGTGGAAGGGGTGGCAATGGAGAATATGGAGTGGTATGTGAGGTAGGCCACTAATGGTATGGCCCTTGGACTTTTCTTTGTTTTCCTTGTATTTTTTTTTTCTCTTTCTGATTGGATTTCTTGATGGGCACAGAGGGTTGCATGGTCATGAATTGGTGTTGGTTGAGATGTATTGAGGTCAATGGAATCCTCTTTCAACCCAAGATAGGCCTGCATCATTATTTCTTTATCGGGATTCCATTCTTGTAGATTGTCAAGACATCCTATAGTACTACAAGAAACTCTTATAATAACTATAGGAAATCATGTAGAAGCTAGAAAATGCTTGCAAATTAGTTTTTTATACTTGGAAATGAGAATGGATGCTGGTGACATGCTGGGCATGAAAGGTATGAAATGAATAAAGGAGGAATGGGGTTTTTCTTGGCTTGCTTCCCTATGAACTTGGTGTCCTTTATTGCCTTGAAAACCTTCAAAAACCACAGACTTTTATTTGTGGGTAGGTTTGAGGTCCCTGCCATAACTTTTTTGTCTTTTTTTTATTTTTTTTAAAGACACACAAGTCACCTCAAAGGAGGATTTCAACCTGCTTTCCTACCTTAGGTGCCTTGAGGGAGGTTTTCACCCAGGGATCTTTTATTTTTTTCCTTGTTTTCCACTCTTGGGCTGCCTCAAGGAGGTTTTCAACCCAAAAGTTGGCCTTAGGTGCCTCATGGAGGTTTTCACCTAGGTCCCGAATTCATTTTTAAAAAATAAAATAATCTTTAAGAATTTAGTGAGGTGGAATTCGAGACACTTCCAATCACCATTACTACCTTACTGATACTACTGACAAACTCTTCCTTTGATAAAGGTCTTTTGTAGGCTTTCAATCTATACCCATTGACAAGTAAGGGGATACCTTCTTCATCAATGGTTCTTACCTGAACAACCCCATTTTCATGGCACTTTTCTATCACATATGGGCCCAGCCATCTAGTCATCAATTTTCCTTTGAAATCCTTGAACTTGGAGTCATATAGGAGAGCCCAATCACCGTCTTGGAAAACCTTGTCTTTGATATTTTTGTCATGCCAAACCTTTCTTTTTACTTGAGTCACCTCTGTGTGTAGGAGGGCTTGCATCCTAAATTCATCTAACCCATTGAGTTGAAGCAACCTCTCTTATTTTTCCATTGTAACATCCAAATCCAACTGTGTTGTCATTCTTAAAGTGTTGTACTCAAACTTAATGGAGAGCAGAGCCTTCTTCCCATAGATCAAATCTTATGAAGCCAGCGGTTGTCTTCCAAGCTGTATTATAGGCCCAAGTGGCCTCCACTAGTCTATTAGCCCAATATTTCCTATTGTTTCTCACCACCTTTGTGAGAATGCTTTATAATGCTCTGTTGGTAACCTCTACTTGTCCATTGGCTTGAGGGTGGTAAGGAGTTTATTTCCTGTGCTTGATCTTATGCTAGCTCAAAATATTCTCAATCATGTGTGAGGTGAATTGAGTGCCCTGGTCAGTGAATAGCTATCTAGGGTAACCAAACTTGTAAAACACATTCTCCTCAAGAACTCAACCACTTTCTCTTTTGTGGTTTCCTTGACAGCCTTGGTTTCAACCCACTTTGTCAAGTAAACAGTGCACAAAATTATGTACTTTTTCTATCCTGATGGTGGACCAACAAGCCCAATGAAATCCATGCCCCACTTGTCAAATGGTTCAAAAGTCACTTGAGGTTGCAAAGGAATTTCATCCTTGGGAGTAGGTTTCACCATTCTTTGGCATCGGTCACACTGGCTGGTATATATTCTTGCATCTTGGTGGAGAGTTTGCCAATAGTAGCCAACTTGTAGTACCTTGAAGGTTGTCCTCTTGGTTACAAAATGGCCTCCATAAGGCCCATCATGATAGGCCAGAAGGATGTCAAAAACTTCCTCCTCACTGACGCATCTTCTCATAATTTTATTTGGGCCTATCTTGAAGAGATTTCCCCCAATCCAAGTGAATGGTGCACTTTTCCTTAATTCTTCACTTTTCCTAGGAGGAAATATTTGGAGGGAACTGTGCAGCCACTAAGTAGTTGGCTATGTCAACAAACCACGAGAGAGAACTAAAATAGCAAATAAATTCTCATCTGGAAGTTGTTCATCAACTATTCCTTCCTCGACTGCAGGAAAAGCTAGTATGGACAAAAAATTTACAACTACATTTTCTCTACCGGGCTTATCAATGATAGTTAGATAAAATTGTTGTAACAAAAAAAAACCATATAATAATTCAGGCATTCACATCAAGCTTGTTCATCAAATATTTAATAGCAGCATGGTCAGTATCTACAAAGGTCTTGTAACCAGTGACCTAATGTCTAAATTTATTCAAGGAATGGAGAAGAACTAGGAGCTCGTTTTCAGTCATAGTATAGCTCAATTTAGCCTTGGATATATTTTTTCTGATGAAGTAAATGGCATAAGGTAACTTGTCATCTATCTGGCCTCGAGATACTCCTATAGCGTTTTCATATGCATCAACATAGATGTGGAAAGGAAGAGCCCAATTTGGGCCTCGAAGTATAGGTGTAGTGGTGAGCTTGTGCTTTAGGATTTCTAGGGCCTCTTGGTAGCTTTCTGACCATAAAAATTCTAAGTCCTTGGCCAATTGTCCAAACAAAGGTGAGGCTACTTTGCTAAAGTATTTTATGAATCTCCTATAGTATTCAGCTAAACCTAAGAAAATTTTGACATCCCTCTACTTCTGAGGAGTAGGGACCCTCTTTATGATAGCAATTTTATTTGGGTCCACTTGCAGTCCTTCCTGGGATATTGAATGACCTAGAACTATCCCTGCATTCATAAGGAACTCACACTTCTCAGGACTGAGGGATAAGTTCATTTCAATGCATTTGTTTAATACCTTTCCCTAGATAGAGAGAGCCTCCAGGAAATAACACCCATAGGAGGTGAAATCATCCATATAAATTTCCACAAAGTCATGGAATAGCTCTACAAAGATGCTCAGGAATGCCCTCTGAAAATTGGTAGGGCCATTGCATAATCCAAAAGGAAGGACCATATAAGAAAAGGTACTCCAAGGACAAGAGAAGGTGGTTTTATCTTGGTCCTCTGGGCTGATCTGGATCTTCTTGTAACCACTAAATCCATCTAGGAAAGAGAATAACTTCTTTCGTGTCAGACCATCTAATACTTGGTCAATGAAAGGTAGAGGGAAATGGTCATTGTTTGTGGCTTTTTTTTATCTCTCTATAGTCCACATAGATCCTCCACTTCCCATTTTTATTTGGAACTAGAACCAGAGGAGATACCCACTCACTCTCTGAGATGGGGTAAATGAAACCTGGATCCAACAACTTCTGCAGTTCCTCTTTGACTATATCCTTGAGGGTCAGGTTCATTCTCCTCTAAGGTTGGCACACTATCTTGCAACCTTCCTTGATGTAAATGTCATGAGTACACACCAAAGGGTGCACTCCCTTCATTTCCTTATTACTCTAGCCAAAGGCATCCAGATGCTTTCTTAGCATGTCACATAACTCCTCTTCCTGATTTGCAGAGAGAGAGGGGTTGATTTTCAATGTCCTTTCTGGACCAAATTCTATCATCTTGGCATGAGTAGGACTTGAGTCAACTAAGCACAGATTAGTCCAAGGGTTATCTTCATCTTTCTTCACTAACTCCTCAAGAGACATGGTGTTGGAGGGCTGACTTTGGAAGATTTTCTCAATCAGGTCATCTTCCTCAAGTTTCCCCCCTCCTATAGTAGCAACTAGGGTACATATTAGGGAAGAGTAGACTTCATATTCCTCCTCCCCTTCTAACCATAAAGGTAAGTCATGCTCCAGATATCGTTGAGCAGGAGGGTACAAGACCAATTGTTTAGACAAATGCCCATTTTTAATGGTAATATTCCCAGCCCTACAACTTATGTAGGCATCAACAATGGCTAACCATGGCCTTCCAAGGATGAGAGGGTAACCATTGAACTTGGTCTTAGGTTGGAGAACTAAGAAGTCAATAGGGTATTCCTAGGAATAAATGGAGACCATCACATCCCCAACAACTCCCTCAGGAGCTACTGTGGACCTGTCTGCAACCTGCAAGGCTGTTGTAGTCTTTCTTTATGATCCTTGGAGATTCAGTTTAAGCATAGTCTCCTTAGTCATCACATTGATGGTAGCCCCAAAATCGATCAAGGTATGGGGGACAATTATACCATCAATGTGCACATCTACCACAGGACTTCTAGGATCTAGATACTTCGTGCAAATCAACCGCCCCAAAATTTAGTCGGACAGCTGTCCAATGACATTAATGGTAGGGGTGTCTTTCTTGCACCTCTCAGGATGTTTGAAGCATTTCTCCTTAATTAACTTGTTGTATATGGGGACATCCTTGATAGCTTGGAGGAGCGGGATTTTAACACACAATTTTTTCAATGCACCCAAAAGTTCAGTCTCTTCTAAGGTGTGCTAGATAGGATGGATTAATCTCTCAGGAAAAGGAGTTGGATTGGCTTGAGGAAAACTCTCCTTCTTTTACTCTTCAAGCCCCTCGGGTGGAGATGGAGGTTGATTATCTGGAAGCACTCTTCCAAACCTGAGGTTGATTTCTTAAATTTCCACAGCACATGTACGGTAAGAGCTCTCCCCAATGTAGACTTGGTGTGCCTGTCTGTTGTTCGGGTTCGGATTTGGTTGAGTAGACATCTGAGGTTGTTTCATTGGAGTAGGGTGAAGGAGTTGTGGTTGACATGGAGGTGGAGGCAGTAAGGCTGGAGATTAGTTGTATGGGTGCCTCCACCCCTAGGATGGTGCATTACACTAAGGTTGTGGAGGAGTATATGGCTGAATTGATTGATTGGTAGGTTGGGGATGGCATTGAGCTGAAAAATACCAGGAAGAAGGTGTGGACCATGAAGGATGAGTAGGAGGGAACCAAGGGGGAATAGGTTCATCCTAGTTAGGGTTGTAATAGGAATAGGATGCCCCTTTCATGCCTTACTGGTATGGTCGAGGTCCTTGAGGCCTCCTTTGGTTGATATAGCAAATTTGTTCAGTCACCCCTTCAGTTCCTTGATACACAAATTTTAATCCAGACAGAGAAGGACACTTGTATGTGGAGTGGTTCTCCTCACAGACTGAGAAGATATCTATAAGATTCAATGGACATTCATTTCTAGGGTGCCTTCTGGTGCATCTAGGGTAGAAGACAACTAAGGCTCTTTATGCTTCCTCCTACTTCCTCTTGATCTGCATGGTGTACATTTGCAGACAAGGGTATGCAACATTTCACTCTTGAAGTCTTCCAATGTTCCCAATTTCACTTTTTATGGATGTGTTGGAAGAGGATGGAATAGCTAAAGCTTGACTAGCCCTACCCTTCTTTCTGGCTGACCTAGAATGATTTTTGAAAAATCTTTTGATATCATCATAGGGTAACTGATAGATGTCCCCTCTTGACAACATGTTTAGGGTCTCTAGGAGCTCTTCCCTGATCCTCTAAGAAGGACTAGCTTAAGTGATTCAGGATCGAGGGTGTACCTGGTCTTTTTGTAGCTAAGTTGGAACCTTTCCTCATAATCTTCCAAAGACTCATCATGCCCCAAGGTAATTCTAAAAATTTCCTCTTTGCTATCTTTGGACCTGCAATAATCCCTGTACTTATTGTTGAAGGCTTGTTGCATTTGAGCCCAGGTAGTGATGTTATCCCTAGGTAAACCCATGAACTAGCACAAGGCTGCATCTTTGAGGGTGGATGGAAACAATTTCAACTTTTGGTCATCAGAGGTATAATCATAAGTTCTGCATATGACAACAAACTTAGACAAAAAGGTATATGGTTCCTCTAAGGTTAAGCCATGGAAGTGACGAAGGGCAAAGGGGCTTATGTTTTTTATCCTAACATCTCCATTTGTTTCTCTGATCGGAAAAGCACCCTCAACTCTATTTTCAATCCTATTTCTATTTTCAGCCATGGTGTAGGTTGGTGGAATGGTCTCTTATTCTTCTTCCCCAATAATCTCTTCAAAGATATTTGGTTGTTGGCACAATGGGTCCTCTACCTCATAGCCATCGAAGAAGAGGGAAGGTTGGTTGTTAGATGCGGTGGGGGTATTTGGCAAAAAAATTCCTAATTTTTCTCTACTCTAATGAGGCATGAAAGGAAAAAAAAATTTCCAGGGTCTTTTTCAAAATTACTTGCAAAACGGAAAGAAAACAACAATTGCAACTATTTGCTAAATGGAACTACTTGCAGAATTGGAAAGAAAGAAAAGATTGCAGCTATTTGTTGAATGGAACTACTTGCAGAATTGAAAAGAAAGCATAAATTACATCTACTTAGACACCTCCCTGACAACGATGCCAAAAAGTGATGAGCACTAGTATTGTAGCAAGAATGTTGCAACTCCTAGGGCTACCAACCTTACTTCATCAACTCGAGGTTCATACAAACTTGGAGGTGACATTGTTGTATACAGAGTAGATGCAATGGTCTACTCTTGTCACTTTTCAACTAGGGCGATCACTTTTCAACTAGGGCGATAGACCACTCCGAGTTTTTCATCTCGCTAAGAATCTACACATATTGCTTGCAAAAGAGACCTAACTTAACCTTGCATATAACATCTAGTTATTTGGACTAAATTAGCATGGAATTTTATCTAAGAACTATTGTAACTGCTACATGCATGTGCTAAGTAGAAATTGCAGAAAAAACCCTTTTGATTTTTAGTTTTATGAATGAAAATGCTAATTTAACCAATTTTTTCTTTGGCATGGGAGACAGGTATGGGGAAATAGGTCTGGAGTGGTGTCGAGGGTATGGAAACCAAGTGGAGGCATAGCCTAAGCTCAGATGACCATTTCTTCTCATTTCGGATTTAAAACAAGTTGTTATGGGGTTTCCTGTAGTACTACAGGATGTCCTAGTTCTACTATAGGATGCCCTATTTTACTACAGGAAATAGGTTGAAAGATTTGAGGTAGGAAAGGTAGAATGAAGTGTGGGAAATGTGTCTGAGGTGGAAATAAGGTACATAGGACGTGCACCTACCCAAAGCTCAGTCCAAGGCTTCAAGATGGTTGGAATTCCTCAAGTAAAATGTCCACTTTGATTACAAAAGAGGAATTCGGATTAGGGTTTGGTGGACTTTGCCAGCGTAGGTGGAGAAGACTTGGATGAGGCTAGCGAGATGAGGTTTCCCTGTAGATCAGAGGCTCCTGCAACAGCATACACTCTTTTCTTCATTTATGCACAACTTAGTTTATACATGGAAAAGATGAGTTGAATGTAGGAAAAGTAGAGTTATTAATAACTAATGGCTAAGTTTATGAATGGAAGTGCTTCTAAACCATAACAAACTCAAGAGATCAAAATGACAATTGAAGATACTTTTAAGAAATTTAGAAATAGTGATCTATTCAACAAGAAATCCTAGGTTATGTAGTAATCAAACAATAAATATGTTTTTGGGCTGTGTGAATGGAACCCCAAATCATGATCCCATAAGGGAGATGAGGCAAAGGCCACTATCACAAGATTTTTTGAAGTGTTTTTTGTCACTATTGTACCACTGATCTATCTATCCACAAATAGAAGAAAACTAAGTAATCATCCAAATACTTTCACTTTAAACAAAACCAAAATCACTTCAGCAGCTAACCATGAATGTAATCTAAGCATACATGTACAAAAAGAGGAACCTCTGCTTCTAGGGTTGGACCCTAACCCAGGAGCTTCAACCCTCTGAGTCAACTCAGTGCTTGATCAAGGGAATGCTTTTCATTTTCATTAAAATATCAAAAATACATAAGAGTTATCGGTCACAATGTATTAGCTTGAAAATGCCTCTTGGTTACAACAAAAAAAAGTTGAATCCTAATGAGGCTCTATGCCTTATTATTTATACAACTGAAGTGACCAACATCTTCCTTAAATTTAGGGAGGCTTGGCTCCCAACTCGAGATCGACGTGTCTTCAACTATCACTGGCTTGGCTTCCAATGACCTTGGTGGGCTTGGTTGCTTGTAACTTTGAGTTGATGAGATCTGGTGGAGGAATCTTTGAGTAAGTGAGGAGTTAAGGAGGGAGATCCAATCTCCTAAAATCCCATGTGCTTGTCTAATTCGAGTTCCTACACTTAAATTAGCCAAAATTTCTCCAAATACTGCAATTAATGGACATTAGGCCACGTGACATAACATCTCATCTTTACCCTTCTCACTAAGAAAAATATAATAAAACATGTAAAGAAATGTGAGAAAAGTTGATTTTAATAAGTTGGAGAGTGGCATTAAGGTCCATATAATTTACCTATTGATGAGCCTCATCACACAGTTCTCAAATCTCTCGAAATGACAATTGAGAGACATATTCTTTTCCCACCAAGTTAAGAAGATCAATCCATTCATCCCTTATAGCATCTAGTAGGAGATTTATTAATGTGTATTATCCTAAATTGTGCAATTTAGATCTTTTCATATTATAAGTAAAACTCTCCACTGAATCTTCTAGGATTTCATCCTCTTTTTGGTACATCTTAAAGACTTCATTTCTAAGGTCATGGTGTGTGCAATAATCTTTATATTTTTCCAAAATAATATTTTCATATCATCCTATGTCCTTATAGAATTTGTTCCTAAATTCATGAACCATTTAAGAGCTTTATCCTTCAATATTTCCTTAAATAAATTCAATTTTTGAGTGTGTAATGAGTAACCATAAGATCTACAAATTATTTCAAATTCAAAAAGAAAGTTTTCCAGGTCTTCTAATCTCATACCTTTGAAGTTAGGAAGTATGAATGGAGAGATATTCCTCATATGAACATTGATACCTTTTTTTACCTCTTCTTCTACCTGCAAAAATAAGAATTCATGATGTGGATGTGTGGTTCTTACTACACCACGTGATATAGTGGGGCTTGTAGGCGATTGTAGTATTTTTTTCTTTTAATGAAAAGAAAAAGAATCTTATATACACTTCCCTGGTAATGGCGCCAAAATGTTTGGTGATTTAATGGATGTTAAATTACTTACATAAATTATGAACCAGGGCTACTAAACTGATGAAGTGTATGTGCCCTATATGTGCCAGTGTTAAATTTTGTAATTGTTCAATGTTGTATCAGTTACTTTAGCCAAATTTATCCTTTTCATTAACAATGCATCCAACTATTAACAATATAATCAATCATAAATGTAATATAAGAATGACCAATATAAGCAGTGACAAAAAAGACAACAAAACACAACCATAAGAGACAGTAGATTGGTCTAAGACCAGGGAAAAACCCCACAAGGGGGAAACCCTTTCAAACCTTCTTCTTCTTTAGTATATCGTCATAAAAAGTTACAGCAATGATTACAATGAGCCCAATACATATAATCAACAGAAGGTAACAATAAATGAGATCTACAAATCTATAGATATGTTATAACAGTAGAAATACTCAGATCTGTCGATCTACAATAGAGAAACCCAGATCCACAGATCATTGATATCGAGATGTCAAAACCCCAGATCTGGATTGGGTCATTATCATCAACACTTTGTGTGTGCAATAGAAAACTTCAAGGTCACACTCACGAAGACAGTATGCGGACAACTGTAACAACAAAGTCACTCCCAAGAGGTCTCTATGCCTATGAGTATGGATCTGAACAACAAATATCCAAAGTCGCTCCCTTACCAAGCTATCTGAGCAACCGATCAAGGAAAAGTCGAACTCATGGTGTGCTATCCAAGCGATCAGCAAATCAAAGTCTCTCCCTGGGCTACCTGAAGTGAGCGATCGGGGACCATACTCTTCTAAAGGCAAAGTCGCTCCCTCTGAACTACCTCCCAGTGACCAAAGAGCCAAAGTCGCTCTCTTACCCATTTTGTGCCAACGAGTATTGGGATGGGGTCCCTGGGGTCAATTTTTGTAATAGTTTTTGTTAAAGAAAGTAAAGTCTCTGAGAAATGTGAAGGTGGAGCGCGAAGCTAAGTAAGAGTCAAAGGGGTATTAGTCCCTTGTGTGGGTATGTGATAGGATGGTTATGAGACTCGCCCATGGTCCATGAGCCATGGTATTGTAATGAAAAGGCTATAAATAGATAAGTCATAGTGAGTCTTAGAGGATAACTGGAAGTGAAGAATCATTGTAAGGGCAAGGTGCTAAGGCTTGAAAGGTCTGTTTCTTGTACTTAGGCGAAAAGGAAAGGCTCCTACAGCTGAGTGCACGGAGAACTTGGTAAGTCCACAACTAAGTGCGCAGGCCCCTACAACTGGGTGTGTAGGGATAAGAAATCTATATCTAAACGATTATACTTAATAAAGATTGTTTTGAGCCGAATCTGTGCATATGTGCCTTGTTTATTATTTTAGTTAAGTTTGTATCTTCGCGATCGGTTATGAATTATGCGAATTAATGCTTGTTTATTATGAAAATGTAGTGGATATGTATCTTTTAGGCATGTTAATAACATTTTAAGACCTTCGTGAAGATCAGGAAGTCGTTAGATAGAGTTATTGTAGTTAGCTGTTCAGAAAGGGTAGATCTGCGCAACGGAAGATCTAGGCCATAAGGGCTTCAGAATACACATTTACTACGTGAAACTGGTAGATCTATAATCTTTCAGCATGATAAGTACAATTAAGTACCTTCATGAAGATCTAAATGTCATTTTGATAGAGTTGGAGTAATTGAAAGTCGGAAGGAATAGATCTACGAGAAGGTAGATCTAAACCCTAAGAACCTTAGGAAACCATCACACAGGCCTATGGATGCAGAAACTTAGTTCTAGCATCCCCCAATACTACTTCGGATGAGACTATAGCCTACGCTACGCAGGTTGTTTCTGAAAGGACCAGAAAATAGGGTTTTGTTGGTTGGCACAAATAAATCTAAACCTGGGTCAGGACCCCTCAAGCCAGCAAATGGTTCCGTTTTCGGGACCAAGATCAATATGAGGAATGTGTGAGATCAAATAACTAGTTCCCTACTAAGAAATAAATGAAAAGTGGCTCGATTGGAAGGAACACATGTTCAGATCTCAGGAGAACAGAAACCCACGGTTGTCCAAAGAATAGTGGTTAAATAGATATCTATACTCAAACGAAACCAAAAACATTTTATGTTTTTTCCCTTGTGAACTGCATAACTAGCTTCCTAGATTGGTAGACAGTCAAGGTACGTAGAGACTTGACGGTCCTATTGTGTGGACTCTGTTAGGGCCTAAATCTACCTCAGGTTGAGAAAGGCAAGATCTAGGGTAACATCAAACCACGCTTAACCTAGTAACTAGCCCTACCAGGTCAGGAGAGGGCTCTCTCCTTGTCAATCTCAGGAAAATATGATCAATGAGGTTTGAGATGACTGATGTAAAGACTAATTTTAGGCTAGGTATATGCTCAGAGGAGTTTGATTGAATTTAATATTGGTTTGCTAGCTCAAATGTGAAAGGCAGACTTGGGTCCGGGGGATGGACACAGTCTTGCAGAGATCTCTATGGGGCGAGGCAGGCAAATGGTTTAGCGCTTCAAATTGAGTAAGATGGAGAGCTTTTAGACTGGTGAGGAGTTGAAGAGGGCATGAAAGTCTCAGGGATCCTCTTCAAACAACTAAAAACATAAATAACTAAACAAACCCTAGGTAGAGCACTGCAACTTCAATGAATTCTACCTTTATCCTTGTTTGATTTAGTTAAGGTGAACAGAGAGAGATGATGGCATACATAAAACACATATAAGCTTGCAATTACAGAAGGAAACATAATACCAAATCAAGTTGCCACAAGAATCCCACAAAGTGCTGCAAACCTTGGTCTATTCCTTTGCCAAACTGCTGAAATGAGTGTACAATAATGCTCCAAGCATTCACAAGAGTCCAACCTTTCTCAATGACTGAAAAAATACTAGATATAGGCATCAAGAAACTCATGCTAGGTTTTACAGGTCGAGTTCATGAGCTTAGGAGATGTTTCAACAGGATCTAAACTAAGAACTGAAAAGTAGGCAGTCGAACAGCATGCCTCTAAAACCTAGGAAACTGATTCGTTCAGTTGCAAACTACTTTTTCATGATGAATCTACCTCTATGAGTGAAACTTTAGCATAATTACATCAAAATCCATCAAGTCACATTAAAATACATCATGAGTTTGACTATTAGAAAGAGAAAAGTCAAACTGTGAAGAAACTAGGCGAAAAACAGAGTTTGTTGGCCAAAATGAGCAAATTTAATCCTATGAGCCGCACTAATTTCCCTATGCATAGTGCCTTTTTGCAGCTGAATTTAGAGGCCTTCCTGTGCACAAAATATGCTCCAAGTAGGCTTGTTGGAAATTTCTGCCTATCTACTTTCCATAACAACTGGAATTTATGAATTTGGTCTTCATTTGCCCTTCCAAAGCTGAGTCCTCCCAACACTGCTTCCAGTGTGTCCAAAAAGGGGTAGAAAGGTCATTTTGAGGTGTTTTTTACCCTTTTGGAAACTCGAAACCTATCAAAATTTCTTGTCCATGTGAGGGCATTCATATTTTTCCATGAAAAATCCAAAATTGCTGAGATTTATTCAAAAGGAGGTCTCTAGCAAAAGCACGCGCCCGGTGGCACGGCGCATCGGGCAGAAAAACCTGTTTTTTAGGCCAAAAATTCAAAATTTGCAAAAAGTTTCCCAAATTTCTTGAAATTTGGGCTGAGTATTCCTCATCAAGTGCTGTGTTGGGCTAAGGAAGCCTTAGCCAAGATCTGGAGTCTATCTTGCTCTTTTCTCTTCCTCATGGCTTTCTTCAACTTGGCCTTCAATATCTTGATTCTTGCTTGGCACACCTTGTTTCTCGCCAAGTAGTGGTATGACATGTTCCTCAACATATTTTTCTCACTTTTAGCCTTCTCCAACATCCTCTCCAAGTGCAATTTTTTCCTCTCAAGCCAAGATTCACGATCAACTTGAATTTCTTGTTCAAGTGTTGTCAAATTGGTTTTCCTCCTCTTAGCAGCTTGCCAGTTTGCTGATAGGTTTTTAGGGAATAGAAGGGTTTAGGGGATGATATTTAAAGTTTGGGAATAGAAATTAGGGTTTCGGGGTATTTCACTAGGGTTTGGGATAGTGGGATTAGGGATTTAGGGTTAGTTATTTAGGGATATGGGAAATATGGAATGGGTAGATGAGAATGTAAAGAGAGGGAGAAAATGAAGTGAGGGAATGAAGGAGTGAGGGAGTGAGAAATTCTTAGGAGTGGAATTAGCAGCAAGAAATAAAATTTATAAACCCTATGCCATTTTTTTTAACAAACAATACAAGGAGGTATGGTTTCAATTTTCTCCCATTAAATCACCATCAACACCAAGCTAAACTCATACATTGGGCATGAAGGAGTGACAACTTACTTGGATAGTGAGGAATTTAGCAAATTTGTGAGTTTGGAAGAGGTTGGGAGTGGTTTCAGGCCTTGTAGCCCTATGCACAGTGCCACCTCATAGGTGTGCCACCCTCTCTCAATGCGTCGTGCCAGTTATAAAATTACACTGTAAATCACTACCCAATGCACAGTGCTCTAACCCAGGTGCATCGTGCTTTTTGCAGGAGACTTTTGGAGGTCTTCTTGGTGTCAAAATTAGGCACGAGATAGCTCGTTGGAAAGCCTATTAAGTCTACCTTCCAACATTACTTGAATTGTTCAATTTGGAGTTCATTTTCCCTATCAAAAGTCAAATATCCCAAGACTGGTAAAAATGTACAAAATGAGGCTGCCTAAAGGCAGAGCGCTATTGCAATCAACTTTTGAAGGTCTTCCTTAACTCCAAATTGAGCTCATGATAGCTCATTAGAAATCTCTTTGTGTCTAGTTATTATTTTACTCATCAAGTAAGACATTTGGCCAACCAAGCTAAGAGAAATCTTGATTTTCCCAAGGTAAATTCAGAGCTTCATCAATTCTCCTAAGGAAACTGTATTTTTGACATTTCTCTAAAACCATGACACCTGTGTAAAAAGTGAAGGAGGTTTTTCTTCCTTGGCCTATTGTGGACAAAAAAATCTCTCAGTTTTCCCAAATTCATATTTTCTTGCTCAGAAACATCATTGGAGTAAAACCTATCCTGATGTGTGGAATAGGGGATTTGTCGAAATGAAGTGGAATTTCAAATATTGAGTGAGGGGAAGGGGTCGAAAAGGGAAAAACACAGGCCTAGCTTAGAAAATTGTCAAATTGTAGCAAGAAACTAGGGTTTGTTCGAAAATGAGGAATTTGAGGGATATCAGTGATGGGAAGTGTTTAATAAGGTACATTAAGGATAGGGGAAGGTGTATGCACATCAAGATACAAGTTTTGTTAATGATTTGACCATCCAAGAGAAATTACCTTCAAAACCCTAGGAGAGGGAAATGAACCTTACCTAGGCATAACTGAAGCATGGAAAAGGTGTAAAATGACCCATTGGAACCTCACATGATGATGATAACCCTTTGAATGATGGTACGCTTAGCTGAATGGTGACATGGACCGACATTTGGACAACTTTGAAAGGAGTGAAAACAAACACTAGACCTAATACCTAGTGACCAAATTTTTCTTAAAGACTCACTGAAATGACAAAATTTGACCTTGACACCTTAAAATCACTTTGTTAGAGTATGTTTGATCACTAGAGGAAGGCTGCAAAGGCTGAAACTAACATTGGCTCCAATGGGGATGGTAGCTCTTTGGAGGTTCCAGGAATGAAAGATATTTGGGATAGCAGACCAGTGCCTTATCCATTGGGAAATGGAGTAAAAAAATCAAGCTGAAATGCATGACTGAAAATTGAGGAATTGACGACACAAACTGACTCTCACTCAACTAAAAACTGACTTGATACTTAAACACAACTGACAAACTGGAAATGATGCTCAAAGTATAGCTTATTCAATACAACCTACTCTAGTTGTTCCATTCATCAACTGATCAAGTGAAAATAAACAACCAATTAAGCATTCTGGCTGCTGTTTGCATTCTCCAAAAGTGCTTGCTTATGAACGAGAGAGAACTACTGAAAGGCAACTCCCATGACAACTTGGAAACAGATCCGTTGAATGATATGGATTCTCTATCCGCCTCCAAAAACACTACATAAGGATCTTGAAGTTCATGCACACTGGGACTTAGCTCATCTAATGGATTACTTCTCTTCTCCTCATACCATGAATGCAAACTTTGATCTGAGCTTTGTGACGAGACTCTTGTTGAAGATGACAATGAAACCAGCTGTCGGATCAAGTTTGTATCAATACTTTTCTCAAGCTCACAGATAAGAGAAGGACTTTGACTACAGACATCATCCAACACATCAGCTATTGGATCGTGAAAAACTTGAAAAGGCTGTTGCAACCCATTTTCTATTGGTTCCGACGAGATTACATGATTTCCTACAGGCTGCTCATTTGAACATATACTATGCAGTTTTCCCTTCAGAAACTGAAATGATTCAAAACAAAAATGTACGGAATCATCTTGTAACACTTGATCATATGGTCCAGCTTCCAAATCTTTATCTGCAACTTGAAAATCAATGGCATTCAGAGGCTACAACTCTGGATATGAAAAGTCTTGAACAAGGTTTTCATTGCTCTCAAAATGGTCCAGATCAAGACTTGTCGCCAGTTGATTTCTGATTGCATGAATGTTGTCTCTGATGAACTGAAATGAAGCAAAACAAAAAGGCAAAGATCCTTCACTTACTTCAAAATTTGTTGCACTTTCCTCGTCATTTTCATAGCTGATATGTGATGGTTGAACATTGTATTTGAGCTGCTGAAAATGAACTTCCTCCTTCCACAAACTAGCTGTCGATTTGTCTACAAGATCAGCTTCTATTTGGAGAACATAATCTTCATCACTCTGATCAAACTGAGGCAAATCATCAGTATAAAATACATCATCAAGCATACATATCATATCAACAGATCTCTCTTCTCCAAGATGATCTACAAAACAATCATTATCAGATCTATGACAACTGGGATAAGAAAGAAAATGTTTTGGATCAGCAACTTGTTCCTCTTCAATCAGCGAGCCATGGGCTTGAACATTATACTCATTCCTTGTGATGATCCTTTGCATCATCTCTTCCACTGCACTTACCAAAATTTCAAGCTTTACCTCTAGAGATGTCGATTCCTCCAAATCTATGTTTTTCATCTCTTCTTCCTTCAACTTTGCCCTTCGAATCAGCAAATGAGCCTCTACATCTACTGCACTATTCTGCATCTCTTCAAGTGTTGCAAGATTCCTTTCTCTCAGCTGAAACTCCATTTCTGGATCAAAGGCACCCGGGTAGTGCAAGAGAGCGGATCCAAGAGGAGGTCTTATATTAACCGGCATCGAATAATAAACTTTGTTAAATCTGGCAGAAAATTGTTGTACTATCTCCCCTAGCAATCTTTTCAACTGGTTATACTCTTCTATAATCAAGAAAGGGTTTTGTCTGATCATCCACTTGTCGAGGAAAACTTTGACGAACTGCTGGAAATCTGAGATGCTCGCATCCGGCAGGGTTTTGAACAAACTCTTGACTTTGCCTTGCAAAGAAAGAGCAAAAAGCCTAATACCGAAATCTTCTTCATCAACCTCAAAAAGGTCAAGGAAGGACTCAAAATTCAATACATGTCTCTCAGCAGTGATTTTGTTGCATTCACCATCAAATATTGGTAGATATAGGTCATGATTTTTAGGGAAAGCATGGGATATAGGAGGTAAAATCAGAGGCTTGTATCAATCTGGAATTTTACAAGGTAGTGGGGTATGTACAGAAGGTGTAGAATTAGTCTTGGTCTCTTGAGGCTCATCAGTTTGAAGATAGTCATCACAAGATTCAGGAAAAGGGTCTTGATCAAGCTCAAAGGCATGCAAATCTTTGGTATTCACAATCTTCAAAGGAAGAAATCAAATGCAAGCTGGGGATATTTTCTCAAATACAATATACTTTGTAAAGCCTTCTTGACATTCTCGGGAAAAGACAAGAAATAACTTATAACAAAGAACATAATGTCTTGGATGAAATTCCAACTTGAATACTTGATCTGTCCATATTGTTCTTTCATGTTTCTGCTAGTCAGGTTCATCCTCCAGTGGAGTCCTTGGATCTAATCTCGAAACTAATTTAGAGTCGCCAGGTGAATGATTTCAGCCTTGCGGCATCTGATCATTGTCCACCATCAACAATCAGATTTGAATTTGATTACATTTTACTGAGGAAACCAGATGTTCAGTTCATAAACTGAACCAAAGATTGACTGAAGCAGCATTCATATACTTTCGCTAATGCAAAGCAAGAGCGTTTCGAAGGCTACTTGGCTAACTTCAGGCTCCATCTATAGTTTATAAAGCAAACAACAAAATTTTCGTCTCCCTAGTATGGTCACCACTATGTTAGGGCCTAATTCTACCTTAGGCTGAGAAAGGCAGGATCCAGGGTAACATCAAACCACGCTTAACCTGGTAGCTAGTTCTACCAGGTCAGGAGAGGGCTCTCTCCTTGTCAATCTCAGGAAAATATGATCAATGAGGTTTGAGATGAATGATGTAAAGACTAATTTTATGCTAGGTATATGCTTAGAGGATTTTGATTGAATTTAATGTTGGTTTGCTGGCTAAAATGTGAAAGGCAAATTTAGGTCTGGGGAATGGACACAGTCTTGCAGATATCTCTATGGGGCAAGGTAGGAAAATGGTTTAGCACTTCAAATTGAGTGGGATTGAGAGCTTTTAGACTGGTGAGGAGTTGAAGAGGGCATGAAAGTCTCAGGGATCCTCTTCAAACAACTGAAAACATAAATAACTAAACAAACCCTAGGTAAAGCACTACAACTTCAATGAATTCTACCTTTATCCTTGTTTGATTTAGTTAAGGTGAACAGAGAGAGATGATGGAATACATAAAACACATATAAACTTGAAATTACAGAAGAAAATACAATACCAAATCAAGTTTCCACAAGAATCCCACAAAGTGCTGCAAACCTTGGTCTATTCCTTTGCCAAACTGCTGAAATGAGTGTACAATAATGCTCCAAGCATTCACAAGAGACCAACTTTTCTTAATGACTGAAAAACTACTAGATATAGGCATCAAAAAATTCATGCTAGGATTTAGGGGTTGAGTTCATGAGTTTAGGAGCCGTTTCAACAAGATCTAAACTAAGAACTGAAAAGTAGGCAGTGGAACAACATGCCTCTAAAACCTAGGAAACTTATTCATTCAGTTGCAAACTAATTTTTCATGTTGAATCTACCTTTATGAGTGAAAATTTAGCATAATTACATAAAAATCCATAAATTCACATTAAATTACATCATGAGTTTGACTATTCGAAAGAGAAAAGTCAAACTGTGAAGAAACTAGGCAAAAAACAGAGTTTGTTGGCCAAAATGAGCAAATTTCATCCTATGCACCGCGCTGATTTCCCTATGTGTAGTGCCTTTTTGCAGCTGATCTTAGAGGCCTTCCCGTGCACCAAATTTGTTCCAAGTAGGCTTGTTGGAAATGTTTGCCTGTCCACTTTCTAGAAAAGTGGAATTTATGAATTTGGTCTTCATTTGCACCTCCAAAACTGAGTTCTCCCAACACTGCTTCCTGTGTGTCCAAAAAGGGGCAGAAAGGTCATTTTTGAGGTGTTTTTGACCTTTTTGGAAGATCAAAACCTGTCAAAATTTCTTGTTCACGTGAGGGAATTCATATTTCTTGATGAAAAATCCAAAATTTCCAAGATTTCCTCAAAAGGAGGTCTCTAGCAAAAGCGTGCGCCAGGTGGTGCGGCGCATCGGGTAGAAAACCCTGTTTTTTAGGCCAAAAATTCAAAATTTGCAAAAAGTTTCCCAAATTTCTTGAAATTTGGGCTGAGTGTTCCTCATCAGGTGTTGTGTTGGGCTAAGGAAGCCTCAGCCAAGATCAGGAATCTATCTTGTTCTTTTCTCTTCCTCATGGCTTTCTTCAACTTGGCCTTCAAAATCCTAATTCTCTCTTGGCACATCTTGTTTCTCACCAAGTAGTGGTATGCCATGTTCCTCAACATATTTTTCTCACTGTTGGCCTTCTACAGCATCCTCTCCAAGTGCATGTTTTTCCTCTCAAGCCAAGATTCACGATCAGCTTGAATTTCTTGTTCAAGTGTTGTCAACTTGGTTTTCCTCCTCTTAGCAGCTTGCCGGTTTGCTGATAGGTTTTTAGGGAATATAAGGGTTTAGGGGATGACATTTAAAGTTTGGGAATAGAAATTAGGGTTTGGGGGTATTTTACTATGGTTTGAGATAGTTGGATTAGGGATTTAGGGTTACTTGTTTAGGGATACGGGAAATATGGAATGGGTAGATGAGAATGTAAAGAGAGGGAGCAAATGAAGTGAGGGAATGAAGGAGAGAGGGAGTAAGAAATGCTTAGGAGTGGAATTAGCAGCAAGAAATACAATTTATAAATACTATGCAATTGTTTTTAACAAGCAATACAAGGAGATAGGGTTTCAATTTTCTCCCATTAAATCACCACCAACACCAAGCTAAACTCATACATTGGCCATGAAGGAGTGACAACTTACTTGGATAGTGAGGAATTTAGAAAATTTGTGAGTTTGGAAGAGGTTGGGAGTGATTTCAGGTCTTATAGCCCTGTGTTCTGTGCCACCTCATAGGTGCGTCGTGCTCTCTCAATGCGTCACGCCAGTTATAAAATTACATTGTAAATCATTGCCCAATGCGCCACGCTTTAACCCAGGTGCGCCACTCTTTTTGTAGGAGACTTTTGGAGGTCTTCCCAGTGTCAAAATTAGGCGTGGGATAGCTCGTTGGAAATATTATTGAGTCTATTTTCCAACACAACTTCAATTTTTCAATTTGGAGTTAATTTTCCCTATCAAAAGTCAAATCTCCCAAGACTGGTCAAAATGTGCAAAATGAGGCTTCCTAAAGGCAGAGTGTTGTTGCAGTCAACTTTTGATGGTCTTCCTCAACTCCAAATTGAGCTCATGATATCTCATTGGAAAGCTATTTGTGTCTAGTTATCATTTTACACATCAAGAAAGTCATTTGGCCAACCAAAATAAGATAAATATTGATTTTCCCAAGGTCAATTCAGAGTTGCATCAATTCTCTTGAGGCAATTGTATTTTTGACATCTCTCTAAAACCATGAGAATTGTGTAAAAAGTGAAGGAGGTTTTTCTTCCTTGGCCTACTGTGGATAAAAAATTCTCTCAATTTTCAAAAATTCATCTTTTCTTGCTCAAAAGCATCATTGGAGTAAAACCTATCCCGATGTGTGGAATAGGGGATTTGTCGAAATGAAGTGAAATGAAGGGATAAGGGGCTTCTAAATTCTTGACAAAATTTTGGGAAGTAGGCAGGGATGTTAGGAAGCAAGGGAAAGTGGAATTTCAAATATTGAGTGAGGGGAAGGGGTTCAAAAGGGAAAAACACAGGCCTAGCCTAGAAAATTGTCAAATTGTAGCAAGAAACTAGGGTTTGTGCGAAAATGAGGAATTTGAGGGATATCAGTGATGGGAAGTGTTTAATAAGGTACATTGAGGATAGGGGAAGGTGTATGAACATCAGGATACAAGTTTTGTTGATGATTTGACCATCCAAGAGAAATTACCTTCAAAACCCTAGGAGAGGGAAATGAACCTTACCTAGGAATAACTGAAGCATGAAAAAGGTGTAAAATGACCCATTGGAACCTGACATGATAATGACAACCCTCTGAATGATGGTATGCTTAGCTGAATGGTGACATGGACCGAAATTTGGATAGCTTTGAAAGGAGTGAAAACAAACCCTAGACCTAATACCTAGTGACCAAATTTTGCTTGAAGACTCACTGAAATGACAAAATTTGACCTTGATACCTTAAAATCACTTTGTAAGAGCATGTTTGATCACTAGAGGAAGGCTGCAAAGACTGACACTAACATTGGCCCCAATGGGGGTGGTAGCTTCTTGGAGGTGCCAAGAACGACATATCTTTGGGAGAGCAAACCAGTGCCTTATCCATTGGGCAATGGAGTCAAAAAATCAATCTGAAATGCATGACTGAAAATTGATGAATTGATGACACAAACTGACTCGATACTTAAACGCAACTAAAAAAACTGGAAATGATGCTCAAAGTAAAGCTTATTCAATACAACCTACTCTAGTTGTTCCATTCATCACCTGATAAAGTGAAATGAAACAACCAATGCAACCAAGTAAGAATTATGGCTACTGTTTGCATTCTCCACAAGTGCTTGTTTATGAACAACAAGAGAGAACTACTGAAAGGCAACTCCCATGACAACTTGGAAACAGATCCGTTGAATGATATGGATTCTCTATCCGCCTCAAAAAACACTACATAAGGATCTTGAAGTTCATGCACACTGGGACTTAGCTCATCCAATGGATTACTTCTCTTCTCCTCATACCATGAATGCAAACTTTGATCTAAGCTTTGTGATGAGACTCCTATTGAAGATGACAAAGAAACCAGCTACCGGATCAAGTTTGTATCAATAATTTTGTCAAGCTCACAGATAAGAGAAGGACTTTGACTGTAGAAATCATCCAACACATCAGCTATTGGATCGTGAAAAACTTGAAAAGACTGTTGCAACCCATTTTCTATTGGTTCCAATGAGATTACATGATTTCCTACAGGCTGCTCATTTGAAGATATACTATGTATTTTTCCCTTCAGAAACTGAAATGATTCAAAACAAAAAGGTACGGAATCATCTTGCATTATTTGATCATATGGTCCAACTTCCATGTATTCATCTACAACTTGACAATCAACGGCATTCAGAGGCTACAACTCTGGATATGAAAAGTCTTGAACAAGGTTTTCATTGCTCTCAAAATTGTCCAGGTCAAGACTTATCGTCAGTTGATTTCTGATTTCATGAATGTTGTCTCTGAAGAACTGAAATGAAGCAAAACAAAAAGGAAAAGATCCTTCAAGTACTTCAAAATTTGCTGCACTTTCTTCATCATTTCCATAGCTGATATGTGATGGTTGAAAATTGTATTCGAGCTGCTGAAAATGAACTTCCTCCTTCCACAAACAAGCTGTTGATTTGTCTACCAGATTAGCTTCTGTTTGGAGAACATAATCATCATCATACTGATCAAACTGAGGCAAATCATTAGTATAAAATACATCATCGAGCATACATGTCATATCAACAGATCTCTCTTCTCCAAGATGATCTACAAAACAATCATTATTAGATCTATGACAACTGGGATAAGAAAGAAAATGTTTTGGATCAGCAACTTGTTCCTCTTCAATCAGCGAGCCATGGGCTTGAACATTATACTCATTCCTTGTGATGATCCTTTGCATCATCTCTTCCACTTCACTTACCAAAATGTCAAGCTTTACCTCTAGAGATGTCGATTCCTCCTGATCTATGTTTTTAATCTCTTCTTCCTTCAACTTTGCCCTTCGAATCAGTAAATAAGCCTCTACATCTACTGCACTATTCTGCATCTCTTCAAGTGTTGCAAGATTCATTTCTTTCAGTTGAAACTCCATTTCCAGATCAAAGGAACCTGGGTAGTGTAAGAAAGTGGATCCAAGAGGAGGTCTTATATTAACCGGCATCGAATAATAAACTTTGTTAAATCTGGCAGAAAATTGTTGTACAGTCTCC
Organism: Pinus tabuliformis; assembly: GCA_031772625.1. NCBI lineage: Eukaryota > Viridiplantae > Streptophyta > Pinopsida > Pinales > Pinaceae > Pinus > Pinus tabuliformis. The sequence goes on along the minus strand of CM062820.1, from coordinate 358,065,911 downwards.
CCTGGCAATCTTTTCAACTGGTTATAATCTTCTATAATCAAGAAAGGGTTTTGTCTAATCATCCACTTGTCGAGGAAAACTTTGACAAACTGCTGGATATCTGAGATGCTCGCATCTGGCAGGGTTTTGAACCAACTTTTGACTTTGCCTTGCAAAGAAAGAGAAAAAAGCCTAATACTGACATCTTCTTCATCAACCTCAAAAAGGTCAAGAAAGGACTCAAAATTCAATACATGTCTCTGAGCAGGGATGTTGTTGCATTCACCATCAAATCTTGGTAGATATAGGTCATGATTTTTAGGGAAAGCATGGGATATAGGAAGTAAAATCAGAGGCTTGTATCAATCTAGAATTTTACAAGGTAGTGGGGTATGTATAGAAGGTCTAGAATTAGTCTTGGTCTCTTAAGGCTCATCAGTTTGAAGACGGTCATCACAAGATTCGGGAAAAGGTTCTTGATCAAGCTCAAAGGAATGCAAATCTTTGGTATTCACAATCTTCAAAGGGAAGAAATCAAATGCAGTATGGGGATCTTTGCTCAAATACAATATACTTTGTAAAGCCTTCTTGACATTCTCAGGAAAAGGGAAGAAATAACTTATAAAAAAGAACATAATGTCTTGGATGAAATTCCAACTTGACTACCTGATCTGTCCATATTGTCCTTTCATGTTTCTGCTGGTCAGGTTCATCCTCTAGTGGAGTCCTTGGATCTAATCTTGAAACTAATTTAGAGTCGACAGGTGAACGATTTCAGCCTTGCGGCATCTGATCGTTGTCCACCATCAATGATCAGATCTGAACTTGATTACATTTTGCTGAGCAAACCAGATGTTCAGTTCATAAACTAAACCGGAGATTGACAGAAGCAGCATTCATCTACTTTCGCTAATGCAAAGCAAGAGAATTTCGAAGGCTACCTGGCTAACTTCAGGCTCCGTCTATAGTTTATAAAGCAAAGAACAAACTTTTCGTCTCCCTAGTATGGTCACCACTATGTTAGGGCCTAAATCTACCTCAAGCTGAGAAAGGCAAGATCTAGGGTAACATCAAACCACGCTTAACCTAGTAGCTAGCCCTACCAGGTCGAGAGAGGGATCTCTCCTTGTCAATCTTGGGAAAATATGATCAATGAGGTTTGATATGACTGATGTAAAGACTAATTTTCGGCTAGGTATATGCTCAGAGGAGTTTGATTGAATTTAATGTTGGTTTGTTGGCTCAAAGGTGAAAGGCAGATTTGGGTTCGGGGAATGGAAATAGTCTTGTAGAGATCTCTATGGGGTGAGGTAGGCAAATGGTTTATCACTTCAAATTGAGTGAGATGGAGAGCTTTTAGACTGATGAGGATTTGAAGAGGGCATGAAAGTCTCAGGGATCCTATTCAAATAGCTGAAAACATAAATAACTAAACAAACCCTAGGTAGAGCAATGCAACTTCAATGAATTCTACCTTTATCCTTGTTTGATTTAGTTAAGGTGAACAGAGAGAGATGATGGCATACATAAAAGCCTAATACTAACATCTTCTTCATCAACCTCAAAAAGGTCAAGAAAGGACTCAAAATTCAATACATGTCTCTCAGCAGTGATGTTGTTGCATTCACCATCAAATCTTGGTAGATATAGGTCATGATTTTTAGGGAAAGCATGGGATATAGGAAGTAAAATCAGAGGCTTGTATCGATCTAGAATTTTACAAGGTAGTGGGGTATGTATAGAAGGTCTAGAATTAGTCTTGGTCTCTTAAGGCTCATCAGTTTGAAGACGGTCATCACAAGATTCGGGAAAAGGGTCTTGATCAAGCTCAAAGGAATGCAAATCTTTGGTATTCACAATCTTCAAAGGGAAGAAATCAAATGCAGTATGGGGATCTTTGCTCAAATACAATATACTTTGTAAATCCTTCTTGACATTCTCAGGAAAAGAGAATAAATAACTTATAAAAAAGAACATAATGTCTTGGATGAAATTCCAACTTGACTACCTGATCTGTCCATATTGTCCTTTCATGTTTCTGCTGGTCAAGTTCATCCTCCAGTGGAGTCCTTGGATCTAATCTCGAAACTAATTTAGAGTCGCCAGGTGAATGATTTTAGCCTTGTGGCATCTGATCGTTGTCCACCATCAACGATCGGATCTGAACTTGATTACATTTTGCTGAGCAAACCAGATGTTCAGTTCATAAACTAAACCAGAGATTGACTGAAGCAGCATTCATCTACTTTTGCTAATGCAAAGCAAGAGAATTTCGAAGGCTACCTGGCTAACTTCAGGCTCCGTCTATAGTTTATAAAGCAAACAACAAATTTTTCGTCTCCCTAGTATGGTCGCCACTATGTTAGGGCCTAAATCTACCTCAGGCTGAGAAAGGCAAGATCTAGGGTAACATCAAACCACGCTTAACCTAGTAGCTAGCCCTACCAAGTCGAGAGAGGGATCTCTCCTTGTCAATCTCGGGAAAACATGATCAATGAGGTTTGATATGACTGATGTAAAGACTAATTTTCGGCTAGATATATGCTCAGAGGAGTTTGATTGAATTTAATGTTGATTTGCTGGCTCAAATGTGAAAGGCAGATTTGGGTCCGTGGAATGGAAACAGTCTTGTAGAGATCTCTATGGGGTGAGGTAGGCAAATGGTTTAGCACTTCAAATTGAGTGAGATGGAGAGCTTTTAGACTGATGAGGATTTGAAGAGGGCATGAAAGTCTCAGGGATCCTATTCAAATAGCTGAAAACATAAATAACTAAACAAACCCTAGGTAGAGCACTGCAACTTCAATGAATTCTACCTTTATCCTTGTTTGATTTAGTTAAGGTGAACAGAGAGAGATGATGGCATACATAAAAGAATAATACTGACATCTTCTTCATCAACCTCAAAAAGGTCAAGAAAGGACTCAAAATTCAATACATGTCTCTGAGCAATGATGTTGTTGCATTCACCATCAAATCTTGGTAGATATAGGTCATGATTTTTAGGGAAAGCATGGGATATAGGAAGTAAAATCAGAGGCTTGTATCGATCTATAATTTTACAAGGTAGTGGGGTATGTATAGAAGGTCTAGAATTAGTCTTGGTCTCTTAAGGCTCATCAGTTTGAAGATGGTCATCACAAGATTCGGGAAAAGGGTCTTGATCAAGCTCAAAGGAATGCAAATATTTGGTATTCACAATCTTCAAAGGGAAGAAATCAAATGCAGTATGGGGATCTTTGCTCAAATACAATATACTTTGTAAAGCCTTCTTGAAATTCTCAGGAAAAGAGAAGAAATAACTTATAAAAAAGAACATAATGTCTTGGATGAAATTCCAACTTGACTACCTGATCTGTCCATATTGTCCTTTCATGTTTCTGCTGGTCAGGTTCATCCTCCAGTGGAGTCCTTGGATCTAATCTCGAAACTAATTTAGAGTCGCCAGGTGAATGATTTCAACCTTGCGGCATCTGATCGTTGTCCACCATCAACGATCAGATCTGAACTTGATTACATTTTGCTGAGCAAACCAGATGTTCAGTTCATAAACTAAACCGGAGATTGACTGAAGCAGCATTCATCTACTTTTGCTAATGCAAAGAAAGAGAATTTCGAAGGCTACCTGGCTAACTTCAAGCTTCGTCTGTAGTTTATAAAGCAAACAACAAACTTTTCGTCTCCCTAGTATGGTCGCCACTATGTTAGGGCCTAAATCTACCTCAGGCTGAGAAAGGCAAGATCTAGGGTAACATCAAACCACGCTTAACCTAGTAGCTAGCCCTACCAGGTCGAGAGAGGGATCTCTCCTTGTCAATCTTGGGAAAATATGATCAATGAGGTTTGATATGACTGATGTAAAGACTAATTTACGGCTAGGTATATGCTCAGAGGAGTTTGATTGAATTTAATGTTGGTTTGCTAGCTCAAATGTGAAAGGCAGATTTGGGTCCGGGGAATGGAAAGAGTCTTGTAGAGATCTCTATGGGGTGAGGTAGGCAAATGGTTTAGCACTTCAAATTGAGTGAGATGGAGAGCTTTTAGACAGATGAGGATTTGAAGAGGGCATGAAAGTCTCAGGGATCCTATTCAAATAGTTGAAAACATAAATAACTAAACAAACCCTAGGTAGAGCACTGCAACTTCAATGAATTCTACCTTTATCCTTGTTTGATTTAGTTAAGGTGAACAGAGAGAGATGATGGCATATGTAAAACACATATAAACTTGAAATTACAGAAGGAAACACAATACCAAATCAAGTTTCCACAAGAATCCCATAAAGTGCTGCAAACCCTAGTCTATTCCTTTGCTAAACTGCTGAAATGAGTGTACAATATCGCTCCAAGCATTCACAAGAGTCCAACCTTTCTCAATGAATGAAAAACTACTAGATATAGGCATCAAACAACTCATGCCAAGCTTTAGTGGTTGAGTTCATGATTTTAGGAGCTATTTCGACAAGATCTAAACTAAGAACTGAAAAGTAGGCAGTGGAACAGCATGCCTCTAAAACCTAGGAAACTAATTCATTTAGTTGCAAACTACTTTTTCATGATGAATCTATCCCTATGAGTGAAAATTTAGCATAATTACATCAAAATCCATCAATTCACATTAAATTACATCATGAGTTTGACTGTTAGAAATAGAAAAGTCAAACTGTGACGAAACTAGGCGAAAAACAGAGTTTGTTGGCCAAAATGAGAAAATTTCATCCTATGTGCTGCGCTGATTTCCCTATGTGTAATGCCTTTTTGCAGCTGATGTTAGAGGCCTTGCCGTGCACCAAATTTGCTCCAAGTAGGATTTTTGGAAATTTTTTCCTGTCTACTTTCTAGAACAAGTGGGATTTCTGAATTGGGTCTTCATTTGTGCCTCCAAAACTGAGATCTCCCGACACTGCTTCCTGTGTGTCCAAAAAGGGGCAGAAAGGTCATTTTTGAGGTGTTTTTGACCTTTTTGGAAGCTAAAAACCTATCAGAATTTCTTGGACATGTGAGGGCATTCATATTTTTCCATGAAAAATCCAAAAATGCTGAGATTTCTTCAAAAGGAGGTCTCTAGCAAAAGTGTGCGCCAGGTGGCGTGGTGCATCGGGTAGAAAACCCTGTTTTTTAGGCCAAAAATTCAAAATTTGAAAAAAGTTTCCCAAATTTCTTGAAATTTGGGCTGAGTGTTCCTAATCAGGTGCTATGTTGGGCTAAGGAAGCCTCATCCAAGATCTGGAGTCTATCTTTCTCTTTTCTCTTCCTCATGGCTTTCTTCAACTTGGCCTTCAAAATCTTGATTCTCGCTTGGCACACCTTGTTTCTCACCAGGTAGTGGTATGCCATGTTCCTCAACATCTTTTTCTCACTATTGGCCTTCTCCAACATCCTCTCCAAGAGCAATTTTGTCCTCTCAAGCCAAGATTCACGATCAGCTTGAATTTCTTGTTCAAGTGTTTTCAACTTGGTTTTCCTCCTCTTAGCAGCTTGCCGGTTTGTTGATAGGTTTTTAGGGAATAGAAGGGTTTAGGGGATGATATTTAAAGTTTGGGAATAGAAATTAGGTTTTGGGGGTATTTGATTAGGGTTTGGGATAGTGGGATTAGGGATTTAGGGTTAGTTGTTTAGGGATATGGGAAATATGGAATGGGTAGATGAGAATGTAAAGAGAGGGAGAAAATGAAGTGAGGGAATGAAGGAGTGAGGGAGTGAGAAATGCTTAGGAGTGGAATTAGCAGCAAGAAATACAATTTATAAACCCTATTCAATTGTTTTTGACAAGCAATACGAGGTAGGGTTTCAATTTTCTCCCATTAAATCACCACCAACACCAAGCTAAACTCATACATTGGCCATGAAGGAGTGACAACTTACTTGGATAGTGAGGAATTTAGCAAATTTGTGAGTTTGGAAGAGGTTGGGAGTGATTTCAAGTCTTATAGCCCTGTGCGCCGCGCCACCTCATAGATGCGCTGCGCTCTCTCAATGCGTCACTCCAGTTATAAAATTACACTGTAAATCACTGCCCAATGCGCCGCGCTGGCTCAATGTGTCGCGCTCTAACCCAGGTGTGTTGCGCTTTTTTCAGGAGACTTTTGGAGGTCTTCCTAATGTCCAAATTAGGCGTGGGATAGCTCGTTGGAAATATTATTGAGTCTAATTTCTAAAAAAACTTTAATTTTCCAATTTGGAGTTTATTTTCCCTATCAAAAGTCAAATCTCCCAAGACTGGCCAAAATGTGCAAAATGAGGCTGCCTAAAGGAAGAGTGCTGTTGAAGTCAACTTTTGAAGGTCTTACGCAACTCCAAATTGAGCTCATGATAACTCATTGGAAAGATATTTGTGTCTAGTTATCATTTGACTCATCAAGAAAGTCATGTGGCCAACCAAGCTAAGAGAAATCTTGATTTTCCCAAGGTCATTTAAGAGCTGCATAAATTCTCCTAAGGCAACTGTATTTTTGACATTTCTATAAAACCATGACACCTGTGTAAAAAGTGAAGGAGGTTTTTCTTCCTTGGCCTATTTTTGACAAAAAAACTCTCATTTTTCCCAAATTCATCTTTTCTTGGTCAGAAACATCATTGGAGTAAAACCTATCCCGATGTGTGGAACTGGGGATTTGTCGAAATGAAGTGAAATGAAGGGGTTAAGGGGCTTTCAAATTCTTGAGAAAATTTTGGGAAGTATGGAGGGATGTTAGGAAGTAGGGGAAAGTTTAAAGTCAAAGATTTATTGAGGGGAAGAGGTTGAAAAGGGAAAAACACGGGCCTAGCCTAGAAAATTGTCAAATTGTAGCAAGAAACTAGGGTTTGTGCAAAAATGAGGAATTTGAGGGATAACAGTGATGGGAAGTGTTTAATAAGGTACATTAAGGATAGGGAAAGGTGTATGAACATTAGGATACAAGTTTTTCTGATGATTTGACCATCCAAGAGAAATTACCTTCAAAACCCTAGGAGAGGGAAATGAACCTTACCTAGGCATAACTGAAGCATGAACAAGGTGTAAAATGACCCATTGGAACCTGACATGATGATGACAACCCTTTGAATGGTGGTACGCTCAGCTGAATGGTGATATGGACCAACATTTGAAAACTTTGAAAGGAGTGAAAACAAACCCTAGACCTAATACCTAGTGACCAAATTTTGCTTGAAGACTCACTAAAATGAGAAAATTTGACCTTGACACCTTAAAATCACTTTCTAAGAGCATGTTTGATCACTAGAGAAAGGTTGCAAAGACTGACAGTAACAGACTCCAGAGCTGGTGAGGCACTTGGAAGATTCAGAAAATAACATCGCGCGGGTTGTTGATCACTGGATTGATCGAATCGTAGGAGAATTTGTCACTAAGTTCACGATTGATACGTCCATCAATTATAGCAAAGAAAAGCGTGGGCTCTTCAAGGGACCATGAGGTAAGTACTTAAAATCTCTAAAAACTTGGATTAATATGTTGTTGTTTGAAAAATGGATTATGTCATTACCTTGATGTTTGGGTTTACGTGTAGCGGAAAATCCTTCAAAAGGAATGGAGAATCGGCTCTGAATATAGTCCTCTATTGGGATCCTCTTCAAGAAATGACAAAGGAACTATTCTGAATGCACATATAAGTGCGTTGCAGTTGGTAAGTCACAATATCCCGCAGATACCTCATTTTTTCCACTCCACCTCCACCTCCACCTCCACCTCCACCATTCAACATGGCAAACACAATGAAGATGTCAATCTTTAAAGCGGTAGGGAGTGAGCACCCCGAGCAATTCTGGTTTGCTGCAGATGCTGTGTGGATGGTAGTTAACAGGTGAATATGGAGAATACCATATGAATAAGGGTAATTAATCTCCATAATAAGATGAGTAATGATCAGGTAAGGTTAAGCTTAGACTGTAATGACATTAGTTATCTAAAAAAGGTGAATTATAAATACAACCCTAATTATACTAGTATTGTTATATTAGTGAAACAAGATGCTTGAGTGTGTTTACTCTGAGTAAGCTATGGAAAACATAGACCCTAATAACTATGATACTTTCTTCATGTTCATACTAGTGATAATCTAAAGAAAGCACAACTAGTCACAACCCTGCAGCATAGGGCGCTGACTTGGTATATCAAGTATTGTCAAGACAAACCTAGAGCGACATTTGCAAAGACTCAGCAAGCTTTGAACAATGAGTTTAAAAATGCTAAGTCCCAGGTGCGATCCGTTACAGATTTTAAGGAGATACAACAAGAGGTAAATTAATCCTTGTGGGATTTCGATCAAAGGCTAAAATGCCTGATTCGGCAAGCTAACATGAACATCACAGAAGAACAACACAACGATTGGTACATTGCTTCATTGTTGCTTCACCTAAGATTACCATTATCATGGCAGAAGATAACAACACAACTAGAAGTTGTGGGGATCGCAATGAGGTTGGAAGCCTCACCAATACAAAATATAAACATTGGAGTGCAACAGATCCACTCATAGTTGGCAAGTCTGCACCTGGAGTTGCTGAGCCTGAAGAAGGGAAAAGAAGCCTTGCCTGAAGTTTGCACAGAAGTTTCATGCTTGAAATGCAAGGGCCACGGTCACAATAAGGACCACTATCCGGTTTATCAGAATTATCTTATTTGGGGGGGGGGGGGGATATCCCCCTGAAGCAAGAAAATACTGCTGGGATGAGCATAGTAGCAATGTTGTGGTGCGCTATTCGTCAATTTCTAGGAAAACATGCGACAAACAATTTTCATCTACTACAGAAGTTTGTACAGACCCCCCAGTACTTGTTTTGCAATTTCTGCAAATCTGTAGGACATGATGAGCGTCGTTGTCAAAGATATGAATTAATGATGGATAGAACCCCTACCTAAAAAATGTAGGAGAAAACTCAGCCTCAGGATCAGGGCGCGGGTGCAGCACGCGGAGGATTCCAAGGTCGTGGAAGAGGAAAAGGAGGAGGGGATGCTAGAGGTCATGGACAAGTTATTTGTTATAAATATGGAAAAGATGGGCATTTTGCACGTGACTTTCCGAACCCAACACATCCATCTTGTTAATATTGCAGACAATTCAACCACGTGATAAAATATTACCCGATACTTATAACAAAGTTGCAAGAAAAGAATACGCAGACCCAACAGCCTATGTAGAATATCTAGATTATGAGGGCAGAACCCCACAAAGAAGATCATATCTTCAATATATTCACATGAAGTGGCATCACTACAGGAGAAGATAAAGGAAAGCAACCTGAGGCTGAAGGTTGGGTGCATAATGATGTCGAGAAAGAAGTATAATTTGAAATTAATAGAGCTAAAGAGACCTTCATGGAACCCAAGAAGAAATTCACTGAGGCCTCCACCTCAGGAAGCCAGGAGAAACTACCTGAAACTAGTGTGGCACAAGATGTAGACCCCTCACTGTTAGCCACTTTACTGAAGACCTATATGAAGTCTATAGAAGGGCTCCAAGACCTAATTGAAAATTTTACGAATAAAGATAAGACCCCTCCTGAAAAGTCCACTATGAGAAAACTTGGTAAGCATAAGAAGCGAACAGGGTGCGAAATGATGTTGACTGCGCAGATCAGAGAATATGAAATGGACCAAGTAATCTTGGATCTGGGGTCTGATGCAAATGTACTACCTAAACAAACCTAGGAAATGATGGGGAGACCTGCGCTACAATGGTCTCCTATTCAGTTGCGTATGGCTAATCAACAGAAGATTATTTCGATGGGGCGCCTATATGGTGTAATGATAGACATTGAGGGCACGAGCATGGTGGCTAACTTTGAGGTCATTGAAATAGTGGATGAAAGTAACCCTTACCTCACACTACTGGGAATTGACTAGGATTTTGACATGGATGCGGTGATCAACTTGAAGGAGCAGAAGATGACCTTTGAGAAGAACCACCTCAGGGTAATTGTACCACTGGACCCTGCTGAGCGAGTGTGCTATACTGAACTTGTTCACAAATTTGTGGAGGATGATGATGATCTAGACCATATATACAAGATCATAGTGTGAGACGAATATTGAATCAATCCTACGACCGATGGATGAATTTGGTGGGATAGGGATAGTTCTTGTACCTCAAACTCGGATGAAGAACTAAAGCACTGGAAGAATCAATTGCATGAAGTATCTACATTGCATTGCAATATGATGATGAAATCATTGAGATGCATAGCTTCAAAGGTAAGGAATCTTCCCTATTATGATGGATTATGTGATGTTACCTTATTTTTGGAACAATTTGAGAAGAAGGTGCCATAAGGACATAGGTTCAAAGTCCTTGATCTGGCACTACACGCCACGCTTGCCCGTTGGTGGGGTACGCATAAGGAAATCTTCGCTGACTGGAAGGAATATAAGTGGATGATGAAGCTTAGGTTTGGGTATGCTAACACATGGATGACTGAGAAGTACAACAGAAAGGATGACTCGCACGAGCATTTGGCATGGTGGACAAAGGCTTGGGGAGAAGAGCCACAACCAGAATGGGTGCATATCTTCTGTCACAGCTTAGATACTATTCCCATGAATTGGTACTTGGAAACAAAGCTATGCCATGGGACAGCTGAATGGGATATCTTGAGGGAAAGCTTCTTATTAACTTTTAGCTTTGAGGATGGATTTGAATGCATTGATGAAGTGCTACAAGAGATTAAGGCCACTATCTTTAGAATGCCTCAAGAGCCGATAGAATGGACTCAACTGGATTGTAATACCCAATTGTGCCATGCGCTAGAGTGTTACAATGTTACGGTTGAATAAGAAGAAGATGATCTAAGAAAAATCAACATTCTAGAGACCGAAGGTCATCGCGAGGTTGAAGGACCTAAGACAGAGAACCCTGATGTAATAGATCCGCTAAAAACCTAGCAAGTAAATATTGGATCTGATGTGGAGCCTAAGTTCACGAAGATAGGATAATATTGGGACGAAGATATATTCAATAAGGTGGTTGAACTACTGAGTGAATAAAAGGATCTATTCCCAATGAAGTTCTCGGATCTAAAGGGTATTGTAGGAGATTTGGGCGTAATGAAAAATACTTTGAAACCTAACATGAAGGCCGTAAATCATAGACCTTATCGGCTCAATCCGAAGTATAAAGAAAAGGTGCGCAAAGAATTGGACAAAATGTTGGAGGCTGGAATTATTGAGCCAATAGAAGAATCTGATTGGGTGAACCCAATGGTTGTCCAGGAAAAGAAATAGCAAGGCGAAATTAGGATATGTGTAGATCTCAGAAAGCTTAATGATGCATGCATTCATGATCTGTTTCCAACACCATTTACAGATGAAGTCTTGGAGAATTTTGGAGGCCAGGAGGAATATTCGTTCACTGATGGATTCTCAGGATACCATCAAATAAATATCGTGCCAGAGGATCGCAACAAGACAACCTTTGTAATAGAATGGGGTTTCTTTCAGTATACATATATGCCATTCGGGATCAATAATGCATCTGTGACCTTCTCTAAGGTATTAATCGCGACGTTTAAGGAATTTATTCATAAATTATTGGAGGTATATTTTAATGACTGAACTGTGTTTGGATTGGTGAAGCGCCATGCTATAGTTTTGTGCCTCACATTGGATACATGCCATAGATACTAGATCGCACTGAACTTGAAGAAATGTATATTCTGTGTGCCTTCTAGAATTTTGCTAGGCCATGTAGTATGTAAGCAAAGATTGATGGTGGACCCTGCGAAGATAACAGTGATTGTGAATTTAGAATATCCCAAGAATGTTAAGCAGCTATGTGCAACGCTGGGCCACACAGGCTACTATAGGAAGTTTATCAAGTCTTATGCCTAGATAACCGCACCGATGGAGAAACTATTAAAGAAGGATGCAAATTTTTGTTGGGATGAGGAGTGTCAACAGAGTCTTGATGTGTTAAAGGACAAGATGGTGACTACGCCCATCTTAGTATTTCTGGATTGGAAGAAAGAGTTCCATGTGCATGTAGATGCCTCATGTATTATGCTGGGTGTGGTATTGACCCAGCCTGGTGAAGGTGATATTGATCATCCAATAGCCTTTGCAAGTAGGAAAATGTCAAACGCTGAAAAGAACTATTCCACTACAGAGCGTGAAGGGATGACAATGGTCTACGTGCTACAAAAATTTCGACATTATTTGTTGGGTGCACATTTCAAAATGTACACAGATCACTCCGCTCTCAAGTATCTGATCAACAAGCCTATGTTGGGTGGGAAGTTCTGTAGGTGGTTTTTGTTGTTCAAGGAGTATGACTTTGAAGTAATAGTGAAGCCTAGATGGTTGAACATAGGACCCGATCACCTAAGTCGAATCGAGACAGGTCAAGAACCAACCAATTTGGAAGAAGGATCACTAGATGAGTAGCTCATTGCTGTGCACATTGCAGATGACCACTTTACTGATATAATTTAGTTTTTGACCATGAGTACAACCCCGAAAGGATATTATACTCAACAAAAAAAGGAATTAGTGGTCTGCACAACTGATTTTTCTATTATAGTGGGACATTTGTATAAGATGGGAATAGATAAAATATTGCTCCGATATGTTCTGGAGTTTGAGCGATAGTGGATAAAGATTCTAAGGCACTTTGTAAAGCATGTGATGCTTGTAAAAGGGCAGGAAAGCCTTCGCGAAGAGATGAATTTCCCTTAAACCCTTAGGTTTAGTTACAAGTATTTGACAAATGGGAAATTGACTTTATAGGTCCAATACAACCACCAAGAAGGAAGACATGTGCATGGTACATCATTATTGCGATGGACTACTTAACCAGATGGCAGAAGTGAAACCGGTGAAGGATTGTACTACTGCTACAATTGCAAAGTTCCTTTTTGAATGTGTCTTAATGCCGTTTGGGTGCCCTAAGATATGGATGAGTGATAGGGGTACGCATTTCATTAATGAGACAATCAGCGAGATGCTAGAAGAATTCCAGGTTTACCATCAAAAGAGTAAGCCCTATCATCCCCAAGCCAATGGTACAGTGGAAGCGTTTAATAAGATTCTGGAGAATGCAATAACAAAGGTTTGTAATGCAAAGAGAAATGATTGGGATGTACGCATCTCGATGGTTCTATGGGCATATAGGACAACGTGCAAGAAGTTGACAAGATAGACTCTATTTAGGTTGGTCTATGGGATTGAGGCAGTGATGCCCATGAAATATATTTTGCCAAGCCTATGAATTGTGGCTTTGACAGAGATGGTGGATTGCAATACTTTGGAGGAACGACTCGCACAATTGATGGAGTTGGAAGAAGACTGGTTTCTTACAGGATTTCACCAATATGTGAAAAGGGAACATGAGAAGGCCTGGCATAATAGGAATATTAAGCTGTGTACTTTCAAGGTGAATGATTTGGTTTTTCTCTATGATAGTAAGTTCAAAAAATTTCCTAAAAAGTTCCAAATGCATTGGTTGGGCCCATATCTTATCAAGGAAATTACATATGCTGGCGCAGTTCATCTCGCGAAGATGAATGGTGAATTGTTCCATGGAAGGGTGAATGGAATTCAGTTGAAGTTGTATACACGGGATCATGCCCCTGCGCAATGACTACATGGTAGCAGGATAGTCTTAGCACTCCAGGCAGCTGCAAGGGAGAACAGGACTATAAACTACACTGCCTAAAGAAAAGGAAAATGTAGTAAGTGGGTTGCGCGACGGAAAAAAGGGGTACAATAGAAGAAGTTGTGACAAAAGAAGATGTGATGCATGAGCTACACCATGGGGGTTGGTGTCGCATAGCTGGGTCCAAAAGTAGCCATTGAAGACAATGTTCCTAATTGGATAGCGAAAATCCCGTTATGAGGAGCGGTTAGGCGACATTTATAGCGAAAATATTTGGAGATCTGCTGCTAAAGATGCATTTATGATCAGAAAATGGAGGGAATGATCGGATTTGAATTTGAAATCGCCTATAAATCTGGCATGTTGGTCTACCGTAGAACACTTTTCCTTCTGAAAATCGCATATGAGCCCTCTTGTTTTCACTCTATGAATCGATAGATTTGGGAGGATTGGTTTCAAGCACGGAATTTGCGAGACTGTGTGAGTGGAACCAGAAGATTATCCTTAAATATATGTACGTGGAACCTATAAGTTCCGAAGCCATTGCCTCTCAAGTAGAAGTCCTGGAAGTTGCGTCAATGGAAACTACGCCATCTGTTCCTACGATGTTGAGGTCGCCTAGGCTGAAGCCATCTGCTGCTAAGGAAAAGAAGAAGAAACCCCAAGCTATACCGATGAGCCAATCACCGAGGAAGATTCTGACAGAGGTTAGGTAGAAAGGAAAAATAGATAAGTCCAAGCAGCCCCTGAACCCTTAGATTTGGACAAACAAGAACTCCGTGAAGGAGTTGAAGAGTTCAATGTTGATGAGGGAGACCCTTTCACTAGGCTCCCGGAGTATATCCCTCCGCAAAAAGGGAAAGAGAAATTTCCAAAGGATCCCAATAATGTGAAATTCACAATCTCTATGTTTCTATTGTCGAAAGAAGTGGTATTTGAAGGTGCTCTCTTAGCATGTATCCCCGTGTTAAAAGTGGAGGATTGGGATCTAGCTGATCACGAGAAATTTCTACATTTTGCCACCAATAAGTAAATGACCAAGATTTACTATGGAGAGACTGCGGTGACAAAGTTGGAACTAATGAAATGGGTAAAAGGGGACGAGCAGGCCAGATTGCTACATATGTTATGTGTGCCACACTTTAGCAGGTCAATTATCAATACTGTATGTATGCGTCAATTTCTTGCACTGGTGGATGATGGGTGTTTCTGGTTAGGCGAACCCAATGATCCCTATAACAGACACGCTAATCCACAAAATTACGAAATTTCCTGATAAAGGGGTGGATCCAGCCAAGGAATTTGGAGGCAAAAGCAAGGAGAAGGAGCTTGCAGATAAAATAAAAATGAGCTTGGGCTGGTCAATAAGTCACGCGGATACTCTATCCACTCTATCACACACCAAGTGGTGTAGTTTTCTACTCATATTTTGGCTGAGAAGGTCATGTGAAAACGTCACCTAGATGAGGTCCCGGTGCCAGTAATTTCATTGGCTCTAAGTGTGCAAAGGGGGTGTAGTACCTCTGCAAGGAGTTCTTAGAAAATTTCCACGAAGCAGAGGATGATGGTAAGGCATTTCACTATGACTAGTTCCTGTTGTTGATTGTATTCGTTGCATGGTGACTTCTGGAGGATAATCAGTTCCCTCTGAAGGATGAGGATTTATCGGGGGCAACGAAGTTCGCTTCGTTGTGGGTGACGAAGGACCTAGAGAGGGTCATAGAAGAAAAATTCTTCTGGATACTAGCCGAGATGGACCTCTGCATGGTGACCAGTCAGAGGCCAAGGCTGTCTACAATCTTGTTTGGGTAGTTGTGGGCCTATGTGGAATTTAAGGCCGATTTTCATAATGTATCCATCTACGTGAGGCGAGACCTTAAGAAAATACGGTACAAGTTACCATACCTAGTAATGGATGCAAATGTGCAGGAAGTCGTAAGAAAATGGCTAGCTGAGTGGAGGCAACCATCAGATCTCGGCGCGGGAACAAGCATGACGGGAGAAAGTTCCTCTGCGTAAGCCACAACAACGTAGAAAAATAACGAGGTTGAGCAGGCTGTAGCCTCAGAGAGAGCAGCACAAAAAAAAAAGGAATTTGTTGCTAAGGCATCTACTAACAAAGAGTGCGCCGCAAAGGAATTTACTAACAAGGAGCCCGCAAAAAAGGACGCTACAGTGGAAGTAGAGGCATCTACTTCTGAGCAGACTACGTGCAAGGAAGGGTCCAAGGAGGAGGAAGGATGTGGTGGCAAGGAGCAGAGAACCCCCTTCAAATTGCAGAAGGGGACCAAGGAGATGACTTCTGGACCCAAGAAGAAGAAAAAATTGGAGAAGCAAGCACATGCGGATCCAATGGTCCTCGCTGAGGGGGACTTGGACTAAATTGGGGATAAGGTCAGAGATACAACAATGGAACTATGGCAAAAATTTGAGCAGTATTTACAACAATCACTCGAAAGCATGCATAAAGGTCTGCATCAGTTGCAAGCGAGTGAGACCGTAATGGAAACAGAATGGACTTCAAACCTCAGAGTCATTCACTTTCCAGAAGGAACATTATGCGCAGATTCAGAGGAAGATAATGCCCAGCTTGGAAAGATCAAAGGTGTGGGTGTGAATTTAGCCACGATGCCACTTCAAACCCTCCACGCGCTTCATCAGGGGGTCTTAGATGAGCTTCGGATCAGAAAGCAGCGCGCGCTATCGGTAATTAGCGAAGTCAAAATGAACAATGACCAGATCTTTTCCGAAAAGGCTCAGGCTCTTAAGTAAAAAGGAATGCTAGCAGTGTGAAGCCAGAGCCTCGAAGAAAAAATTAAATAAGCGTGTAATTTAGTACTAGAACTACACATTCCTAGGATGTGTTAGCTTTAGCAAAGATTTAGAAATTGGCTACTGCAGTGTGATAGTCTAAGGATGAGGTACACCAAGTTACTTTTGACTTTCAGATGAATATATCAGAACTGCAATTGAAACTGCAGCCGAATACTCCACCAGAGGTCAGGGAGCAGTGTGGCGCAGCCATCAATGAACACATGTCTACTTTGGATAATGCAGTATCGAGCTGCAATAGTCTTTTTGAAAATGAAATGGAGCTATGGACCACTTTGTAGGAGGACCAAAACCTACAGCGACTAGTTACAGAGATCAAAGAGGCTCATCAGAAAGTTGATGAGATTAGGGCGACTGCATGCACTTTGGCACCAGTCCAGCACTTCGTGTGCTTACAAGAAGGGAAGCTGCTATGGGCATAGGTTGAGGAGCTGCATCACAAAGAAGCAGTTTTGAAGGCTCGAATTCAACCGTGGATAGAAGAAGCAAGCTAGATTACTTTTCCTATCCAAGAGAAGCTGGAGACTTTCCAATAGACACAAAGGACCATGTGCCTCCCAATGGAGGGGCCAACTACAGAGAAGATGTTCATAGAAGTGTAGCATCACGCAGTATAGAGAAAAACGGACCTTGAAGTATTGAAGCTGGAGTTCAGTGATCTCTACAATAAAGTGGAGAAGCCAGCTAAGTGACTCGAGGGCGAGTCACCATATTTTTGTTGGGGGCTTGTTGGGATGGGGTCCCTGGGGTCAATTTTTGTCAGTTAAGTCAATTTTTGTAATAGTTTTTCTTAAAGAATGTAAATTCTCCATAAAATGTGGAAGTGGAGCACAAAGCTAAGTAATATCCAAAGGGGCATTAGTCCCTTGTGAGGGTAGGCGATAGGATGGTTCTGAGACTCGCCCATGGTCCGTGGGCCATGGTATTGTAATGAAAAGGATATAAATAGATGAGTCATAGCGAGTCTTAAAGGATAACTGGAAGTGAAGAATCATTGTAAGGGCAAGGTGCTAAGGTAGGAAAGTTCTATTTCCTGTACTTAGGAGAAAGGGGAAGGCTCCTATAGCTGAGTGCGCAGAGACCTTGGTAAGTCTGCAGCTGAGTGCGCGGGCCCCTGCATCTGGGTGCGCATGGATAAGAAGTTTGTATCTGAACGACTATACTTAATAAAGACAGTTTTGAGTCGAATATGCTCATTTGTGACTTGTTTATTATTTCAGTTAAGTTTTTATATCTCTATGATATGTTATGAATTGTGTGAATTAATGCTTGTTTATTACGCAAAAGTAGTGGATATGTACCTTTTATGCATATTAATGACATTTTAAGACATTCGTGAAGATCGAGAAGTTGTTAGATAGATATGTTGTAGTTAGCTATTCGAAAAGGGTAGATTTGCATGACGACAAATCTAGGCCATAAGTGCTTTAGAATACACATTTACTGCGTGAAACTGGTAGATATGTAATCTTTTTACATGATAAGTACAATTAAGTACCTTCACGAATATTTGAAGGTCATTTTGATAGAGTTGCATTAGTTGATAGTCGGAAGGAATAGATCTGTGTGGAGGTAGATCGAAACCCTAAGAACCTTAGGAAACTATCACACAGGCCTCTGGATGTAGAAACCTAGTTCTAGCATCCCTCGATACTACTTCGAGTGAGACTACAGTGCACTCTACGTTGGTTGTTTCCGAAAGGGCCAACCATTAGGGTTTTGTTGGTTGGCGTGAATAACTTCGAGCCTGGGTCAAGCCCCCTCAAGACAACAGTGACTATGGACAAAAAAATTCATATCTATGCCAGCGACCGAGATCCAAAATACCCTAACTCAGAGCAAACCTTTCACCTGTGATCTTGGACCCAATGAAGACTTCTGCCAATGACCCTGTGCGAGCCAAGATAATGTACAAGAATAAAAACATAAGTTGAGTGTGTGCCCAAATGAGCTTTAGGTTTCTTCCTTTTATAGGTTAACTTGAGGGTTTACTTGGGGTTAAGAATTACCCAACCAGTTACCCAAGTGGTTAGGGCCGACCCATTCCATAATGAATGAATTAATAAAATAATTTAAAACTTAACTTTTGCTTGACCGAATCAAGTGATCTTTAGGTCCATTTTGATCCTCTCGAAAAGAGGAATTTAATGCAAGCATCATCTTGGTCATCTAAGTTGTTCAATGTGGAATTTTATTGCAGTTGCAAAAGTTAACACTCCTTCTCAACAAGGGAGAATTCCACTTGCCCTTATCTTTATATCATTTTGTCAATTTATTGTAACACTTGACTATCTCTGCTCAACTCTAACCGCTGAAAATTTCTTTGATCTATAAGAAGAAGAATTTGTTACTGGAGGGGAGCTTAGTCTACCACCCTCTATCCATCAGGCTACTGTCTGGAATATCTACTATCGAGCTACCACCCATAGTATCATCATCAATCGTCATCGGAGAGTACATCATCGGGGATCACATCTCAACCTAGAACTATGTTAGGGAACAATATCTTCCACCCATATCGAGCAATAGGATAACTCTTCTCACAGGGGAGTGCACCCTCAACCCTAAAATCTCATCGAGGAGCTTACTCTCAATCCAGAATCATATCGGGTTATCTCAACCCATCCTATTGCCTACTGATCTTCCCATTGATGGTTGAACACCTACATCATAATATACTTGGGTTGTACACCCCAAGTACACTCTCAACTCGTTGGCCAAAACAAGGACTGGTATTCCTATCAAGCTGGCCTGCTTGAGGGTATGATGCCAAGTGGGGTATACTTTGCAAATACCAAGAGGGGAGCAGCATTCTACGACCCTATAAATATAGGGGATAAGCATTCTTCAACCCTATGTAACAGATAGGGTACTGCCCTATTGTCCAGAGATCTCTCAACCATAGGAGCCTTGTATCTCAATTCCTCACCCTGGGAGCTCAAGAAGGGTGGGAAGAGAATTCTCAGTGTCCTTGATCAGCATTGCACCTTATCCAGAGGGGCTACATCCATCAATCCAATTTTTTATGTAAAGAACTAGAACTTTCTCTTCGGTAATTCCTTGGTGAGCATATCTGCAATTTGATCATCTGTTGATATGTTTTGGAGCTTGATGGCACCTCTCTGCACCATATCTTGAAATAACTGATATCGGATATCAATATTCTTGGAATTTTCATGGAACATAGGATTTTATACCAAATGAATCCCACTCTTGTTGTCATAGTATATTAATGTGGTGTCTAAGACCTACTCAAACAACTCTCTAAAGAGCTTTCTTAACTACATTGCCTCGCAACTAGCCATGATAGCGACAATATATTCTTCTTCAGTTGTGCTTAGTGCCTACAAACTTTTGTTTCTTTCTCATCCAAGATATCATGGCAAATCCAAGGCTAAAACAACATTCGGATGTACTTTTCTTGTCGAAAGTATTTTCGGCCCAATCAGCATCTGTATATCCATGAAACTAAACATTTCCTGCACAATATCTCAGGCCAAGTGTAATTGACCCATGCAAGTGACTCAATATGTTTCTAGCAGCTATCCAATGTGAGTGGTGGGGCTCGGTCATAAATTAACTCAGAGTGTTTACTGCATAGCATATATCTGGACGGGTGTTCACAAGCAACATCAGAGCCCCAATCAGTTGTATATAATGAGATACATTTTCTAAGTCTCATACTACAACATCTTCACATAATTTCTTGAAATTTATTTCCATAGGAGTGACCATGGATTTACATTCAATCATTCCAAATATTTCTAGTAACTTTACAATGTATTTCCCTTGCGAGAGGAAAATTTTAGCAGACTTTTGCTACACTTCAAGGCCCAAGAAGTAGTGCATAACACCAAGGTCTTTCATTTCAAACTTAGAGGCTAGCTTCCTCTTACATTAAATCATCAGAGGCTCACTACCTATCAAAAATAGATCGTCAACATACAAAATTAGAATCAATGGCATACCTTGGATTTCCTTGAAGTAGTGGTTGGAATCAGCATTGCTTCTTGTGAATCCAAAGTTTACTAAGTAGTTGTCAATATGTGCATACGAAGCTCGAGGAGCTTGCTTTAAACCGTATAATACCTTCTTCAACCTGCACACATGTGTTTTACGGTCTTCCACTTCAAATACTTTTTGTTGTTCAATATCAATATGCTTGAAAATCTTTGGAGGGAAATACAAAGTTTTTATTTTATTTTTTTTCTTTTGTTAGTTCATGCCCAATTTTTTTTACATAACATATAATAATAGGAGTGACATATGATCAATAATATTTTTCCTTAACCAATTCATATTCTTTCTTTAGTGCATTATGGGCTTCATTTAGGGCTATGGGGAAATTCATCCTATAGCTGCCCAAATTTCAACACTCTCTCTCAAATAGGGAGGAATTTCCATTTGCATCACAAGTCTCATCTCAGATGACATATCTCAATATAGGAAGGCAAGCAATTGCATCATCATTATATCTAGTCTCCTCTCATAGAAGAATAATAGTTCACAATAAATGGAAAGGGATTTCGATTACATCCTCCAAACCCTACTAGCCTCCAAGTAAAATCATATGACCTCCATCTCAGCTACATGAACAAAACATCCATCTCATCATATCTTATCTCAACTTGATTCCTTTGATCATCAGTTGAACAATTATGTCCAAATATAAATAAGAAGAATCATCATAGGGGATTCCAACTACCACCCTATATCCAATGATAATAGGTAATACACAAATTACCATGAAAGGTAAGGATCCTAAATATCCTATTGTCTATTGATATTCCCACCTTGACCCTCAAGAGTCAAGTGGTAGAAAACATGCATCCACTACCTTGGGAGGAGATAAACACTTACCTTCAAAGGTAAGGTTCAGACACAACCCAAGTCACTTTGGGTAGATACACACTTGCCATCAGAGGCATGGATCAAACACACCCAAGTTTCCTCACCCATTGGCCAAATGGGTGGATATCCCTACAAGCCCAAATTATGGGTAGGATGCATACTGGGGTATACTCGGTAGGGGGACATACATACTTACTGTGAGGTAAGGATCAAACACAACCCTACAATGACAATAGGGGAGATACACACTTACTATGAGGTAAGGATCAAACATGCCTATTGTCCACAAGTTCCCTCAACCCTAGGATCTCTCTCACTCAATTCCTCTCCTTCAGTGCTCAGACAGGGAAGAATAGTATAGCTCAACATTTGTTATCAGCCTAGGACCCCTTCCTCTCATCAATGCCTTTACTAGACTTATGGCTATTAGTCCTAGCCATAGTGCATGACACCTAGAGAACATTCGGTCCACCACAAACTTCCGTACTACAACACAAGTATCCAATTATCTGCCTACTCATTAATCCCAATGTGATGGAGTCTCGTTTCTCATTTTTATATAATATATAGAATACAGTGATATATAATATCAATTTTCTCTAGGATTATATGCATGTCGGATCCCATATCAAAGTCATGCCCAACATATTCTCAAACAACTCTCCAAAGAGCTTTCTCATATTGTCTCGCAACTAACCATGCTATCAATAATGCACAGTACCTCTCAAAGAAACAAAATTCTATGCCATGAAATGATTTAGGAAACTAGGGAAGACCTAAGGAAACACTCAGATGATCTCTTTTAGTCAACAACAATCTCATCATCAATGTATCGATAAATAATCTAGTAGTGTGTCTCAATTCATGAATGGCTACATGGTTTGCGTATCCCAATACCATATGTGCAACATTCCAATATACACATCCAGGCTCTGTATGGCTCAAAGAACATGTTTCAAATCAAGAATCCATCTAGTTATTAGATCATCATCGTATTCTATCAAAATTATATCTAACGAGGAGTTTGTCTCAACGGCTTCATTGTAGCTCTGTCAATACACTTCTCATGGCTAGTAAGCCCTCGCCATCTCTTTGTTGTAGTTTCAAATTCAAGATAGTGATCATATGGACTCAAGGGGCATCTCCCTTTAGGATTGAACAAGGAGATGATTTGATCTTGTCATAGATAAATTTTCAGCATATATAATCAAATATTATAGACATACCTACAACCCTAAACATATGTTAGAATCTGCAGGATGACCATCAATCCAAGCATGCCAAAGACAAAGGGCTTGTTCGAGTCCATATGGGTCTTTCTTCCAGCTGTAATAATGAATCTTATTTCATGTGCCTCAAAGCATTTAGGTAGCTCTAGGTACACTCCTTCCTTATAAACATCGTGGAGGAATACAACTTTACAAACATCTAATAAAAGAGCATTCGACGATAGATGTTAGGATCACATCATATCCTTCTTTCTCTGGGGGCATATTTCTTATCATATTTTGAACCATATCATGGAAGATCTGATACCGATACATATCATTCATATAGATGAGTCCTTACATGAAGGAAATATCTCTCTTGGCATCATATCAAACTATTGTACTCAATATACTCCCTCTAGATAGGAGGCTTCTTCAATCATAGTTATCAACCAAGGAGACTGCAACCCTTCTGTCGAGGTCTTGAGATCTTTTCAATTTCATCTGCCATTCAATTCATGGGATGGATCCACATCTTCCTTAATCTCGATATAGAGGAATTATTTCTCATTTTCATCATATATACCTATGACCATAGAACAAGAGCAAGAGAAATAATAGCCAAGTAAATAATCATAATGAAAGTGTACCTAATGATGAGGCAGGAATATGATCCTTATCTAGATGTAAGAGTGGCCCTTGCATTATCTTGCTCCATCTCCCTCTGAAGTTTCCTATACCAGCTCCCTTTGAAGTTTCCTATACCAACGCCCTCTAAAGTTTCCTTCACCAACTCCCTTCTAGGAACTTGCTCTTCCTACACTACTCTGCATCTTGATGATCCTCAAGATGGATCAAATACTCATCCAAGAAGTTAGTAAAACAAATAAAATAATCATGCTGGAAGAATCACCAATAATCAAAAATAATAATTTTACAAAGAACTTACATGAGTCTTGAAAGTAATTATTTTTAATATAGATGGTAGGAGGATCACAACTCCCTCTTGATACTTTCTCCCTCTTAGCCAGGAGGCATTATTTTCCATCAACCATATATCAATATCATCTTCAAAACAGATGCATCCTCATGAATACCATCGATATCCTTTATCTTCTCTTAGAAACAACCAAGTTCAACCATCAATGTATACGATGATCGCTTAATCTGCAACATACCATTCTTCTAGGGTTTCTTTGAATCTCTTTAGGGCTTCTCACCAATCATGTCATACTAGGGTTTTTGTGAATATTTTAGGTAATTTAATAGCTAAATGGCATCTTACAATTCATATCACCATTTTTATATGAAGGCCACTCCTAGGGTTTCTCCCAAACCCTAACTTGTACTTGCAAGAGTAAAAGGTTTCCTACAAACCCTAGCATTCTTTCAGGTCTCATCCATATTCATCTGCTTCCATGATTAGTGTCTTCAAAGGGGTGTTCTTAATGACTTTTCTTCAACCTAGCTCTAATACCATGTTAATTTTCCCAGGGTTACATTATTCTATGTTATAGATAATTAAATTTAAGCAATTTCAATATTTACTTATTACATTCACCCCATAACATTGTTATCAACATTAGCAGTTATGTAGAGAGAACAATAAATAGTGGAACAAAAAATTATTAATAAAATAAAAGCATGCACAATAGAGACATTAGTATTTGGTCAGAGACCAACGAAAAACCCCATAAGGGAGAAACCTAGAATTCAATTCTTCTTCTTCTATTAGATATTCATCAATTGTTCAACTGAGATACAAAGTAAAATGAGAAAAATATTCACATTAGGCCTCCTAGGGCCAACCCAGTTAAATTCACAACTTTGATAGTGAACTAACCTCTAGAGAGCTACTACCATATCATTATCACAAGAAACATCATTCTTGACATTTCAATAAGGGTCATCAACATCATCACTATCAAGTGGATTACTACCTTAATTGTCATTGTAATGTCCATATGAAGTTATTGCCATGAAGATATTTGACACATATCAAAATCATTGTTGCCTAAGACACTGTCTTGTCAAAGATACTTTCATGGTGGAGCTTACATACTGTTAACATGGGCACTGGTTATTGTTGTATTAGGTTCACTATAGTGTCAAGGTTCCGTCACTACCATACTACATGTTTATTGTCAAATTTCAAGGAACAGACATATTCACTATCATAGCCTCATGGTTATATAGAAGACTGAACAATGATCAATGTAATCGTAGTCATTCATCTATAACTAGATCAAATATTGTAAGTCATTGTTGTACATCTTAGGACATATCAAACTTCATAGAGTTATTGATAACATATTTAAGTCACAGTAGGGAAGCAATTCATAGTAGTATAAGAGAGCCACTGTAAAAATAAGTGTGTGCCATGTAGAGCATCATGACCTAATCGAACCATAGATCACTTTACTGAATGAAAAATTTGTACCATATAGGAGTTTAGATCACCATAAGGATACAAGTCTTTCCATAAAATAAATACAAGCATTCCAATGTGAATGCAAGCTCAAAATATAAACATACCAATGATTACGATTATGACACTATAAAGAATAATGCATGGTGGAGAGAAATTCCAAACAAAAATCCACTGTACTAAATGAAGCCACATGATGAATGAACGCTCCTAGATGTTGACCCTACTGTAATTTCGTAGTCATGAGATTCCACTGTATATATATATATATATATATATATATATATATATATGCAAGTTGCATATCTTCATTTTCATAGACATATGAGCCACTATGAGCCACCATAGATGAGAAAAAAATTATCCAAGGTAGAAGGGTTGCTAAAATTGGCAACCAGGGAAAAACTTCATGTGGGTCATCTTATTCATGGCTGATAATATTTTTACTAGATTCCTCTCATCGAGAGGTATAGGATTAATATAAAGATCATCTGATTCTGATAAGTATTCATGGATATATGAATTTATTTTGATTATGGAATTATTATCAAGCCAACCTACAACTCATGTAGGCTCAGAAGCCCAACAGTCGCATCTATTCAAACACCAACATTGTGTATAAATATAAGTGGATTTTTCCTCATTTTTACTTACTCGTATCATCGCATCTCTCTCTCTATACTGCGCAGAAATGAGTCTCTTCTCTACTGCGCAGAAATGGGTCTCTCTCTCTCACACATGTGAAGCCGGAAGCTGTTGAACCTGAAGCTGCAACTACAGAAGTAAAGATTGACTTGCGTGGCCTAGAAGATCTCCTCTTTGAAACTATGTTGTAGGTTCATCTGAACCTCCTCTGAAATTCACAACTTTTGGTGGTGGAATGAAGTCAATCCGACGAATGGTTCGCAAGATATCATCTGCCCTAGTTTGAAGCCGGAAACTGTTGAACCTGAAGCTGCAACTACAGAAGTAAAGATTGACTTGCGTGGCCTAGAATATCTCCTATTTGGAACTGTGTTGTAGGATCATCTGAACCTCCTCTGAAAGCCACAACTTTTGGTGGTGGAATGAAGTCAATCCGACGAACGGTTTGCAAGATATCGACTGCCCTAGTTTGAAGCCGGAAACTGTTGAAACTGAAGCTGCAACTATAGAAGTAAAGATTAACCTACGTGGCCTAGAAGATATCCTCATCTTAACTATGCTATAGGTTCATTTGAACCTCCTTTGGAAGCCGCAACTTTTGGTGGTGGAATGAAGTCAATCCGACGATCGATTTGTGAGATATCGTCTGCCCTAATTTGATAATGAAGCCGCTAATGCTGATGTTGTTGATCTAGGGTTTGCTACTGCTGATATGAATCAGATTTATTGTACTATTTCTCTCTGCTGAATTATTGAAGATAAAAGAAGATTTGATCAAAGGGTTTCCCCACACATTGTGGTGTTTGTCCCTGGCTAGCCACCACATTTTGTGTCTCTTGTCTTGGCTTGTTTTCTGTCGATCGTTTAATGTTCTATCTGCACTTTACTTTACGTACATGTGATTGCTAATCTGTGGAATATAATAAGAAAAATAAGTAAACTATTATAAGCATAGAACATACCATAACTTAACATGGTTTCAGAGCTAAGGTGAAGACAAAGCCCAAGCAAGAGCAAGAGCAATCACCGAAGAGAAGATTGGCAAGGCTATCCTAAAAGAACTATGGGGTCCTCAACACTCTTTCCTACCGAAGACAAGCTCCGTGAGAAAGATGACTATCATGCATGGAAAATGTCTATCGATCTAACCCTAGAAGACCCAGGAGTGTTGGACTATGTAAGAGGAAATATTGTTGAGCCTCCATCAAATGCATCCGCTACTGCATGGAACAAATGGAAAACCGAAGAAGCCAAAATAGAAGATCATCCGGGACTCTATCGACAAGCACTTGGTGGCCTACATCTCTGAACTAGACACCTCCAAGGAAATATACGATAGACTGGGAAATGGCACCCACGAATCTTGGAGGATTACCATCCGAATGGTACATGTTCAGGACTACTCTTCTGATAATGTAATTCCTGGCTTCGAGGAATTAATGGCTAGATGCATTCAAGAAGAAACAAGGGAAGAAGAGCAAGAAATGCCCATGCCAAAAGGTCCTCCTGCTACTTTTTCTTCTCATGCTAAGAGAAGAAATAATTCTGGGTCTAAATCAAAAGGAAAGTTTGGATCTAACGGTGGAAGAAAAGGACGATGTTTCATCTGTGATGAAGCAGGTCACTATGCAAGGGAGTGCCCTGATAGAAAGGACTCACACTGGGACGATGATCAAAATCCTTCTGATGGCAATCAAAGGAATGACAAATTCAATAACAAAGGTAAGAGGAGAGCTAGGAATCAAGGAAGAGAAAAACCATTCAAGAAGGCTAGAAAGTCCAGGATGTATTAAATGCACCTGACCTCAAAAAGAACCTAGTGTCCATCTCGGCAATGGAAGACAAAGGCTACAAGGTAACCTTCAGCAATGGCAAGGTATGTATATGGAAAAATAATGTTAAAGATGCCTTTACTCTTGGGTTTAGTATTGATTCATTATATCAGGTCGATGGAAGTCCACTAGGTGTCATGTCTTGTGACACAACTCTTCAATCCAAACTTTGGCATCGAAGGTTTGCCCACCTTTATTACAAAGCTCTACCCAATGTAAGACAGATGGTAACAGGGATGCCTGAATTCCAAGTAGAGAAAGAAGGTGTATGTCCAGGATGTGCCGAAGGAAAGCTCAAAAGGAGACCATTCCCCTCAAGCCAAAGCAAGACCTCCGATATATTACAGTTGGTTCACTCAGGCATATCTGAGGCTATCATTAAGAGGGAGACTACTACACCACGTACTCCTGAGCAGAATGGTGTGGCGGGAAGGAAGAACCGCACGATTGTGGAAGTTGTCCAGGCCATGCTACATGATCAAAGACTTCCGAAGTTTCTATGGGATGAAACTACAAACACTGCCGTGTAAGTAAAAAATTGATGCCCTCATCAAGCATTGGGTTCCTAGACTCTTGAAGAAACGTTCACCGATAAGAAACTTGATGTTTCTGATTTTAGAATTTTTGGAAGCCCTATATATTTTCATGTGCCGAAATAGAAAATAAATAAATTGGGTGCATTTGAAAAGAAGGGAATTTTCGTGGGCTATGGTGAAAATACTAAAGGCTATAGAATCTATGTAGCCAGTCAAAGGGAAGTCGTAATTAGTCATGATGTCATCGTTGATGAAGATATGGCTCTAAGCAAGGTGAACAATCTTCCGACTTTGAGGAGCTCTCAAGAAGCCGACACCAGGGAATCGCAAGAAAAGGATGATGAATCAATGCCTGATGTAGAAGAACCCATGGATCCGATTGATCCTCCTCCACATGAGCCTTCCTCTTCTAGGAAGATGCCTTCATGGCTTAGGGGGCTTCTTGATGATGCTGAAGGACATGCTGCACCCCGAGGAACCTTTCGTGAAAGTAAGAAACCTAATAGGTATCAGGGATACCTGACCATCATGAGCACGATCATACAAAATAAGCATTCATCATTCTCAGACACCGTCAAGCATCAAGTATGGAAGGATGTTATGACCAAAGAATATGAGTCTATCATGAAGAATGATGTCTGGGAAGTAGTTCCCAGACCCCAGGACAAGACAGTTGTTACTTCCAAATGGATTTACAAGATAAAGCATGCAGCAGATGGAAGTACGGAAAAGTATAAGGCTCGTTTTGTTGCTCGTGGTTTCTCCCAGAAGGAAGGTATAAACTATGATGTGATATTTGCACTTGTTTCCAGATATAAGACCATCTGCTCGATCATAGCCCTCGTCGCTTCACAAGGATGGAGCCTACATCAGATGGATGTCAAGACTTTGTTCTTACACAACTCGATCAAAGAAGAGGTCTATATGGAGCAACCCAAAGGATTTTATTGAAAATATCATGTATGTAGGTTGAAGAAGGCTCTCTATGGGCTGAAGCAAGCACCCCGAGCATGGTATGAGAGGATCGATAGCTACTTGATGAAGCTGGGATTCACTAGGAGTGAAGCCGATCCTAACCTTTACTTTAAGGTTGAAGATGACAAGCCTCCCATACTGGTGTATGTGGATGACCTCTTTCTAACAGGTGCAAACCCTCTCATTCACAAATGGAAGAGGGAGTTGGCTTCTGAATTTGAAATGAAGGACCAAGGACTTGAAGTGTGGCAAAAGCCGGGGGAAATTTTCCTATCTCAAGGAAAATATGTGGTAATGATATTGGAAAGACTCGGTATGATGGACTGCAAGCCTGTGACTACCCCGAGGATCTTAACTTTTAGAAGTTATATGGTAGTGATGTCAGACCAGATTTGGGAAATGCCTTTGAGTTTCATAAACTCATTCGCATTGATGTTCTTGGTGAACCTCCATCCGAACATATGTTTTGCAATTAGCATTGTGAGCTCATATTTGGTTGAGCCTCACTGGATTGATGCCAAGAATCTTCTAAGATATCTTCATGGCACAATGGGTTAAGATACACTGCTGAAGATGTGAGACTACTTGGATATACTGATGTTGATTGGGCATGTAGTGTGGTGGACCGTAAGAGCACTTTCGGGTGTTGTTTCACCTTGGGATCTGCTTTGACATCCTAGATGAGCAGGAAGCAGAAGTCGGTGGCTTTGAGCATCGCTGAAGTAGAATATATTGCTGCTAGCATGACCTTGTGTGAGGCAGTCTGGTTGTGAAAGCTCTTCAGTGAGTTGTTTGGATTTACATTGGATACCACTGTGATTCTTTGTAACAACCAGAGGTGGGATTCGATTATTGAGGAATCCTGTATTCGTCGATTGCTCTAGCAGATAGACATCATCTGGGATATGGTAAGCCGATGAGCAAGGATGCTCCATCGCATTAAGATGATGTACAAGTCGATACACCTTGTCAAAGCCCCAAGGAAAGATCTAATCTGTGATTTTCCCAAACAACTTGGAGTCATCAAGAAACCCTTGTACAAGGGTCCTGCATGTCGCATACATTGAGCTCTGGGAGCTCTGAGGGCTTGCGGTTCTTACTGGAACAACATATGACCACAGGGTGACTCACCCTCCCCTGGTGGTGCGCACCGGAACAAGATGATTCGCTCTCTTGTGGGACAAGATGATCCACTCTCTTGTGGAACAGGATGATTCGCTCTCCTATGTAGCAAGATGATTAGTTCTCCTATGAGGCCTGGATTGATGTGTTCTCCATGGCGGCATGGATTGATGTGTTCTCCATGGCGATTGTAGCAGGATTGATGTGTTCTCCTATGAGGACAGGATTGATTAGTTCTCCTGTCGAGCCATCCTACCCATGAAGTCTGGGACTCATGGGAAGTACCTCTCATCTGATCAATGAGAAGGGAAATGAAGTTAGGGACCATAGTAGTACTGATGGACGCATCATTATATCTACCGTACTCCCTACGCTAGGATGACCTCAATTGATCTGGGATCAATGATACTGGTCTGGGACCAGTGGTAGGAGTTGTACCATACTATGATGCTGACTTTGGGTCGGTTGAGACTGGTCTGGGACCAGTGGTACATACTCCAAGACTGACTTCGTGTCAGTGCAGTACTGGTCTGGGACCAGTGAGAATGTTACATACTATGATGCTAACTTTGGGTCAGTTGAGACTGGTTTGGGACCAGTGGTACACTCTTTGAGACTGCGATACTGGTATAGGACCAGTGGTAGGAGTTGTACCATACTATGACGCTGACTTCAGGTCAGTTGAGACTAGTCTGGGACCAGTGGTACATACTCTAAGACTAACTTCGTGTTAGTGCCGTACTGGTCTGGGACTAGTGAGAGTGGTACATACTATGATGCTGTCTTCGGGTCGGTTGAGACTGGTCTAGGACCAGTGGTACACTCTCTGAGACTACGATACTAGTTTGGGACCAGTGGTAGGAGTGGTACTTACTATGAAGCTGACTTTGGGTCGACTGAGACTGGTTTAGGACCAATGGTACGCACTCTGAGACTGACTTTGAGTCAGTGGAGGATGATACTGGTCTAGGACCAGTGAAGCTGTACTCACTATGACGCTGACTTCGGGTTGGTTGAGACTGGTCTGGGACCAGTGGTACATACTCTGAGACTGATTTTGAGTCAGTATGATACATCCTCGATCATTTCTTCTTCTTCATAATTCGGACAAAAGCAGAGCAGAACAGAACAATGCAAGAGCAGAGCAGAATAGAGAAAAATAGTACCGATCAGTACAGGGCAGAACAAGACAAATCAAAACAGGCAAAATAGAGCAGAGCAGGGCAAGGGTCAGGATGTACAGGGTAGTGCATTTGATGGATGAATAGTAACGACCGGTAGACAGATTGCAGATGAAGTTCTCCTTGGTTGAGAGGGAGTGTTAAAATTGGCAACTAGGACAAAACTTCATGTGGGTCATCTTACTCATGGTTGATAATATTTTTATTAGATTCCTCTCGTTGAGAGGTGTAGGATTGATATAAAGATCATCCGATTCCAATAAGTATTCATGAAGATATGAATTTATTTTGATTATGGAATTATTATCAAGCCGACCTACAACTCATGTAGGCTCAGAAGCCAAACAGTCGCATCTATTCAAACACCAACGTTGTGTATAAATATAAGAGGACTTTTCCTCATTTTCACTCACTCATCTCATCACATCTCTCTCTCTATACTGCACAGAAATGAGTCTCTTCTCTACTGCGCAGAAATGGGTCTCTCTCTCACACATGTGAAGTCGGAAGCTATTGAACCTGAAGCTGCAACTATAGAAGTAAATATTGACTTGCATGGCCTAGAAGATCTCCTCTTTAGAACTACGTTGTAGGTTCATCTGAACCTCCTCTGAAAGTCGCAACTTTTGGTGGTGAAATGAAGTCAATCCGACGAACGGTTTGCAAGATATCGACTGCCCTAGTTTGAAGCCAGAAATTGTTGAACCTGAAGCTGCAATTGCAGAAGTAAAGATTGAATTGCGTGGCCTAGAAGATCTCCTCTTTGGAACTTCTTTGTAGGTTCATCTGAACCTCCTCTGAAAGCCACAACTTTTGGTGGTGGAATGAAGTCAATCCAACGAATGGTTTGCAAGATATCGACTGCCCTAGTTTGAAGCCGGAAACTGCTGAAACTGAAGCTGCAACTGCAGAAGTAAAGATTGACCTGCGTGGCCTAGAAGATCTCCTCATCTGAACTACACTGTAGGTTCATCTGAACCTTCTCTGGAAGCCGCAACTTTTGGTGGTGGAATGAAGTCAATCCGACGGTCGATTTGTGAGATATCGTCTGCCCTAGTTTGATAATGAAGACGCTAATGCTGATGCTGTTGATCTAGGGTTTGCTACTGCTGATATGAATCAGATTTATTGTACTATTTATCTCTGCTGAATTATTGAAGATAAAAGAAGATTTGATCAAAGGGTTTCCCCACACATTGTGGGGTTTGTCCCTGGCTAGCCGCCACATCTTGTGTCTCTTGTCTTGGCTTGTTTTCTATCGATCGTTTAATGTTCTATCTGCACTTTACTTTACGTACATGTGATTGATAATCTATGGAATATAATAAGAAAAATAAGTAAACTGTTATAAGCATGGAACATACCATAACTTAACAGGGATTCCAATAACAAAGATGAGCTAGGTTTAAGCCATAGGTCAGAAATCAAGCCACAGGATTATCAACATGATGTCGTTGGTATAATGGGTTATCCACAGAGTATATGACAAATCATATAGCATACACAAACTTCAAATATAATCATGCAAGATGTACAGAATATTATGAGCTGCAAGAACCAACAAATAATATGAACCTTTGCAAAAATGAGCTTCAGATTAATGATATGAACCATAGAAATAATTGCTAACCAATTGCGAGTTATTATTCACTCAAAAAATCCAAATCAAGTTGTATATATTGAAAACTTAGGAAAAGTCTCTTGTTTACATAATTTTAGCTGCCTTTCTAAGGCATTCCATTCAAGCCGACTTGAAAATATTTGGAGGGAAATATAAAGTTTAAATTTTCTTTTAAATATATATTTTCTTTTATAATTTCATGCCCAAATTAGTTTCCATAACTTATAATAATAGGAGTGACATATGATAAATAATACTTCTCCATAACCAATTAAAATTCTTTCTTTAGGGTATGATGGGTTTCATTTAGGGATATAGGGAAATTCATCCCATAGCTGCCCAAATTTCAACACAACAATCTCAATGGATTTGAAGAAATTATTGCTTCTACAATCATCAATGATTGAACATTTATGAAGGCCATCTTCATGCATCTAAATTATAGAAGGACGTCCACTTTCATTTGTTTAATTATTTTATGGTTAGGCAAGCCTTGCTAACATATTTGGATTTCACTGAGTGATATTGCTTTATTTACAAATTTATTTAAGTCATTATCAGCAAATCATTGATCATTCTCAAGGTTCCTTCATAAAATGATTTAATTGTTTGAAATAATTTCTCAAGTGTAGAGAAATTTCCCATGCTTCTTATATAATTTCAAGGTTCTTGTTAATATTCATAGTGATTTATGTTCTAATTCCCATCAACAAAAATGTTTACTTTATAATCCTTTGGGGTGTGCCAAGTGTTACTATTATTTCAAGTGCCTAAATAAATAATGGAGTCATGAACATGAAAATAGATAAGTGCCTAAATACTTCTTTTATTAGGTCTTAAAATTTTGGTTCTTTCTCTATTATAGAATGATCAAGAGCATCCATGAAGTCTAATGTAGTTTCAAGAGTCTAGAAGGTCCAACTATTGAAACATCTATTTTTCTCTTCATTTGACTCACTACTTTCTTATTTTTTATTTTCACCTTTTCAAATTGCAACTTCTTAGTAGACTTATCATAATGGGTGTCCTTCATGGTTAAATATTGACCTTCAAATGAGATAGGATCTTTAATATCCAATTCCTCAACAAGTTTTTTAGCTTCAACCATTAGTGCCAGTACCCATTCTAGAGCTACAGTACTATCTACTTCCATATCCATGGGTCCTTCTGCATTCTACGACCCTTTCTTACTTGAACGTTTAATTTTAGATGACAAAAATACATGCAAATTTTCAAGAGAGACATGAGGGGTTGGCTCTTCTCCATCACTAACAGTAGAGTGTTGGCCATTGCTATCTCCTCTTATAGCATTATTTCTTTTCATCTTTATGTAGAAGAGGAACTTTGACTAGTATATGGTGCTTAAGTAGCGTGAGAACTTGAGGGCCTTTCCCCTCATTACTTCATTTTTAATCTAGTATTATTACTTTCTTGTAATGTCATAAGATGGTAGGTTGGTGTAGGTGTCTTAGAAACTTGATTCTGTCCACACCACATGAACTTAAAATCCTTCATTATTTCCCTATATGGAAGGGCTTCATGGAATGATATTTGTTTACTCAAGAGATTAAGGATTAAAATCAAAAGAAGAGTGACATACCTTACCTTTTTCCTCCTCTTTCTTTTGATCATTGTCCCAAAGATGGATCCTCTTATGGATTCAAACTGTCAACAACATTCAAACAACACTATGGAGAATCAAAGCTCTTTATCTACAAAAAAACACCCTAGGAACCTAAAATCCATCATTATTTCCCTATACAGAGGGGATTCATTGAATGAGATACGTTTTCTCAAGAGATTAAGTATTAAAATTGAAAGAAGAGTAGTATACCTTACTCTTTGCCTCATGTTTCTTTCAAATATAGTCCCGAAGATGGATCCTCTTATGAATTTGAAATGTTAACAGTGTTCAAACACCATTATGGAGAATCCAAGCTCTTTATTGCAGGATATCTCCATTTCATGCACTGCCTTCATCGAGCCATGCAAGAGTGATAATGGAGGTTAATCATTTATGGTTAATTTTAAATATATGGTACATGAATTAATCCATGTGACATGATATAAAGGTGATAAGTTAAGAAATCCCCATAGTGTAATGGTAGGACATGACACTATTATTTCACATAGCATAATATTAAGGTGTAGACGGATATGATTCACGTAGTATAATATTAAGAACGTTTTTCCACCTCAAGGATGGGACCTCATTAAATGAACTTTCAATTAGCCTCAAAAGGAGAAAAAAAATTGATTTTCACTAAATATGGGACAAAAGAAGAAAGCTAAGTTTATGGCATGTTGTATGGAAACATTAGTGTGTAGAAAAATGTTTATGCAAAGGATTGTATGTGTAGAAGATTGCATGTGTAGGAGAACGAATGTGTGAAAGGATTGAATTTGAGTAAGTATATTTCATGAATCATTCCACAAACAAAGAGAAATGGCTAAGTGTCAAAAATGTAGAAACCATAGTGCGGAGTGGTGTAGTATTTCTTCACATTTCACTTGAAAAATGACTAAATCAAGAAAAAAATTGGGGATTCGAAAAAAATACAATATGATTGCAAAAATTCATCAAAATTTGGCTCTTGTTGCAAGATAGTAACCCCCCTATGGGTTGTAAAGAACACAAGAACTCGACCAGATGCCTTTTCCATTGGGCTATGGAGTCAAAATATATAGATGAACATAACAAGATACACTCAAATACATAAAATATTATATACTCTTATGTAAAAAGACGTGTTTGAATAAATTCTAAGCAAATAAATGTTTGAGATGTTTCCCATTGATAGGAAATCTCAACACTTGATCATATATTCCCTTCAAAATGTATGAATTGAAACCATTAATCTTTTCTATAATATATGGTACATTACATAAAGCATCAAACTTCTTATGCATTGAGGGTTTCTCCTTGGCTTTATCCCATAATAGAACTAATTGGACTCTTGACAAACTTTTACTTATTTCTTGTTTATTGAAATTTTTAGTTACAACTTCCTAAGTTTTTTAGATATCTTTGAAAGCTTGTTCTCTTTGTTCTTTTAGTTGAATTAGTTGATGAAGTCTAACTTGGATAGGTCTAGTTATCTCTTCTTGTATTTATTTTGACACATCCAATGCATCAATTTCCATATGTACAAGTACATTTCATGCTTCCCATATACTAGATGAAATGGTGTTTAGCCAATACTTATCATTGGAGTAATTTTGGAATCCCGCAAAGAATTTAATATATTTTTATGCCAATTTTTATGATTTTCTGCCATTTTCTTCTTTAGGATATTAATAAGACTTTTGTTTCTTGATTCATCTATACCATTTCCTTATGGATAATAATTGGAAGTTTCTCCTACAAGTTTTCCATATTTTCGACAAAAAATTGTAAATTTAGATCCATTATCTATGATAAACTTCTATGGAATGCCAAATCTTACAAGGACGGATTCTTATAAAAAAAATGTATAAGATGTCTTGTTTTCACTTGTTTTAAGTCTATTTCTTCAGGCCATTTAGTAAAATAATGTTCTTATTATAATATATTCATGACTAAGACTTGATATTGGATTAATTGGACCAATAATATCCAATCCCCATTTAGTGAAAGGAGTGCACACAAAAATATAATTTAGAATCATAGCATTACTCTTTTCCTTTCTTGAATTTTTTTGACATGGAAGACACTTTCTGGTAGGAATGAGTGCCTCTAAAAAGTGTGGGCCAATAAAATCTCTCTAACAATTTTATGTGTTGTTATAGTAGGAGAAAAATGGCCTTCACATATGCCTTCATGAATTTCTTTAATAATCCCCATGCTTTTCAATCGATAAAATCATCTTAATAGTACTCCATCATGATTTGTTTTGAATAAATTCTAGATATCAATACATAAGAGTTAGATTTCATTTTAAGATTTCTTCATTCTTTTATTATCATCCCACTTATAAATTTTCTTGATGTCAAATAAAATACAATATCCCTGCACCAATCAAATGTTTGTAGCATATCATCTTTACCTTGTTCATTGCAAGATTCTATATTTATTGCTTCAACCCCTCAAATTAATTTACATAATATTTGTCCCTTTATAGCTTTCAGGGGTTTTATTTCAATGTCATATTCTTGTATATTTGCCAACCAACTAGCCCATTTCCCTTATTGCAATTGTTCTATCAGCATCATCTTAACATGTGGATAAGATACATAAGTTATTACATGTCATGTCAAAATATAGCTTCTAAAATATGCAATAGTTTTAACTAGAGCATAAGCTTGTTTTTCCATCAAAGAATACTTCAATTCAAGTTAAAGTAATGACTTATTCATGAAATGAAGGGTATGTTTTTTTTCACTTCCATTCATTATGTCAATACTGCAACAATTTTTTCCTCAAATGAAAAAGTATACAAGATGAAATCCTTAGTAAAATTAGGGTTGATTAAGAAAGGGGCTGAGGATATTCATGGCTTAGTATATTTGAATACTTTTTGTCTCTTTTTTCCATTCAAATTTGATATCCTTATTTAACAATTTATTAATAGGCCTTACAATGGATGTATAATCTACAACAAAGTGCCTTAGATAAATTATTTTTCTAAAGAATAGTGGGATTTCTTTTCATGTAGTAGGAGGCTTTAATTCACATATTTCCTTGACTCTCTCTGGGTCTATGTATATTCCCTTTTGGCTTACTATGTGGCCAAGTAACCTTCCCTCCAATACATCAAATAAGCATTTTTTAGGTTTAAGAGATACTCCATATTGTATGCACCTTCCAAAAATTTGTTGTGAGTAAGATCGATGATACGTTTTTGAGTTTGGAATATGTAGCTGGGTCATCTTGATAATTAGCCATGGTTTTACATATCATCTCTTTGAATGTGTAATCTATGGTCCCATAAAACATTACTCCAACATTTTTCAATCCAAATGGAATTAGAGCATAAGAATAAGTTCCCCATGCTCTAGTGAAGGCAGTCATATGTCTATCATATTTTGCCACTAATATCTGATTATATATAGAAAATCCATCCAACATAGACAATAATGTTTCTCTAATGACTTGCTACAACAACATTTCCGTATTTCGGAGGGGATAATTATTTTTGAGTGAAACGTTATTAAGAATACATAAATCAATACATGACCTTATTTATCCATGTTTCTTTCTAACAATAATTGTATTTCTAATGCATTTAGAATGCCTTGCTAGAAAAACAATTCTGGCCTTTTCCATCTTCTGAATTTCTAGTTTAAAAAAATCTTTAATTTAGGATTAGTTATCTATGGATTTTTTCTTATTGGCTTCACCCCTTATTTCCAAGGAATGACTACTAGAAGATCCTTTTATCATACTCCAAATCCTAATATGCCCATATAAAAACATTCTAAAATTTCTTAAACAAGGTGATATATTGATCAATTTCATGTTAAATACAACTTATCCCAATATTCAATGATTTCGGTGATTCAAGAATTCCAATGTTTATATTCTTTACCTCTTGAATTTTGTTGTTGGTGATTCTTCTGATAACTAGAACATATTAATCTGATCATTACCATTGAATATTGATTCAAGAGATATTGGTACTCTTTCTTTTTCTGGCAATTCTTCATTCTCCTCATCTTCTTGAGCAAGAAACTCAATGCTATGTTCTTCATGGTAAAAAATATTTCAATTTTCTTGATTATCAGGGATAAATGAATTAAACAAAACTTCGACATGATATGAATTATCAATTGATTTAGAATTAAGTAGAGAAGTTGCTACCACTAAAGAATCAACCTTTATAATTTTCTCCATTAGTATAAAACATATTTCAAATGAATCAAAATTTTGTTGTAGTTCTCAAATTATCTCAGCATAGGCTTTTAGTTTATTCTTGTTGATATTGGAATTATTTCTAATTTGATTAAAAATTAGTTCTAAATATCCAATAACACTAATTTTTTTAATCCATTTCTATTTAGCAAGAATCAAACCTTGACTAATGCCTAATATTTGACTTCATTATTTGTACATTTAAACGACAAATTAAAAGCATATGGAAACCACTCTACATTTGTGCTTTCAAATATTATACTAGCTCCTAATCCCATGCTTGAAGAAGCACCATTAAAGAACATTTTCAATTGAATTTGAGACAAATTTACACTACTTTTATCTATGACAATTACATCATTCAATATGGCGTAATTTACATGGCTATTGTCAACATAGTTGATTACTCCATCAACTTCCTTTTCCTTGAAAAGGATAGGATTCCTAGATTCTCTTGGCATCCTTATCATATGGGCTTCTTTATTTGGAAGAATCATACATCTTCCATCATTCATCATCTATCCTCTTAGAGGAAAACTCCATTCTCTTCCTAAGATGACTCCATATGCAATAGGTAGGTCCACCACTATTAGAGTGAAAATGGCTGTGATATTTAACATCAAACTTATAGAAGCACAAAAATATTTGATCTCACCATATGCTAGTACCCTTCTTGAATCATTTGCACAAGTAATTTATCCAGTCTCATATACTTAATGCAATCTAAACCTATTGCTTTCATGATATAGAGTAGCACAATATTATTGTTTGCACCACTATATACCAAACAATTGTCATATATAAATTTTGTAGCTTTAAATGATATGCAAAAAGGAGGAACTTTACCTTGAGTCTTGATAGGATGGGTAGGACTCTTCTACTGGTGAGAGAAGATAACTGCCTCTACTCTCGTATTAGGTGCAACTTCATTTGTGAGAGCTTTGAGAATATTCTCTTTTTGTTAAGGAATATTTATCACCTATGAAAGTGGTAAAGTGATTGGCAGCTTGCATAAATAATCCATAATATCATAAGACATTTTAATTGGATTGACTGGATTATTATCCTTCATTTGGACTAGTCCATATTTCTCTTATTGTGAATTTATTTGTCTTGATGTTTCACCTTTATTCCTTATATCTGTGTGTTGATTTGGACCGTTTTCTTTTGCATTGTTCAACTAAGCCCTTATATGTATAGTTTTATTGCTCCATAAACTCTTGAATTTCCTATATGGGATCTTATTCTAATAAAAACACTTAGTCATCTCTCATTTATGTAGACTCTAATGTGGTAAAATTTTATTCTACAAGAATATGAGAAAGTCTATGTCTTCATCTTCTTGAATTTCTTCATATTCCATTATTAAAGCACTCAAAGTTTGAAATTTTGAAGGCTTATGTCCCCTTGGAGGTGCATTGTCAATATTCTGACGTCGATTATGCTGTTCTCTCAAACCATATGTTGGTCCTACAACATTCTGGTGAGGATGAGGCCTCTTCTCATTTCCTCTCCTTAATATTATTATTACATTCTACATTTTCTTGATTATTCTATTCAACTGAGAAATTTCTAAATCAATTTCCGAAGGAGATGGTTCTTCTAATACAAGAACATTTCACAAATTGGGAGGAATTCCAAGGAAATTTCCTCTTCCAAATGTTATATCTTGATTACTTCATACCATATTTGGATTCTTTTTTCTAATACTTTGGAGTACAGTTCTCCATGTATTTTTTCATGAATGACCTCTAGATTGACATTAATTTCTAACATATCTTCCTTCATTTATTTTAATTTTCTCATCGATTCCTTGAACGTATTAATTTGTGTAGGCTTTATAGCATACTTAACATTTGTTGGCATTTCATTTTTGCACCCAAATATGACTAGGACATTAGGGTGATTATCTTGAGGTATTTCTTACAAGCTCTTAAAATTTTTGAAATTAAGATCTCTAATATCCTCACTATTTTCAAGATGGATTTGAGTAAATTGAGAAAGTAGGTGTTGTCGTTGCGACAACAACCCTCCAAAATTTATTCCTAATATAATTTTGGAGCCTACGTGAAATATCGTTCCAAGCTACCTAGTGTCGTCATATTGTTTCCTTGACTTTCCTGGGGTTTTCTCTAAGTTTCTTTTCCTCTTAACCCAATGTTTTAAATTGTCATCACCTTATCTTTAGGAGTGTTCACATCATCTTATATATAGATATACAAGGCCTATATTTCTCGACTTAGTAACCAACTTTGTTTGACATGCATCACACACACAAAAGCAGGAAAAGGCACATATTTTATAAGAAAAGTACACTATTTTCACACAACAATTGTAAGAGTTACTGGTGGATGAAACTGTACCCTCCTTGGGAAAAAGCACACTTTCAGATAACATGCATTACACTCTGGTTGAGCGTACTCCCTCGGGCTGAGTATTTGTGCCCTAGTGGAGTGTGTTAGTGTCAGTCTTGAAAGCCCTCCATCAGTGATCAAAGCTCTTTGCATTTTGCATTAGTAGGTGTCTCATTAGTGTCAAAGTTTGCATCCCGTAACCCTGATGGAGGAGCTGGTCTATTTATACCCCTCTTGGCTTTGCTGGATCAGGTCATATCAGTCATTGAGTTTTTCAAGCTTGTCTTGTTTTGTCTTAAGGTCAAAGGTCCTAGGTCTAGGGTTTTGGTCATTTGTCTCAGCAAGGTCATGTCTTTGAAAGTCCTTGAGTGCCCAGCAAGCCAGAGGGAGGATTGTAAACATGTTTCTTTGATATTTTCATCATGTACAGTTCATTTTTAACCTTGGATTTAAAAACTCTGTTTTTAAAGCCAAGGTCATGTTAAATTTTTGTAAAAAGAATAAATTTCCAAAAAGTCTTCAAAAAGGCAGCAATAACCCTGGTCCCCTTGCCACAGTCCCTCAGATGATCTACCTGCAAAAAGAATCAAGTCAAAGCACTCAAAAAGTCAAATTCAGAATAAAGGAAACCAAAAAAATCAGTGTTTTAAAAAGTGTCAAAAATAAACTTTATAAAGTGGGTTTATGGATGAAATTTTTTCAAATGAAGTTTATAAAGGTTCAACTTCCCACCTTTTACTCTTATTGTGCATCCCAACGATTGAAAGAGTGGTTTGAGAGAGTGATTGGCGAAAGGAGCAAAATCGCAGTGATTTCGGGTAGCAGAGTGGTGCGCGACCTGTTGAAGGAGGTGCGCGACCTGTTGGGCGGTGCGCGACCCATCCAGGACCCCTCCGCAGTGCAGAATTACTACGGGCGCGACCCGTTGGGAGGTGCGCGACCCGTTGAACTGTTTGCCTCCAAATTTCAACAGAATTCCTCAATCTCCCTTCAACTCATCTCAATTGGTCGAGGTAGGCTCTTTACGCATTGATTTGGAGAATGGTGATGAATATAAGGTTGTATGCTATGATTTTAACCTCAAATCATGCAAATGAAAAGACTTATATGGATGCAAAATTCATGTGCAAATTGTGCTAGGGTTTATGGTGTTTCAAGCTGTTTTTCCCTTTGATTGGTTTCCTTCCCTTCCCTTTTTCCCACACTCATATGTACATTTCTTTTCCCCATGATTATTTTATAAATGAAATACAAATCCCCTTCCCATCCCTAAATCACTAAAACTGAAAACCCTACCCCTCTCCCAAAGCATCAAAAAACAAAACAAAGTGAAAACCCTAATTCCCCTCTACCATATGCATATGCAAGATAACAAAAACTGTTGGTAAAATGTCAACATGTGTGGTGTATGGTTTCCCTTTTGTTTTTCCCTATTAAACATGTATGCATATGTTCCCATGTTCACTTTTATGCATGTTTTTCCCATATGCAATACTCTTTGCAAATGATTTCCCTATTACAAATATGTGTTCCTATATGAATATGATTTGCAAAATTTCCCTTAAAAACTCCCTGTGATTTTTATATATTCCCATTCCTGGTTAAAAAGTTCCCTCCCCTAACATTTCCCTCATGTTTGGTTCCCCTTGAAACAGCATAGATTTCAGCACTTTTTGCAGGCAGAGACAGCAGTTTAGTTTGTCCACTTTGCTCCAAAACCATGTCAGAAACCGAAACTTATGAGCAAAGTGATGACCATTCATCATCTACAGAGGTTGAGGAACAGAGGAGGCCTCGTAGAGGGGGTAAGGGAGGACATCATAAGCGGGAGGAGCCTACTTCTTTGGCAGAATTACAGGCCTGTCCTTTGGCAATGAATTGCTTCCAGTACATGTCTTGCTATCAGTTTTGTGAGAGGATCTCTCAGATTCAGCATCATAGAGAGTTGGCCCGCTTGTTTGTCTTACACCTCCATGATGGACATGTCACTCTGGCAGGGGTGAACTTCACATTGACACCTGAGGTGATCTCACAGGCTACTGGGATACCAAATGTGGGTGAGGTGTGGCCTAAGCGCAGGCTGCTTGATTTTGTTCACTTTGAGCCCTATGTCTGGCCATCATTTGTGAGACTTTTGACGGGTGTTTTCCCATTCAGATTTCTCCGGAGTGAGTATGCTCCCCTCATGAGGCTTATTATGCATTATTTTACCTGTGAGGGCAAATTTTCACAGGTGTATTCATATCACATTCGCCTTTTGATGCATTTCACCCGAGTGAGGATGATGAACATCCCGGTCTTCTTGTTTCATAACATTCAGAGGATGGTGCCCATGTTGCAGAGGAAGACCCCGGCCCAGCAGTACAGGAGCCTTTGCCATTATGGTTTGATTCAGCTAGTAGTATTGCATCAGTTGACACAGCAGGGCATCTCATGGGAGGAGTTCATCTCCCGTGAGTTTTTCACAGTGCCACCTCAGCCACATCAGGAGGTCATTCATGAGGAGGGAGGACCATCTCAGCAGCCTGATGCTCCCGTCACCCGACATGTCAGCTCCACTCCTTTGGTCACTTATCAGAAAGGCCCAAGGGCCTTATTTGCAGCAGCTAGGCGAGTACTATCTCCACAGCAGGTGGAAGGGGTCTCGCCTTCATCTTCAGCTCAGCGAGTGTTATCTCCACATCAGGTGGAAGGGGCCTCGCTTTCTTCACCAGCACAGGTACTGCAGAGGGGCAAAGAGCCCATGATTCATGAGGATTCGGTGATTGATCTTGAGGCCAGTTCTCCTAGCCAAGAGGCGAAGGAGATCATTCAGCATCTTAGGGCTGAAAATGATGTTTTACAGAGGAGACTTGAGGGTGCCCAATGGACCATCACCTACCTGGAGCAGCGGAACACACAGCTAGAG
Source organism: Pinus tabuliformis (assembly GCA_031772625.1). NCBI lineage: Eukaryota > Viridiplantae > Streptophyta > Pinopsida > Pinales > Pinaceae > Pinus > Pinus tabuliformis. The sequence goes on along the minus strand of CM062820.1, from coordinate 358,022,024 downwards.
GAGGAGAAGGCACTTGATGAGCTATGGAGGATTCGTAGCGACCGAGTCTTGAACCGTAGGAGGCCCGGTGATCCATTGCCTGCTGACCGAGAGTCACTGCTCATTCAGGAGAATGCCCACTTGGAGAGGCTGTTAGCTAAGGCCAACCAAGAGAAAAAGCTGTTGAGAAACATGAAGAATCATTATTGGGCAAGGATGCATGTTTGCAAAGCCAAAATGAAAATGTTCCAAAGGAGGTTGTCCGAGGCTCTTAAGCGGAGGAAGAAGACCAATCCACTCCGTATCTTGGCTGAGGCATCCCTCAGAGATCATGGCACTCACTAGCATCAGCTACAGCACAAATCCCAAAAAATTTTGAGAATTTTGGAATTTTTTGGAAATTTACAGGTTTTGGCTTCTCAACGGGTCTCACCCCCGGTGAGACCCTTTGTCATCGTAGCTTCGTTTTGCAAAAACTCAGCATTTCTAGATTTTTCATGCAAATTTACACATGCCTATGGATGGACTTGAGTTTTTATGGAGTTTTGGGCCTCCAAAAGGTCAAAATACAGGCAAAATTTGACTTTCTGCCCCTTTTTTGAGTTGCAGAAGCAGTCTTGGGAGAATTGTTGTTTGACTGGGAAAATGACCTCCAAATCCAAAAATTCTAGTTGGGTTGGAAAGTAGACTCAGAGACCTTTCCAACGAGCTATCCTGCACCTCATTTTGACACCAGGAAAGCCTCCAAACAGAGCTCCAAAGTGCGCGACCCGTTGAGGAATTTTTGCCAGATTTGACCAGTTCAGCGCAGAAAACGCAGTTTGGCTCCAGTTTGACTTTTTGAGGTGGATGGTGGTCCTCTTGGATGTAATTGTGACACTTTTTGGATATTTTTACTCTTGTTTAACTCTTCTAGAAGATTCTTGCATGTAAAGGGTAAAAATTGAATGTATGAACTGGTTTCCAAGTTTATAGAGGCAAGTTGTTTTGACTGCCTATTTTCTAGTGCTTAGTTTAGAAGTGGTTCAAACAGCTCCTAGGATAGTGAGCTCGACCCATGGAGGCAGGGAAAGAGGTTAGATCATCTATATTATGTACTTTCTTGCTCATTTTCATGGTTGGACTCTTGAGGGAGAAGTTATCATTGTATTATCACTTGTATCTCTGCAATTTTTGGCTAAGGAAGACCAGGGTTTTGCAGTCATCTTTGGGATTCTTGTGGATTCATGTGTTGATGGTGTGTTTCTTCATGTTCTTGTAAGCTTTTTTATGTGATTCATTTCCTTTCTTTACTGCTGCACATTAAACAAATGAAGTGTTAAAGTATGAATTCATGCTAGCCATGCTCTGCTTTTAAATTTGTTTAATTTCAATGTTTTCTTATGTCTAAAGAGAATTCAAAGTGATTGTCTGCTCTCTTTAGCTCCTCATCTTTCATTCCTCACCATTTATTTCAGTTAAAGGCATCAATACAGGCTCCTACCTCGCCCCAAAGACCCCCCTGCAAAAACTGTGTCAAATCCCCGCACCCTAAATTGCAGCTCCTCAATTTGCCACCAAAAACCCCAAAAAACCCCCAAATCAACCTTTATAATCAGTTTACTAGCCTAATATCAGTGTTACCTTGTTGGTCATCTCATCCCATTGAAGATCTACCGAGATTGACCGGAGAGAGCCTTCCCCTGCCCCGTAGGGCTAGCTACGAGGCTGAATGGTTTGATGTAGCCTTGAGGTTTACCTTTCTCAGCCTGAGGTGAAATTTCAAGCGCTAACATACTGGCGACCATACTGGGGAGAACATCTAATTATTTGCTCATTGACGTGTTATTTCATAAGTCTTAAACGGACCCTGAAGTTACGCCAGGTAGCCTTCAAAAACGCTCTTGTTTTACATCAGCGCAAGTAGATAAACGTTGCTTCAGTCAATCTCCGTGAGCTTGTGAGCATAGCGCTTCTTTGACATCTTATCCCCGTGTATTTGTTAACTCTGAGCCGTGGATGATAGGTTGAGATTTTTCACAGGCTGAATGCTTTTTCTTTCCTAGTCATTTTGAGAAAACAAGCTGGCTACAGATCCTAGACCCATTTTCAAATCTCATTCATGCCCAGCTATTTTTGATTATCTTGAAGATTTAGATTTTGACGAAAGCTTTGAGTTGTCTCTGTTTAAAGCTAAGTCTGAAAGTGCGCTCGATTCTCTAGTTCTTGACCTTGATTTTGCAGCTGTTATTGAGTTTGAGAGACATAATAAATTGGTTGAAAATTTCATTTTAAGACATCTTCAGTCAAGTGTTCAAGCTACTACCCTTGCTGATTTTGTTGAGAGTATCTCTGATCACATTGGATCTACTATCACGGCTCACGAAGAGTCTTACCCTCCTTATGTTGCAGTTTCACCTATAATCACCTATCCTGAATCAGCAGTCGGTTCTCCTCCTTCGTCTCCCACACCTCCCACTCCCCCAACTCCACAAACTACACCTCCTCTTATAATAATCCCTGCTATCACAGCTCCTCCACTTCATACACATCCTACTCCCCCACCTAGAGCAATTGCTGCCCGGTTTGCCCCATTGGTTTTACCTGCAAATCTTCATGATATGCCAGCTGATTACCAAAGTAAAATTCCCATGTTTGATGGCACTCCACAAAGTATTACAGCTCAGCAACATATCGATAAGATGACCACATTTTTTGATCTATATGAGTTAGATGAAGAAGATGTTACCATGCGGTTATTCGTGCAAACATTTGCAGGAGAAGTTAGAAAATGGTTCAGAGGGTTGACAGCCAACAGCATCACTACTTTGGAAGCACTTCAGAATCAGTTTTTAGATCGGTGGGAAATCAGAAAGGATCCGCTTCAAATTAATGCCGAATACAACAACCTCAAGCGTAATCCGGGTGAGTCTGTTCAAGATTACATAATCAGATTCAATACAGTTTATAATGCTATTCCCGATGATTTGAGGCCATCTAGAAAATCAGCACTTCTTAAGTTCCCGGATGGTTTTGATCCGGAGATGGCTTATTCATTGAGAGACAGAGATCCACCTACATTGGAAGAGATATAGAAAATTGCTGTCAGCGTTGAGGCAAATTTGAATGACAAAAGAGCAAGGATGAAGGCAGAAAAGCGGGTTACAATCAAGGAGGAAGCATCCACATCAAATCAGGTTCTCCAGCAGGTTGATCAGATAAAGAGGACACTTGAAAAGATGACTATTGACAAGCCAGAGCCTCAAATTCGTAATCCCAATTTCAGAGGTCAACAGCAGCAACAATATAGGATCAAGCAGCGCGAAACAAAGGCACAAGACACAGCAGCTCAGCAGCAAATGAAACCACCTTTTCAGCAGAATTTTGTTAGTCAAGAGTCTGAAGATGAGGTGATAATGTTGGCGAGGAAAATCATTTCTTCACCCCTGATGATATGCCTACATATATCACGGAAGAAGATGAGTTGGTGAGTAATTCGGTCTTTCCCCAAGATGAGCATTATATTTTGTCAAATGATACAATACTTGAAGAAGAATCTGAAGAGTATCAAAGAGGCTACTTAAATGCTTTATCAGCTCAGCAAGGACAGCAAAGGCAATTGAGAAGCCAGGCTATTCCTATAAATCCCGTGCAGAAGAAGAAAGACATTGCAACAAAGAATGATTCAGTTTCTTCAAAGGGTAAAGATATAGTCGGTCCATCAACAACTCAAACATTACCAGCATCAAAGATTGACCAACCATCAAATGCACCGAAGGATAAAGTTGAAAAAAGAGATAATCCGGCAAAAGAAGGTGAGAAGTTTCCAGTTTTCAGTTTGGAGAATGAGATTGCAAAGTTGAAGATATCTATTCCTTTGACGGAGGTCATGAAGAATGCCACTTACCGAGGTCAAATTTCTAAGTTGTTGAATGTTGATCCAATGCTAGACATGGTGAATGTACAAGATGATCAGCCGGAGTTAATCTTTGGGCCAGCTTTGAATGGTGAGTCTCCCGAAAGTGATATTCCTCCATTTTATATCAGTTTGCGTTTGCATGAGTTTGTGCTGCATAATGCTATGTTTGACTCGGGAGCTTCACATAATTTGATGCCGAAAACAATCATGGAGAAGCTGGGGCTTGACATCACAAGGAAGTATCATGATTTGTATTCGTTTGATTCCAGCCGGGTAAGATGTATTGGCTTGATCAAAGAGTTAGTGGTGAGTCTAGATCAAATTCCAGCGAAGAATGTTTTGATGGATGTGGTGGTGGCGGATATTCCTCCACGGTTTGGCATTTTGTTGTCGAGGTCATGGGGAGCCAAACTCAAAGGTACAATTCAGCTTGATTTTTCATATGCTTCAATTCCAGTTTTCGGTCAAATGAGGAAGTTATATCGGGAACAAAAGATGAAATACATGATCACTAGTAAGGAAAAGCCCGTAAATCATCCTGTAAATTATGTACAAACAGATTTAGAATCTTTTGTTTTGTTTGCGGAAATTTTCAATGAGGTAGATAGTCAGTTAGTTCAAGTAGAAAATATACCAGACATTTCAGAAAATTTCAGAGAAGTTTTGAGAAAGGAAAGTGAAGAAAGGTCTGCTGTCATAAGGCCAATTGCAGAAATAAATGGGCAGCAAGCAGAACATGAATCAAAATCAGATTTTCAGCACTTAGAAGAGGATGAGGATGGTCTTTGGACCATGGATTTTGATGGTGCAGTGGGCAGCGATGGTGCTGGTATCGGTGTGTGGATTCGAAGCCCATTCTCAGCCCAAGATCAAGTTCCAAGCAAGGTACGGGTATGTTCTTATAAATTGGCATTTGATTGTTCAAATAATGAGGCGGAATATGAAGCTCTAATTGCTGGCCTGAAAATTCTTCGGAAATTAAAAGCAAAGAAGATAGCGGTTTATGGCGACTCCGAGTTAGTTATCAAACAGGTGAAAGGTGAATTTCAGGCCAAACATCCTCGCATGAGAGCATATAGGAATGTTGTTTTGGACATTTTGAAGAGGTTTTCTAAACATACTTTGACATGTGTGCCACGGATTCAGAATGGTGTTGCGGATGCATTGGCTAAGGCAGCAAGTAATCTGAAAATACCCATGAATTCCAGCAATAAGTTTGAGATATATGTGAAGCATCGTCCTACAGTTCCAGATAACCAAAGGTGTTGGCAAGTGTTCCAAGATGACGAAGAAATCAAAGATTTTCTGCAAGTTGAGGGTAAATTCGAAGACATTTCAATAGATACGGAAGCTGAAGGAGTGAATCAGATGGATGTGTTGCAGCTCAAGGACAATCACATTCCAAAAGGATTGATTCCTTTGGAGGAATTGTTTGATCAGGATGATGTGGCCCGCAAGCCAACTTTGAGGCCAACGGACGAAGGAGTTGAAGATGTGAACCTTGGGACAGCTGCGAATCCAAAGATGGTGAAGCTTTCAAAAGCATTGCCGCCTAAGGTAAAGCAAGAGTATATCAGATTATTGTCTCTGTATTCTAATGTTTTTGCATGGGATTATTCAGATTTGAAAACTTATGATACAAGCATTATTCAGCATACCATACCTATAAAGCCAAATCAAAAGCCTTTCCGGCAAAAGTTGAGAAGAATTAATCCTAAATTACTGCCATTGATTGAGAAGGAAGTCAACAAGTTGTATAAGTCTGGAATCATAGTGTCAATCCGGTTTTCCAATTGGATCTCAAACTTGGTGCCCGTGAGGAAGAAAACCGGTGAGATTCGCTTGTGTATAGACTTTAGAAATCTGAACAAGGTGTCATTAAAGGACAATTATCCGCTGCCCAAGATGGACCACATATTGCAGTGGGTTGTGGGGGCATCTAGAATGTCATTGCTTGATGGTTACTCCAGATATAATCAGATTTTGGTGCACGAAGATGACCGTGACAAGACAGCATTTACTACTCCATGGGGTACATTTCATTATGCAAAGATGCCGTTTGGATTGAAGAATGCGGTGCCACATTTCAGCGGGCAATGGACATGGCCTTTGCAAATGAGAAGGATGTCTTTTTAGTTGTTTATCTTGATGATTTGACCATGTTTTCTAAATCAGATGAAGAGCATTTGTTTCATTTGACTAAGGTGTTTGAAAAGTGCAGAAAATATGGCATCTCATTGAATCCGAAGAAGAGTCTTTTTGCTATGAGTGAAGGCAAGCTGCTGGGCCATATCATTTCTAAAGACGGCATTCGTATAGATCCTGCACGAGTAAAAGCAATTCAGCAAGTGGAGCAGCCCCGTAGCAAGAAAGAAATTCAGTCTTTCAATGGTAAATTGAATTTTCTGCGTCGTTTCATTCCCAATCTTGCTGAACATCTTAGAGAGATAACAAATATGCTGAAGAAGGACAGCGAGCTCAAATGGACCGAAGAGGCGGTGAAATCTTTTAATTTGATAAAGGTAATCTTATCTTCAGCCCCAACTTTGATTAGCCCGGATTATACACAGGATTTTATTTTGTTTTCATTCGCCTCTGAGCATACATTGGCAGCTGTGTTAATGCAAAAGAGAGATGGAGTTGAGAGGCCCATAGCTTTTTTCAGCCGCATCATAAGGGACGGAGCGCTGAATTATAATATCATTGAGAAGCAAGCATTGGCCCTGATCAAAGCATTGAAAGATTTCCGAGTTTACATATTGAATTCTCATGTTTTAGCATATGTTCCTAATGCAGCTGTGAAGGATGTTTTAGTGCAAACGGAACCGGAAGGAAGAAGGGGTAAGTGGATCGCTGCACTCTTAGAATATGATGTAGAAATTAAGCCTACCAAGTTGATTAAGGGTCAAGGTCTAGCTAAGTTGATGGCTGAAGCAAACCTTCATGTCCTTGATATAAATCTGATTGTTGCCTTGTCCGATGAAGATGAAGAAAATTCAGTTCTACAGGTGTCCGATATCTTTGTGTCTTCTCCTTGGTATGCTGATATAGTTTATGTGCTTCAAAACTTATCTGCACCTCCTGGAATGCCTAGAAACAAAGCTAGAACATTGAAGCTAAAGTCTGCCAAATTTTTCATTATCAAATCTGCACTTTATTGGAAGGATCCCGGTGGCATCTTCCTGAACTGTTTGGTCGAAGAGGAAGCTAAAACAACAGTAGATGATTTCCATAAAGGTGACTGTGGGGGTCACTTATTTTGGAAGACCACGGCTAATAAGATCTTGAGAGCTGGTTTCTATTGGCCTTCTTTATTTTCTGATGTATATAAAGCGGTAAAGAGTTGTCATGAATGTCAAATTTTTCAAGGAAAACAGAAATTACAGCCATTGCCTCTCAAGTCGGTGGAAATCAGTGCACCATTTCAGCAGTGGGGCTTGGATTTTATTGGCGAAATCCACCCAGCATCTTCCGGGCAGCATCGATGGATCTTGACGGCCACAGATTACTTCACAAAATGGATTGAAGCCATTCCCACCCGGCAGGCCACAGATTTGGTAATTATTTCTTTTCTTGAAAATAATATCTTGTCACGTTTTGGCTGTCCACAAAAGTTGATTACTGACAATGCAGCTGCATTCAAATCAAAGAAGTTGGTTGATTTTTTCTATAAATATAACATCAGCTTGGTGCATTCAACCGCTTATCATCCGCAAGGAAATGGGCTGGCTGAATCCTCAAACAAATCTCTAGTGAACATCATAAAGAAATTGCTGGAAATAAACAAGAAGAGCTGGCACAAGAAGTTAATGAATGCACTATGGGCTGATCGGGTAAGTCAAAAGAAGTCAATTGGTATGTCACCTTTTGAAATTGTTTACGGAGTAGATGCAGTGTTTCCTACTTCACTTAGTGTCCCAGTAGCCAAGTTGTTTCAAGAAGCCAGTGGTGAAGGGGATCCTATGCAACGACGGATCAGTCAAATGATTCATTTACAGCAGACGAGAGAAGAGGTTCACCAGAATTCCCTTAAGTTGCAGGAGCGCATAAAGAAAATCTATGACAAAAAGGCCAAAGCAGATGAGTTTCAGATTGATGATGTTGTGTTACGGTGGGATGCCCGCAATGAAGATAAAGGGAAGCATGGAAAATTCGACAACTTATGGAAGGGTCCTTACAAAATTGCAGCATACCGTGGTCCAAATGCTTTCCTTCTCAAAGAAATGAACGGTGATGAATGTCTTGGTGGGTCGGTGAATGGTCGGCTGCTCAAAAGGTATCATGTTTGAGCATTTTCTGCTCTAATCACTCTCATTGTAAATACCATTTCATTTTCTTTCTCCAGCAAGTGTGAAGCTGATTTCCATCTTCAGTTTGGGGCCCGCGGTGAAGGCTATAATTCTGAAAATGGTGATTAGTTGGTGTGAGTTTTACAAGTTGTTTCATGTCAGTTCATTTTCTGTATAGAGTAAGTAAGTTAGTGTCCAAGATAGTCTTGAATTTCAGTCAATTGTCCAAGTCAAATAAAGTTGTGTTCAAGTTGGTCACATGTGAATAAGTTGACTCCATTGCCCAATAAAAAAGGCACTGGTCTGCTCTCCCAGAGGTCTGAGGTTCTTGGTAGCTCCAAGGAGCTACCATCCCCATTGGAGCCAATGTTAGTGTCGGTCTTGAAAGCCCTCCATCAGTGATCAAAGCTCTTTGCATTTTGCATTAGTAGGTGTCTCATTAATGTCAAAGTTTTCATCCCGTTAGGCATGCCATAACCCTGATGGAGGAGTTGGTCTATTTATACCCCTCTTGGCTTTGCTGGATCAGGTCATATCAGTCATTGAGTTTTTCAAGCTTGTCTTGTTTTGTCTTAAGGTCAAAGGTCCTAGGTCTAGGGTTTTGGTCATTTGTCTCAGCAAGGTCATGTCTTTGAAATTCCTTGAGTGCCCAGCAAGCCAGAGGGATGATTGTAAACATGTTTCTTTGATATTTTCATCATGTACAGTTCATTTTTAACCTTGGATCTAAAAACTATGTTTTTAAAGCCAAGGTCATGTTAAATTTTTGTAAAAAGAATAAATTTCCAAAAAGTCTTCAAAAAGGCAGCAATAATCCTGGTCCCCTCGCCACAGTCCCTTAGATGATCTACCTGCAAAAAGAATCAAGTCAAAGCACTCAAAAAGTCAAATTCAGAATAAAGGAAACCAAAAAATCAGTGTTTTAAAAAGTGTCAAAAATAAACTTTATAAAGTGGGTTTATGGATGAAATTTTTTCAAATGAAGTTTATAAAGGTTCAACTTCCCACCTTTTACTCTTATTGTGCATCCCAACGATTGAAAGAGTGGTTTGAGAGAGTGATTGGCGAAAGGAGCAAAATCGCAGTGATTTCGGGTAGCAGAGTGGTGCGCGACCCGTTGAAGGAGGTGCGCGACCTGTTGGGCGGTGCGCGACCCGTCCAGGACCCCTCCGCAGTGCAGAATTACTACGGGCGCGACCCGTTGGGAGGTGCGCGACCCGTTGGGAGGCCTGCGCGACCCGTTGAACTGTTTGCCTCCAAACTTCAACAGAATTCCTCAATCTCCCTTCAACTCATCTCAATTGGTCGAGGTAGGCTCTTTACACATTGATTTGGAGAATGGTGATGAATATAAGGTTGTATGCTATGATTTTAACCTCAAATCATGCAAATGAAAAGACTTATATGGATGCAAAATTCATGTGCAAATTGTGCTAGGGTTTATGGTGTTTCAAGCTGTTTTTCCCTTTGATTGGTTTCCTTCCCTTCCCTTTTGCCCACACTCATATGTACATTTCTTTTCCCCATGATTATTTTATAAATGAAATACAAATCCCCTTCCCATCCCTAAATCACTAAAACTGAAAACCCTACCCCTCTCCCAAAGCATAAAAAAACAAAACAAAGTGAAAACCCTAATTCCCCTCTACCATATGCATATGCAAGATAACAAAAACTGTTGGTAAAATGTCAACATGTGTGGTGTATGGTTTCCCTTTTGTTTTTCCCTATTAAACATGTATGCATATGTTCCCATGTTCACTTTTATGCATGTTTTTCCCATATGCAATACTCTTTGCAAATGATTTCCCTATTACAAATATGTGTTCCTATATGAATATGATTTGAAAATTTTCCCTTAAAAACTCCCTGTGATTTTTATATATTCCCATTCCTGGTTAAAAAGTTCCCTCCCCTAACATTTCCCTCATGTTTGGTTCCCCTTGAAACAGCATAGATTTCAGCACTTTTTGCAGGCAGAGACAGCAGTTTAGTTTGTCCACTTTGCTCCAAAACCATGTCAGAAACCGAAACTTATGAGCAAAGTGATGACCATTCATCATCTACAAAGGTTGAGGAACAGAGGAGGCCTCGTAGAGGGGGTAAGGGAGGACATCATAAGCGGGAGGAGCCTACTTCTTTGGCAGAATTACAGGCCTGTCCTTTGGCAGTGAATTGCTTCCAGTACATGTCTTGCTATCAGTTTTGTGAGAGGATCTCTCATATTCAGCATCATAGAGAGTTGGCCCGCTTGTTTGTCTTACACCTCCATGATGGACATGTCACTCTGGCAGGGGTGAACTTCACATTGACACCTGAGGTGATCTCACAGGCTACAGGGATACCAAATGTGGGTGAGGTGTGGCCTAAGCGCAGGTTGCTTGATTTTGTTCACTTTGAGCCCTATGTCCGGCCATCATTTGTGAGACTTTCGACGGGTGTTTTCCCATTCAGATTTCTCCGGAGCGAGTATGCTCCCCTCATGAGGCTTATTATGCATTATTTTACCTGTGAGGGCAGATTTTCACAGGTGTATTCATATCACATTCGCCTTTTGATGCATTTCACCCGAGTGAGGATGATGAACATCCTGGTATTCTTGTTTCATAACATTCAGAGGATGGTGCCCATGTTGCAGAGGAAGACCCCGGCCCAGCAGTACAAGAGCCTTTGCCATTATGGTTTGATTCAGCTAGTAGTATTGCATCAGTTGACACAGCAGGGCATCTCATGGGAGGAGTTCATCTCCCGTGAGTTTTTCACAGTGCCACCTCAGCCACATCAGGAGGTCATTCATGAGGAGGGAGGACCATCTCAGCAGCCTGATGCTCCCGTCACCCGACATGTCAGCTCCACTCCTTTGGTCACTTATCAGAAAGGCCCAAGGGCCTTATTTGCAGCAGCTAGGCGAGTACTATCTCCACAGCAGGTGGAAGGGGTCTCGCCTTCATCTTCAGCTCAGCGAGTGTTATCTCCACATCAGGTGGAAGGGGCCTCGCTTTCTTCACCAGCACAGGTACTGCAGAGGGGCAAAGAGCCCATGATTCATGAGGATCCGGTGATTGATCTCGAGGCCAGTTCTCCTAGCCAAGAGGCGAAGGAGATCATTCAGCATCTTAGGGCTGAAAATGATGTTTTACAGAGGAGACTTGAGGGTGCCCAATGGACCATCACCTACCTGGAGCAACGGAACACACAGCTAGAGGAGGAGAAGGCACTTGATGAGCTATGGAGGATTCGTAGCGACCGAGTCTTGAACCATAGGAGGCCCGGTGATCCATTGCCTGCTGACCGAGAGTCACCGCTCATTCAGGAGAATGCCCACTTGGAGAGGCTGTTAGCTAAGGCTAACCAAGAGAAAAAGCTGTTGAGAAACATGAAGAATCATTATTGGGCAAGGATGCATGTTTGCAAAGCCAAAATGAAAATGTTCCAAAGGAGGTTGTCCGAGGCTCTTAAGCGGAGGAAGAAGACCAATCCACTCCGTATCTTGGCTGAGGCATCCCTCAGAGATCATGGCACTCACTAGCATCAGCTACAGCACAAATCCCAAAAAATTTTGAGAATTTTGGGTAATTTTGGAATTTTTTGGAAATTTACAGGTTTTGGCTTCTCAACGGGTCTCACCCCCGGTGAGACCCTTTGTCATCGTAGCTCCGTTTTGCAAAAACTCAGCATTTCTAGATTTTTCATGCAAATTTACACATGCCTATGGATGGACTTGAGTTTTTATGGAGTTTTTGGCCTCCAAAAGGTCAAAATACAGGCAAAATTTGACTTTCTGCCCCTTTTTTGAGTTGCAGAAGCAGTCTTGGGAGAATTGACTTTTGACTGGGAAAATGACCTCCAAATCGAAAAATTCTAGTTGGGTTGGAAAGTAGACTCAGAGACCTTTCCAACGAGCTATCCTGCACCTCATTCTGACATCGGGAAGGCCTCCAAACAGAGCTCCAAAGTGCGCGACCCGTTGAGGAAATGTGCGCGACCCGTTGAGGAAACTTTGCCAGATTTGACCAGTTCAGCTCAGAAAACACAGTTTGGCTCCAGTTTGACTTTTTGAGGTGGATGGTGGTCCTCTTGGATGTAATTGTGACACTTTTTGGATATTTTTACTCTTGTTTAACTCTTCTAGAAGATTCTTGCATGTAAAGGGTAAAAATTGAATGTATGAACTGGTTTCCAAGTTTATAGAGGCAAGTTGTTTTGACTGCCTATTTTCTAGTGCTTAGTTTAGAAGTGGTTCAAACAGCTCCTAGGATAGTGAGCTCGACCCATGGAAGCAGGGAAAGAGGTTAGATCATCTATATTATGTACTTTCTTGCTCATTTTCATGGTTGGACTCTTGAGGGAGAAGCTATCATTGTATTATCACTTGTATCTCTGCAATTTTTGGCTAAGGAAGACCAGGGTTTTGCAGTCATCTTTGGGATTCTTGTGGATTCATGTGTTGATGGTGTGTTTCTTCATGTTCTTGTAAGCTTTGTTATGTGATTCATTTCCTTTCTTTACTGCTGCACATTAAACAAATGAAGTGTTAAAGTATGAATTCATGCTAGCCATGCTCTGCTTTTAAATTTGTTTAATTTCAATGTTTTCTTCTGTCTAAAGAGAATTCAAAGTGATTTTCTGCTCTCTTTAGCTCCTCATCTTTCATTCCTCACCATTTATTTCAATTAAAGGCATCAATACAGGCTCCTACCTCGCCCCAAAGACCCCCCTGCAAAAACTGTGTCAAATCCCCGCACCCTAAATTGCAGCTCCTCAATTTGCCACCAAAAACCCCAAAAAACCCCCAAATCAACCTTTATAATCAGTTTACTAGCCTAATATCAGTGTTACCTTGTTGGTCATCTCATCCCATTGAAGATCTACCGAGATTGACAGGAGAGAGCCTTCTCCTGCCCCGTAGGGCTAGCTACGAGGCTGAATGGTTTGATGTAGCCTTGAGGTTTACCTTTCTCAGCCTGAGGTGAAATTTCAAGCGCTAACAGAGTGCACCCCTTCAGGCTCAGCGAGTGCACCTTCCAGTTGAGCACACTCCTTTGGCTCAAAGAACTGCACCCTCTTCATCCTCATGCATGCACTTTCCTTGTTGCATATGGGCGCACTCCTAGAAAATAAGAGACCACTTCACTTCATTTAGCTAACTCACCTATCCATTGACAAGTGGCGAGCATGCATGGATTTTTTTACATCTAATATATTTATAATCAACTCAGTTAATCATTTCTTCACATAATCACTCTCATCTAGGTTGAGCGCACCTCTTTGAATCAAGGATCTCTTCATCTATCTTCGTTCCAAGTAAGTTTTTTGCATGTTGTTTCTTTTTATTTCCTTTGATTTTTTGTTGTCGACCTTTCTTTCTTTGCTGCCATAGTTTGTTCTTTCTAGTACAAGTGTCATTATGATGTCACAGGTTGTGACTATTTTCACTCAATAACTCTTCACATTTTGGTCATGATTGTGACCGAGCCTTTAAATACTTTCATGCCTTTCCTCTCAACATTAGTTTTTTTTTTTATCTTGATTTCCAGTCTTTCCTAGCTGATTTCAAATCAATTCAAGCAAGTGTGCACTCCCAGAGATGAAGGCCTTGCTGCCTCAGAAAAATTCTCCTAGAAAAACCAAGTTTTCCTCTTAAGCACACTCCAAAACATCAATCCACTATTTCTCTCAAAAACTGTGCCCTCCTTGAGCCCATGGTACATTACAAACAAACATCACACAAGCTTTGTCCTTCAGACTTGCACCTTGCACCTTCCCTAATCTCTTTAACCGCACTAGGAATGCTTGAAGTTTGATCCCTTCATTTCTTTGGTGTTTTCCCTTATGCCTTCTTTGTCACCCTTGAGTGCACAAACATATCTTGAACCAACAGTGATCCTCCTTCGTGCTTCGTACTTGTGCCCTACACCCTTGAGGTCTCTCTCTCTTTTGCTTGAGCACACAAGTGCACCTTGAAGCCTCATGAGAGCCTTAACTATTCATTGTTGCTATGACATGTGCCCTCCTTTGTATTGATGTAGTTTTATTTCCTAAATGGTGACCCTATTCCAGCTTTAATAATCTCACACTCTTAGCTACACTTGATGGATCTTTGAACACGATCTGCAAAGTTATTTCTTGTGATAAATAGATAATTTCTTAAAGGTAATCTTTGTCACCATTAGTGTGCTTCCAAGTGTAGTTGTTCCAACTACTAGTCTTATTACTCTCTCATTAGATGTTCGAATGATACCGCCCACTACCCATCAAGTGGCCTCAAAAGAAGTTTCAGAAGCAAGCACTGAATAAGTAGTGAAAATTGTAAATCCTACCATTCCTATCCTTACATACACATAATGTTTTATAGACAAATATTTAGAGGTCACGTGGAAGGATATTAAAGACACATTCATGCAGAAATAGTCCCGGTGGATTTGGAAAACAAGGAATTCAACATCAACATCAAGAAATCCAGGATATATATAGGATTTCATGCAAGTTCCCAGTCATGCCTTGTGTAGAGGCAATTGAATGGATCTTATCACACATGGACGATTTTTATCTTGTGATTCGTATTGAAAGTGGTGGTCAACCTTCCACTTACCATGGATAGGACATTCATACTTATTATAAGATCTTGAAACCCACAAAATATGCCAACAACAAATTATATACTAGATCGGCCAATCTCAACACAAGTGATATCATCAACTCTTGGTGTCAAGGGCCTACCAAATTCTGACACTACCCAAGTGCAGTTTACTCGACTAGGATTTTGAGGGAGGTGTATGATGGGAAGAGATTTTGGGGGTTAATCAAAATCCCTTTACTTTGCAAAAATGATTCTGAGGCCTGTGGGTTATGGTCCACAAGCCTTATCAGAAGCGTTCATAAGGACTTTAGCCTTTAACCATGGACTTACATTAGTCCCTTTCAACCATTCCACTATCAGCCTTTTTACACTATCGGGAGCTTACACATAGGTGATCAAGCCTTAACCCTTTGGGCAACACAAAATACACGAGAAAACCATAAAACCCTGCTCTGGAATACATAACCGGAGTCCAAATTCTATGCACCCGCGTTCAAAACTATCGGCAGTCCACTCCTTCACACTCTCTGATAGCCCGACTTCTGAACCTCCAATCTCTGATCTCCTCCAGACTCCGACTACTCGATCGCCGATTAGTTTATCGGTGATATCGCCATCGATGTATCGGCCCTTCATTGTTCTGTTGTCCAAGTCCTTTGGCCTCTCCGATATGTGATCGCCAATCGCACTTAAACTGTCGATCTAGACCCTCGATCTGACGGTTTCGATTTAATCACATTTCGCTATCACTATGATCCAATGCCGGTTCTGATTTCACCAAGGGACTTTCGCCGATGCAATATAAAGGTCCTACCATGCGACTAGACCCGGACCGTTGATCTTCCAGATCTAACGGTTCCTGGGCATTCTGGTTCGTTTTCTCTTTAACTTTATTTTATCCACCATTTGAAGGAATTTTGTGTTAAAACACAACTCCGCCACCGTCTGCCAAATCACGCATAACTTCCACAACACAATTAATCTGGTTAATTCAATGGGTTGCCATCACGCCTGATGGTCGATCAACACATCAAAATTTGGATTTAAATCATTGCACACACATATGAAACAGAGTTGAAAAGAGACATATTACACAGACACGCTGTAAACACAACACACATATTTATTATAATATACATAGCATAGTTATAGCTAAGGCAATTCAGCGTTAGAACAGAGTCTCCTCTCGACTACATTGCAACACTCTAAATTCACAATTTCTATCTATATAACTCTGTCTCTCCTCTCTGAACACGCAAGTTCATGACACACACATATATACGGAAGCATTGTTGGATCGGATCACTGAAGGATCCGATCAATCCTCTAGTAAAAGCCCTAAAGCTTTCATATGCATACATGCATATAACACATGGCAGATTACATTTTATGAAGTCGTTGAGACTTATCCATGTCATCCTTTAAATCTATTTTAAAACATATTTTTCCCTGTTTTTCTCCCTTGGTCCACGTCGACTTTCTTTTTCTGCTTTGGATTCCTCCCTTCGACTAAGGGTGCTTGATGCTTTGTTTACTTATGCTTGTCCACTAACAACAAACAATTCTCTATTGTTTCCTTGTAGGGACCAACCAACTCCAAGGAGGGTATATTTGGTACTCCATAGAAACAAAAACACTACCAAAGTTACATTAACAATGACTAGTTGTCTTATGGTTAATTCATTACATATCAGAAATTTTCCTTTAGAAAATGTTTTATACTTGATTCCCTTCCAGAAGTTTATTTTCCTATAATTATCATTTTATAAATTAGGTAAATTATTAGATGAAAGGTTAGCCAATAACATGAAATACAGTTACTTAAGGGTCTTCCTCATCATCCAACTCCTACAAAATGTCATTGCTAAATAAATTTCAAATAAATTATTCAAATAAACTTGGAATTTGGAAATGTATGTAAACCCATCGAGGTACTAAACAGACTCGTTGGTACTGGGTTAATAAATACATGACACAAAGGTAACTTCGTCGGGGTACTGAACAACCTATTGGCAGCGAAGCGATGCCGGGTATGGAAGACTAAATAATTAGCATGTATTAATGTTATAAGTCTATGCTCAATAATCAAATCATAAACCCATTTCCCATTAATTAATTAAAATCCCCCTTCTAGAATAGGAATAAATTAAAAAGTACGACTATAAGTCTAACTTTTTTATCTCTTTAATGACCATAAGTATAGTTATCATTTTCTTTACAACGTTTTGGGTCTACTCATGTATGCGAATCCATAAATCCTTCTCTACCTTAATATAAACATAGATAAATGTTTCGCCCAATGTGTCACCAATTGTTGTGGAAAACAACAACCCCCCATTTAAATTTAGCCATAATAATAATGGGGACCCTTTATATATATATTTTTTCATTAGTTTTAGTGTGTGAAATCTATTTAAAATAATCCCTTTGCCTTTAATCGATTTATAATAATTTTGGTTTTATAACATTATATTTATACCTTTATAACCTACAACCACCATAGTCAAGACTTAACCCTTTTAAAATTGGGTTCCAAATGTGTTTGATGTGTTATGCTTACCTTTTTGTATGCTTATGCTTTAATTGCTCAACATATGGCTTGACGCATAGACCCAGATGCTTTACTTCATGCATATTTTCATTCTTCCATGATCCCTCTTATGAGATGAATTGTCAAGGCGCCACTCATATGAGAATGCATGCAGATTGGTTATGATCTATTGGATGTGTGTTATATTCTTTCCACGCGCGTGCGCGGGGTCACAGGGCGGGCGATAGACCCCCTGTTCGTTGTGCCAGGCACGGAAGGGGGGTCACAGGGGGGCGATAACCCCATATTCATTGTGCAGCCTCCCCGTCGAGAGTTTTTAAGTGGGCAATAGCCCCCCTATACGAGGTTTGGGGCAACACCCCGAAAAAAAAAAAAAAAAAAATAAATAAATAAAATAAAATAAAATAAAATAAAAAAATAAAATAAAATAAAAAAATAAAAATAAAAATAAAAATAAAAATAAAAATAAAATAAAATAAAAATAAATAAAATAAAAAATAAAATAAAATAAAATAAAATAAATAAAAATAAAATAAAAATAAAAAAAATGAACCCTATATTAGGTGGGCAGACCTGCCTATGGTTTTGTGCATGGGTTTTGCACATGGTTTTGGGCATGATGGTTTTCTACCCATGGTATTTTGTAGATCCATTCAAGGGAATTGCGGTTATGTTCTAATGTAGGGTTAATGGATTGGGGTTTATGAATGCTTCGCCATGTATATATATGTATTGTAATATTGAAAGGAAAATAATGAAAAATAAATCTCTTAGTCCCAGTTTTGTGATCCAGGGGAAAATATATGTGTATATTTGTTATATGTTTTATTTTCTTACCATTGTTTATTTTCTATTTTTATAATTCGTATGTAGGTAATTTATGTATAGGGTTAAAACCTACATTTGGTATCAGAGGTTTTTTGGCTTCAAGGGGACACCTTTGCTGCTGAGCGGTTTTTCTCAGGCCTATGGTAGACCTTATTCAGTAGGAGATCTGTGGAATTGATTCTTGCAATGAAAGAAGATGGCAAGCAGTGGAAAGATAAATATCGAGAAATTTAATGGTCAGAGTTTTGAGTTGTCGAAACTCAAGATGGAGGATCTACTGGTGGATAAAGATCAGTGGAACAAGGTAGATCTAGGTACTAAACCAACAACAATGTCAAAAGACTGGGCAACATTGGATCAGAAAGCAAAGAGCACAATACAATTGTGTATCTCATATTCAGCATTAGTGAATGTATCAGGGGAAGTTACGACAAAGGCTTTGTGGGACAAGTTAGGTACTCTTTACCAATCTAAGTCTTTAGTGAACAAAATGTTCTTACAGAAAAAGATGTATAACCTGAGGATGAAGGATGGAGACTTTGCGATAGAGCATCTGAATGCCTTTAATACTGTTGTAAGCTAGTTGTTATATATTGATATTAAAATTTCAGATGAAGATAAGTGCATCAATTTCATGTCTTCTCTACCAGATTCATTGGACAATCTAGTTTTTGCAATAGGTAGCAATACAACTACCTTGAAGTTTGATGAAATAGTCTCATCCTTGCCGTCGGAGGAGATGCGACGAAAAAATATGGAGTGCTAGAATGTAAATGCCTTGTCTGTACAAGGACGGTCCATAAATAAAACAAAAATAAGTCCTCGAGTGGGAGATCTAAATCTAGAGGGAGATCTAAATCTCCAGGAAAACCTGTAAAGGTGTTCTAGAAATGTGGAAAGGAAGGGCACTTCAAAAAGGATTTTAGATATAACGCTCTTGAGAAAGGAAAGGGGTCTGATGACGCTCCTTCTACAGAGGTGAAAACCACCTTAGATGATGGTGGGGATGTGTACTTGGCTTCATATTCAAGTACGCATGTATACCATGAGGCATGGTTGATTGACTCAGGTGCATCCTTTCACTTCACTCCCCATAAGGAGTGGTTCTATGAGTATGAGAACTATGATGGTGGTGATGTCTTCTTTTGGGATTATAGAAGGCTAGAATAATCAAACACGAAAAATTCAAGTTGAAGTTGTAAGGTGGAAGGATTAGAACACTTCTGGGTGTTCTACATATTCTTGCATTTTCCATAAATCTAATTTTTGTAAGCAAGATGGATGATGCAGGTGTAAAATAGTGTTTTAGAAAGATAGTTGCAAGATGGTTTAGTGAGCACTGGAATTTATGCGGGGAGGTCGGATTGGAACTCTGTACAATCTTTTGGGTAGTAATGTTATTTATGGGTGCAACAGTTTTGTGATTCCTGAAAGTGAAGCAAAAAATCTAGTGGTCTCTCGATAAAAGACCATGCTATGGAAACAAAGGCTTGGACATATTGGAGAGAAGGGCCTTTGAATAATTCATGGAAATAGTATGGTAGAAGTTATGTCTAATTTTTCTATGGATTTTGATTTCTGTGAAAATTATGTATATGGGAAGAAAAATCGGGTGAGTTTCCCCTCTGGTGCTAATAGGGTGAAAAGGATATTAGATCTTGTGCACAGTGATGTGTTTGCACCTGTGTCGATTCCATCACTGGGTAACTCTATGTACTATGTATAATTGATAGATGAATTCTCAAGGAATACATGGATATCTTTCCTCGGGAAGAAATATGAAGTCTTTGACAAGTTTAAATAATTGCAGGCTTTAGTGGAAAACCAGACAAAGAAAAAAATAAAGGTGTCAAGGACAAATAATGGTGGAGAGTTTTGCAAGAAGGAATTTGAAGATTTCTGTAAGAAGTGTGGTATATCATAGTAGAAGAATACTCCATACACACCTCAGCAAAATGGGTTTGTAGAAATAATGAACAAAACGTTGATGGAAAAAGAAAGAAGCATGCTCAGTGGTTTTGAGTTAGGACAGGAATTCTGGGTAGAGGCGGTGGAGACTGCATGTTACCTGGTTAATAGATCACCTTCATCAATGTTGGAGGATAAGACTCCACATGAGGTATGGACTGGTAAGAAACACTCTCATGTCTGATGGTATTTGGCTATGATGCATATGTACATGTTCCAAAGGAGAAAAGAACCAAGTTTGATAGTAAATCTAAAAGGTGCATCTTTATTGAGTATAAGGATGGTTTAAAAGGTTATAAGCTTCGGAACCCAAAAACAAGGAAGTTTGTGTACAACCGACATGTGGTATTTAGAGAGGTGAAATATGTTATTAAACATGAAGTCCTTGTTGAAAAATGGCAACAAGAAATGCTAAAAATAGAAGTGCTAAAAATCGCAGTTTGGGTACCAGTGCTGGATCGGGAAACAAGGAATGAAAAATGGAAGTGCTAAAAATAGCATTCTATTTTTAGCAGTTCAAGATGGATTCCTATTTTAGTCAATCCTTGGACTAAAAATAGGAAGTAAAATTTGAATTTGATATTAACAACAGTTTGAAAATTAATTAATTCATCTTGAGTTAATTAGTTAAGGAAAATCAAACTTGAAGTCTATGTGAGGACATGCAACAGTTTATCTATTAATTGACGAATTTATCCATCAGTTAAAGAGATAAGGATGAGTTATAATTTGATTAGTAATTAGCTGGCTCAGTTAACTGAGTCAATTCCAGTTATATTTGATTTAAACAGTTTGTTTAAATTAATGTGAGTTCAGTTAGTTAATGCTTGCATGCATGTAACTGCTACACTTCAGATAACTGAATATTCTCTCATAAATAACTCATGCATGTCAGTTCATAGAAAGACCCAGTTGAGATCAGAGGAGGGATAGTGTACTATCAGTTGGATGGATTTTTCCTATAAAGGAAAATCATCCAAGTAGAAGGATCAAGGTTACTTGAGGATTGTGCATTTTTACAGGGTGTGAGATTAGTGTGAGAGGTCAGTGTTACACTTGGTAACAGGAGGATCACCTAGGAAAAATTGTGCAAGGAAATAGGAGGCTTAGAGGGAAAAGGAGAAGGCTTAGGAGAAGTCTTGATTGCCTATGAGCATCTAGGAGGACTGCACTAAGAGCTGGCTAGTTGTGAGAGCTAAGGCTTTGTGTAATCCAGAGGTATTTCCACCTTCATCTGTGAGGATTCACTGAGATCTGGCTAGCTGTGTGAGAGCTAAGGCTTTGCATAAATCCTATGTATGATAATACAGAGAGTGGGGTTTTAGGATGAGGCTTTCCCCGGGTTATATCTTCTATGTTATGTGTGATTGGTTCCTTCTTATCAGTTATATGTGTTCTTATTGATGTTTCTCATGTTCGATTAAGCTTCCGCTAAATTGGTTGTAGAAGTAGATCAAGTATTTTGCTTTAGTATATTGCATTATCAAGTGATCTATAGGTGGGAATTTCTACATGGTATCAGAACTAGCTGATTTGTAGAAAAAATTCTACATGGTATCAGAACAAAGGTGATCAAAGTGGAGAACAATATACTAGAGGAGATTTCGAAGTTTTGAGTTTTGGGCCGCGAGTTTTCAGAGAAGATCTGAAAAATTTTGTGAAAAATTTTCAGAAACAAATTGCAAATCTAGATTCCTTGTGGACAAATACCCAAATTCAAAAACCAAATCGACTGAATCGGAGTTCGGATGAGGGAGATATCACTAAGTTAAAATCATCTCTTTTCCCAGAAAATTTCGTGACGGCAAGAAATATGAAACAGATTGGTGTGCTAGCCAAGAACCTGTATGCACTTGAGATACAAGATGCATGCAAAGCCTTGAGGAGCAAGGAAAAGGTTAGATACTTGGTGGTTGAGAGGGAGAGTGAATTACCTCTCAACATGTAGTGTCAAAAGAAGTCTCAGACGATTGTGGAGGAGCCAAGATTGGGGAAGCAGCTTCAGGAGGTTGTGGAGCAGCCACAACTAGAGAAGCTGAGAGGAGATCGAGTAGAGACATCTACTCATGCAGAGACGTCTAGTAGGGGGAAACTTCAAGCCAGGTGGGCAGAGGAATCACTTGCATCCATACCGCCAGGTAGGAGGTGGGGCGATGTGGAGTGATCGTCCCAAGGAGGAGGGGCAGGATCCTTGAGGTACCAAACCTCTTTGATTTGACTTTGCTATAGGAGCCCCAATGAGGAGTAGTAGGACTGCCTGATTAGGTAGAGACAGATGTGGATGGAGCGGTAGAGAGAGCTACAGTGTAAGAATCCTAAGACAGCACAGAGCTAGCAAGCTGCAGCAATGCGAGAGGCACAAGTGTGTTGCACCAGTGCAGGATGGCACAGAGAGGTGTGCAACAGTGTGAGATGCATGGAGATGTTGCAGTAGCATAGAGGTCAAAGAGGGAGCACTTGTCAGTAGCAGGTAGAGCTTCAGCATCAGAGTATGTTTCTAGCCCAACAGAGAGGTCAGTTGGGAGTTTTTTTTGTTCCGAGAGTTGCTAGAGCAACCACACTTGGTAGATGTGTTGCATGCAGAACATTCCAGAGGTATAGGATCAGGTTCGAGTAGAAGCCTTTCTTGTTGAGAGGGAGTGTTGAAAAATGGCAACAAAAAATGCTAAAAATAGAAGTGCTAAAAATAGCAGTTTGGGTACCAATGCTATATTGGGCAATAGGGAATGAAAAATGGAAGTGCTAAAAATAGCATTCTATTTTTAGCAGTTCAATATGGATTCCTATTTTAGTTAGTCCCTGGACTAAAAATAGGAAGTAAAATTCGAATTTGATATTAACAGCAGTTTGAAAATTAATTAATTAATTCATCTTGAGTTAATTAGTTAAGGAAAATTAAACTTGAAGTCTATGTGAGGACATGCAACAGTTTATCTATTAATTGAGGAATTTATCCATCAGTTAAAGAGATAAGGATGAGTTCTAATTTGAGCAGTAATTAGTTGGCTCAATTAACTGAGTCAAGTCCAGTTATATTTGACTTAAACTGTTTTTTTAAATTAATGTGAGTTCGGTTAGTTAATGCTTGAATGCATGTAACTACTGCACTTCAGATAACTGAATATTCTCTCATAAATAACTCGTGCATGTCAGTTCATAGAAAGACCCAGTTGAGATCAGAGGAGGGACAGTGTACTATCAGTTGGATGGATTTTTCCTATAAAGGAAAATCATCCAAGCAGAAGGATCAAGGTTCCTTGAGGATTGTGCATTTTTACAAGGTGTGAGATCAGTGTGGGAGATCAGTGTTACACTTGGTAACAAGAGGATCACCTAGGAAAAACTGAGCAATGAAATAAGAGGCTTAGAGGGTAGAGGAGAAGGCTTAGGAAAAGTCTTGATTGCCTGTGATCATATAGGAGGATTGCACTAAGAGCTGGCTAGTTGTGAGAGCTAAGGCTTTGTGTAATCCAGAGGTATTTCCACCTTCATCTGTGAGGATTGCACTGAGATCTGGCTAGCTGTGTGAGAGCTAAGGCTTTGCATAAATCATATGTATGATAATACAGAGAGTGGAGTTTTAGGATGAGGCTTTCCCCAGGTTATATCTTTTGTGTTATGTGTGATTGATTCCTTCTTATTAGTTATATGTGTTCTTATTGATGTTGCTCATGTTTGATTAAGCTTTCACTAAATTGGTTGTAGAAGTAGATCAAGTATTATGCTTTAGTATATTGCATTATTAGGTGATCTACAGGTGGGAATTTCTACATTCCTACCAAACAAACCTGAGAAGATAGAGTTTGAGCTAAAGGAGGAAGAATAGGACTACACAGCATAACATGAATCAGAAGATGAAGAGCCACAAACTCTAGATGTGAGAAGATCAGTTTGAGAAAGAAGGCATCCAGAAAGGTATAGTCCACCTTGTTTCTATTCAAATTTTTCTTTATCTATTACTGATGATGATCCAAAAACTGTCAGGGAGGTAGTAGATTCATAGGATGGCAAACTCTGGAAAGAGGCCATGATTGATGAAATGGCATCTTTGGACAAAAATGAGGCTTGGGATCTGGTGGAGTTGCCAGCTGGAAGGAAACCCATTGGAAGAAAATGGGTGTTTAAGAAAAAGATGAATTGAAAAGGCAAGGTGGATAAATACAAAGCTCCGTTGGTAGAAAAATGTTATTCCCATGTGTCAGGAATTGATTTTGGTGATATTTTTTTCTCTTGTTGCCAAGGTAGCTTCTATTAGATTACTTTTATTAGTTGTTGCTTCTTTTGATTTTGAGGTAGAAAAGATGAATGTGAAGACATCATTTGTTCATGGGGATCTGGAAGAAGAGATCTACATGAAGAAACGTGGAGATTTTGCGGTGAAGGGTAAGAAAGAATTGGTATGTAGGTTAAAAAATTCTTTGTATGGGTTAAAACAGTCACCAAGGATGTGGTATCATAAATTTCATACATATATATGGGGACTTGGCTTCACCTGAAGCAAAGCAGATCACTGTGTGTATTTTAAATTAATTCGTGACTATGTTATTTATTTGGTCTTGTATGTGGATGATATGTTGCTAATTGGAAATAACAAAGAAATCATCGAGGATTTGAAGACCCAATTGTCCTCCAAATTCGACATGAAGGATCTTGGTTCTACAAACTATATTTTGGGCATGGAAATTAAATGAGATAAGAAAACGAGGAACATATGGTTAAACTAGAGGAAGTATTTCGAGACTATATTGTAGAGGTTTAATATGCATGATAGTCAAACAGTGAAGGTTCCTATTCCTGTAGGTGTAAAGTTATCTATTAAACAGTGTCCCAAGACACAAGAAGAGGAAGAGCACATGTCCCATGTTCCATATGCCAGTGCATTCAATAGCCTGATTTATGCAATGGTCTGTGCTATACCATACATTGCACATGCAGTGGGAGTATTGAGTAGGTTTATATCAAAACCAGGGAATGAGCACTGGACAGCAGTGAAGTGAGTTTTCAGGTATTTGCATGGCACTAGTGATTATGGTATGTGCTACCAAGCAAAACTAGGATTGGACAAAGTTTTGAACATTCGTGGCTTTATTGATGTAGATTGGGATGGAGATCTAGATTAGAGAAGATATACAAGTGGGTATGTGTTTAACCTATTTGGAGGAGCAGATAGTTGGATGAGAAAGAGATAGTCTATAGTGGCACTTTCAACTACAGAGGTAGAATACATGGCAGCCACTCATGCAAGAAAGGAAGTAGTTTGGTTACAGAGATTGTGTTCAAGTATGGGGTTCGTGCAACGAGCTATAAGGATAGACTGTGATAGCCAAAGTGAAATTTTATTCACTGCTTATCTTTCAAAGCCAAAGAACGTTGATGTTCAATGTCACTTTATGAGGATTATGGTTGAGGAAAAAAAGGTATTGTTGGTAAAGGTGGACACTTTGAATATTGTTGCAAATGGATTGATGAAGTCTATGAGAAAATGAGAAGTTTTCTTGGTGTTGAAAAACAATGGGAATTATAGGTTTGGACCGTGACTAAGCTCTCTTGTGACCCCCTGTGTGGAAAATAAAACAACAAGTGGGAGAATGTTGGGTGTGTGTTATATTCTTTCCACTATTAGTTTCACGTTTGGGTGGGTCATAAGGGGCGCGATAACCCCTCTATGTTCGTTGTGTTGGGTGCAGTAGGCAAGTAGTAGCCCCCTTGTACGGGGTATGGGGTAGCACCCCGAGAAATTTTTTTTTGGACCTTATAATAGATTGGCGGACCTACCTATGGTTTTTTGCATGGGTTTTGCACATGGTTTTGGGCATGATGGTTTTCTTCCCATGGTATTTTGTAGATCCATTCAAGGGAACTATGGTTATGTTCTAATATAAGGTTAATGGATTTTGGTTTATGAATTCTTTGACATGTATATATATGTATTGTAACATTGAAAGGAATATAATGAAAAATCAATTTGGTAGTCTCGGTTTTGAGATCCAAAGGAAAATATTTGTTTTATGTTTTATTTTCTCGCCGTTGTTTATCTTATGCTTTTATAATTCATATGCGGGTAATTTATGTATAGGGTTAAAACCTACATGATCACCAAATCACATTATATGTCATACCTGCTACTCTTCCCTAGAGCATTCACTTTACATCCCTTTGAAAACGTTGGGATTAACCCAGTGGGACAACTCATCATAAAGTAGGTCCCTCCCTTTCTCTTTTCATTGGTCATGCTTCATTGTTAGTGGGATCCATCTTTTAATTATTCTAGCAAGGTGATTGTTACACGATGGCAAGCATTCCACATAAACATGCATACTCCTCATCATGTTCATCTTCAAAATAGAAAGTAAGTGCTTATAACTTAATCTTCCAAGGTTCAGTTTATGGGATGACGTAGGTTGAAACATCATCTGCCAATTTTCATTTTTACCCAATTAAATTGTGCCATATGTACAAGTAAACGTCGCCATTCTAAATTACAAATTGAAAGTTGTGCCTTTAGTTTTAATGCATTTGTTCATTACGGTGGATGGTCATAATGCATGCATTTATCGTATTTTTACCACTTTTAAAGTTTGATTTAAACCTTGTTACGTTGTCTACATTTTGATTATGGTAACTCTTCTTACCCTTGATATTGTTCATTACGGGTGAATTCTCAGCGAATCACCCATCAACGGGATACTATGGCCAAAGGCAAGAAGAAATATCCTATACAGGTGTCGACCAGACACTTCAAAGAAGTGATTAATGAGAAATTATTAGATACATTCCTCTTTTTTATATAATATACACAACGAACTCTTTTTCTACATCTTGGAATACCATTTATGAGCTATTCAAAGAGAATTTCCAGAGGAACCATAAGATGCACTAACAGTTGCAACACTAAACTGGGGTGGCCTAAAGACTTCTACACCAACAATTAGTGACGTTGTGAGATATCAACTCCACAAGGTTGCAATGCACCTGAGGATATTTCCATATGAAAATATGATATGCTAGGTGGTGGAGGAACTTGATAATAGTAAACGGTTGTTTGTTACTCATAGAGGCCTTTCAAGCTTGAAAGAATTTACGGTATCTATCATTTTCCTCAGTCCAAAATTGTATATAATTCTCAGTTTGTGGAGCAGTTTTGTTAAGAAGGAATGTAAGCAAAAAAAATTGAATTTAACCAAAATGATTATAGGATGGCTGTGAAACCACAATAAGTTTAAAGAAGAGTCTTCAAGAAAATATTCAATTTCTTCCCTTGCATCTCCCTTTTCTTATATTGCCTCCATGATTTGTTGTTTATATGCCAAAAAAAATGTTTCTCAATTTTTGAGCAATTGGTTCCCTCTTATTGAAGATGCCTCTCATGGCTATATCTTTGATTGGGTTCTACTTTTATCAGACAACATGGAAAATCATTTTCTACATTTCTAGTTGCAAAATACTTTCACTGGTGTACCACCTTTTTACATTTCAGCATATATCATTGATGCCATTTGTTTCTCCCTTGACTTTTATTGCATGGAATAGAAGTGGAAACTTTCCAATCCCCTTCCCATCCACATATATAAAAATATTCTCTTGGAAGAGAATTACTATGACCCAATTTTACTGTATTTTCCATCTTGTCATGATTCTTATTTATCAAACTATTTTCAATTCCAAAATTCCAAGGGTGTCTCTTGAAGCCCTTGATTGTTTATTAAGAATTGGAGGTTATTTTTTTTAATAATGTTTCACCTATATCAGAGTTTTGGGAAGCAATGGTTGTCCCCGTGTTCTACCTCTCTATGTCCCAGATAAGCTTCTATCAAGTTCACTTTCCTACCAGACCGTGGGAACTGGGATTACTCTTGAGCTTAAAAAGGATTCCAAAAATTTTTGGCCTAGATTCCCTTCGCAAGTTGGCTTTTTCACCATTGCTAATTATCAACATGCAAAGAAGGAAGTTTTAGCCCTAAATGAGTTAAAACTCGCCACTATTCCTGTCAGGGAAAATGATCCTTCAAAATGTATCCAATGAAGCATTTATTGGAAGTTACACTCATGAGCACAATCAATATGATGATTTGTTTTCCCAGGCATCAACTTATGAGTCAATTTGTTTCAAAGATAAGCAATTGTCTCCAGAAAATTTTCATCATTTTATTGTCTTCAGAGATTCTAGAAGAGATACTTTACCTATGCATTTACTCTAGCTTCTCGAGGGAGATGATTTTGTAGAGAAAGCTATCAACTCTATTTCACATTCAATGCCTCGAGTCTCCACACCAATGCAGGTTTCTTCAACAGATCAATCTTCTTTCGTAAATTTGTTGGTCAATGATATGAATAAAGAATAAAAGTCATATTTATACAAAATATCAACTTTAGATGACATAGCCAAGGGAAAATAAAATCTTAGAGATAATATTTCAAATGTTCTCACTCACCAAGATAGTCCTTGTCACTCCTGAATCCGCAAATACTACTCTTTCACACTCTGATCCCATTGCTAAGACTCCTCTCAACACTCGGTTTAACATAGAAGTAATTTATACGCACCCTACCTTCAATATTATCTCAGACCAGGAGGTAACTCCTCAAATGAAATGTGTTTATGTATTAAGGCTGATCATAGATATATATATGGAGGGAGAGACTCTTTGGCTTCATCTCCCAACGTCTCTCCATATTCCAACTCTCCTTATTTTCTATTTACACTATCTTATATATTCACCCAATCCTAATGATTAGGTTTCAACATTCTCCCTCTTAATCTTAAGGGAAGTTGGTGAGTCCAAGCATCATTCTAAATCTTTCAATTTTTTTCTTCCAAGTGCTTTGGTGAAGATGTTTGTAATCTACTCATTTGTGGAACAATGGTGTAGATGGATTGTCTTGGCCTCAACCTAATGTCAAATCAGATGGTATTTTGTATTGATGTGCTTCATTTGATCATGGAACTTTGGGTTCTTGGCCAACTTCATTGCTGAAGTGTTTTCAATCATGACTGGAGTTGAATGCACTTGTTTCACCTGCAAATCTTCCAGAATTTTCCTGAGCCACACAATTTCCTTTGTTGCTTCAACTGTTGCCACATATTCTTCCTCTGTTGTGGAATCTTTTGGAACTGATTATTTGCATGACCTCCAGGAGACAGCTCTTGATCCAAGACTCATAGCATAACCTGAAGTAGATACCCTGGTTTGTTTATCTCCATTGAAGTCTAAAATAGATTATCCAATCAAAATGAAATTGCCCACCTATGTATAATTATGTCCAAAGTCTTGATTTCCCTTCAATTACTTTAGAACTCTTTTTGAAATAGAACAATGTCCCTTACAAGGATTTTGCATAAACCTGGAGAGGATTCCAACAAAAAATGATATGTCTAGTCTGGTAGAAGTCAGGTAGTTGAGACTTCCTACAAGTTGTCTATACTTTGTTGCATCCTCAAATTCCTTTCCTTCAGTGGATGTGAGCTTTAAGTCTTGTTCCATTGGAGTAGTCAAATGATTTCACTCAACCATTCCAAACTTATTCAACATATCT
This sequence comes from Pinus tabuliformis, assembly GCA_031772625.1. Lineage (NCBI taxonomy): Eukaryota > Viridiplantae > Streptophyta > Pinopsida > Pinales > Pinaceae > Pinus > Pinus tabuliformis. The sequence continues at coordinate 357,992,397 of CM062820.1, read as the reverse complement.
CAAATGTACTTCTTCTGAGAGAGGAATATAAACTTTGGATGTTGAGTTACTTCAATACAAAGATAGTAGTGAAAATGCCCTAATTTTGTCATTTCAAAACCTTTCCTAATTTCCTTCTTTATGGATGCAATATAGATCTCATTGTTCCTTGTCATAAAAACATCATCTACACAAACCAAAAGATATACAATTGTTTTTCCAAATTTCCTGACAAACAAAGTTGCATCATCAATATCATAATACTTGAAGTTGAGTTTTAGAAGATGCTTTGTTAACTTCTCATACTAGGCACGTGGTGCTTGCTTGAGGCCATACAAGGATTTTACAAGGTTGTATACTTTATTTTCTTGACCCTTCACAACAGATCCTTCTGGTTGGCACATAAAGACATTCTTTTTCATATCTCCATTTGAGAAAGAAGCTTTTACATCCATTTGATGGACTTTCCAACCGTTCTGAGCTGCCAAGGAAAAGAGTGTCTAGATGGTAGCTCATTTTTCTATGGGGAAAAAGTCTCCTTATAGTCGACCCCTTCCTTCTATGCAAAATATTTTTCCACAAGCCTGGCTTTGTTCTTGTCAAGTGAGCCATCATCTTTTTACATGTTCTCGTAGACCCACTTACAGCCTATTGGTTTAGTTCCCAATGGAGGACCAACTAACTTCCAAGTGCCATTCTTTATCAAGGCATCATACTCCTTTTGCATTGTTTCTTTCCATTCATCATGAGAAGTGAATACTTTGAAGGAATTTGGTTCAAAATATGAAGATAGATCCAGTTCACAATCATAAGATACATCCATATCAACAGGTGAATCAAAATCGTCTATGTCACCTCCATTTTTCCTACTTGAATTTCGTGCTCCTGTCTTTATAACCTCATCAAGATGAACACTTTCAAGTGTCTTTTTCAGCCACTTTGGAGGAACTTTCTAAGATGGCCCAAGCTACTCATTTTTCTGAGTTGGGAGTGAATCAAGATTGAGTCTCCCAATTCTGTCAATCACATCACTCAAAGTGTCATCAGTGGTTGGAGTTGCATGTGGGGGAGAGAGTGATTCAGAAGAATATTCCATAGATTGATCCAATATAGGAGTCCCCCCTTCAAGATGTGGAACCTCATTACCAAATTCTTGAAAAGACTTGGCATGTCCGAATCTATCCAAGAAATCAAGCCACTGCTCAACAACATTTTCACCCTCGGAAGATTCAAGAAATATCACATCTCTAGACACTACAAACTTCATATTAACTTCATAATAGAGACGGTATGCTTTGGAGGTATTAGAATACCCTAAGAAGATACACTTATGACTCCTTGCACCTAGTTTGTTTATTTGTTCCTTAGGTATCAATGCATAACAGATTGAACCAAAGACCCTGAGATTATTTACCGAAGAAATGTCGTCAGACCACATTTCATAAGGAGTCTTATTTCTAATAGCATTATATGGAAAAATATTCTTTATATACACAACACATAGAACTACATCATCCTAAAACACAAATTTTACATTCTTGAAAAAAATCATGGAACGTACCATATTTAATATTGTCTTGTTCATTCTTTCAGCTACTCCATTCTGTTGGGGATTATAAGGCACAATTGTTTGATGTTTGATCCCGTGTTGGTGAAGATAGTTTTCAAATTCATTTGAAGGCTATTCTTTTCCATTATCAGTGAAAATAGAGCCAATATGATATTGTGCATCATTTTCAATCCATGCATGAAAGTTCTTGAATGTTTGAAAAACATCAAATTTGTTCTTCAATAAATAAACCCAACACATTCTAGCGTAGTCATCAATAAATGTCATCATATATTTATTTCCATTTGCATAAGGAACAGACATTGGGCCACATAAGTCAGAATCAATAAGTTCAAGTTTCCTATGTGCTCTGGAATGTGAATCATGAAAAGATTGTTTGTTGTGCTTTCCTAAGATACAAGCATCACATTGCTTAAGTTTCCTAGTAATTGTAGGAAAACGAGTAACACCACTTTTCTTCAACATACGAAGGTTGTCATAATTCAAGTATCCAAATCTAGCATGCCATAAAAGACTTGATAGAAATTTACCTTCATCATAATGAGAACTATATGAGAAGTATTATGCACGAGTAGAGGTATCTTGCATATTCAAAAGTATTTCCTCTTCTTGTTGAAAATAGCAACAAGAAATGATAAAAATAGGATCCAGAAATTCCAATTTTAATTTATCTTTGAATTAAAATTTTGAAATCCAATTTAGTCTCACTAACTGCTTGGAAATAATTAATTAATTCATTTTCGATTAATTAGTTGGAGAAATTCAAGTTAGAAGTATTTATGAAGTCATGCAACAATTATCCCTTAAATTAAGGAGATTATCCCTTAATTAAGGAGATAAGATTGAGTTATCTTTGAGTTGTAATTAGTTAGCTCAGTTTACTGAGTTAAGTCCAGTTAAATTAGTTCAAAACTTTTTAAGGAACAAATTGTGAGTTATCAGTCAGTTGATGCATGCATGCACTCAACGAGTGTACTCCAAATAACTGAAGATTCCCTCATCAGAAACTCATGCATGTCTATTCAGAGAAAGACACAGTTGTGTTAAATGTCAAGGATGGTGTGCTATTAGTTGCATGTGTTTTCCTGTAAAGGAAACTCATGCATGCAGTCAAGGTAAGGTTCCTTGAGGATTGCGTAGTTCTGACAGTGTGTGAGAGTAGTGTTCCACTGGGTGAAGGAGAATCATCCTAGAGGAACTGCGCAAGGAAATAGGAGCTTGGAGGGTAGAGGAGAAGGCTTGTGACAAGCTTTGATTGCCTGTGAGTATCTAGGAAGATTGTACTGAGAGCTGGCTAGCTGTGAGAGCTAAGTCTTTGTATAATTCAGATGTATTTCCACCTTGTATGATAATACAAATAGTGGGGTTTTTAGCTAAGGCTTTTCCCTGAGTATTTTTTGTGTTTCATGTGCAATGATTCTTCTTCTTATGGTTATATGTGTTCAGCTCTGATTCAATTGGATCTTTAAGCTTCCGTAAATTTGATAGTAGAAGTAGATTATAGTATTTTGCTTTGGTATATTGCATTATCGAGTTAATGTACAGTCAGATTTTCTACATAGATCTTAGAGGTAGATTTGTAGAGAATTTGGAGGAAATTCTACATGGTATCAGAGCTAGCTGATCTATAGAGAAATTTCTACATGGTATCGGAGCTAGCTGATCTATAGAGAAATTTCTACATGGTATCGGAGCCAAGTTTATCAGAGCTGTGAACAGTATATGGAGAAAAGGATTTAAAGTTTTAAGTTCGGGGTTGCAGGTGCAAATCAAATTCTTATCATACTTCAAGGTTAGCCAATGGTGTTCTATGGCTTGAGACTCGAGTATGCCTTGGAAGGCATCTCAAATTACATAGCATGGAAAGATCGCATGGAGGTTGTATTATAAGACAACGGCTTGAAGGATTTCATTGATCAAGAAATCCCAAAGCCAGGTTCAACTATGGAAGAAGTGTGTGGCAAGGGCGAGACGGATCATCCTTGAGGGATTTTGAGACCATATTTTTTCGAATCTCTATGGGAAGGATACTCCATATTCAATGTGGAAGACATTTAAGGACCTCTACCAGAACAGTAGCGACCAGAGGAAATTGGCGCTCAAGGATAAGCTTCGAAGAATCAAGATGGAGAATGGCGATACTATTTCCACATATCTGAACAAGCTCACCACCTGTAGAGATGAGCTTGGAAGTGTGGGAATAACTACTGCCAATGATCATATGGTGAGCCTCACTCTCCTTGGCCTTCCAAAGAGCTGGAATAGCTACCAGGACTCTATGAATGGAAGGGAGAAACTACCGGATTGGGAACGACTGTGGTCGGATCTCATCGAGGAGGAGATCAGGAGGAGCACACAAGATGGTTCTTCATCCAAGGATGATGATGAAGAAAATATGGCCTTACCAAGTAAGGCAAGGAAAGGAAGGACAAGGATTCCCATTCCAAATCGAATTCTTCTCATGGAGGGAATACGGGTGACAAGTCTAAAGTGAGATTCTTTAATTTTCACGAGATGGGACATTATGTGACTAATTGCCCATCAAAGAAGTCCAAGAATGGATCCTCGAATAGATCGGAAGATGAGGCATTAGCCTCTCATTTCGAAATGAACTTTACCCTCATTGCATGCATGGTGTCATTGATGATGGGTTGTGGTTGGTATCTTGATAATAGAGCCTCATTCCACATGATCGGCGATAAAAGTTTATTTAGTGCCTTAGAGGAGAAAGACCTCCAGATGCACATAGAGACGGGTGATGATGAAAGGTATAGTGTTTCAGGAGTGGGCACAGTTGCTTTTCAGAGGGAGCAAGGAGCTCCTATCAACTTGACAGATGTGAAGTATGTGCCTGGACTGACGAAGAACATGGTATCAGTCACGATGTTGAAGGACAAAGGCTACGATGTTTTCTTCAGTAAAGGAAAGGTGTTCCTTAGACACATCACCATGCCACAGGTGAAACAGATTGGTTCACGAGTCAAGAACTTGAAAGCTCTTAAGGTCCAAGATGCATGCAAAGCCTTGAGGAGCAAGGCAAATGTTAGAGACTTGGTGGTTGAGAGGGAGAGTAAATTACCTCTCAACATGCAATCCCAGAAGAAGTCTTATACAATTGTGGAGTAGCCACAATTGGAGAAGTGGGCAGATGGATCACATGCAGCCATACCTCCAGGTGTGAGGTGGGGCGATGTGAAGTGGTAGTCTCAAGAAGTTTGAAAATGGGCAGGGTCAATTGAGAGGTTTTATCTCATGGATTGTACCTTGCTACGGGAGCCCAAAGTACATAGAAGCGAGAAGAATCAGTGGGATTGATGTAGTCAGAGATCAAAGTGACAGAGGCTAGAGCAGTCAGATACTGAAGAGTGAAAAGAAGGATTGACAACAGTGCAAAAAGGTTGAGTCAGCAGAAGTGAAAAAATTTCAGTTGACAGAGGCAATAGCAATCAGAGACTTTGATGATAGATGCATCATACTGATTCAGGTTGGATGTTTTTTTTGTTTTTGGAGTTGTTGGAGCAACAACACAAGAGAGAAGTGTTGCATGCATAACTTTCCAAAGATTCACGATCGAGATCGAGTTGAATTCATTTCTTGTTGAGAGGGAGTGTTGAAAATAGCAACAAGAAACGATAAAAATAGAATCCAGAAATTCCAATTTTAATCCTTGAATTAAAATTGTGAATTAAAATCGAATTTAGTCTCACGAGCTGCTTGGAAATAATTAATTGATTCATTATGGATTAATTAGTTGGAGAAATTCAAGTTAGAAGTATTTCTGAAGTCATGCAATAGTTATCCCTTAAATTAATGAGATTATCCCTTAATTAAGGGGATAAGATTGTGTTATATTTGAGCTTTAATTAGTTAGCTTAGTTTACTGAGTTAAGTCTAGTTAAATTAGTTCCAAACTGTTTGAGGAACAAATTGTGAGTTATCAGTCATTTGATGCATGCATGCACTCAACCAGTGTACTCCAGATAACTTAAGATTCCCTCATTAGAAAATCATGCATGTCTATTCAGAGAAAGACACAGTTGAGCTAAATGTCAAGGACAGTGTGCTATTAGTTGCATGTGTTTTCCTATAAAGGAAACTCATGCATGCAGTCAAGGTAAGGTTCCTTGAGGATTGCGCAGTTCAGACAGTGTGTTAGAGCAGTGTATGAGAGCAGTGTTCCACTAGGTGAAGGAGAATAATCCCAGAGGAACTGCAAAAGGAAATAGGAGCTTGGAGGGCAGAGGAGAAGGCTTGTGAGAAGCTTTGATTTCCTGTGAGTATCCAGGAGGATTGCACTAAGAGCTGGCTAGCTGTGAGAGCTAAGGCTTTGTATAATTTAGATGTATTTCCACCTTGTATGATAATACAGATTGTGGGGTTTTTAGCTGAGGCTTTCCCCTGTATTTTCTGTGTTTCATGTGCATTGATTCTTCTTCTTATGGTTATATGTGTTCAGCTCCGATTCAGCGCAATCTTTAAGCTTCCGCAAGTTTGATAGTAGAAGTAGATTATAGTACTTTTCTTTGGTATATTGCATTATCAAGTTAATCTACAGTCATATTTTCTACATAGATCTCATAGGTAGATTTGTAGAGAATTTGCAGGAAATTCTACATGGTATCAGAGCTAGCTGATCTATGGAGAAATTTCTACATGGTATTAGAGCTAGCTGATCTATAGAGAAATTTCTACATGGTATCAGAGCTAGCTGATCTATAGAGAAATTTCTACATGGTATCGGAGCCAAGTTTATCGTAGCTATGAATAGTATATGGAGAAGAGAATTCGAAGTTTGAAGTTCGGGGTTGCAGGTGCAAATCGAATTCTTCATACTTCAAAGTTGGCCAATGGCGTTCTATGGCTTGAGACTCGAGTATGCCCTGGAAGGCAGCTCAAATTACATAGCATGGAAATATCACATGGAGGTTGTATTATAAGACAACAACTTGAAGGATTTCATTGATCAAGAAATCCCAAATCTAGGTTAAACTAATGCACAAGAGTTTGCTGAGTGGAAGAAGTGTGTGGCAAGGGTGGGACAGATCATCCTTAAGGGAGTTCGAGACCATATTGTCTCGAGTCTCCATGGGAAGGATACTCCATATTCAATGTGGAAGACCTTGAAGGACCTCTACCAGAACAGTAGCGACCAGACGAAATTGGCACTCAAGGATTAGCTTCGAAGAATCAAGATGGAGAATGGCGATAATATTTCCCCATATTTGAACAAGCTCACCACCTGTAGAGATGAGCTTGGAAGTGTAGGAATAACTACTTCCAATGATGATATGGTGAGCCTCGCTCTCCTTGGCCCTCCAGAGAGCTGGAATAACTACCAGGACTCTGTGAATGGAAGGAAGAAACTGTCGGATTGGGAATGACTGTGGTCAGATCTCATGCAGGAGGAGATAAAGAGGAGCACATGAGATTGCTTTTCATCCAAGGATGATGATGAAGAAAATCTGGCCTTAGCAAGTAAGGCAAGGAAAGGGAAGGGGAATGATTCCCGTTCCAAATCAAATTCTTCTCATGGAGGGAAGAAGGGTGACAAGTCTAAAGTGAGATTCTTTAATTGTCACCATATGGGACATTATGCAACTAATTTCCCATCTAAGAAGTCCAAGAAGGGATTCTCGGATGGATCGAAAGGTGAGGCATTAGCCTCTTAGTTTGAAATGGACTTTACCCTCATCGCATGCATGGTGTCATCGATGATGGGTTGTGGTTGGTATCTTGACAGTGGAGCATCATTCCACATGACCTGCGATAAAAGTTTATTCAGTGCCTTGGAGGAGAAAGACCTCCAGATGCGCATAGAGATGGGTGATGACGAAAGGTATAGTGTTTCAGGAGTGGGCACGGTTGCTTTTCAGAGGGAGCATGGAGCTCCTATCACCTTGACAGATTTGAAGTATGTGCCTGGACTAAAGAAGAACTTGGTATCGGTCGTGATGTTGGAGGACAAAGGCTACGATGTTGTCTTTAGTAAAGGAAAGGCATTCCTTGGACACATCACCACGAGACAGGTGGAACAGATTGGTTCATGAGTCAAGAACCTGTATGCTCTTGAGGTTCAAGATGCATGCAAAGCCATGAGGAGCAAGGCAAATGTTAGAGACTTGGTGGTTGAGAGGGAGTGTAAATTACCTCTCAACATGCAATCTCAGAAGAAGTCTCAGACAATTGTGGAGGAGCCACAATTGGATAAGTGAGTAGAGGGATCACATGCAGCCATACCTCCAAGTGTGATGTGGGGCGATGTGAAGTGATAGTCTCAAGAAGGTTGAAATTGGGCAAGGTCCATTGAGAGGTTTTATCTCATGGATTGTACCTTGCTACTGGAGCCCAAAGTACATAGAAGCAGGAGGAATCAGTGGGATTGATGTAGTCAGAGATCAAAGTGACAGAGGCTAGAGCAGTTAGATACTGAAGAGCACAGAGAAGGATTGACAACAGTGTAGAAAGGCTGAGGCAGCAGAAGCACAAAGTTTTCAGTTGACAGAGGTAATAGCAATCAAAGACTTTGATGACAAATGCATCATACTGATTCAGGTTGGATGTTTTTTTTGTTTTTGGAGTTGTTGGAGCAACAAAACTAGAGAGAAGTGTTGCATGCATAACATTCCAAAGGTTGACGATCGGGATCGAGTTGAATTCCTTTCTTGTTGAGAGGAAGTGTTGAAAATAGCAACAAGAAATGATAAAAATAGAATCTAGAAATTCCAATTTTAATTTGTCCTTGAATTAAAATTGTGAATTAAAATCAAATTTAGTCTCATCAGCTGCTTGGAAATAATTAATTAATTCATTATGGATTAATTAGTTGGAGAAATTCAAGTTAGAAGTATTTCTGAAGTCATGCAACAGTTATCCCTTAAATTAAGGAGATTATCCCTTAATTAAGGAGATAAGATTGAGTTATATTTGAGTTGTAGTTAGTTAGCTTAGTTTATTGAGTTAAGTCTAGTTAAATTAGTTCCAAACTATTTGAGGAACAAATTCTGAGTTATCAGTCAGTTGATGCATGCATGCACTCAACCAGTGTACTCCAAATAACTGAAGATTCCCTCATCAAAAACTCACGCATGTTTGTTCAGAGAAAGACTCAGTTGAGCTAAATGTCAAGGACAATGTGCTATCAGTTGCATGTGTTTTCCTATAAAGGAAACTCATGCATGCAGTCAAGGTAAGGTTCCTTGAGGATTTTGAAATTCTGACAGTGTGTTAGAGCATTGTGTGAGAGCAGTGTTCCACTGGGTGAAGGAGAATCATCCCATAGGAACTGCTGAAGTAAGTAGGAGCTTGGAGGGCAGAGGAGAAGGCTTGTGAGAAGCTTTGATTTCTTGTGAGTATCCAGGAGGATTGTACTGAGAGTTGGCTAGCTGTGAGAGCTAAGCCTTTGTATAATTCAGATGTATTTCCACCTTGTATGATAATACAGATAGTGGGGTTTTTAGCTGAGGCTTTCCCCTAAGTATTTTCTGTGTTTCATGTGCATTGATTCTACTTCTTATGGTTATATGTATTCAGGTCTGATTCAGCTCGATCTTTAAGCTTCCGCAAGTTTGATAGTAGAAGTATATTATAGTATCTTTCTTTGGTATATTGCATTATCGAGTTAATCTACAATGAGATTTTCTAAATAGATCTTAGAGGTAGATTTTTAGAGAATTTGCGGGAAATTCTACATGGTATCAGAGCTAGTTGATCTATAGAGAAATTTCTACATGGTATCAGAGCTAGCTGATCTATAGAGAAATTTCTAAATGGTATCAGAGCTAGCTAATCTATAGAAAAATTTCTACATGGTATCAGAGCCAAGTTTATCAAAGCTGTGAACAGTATACGAAGAAGAGAATTCGAAGTGGGAAGTTCATGGTTGCAGGTGAAAGTCGAATTATTATCATACTTCAAGGTTGGCCAATGGCATTCTATGGCTTGAGACTCGAGTATGCCTTGGAAGGCAGCTCGAATTACATAGCATGGAAAGATCGCATGGAGGCTGTATTAGAAGACAACGACTTGAAGGATTTCATTGATCAAGAAATCCCAAAGCCTAGTTCAACTAATGCACAAGAGTTGGCTGAGTGGAAGAAGTGTGTGGCAAGGGCGAGACGCATCATCCTTGAGGGAGTTCGAGACCATATTGTCTCGAGTCTCCATGGGAAGGATACTCCATATTCAATGTGGAAGACATTGAAGGAACTCTACCAGAACAGTAACAACAAGAGGAAATTGGCGCTCAAGGATAAGCTTCAAAGAATCAAGATGGAGAATGGTAATACTATTTCCACATATCTGAACAAGCTCACCACCTGTAGAGATGAGCTTGGAAATGTGGGAATAACTATTGCCAATGATGATATGGTGAGCCTTGCTCTCCTTGGCCTTCCAAAGAGCTAGAATAGATACCAGGACTCTGTGAATTAAAGGGAGAAACTGCCAGATTAGGAACGATTTTGGTCGGATCTCATGCAGGAGGAGATCACGAGGAGCACACGAGATGGTTCTTCATCCAAGGATGATGATGAAGAAAATATGGCCTTAGCAAGTAAGGCAAGGAAAGGGAAGGGGAAGGATTCCCATTCCAAATCAAAGTCTTCTCATGGAGGGAAGAAGGGTGACAAGTCTAAAGTGAGATGCTTTAATTGTCATGAGATGGGACATTATGCAACTAATTTCCCATCGAAGAAGTCCAAGAAGGGATCCTCAAATGGATCGGAAGGTGAGGCATTAGCCTCTTAGTTCGAAATGGACTTTACCCTCATCGCATGCATGGTGTCATCGATGATGGGTTGTGGTTGGTATCTTGACAGTGGAGCCTCATTCCACATGACCAGCAATAAAATTTTATTCAGTGCCTTGGAGGAGAAAGACCTCCAAATTTGCATAGAGATGGGTGACGATGAAAGGTATAGTGTTTCAGGAGTGGGCAGAGTTGCTTTTCATAGGGAGCATGGAGCTCCTATCACCTTGACAGATTTGAAGTATGTGCCTGGAGTGAAGAAGAACTTGGTATCTGTCGCGATGCTGGAGGACAAAGGCTACGATGTTGTCTTCAATAAAGGAAAGGTGTTCCTTAGACACATCACCATGACACAGGTGAAATAGATCGGTTCACGAGTCAAGAACCTGTATCCTCTTGAGGTTCAAGATGCATGCAAAGCCTTGAGGAGCAAGGAAAATGTTAGAGACTTGGTGGTCGAGAGGGAGAGTAAATTACCTCTCAACATGCAGTCCCAGAAGAAGTCTCACACAATTGTGGATGAGCCACAATTGGAGAAGTGGGCAGAGGGATCACATGCAGCCATACCTCTAGGTGTGAGGTGGGGCGATGTGAAGTGATAGTCTCAAGAAGGCTGAAATTGGGCAGGGCCCTTTGAGAGGTTTTATCTCATGGATTGTACCTTGCTACGGGAGCCCAAAGTACATAGAAGCGGGAGGAATCAGTGGGATTGATGCAGTCAGAGATCAAAGTGATAGAGGCTAGAGCAGTCAAATACTGAAGAGCGCAGAGAAGGATTGACAATAGTGTAGAAAGGCTGAGTCAGCAGAAGCACAAAGTTTTTAGTTGACATAGGCAATAGCAGTCAAAGACTTTGATGACAGATGCATCATACTGATTCAAGTTGGATGTTTTTTTTGTTTCTGGAGTTGCTGGAGCAACAACACTAGAGAGAAGTGTTGCATGCATAACATTCCAAAGGTTCACGATCGGGATTGAGTTGAATTCCTTTCTTGTTGAGAGGGAGTGTTGAAAATAGCAACAAGAAATGAGAAAAATAGAATCCAAAAATTCCAATTTTAATTTGTCCTTGAATTAAAATTGAATTTAGTCTCACCAGCTGCTTGGAAATAATTAATTAATTCATTATGGATTAGTTAGTTGGAGAAATTCAAGTTAGAAGTCTTTCTGAAGTCATGCAACAGTTATCCCTTAAATTAAGGAGATTATCACTTAATTAAGGAGATGAGATTGAGTTATATTTGAGTTGTAATTAGTTAGCTCGGTTTACTGAGTTAAGTCCAGTTAAATTAGTTCCAAACTGTTTGACGAACAAATTGTGAGTTATCAGTCAGTTGATGCATGCATGCACTCAACCAGTGTACTCCAAATAACTGAAGATTCCCTCATCAAAAACTCATGCATGTCTATTCAGAGAAAGACCGAGATGAGTTAAATGTCAAGGACATTGTGCTATTAGTTGCATGTGTTTTCCTATAAAGGAAACTCATGCATGCAGTCAAGGTAAGGTTCCTTGAGGATTGTGCAGTTCTGACAGTGTGTTAGAGAAGTGTATGAGAGCAGTGTTCCACTGGGTGAAGGAGAATCATCCTAGAGGAACTGCGCAAGGAAATAGGAGCTTGGAGGGCAAAGGAGAAGGCTAGTGATAAGCTTTGATTGCCGGTGAGTATCCAGGAGGATTGTACTGAGAGCTGGCTAGCTATGAGAGCTAAGGCTTTGTATAATTAAAATGTATTTCCACCTTGTATGATAATACAGATAGTGGGATTTTTAGCTGAGGCTTTCCCCTAAGTATTTTCTGTGTTTCATGTGCATTTATTCTTCTTCTTATGGTTATATGTGTTCAGCTCTAATTCAACTCAATCTTTAAGCTTCCGCAAGTTTGATAGTAGAAGTGGATTATAGTATTTTGCTTTGGTATATTGCATTATCAAGTTAATCTACAGTCATATTTTCTACATAGATCTCAGAGGTAGATTTGTAGAGAAATTGCAAGAAATTCTACATGGTATCAAAGCTAGCTAATCTATAGAGAAATTTCTACATGGTATCAGAGCTAGCTGATCTATAGAGAAATTTCTACATGGTATCAGAGGTAGATGATCTATAGAGAAATTTCTACACTTCTATCCCCGATCATGACAAGTGAGTGATCTGGTTCTTTTCTAACCTCAACCTTTCCATCAAACATATGAATGGAGTGTCATTGCTAGTGGATGCGGATCAAAGACAGCAAATTTCTCCTTGGCTCTAGGAGATATAAAACATTATGCAGAAGAAATTCTGGAAGACCAGGAAGTTTGAGCCTGATGGTGCCAAGCCCTGATGGCTTGCATTTTGACTTGTCTGTAAAGTATATTTCTCCATCAATAATGTCAGTAAATTATTCAAAAAAATTTCTTCTAAAATTCATGTGGCAAGTTGATCCTTAGTCAAGAAACCAATCACTTTTCCAAGAAGCAAGTGAAGCATTAAACAAGTCTTCAGTTACTCCAATATTACAATGTGCCACAACATAATGAGTAGATTCAGGTGCTTTACCTTTCCCTTTGTCATCGGTTTTACCTTTGGATTCATTTCTTGACTGCTCAATTCTGTCCCGAGGAAATTTACATGTGGATGCATCATGTCCATCTCTATTGCGATGTATGCAATGAAGATCACACTTTTCTCCTTGGAACTGTCTACCCCCCTTCCTCTAAAATTCCTTTTTCCTCTACCTCTTCGGCCACCTCGTCCTCTAGAAGAATCTTGTGCCCGATTCTTCTCTTTATGTGCAAGACACACAACTTATTTAGAAGATTGAGGAGTTTTCTTCTTCCCAAAATCCTTCTCTCTCTCAGCAAACTTCTTCTCAAGGGAATCAAAGGTAATCTCCTTAAGGTTTCCACTTTCTTGCAATGATTCAAGATAATTTGAATAAGTTGGACATAGTGCCTTGACATAAGCTATGCGAGGAATGTCTATTTGAACCCAGTGGTTTTGATATCATGCATAATAGATCTTACTCCTAATGTTAAAGCAAGAGCATCATCATTTTTCAATTCAGGACTTAATAATTTAATCATCAATTGGACAGCTTAAGGTTCAGAGTGTGTGTCATAGAGTTCCTTCAACTTTTGTAAGGCTTCAAAAGCATTTGAAAATGGTGAAATATGGCGACTCACCTCTTCATTTATAAATGTTGCATTCAATGCATAGGTCTTGTTTTTCTTGTTTTCCAAAATGGCTATCTCCTTATCGAGTTGGGCTTTGCAGGATCATTATCTCCTTCTCCTACACAAACTCCTTTCCACAACTCATTGAAAATGAGAGTGTGTTGTATCTTCTATGATCATTCAGGATAGCTCTATTTGCCTGAGAGAACTACTCCAATAATAGATATCAATGAATGCATTTTAAATGTGTGTACTATGTAAAAATGTACTCCTGTTGGCAAGAAATGCACTTTTGGTTGTAATTTTGTAAAAAAAAATACAATTCTTATATATATAGAGCAGAGGTATTATATGAGGGAGGGAGTATATGAGGGAGGTTTATATGAGGGGAGGCTTATATGAGGGAGGTGGGTTCAGTCCCCACAGTTATGATTGTCGGGAGACGTTATTAAACACAGTGATATATAGTATGTGGGCTGTGAAATTGTATTAAAACACATATATTAAAAAACTACCAGGTGTGGGAGGTATCACAGTTAAAAAAACCGTGAGCAGATTTATATTATTCAACACAATGTAAAAATTGGGAGTGAGATGGTATGGGTGGTATGGTAGCGTATCACCAAAAAAGGAGTAGGATAGGTATGGGTGGTATGGCAGTGTATCACAAAAAAACAACGTAAAACAATGTGGAGAGGCATGATACCGCAAGGAAACTGTGATATGATATCGGTGGTATGCGTTTAATGCAATGAAAATCATTTAACGCAATGTGACAGAGGTGGTATGGAAATAATGTTATATGGAGAAAGCATGGTATGGGAAGCATTCCAGTCAAAGAAGAATCCTACGCAAAAGGAAGTGTTTTCCATAGGATTTATTCATACATCACCAAGACAGAGGTATGCGTACAAGCCATTGTTCAGAGTCACACAATACCAACGGATTGGTATGGGCGGTGTTATATATGATATAGGGAGGTGGATTGGGAGCATCTATATAGCTTGGACTGATTTGTATCATAAAAATGCTTGTATTCAGTAAAAATATAATATGGAGGCCAGCGTGACCAAATACAACAAAGTAAAACACACTAAAACTACCAATATTCCAACATAAGATAGCATACCATGAAAACTTTGCATCAAATGAAGCAACACACTAGCTTACATCCTAGCATTTAACTAAACACACAGGAGATCAACTGACAAAGGACAAACTACAAAAAATTGGCAGAAAGGAGTTACAAGGGCATAGAGAGATGCCAAAAAATGGAGTTGGATCTGATACCATGTCAGGACAAGAGGTAACTCCTAAAATGAATTATGTTTATGCATTAATGATGATCATAGATATATACATGGAGAGAAATAATCTTGGGCATCATCTCCCATTGTCTCTTCATATTCCAGCTCTCCTTATTTTCTATTTACACTATTTTACATATTCACCCAATCCCAATGATTAGGTGTCAACAGATTCAATTGAACATTAAGTAAATTCCCCCAATCAATGTATTTTTTTGTCCTTAACATAAGGTTGTAATTAAGAAGAGAAGGAAAAAAGGAAAGTAGAAAATGAGGTATCTCCTCCAAACTCTACTTCCTTATAATTAGTTTGGAAAAGTACTTCTAAATCCCCTCATGAAGAATTCCAAGAACTAGCTCAATATGGACGGGCATATGCCTCAGCCACCATTGATAAAGCAGCTCATGTTAAGCAGTTTTTTCAAGAGAAAGAGGATAGGATACAACATCTAGAAACAAGTTTCCCAATATCAAAGATAGCTTCAAATGTAGGTCAAGTTAGTCAAGAGCTAACACTCTAAAGAGATCAAGCATTTGGATGATCAACTAAAAGAATTACAGCAAAGCCTGGAACAAGCAAAAGTTGAAGCTTTTGATCTGACCAAGTTCAAACATGAATTCCTTGAGCTCAATTCATAGCTCATGAAACAACAACAAGTTTTTTTTGATAAATTAAGCTTGATACAGGTACAATGCAAGTTGAGTTCTTCATTAGTTGATGAGCTAGTTGATATGGAAAGTGAGTATGATGAGGAAAAAGAGACCTGAATGATCTCTTAGAGTGGAAAACAGATAAAAGAAGATTACAGCTAGATCTTCCCAATATTGATGAAATGCACAAATCCATTATTCTAGGGATTTGGAAGGATAAGATACGTGTGGTCAGAAAATTGGTGACTGATACTCGGGAACTCTCAAGTTATGTTATACAATCCATTACCTAGCCTCTTTTGGAGGAAAATTTAATTTAAAGTTATGAATAAGATGCATTTCTAGATATAAAAGCATTGCAAAAAAGTTGGATGGATGAGAGGAGAAAATTTGGTAAAAGAATTGAATAACTATCAAAGGTAAACCTTGAGTTAAAATGGTAGCACTTAATTAAGCCTCATGGTCATTGGCAAGTTCTGAAGACTCTCACAGAGTTAACAAATCAAATGTTTCCACCTCTCTAAGCATTTTTCTTCAACTACCATCTAAATATAGAACCTCATTCTCCATAAGCATTGGCACCACTACTAGATATCCATCGACAATGGCAACAAGTTATTGGCTCAACATTAACTAAAAGTCATCTGATTTAATCTTTCATTGTCAACATGTAACCATTTGTTATTTTATGCAAGTTGTTTTAGGTTTAATTGAGGATATATCGAAGACTTGGTTTCTCCCTTTCTTTTGTTAAAAAGAAAAACTATTTATATGGCTTTCGAACTCATGCAAAGTGTTTTGAATTTTACAAAAAAAGATCTTATGTCACACTTTTGTACTTAAGTCCTATTTGTTAATATATTTGAACCCTTTTGATTCCAACCTGCAAAGTCTGAGAGCATATTGGATATTTTTATCTTCTCTATTTTATGTTTATCTTTAATGGAATCGATATATTGTTATTGAAAGATTGCTCGTTGTACCTTTTTTCATCAACTGAAGCATAAAACTATTGATGTGTGAATATCTATTTTTTTCTAGTGCATTGAACGATTTAGCATTATTTCATTTGTTTTTGTGTTGAACATTAATTTGATTAACTATTAATCAAAATAATATTTTTTAATTGTGCTTATAAATGTTATATCTTGAAAATATTTATTTTCATTCTTATAGCATTATCTTTGTCTCACAGAAGCATTATAATACCCGGGTAGAATAGATTACTAGTTAGTTATTATATTAGATTATTTTAGTATTTTTACATTATAATAATCAAGTCAATTTTTTCCATTTCCACTTAATCCTTATATTGCGGATAACTGGACTTAATTAAACCAGTGAGAACCACAATTTTCAATAGAAAAGGGTCTAACTTGGGACTCTGACTGGGTGGTATCCCAAATGTTGATGAAGTCATTTTTTTACATCAACAGAGCCTTAGCTACTAAATCCTTGAATTATGGTAGTCTTCAATAAGGTATCACCTTTTCACATACTACCTTCATTAGTCAATGTGAAAGTGATAATGGGAGTTAATATCTTATGGGAATTTTAAAGAGATGCTACATGAATTGATTCATCTAACATGATATCAAGGAGATAAGTCAAGAAATCTACATAGTGCATTGGTATGATGTGACATGAAGTTATTTCACATAGCAAGATATTAAGGTGTTAGCGGATATGATTCATGTAGTACAATATCAAGAACCTTTTTCCACCTTGAGGATGGGACTTCCTTTAAATGATGAATCGCTTCAAAATGAGGGACCCTCATTTTCCTCTTAGTTAACTTGTCCCATCCTCAAGGTGGAAAAAGGGATGACGGGGCCAAGTTAACTAAGAAAAATGATTTTCCAACAAATTGTAAATGAAAAGTGATTTTCTCAAGGGATGACAAGGCCAACAGAAAAGTGATTTGAGTTAAAGACAAGTTAACTAAGAAAAGTGATTTTTCAACTCTTTTTCCTTAGTGTATCACTCCATTGTTGGGAAATCTAGCACTATATCACCCCATTAGGAATTATTCCAGTGACATATCGCTCGAATGTGGTTTAGTCAAGTGATATAATTTTTTTTTACCTCCTTTGTCATGACACATTAAGTCTTCATTTTTTTAGTGCATTAGTGGCTTGGTAATTAGTGTTATTAAAGTGAAAAATGAATTTATTAAAGGAAATTAATGCACCCAACCTCAATAAAACTCTTCTAAAAAGACACTATATTACCCTCTTTCCTCACGTTCCTCAATTTAATCTTTCTCTTGTGAGTTTGAAAGCATACATTGGAGAGAGCATTTGCGCAATCATCATTTAAGCCAAGTGTTAGTCATCTCAACTCAAGTATGGTTAAATTTATCCCACTTAGATATTGAATTTTGGTTTTTATTTGTTTATTTTGTGAATAAAATCACCCATCTCTTTTGTTTGTCCATATTTTCCTCTTTTTCTCAATTTATGTCGAACAGTTTTCCCTTTTTCACATCAAATGGGAAATCAAAGATGATCTATCAAGATCAAAAGTGGTGCTATCCATATTTCCCATCGATCCCTATCTCATCTCAATCACACATACCTAGAAAATAATTTTAACACCTCGATTTAGCCCCATAGAATACTCTCAATGAATGTGGAGGAGATGCATGCTCCTATCCAACTGACATCACTCATTCCTTGTTCGATTCAACTCCATAATCATGCCCTACTAGCCACAAGAAATTTTTTTGGTCTCTGAGTTTATTGGTCCTATTAGTGAAACCCTTGGATTTCATCTTCCCCATTCCCAATAGCACTAATTTATTCCTCTCTTTGCTTCATAGGTTTGACCTCACCAAGTCTCTCAAGTTTCATACTTCTAGCACATTCTTTGCACCCACCTTCCTAGCTTCATTATTAAAGCTTAGATTTAGGCTCACTCACCAACATTATGGCCTTTTTCATTCATAGCAAGAGAACATGTTCTTCTCTCCATAAACCATGCTCATAGCCTTCGTAGTGTATAGAAGCATCTCTATGGAGCCATCATGGTCAAGATTGTGATCTCATGAATAACCATGCCCTAGCCATTCTTTACGAACCTTTTCTTTTTCCTTCGCCACTAATACTTAGAAACCTATTTATTCTCGCTAATCTTAAAAAAAAAAGAATAAACCAGTACATGACCATAGCTAGCCTTGAACCCCAATCTCTAAGTTCTTTGGACTAAATAATATAAGCTAATATGCATAATGGGTATTGTTGTTTTAATGTATTGTGCAAGTAAACTATGTATGTTTCTAAGAGAAGGGCATACACATCCTCAGTGAGTGAGATATCAGATGATGAGAAAAATTCTAACTCACTTGGTCTTGAGTTCATGGATACTCCATGCTTCATTAGTAGATATATAACATACAAATGGCCTAAATGTACCATCTAGTTTAGAGAGAAAAAACTCTTGTAAATGGCCCAAGCTCAAATATTTGTAGGGCTATTAGAAGGTCTCGGTTGCACAATGTGGCTTATCATCCCCCTATCTTCCCATGTGCAGATGAAATTGAGTGGTTGGTGAAGCAGGTTTATCTCTCGGGAAGCAATGATTAGGGACATAGTTAGCCTTATATGAGGACAAGATGTCACATTTCAATATATTTCCTAGAGATATTTTGAATACATGCAAGACCAACAAAGGATATTTCATGTACACACCAAACAAAAAATATCCTACCAACCTATTGAATACTCCCTTTTAGCTAGTATTTTCCATGTTGAGGAAGTTATATGGTCAGCCCAACATAGAAACCTTATATGAAGGATGGGTCTCATTAATGTATTCTATAACAGTTGAGAGAATCATATTCAACTTGTCCAATGTCCTCACCCAGAGGATAATACTAGAAAAGTTTAGAATCCAAAGGAAGGTCAGAAGCCTCAAGTATTCATGGATTCTTACCTAGTGGATAACTTTTGTTTCAAACATGTGTTCCAAACAATGGGATAGAAGTGGAAAATGTATGAGGAGTTAGTGCATGTTTCTTTTAAAGTCATCTAGGAGTATCATTACATTCAATCTCACACCAATATATGTAAGGACCTCTTGATCCCACTATATGAAGTTTTCGTCAATGTGTTTACTTTGTGCATGTTCAAAAGAGATAGGAAGTTGATGGCCATGGTTGTGATTGGTTTGTGGATCAATATGTAGCATATCTAAGAATTTTTGGAGTAGATAGCCTTCCTTAGCTACTAAAAAAGTTTGTAACTAACTTAATGATATTATTAATGGTGTTATAGGAAATAGCATATCAAGTATATATAGGAGTAGGTGTAGCACTCTCACAGAACAAGAAGGCTCCCTAGCCACACATGCCATTACACCTCGGTTCATATAGTTAAAATACATGAAAGAAGGTAGAGTAGAATCTGATGCTTTGACACTTTTTTTTGGATTTGAAATTCCATAAGTATGACCCCAGATTTGTGGTGAAAATCAATGTGCATGCAATTAAAGGTGTCATTACCAATAAAAGATGCGGGTTGAGGAAGAGAAACATAAAAGTGCCTTGAATTTTAGTATAGGCTATAATTCAACTCAATTTAAAAAGTGAAATTCGTAGCTAAAAAAGAAGCCCTTGCCAACAAACAATCTACTCAACAAGAAGCAGCTAGAGTTTCACAAGAGGAAAGTTGAAATAGGAGAAACAAGAAACTTGGATGGCCCAAAGGCTTGAGCTCAAGGATAAGGAAGAGTAAGAAATGAGTAGGAAGAAATAGAAAAAGAGAAAAGTAGAGGAATAAAGGAGAAAGGCACAGGAAGAAAAACATAAGATAAAATAGCAAGAAACTTAAACCAAAGCACAAGAAGAAGCTCTTAAATACCAACAAGAAGCACGAGATCAAGATGTCCAACACAGCATAACTTCCATGGATATTGACTCAGCTGAAACAATATATTACTATCATAAGTGTTCACTTTCCAGTTATAGAGATAGTAATCACACCAACAAGGAATAAAAATGTGATTACCTAGGAAAACTTAGATATGATCATACCCTAAACAAGATAGAGTAGCACAAGAAGAAGGCCTTTTCCACTCTGCATCTACCTCTAGTGTTAGTCCCCATAGAAAGGCCTATTGTACCAAACACTAGAAAGGATTGAATTGCTACAACATCAACGAGCACATCATTATCTCAAGTAACTAATAGAAAGGTGAAATATCTCCTTGAAAAGTTGAATAAAAATGGTGATTTCATAGTAGATATGGAGCAGGAGGTCAATCTATTAAAGCATGAAACTATAAATCAGAAGAAAGAGGGAACTAACATGGAATATTATAGGTATTGTGCAGATGAATTGCACGAATATTACATATATATCGTCAATAAAGTCTATTCGTGCCTCCAAAAACTCTAGAAGATATCCACAAGCTTTGCTACCACTCTCAGAATTGGCTTAGGAAAGAGGAAATCAACTACAAAGAGTCTAGAATGATTTGAACCAATTAGAGATATGGCCCAAAAAATATCCATAGGATCCATTATAGGTCCCTACATTTTGTGAATAATAACTAACATATGCTTCCATTGCTATCAATAGGGCCCTAAAGATGCAAGAAAAGCTGGAGAAACATATTTCCATATATATAGCTCCATACCAACAAAAATATTCATTAGATAAGAGATTATTCAATATGAACAAGTTATTAGCCATTGGATCCCAAGGAGAAGCTAGGCCTAATAAAGAAGTAGATACAGAGCTAGAAATTTCATGATTTCTCGAGAGTTTTCTTTTAGTGTCTTCACAAACAAACTAACAAAATATATTCCCGAGCAACACATTATGTATCACTAAAAACAACAAACAATCCTAAAATCCTTCATGGTCTCATTGAATAAAGATGTACAAGCCCTCTCACAAAACACATCAAAATACCATGTCATAATGGATGGGTTGTTATCCAATAGGACTAAAATTATTTACTCCTAATATGAAATATGGGTAGCCTATTTTTAGGAAATCCTAAGAGTCCTTATGGACGATTCAATCGAATTGTAACAACTGTCTTTTTCAATATGTAGGATTTTACAAAATTGTTTCCTTAATTGTATTTAAAACTAATGAGAATATGAAGAGATTTTAACAGCCTGTTGGAAACCCAACAATCCCCAAGGTTAGTCACTGATGTAATTTATAAATGATATAAACTGTTAGGAACAAAGGATTTTGAATTCTTAAACATCTTTACTTTTGAACTTTCAATTCTTTAGTAAAATTTTGCAGAATTTAAAATATAGGATCTAGGACATTGGTGTACTATGTATCAATTGATAAATAATATTTAGAAGCCTTAGAATTCCACCTATAGAATTGTGACTTTGCATATATTGTGATTTTTCTTCAGACAAATCCCAAGTATTTCACTTGTATATGCATTCTAGGATATTTATTTCTATTGGCTAAAAAACTATTATGTGAACTAGATAGCTCACTCTCACATGGTTATTGATTCGTTATGTTCACTTTATTCAATGAGAACTTCTTAGATCAGAGATTGGCTATTCTTTTTTTCTATAATAATTTAAACATTTTAGTGCCAAGTAATTAGCTAATTACTTTCTTGATACAACTATTATTGTGTTTAGTAGGTCATTTCTTCATATCCTTATCTATCTTTCAAAATTTAGTTAGTCTAAAGTGGTTTTATTCCTACAATCAGATAGTTTTAGTGTATTTTTCATGCCCCTTTGTTATGATGACCATTTAATATCTCACAACATTGAACAAAGAAATCATGGTTTCCATGCCAAAATCCATATCGATCTCTTATCCCAAGTAGTGTGAGGTCTAATTGGAACTTCATACCAGAGAGAACCCCTTGTGACTATCATTTAGTCATTCATCCATGTCAACACAATGGTAGTATTTTAGCAGAGTTCTCATATTTATTCTCCATCAATTCATATTTTGGTCATACATATAGAATTTATATTTCAAGCATGAGTTCTCTTCTTGAATTTAGACATTGGTGGCCCTTAAGTCGTCCAACATTTCTTTGTTTTTTTACCATGATTAGCCTTCACTCTCTTCCAAATTTGACAACTATGTCACGATTAAGGAATTAACTACTCTAACACCATTATGATTCATAAATGCAAGACTTATAGCCAAGTTGCTTCACCAACATGGATATTATGAGGAAATTAATTTAGGATCTATATTTATCTATGTCATAGAAAGATCTATTTTATTGGGATGATATCAAGTTCTCTGCCTTTAAAAGTGATTTTTAATCTTTTCTTGGGTGTATTTCGGAGTACAAACTCCACTTTCAAATATTCTATAGTAGCATGAAAAAATGGTCCTATTTACAATGCTATATTTGTAAGCCAATTATTTCCCTTGCACCATGTATTATAAAATGCAACCACAAAAAAATTGTTTGGCCTAAACTCATCACAACCTCTCTTGGTTGCTAAATTTGACTACTTTTTACCTGCCTTTTTACCCCTTTCCTTCATCTATTTCATGTCCTTGCAAGGTTAATTTGTATCTCAAGCAATGAAGGTATATCTATTTTTCATTTCTTTGTGAATTATTAATCAATGAAGCGTAGCCCTAGGGGAGCATTTCTTATGCGACTTGATAACTCATGTTTCTTTGCAGATTTGAAAGGATGATGATCGTCAGAATACAATTCAATGTAAGGTTATCGATGAGCTGGAAGCGTTATCTTAGGATGTTGGTTGTAACTATGATTCCACCCAAGAGAGTTCGTTGGACTAATACATTTGTTATCTTCGTATTCTGCTTATGTCTCAATGGTCGTTGTATATTTCTAGGCAGACAGCTATCGTAATCTCTAGAAACCATCGATACTATCTTTGTAACATTGAATGTGTAAGTAAGGTTACATGGTTGGGAAAGTTAGCCACCACTCAGAGAGATACGAGAGTTCTGAGCATGTAAAAATAGACTTCTGTACTTTTATTTTGATTAATGAAAATCCTGATCTTCTGAATATTTATTAGTCTTTGATCTTTTAACACAACCCTGACCAGGGATTTGGGCCCACTCTCCTAACCAGGTGTTTATGGATTAGTGGTGTGCGTAGATTTATATTTTGTTATGTTTATTTTCTTTATTGTTGTAATGGTTTATTAAGTTGTGTTGTTGTGAATCTTAATTTGTTCTTACTCTGATTTTTTTCCTGTTATTGATTGTTGCTACTCGTTGTTATGTTTTTTTATTGAATGTTCAATGTTGGGTAGGGAAACAATGACCTGTATAGACCTTGCATGATAGCCTTGAAATAACCAGATGAGCCCCGGGTTGACAATTAATGTGGGAAAAGGGTGAATTCTATAATTCATATTTGAACACCAACATTTTGGCGTCGTTTCGAGGGAGGCTATCGAAGGCACGAAAGTAGGACCAGTATTGACCATAGGATCAATCTCTTATCTTGGGAAGGGAATTTTATTTAGTGTTTTTTTAAGACCCACTCTCTCGTCTTGGGGGGGGAATTTTTCACCCTGATCTAGGTCCTCGACATCAAATTGTCTTGGTTATTTTGATTTCTTGTTTCTTTTAGGAACCACTCTCTCATCCTAGGAAGGGAAGTTTCCACCCTATTTCAAGTCTTGAGCTTAAATCTTATGGTTGGTTTGTCTTTCTTTCTTTTGTCTTCTTTTTAGGGGCCACTGTCTCATCCTGGGAAGGGAAGTTTCCACCCTATTCCAGGTCCTGATCTTTAGATTTGTTTGTGTTCTCCTTTCGCTTTCTAATTGCATGAACATAAACACGAATAAAAGGGGCAAAGGAAGACCCCAAAAAAGAGGGAAATATCTAGGCAAAGTTACCTACATCCAAGAAATAATTTCAAGAGTTGAGTCAGGAGAATCATCACAAGTTGTTGTGAGGGTTAGATCTCATACAAGATCTAGAGGGCATTCAGTTTCACAACTAGAACCTCCCTCAATAACAGAATTAGAATTCAGGGAGGAAGAAATAGGAAGTAGAGGATCAGAATAATTGTGCATTGTTATCTCAAAAGAAGGAGAAGGCTTCAGGGAATTTACTCCGCCATTTGATCATGGAAGTGTTATTAGAACAACCAGAACCTATTGAGATTCCAAGTGAATATTGGAAAATATTCATGGCTCATCCAAATTCCACGATCAAATTTCCAATTCGAGATATTAGAGGTGATGCGCCTATGAATCCTATTCCTTTAATAGCATTACCCAATTTCCATGGTCTTTCTTCTGAAGATCCAAACACATTCCTTTTTGAATTCAATGTTGTTTGTCAAGGATATGATTATATTTCTGATGCTCATAAATTGAGGATATTCCCTGCTAATTTGAAGGGAACATCTCTGAGGTGGTTTATGGGTTCAAGGGTGGAATTTATTACAACATGGGATGACATGAAGACAATTTTCCTTGAAAAATATCAAGACTACTACAAATCCCAAGACATTAAGTAGGAAATCTTTAAGATTGTGCAGAAAGAGGATGAGAACATGGAGGACTTTGTGGAATGCTTAAGATACATTCTGCAAAGATTGGGCCATAGTGATTTGGATAAATATATCTTAAAGATAAACTTTCTCCGGTAACTAAGGGAGGAATCTTTGGAACTCCTGAATGTGGTAGGAAAGGGAGATGTTTCAAAAGAAGAATTTGACACCATTTGTGAGTTGTGCATCAAATGTTTGTGTGGAGATGTGAGGCATAAGAAAGGAGTATGAAATCTCAAACCATCCAACAATGGGGTTACAAAAGTAGAAATTAGAAACTTGTTGCATCATTTAAGGACTGATATTCTAAGCACATTTTCCTCACAATTGGATGTTCTTCATGCAAAATAGAAACAGATGAAAGTCGAGAAGGAAATGGCTATTTTTCCCTCAATACAGGAAGAAGCACCTGTTTAAGGAATGTCCACTCAATACTATTGAAACTTGTGCGATATGTGAGAAAAATCATTCTACTAGCACGTGTCCATCTCTTCCTAGGTTGAACGTAGTTTTCCAAGGAGAAAATGAAGAGTTAGATTAGTTGTACTTTGTGGGTTCAAAGAGGCCATGGCAACCACGGTCGCAGAACATGAATCAAGGTATGCCCCAAGACCCTTCTCAGTGTTTTAAAATTTTTAATTTTGGGCCTTTTTCTATACCTTGTTCACCTTCATGGATGCAATACTATCAATATCCAATGACCTGGTAATCATGGTCCCCCTAAGCTAGTCGAACCCCTTCATGGTCCAAGAGCTGGCGTGGACATCCTCTTCCTTCAGGAAAATTCTCCCATCCTATGCCACAACATTAGATACAGCTTCCCTCTAATGCCTCCACCAGTAATCTTCCTCTTTGTCCACAACTACCTGTTCAATCCAACCCAAACCCGAACAATAGGGGATCAACAGGTTGAGACACTCGTCCTTCCTGCATACAGTATTTCCACTACGGAATGTAATGAACTAAATCTTCAGTCTGGTCACGTGGTAAATACTCAGACTTCATCGATAATTGTTGAACATACTGACGATGAAGCCTCAAAACCAAAACTTAGGAATTTTGCTAGAACAACTGGGGTGATTCACTGCAAGTTCCCATGGGACAACAACCCCCTTCTCAAACAATTGTTACTCAAGGATGTTAGACTAGTCCACCTTATCCTGAGAGATTATCCTTGAGCAAACAAATTCCTCATACTGAATTTGACTTATTGGGGGAATTTCAAAATTTATTTGTGAAAATCATGTTACTTCAAGCTATGAAGGATGTACCAATTTATGCCAAAATGATTAAAGAATTTTGTTCTATGAAACCTAGAAGAAAACTAAAGGATCCACTCACTATCCATGTCATGGGGAAATTATTAGATATAATGCTGGGAAAGCCTACACCTATTAAATATGGGGATCTAGGGAACCTGATTCTTACAGTACAGATTAATGGAGTTGATATTTTGAATGTGTTGGTAGACCTAGGAGCTACAATTAACATTATAACCTCTGCAACTGTACTTATCTTGGGCATGCTTGATCTTAAACCAACTCCTACAGTCTTATAACTTGCAGACCGGTCCATTGTACCACCGGTAGGGAAGTTAGAAGATGTGACTATCTCTGTAGATTCGTGGTAGTACCCTGTCGATCTTCTGGTGCTGCATACCCAATCTCCATCCAGGGGATATCATTTTATTTTAGGAAGACCTTGGCTTGTGACTGCAAACGCTTGTATTGGGTGTCAATCAGGAAATATGGTAATATCCAATGGGGAAATCACAAAGAACCTTGTCCTTGTGGAACTGAGTCCATCAGTTAAACCAAGATTTACCTTAACGAAAAAATTTCCACCTACAGAGGAGCTTAAACTTGAAAATGAAGATATTAGATCAATTCTTATCATCAATGAAGCCCTCTATTTTAAAGATGAAACGGAAGATGATTCTATTAGCACATTTATCAGTAGTCCCAACTTTGTTTCTAATTCAACCCGTCATTTATTAGAATATGTTATGAGTTGCACCATTCATGAAACCATTGAACCGGAAACACAAGTTGAAAACATTCATATTATTGCACCCCATAAAAGTATTCCTGTAGAAATCGATCCAAGGAAACTGATGAATGTTAGTCCTAACATTTAGCCTTCCTAGTCTGAACTGTTGTTGAAAGTCCTTCGGGATCAAAAGGTGTAGGAATTTATAGGGTAAGTTCCTCAGACAGAACACCAAAGGAAATCGTTCACAAACAGATCACAGATCAATACACCAGTATTGTTGACATGGTTAAAACCCTCAAAGAGGGAAACAGTCCACGGCCTGAGCCAACATGGCCACTTCAGGCTATTTATTAATAAAAGAATGAAAATTTACATAAGCTTCTCCCATGAACAGTTACACTACAAATGACCCTCCATGCTCTTTAAATAGAGATCATGGACCAATCTGGTGTTAAGCCACGGATCAAGCGTCAGTAATACCGAGGAGAGAATGAACCGTCGGATCACTACAGATCGTGACCGTCGGATTGTAAGTTACAAAAGTACATAGTAAAGAAACGCACTTTACCTAACTCTACACTAGACCAAGTTATACTTAACTATTTCCTATGTGTCAGAATATCATAACATCCCCCCTTAAGAATAACTTGGGATAGGATTGAAGGATGTAAAAATATGAAACAATAGGAGAAGGAAGGAGGCATTAGAGCCTATCCCCCCTTAGTGACAACTTCCTAAACTCCAACCATAAATCAAAGTTTAGTAAACTTCGCCTCTGTGAGAGCCTTTGTAAAGATGTCTGCAACTTGATGATCTGTTGAACAATATTGCACTTCAAGAACATGGTCATGAATGAGCTTTCTGATGAAGTGCATGTGCATTTCAATGTGTTTGTTGTGCTAATGTTGGACTAGATCTTTGCATAGTTGAATGGCACTTTGATTATCACACCAAAGTGTAGTCAGATGTTGCTGCTGAAAACCAAACTCTGATAGTATCTAACGAAGCCACAGGGATTCCTTACTAGCTTCTACGGCACCACGATACTCTGCTTCTGCTGAAGAAAGAGAAATGGCACTTTGTTTCTTGCAAGCCCATGTAATAGGTCCTGAACCAAGAGTGAACACATGACCTGCAGTAGACTTCCAATCATCAGGGTCAACAGCCCAATCAGAACCAGTGAAACCAACCAATAGAGGAGATGCTTTTTCACTATAATGAATCCCAAACTAGGCTATACCTCGAACATAACAAAGTATTCTTTTAGCTGCTTTCCAATGACTTTCATGTGGGTTTTCTATAAACCGAGCAATAAGGCCAACAGCAAAGGAAAGGTCAGGACGAGTATGGGTCAGATACAAAAGTTTTCCTACAAGTTGACGGTATAAGGTAGCATCAACTTCAGGGGAAGTACAAGTGACTAAAAATTTGGCTCCAGAATGAAAGGGAGAAGAGGCTGGCTTACAATCTTCCATGTGAAAATGGCGTAGAAGATCACAGGCATACTTGGACTGGGCAAGGGAAATACCTTCCTTGGATTGCAAGACTTGAAGCCCAAGAAAATAATGCAAGTGTCCTAAGTCAGTCATTTCAAACTTCTTTTAAGGCTGGACTTCACATGGTTTATAAGGTTTGGATCACTACCAGTGAGGATAAGATCATCAACATAAAGAACAAGAATGATAAGAGACTTTCCCACTTTCTTGGTGTAGACAGTATTTGTCAGAATGACACTTAGAAAATCCAGTTTCTAAATTTTCATTCTTTTATTAATAAATTGCCTGAAGTGGCCACGTTGGCTCAGGTCGTGGACTGTTTCCCTCTTTGAGGGTTTTAACCACGTCAACAATACTGGTGTATTGATATGTGATCTGTTTATGAGCGGTGTCCTTTGGTGTTCTGTCTGAGGAACTTACCCTGTAAATTCCTACAAAAGGAAGCTTTCGTCTGGGAATATACAAATATGAAAGGAATCCCTATTGATTTATGTACCCATCACATATACATAAAAGAAGAATTTCGACTTGTTAGACAACCATAGAGAAGGATGAACTCTTCCTTAAAGAACACTGTCAAAGAAGAACTACATAAGCTACTAGATGTAGGATTTATTTATCCAATCTCAAATAGTCAATGGGTATCCCCACTAGTCATTGTTCCAAAGAAAAATGGAAAGTGGTGGCTATGTGTTGATTACAAGGAATTGAATAAGGCAGCTCACTAGAGACCACTTTCCCTTAACCTTTATTGACCAAGTCCTCGATACATTTGTTGGGAAGAAGTTCTTCTCCTTTCTCGATGGATTTAGTGGATATAACCAAGTCTAGATAGCTCCTGAGGATAAAGATAAAACCACTTTTACTTGCCCTTGGGGAACCTTTGCATACTGAGTCCTTCCATTTGGCCTCTGTAATGCACCCGCTACCTTTCAACAGGCAATACTAGGAATTTTTTATAATCTAGTTAATAGTAGTGTTGAAATCTACATGGATGAGTTCACCCCATATGGGGATTCTTTCAAAGAAGGTCTATAAAACTTAGAGAAAGAACTTAAATGATCCAAATAGACACATGTTTCTCTTAGTACAATAAAATGACATATGATGATGGAAGAAGGAATACTTTTGGGACACTTGCTTTCAACTGCAGGAATATTGGATGATCCTACCAAGGTATAGGTAATCTTAAATTTTCCTACACCAAATACACCAACAACAGTACGTAGCTCTATTGGTTACATTGTCTATTATAGACGCTTTATAGAAAAAAAATTCTAAGATAGCATTTCCGCTTTTCCAATTATTACCTAAAGATGCTGAATTTGTGTGGCCAGATGCATTTGAAGCAACTTTCTTGGAAATCAAAGAACTAGTATTTAAATATTTGATATTACATGGTCCTTACTGGAAACTCCCATTTCATATCTCCACAGACGTTTCTCATACAGCAGTATGGGCAGTCTTGGGACAATAGAAGGACAATAAACCATATGTGATTTACTATGTCAACAAGAACCTAACTCCTACTAAACTGAACTATATGGTAATTGAAAAAGAGATTTTGGTTGTTATCTGTGCTATTAATGAATTTTTTCATTATATTACAGGGTATCCCACTTTCGTGCACACTGATCATTCAGCCATCAAGTATCTGATGAATAAACCGATAACTCCTAGTCGAATTACAAGATGATTATTGTTGATACACGAATTTGATATCACCATTATAGATAAACGAGGAAAAGATAATTGAGTAGAAGATTTCTTGTCTAGGCTGAATACTAATGATGAAGATACACCTATAGTGGATAGTTTTCCGGATGAACATATTTTTTCAATTTCTACTCACACTTTGTGGTATGCAGATATTGTTAACTGTCTTGCTGTGGGAAAAGTACCTCATCATTTTCCATATAGAGAGCAGAAAAAAATCATCCATCACGTTGTTCGTTACTCATGGATAGAGGGATACCTCTTCTATACAGGACCTCATCAAAAAATTTGGTGTTGTGTAGGTGAGGATGACATCTATGACTTTCTGAAAGCTGCCTATGATGGCCCTTGTGGGGGGAATTTTGCAAACAAACAGAGAGGTCATAATGTGTTGCACATGGGGTACTATTGGCCCTCTATATTCTGTTATGCAAAGAAATATGTTTAAGGGTGCGATAGTTGCCAATGGATGCATCAACCTAGTCGGTCAGATGAGATGTCGTTAGAGCCTCGACTAGTTCTTGATCCCTTTGAGAAATGGGCTATTGATTTTGTTGGGTTGTTCAATCCTCCTTCACATTAGAAAGTTCACATTCTGGTCTGCACAGAATACATGACAAAGTGGGTAGAAGCCAAATTTATCACGAAAGCCACAGAACAGGTTGTCTTAGACTTTTTATTCGAAGAAATTTTCACTCGGTACAGAGCTCCTAGAGAGATATTTTTAGATGGAGGGCCGTGGTTCACATCACATCTAATAGCAACGCTCATGAAGAAGTATGGAATCAAACATAGAGTAACATCTCCATATCATCCTCAAGCAAATGGTCAAGTGAAGATCACAAATAAGGTACTGAAGAATATCCTCACGAAGACTGTAGCGAACCATCACTGAAATTGGGCCGGAAAACTTCCTGAAGCACTTTGGGCGTATAGAATGACATGGTGGAATACAACAGGATTTTCACCATACGAGCTTGTCTATGTGAAATCCCCTTTATTTCCAGTGGAATTCAAAATTAAGACACTCATGACAACTCTTAAAGTAGGTTTGGATCTTTCAGAAGCCTAGAAACACCAACTGGAACAGCGAAATGAGTTAGATGAAATTCGGTTGATAGTTGTACAGAATACTGCTACAATCCAGTAGCAGCAAACCAAGTGGCACGAAAAATTTATCAAGAAGAAGGTGTTTCAAAAGGGTGATTGGGTGTTTCTCTATGACTCTCTATTCAAGGACTTTAAGGAGAAGCTCTGCTCTAGATGGATGGGACCATATCAAGTTGACACAGTGTTTGATAATGGGATTGTTAAATGTGTAAACTTGTAAAAGGAATGTTAAACTTGTAAAAGGACTTTCTCCTTTGCTTGTAAATGGACATCGCCTCAGATTGTATCATTGTCCATCCTCTAGGGACTCCTTTATTAATCACTTCTCTAATAACTCTAGTTTTGAAATTGTTTGTGTAAATAAATCTCCTTCTGCACCTCTTATCTAAAGAAAAAAAAAAGACAATAATATTAACACATGTGTATATATATATATATATATATATATATATATATATATATATATATATATATATGTTGTTACTACTCTATCAATAATTCTTTTCTTGGAGGTTTTGTCACTCCATTGGTGCTGACACTTTGTCGATGTTGTTATTTCACTGGTGTTGTTACTCTGTCGGTGCTATTACTCCGTTGATGTTGATACTTCATTGATGTTGTTACTTCACTAGTGTTGTTACTCCTCTAATGTTGTTACCCCAACGGTGCTGTTACTCCACCCATGTTGATACTCCGTCAAGGGAAGTTGTTGGGTACATCCCCAACCGACTTGGTGGTTTTTATTGGTATTTCACTTATGACATGACTAAACATGACCGAGGACGGTCATCCCGTAGTTGGGGGGGATTATCACACTTAATGTTAAAGATATCATATTTAACAACAATAATGTCAGACCATCATTGCTATTAAACCTCACGCCAAATCGTACATCCCACAATCGTTACCACCATAATCTGTATCAATTTGTGATCCCCGCTATATCCTACACACTTATCCACGCACATTAGAACTTGAATCATGTACAAGAGAATTGATTTGCAATCTTTTCCAATATATTGGAATAATTACTATAATCATCACGGATTTACCATTGATTTCTCCATAACCTTTGTCCATATTTCTCTATCACCACAACTTTACCAACTAACAGCCCCTCAACAGTTTTGCTGCTACTCCGAGTGCTGCTACATAGCAATTAGCGGAATGGTTGATAAAGATATTAGGCATGAGAGAGAAGATATAGTGTAGGTCTAATGTCAACTGGATGTTTGGCAGGTTTTTCAAGATGTCGGATGACACACCTATTTTTAGAGGTTACACGGATTCGACGAATGCATTACAGTCGAGTTTACATTGAATTTGGAAGGGAATTATTCCAGAGTCTGTGGGCTGGACATTCCTGTAACTAAAGATATTATATCGACTCTTAGCAGATTGCCACAAGAAGGAAGAAATGGTTTTCCTAGAGAATGCCCTCGCCAAAATTTCTAGAATTATTCTTGCAAGCAAGAGAAACTATGGTTCAGAGGGAGAGAGGATATGATCAAAGATATTTACCTCAACCATGGGCCAAGGTTTCATACTTCGTCGTGAGATACATAACTTGTGAATGTCAGATTTCCACTATGCTTAAATATTATTTTAAGCTTCTTGCATGTCTTCGGTTTCGTCATGTGCATTCTCTAGATATGCCATTTTTCCTTTGGAACAACCTTCAGTTAATGGCATGGTCTGCACGCCGACTGCGCCAACCATTGGCAGTCCTCACAAACCATGGGCTTGTTAGGTTGATGTTGTTGCATGCCCTATCACAGGCCCTTTTGGCTTGGCCACAATTCATTGAATTAGCGGAAGAAACGCTTGTGGCTATGATGCGAGCAACGGTCGAGGAGGAACTGTTGGCAGAGGAAGAAGTTGCGATCGACGTTGTTACACAAGAACTAGCATCAACCACCAGACAATTGGGGGAATCATCAGAATAGGTGACGGAATAAGAAGAGGAAGAATTGTCGACAGATGAAGGAGTCGCAATTGATATTGTTGCACAAGAACCAGCGTCAACTGTCGAACAACTAGGTGAATTAGGGTAGCAAGCGATGGAAGGAAGGGAGCAAGGAAGGATAGAATAGCTAGCTGATACAAGGGATGGATACGGAATTGTAGAAATTGGGTTAGAACATGTTGGAAGAATGGATATTGAGGAGTTTACTCCTAGTTCTGTGCTCCCCGCTTCTCTGCCAAAAGGGGCAAGGAAATTTTTCTCTCCTACTCGCACAGTGAGAGAAAGAATCTCTCCTCCGGTATTAAAGTTTGTAGGAGAAATTACAAGAGAAAACATCATTGTTGGCACTATAACACAAGAACCAGTGTCAATTGTTGAGCCAATGGGGGAAGAAGCTATCCTTGACATTGATACGCAAGAACCAGTGTCAACCGCTGAGCCAATGGAAGAAGAAGCTACCCTCGACGTTGTTGCACAAGAACTAGTGTCGACTCGTGAAAATTTTGAAGAAATTATTTTCGACATTGTTACACAAGAACCAGTGTCGACTGGGGAGAAAATTGAAGAAATCATTGTCGACAATGTTACACAAGAACCAGTGTCGATCGATGAGCACATTGAAGAAATCATCGTCGACACTATTACACAAGAACCAATGTCAACCGATGAGAAAATTGAAGAAATTGTTGTTGACATTGTTTCATTGTCACCTCCCAAGCAATTGGAAAGAGACATAGCTGTTGGAACTGACCCTGAAGGGCCAGAACCAATTCCTGAGCAAGTGGAAGGAGAAAATAGGGCAACAAAGTGACCACAGGAAGAAAATGTTCAGGATATTACTCCTCAAGAACTTGTAGTGGCTTCGGAGCCATTTGGAGGAAATGTGGAGGTATCGAGACCTACAGAAGAAGGCACTGGAGTTTCCCCTAGAATTTTTGAACAAATCGAAGAGATAAGGGTAAAACAGGTACCATTTGATGAGCTCGTTGACGTCAATCCAAAAAAGCCAACACTGGTCGCGAGACCGATGGAGGATGTCGTTATTTATAGGAATTCATTGAAAAATGTTCAAAAAGGAGAGCCCCCATCCAGGACAGGAACCAGACACTGTTAAGAGAAAATATGCAATTAAAAATGGAAATTATTAAGTTGAGGCGAGTATTACGTTTGCAGAGACGGGCGAGAAAGAAGAAGAGGAACACCGATCAAGCTGTCATGACTCACGACGACCTCGGAACCCACACAGCCTGAATCATTCCTGTATTTTTTTGAGTCTCGGGAGTTTCTGCTGCCTGCAGAGATTCAGAAATGGAAAACCATTGTGTCTCGTCTTCAACGGGGATCTATCTCTTTGGAAGCTCACCGGGAAGAGGTGAAAGGAATTCGGGAACAAGCAGCAAGAGTAGTGGTTGTTCATGTCACCCAGATAGAGAAAGTTAAGCAGAAACAAGAAAAACAACATAAAAAGATCGAAGAATTAGAATGGAAAGTGCAGTTACTGAATGTTGACAAGGATGAAATGTTCTCCCTAACACAACAGGTAATGGCGTTCGACCTCCTACTAATATTTATGCTTTGTTTCTTCACGAGCAATTTTTTTTTATGTGTCTGGAAAGTACCCACCAGGAAATTAGCCATGACATAGAAGATTATATGAAGTTCTTGTAGATCCTCAGGGCTCACAATATATTGAACCAGCATTTGATGTGCAAACTTTACATGCACAATTATATCCTAGGGAATGATCAGTCATTCAATCCAGTGCCATATGTGGGAGACGTTCAGCTGAGAGCATTCACTTCCTTCATGATTAATTAGTTAAATGGAAGAAATGCTTCGCCACATTCAAGGAGAATCAAGTAAATCAGCCACTTATGATCAGAATGGAACATTGTCAATCAATGGATATTTATAACAGACATCATTCAATTCTGTAGTTGGAAGGATGAAAGGATCAGATGTTTACAACACAAAAATGGTGTGTTGACATGTGTAGAAGGCAGATCCTTATTTGTCAGGAGGAATCTCAGGATGCCTAGCAGAAATGATGGATGTTGTCGTCATCAGCAATGAGGGTGCATCAACCTTTTGGGGCCCCTAATCTCGCTCGGGCTTTGGAGAGAATTCGGCGATATATCGCATGCATCTGACACTGTGGAACTCAGTGGATAGGTTTGAGATTTTAGTTTCCCAGGTGTTGTTGGATTAGTGGTGTGCGTAGATTTATATTTTGTTATGTTTATTTTCTTTATCGCTATAACGATTTATTAAGTTGTGTTTTTGCTAATCTTACTTTTTTGTTACTCTTAGTGTTGTTACTATTATTGATTGTTGCTACTCATTGTTATGTTGTTGATTGAATGCTCAATGCTGGGTAGGGAAATTGTGGCCTACATAGACCTTGCATGATAGCTTTAAAATAACCAGATGAGCCCCGAGTTGAATTGATTGTTGCTACTCGTTGTTGTGTTGTCGATTGAATGCTAAATGCTGGGTAGGGAAATTGTGGCCTACATAGACCTTGCATGATAGCTTTAAAATAACCAGATGAGCCCCGAGTTGAAAATTAATGTGGGAAGGGTGAATTCTATAATTCATATATGAATGCCAATAACCTCTTTATTAACTAATACACCAACAATCGATGGATTGTCACTCCTTAGCTCACAAAGGAAATATTGTTCCAATATGAGCTCAAGAGAGGAATTATTTGTTCAATCAAAATGTTGCCAATGTTGTCATAGATAAATATGTTTGAATGAAGTCTAGCATTATATATGATATTTATAATGAAATGAATGGACCTCTATTATTCTAAACATTCTAGTAGTTTGTGTTTCTCCATTAATGATTAAGAACATGAATGTTAGTGTTGGCTCTTTTCTTTACCACCAAATAGAAATGTGAATGAGAAGAAATACATTGACATATATTTAGCCTCAAATAGACAAAAGGATATTCTTAGTTATTAATAAAATGGGAACAACATTTTCAAATATATTTCTTCCAATATAATAACAAAAATAATTATTTTCTCCTTTGTCCATGTTACACCAACAGTGATACATGCATATTCTGAAATATAGTGCAACATTATGAATGTCCCACCAAACTATTATGACAAATGAAGGGAAAGTGATCTTGCAATCATATAAACAATAAAGATATCGCACAAGATTTGAATAACAACTTGCTCACACACAAACATAAATGAACTTCCTAATAAATAAGATAGACAATTAAAAGCACATAAGACAAGATAAGAGAACATGCACACATGTTTATCATATAGGGTACATTGTTGTGCATATATATGGATTCCAATGACTTAGAGTTGTTCATAGCTGCAAGTTCAACTTTCACTTAGAGTGAAGAGGGATACCCTTGTATGCACAATGTGGGTAGAAGGTCATACACATAAGTTTTATCCATCCTATATACTATCATTGTAAGGGTGTATTGAGTAGATAATCACTTTCAAGAGAAACCAAGAAATAATTAAACCCAGTCCATGATATTGAATGACCCAAGAAAATATGGATTGTTTCATACAAGCCCAAAAATGATGCATATGACCATGTACAACCTATATATATATCGTCTAATCTTACGATTAACTTCTATGATAAGGTTGGCGCTAGCATCAATGATCTTAGGAATTCTTGCTATTATTTTGAATTAAAATTAGAAACTTTGCTAATTACATTCAACATCTCATGACAACCATTGATCCCAAATTCAATAAGAAATGGATGGAATTAAATTTAGGATTGTTACATTTGTAAAGGATGTACGAATAACATAATTTTTGAATGAAAACTCATAGGAATTCCACTTGAGACCATTAAAAAAATTCACAACCTACCATTTAAATACAAGGAAGATCTTTTGTAACTCAAACATATCCTTTTAACACAAAATTAATCATCAATAACCCAAGCACAACAATAAACATACATGAAATAATTCCATCACAAAAATACAAATGACTTCCCCTAGAGACCCAAATGGAAAAACTAACGGCAAATGGGTGCTCATTTTTCATTTAGGCAATCCTTGGTCACAATATTGTTCATGGATATCTATCCTTACCTGTCATTGGCCAAAATACCCTTTAAGAGTGAAAATACAATAAGAAATAGGAATATATAGCATAATGGGAAGGCTAATGGGCATGATATTTCATTTCCCATTCCTAAAAAAAATTCTCTTACTTTTAGTTTTGTGTTTCATTTATTTCTCTTTTTTCTTTTTTTTTGTATTATTTAATTTATTTGCATTGTTTTTAATAGTTTACTAACCTTACTTAATTTCCTAATTGCAGTTATAGGTATTGATTCTTGCAAAAATTTTCTTATTTGATCCATTTCATATAAAAATCTAAATAATTGAATAAATAACTAGGCCTTAATTTAGTAACTTCCCTACTTATTATTTAATGATCTAAGAAAAATAAATACTATTAATATAAATATGACCATTAATAATATCTTTTTAAGAAATATATTATGGAACAACTAATCAATGAAAATAAACTAAAAGAGAATATTAAAGAATGAGTTCATCTACGCCAAATGAAGCCTAGTTATCCAATGGCCTCGAAGTACCCTACTTTTTTTTGTTGTAGAGCCATCATTTTCCTTCATGAATTCCAATAACCATAGGTGAGTATGTAAGAGAGGTAATGGAAATACACCTGGTAAACTGGATGGAAAAGGAGAAAGGAACCCTAACCAAGGAAAGGGATATAACTATCTAAGTGAATTCTCAATAAATTGTCTAGATTCATTGTGAAAATTCTTCGAGTTAATGCTTGAGGATGAGTTAAAAGGACAAATAACCATGATTTTGAAAAATTAATGACAAATAATATTAGACTTTTCTACTCCACAAACACATCCTACCTCAATTATTATATGACTTGTAGGAGGAATACTCTCACTCTCTTATGTTACACATTGGCTCCAAAATTTCCATCACAAAACGTATTAAATGTCATAGTATTTATAGATAAATTCACCAATAAAATATAAACCTTATGAGACTATGTAATTCCCTTGTGAGCATATATTATTTTTTACATAATAGTGAATACATCACATGCGTTATAAGAATACATGCTATAAATATGAGATAAGTAAAAAAAAAATCACTAAGTTATTTTATGCCTAAGAAGAACATAAGAAGTTTGAAGGAAGAAATTCAAGGAAATGGATAAGGAAAATATGCATGACCATATAAATAAAAATGAAACCATCAAAGTTCATAAGCAACCATACTAGGGGAAATAGATATAGTGTGACACCCAAACTCTTGAATAAGTGGGGGTAGGCATAATTCCATCACCTAGAGTGGTGTTGGATGCCTCTACCACATGACCACCTTTCTTGTTAGTGACCTACGTGAATGAGCATATCAGATGATGTTTCCTTGCACAAATATTCCTTGTCCCACTAGGAAGGTGCACCTTGGATAACTACCTTGCCTCATTGGAAAGGTGCATCTTGGATGAATGATTACCTTTTCCTATAACAAGGAACACTTAAGAGAACTAAGATTCTTTGGCTTGTTGGCAATGTGGACTATAGATGAAGTCAGGAACAACTATAGACAGGGATGAGTCAAATGCACTAGAGGAGTTGAACAACACTCGTTTACAACAAAGTAGGTTTTTGCATGCATCCTCATCCATAACATGAAATTGGCATGATGGAAAATTTTTATTAGAAGGATTGATAATTTGGGTGTGCCTATATTTATACAAATAGATGGGGTTAAGTGGCCCAAACTTTGGGGTTATGATAAACAACTGATGTTCCTTAAAGAACAATTTATGGTGAACCACAATTATGGGTCTCACTCATATGGCACACTCCTTTGGGCATGCATCCAACAAGTACACATTCACTAGTTTCCTTAGGTTCACTTAAGAACACTTGGATGCAACCAAACAAACTTGG
Organism: Pinus tabuliformis; assembly: GCA_031772625.1. Classification (NCBI taxonomy): domain Eukaryota; kingdom Viridiplantae; phylum Streptophyta; class Pinopsida; order Pinales; family Pinaceae; genus Pinus; species Pinus tabuliformis. The sequence continues at coordinate 357,953,242 of CM062820.1, read as the reverse complement.
GTGGATTGATCGTAAACCTATGAAATTGGGCAAATTGAGTGCACTTGGGATTATCAACACAAGTGGGTGAAGTTATCTTTAGACAAATTGGGATAGATCAAACATGTTGGCCCACTTATGCACAACTAACCACACTTGGGCAAGGTCTAATAGAATAATTTAGTAGACAAGACAAGCCTAGTAAGATCAAGGCGATCTAGGCAAATGGGATGACCTAGTAGATGAAGTAATATAGGTAGATGGAATGACCTAGTGGATTACACAACTGAATTTGGAATGACCTAGTGGAATTATTAGTGAAAATGTCACCAAAGATGAGAAATTCAACTTAATAGAACTTGGGTAAACCTTGCAATGAATTTGGCTTCACAAGGCAAGGTAAGCTCATAAAATAGGTGTATGCCTCAAAAGGCTAAGGCATCAAGGAATCAACCAAGAGTTACAAGTATCATGCAAGTTTATTGTGATTGTCATGTTCATGCATTGTATTTCAACTTAAATTGGCTAAGTGATGAGGAGACATAAACATGGCCTATAGTAGGTAGGATTACAAGGAATTTAGGAGTTGATTTTACAAGGTTGTTTAAAAATCTTAGTATAAGGTACCTTTCCTTAATTTATTTATGCATTTGTAATTCAAAAATAGAAAGTTAGTTACACTCAACCATTTTGTTATGTAACATTTTGATATGTGTGTGTGTGTGTGTGTGGAAAATAAGGTGTTAGGCACCTATCCTGAATGTTTCTTATTTATATGTTTTGTGTATTGTGATTATATTATGTGTATTGAATGTTGTTGTTCCTTTCATATTTTTAATTGGATAAGTGTTGTATTTTTGGGATGTTTTAAGGCTATGGTCAGATGGATGCCTAGCATTGCTTGCTGCATGAACTAACTATATTAGATTTTGTTAGGCATCTAACTTGTTCTAGCCTATGGTGAAGATATGGGAAGACCTTAGGTGAAGAGATATAGTATGGTTGTGGTAGGAACAAGTTGGCCACTACAACCAAGGAAAGGTAGTGCCACATGACCATAGGTACTAAAACAACTTGGGTGAACTCAAGTCCCAGAAAATATTCGGGTGGATTATAGGTCTATGATAGTAGGTATTAGGTGTAACATCATCATGAGTAAATGCATTAACATTATATTTGTTTTTTATATGACTAAGACACACATATCCATGTAGATAACAACCTACATATCTATCCAATAATACATATAGTGGCCTCTCAAAAAACCCATCAGAAGAGGGTGTGACCTTAGTAGAATCAAAAGGTGTAGGGGGCATAATAGAAAGTTGAATGTAGAGCATGATCTAAAATCAATACAAATATTTCAAATAGAATTGAAAAAAATAAATTAAATATTTTTTTTGCAACTAGTGGAATTGGTAATTGGGGTTTTTTTGCAACTAGTGGAATCGGTAATTAGGGATGTCTCGTACTCATGTGACATGGGGTTGATATCATCTTCTACCACTATAACCGCTAAGTGCACCACACTGCACATAACGCGACCTTGGGTATATTGATGCGATTGAACTAAGGACCTCGTAATATTTTACATAACACCATAGCATGCTTTTCCGAGTGAGCTACACCCATGGGGGTAGGATTAAATATAATTTAACCCTACAACATTTCATACAATAAGGAAATGAATTGGAGTGTGGGAATAACTCTTCACAGGTGTGGTTTTCCTTGGACACTACTATCAACCGCAAATAATATCCCATTCATGCTAAATCTATTTGAGTTGTTATTTTTGGTCAAAATACTAAAATACCTAAACTTGTGCTTTCCCTTAACCCTAAATACCACCTTGTTCACACCGAATCTTTGTTTGTTAAATCCAAATTCCTTAAATTCTTAAGCTTGCAATTAGTTCATCTCAGTGTCTGCACAAAGATTATATTATTTGTGCTTCGTCGAATATTTCTAATTATTGGCTTCTTCTGAATGGGTGGACCTTCCATCTCTAATGAGGAAGCCATTATTTCTTTGATATACAAATCTAAATCAGCTAGTGAGAAATAGTTTGATAAATCTAGATTCACCAAAAGGGAAGAATCCATCCGTAATCTAGACATAGAGCTCTCTATGGAAAAAAGGAACATTATACTTCTAAAGGACAGAGGTTTAGTAGGTAACTTGACTGGCCTATGGCCTAACCCTAGACGTTTTTTGGAATGGACCTCTAAGAATTGGGTCGATCAAAATCCTATTAATATATTTTATTGTGGAAAAGGTTTTATGTATTTTCATTTCGAGAAAAGAAGATAGAGACCTCGCACTATGGGGATGGATCTTGAGATAAGTAGGTCAATGAGGGGTTATTCCAGCCACCTCAGATATAAAAGGAACCTTAATTATGTGGGTAATGTGGCCACCCCCTTGAAAGCATAAGAATGCAGCTGCAAATTAATTCTTGTACAATGAATTCAACCTAAGAGACGTCCAGTAAGGGAGGAGGCGGCCATACAGGTTGGTAGAGGTTTATTTATTTATCACAGAAGGGATTTGAAGGGACACATATTGCAGAGAAGTTGGAGTCTCTAGAGGGAAACCTTGGCAAGTACTATTAAGCCCATTGGCCTAAAGATTGCATGGATGGATGACTAGAGGAAACAACTAGAACAATGGACAAGTGACATAGATAATGGGTGATGAGGAGGATTTCATGGTTATACTGAGTCTACAATCTTGGTCATGGCCAAACTGAAGCAGTGAGAGTCTCACCTAGTTCATGGAGAAAGGAAGTGCCCTCAAAATTGTTGGGTACCCCTAAATTCTCATACCTTCCCTCTAAAATTTGTTTGTTATTTTCTTGAGAAAATTATCAATGGTCTAAGTCCTCCTCTCTTACAAGATAATTTCTATGTATGTGCTGTGAATGGTTTTTAAACCTTTAATTTCCCCCCAAGTTAGGTAGCTCTAGGCCATGATCCATCACTTTTTGCTACTACATTAGATTTATCTGTCTTGTGTGGGTTTCCTCTGTGTTATAGAATTGGTTTATAGATATCATGTTTGTATAATGTTAGAGGTTAGGGTGGGTGAAGCTCTGTAGTTTATGTAAAACCTGGGTGATTTTTGAATCACGGACTCACTCCGAGACCCATAGTAATTAAGAATGAAGCATCCCTGAATTTCTTGTGTCTGGTTCTATACCTTAACCTAAGTCTTTGTTTTCTTGATTGGTTTGTAATTAGGGGCATAAATTTTCACAAGGCTAATAATTGTGCCCTCTCTACCTGAAGGTGTGGATACATGATCTTAGGTCCCTATAATACTAATGTATCCCCCTTATTGTTATTGTTAGTGCACCCCCCTATTTGTACCCATGTATTTCCCATATTATTAGTGTTGTGCCCCATAGAAGCCCACTATTATTATTGTTGTTCCCTTACATTATTATTGTTATGTAGGCTTTGATTATATTGTGACCCCTTAGACTCCTATATATACCAAGGAGGTATTATCAGTTATATCATCTAAGAATTGTTCATTTTTTTAATGCAAAAGGAGTTTTCCCCCTCAAAGAGCCTAATTTTTAAGTTGTTGATCTATATTTTCTTCTATTTGTGAGTTGGTTGCATAACATTTTGTATCAGAGCTTTGGATTATAGGGTTTTGCTTCTTCATACAAGTCATCTTGTAATTTTCGCTATAATTTTTTTTATACGATGTTTCAAAAGCTGAAATTGAAACCAAGTGGAGTTGAAATATTGGTTAACTTTGTGTACAAATTTCAAATCTTGTTTCACTATATTTTCATATATATGATCATAGAAAGTTAGGGTTTTTGTAGGCTCTAGAATTCCATCTCAAACACGTGACCTAGGGAAAATCATCTTAACTTTCTCTTCGAGCATCGGATTTGAATTTCATAAAAAGTTTCTATAATTTCATGGACTGTAGTTTTTATTGTATCATGTTCAGGGCCAAAGGTCAAAAAAGTGACACGTGTCACTCTGTACAAGTTATCTCTACTGAATCAGTATATAATTAGGTCATAGTGGGAGATTGGGCATAGCTCTTTCTTGAAGAATAGAATCTCGGTCTGACTTGTTGGGTTGGAAATAAGACTCATAGAGATACCATAGGACGAAATTGTAGACCTTGGAGATCCATACAAAGATACAACAATTTAAATATCAAGCTCCTAAAGAAAAAGAAAAATCTGTGTATTTTTTTTTTTAAATTTGCATAACTTTTGTTTGAAAAATTAGTTTGAAGTGATTAAAAGGGCATAGTGAAGTATAGATATCGTTGTCACGATTCAAAAATTTCTCATAGAAAAAAATGAGCACACCTAGTAAGCAACCATAAATCTCTACTATGACACATGAAGAATACTAGGAAGAAATATAACATGATATATCAAAATTACATGACCAAGTGCAACATATTTCTCTCTCGCAAAGAGTAACCAAAAATGAAATGGAATCTTTGAAGAATGGTTTAAAATCAAACATGGAATATTTGAAGGATGGCATGAATGCTAATATGGAAGGTTTGAAGGAAGGTTTGACAATGTTGCTACAAGAAATGCTTCCTAATGGCAACAAGGTATTCCATGAAACTCATGATGAGAATAAAAGGAATGCTAGTAATGAATTTAAATACTCTAACTTTGGGTTGAAGACCAACCGCATTCCAAATATCAATATGAGGAAGTTTGATAGTAAGGATCTGGTAACATGGATACTACAGATGGAGCAGTATTTTGTTCTCCATGATATTCAACACACACAAAAGGTACGTATTTCATATTTATATTTAGAACCTAATCAATTTGTATGGTGTCGATGGCTTTGTTCTCATAAACCACTTGTCACTTGCTCAATTTTTATGGAGGAAATGATAGTACATTATGAGGATAAAAAGAGAAACACCTTCTCTAGCCAATTGATAAATATAAAAAAAAACGGTTCAATGGTGGAGCACATTGAGGACTTCCAAAAATTGAATATCAGGGTAACTGATATTCCAAAGGAGCATAGGATTGATGTCTTTATAGGGACTTTAAAGGATAACATCCAACATGAGTTTCACCTTTGGGAAACTGATTCATTGGAGAATGCATTCAGGGTGGCAAGAACAATTGAAAGCAAAATTATGGAAACAAGGAAGTCTACTACTCACAACTATAAAGATGGAAGTGTTTTTGCTCCTAGCCTTCCATAACCTACAAGGTTGACACCACAACAATTGGAGGAAAAAACGGCAAAAGGTATTTATTACAGTTGTGACATAAAATACACTAAAGTTCATAAATGTGGTGAGAAGAAATTATTTTACATAGATTGTGAAGAGGAGGAAGAAAAGGAACAAGAAACATCAAAAGAGGAGGATATACACCAAGAACTGACCCCAGAAAAAGAAGAAATGAATTTGACCATTTATCCCTAAAACTCTTAAGATAGAAGGATATATCAAGAAGAAAAAGGTAATAGTGTTTATTGATTAAGGTAGTACCCATAATTTTATTCATTGTAAGATAGCCAAGGAATTGAATTACTTCCTGTATCTAACACAAAAGTGTCAAGTGATGGTTGCAAAGGGAGGAACTATAAATTGACCTAGGAAGTGTCATAATATCATGCTAAACATGGTGGAATATTTATTGAATAGTCCAATGATTTCCATTCCAATGGGTGGTGTTGATGTTGTACTAGGATTCCAATGGTTACGATCTTTGGGGATGATAACTTTTAATTTTCAAGAAATTTTCTTGAAACTTGTTTGGGAAGGAAAGGAAGTTGAATTACATTAAGGGAATTTTGAGGTCTAAAATGGGTCTCCTAAGAAAAATGTACAACCAAAATAAACTTTATAAGAACCAATAAGATTCAATATGATGATGCCAACCATGGGGGATGACTCACCATTTTTGGAGTAAAAAGATTAAAAAATAATAAAATAATTAAACTACTTTTTCAACCCATATTTTCAAATTATCTCCCTAAGGTTTTACTCAAATTTTGAGCATGAGTACTCATTGGATGCAAAATTTAATTCCTCATCCAAGGAGTTCCCATGTTGCATACTTTTGTTGGACCATGCTACACAAAAAATGAGAAATACATGAAAAAACATTATTGCAATCATGTTTTCCATGTATTTCTCATTTTTCGTGTAGCAGGGTCCATCGAAAGTATGCAAAATTCGTAGTCCTTGGATGAGGAATCAAATTATGCATCCAGCAAGTGTTTCCGCTTGAAATTTGAGTAAACCCATAAGGAGATAAGTTTAAAATGCGAGTTGAAAAAATGGTATTTTCTTTTTTCTTCTAAGATTTGATGATGTACTCTAACCTTGTTTTATTATTTCCACTATTATTTTATAATTTCCTTAGGAGGCCCATTTTAGACCTCAAAATTCCCATAATGAAGGGGTATCATAGGGAAACCAGGAACATAATCAGCTCTAATGGCATGAAATATCTTTTGAATAAAGAACAACGGGGCATAATTGCACAATTATGCTCACCAGAGGTTCAAACATCGAAATCATCTATTTCTCTAGATCTACAAAAAGTCTTGGACAATCATTCCAAGGTATTTGAGACTCCCAAAGTCCTCCCACCTATTTTTTATCATAATCATGTTATTCATTTGATATTAGGAAGTGTTCCTCCAAACATCAGGCCTTACAGATATCCCTATTCCCAAAATAGTGAAATTGAACGTATGGTTGCAAAAATGCTAAAGGTTGGTATAATTCAACCTAGTCAAAGTTCTTTCTCTACTCCAATAGTATTGGCGCACAAGAAATATGGATCATGGCATATGTCTCTAGATTATAGGGAGATCAACAAGATCACTATTGAAGATAAATTTCCCATTCCTATCATTGATGAATTGTTGGATTAATTACATGGAGCAATTTACTTCACCAAGATGGATATTCATTCAGGATATCATCAAATTAGAATGAAGATTGAAGACATTCCAAAAACTACATTCATAACTCATGATGGTCATTATGAATTTTTGGTTATGCCTTTTGGCCTTACTATTGCACCTTCCACATTTCAAGGTTTGATGAATTCCATTTTCAAACCCTTCCTTAGAAAATTTGTGTTAGTATTTTTTGATGATATACTACTCTACAACAAGACTGAGAAGGATCATGTTCAACATGTTGACAGGGTGCTGAAAATATTGGAGGAGAAACAATAATATGAAAATTCCCCCAAATTTTTCTTTGGAGTACAATAGGTAGAACATTTGGGTCATATTGTATCTCATGAAGCTGTTAAGGTAGACCCTAACAAAATTAAAGCCATTAAGGAGTGGAAAATCCCCACAACCATAAAGCATCTTCGAGGATTTCTCGGGTTGACAGGGTATTATTGCAATTTTGTTAAGAATTATGGGAGAATAACAGCACCTCTAACAACATTACTAAAGAAAGATACATTTTCTTGGACTCCATAAGCAACTAAAGCCTATAAACATCTTAAAGAGACAATGTATCAAGCACCAGACTTAGCTACTCCGGACTTCACAAAAACCTTTAATGTGGAATGTGATGCCTCAAGAAATGGAATTGGTGTTGCTTTAATGCAAGAAGTAAGACACATTGCTTTTGAAAGTTAACAAATCAAAGGAAAGTATTTTAACAAAAACCTATTTATGAGAAGGAAATGTTGGCAATACTACATGCATTAAAGAAATGGCGACCTTACATAATGGGAAGACACTTATAGGTAAAAACATATCATGATAGTCTTAAATAATTTTTGGAACAAAGATTATCTTCAGAAGAGCAATAAAAACGGGTCACAAAGATGTTGGGTTATGACTTTGAAATCCTCTACAAAAAAGGAAAGAAAAATGTTGTTTCAGATGCACTCTCAAGAAAGGATGAGGATGTGGAAACATTTCTTTGTGCCATTTGTATTATCCAACCTGATTGGATAACCAAAGAAACGGATGAATGAAAGAATGACGAAGAGGTGTGGGCACTCATTCAAAAGTTGCAGCAAGATCCCAGTACATCTGATACATTTAGCTGGAAAATGATTCATTATGGCATAAATATTTCTTATATCTTTGTAATAATTTCCTATTCAAACAAAATATTCTTTTGGAATTGCACACCTCCCCCTTAGGAGGGCACTCAAGACTTTTAAAAACTTACCACAGGGTCAAGAAGGAATTTTTTTAAGATGACCTTAAATTTGATATTCAGAAGTTTTTGGTAGAATGTTTGGTTTGCCAATAAAATAAAGTTGAGACAATTAAGACCCCAAGTCTGTTACAACCTTTATCCATTCCAAGTCAGCGTTGGGAAGAGGTCTCAATGGATTTGATCGCAAATTTACCCAAGACTAAATGAAAGAGTGTCATCATGGTGGTAGTTGATAGACTTACCAAGTATGCACATATTTGTGCATTATGTAATCATTTTAAATTCAATACAGTTTCTATTGCATTTATCAAAACAATTCAAAAGCTACATGGAAACCCAATGATTAGTGTAAGTGACAGAGATCCCATTTTCACTAGAAATTTTTGGAAGAAATTATTTTCTTATCTTGGTACTCAATTATCTCATATCTCATCTTATAGTCCTTATCTTAGGGGCAAACTGAGATAATGAACAAATGTTTAGAAGGATATCTTTGTTGCTTTGTATCTGATAAATAAACACAATGGATTAAGTGGTTACCTCTAGCCGAATGGTGGTATAACACTTCCTTCCATATTGCAATAAAAATGACCCCATTTGTGGCACTTTATGGATATCATCCACCATCCATCAAGAGAAAATTTTAAGGTTCAAGCAGTGGAAGATCGCATCGAGCATCAACAACAAGTTCTCCAACTCTTAAAGGATAATCTCACTTTGGCGCATAATCGAATGAAACAACCCGAAGATCAACATCGTAGTGAAAGAAGTTTTGATGTAGGAGACTGGGTATTTTCACGACTATAACCATACAATCAAATGTCCCTCAAGAAAACTAAGAAGAATAATAAATTATCACCCAAGTACTATGGTCATTACAAGGTGTTGCAAAAGATTGGTACTATGGCATACAAATTGGAGCTACCTGCATCTTCCCGAGTACACCCAATTTTCCATGTTTAATTCTTAAATAAGGTTATCAGTGACAAGCTCCCAATTCAAATAGTGTTGCAAGAACTTTATGAAGAAGGAAAAATCATATTTGAGCCTAAAACAGTCACGAAAATAAGAACTTGACAGCTACAGAATCGATTAATTTCAGAGTATCTCATTAAGTGAAGAACTTACCCACTGAATATTCCACATGGGAGGATGAGAATTTTATACAAAAGCATCCATAACTACTCAAACGTTGAGGAAAACACTTTTTTGAAGGAGTGGGGAATGTTAGGTCCCTATAATACTAGTGTATCCCTATTATTGTTATTGTTATTGTAGCCCCCTATTGTTATTGTTGCGCCCATGTATTTCCCATATTGTTATTGTTGTACCCCACAGAAGACCACTATTGTCATTGTTGTGCCCTTACATTATTATTGTCATGGAAAATTTTAGGGGCTAATATTCGCAGATGGGCTGATTTTCCATGATTTTTCCAAAAAAAATTCACCAATTTCCATTTTTTATAAAAATGATTCGCCCAAGTTTTACAATATAAAATTATTTTAGCTTAAAAATTGCAAGAAATTTATATAGAGAGTATATATAAAATCATTATAAATTTGAATAATTTTACAAATACATCAATAAATTTTTTATAGTTTGCATATTAGGGACTAGTGAGATTCGCCAATGTTTTTAAACTTCAAGATAATTTTCCATCCTTAAAGTTTTCCTTGATTATTGTTATGTAGGCTCTAATTATATTGTGACCCCTTAGACTCCTATATATACCAAGGAAGTATTGCCATTTGTATCATCCAAGAATATTTCATTTATGTAATGTAAAGGAAGCTTCCCCCTTGAAGAGGCTAATTATTAAGTCGTTGATATATCTCTTCTTCTATTGTGTGAGCTGGTTGCATAACACATGAGCCTAATTCCTGAGTGTTATTATAACAAACAAAGCATGGAAAGGTAGTGGATGCATAGTAGGTGTTTGGGAGGGGGTCACAGACCACAAGGTCGTAGTAGATCTCATCAACAAGCTCAAGAAATTTATGAAAACTACCATGCAGTAGTCCCTCTGAATACTCATAATGAAATCTAAAACTTAGAGTCTCATGTTGTCAATGAGCACCAGGTATTTTTTGACTTGGAAATCATGAATGATATAGCCACATGGATTTCTAACCCTAGGAAAACCTTGGGTTGAAGGAAGCATTACTTTGGAGAATTAAATCTTTATTGGAAAATGAATACTCTGCTACATAGGATTCTCATGGATAGGTAGGTCGAGAGATACAACGTATTTGTAGACTTGGAGGATGTTAAGAGATATCCGCGTAACTATAATTACCACCCAAACATAATTTAAGATAGGTTGGCCCATATTGAACTCCACCTTAAGTGTAAACCAACTTCTCAATATCCTCCTAGAGTGAGTGCTCGAGATAATGCTCCTACTACCTCTTCAAATACTTGAATCAACATTTTTATCTTTAGCTTTTACTTTTATAGTCCATGCATAAATAGTTTATTCTTGTTAGAAATATTAACACTTCTTAAATTTGGGACTAATTGTTCCATCGGTAGGTGGTCAAAAACATCTGGTTTCCCACGAGGCATATTGAGACCACCTATCAAAAGACCTATGACATGATGAAGCATGATGGATGTATGTAGTTTGCATAATGTTTTAAGGCAATACAACTTGTATTTTAGAAGAAAAAAAAAGAGACATGATCTTCAAATCTAATCACTACTTCATGGGCTTCAGGGGAATGATTATTTCCCACTAGACTCTTGAATTTATCCAATACATGGAAATCTATTTTTCTCATGTATGGATCAAATTGTTGCACCATCCCCTTATTTTCTAAGGAAATGGCTCTTTCAATGCTATTGGAGACAACCCAATTCATTATAAAACTCATGCAAAGCCTAAGGCCAACATTTTCATTAGTGCAAAACTATGTGTGAAAATGGACTTTGAAAAGGAACTATTGGAGGTAATTTAGCTCAATTTGGATGGTTGGAATCATATTTAGGCCCTTAAGTATGAGCAGGTTCCTCTCAAATGTAACTCTTATCTAGTATGTGAACTTTTCCAAAAGATGTGCTAAAGTCTAAGTTATTAAAACGTCTATTAAACATCCTTTAAAACCTCAAAATAATATTGATAGGATGAATTTTAAAAAGTATCAAGAAGGCACAAGAAATAATAGTCTAGGGGGACTTGACCTAACAATGAGCCTCAATCACACGTTTATAATCCCTCCAATAAAAAAAGTGTATCTTTACAAACTAAGAGGAAGAAGAAGAGGTAGCGGTCAAGAAATATCCTCGAAAGAATACCTTAGAGCATAAATATGTGTCACCACCAAAAGATAGAAAAATACAACCTCAACATTGATACACCCATTGAGGTATGTGCAAATTCACATGAAAAAAAATCAAAACCACAAAAAGTGTGAATGGATTAAATCACCAAGGATGGGACTTCAACAAATCTTGAAAAATATGATCTAGTTTTAGATGGGGAGGAGTTCAAAGAAGAAAGGTAGTGAGAGAAGAATGTCTCTAAATCTTCTTCCTTCACAAAAGTGCTAAAGAAGGATTTGCACATCTTAGAAAGGTGTAGATAGAAAGAAGCACAATTAGATATCACATAAGTACATAGCAAACCATGGATTCCCACCTGTACAATGAGGGGAGAACTTCCTAAATTAGTTCCATAAAAAAGAATTACATTATTTTATGTAAATAATTTATAAAAAAATTACTCTTGAAAATAAAGCATAGTAAGATTAAGCTTTGAACAATTTATTGGGTTTCTCTCTTACATTTTATTGATGAAAGAAAACTTGAAACATCTTTTTGGAAATATTTACATACATTATTTATCTATATACTCTTGTTATAGACTTTACTACAACCTCATATGTATGTATATATACATATATATTCCAAGGAATGACTCTCATATGTTAATTTGCATTAATGTAAACAAGATTATATAACATGAGGAGCATGAGGTGTGGCCTTTGGGATTCATATTTCAAGGTTGCTTCCTATTCTAACTCTTCAATTTTCCTTAATTTACATATTTACAAATTTCTAACCAAATCCTTGATTAGTTGTCTAACATTCCCCCCTTTAATTTGAAAGGTTTTTTTTAGCCTGGGCATCATTATGAATCTTTCAAACTTTTCTTTTCCAAGTTCCTTGTTGAAGATGTATGCATTTTTCTCATTTGTGAAACACAGTCATAGAATGAAAAGGTTTGGCCTCTACATGATGTCAAATAAAATGATACTTTAAATTGATATGTTTAGTTTGATCAAGGAATTTGGGATTCTTGTCCAGCTTAATTGCAAAAGTATTGTCAATTAGAAGGGTAGTTGAGTTCACGTTTTTCTCTTGCAAGTCTTCAAGATTTTTGTTGAGTCACACAATCTCCTTGCTTTCTTATGCAACTGCCAAAAATTTTTCCTTTGTTGTAGAATTTTTTGGAGGTGATTTTTTGTGTGACCTCCAAGAGACGGCTCTTCATCCAAGACTCATAACATAGCATGAAGTAGATGTTGGCATTATGATGCATGTGTTGTACTTGATGGCAACCTACTTCTAGCAGAACAAGTATATGGTAACTAGATGAATCTACAAGACAAATCAGAGGTGACAAAATGATGATGGTAAAAGGTTTGATACAAGGAGATTGTTAGTGTGTGTTTTCCTTGATAACAGTTGTTCTTTGATGAATGAAATAATTGATAAAAGTATAAACCGGATGTGATAGAATAAATGGAAGTTGTGTTTACAGATGTGACAAAATGCAGGGAAGTTCAAAGGAATCGGTTCAGAAGTAATGTACAATGGAAAATCACATTATAACAGGTCTATTCAGAGGTAACAAAGTATTGGTACAGAAGAACAGGAAGTTGGAACAAAGGTCTACTGATCAGAATCAAGAAGTTGAAGGAAAAGAATGTTTTCAGGTATGTTAAGTTGTATATGCAGGTTCACTGTACAAAAAGAGCATATACGTATGCACGCAATTCCACAAGAGGAAAAGCTTGTATGGGATGGAAAATTAAGGAAATTAAGGTGGTTTTTCTCCTTATTTGGGTTTCCACCTTAAATCTTGGTGTTCATGTGTGTTTCTTATGTGTGATGGTTTATTATGTTATTACTGCACATGGTTATTGTTTAATGTTTAATAAAGTATTGATGCACTGATTAAATATCAACATATGATGAATTAACTTAATCATAAGTTCACTAGATATAAGTTGGTTGCCTTAAGAACAGTTGCGTGCACATGTGAGTTCCCTTCACTGATGTAGTGTATATAAATCTGATTATGGAAATGAAAAAGTTATTGATTTGTAAATATTGATTCACCCCCCCCCCCCCCCCCCCCCATCTCTCAGTATTATTTCCAATAGTATACTCTCCATTTTCCTTATCTTTATCAAATTTTGAATCAAAATATCCAATCAAGGTTAAGTCATCCACCTGTGAATATTTGAGTCCAAAGTCTTGTGTTCCTTTCAAGTACTTTAGAACTCTTTTTGTAGCAAACCAATTTCCTTCGCAAGGATTTTTCATAAACCTGGAAAGGATTCCCACAACAAATGAAATGTTTCGTTTGGTAGTGGTGAGGTAGATAAGGCTTCCCACAAGCTATCTATACTTAGTTGCATCCTCAACTTTATTTCCTTCTTAAAGTGAGAACTTCAAATTTTGTTCCATTAGAGTGGACAAAGGATTGCATTCACTCGTGCCAAACTTGTACAACAAGTATCCAATGTATTTATTTTGAGGGAAGAACATATAACTTGGATGTTGGGTCACTTTAATGCCCAAGTAGTAGTGAAGGTATCCAAAATCTATTATCTCAAATCCTTTCTTAAGCTCTTTCTTTATGGATGCAATATAGTTTTCATTATTCCATGTTATCATCATAACATCTACATATACCACAAGATAAACAACATTTTTTGCAACTTTCTTGAAAAAGAGTTGTATCATCTAGATTAAAGTGTTTGAAATTTAATTTCAAAGATGCTTAGTCAATTTTCCATACTAGGCTTGCAATGCTTGTTTTAGACCATATAAGGATTTGATGAGTTTATATATTTTCTTCTCTTGTCCCTCACAACAAAGCCTTCTGGTTGAGACATGAAGATATTTTTATTTCAAGTCTCCATTCAAGAAAGCAATTTTCAAATCCATCTAATGGACTTTCCATCCATTATGAGCTTCCAAGGTAAAGAGAGTTTCTATGGTGGCCCATTTTGTTGTGGGGGCAATGCTCTCTTCATTATTGACACCTTATTTTTGTGCAATCATTTTTCCATGAGCCTTTCTTTGTGCTTGTCAATTGAGTTATCTAATTTATAGTTGTTTTTGTAAACCCTCTTGCATCCAATAGGTTTGGTTCCAAATGGAGGGTCCACCTGCTTCCGTATTCCATTCTTTATGAGACCATAATACTCCTTTTGCATTGCTTCTTTCCATACATTATGAGAAGCAACTTATTTAAAGTAATTTGGTTCAAAATTAGTAGAAAAATTCAATTCAAAACTATATTAAACATCCATATCATCAACATAATTAGAATCATGTACATCACCTCCATTTTTCCTAGTGGACCTTCTAGTTTCTATCTCTTTTACCTCATCAGGGTGAAAAATTTCAAGTGTTTTGGTGAACCATTTTGGCAGACCTTTATAAATGGTCCAAATTTCTCTATTGATTGAGATGGGGCTACATCAAGGTTTAGCCTTTTAATCCTCTCAATCACATCCGTTAAAGGGTCTTTCTGATTTGAAGTAGTGGTCATAACTTCATGAGGGGGATATAGTGCTTCAGAAGGAGATTCCATATATTGATCCAAGATAGGTATCCATACTTCAAGATGTGGAATATCATTATCAAATGCATGATAAGTTTTTTCATCATTGAATCTATCCAAGAAATCAAGCTATCAGTCAATAATATTGTCAATCTTGGAGGATTGAAGAAAAATCACATCTCTAGAAAAAATAAAATTCTTATTTACCTCATCATAGAGAAGATATGTTTTGGTGGTATCTAAATACCACAATAATATGCACTTTATAATCCTTGCCTCAATATTTCTTCTTTGTTCCTTAGGAATCAAGACATAGTAGGTAGAACAAAAAATCTTGAGATGTCTTACCGAAGGAATGTGGCCATAAAACATTTCATAAGGAGTCTTGCTTTTTAGAACATGTGATGGAAATAGATTTTTGATATATATTGCACATAGAACTGCATCAACTTTACATTTTTGAAGAACAACATTGAGCTAACCATATTTAAGATAATCATGTTCCTTCTTTCAGCTACACCATTTTGTTGAGGATAGTAAGGAACAATAGTTTTATGTTGAATCTCATGTTGGTGAAGATATTATTAAAATTCATTAGAAGTATATTATTTTCCATTTTTAGTATGAAGAGATCTAGTATGTAATTGTGCATCATTTTCAATCCATGCATGAAAATTTTTGAATGTTTCTGAAGCTTCTGATTTACTTTTCAACGTGTATACCCAACACATCACAATGTAATCATCAATAAAAGTCATTATATATATTTATTTCCATTTCCAGAAGGAATAGGCATAAGGCCACACAAATAAAAATGATTTAGTGCAAGATTTATATATTCCCTGGAAGAAAAATGATGAAATGGTCGTTCACTATGTTTTCCTAGGATACAAGCATCACATTGCTTCAGTTTCCTTGGAATAGTTAGCAAACTAGAAACATCATTTATTTTCAACAAATGAAGATTGTCATAATTAATATGTCCAAATATTGCATGCCATAGAAGACTAGATCGAAATGTAACTTCATTGTACTAATAACTGCATGCAAATTTTTATGCATGAGCAAATATTCCATGCATCTTCATCTGTCATTCCTCCTTTATTCTAGTCATGACAACTATGTTTTTTGATGCTTTCTTATCCCTAATTTTCCATCAAACATATGAATGGAGTGTCCTTGCTAGCGAATGTCAACAATTTACAACAAGTTTCTCCATAGATTTGGAAGGAAGAGTACATCATGTAGAATAAATTCAAGAAGTCTAGGAAGTTTAAGCCTAACAGTGCCAATTCCATATGGCTTGAGGCTTGAATTGTATGGAAAGTACACTATTTCATCTTGTTAGAAAATGTAGCAAGAAAGGCTCAATTTGTCTTTAGCCTTAGTCAAATTGAGTAAATCGAATTTCCACATCATCAGCAAAAATTAGAGGTAGTTAACTAGTGTGACCTAGCTCTTGCCACTTAGCTAGTTCAGTAAATTTGAGTTAGTGGGTTTGGAGTTCATTCATGCATGTGTGAATGCTAAATTTTAGCAATCTAATTTAGTTATTTTCAGTTGTACTCAACTAACCGACCTCTACCTATTGATAGAGTCAGTTGAAGGTCAGTTGAGAACTGGGACAATAGTCTAACTCATAGATATTTCAGTTAACTGATCAATCAGCCCAAAATAGTTCATGCATGCATGGAATTTGAATTTCTCAGTAGGAGTGGACGAGACAAGCCTAGTGTAACATGAGTTTTATACTAGTTGAGTTTACAATTGCTGCATGCAGTCAGGAGATCAATTCCTTGGGAATCAAAAGGAAATAGGGACTTCCCTATTGTTTAGGAGCTATAATTTGCTTATATTTGCGCAAGGAAAAAGGAGCCTGAAGGAGGCAAACACTGATTAATTGTTGGCTAGAGGATCTCATTCACGAGAGAGAACATTTTTACTTCTTCACGTTGTGCTCCTCTCTGGAGCAAACAACCGTAATAGTTTTTCTATCCAATTAATTAATGCAAATAGGCTTAAGTGTTTTTTCCCAGTTGGGTTCCCCTAGAAATTACTATGTACTTGTGGTTTTTCTTGTTTCATGTCTATGCATGCTGTTCTCAATTATGATTTTCATTCCGCAAATTAGTAGAGTAGAATTTGTGCCTCCTGATTTCAGTTCGCATTCTTGAGAAGTTGAAATTTCTATCAAATTTCTACATGGTATCAGAGCCCTAGAATCACATTAGAACCAACATTTTGAACTTGTCCCTTAGGAATTTTGAATTTCCAACTTCAGTGCAACAAGTTTTCTTCTGATTCGAGAGAATGTATTTCAACGAACTAAGATTGGAGTATGCCTTGGAGGGTAGCATGAATTTCATAGCCTAGAAGGATTGAATGGAAGCAATACTTGATAATAATGGTGTGTTAGAATATGTTAAAATTGATATTGCAAAACCTCCACAGTCAGATGCACATAATTAACCTAGTGGAAGAAGGATGTTGCAAAGGCCATGGGAATTATTCTGGAAGGTGTGAAAGACCATGTGGTCTCGATATCCATGGAAAAGAAACACCATTTTCTATGTGGAAGACACTGACTGAGCTATTTGAAAATAGCATTGACCATAGAAAATTAGCCCTAAAAGTCAAACATTAGGATGCAAAAAAATGATATTATTCCACAATATCTCTTGAGTTTCACTCAAGTTAGAGATGAGATTTGAGGGGTCGGGGTGAATGTTGAAAAAGATGATCTGGTGAGCCTAGATATTCTAGGCCTTCCAAAATCCTAGAACAACTACTAGGACTCTATGAATGGAAGGGAAAAATTACCAAATTGGGAAAGGTTGTGGTCTGATTTGGTACAATAAGAGTTCAGCAGAAATACCAAAGATGGAACATCATCCATAGCATAGGATGAGGAGAATTTTTCCTTGGTTGGGAAGGGAAAGAAGGGAAAAGGAAAGAAGACCCAAATAAATTCTGAATCCATCCAAAATAATGTCAAGAAGAAGGACATGAGAAAGATAAAATGTTTCCACTGCCACGAATATGGGCACTATTAAACAAAATTCCCACACAAGAAATCTAACAATAAGCCTTAAGGAGGAGCAAGAGGTGAAGCACTGGCCTCACAATTTGAATTAGACTTCACCTTAATAGCATGCATGGCCAGCACTGTATTGGGGAGTGTGTGGTGCCTTGATTATAGTGTCTCATTCCATATGACAGGATGCAAGGAATTTTTCAGTAGCCTAGAGGAGAAGGATCTCCATATGAATATTGAATTGGGGAATGACAGGAGGTACAGTACTATAGGAATTGGTACTGCCACATTTGAGAGTGAGAAAGCCTCACCTCTTCAGCTCAAAGTTGTTATGTACGTACCTGAGTTGAAGAAGAACCTGATCTTTGTAGTAGTATTGGAGGATAGAGGCTATGATGTTAGTTTTAGTAAAGGGAAGCCTTTCTGAGACACATAAATATCGGGCAAGTGAAGTAGATTAGAGTTCGAGTGAAGAACCTATACAAACTTGAGGCAGGAGATCATGCTGCATTAAGCAAAAAGGTAGAAAAATTGTAGATTCGAGATGTTGGATAGCTATGGCACATGAGATTGGGTCATCTACACCATGGTGCCTCACAAATCATACAGCAAATTACCACTGGTCTCCCTAAAGGCTCCCTTGCCCAGCCAAATGTCTGCAAGGGTTTCACATTAGGGAAATATGTCAAATCCAATTTCCATGGCCAAGATAGTAGAGCAGATGAAATCTTGGACTGAGTCCACTCTGATGTTTTTGGACCCTTCTCTATAGCCTCCAAAACAAAACATAAGTACTATGTAATTTTTATTGATGATTTCTCTAGAAAATGTTGGATTTTCTTCATGAGGAAGAAGGATGAAGTGTTTTCCAAATTTGTATAATTTAAGGCATTAGTTGAGAAGGAGATAGGGAATAAGTTGAAGGCTCTCAGGAGCGACAATGTAAGGTGAATTTGTTTTAAATTCCTTTAAAGATTTATATACCAAAGAAGGTATTCGAAGAGAACTGATAGCACCCCATAACCCACAACAAACTAGGGTAGTTAAGAGGAAGAAAATGAGCATAGTTGGAGTGGGAAGAGTTATGCTACATCCTCAGGGTTTTCCATTGCATCTATGGGCAGAAGCATGTAACACAATAGTTTACTTATAGAACCAGAGTCCTCATAGAATACTTGGTATGATTACATTGGAGGAAGCTTTCTCTAGGAGAAAGACTGATGTGTCCCATTTCATAATCTTTGGATCTTCAATGTATTGTCATGTCTCCAAGGATTCGAGGAGGAAACTTGAGCCTACAACAGAATTGGGATTTTTTGTAGGATACATCAAAACTCCACACAATTACTAGGTGTATTTACCTTCACATAGGATGACAATTGTGAGGAGAGATGTCAATTTTGATAAGGAAAAGGATATGAGATGCTTTCTGGAGTGTGATTTGAGTATCCCACCGAAGTAGGAGCTTCTTTCTCAGAAGGAGGAGCCTCGAGATGAGCTTCAAGAAGTTGTGGACTAGCCACAAATGGGGAAGCAAAGAGGAGGCCGACTAGAGACAACCATTAAACCAAGGGAGAAAGAGAACCAGAGAAGCAAATATATTGACACATGGTGCACAAGAGCATGTGGGAGATCCTACATCATAGTGCAGGCATAGGAGGTTACCTAAGAGGTACATTGGTGTTGTACTACTCAACAACCCCCCATTAAGGTTAATAGTAGAACTAATTAATAATCGGGACCCTTTTCAAAATAGTATAAAAATCCTTTGGTTTTAATAAAATAAGTCAATATTGATTTTATTTTTCTAAAAAACTTGACTAAATGAAAAATCTCCCTTACCGAATCCTTCCTATCAGAGCTTAGGCCCATGAGGCATATTCACAAATATTTCTTTTTGTTTAAAATCCATTATTGGCAGAACTTTATCAGGATATTTCAAATATTGTAACATGTCCCCTTAGGAAAATTTGTGATTAGACCTTCCCTGATTAAATATTTCATATGTTTTAAGCCTAAAAGTAATAAAGTTCTCCTTTTTTGAATATAAAAATAAAGGCTTGACCCAACAACACTGCCACGTAGCATTGGCAGAGCTTCTGAATATCACAGTTTTTAATGTGAACCTCATATCATCGATATCCGATATTTCCATCCCTCGATCCTTCGATATCCCTTTTCGCCCATCCTCTGATATACAACATCATCAACAATGTGATAGTCACAAAGCTTCGATCCTCCTATAAACTCCAATCTTCGATATTCCAAATCGTCTGATCTCCGATAAACTCCCACTACTCATATTGTAACTTTCATATCGAGACTTCCAATGGGTTGTTATCCTTTCACACCTTCGATATCAAAACTCTGATACAAGATCTCTGATATCTCTTCTCGCCTATATTTTTAGCCGTTACACTCTAAAATCCTATCGGAGGATGAGAATATCGCATGTTTCAATGATACAACCATAAAATTTCTCTGATAAAATACTCTGATATGCTGACGTGTACCAAAGAACATGTGAATCCACATTTTATCATTTAATGGCCAAATGTAAAAAATTTCTGATTTTGAAGTTATTAATGGTTTCATTATTGAGAAACAATATCATAACATTTTTCTCATAAAAGACATAAATTCACATGAAATTAGTTATCTGCTCTAAGTAATTCTTCAGTTAGAAAATTTCTGCTTATTCTTGTATTTCTCTTTGTAGGACCGCCACGATAAGCAAAACTCAGCAAAAATGTCTAGGGAAACTAAACCCATGAAGAAAACAGTTGCTCAATAATAGCCAACCGCTTCTCCACCTGAGGCTACTGAAATGCGTGCACTATTCTCAAATACAACCTACACTCCCGACGCTGGAAGTTATTCTTGGGAAGCCATTTACAAGCTCTTTGAAGATGAGGAACCCATAGTGACAGGAAAAACAATCACAACAGAGGATTTTGTCCCTGTTTCTGAAACTACGTATAGCGACGTCACCAATTAGTTCCTGCACAGAATTGCAACCCGACCCAACATTTTTCCCTATACAGACATGGTCAAATGGGTTATTGACCATTTGAAAATTGCAGAGAGAAATTTCATGACTAAAAGGAACATTGTTATTGGGTCATTTACCAGTAATGACTTGAGCAAGATGTTCAGCTACCACCACCCCAGAAAAAAAAAAAATACGACAATAATTTTTTAGAGAAATTCATGAAAGAAAATGAGGTTTGTTAGAAGTCATCAAAGTATGGAGAAGGGATTCCAACAAACACAAGCGTGAGGAAAAGGGTATGTATGCAATTTCTTCCATTGTCGAACCATACTGTTATATAGTTGTTATGATGTGTAGGATGTTTGGTTATGCTAATACTCATAAATTCTCAGACGAATGGGTACCCTTAATTGATGTTGCTTTTGATGGGTATGTTATGGATTGGGTAACCATATTGTCTGATAATCTAAGTACCCAAATCCTGAATTATAGGAAAAAATGCATTTTTTTCTCAGAACATTGTTTCCCCTTTCTACGTGAGTGCTTATATTATGGATGCTATATGTTTTACTTCTGATTTTACATCTATGGCATGGAAATGGACCATAGAAGACCCTATGCCTATCCAAATCTACCATAACATACTATGGGAATCTAAATACCAGCCTATTCTCTACAAAATTTGCCATGGCATTATGCTACAATTCCACCAAAATATCTTTAATGAGAGAGCTCCCAGGATTTCACTTGAAGACAATAATGATTTATTATCAATTGGAATATGGTTTGGTGAATAAAACTTCACCTATATCCAGATATTTGGCAGTCCTTCACACCGTCATGTGTCTCCCATATACGTTCCTGACAAACTCCTAGATCGATAGATAGCCTACCAAATTGTAGGAAATGGCATTTCAAAAGTCATGAAAGATAATAAAAAGACAATGTGGCCTACCTTTCCTATTCAATGTGGTGTCTATGCTCTTGATAATTTTAGGCATTCTACTATTGAGATAGAAGAAATTCAGTGTCTACATTTCCCAATCATTCCAAATAAATAGTATGAACCTAATGATACATCTAAGAATGTTACTATACAAGCTAAGCTCGGGCAATTCACAAATGAGATAGACATATTTAATGACCTATTTGAATTAGTTTCTTATTTTTTAGATGTTGAGAAACATGTAGCAGCACAGTTAAGTCCTAAGGAATTGATGCAGTTTAAGAAGTACAGGGAGAAAAGGACATCTCACTTACCTTTGGATTTATTGAGAATTCATCAGAAAAATACAAAGAAGGATATAGTTTTAGCTAATACTTCACAAGTCCCTAATGTATCTCAGACAAAAGAGATAGTTACTTCTTATTCCTCACAGGCAGAAGAAAAAAATATAAATCTAGATGAAATTTGGGAGCAGTTAACTAAACAAACATATCCTAAGAATCTGAAGACTCCATTCCAGATGAAGATCGCACAGACTCTCGAAGTCATAGAGAATACCTCACTTACTATTGAGGCTTCTGGTAAAGCTCTGGACACTGATTATTTGGAAATCATCCTGGTATTTCTGACCTCTGAGTTTATTCTGAAGATTGAGGAAATTCAGTCCTTAGTCCTTGGTAATGCTCCCTTTGAAGTACTTTGGAAAGATTCTCAAGCTACTCTTGGTGAGGATCTAGGAAGGATTTCGCAATTTCCAAGAGCATGTGAAACTATTAATAAAGATCCAAAGTGCAGCAACTCCTATGGGAGAACAATGAAAGGATTAAGCAGCTATAACAAGGTTTAGAGAATGAGAAACAAGTAATTTCTCAACAATGGCAAGCACAACATGTAGAACTATAGAAGAACTTCAATGACTTAAAGATTCAACATGAATCTAATATAAGAAGGGATACTCAGTTCCAAGAACTTCAACAAGAAATTGAGAAATTAAAATTCAATCATGAGATAGCTGAGTTCAAGAAGGAAGAAGGAGAACTAAATAATCTCCTTGCTCAATAACAAGTTGATTTTTGTCATAAACTAACCACTATCCAAGAATTGTGTCAATCAAGTGATTCACTAGTGAATCAATTTTCCAATCTGAGGACATACTGTAGGGAAGTCGGGGAGAAGATTTCTGATTTTATAGAATGGCAAGATAGTACTGAGGAAAGATCAGTTGATCTCCCTGAAATTGAAGAATCACAAAAAGAGATTGTTTTCTAGGAGTGGTAAATAAGACTCAAACATGCATAATTGGAAATCTTTAGTGCCAAAGACATTTCAAACAACACCACAAAATCAATCAGTGACAACCTATTACAGGCCAACCTAATTTCAAACTGCCTTGAGGATACTTTACCCGATGTAAAATTTTTGACTAAATAATGGCAAGAATCATCGAAAAAGAAGGTTGAGAGGATAAAAAATTTGTCAAAGGTTGACTTGGAATGCCATTGGCATTTCCTAGTTAAACCACATAGTCAGTGGCTGATGTTGAGGTGTCTCTACAACACAACCACTCATCTACTTCCAGCACTCAACGATGCATTATTCACTGCATAGATGTGCATACAACCTCATCATCCACCTGAATTAAAGCCAATGACAGATATATGTGAGCTTTGATAGCGTATGGAAGAGCATCCTTCATCCCAGTCATAGTCAAGTTATTGCATCTGTAATCTATTATTATCTTTGTACTTTATTTTAAGTGTGGTTTGTTAAAACCACTCCAGTATTTTATGGCACTTTTCTATATTTGTATATTGATTACAAACTATAATTCCCCTTCCTTGTTATAAAGAAGGGGTTCTAAATTTTTGCAAGAAATATTTTGGTTTGCACTACTGTAGCTTGAAGGGTTCTTAATAGAAAGAGGAACCACTACTATTTCACATGAACAAAGTTAATGTTTATCAGGTACTACTATTTGTATACTAGTACTATGTTTATGAGTTGAATGGTTACTGTATTTGTGTTTATTACATATGTATTTGTAAGAAATTGAGAATTTGTCACTATTGATGTGTTTAATTGAAATCTTTCAAGTATATGCATGAACAACGATATCTTGTATGTGAAATGTGTTTCAAGAACTAATTTAATTAAGTATTTAATTAAATTAGTTATCTTTATTCATTTTAACCTCATGAATGATTTGATGATCTATATTTTCATGTTAAAAGTGAGATATTTCTAAAGTCACATATGTAGAGAAAGATTTTCCTAGGATAGTTATTATAAGTTTCTTTATTTTTTTCTAAGTTTTATTCACATCATTACCCTCACACTTATATATTTCTCATCCATCTTTCTATCTTTTATTAAGGGAAATTGGTCCCATAAACCCAGTCGAAGCCACCATTCCAAATGGAAAAGGTGTTGCCCTAAGTTCCCGACTGGGTGGTTTTCCCCGATGTTGAGGCAGAGATTTTTGAGCCTTCAACAACTAGTTACATGGCTCTCATGATACATCTCATTGAGACAGAGTCTTCTTCATTTGACGAAGAAATTTCTCAACCTATTTGGGTTGATGCCATGGTGGAAGAATATGAATCCATCATGAAAAACACTAATCGGAAGTGGTGCCAAGACTAGAAGGGAAATCAATTGTTGGTTCCAGATGGATCTACAAAGTGAAGCATGCAGCTCATGGGAGCATCTAGAAATACAAGGCCAAATTTATGGCTAAAGGATTTTCTCAGGTAGAGAGAGTTGACTATGAGGAAACATTTTCCCTTGTGGCAAGGTATTTCTCCATCAGGTCAATCCTTGCATTAGCTGTGCAGATGGGGTGGAAAATCCACCAAATCGATGTGAAGACCGCCTTTCTCAATGGTGTTATTAAGGAGGAAATTTACATAAAGAAACCAGAAGTATTTGAGACATATTATCAGGAGTCACATGTGTGCAAACTCAAGAGAGCATTGTATGATCTCAAATAGGCACCCCGAGCATGGTACACTCGTATCAACATTTATCTCAGTGGATTGGGCTTCACCAAAAGTGAAGCAGATGCAAACCTCTATCACATTGTGGTAGATGGTAAGTTTCTTAATCTTGCTTTGTATGATGATGATTTAATATTTACAAATTATAACCAACTGATCTTATCTTGCAAATAGGATCTTGCAAGGGAAATTGAGATGAAATACATGGGATTAATGCAATACTTCCTCGGGATAGAAGTATGGCAAGGTGATGGTGAACTGTTTGCGTCTCAGGGGAAGTATGCCTCTGAAATACTTCATAGGTTTCACATGGAGAAATGTAAGCTTATGGACACACCTCTAGCTACAAACTAGAGGAAGGAGAATACCACTTTAGGTGAAGGGGTTGATGCTACCATTTACAAGTAGCTTGTGGGGTGTTTGATGTATCTTGTGAAAAAAAGAACCGAAATGTGCTATGTAGTAAAACAACTTAGTCAAGCTATGGTGAGGCCTACCAAGTTGTATTGGAAGGTAGCTATGCATGTGTTACAGTACCTCAGAGGCACTACTGAGTATGGATTATGGTACAGGAGGATAGAGGGGATGAAACTCCAAGGCTTTACTAATGCAGTTTGGGGAGGGAGTCCATCAGACATAAAAAGTACTTCGGGTGTTATCTTTAGTGTTGGGTCTAAAGCTATTTCCTGGTACATAAGAAGCAGAGGTTTGTGACATTCATCTTAGCAAAGGCTGAATACATGGCTACAAGTCAAGAAACATGTGATTCCATATGGATAAGGAAAATACTTGTGGGTATTTCCAGTCAAGAGATGGATCCGACAAAGATATATTGTGATAATTAGAGTTGCATTAAGCTCTTTGAGAACTTGGCATTTCATGATAGGTCCAAGCACATTGATATATGGTATCATCATTTTTTGGACTGTGTGTAGAGGAGGATTATGTTGCTACAATACATTCCAACTGAGGAGCAATATGCTGACATCTTGACAAAGGCATTTTCAAGAGGTAAATTTGAATTCCACATGTGCAGGATAGGGGTGTTGAAAAATCCCTTTCTTGATAAGTGGAAATGTTAGAAAATGTATCAATAAAGGCTCAATTTGACTTTAGCCTTAATCAAATTGAGAAAATCGAATTTCCACATTGTTGGGCCTCATATTTGTCATATTTTCCTTACCTTATTTCTTAATTTTCATATTATTTTCCAAGTATTTCTTGTTATTAGGCTATGCTAATTTGTGTAGTATGGACTTTGGTAGTATTTTATATGCATTTATTATTTCATTATTTTATTAATTGATTCAATCATTAAGGTGTTATTTCCTAACAAATGGATCCTAATGATTGGACAAGAATCTATGGATACATCTATATTTTGTTAGGTCCCTATAATACTAGTGTATTCCCCCATTATTATTGTCATTGTAGCACCGTATTGTTATTTTTGTGCCCCTGTTGTCCCCATATTCTTATTATTGTGCCCCATAGAAGCCCACTATTGTTATTTTTGTGCCCTTACATTATTATTGTTATGTTGGCTCTAATTATATTGTGACCCCTTAGACTCATATATATAGAAAGGAGGTTTTATCATTTGTATCATCCAAAAATTGTTCATTTGTGTAATGTAAAGAGGTTGCCCCCTCAAAGAGGATATATTTTGAAGTCATTGATCTATCTCTTATTCTATTTTGTGAGCTGGTTGCATAACATTTGGTATCAGAGCTTTGGATTCTAGGGTTTCGCTGCTTCAAACAGGCCATCTTGGTATTTTCACTATAGCGTTTTTTCTACGAAGCTTTAGAAGCTGAAATTCAAATCTATTTGATCCGAAATCTTGGTGAACCTCTTGTATGAATTTCATATCTTTGTTCTCTATATTTTCGGAGATATGATCCAGGTAAGTAAGGTTTTTTGCAGGCTCCAGAATTCGATCTCAAACAGGTGACCTTGGGAAAATCATCATAATTTTTTCTCTGAACATCAGATTCAAATTTCATAAAAAAGTGACAGAAAAGGATGGAATTTACTTTTTTGGGTATCATTTTCATGGCTGAAGGTCAAAACAATAACATGTGGAACTTCGTAAAAGTTCGCTCTACTGAACTAGTCTATAATCAAGTCATCATGGGATATTGAGCATCACTCCTTCTTGGAGAATCCAATCTCGATCTGACTTGTGGGGTTGGAAAGAGGACTCAGAGGGATACCACAAGAAAAAATTTCAGACCTTGGAGATCCGAAATTACAGAGATACATCAGATTCAATATCGAGCTCGTACAAAGTGAAAAAAAAAGTTGTAGTTTTTTTTTTAATTTGCATAAGTATTGTTTGAAAAAGTATTTTGAAGTGATTCAAAGGGAATTGTGAAGCATAATTATCATTAATTGATGACCCTAAGAAATAAAATGGAAACACCTAGTAAGCAACCTAAAATCTCTACTATGACACATGAAGAAAAGGAAGAAATGCAACATGATATATCAAAATTACGAGACCAAGTGCAATAAATTTCTCTCTCGCAAAGAGTAACCAAAAATGAAATGGAAGCAAAGATGGATGGTTTGAAGAAAGGAATCGAAGCTAATATGAATTGTTTCAAGAATGGCATGGAAGCTAAGATCGATGGTATAGAAGCAAAACTAAAAGGAAACATGGAAGATTTGAAGAAAGACATGGAAGGTTTGACAAAGTGGCTACAAGAAAAAATTCCTAATGGCGAAAAGGTAGTGTTGGGAACGGGTCCCCTAGAGAAAATTTTGGATTAAAAGACAAAGTTTTGGGGCAGAATGCCCAAGTTTTTTTATAAAAAGTGTAAAGTCTCCGCATTTTGTGGCTTCGGAGCGCGAAGATGTAAAGTGTCATAAAGGGTTTCCTCCCTTCGTTTATGTAAGTCATGTCAGCTTTAGGAGATCTATCCATGGTCCACGGACCATGGGATTGTATAAAAAGGGAAGTCTTATAAGAGTCTAAGGCATTAGTTAGCAGTTAGTAGTTTAGATCTTGGATGTTGATGTAATGAGTCAGTAAGAGCTAAGAGTGAAGAGTCTTAGCGTAGGAAAGAGGCTCTGCAGCTATATGCGCAGAGGCCTAGGGTAGAAGTACACAGCTGAGTGCGCGGACCCCTGCAGCTGAGTGCGCAGGGTAGTTAGAGTTTGTAAAGAAGATCTAAAGCATTAATAAATAAGATTATTCTAGAATTATCTATGTTTGATCTATTTACTTTTGTTATGTGATTATGTTATGTTGAATATTGGGCTTATAATTTAACGCTATATTGATGCGTGAATCTATATGTTTTACTTTGTTATATGAACGCAAGTAATAATATATGTTTACGTGAAGAATATCTTAATGCATGTTGAAGTTATCAAATACTTAATCTGATCAGGGTAAATACAGAGGTAAGGACATTTATAGAAGTGTGTAAGTAGATAAATCACCTGTTTAGGGTCCGCAAAGGACGATCGCAGACCTTCGCCAAGGTCTAATATCCAGATTAGAGAAGTATATCGATAAGCCCTAAAAGTCTTATTGATCTACGCGAAGGTAGGTTTAGGATATAAAATGGCATCACTACCATCTCTAGATGTGGAAACTTGGTTCCTGCATCCCCCCATACTACATACTACTTCGAGTGAGACTTCAATCCGCGCTTCGCGGATTGATGCTGAAAGGGCCAGTAGTGTAGGGATTTGCTTGGCTAATTAATGTTGAACCTAGGTCAAGGCCCACCAAGCCAAAAAATGGTTTTGTTGCCGGACCGAGATATGCATAAAGGGATGGTGATGTCGCATCACTAGAATCCAACTAAGAAGGAAATTGAAGACTAGTTCGATAGGAAGATCCACGAATTTGCGGCGCAAGAAAACAAAAATTTGTGATTGATAAAAGAACAGTGGTTCAACAGATATCTGTACATAAAGATACACGAAATCTTATTTTGTTCGTTCCCGGTTGAATTATACGAGTGGATCGCTAAATTGGCATACAGCCAAGGAATGTGGAGGCTTGACGGTCTGATAATGTGGACCCCGAAGCTACTTCGGAGATTGGAAGCCTCGGAAAGTAAGATCACATGCAATGTCAATCACTAGCTCGATTGTATCATAGGAGGATTCGTGACAGAGTTCTGGGTCGATACTTCGGTCTGTTACAGCGAAGCAGAGCATCGCTTCTTCAAGGGACCGAGAGGTAAGTATTTAAGGTCTTTAAATACTTGGATTAAGATGTTGTTGTGTGAAAATTGGATTATGCAGCTACCTTGATGTTTGGATCTACGTCAAGTGGAAAAATCTCCAAGGACAAAGGGAAACGGGCCCTGAATATAGCCTGTTGATTGGACCTCCTCTGAGTAACGACGAGGAAGCAACACAGGTTTCTCCGCAGAGCGCTCTTCAATTGATAAGACAAGGGTTCTTATGAATACCCCATCCACCCACACCACCTCCATCTTCACCTCCGCCGCATATGCGTTCACCCACACCACCACCACCGTGCATTATGGCGAATTCAGTAAAATTGCCTATTTTCAAGGGGTCGAGAATAGAGGACCTAGAACAATTTTGGTTCATCGCAAGGGCCGTATGGGAGGCTCAAGGTATCACAGACAATCAGATGAAGAAATAAACATTGGTCACTGCTTTACAAGAACGTACACTGACATGGTACATTAAGTACTACACTGATAACCCGATGGATTCATTAGCAGATATTCAAACCACGCTAAATAAGGAGTTTAGTAAGCATAAATTGGAAGCTCAGTCAATTGTGGGATTGAAGGTGAGATATTTTTCATTGTGTCATTTGTTTCTTCATCAACTATAGGGAATCCAAAAGAATTATCAATTTCCCTATTTCCTCTACCTCCTCCATTATTCCCTCTACCTTCTCCATTATTTCCTCTACCTCTTCCTCTACCTGCTCCATTATTTCCTCTACCTCTTCCTCCACCTCCTCCTCCTCCAAACAGTGTGAATTCTCCATCCTCTCCTTCTTCTGCCATTATAGTTTCTTCAGAGTCAATATAAGATTCAACCTGCAAGGTTAATTATTCTTCCTCTAGTTCCTCTATTAATGGTGTGTGGGAGAGAGGTTCTACTTCTTCTTCCTCGCTAGGTATTCTTAATTCTTCAACTAAAATATGTCCCCCTATGGAGGTGAAAAAGGCTACTCCTTCTATTGGAGATCCAAATTTTTTCTCCTCTAGGACTGCCTCAGTAGATGAAGTAGGAGATCCTCTTGATTGAATTTCTGACCTTTCAGGAGGTCTATGGCTAGGAGTATGAGCTTGAGACGGAGGTGTATCTCTTCTTAGTCTTGGTGGAGTAGGTGGTGTTGTAGGAATTGAACTCCTACCTCTAGCTATAAATCTACCCCTAGAGTCTCTTTCTCTACGCATATCATTTTTTTTTTTTGATGTAAGAGATGTGGTTACTTAATTTACACTTCCCCGGCAACGGCGCCAAAATGTTTAGTCAATTTAGTGTCCTAAATTGCTTGCATAAATTATCAACCAAGGTTTGTAAGCTGATGAAGTGTAGTGCACTATATGTGCTTAGTTAACCCTTCTTACTTTGTTGTTTTGTATTTTTATATTGTTTTGGGGTTTCTGTTCTTTGATTCCTAATGATGTACAATCTGAACTATGAGAAACTTAAGTGAATCTAAACTTCCTAAAGGTGAACCAAGAGCTGAAGCTAGTCAAAATCTAATTTAAAGAAAGGAAAAACAGAGCATCTATCCTATCTCGTCATTAATCCTAAGTCATGAATCTATTTCTTAAAATTAAGGGTGAAGTTGTAATGCATGTTGAAATAAATACAGAGAATGAAATCAACTGAAGTACTTCTAGTTACTCTAACCTTCAATTTTGAAAGATAACCTTCTTGAGATGGGATACAAGCAACTTTCTATACTTTATGATCTAGAGAACTAAATGAAACATGCAGAAGGTAACTGATTGATTTCAACCATTGTGTGAAGTGAATGTTTAACCATTTAGTTTAGGATGAGTATCAACTTGAAATGGTGTTCAAAAACATTCATTAACACAGTGGATTGATAAATTTGTCCTAGAAAATAAATAACAAAACAATGAGTAAGCTAGACAACAGTGCATTCTTATTACTTGAACCTTACTCTGTTTAGAAACAAAATCATTTCCTTTCATGGAATGTGTTGGAAGAACAAGACTACACAATTGAGTTTTAACATTATGCTATCAATCAAAACTAAAATAAATCAACCTAAGTTAGAAAACTTGTTAAAATCAAAGTAATGAAATTAAAACTAAACAGAAAACGAATGGAAAGAAAACCTCCTTCAGTGCAGGGGCCCTCTGCAACTGACTTGGTTGAGCTGCTAACTAATTAAAAATGCTCTCTTAAATGATCATTGGTCAACACATGACTTACATTATAGAAAAGAACGAATTACAAAATATAGAGATGAAAGTCTGAACTTAATACATAAAATTCTCCAAACCCCCCTTGATTTTGTACAACCAGTATTTAAAAGGAAATAATCATAACCGTCTTTGAGGAAAACTAGCTACAGTTGGCTCATACGTATTACAACAAAACTGTGTAAACGTCTGATCAGCTACAGGTGGTTTAAATTCGAGCGAGATGTTTGCAACAGAACCGTTAACAGAGGTGGTTGATCCGAGTTAATGCTTGCAACATAACTGTTATATTTATTGATTAACCATGAAAGAGAAGCTGAAGAGTCCTATTTCTTCCAGGTATATGTTTGACTCCACCTTTTACAATGATCTTGAGCTTGCTTTCTTGTCAATTTAGGCTGATTGAATAGGATAGAATCCATGTGGAGATGATTTTAGAGATGCCCATGTGGCCAGATTCTTCATTTGACACCTGGAACCTGCCAGATCATGGAAGTAGCTACGGAATACACAGTTAGTTTCATAATAGACTACGTTCTGTAGCTAATTTGCAAAAATTTATTCAAATAGAAAAACCATAAAAATATAACATGTCAATCATTTAATTCCTTCCTTAAGACAAAACCTATCATTTATCATTGATTGGGATTTGTAATGTTATGGAAAAGCAAGGGAAAAAGGTGAGAAAAAGTTGTTAAGGAGAGGGTAGTTCTGAGGTTCAACACAAATTATCATAGATTTCCATCCTATTTGCTTAATCGCTTTCAACAGTGTGATTTTGTAGTGTTGTCTTTATATTCTATAGTTGTTGTTCCCTAAGAAACAACTTGTTGTTCAGTATTTTTTCTTTTGTTGTTTCATTCAGAAGCTTGTAACAGTTAGTATTTTGAATAGTTAGTGATAATTAGAGATTGCATATTGAGTTTATCCTTTACTATTGCAGCTTTTCTTTTCAATAGGATCATAGCAACTAGTCATATTCACATTTCTCTTGCATAAACTGTGTTAATAACCTTGAAATAGAAAAATGAAACCTCGGGTTGATAAATTAATGTGTAGCAATTAATTGTTCCTTTTAGGAACGATTAAATGGCCCAATATTTTGGTGTCATTTTCGAGGAGGTTTTCAAAGAGAGTGCTTATTGTATACCTGGGGGATGGCTATTAAATACGGAAGGTAAGAACCTGCGCACACACTTAAGTAAAAATTTTGTACTAGTGTGTTGGAATGGGGTCCCCTGGGTTAGTTTTGGGGTTAAAAACCCAAGTTTTGATGTAAATTTTGGTAAAAAGATGTAGAATCTCCGCAAATTGTGGATGTGGAGAGCGTATATAGTTAGGAGAGAAAAGGGGCTTTAGCCCCTTATTTATGTAAATTCAAGTCAGTTTTGAGATCCACCCATGGTCATTGGACCATGGGATTGTATGTAAAAAGATATAAATAGGTGTGTCTTAAGAGAGTTTAAGGCATGCTCATGTCTAAGTCTGAGAGAAGAGAAAGGGGCAAGTAAGCAACGGGTAGATAGAATGGAAAAGGCTCCACAGTTGAGTGTGCGGAGGCCTAGAATAGAGTCCGTAGCTGAGTGAGCAGACCCCTGCAACTGAGTGCGCAGGGCAGTTTTGTGTCTTTAACCTCATATTGAAGATCAATAAAGAAGATTGTTGAAGAAATTCATGTGTTTATCTATTTACTTCTATTATTTATGTTGTCATGGAATAATGTATGTATGAAATATTGATGTATTGATGCACAACTCTATTGGTTAAGTCATGTTAAGTGTACGCAATGCATGTTAAGTACCTACGCGAAGATTATAATGCATTTTGTTATGTTTATTGAATACTTAAGCAAATCTGAGTGAACTCGTATCTGGGGTTATTTGATGATGCATGTAAGTAGTTGATTCATCTATTAAAGGTCCGCAAAGACCTACCATATACCTTCACGAAGGTCTGGAAGCCGTTTAGAGGCAGTTGCACCTAGGGGCTTATAGATCTGTGTGAAGGCAGATCTAGGGCAATAGAAAACATCACATTGATCTCTGGATGCGGAAACTTGGTTCCAGCATCCCCCCATACTGCTTCGAGTGAGACTTCAACCTATGCTACGCGGGTTGATGCTGAAAGGGCCAGTAATGTAGGGTTTGTTTGGCACAATTAACTTTGAACTTGGGTCAGGACCCACTAAGCCAACAAATGGTTCCATTGTCGGGACCGGGATCTACATAAGGAGATGTGTGATGTCGCATCACTGGATCTGACCAAAATGGAAATTAAGAAGTGGTTGGATAGGAATTTTCACGAATTCGCGGTGCAAGAGAACAAGAAGTTGCATCTATTGAAGTAACAGTGATTGGACATATACTTATATACAAAAATACATGAAATTTTCTTTTACACCTTCCTGATTGACCTATACGAGTGGATAGCTAAGTTGGTAGACGGCCAAGAAAGGTGGAGGCTTGACAATCCAATAGTGTGGACTTCGGGATAGTGCGAAGGTTAGAAACTTCTAAAGCCAAGATCATGCACGATGTTGACCACTAGCTTGATCAAATTATAGGAGGATTTGTCACAGAGCTCTTGGTTGATACCTCAGTCAACTACAGCGAAGCAGAGTGGCACTTCTTCAAGGGACCACGAGGTAAGTATCTGAGATCTTTGAATACTTGGATTAAGATGCTCTTGCGTGAGAAATGTGTTATGGCGTTGCCTTGATGTTTGGATCTACGTGAAGTGGATGATCTTCAGAAATCAAGAAAAAGTAGGCCCTGAATATAGCCCGTTCATTGGACCTCCTTCGAGCGATGATGAGGTAACGACACAGGCCTCACCGCAGAGTGCGGTACAACTGATAAGACAGGTTTTTCCACAAACACATCATATATCCACTCCACCTCCACCCTCACCTCCACAACATACACCTTTGCCCACACTTCTGCCACCATTGTCGCCGTTCAACATGTCGAACTCAATAAAGCTGTCGATTTTCAAGGGTATAGGGAGTGAAGATACAAATCAGTTCTAGGTTGTTGTGAATTCTGTGTGGATCATGTAGCAGATCACTAATGATAGCATAAAGAAGGCACAGTTGGTTACTGCTCTATAGGATCACATGCTGATGTGGTATTTTAAGTACTCCGCTGATCATCCTTTAGCAACACTAGAAAAAACTAAGGATGCTTTAAACAAGGAGTTTAGTAAGACTAAGTCTGACTTGCAGTCAGTCGTTGGATTTAAGGAAATCATGATGAGGGTTGGTGAGATGCCTTGGGAGTTAGATCAAAGGCTGAAATTTGTGATCTGCGAAGCTAATATGCAGCTCACATATTATTGGCACCGCGAGTGGTTTATAGCCTCGCTTCTACCCCACCTAAGGATTTCCTTGTCACATAAAAAGATAGGAACTCAAGCAGAAGCCCTGGAAATCGTGATGAGACTGCACGAGACGCCTATTAAGGATGTGAATTTGGGAGTTCAAAAAATTCAATCGCAGTTGCAGAACCTCTTCTTAGAATTGTAGAGCTTGAGAAAAGAGAAGGAGGCCAGGCCAGCGATGCGTGAGGAAGTCTAGTGCCTCAAGTGTAAGAGCCAAGGACATGATAAAGACCACTGCCCTGTCTTAGAAAATTATATTATAGGGGGGGGACCGATTCCCCTGAGGCAGGAAGCTCCAGCAAGACTGAGTGCGGGGTCCTCGCTATGGTGTGCTACTTGACATGTGGCTCGAAAACACGTAACCGATAATTGTCATTTGCTGCAAAAGTTCATTCAAATGCTACAAAAATTGTTCTGTGATTTTTGTAAATCGGTGGGCCACAATGAGTGTCACTGTCACAGCTAAAATTTGATGATGGAAAGAACGCCCACCTACCGAATTAAAGAAGAAACTTAGCCTCCAGACCAGGGCGTAGGAGGAGCGCATGGGGGTTATCAAGGAAGAGGACGGGGCCGAGGAGGAGGAGGACCTGGTAGAGGTCACAGCCAGGTTATTTGCTATAATTGTGGGACACCAGGGCACTACGCGGGGGAGTTTCAAAACTAGACACGCCAGTCCTATCAATACTACAGCCAGTTTGACCACACTATAGAAGAATGCCCTGTGTCGATAGCTAAGATGCAGGAGAAGAAGGTGCAGCATCAATAACCTACGCAGAACTTACAAATTATGAGAGTTGAGCCCCGCGAGGAAGATCCAAATGTGAATATCATATTGAGAAGTTGAATAACAACTGGGGATGATAAGGGAAAATACCCTGAAGACGATAGATGGGTTTATAAGGCCCCAGAGAATGAAGTTGGGTTCGATCTAGAGCGCGCGAAGGAAAAATTTATGGAAACCAAGAAAATCTTCGCTGAGGCATCTACCTCAGGAATACAAAGAAAAGTACCAAAAACTAGTGCAACTAGAGAGGTTAACCTCTCTATACTTACCATGTTCCTAGAAACCTGCATGAAACTTCTACACGATAGCAAGTCTGTGAAAGTTTTGCAGGAGTTGATAAACAAGTGTGCTGGTAAAGAAACACTCCTTATGGACACTGCGTAGTAAGAAAAATTGGAAAACATAAGGAAAGAATGTGGCACGAGATGAGGTTCATCACGCAAATAGGAGATTATGAGATGGACTAGGTTATTTTGGATCTGGGGTTTGACGCAAAAGTTTTTCCTAAACAAACATGGGAGAGAATGGGAAGACTTGCACTGCAGTGGTCTCTCATCCATCTTAGAATGGAAAACCAGCAGAAGATCATCCCTATGGGACGACTACATGGAGACACCGTAGATATAGAAGGTAAGAGCACCCTAGCTGATTTTGCAGTAATAGAGATTGTTGAAGACAACAACTCATACCTCGCACTCCTTGGAATTGAATGGGCCATTGATATGAATGGATTCATCAACTTAAATAAGATGATGGTGTCATTTGAGAAGAAATTGCTTTAGGTTGTAGTACCATTAGACCCTGCAGAAGGACCATGCTATACTGAACCAGTCTGTGACTATGAAGAGAGTGATGATGACTTGGATCAGATCTACAAAATACTTGTGCAAGATCAAGAATGGATTAATCCAACAGCTGATGGATGGATTGCATGGGACCGGGAAAGTGCATGTACCTCAGATTCAAACGAAGAATTGGAGCATTGGCAGAATAGGCTGCATGAAGTATCTACGTTGCGCTGCCACATGATGACTAAATCGTTGCAATGTGTGTCATCAGAGGTAAGAAATTTACCCTATTATGACTGTTTAATTGACGTAGATAATTTTTTGGATGCCTTTGAATGAGAAGTCCTAGAGGATCACCACTTCCAAGTGTTAGATTTGGCACTGGATGCTACGCTCGCACGATGGTGGGGTACGTACAAAGATAGCTTTTATGAATGGCGAGATTACAGGAGGATGATGAGGTTGCGATTTTGTCGTCCAAAAATTCGATTGAATGAGAAATATGATGGGAGAAATGATCTGTGCGATAATTTATCGAAGTGGACTAAAATTTATGGAACGGAGCTACAGCCGGATTGGGCACACTTATTCTGTCATACTTTGGATACAATTCCTATGAATTGGTATCTGGAAACAAAGCTCCACCATGGCACCACGAAGTGGGATATATTAAGGGAAGGATTCTTAATTACCTTCAGTTTTGAAGATGGGTTCGAATGCATTGATGAAGCTCTGCAATCGCTTAAGGTAGCGATGTTCAGAATTCTGCAGAATCCTTTTGTAGTTGGTTCAGCCAGATTGGAGCACCCAGCTGCGCCATGCATTGGAGTGCTATAATGTGACCGCTAAGGGGGAGGATGAAGATCCAAGAAATATCAATATTACAGAGGCATAATGCCATCGCGAGGTCAAAGGTCTGCAAATAGAAACTCGGACATCACCACGCCATTGAAAACCAAGCAAGTAAACATGGGTACTGAAGCAGAGCCAAAATTTGCGAAGATTGGAGACTACTTGGGTGTGATGAAAATCAATTTGAAACTAGACGTGAAGCCCATTAAGTAGAGGTCATATTGCCTTAATCCAAAATACAAGGAAAAGGTCCGCTTGGACTTGGATAACATGCTAGAAGCAGGCATCATTGAACCAGTGGAAGAATCTTATTGGGTGAGCCCGATGGTGATTCAAGAGAAGAAACAGAAGGGAGAAATCAGGATTTGCATAGATCTAAGGAATCTTAATGAGGCCTACATCCATGATCCTTTTCCGACACCATTTACTGATGAGGTATTGGAAAACGTTGGAGGGCAGGAGGCCTACTTGTTCAGTGATGGATTTTCGGGGTACCATCAGATCAAGATCGCGCCAGAGGATAGGAGCAAAACAACCTTCGTGACTGAATGGGGTTGTTTTCAGTATACTGTCATGCCGTTTGGACTCAAGAATGTGCCCACGATACTCTCTCATGTAGTTATAGCAGTGTTTAAGGAGTTCATCCATAAGTTCTTGGAGGTGTATTTTGATGACTGGATAGTGTTCGGCTTAGTGAAGCACCATGTAGCAAACCTTTTTTTGATGCCGGATACGTGTCACAGATACTAGATCGCGTTGAATCTAAAGAAATTTCTATGTTGTGTCCCCTATGGGATCTTGCTGGGTCATGTGGTGTGCAAGCAAGGATTGATGGTGGACCCCGCCAAGATCACAGTGATAGTAAACTTGGAGGCCCCAAAAAGTGTCAAACAACTGCGAGAAACACTCGAACATACAAGATATTACAGGAAGTTCATCAAGGCTTATGCTTAGATTACCACGCCCATGGAGAAACTACTGAAGAAGGATGCTACATTCTGTTGGGATGAAGAATGTCAATGCAATTTGGATGTATTGAAGGAGAAGATGGTCACTGCACCGATTTTAGTCTTCCTGGATTGGAAAAAGGAATTCCATGTACATGTCGATGCCTCTTGCATTGCGTTGGGAGTAGTGCTAACATAGGCCAATGAAGGAGAGATGGACCACCCTATAGCCTTCACGAGCAAGAAATTATCGAAGGCCAAGAGGAATTACTCAACGACAGAGCACGAAGGATTGACTATGGTATACGCACTTCAAAAGTTCAAGCACTAGTTGGGCAAACATTTCAAAATGTACACAGATCATCCTACCTTGAAATACCTGGTCAATAGGCCTGTGTTGGGGGGAAGATCTGTCGATGGCTACTTCTATTCTAGGAGTATGACTTTAAGGTGATTTTGAAGCCCGGAAGGTTGAATGCAGGACCTGACCATCTGTTGTGGATCGAGATAGGAGAAGAGCCTACTAATTTGGAGGAAGGGTTGCATGATGCACAGCTCTTTGAGTTGTGTGTAGCAGATAACCACTTTGAAAATATTTTTCACTTTCTGACTATAGGGACGGCACTGGAAGGATACACCAGTCAGAAAAAGGAGTTAGTAGTGCGCGGGGCGGATTTCTCAGTAATTGTAGGATATTTATATAAGATGCGTGCATACGAGATATTGCGACGATATGTGTCGGATTTTGAACAGAATAGCATCCTCGTTGAATCTCATGGAGGGGTTGCGGGAGGACATTATGCAAGAAAGGCGACAGTGAAAAAGATTTTACTCGCAACGTTGTGATGGCCTACGCTGCATAAAGATTCTAAAGCATATTGTAGGGCATGTGATGCATGTCAACGAACAGGAATACCATCACGGAGGGACGAGTTGCCACTGAATCCTCAAGTATCATTGCATCCATTTGAAAAATGGGAAATTGATTTCGTGGGGCCAATTCAGCACCCAAAAAAAGAAGACAGGTGCGTGCTATATCATCACCACGACAGAGTATCTAACCAAATGGGTGGAGGCATAGCCGGTGAAGGATTGTACAGGGGATACAGCAGTAAAGTTCTTGTTTGAGTATGTGTTAACTAGATTTGGCTGCCCAAAATTGTTGATGAGTGATCAGGGTAGACACTTCCTAAATGAAACGATCAGCACATTGACTGAAGAGTTCCGGGTTTACCATCAGAAGAGCACATCGTATCATCCTCAAGCTAATGGAACAGTTGAGGCCTTCAATAAGATTTTGGAGAACACACTGGCGAAGGTTTGTAACACGCAGTGGAATGATTGGGATGTTCGCTTACTTGCAGTGCTAGGTGCGTATGGGAATACTTGCAAAAAGATAACAGGATAAACACCTTTTAGATTGGTCAATGACGTAGAAGTTGTGATGCCTATGGAATATATCGTGCCTAGTCCGCATATAGCATCTCTCACAGGTATGGCAGATCGTGAAGCTTTGGAAGAATGGATCGTGCAGCTGATGGAGCTTGAAGAAGATAAATTCTTGGCTGGATTCCATTAGCAAGTACAGCAGGAATGAGAAAAAGCATGGCACAATCGAAACATCAAGCTACGCATGTTCAAGGTAAATGATTTGGTATTGTTGTATTATAGCAAGTTCACTAAGTTTCCAGGGAAATTTCAGATGCACTGGCTTGGGCCATATGTTATCAAAGAGATTACGGATGGAGGCGTAGTTCAAATCGCGAAGTTGAATGGAAAACATTTTCTGGGAAGGGTGAATGGCAGCGGGCTGAAGCCATATATAGGGGGTCCGGCTCAATGACTATATTATGGCAGGATAGTCTTAGTGCTCCAGGCAGTTGTAAGGGAGCACGGGACTATAAACTACAATGCCTAGATTGGAGGACTATGCGGCAGGCGGGTTTTGCGGAAAATGGTGAAGTTACAGTATAAGAAGTTGCGCGAGGGAGCTGTGCTACGAAGGGAGGTGCCACGTAGAACAGCAAGAAAGTGACCGTTGGAGTCACTGTTCATGATTTGACAGCCAAGAGATGGGTAAGAGGAGAGGGCTAGCAGCATTTAAGGCCAAAATATTTGAAGATTTGCCGCCAAAATAACATTAATGATCGAATTTTGGGGGGAATGGTCGGATTTCAATTCAAAAACCCCTATAAATTACGCATGCGTGAGTTGTGTTGTTTTTTTCTTATGAACCGCTCATTCTTTGAGGATTTGGTCATGATCCCTGCATTTTCCAATTTACAGAGTTGAACCAGAAGTTTATCCTTCACACCATGTTAGGTCCAAGTCCTATTGAGACTGTGAGCACTAGGGGAGATATTGCGTCTGAAGGAGCTGCTCCAGAGGTAGTGAGTATGTAAACTCCGACACATGTGCCTACGGTGCCAAGGTCACCGAGGCTGAAGCCTACACCTATTAGAGAAACCCAAAAATCGAAGAAGGATAAGTAGAAGAAGATGATGTTGGTGCACGAGTCACCTAGAAAATACTCGGTGACTCAAAAGCAAAATAAAGACAAGTAGCCCAAGAGGGTTGTGGATTTGGAGGCCAAGGAAGGATAGGGCACTAAGGACATAGACGCTGAGGGAGTAGAGCCCCTTACAAAGTTGCCTGACTATATCCCTTCACACAAGGGGAAGGCGAAGATCACCAAGGACCCAGACTCAGATAAGTTTGTCATCTTTATGCCCCTGTTGCCTGAACAAGTCCCCTTCAAAGGTTTGTGCCTTGAGTGGATCCCCCTACTGAAGATGGAAGATTGGGACCTGGCAGACCATTAGCAGTTCCCTCACCTTCGCGATAGAAAATTATATGAAGTGTGTCTATTACCCGGACTCTGGTGTCACTGAGTTAGAAATGATGGAATGGATCCGCGGAGTGGAGAATTCTGGATTGTTGAACCTGCTATGGGTGCCCCACTATCACTGCACTACTATCAACATGACCTGTGTGTCCTTTGCTCACTCTAGTGCACGATGGGTGCTTATGGCTAGGAGGGCCTATACCCATCACTGACATGTTCATCCACACGATCATGCACCTGCCACATGAGGGCTTGAATCTGGCCAAGGAGTTTGGTGGAAAAGTAAGAGAAAAATATTTGGTGGACAAGATGAAGAAGGAGTTCGCATTTGTGAAAAAGTTGCGTGGATATTCAATCACTTCTATCAACGATCCCATAGTGAATATTTCCACCCAAATCCTAGCAGGAAATGTAATGAGGAAATGTCACACGGATGAAGTTCCAGCGCTCGTGGTCTCTTTAGCTACGCAATGCGTGAAGGGTGTGCAGTTTAATTGGTCAAGGTACTTATGTAATAAATTCCTCACAAACTTCCACTAGGTCCAGGATGAGACCAAGCCATTCCACTATGTGTGGTTACTACTCTTCATCGTGTTGGAGGACAACCAATTTCCTCCGTGAAAGAAAGGATTTTTGGAGGCCATATAGTTCACCTCCCTCTAGGCCACAAAGGACCTCACACGGGTCACAGAGACAAAGATCTTTTGGTACCTAACGGAAATGGTTCTTTGCATGGCCATCAATCAGGGACCAAGGCTATCCCCAACCTTGTATGATTAGTTATCAGCGTATTCCGCATTCAAAGCTGACTTCCACCACGTCTATCTTCAAGCACGAAAGGACCCTCAGTGGAAATGGTACAATTTACCATACTTAGTCACGGATCATGACATTCAAGAGGTGATCAAGTGCTAGCTAGCTGAGTGGCGTGCCCCATTAGATTTGGATGTCAGACCCAGTAAGGGCATGGGGAGCTCAGCTGAAAAGAAAAGGAAGGATGCAACGAAGCAAGCTGCACAGAAGTTGGCCGCACAGCAGAAGATGGACACCGCAGAGAAGGCTCGGATGGAGAAGGAGCATGTTGCTAAGAAGCAAGCCGAGCAAGAGCAGCATGAATCACAGAGAAGCGGTAAATCCCCTTCACCCGCGATAGAGGAGGAAGAACAATATGAATAGGGTCGTGGAGGAGATGAGGGGTAGAGCACCCCATTTCAGCTAAGGAAGCATAGACAAGAGCAGTGGTAAGGTCCCTGAAAGAAGAAAAAGTCAAACAAAATGCAGGTTGATCCCATGATCTTGACGGAGGGCGACAAAGTCCAGGATAATACAACTGAGTTGTTGCAACAGTTTGAGCAAGAGTACATGTAGATGCTGGGGAACTTCCAGAAGGATCTGCGCAAGCTACAGATCCAAACTAGCTGGATACAGGTGGGCGCAGGTCAAGCGAGTGCAGCACAAGTGAGCCTGACACCGGGGACAAGTCAGACTGCAGAATTGGTAAGGACATTGCACCTTCGCACATTTTCTTTACCAGAAGGGTCCTTATGCATAGAGTCGGCCAATGACCAAATTATATTAAGTCCCTTTAAGGACATCGCATTGAACATTGCAACACTCCCCAATGAATTTCTTCATGCCCTGCAAGTAAGGGTAACCTAGGAATTGAGAGCACGGGAGAAGCGTGATCTCAATTTGATAAGTGAATAAAGGGTGAAAAATGAACAAATGTTCACCGATAAAACACAGGCCTTGAAAGATAAATATACAATGCAGGCACAAAGTTCCAGGCTGGAGGTTGCGGTAGCAGAGGTGTGCAGAACAGTGCTGGAGTTGCACATCCTAGAGGACGCACAGTCAGAAGCCAAGATCCGAAAATTAGCTGCAGGGGTGCGCAAGGCAAAGGCGGAAGCTGGGTGAGTTCAATTCAAAATCAATATGAACATCACGGAGTTGTAGCTCAAATTACAGCCTACGACTCTGCTCGAGGTGAGGGAGCAACGAGGAGCCGCCATCAAGGAAGGGATGGCCACTCTGGATGTCGTAGTCGCTGACCGCACAGCCTTGTTTGAACAGGCGATGGAGTTGGTAATGACTTTGAAGGAAGACCCAAACCTATAGATATTGAATACAGAGATTCGTGAGCTCCAAAAGTAGTAGGACAAGGTCAGGGCGATGATGCACTCAATTGCTACAGCACAGTGCCTTGCCAAGATACAGGAGGGGAAGTAGCTCCTCGCACAGGTAGAAGCAGCTCAGAAGAAGGAGGTCGTGCTTAAGGCCAAGTTGGGACCTTGGCTTGAGGAATCTTACCAAGTCTCAACCAACATTCAGGAGAAGTTGACAGGCTTGCAGCAAACACGACAAAATATCAAGCTAGTCGCGGAATGACCAGCTACAAAGAAGCTTGTAGAAGAGGTTAAGAAGGAATCTACGCAAAGCGCTGCCAAGGTTTCCTTTGTGAAGGTGGAGCTGGGGGATCTCCACAGCAAGATCACTACGTTAGCCGAGTGACTCGAGGGCGAGTCACGACCTTTGTGTTGGGGGCCTGTTGGGATGGGGTCCCCTGGGTCAGTTTTGGGGTTAAAAACCCAAGTTTTGATGTAAATTTTGGTAAAAAGATGTAAAGTCTCTGCAAATTGTGGATGTGGAGCACGTAGATAGTTAGGAGAGAAAAGGGGTTTTAGGCCCTTGTCTATGTAAAGTCGAGTCGGTTTTGAGATCCACCCACGGTCAGCAGACCATGGGATTGTATGTAAAAATATATAAATAAGGGTGTCTTAAGAGAGTCTAAGGCATGCTCATGTCTAAGTCTGAGAGAAGAGAAAGGGGCAAGTAAGCAGCGGGTATATAGAAGGGAAAAGCCTTTGTAGCTGAGTGCATGGAGGCCTAGAATAGAGTCTGCAGCTAAGTGTGCGGACCCCTGCAGCTGAGTGCGTAAGGCATTTTTGAGTCTGTAACCTCATATTGAAGATCAATAAAGAAGATTGTTGAAGAAATTCATGTGTTTATCTATTTACTTCTGTTATTTATGTTGTTATGGAATAATGTATTTATGAAATATTGATGTATTGATGTACGACTCCATTGGATAAGTCATGTTAACTGTACGAAATTCATGTTAAGTACCTAGGCAAAGATTATAATACATTCTATTATGTTTATTGAATACTTAAATAGATCTGATTGAACTGAGATCTAGGGTTATTTTATGATGCGTGTAAGTAGTTGATTCATTTTTTAAAGGTCCGCAAAGACCTATCGTAGACCTTCGCGAAGGTCTGGAAGCCATTTAGAGGCAGTTGCAATATCAAGCCCTAAGGGCTTATAGATCTGCGCAAAGGCAGATCTGGGGCAATAGAAAACATCACACTGATCTCTAGATGCGGAAACTTGGTTCCAACATCCCCCCATACTGCTTCAAGTAAAACTTCAGCCTACGCTACGCGGGTTGATGCCAAAAGGGCCAGTAGTGTAGGGTTTTGTTTGGCGCAATTAACTTTGAACCTAGGTCAGGACCCACTAAGCCAACATAGTGTGTGCCCTCACCTAATACATTTATATTTTTTAGAAGCCTAGGAATAGGAACCAGATAGATATAGATCAGAAATCCACCCAAAAAATCACCAAAACCCAAGGTCAAGTTGGCCTTGGAAGATCGAATTTTATAGACAAAATCATTCGTAGATCATAATCTCAAGCCTCGGTAGGTCCTCGAGAAGTGTCTGGGAAGGGTCCTACTATTATTTCCCCTCGAGTAGTAGGTTCATATGCTTCTGCTAACGCTAAGATTCATGACAAAACTTTAGGATATGAGAATATCTTCCAAGACATACCTTTTAGGTATCTCAGTCCTTCTGATAAGAGTGAGGAGCACTCTTGTAATTAAAGGGAAGGGAGAGGTGAGACAAGTCAACTATACCCACAACCTTCTGAGAAATAATTCCCTGTAACACCCGTGTGAGGCAAGAAA
The DNA here is from genome assembly GCA_031772625.1 of Pinus tabuliformis. Lineage (NCBI taxonomy): Eukaryota > Viridiplantae > Streptophyta > Pinopsida > Pinales > Pinaceae > Pinus > Pinus tabuliformis. The sequence goes on along the minus strand of CM062820.1, from coordinate 357,908,344 downwards.
CCAAAGTTCTTGATCTGAATAGTGTTGTGAGACCTTGATGTGAGGCAAGAAACCAAAGTTCTTCATCTGAGTAGTGATGTGAGACCTGGTCAAGGTCCAGAACCCCGTTAGCATATTATTTTTCAGATAGTACCTCCTGATTACAGGATCCTTGGAGATTATTGGCAGAAATTTAACCAAATGGAAAATGCAGTAACAGTAACACAAAATTCAACCATAGAATATCATATTGTTGACCCGTAGGCTAATGCACCAATGAAGTCTATCCCATTGCAAAATCTTCCAAATTTTCATGGAATGACCTCTAAAGATTCCAATGCATTTTTGTTTGAGTTTGATTTCTTATGCTGAGGATATGATTATGCTACTGACCCCCAAAAAGTAAAGTTGTTTCCTTCTACCTTAAAGGGAGAATCACTACAATTGTTTATGGGATTAGGGGGTGGTACTATAACTTCATGGGACTAAATGAATGAAGCTTTCCTTACTAAGAATCATGATTATTTCCAATGTAGGTATCTAAGGGAAGAAATATTTAAGATGGCGTTGAAAGAAGATAAAATTTTGGAAGAATATGTTGAAATATATCAATATAATTTACAGAGATCACCATAAACTACTTTACCTAAGGATGTGTTGAAAACTGCTATTATTAGAGGTATGAAAGATGAATTGATAGAAACACTTAATTTAATGGGGTAGATTTCCATTTCGAAAGAATAATATGATGACATTGTAAAACTTGGTATCAGGTGTTCACGAGGGAGTACATGAACCAAACCTAAGACTCGCTGTCCTCTCTATAGATCCGGTAGAATTGCAGGGGGAGGCGTTACATGAGAAGAGGTTGGTAATCTTTTAGAAGATTTTAAAATTAATATTTTAATTACACTGACAACACAGTTGGATGTTTTATAAGCAAAACAAAAACAAGATGAAACTGAATAGGAGTTGGATATTTTTTGTCCTTGCTTTCAAAAGAAGCACATTCACAAAGAATGTACATTCAACATAGTCGAGATATGTGCTATTTGCACCAAAGATCATTCAATTGATAATTTTCCTTTGCTTCCTGGGTAGAAATATGTATTTAAGCAAGTCGAAGAAGAGACAGAAACAACATATTTTGTGGCACAATGAAGACAATGACAGAATTTCCCATCAGGTATGCCACAGGACCCTGTTGGCATTATGTTTTCTGGTATGACTGCATGTTACAGATGTTGTACTTGATGGCAACTCCAGTGGTAAGGCTCTCAGTTTGTTGAAAATTAAGAAGGACGTAGGCAATCGGTTCAGAAAGTGCGTCCCCGCTGGTATACCATGCAGAAACCGCGTCCAGGGACGCCGGCCGGCCGTTCAGGGGGTGCGTCCACCCAGTGCACACATTTCAAGGCAGAGAAAAGCACGTGGGGGTTTCTTGTGTGGTATCTAGCCGACGGTTTTGTGTTTCTATGGTGTCGGCTCATGGTATTGTTCCATGTTTTGGGGAGGAGCTTGCCTATATAAAGCAAAGGAGTTCATTTGGATTGAGCAATTGTCTTGGGTTGAATATCTTATTTGGTGAGATCTAGTCCAGATCTAAGAGGGCGAATCTTCTAATGGACTGTGATCTCTATGGCGCATGATCAGATCTGTAGATCTGACTGTTTGGGTCTGTCCTGAAGTCTTCATATCATTTATATCTGAAGGGTCGCAGGTTCAGTGAAGGGAAAGTGCGCCGGGACGCAGGTACTGTAAAGGGCAAGTGCGCCGAGACGCAGTACAGTAGAGAGAGACCTGCGTGGGGACGCAGGGCGATCAAGGTTCAGGTGCGTCTCTGAAGCAGAAGGACGCGGCGCGATAGTGTTTTCAGGTGCGTCTCTGTAGCGAAAGACGCGGCGTGATAGTATATTTGGGTGCGTCCCTGAGGCAACAGAACGCAAAGCAGTCAAAGGAACAGTGCGTGGGCACGCAGCGGAGCAGAAGGATATCTGCGTGTGGACGCAGAGTAGCAGAAGGTTAACGGCGTCTGGTCGCAGGCCATAGAAAGAAAAACTGCGTCTCTGTTTTAAGATGTTCTGTTGATTGAATTTCTCTGTTGATAAGGTGTTCTGGGTTAATTCTGTTATTGCTGATCTGATATCTGTAGTGATCTATATCTGTTATGTACTTGTTGATCATCTGATGCTTTATGAAAAGAAGTAGGGGGTTGTAGCTCCCTTCCAGGAGAAGACTGAAAAGAGAGAGAGAGAGAGTTGTAGCTCTCTGCAGGTTGCAGCCTGCGTACTGGTAAAGGACTGCACCAGTACAAAATCATTGTAAAAGAAGTTTCTAAATTGAAAGAAGATAGAGACATATTGCAGCAGGTGGTTTTCACCCACATTGGGTTTCCACCTTACATCTTGTGTTCTTTGGTGTGACTATCTGTTTTTCATGCTCATTATTTTATGGTACTGCCATGCTAAAATAATTCAAAGATCAAATAAGGAAGATTTATTAAATTGCTAGATAATACTGATTCACCCCCCCTCTCAGTATTATTTCCAACAGACCCTTCTATTTTTTTTCTAAACTATTTGCTCAGCAGCAATTTCTTGGATCGAATTGGCAGGGTAAACAACATTCTCTTAACATCCGGTAGCTACAACCATACAATTTATCACCCTGGACAAATCAGTCATTCCATGATCCCTCTTGGACGAATCAACAATATTCCACAACTTCATGGAAAAGCACACCAAATAATTCATACCCTCTAAAATGGGCAAGTCAACCTACTCAAGGGCCAATGTGGTCCCAGAATTGGCAATGCCCCACTGGACCGATTTATCAACCAATGGGATACATGCCTCAGCCACAAAATCAACCACAAATACAACCTCCACTCTAATTACCTTCAAACGTTCCATGTTTGCTCCAACCTCAGTTACCTACACAGCGAAATTCGAATCCAAATAATAGACCTGTGAAATTTTTTGAAATTCTAGAAGCTTTGGATTCCCCTTCTTCTTTGGAATGTAATGAATTGCGTATGAGATCCAGGATAACCATATTTCCAGAAGATTTCTCAAAAAATCAAGAGAAACTAGAAAATGATAAACCTACTAGGGAGCAGTCTTTGACAGAACATTCTCATCCTGTCGTAATCATTACTGAAGCAGAGTCATCAAGAAAACCAACTAAAAAATAAGCACCTATTCAGATTATAGACACTTCTCCTCCATTCCTTGAGAGATTAGCCATAGTAAAATCACCAGTACACCCTGATCTTGATCTCTTAGGGGAATTACAAAATTTATATATCAAAATTCATCTCCTACATGTTATTAGAGAAATACCCATTTATGTGAAAACCATCAAAGAATTATGTGTTAAGAAGCTTGGTACGAAGCCAAAAGACTCTCCTACAATCCATGTTTTAGGGAAACTCTTTGATCTTATCTTGGGAAAACAAATACCTATTAAATATGATGACCTTGGAAACCCTGTAGTTACTATCCAGATTCAGGGATATAATTTCCCAAATAATTTGGTGGACTTGGGAGTGGCCATAAATATTATAAAACTTGAAACTTGTGGACTCCTTGGAATAACTATATTTAAATTGACTCCAACCATGTTGGAACTAGCTAACAGATCCATAGTAAAACCATAAGGGACCTTGGATGATATAATTTTTCTGTAGATTCCTGGGAATAGCCAATGGATTTTCTGGTCCTCAATCCTAAAAATAAATTAGAAGGACACCCTTTGATATTAGGAAGACCATGGCTTGCCACTGCAGATGCATACATAGGGTGTCAAATTGGAAGTATGACCATTGCTAAAGGACCAGCCATCAAGAATCTTATTTTATACCCTCCTGCTAAACCCAACATGTTGATTGATGATTTTAGATGTTCCCCACTCGAATATCAAGAAGGTAATTTACACTCTCCTCTCACTATTGGCAAAGCCCTTATCATTAAAAAACAGACTCGGGATGATGTAATTAATGGATTCATTAATCAACCTTCCATTATTTGGAACCCAACTTGTCAAATGCTGAAAGTTGTGCTTGGTAATGAAGCCCGAGATCTACTAAAAGACTTGAACGTCGAACTTATACCCACAATTATAGTTCATACTATTCCCATTGAAATTAAGCCTAGCAAGACCCTAAATATTAATGCCAACCTTAACGACCTTCGGCATGAAAATCTAATTCAAATTCTTAAAAAATACAAACAATATTTTTCCAGGGAATATTCAGATATGAGGGGCGTCGATCCACAACTTTGCACACATCATATTTATATTGAGAAATATGCCTGAGTCATTCATCAAGCACAAAGAAAAATAAATCAACACCTCAGAGATATAATAAAACCAGAAATTCAAAAAATTCTTGATGTTAATTTTATATATCCTATTTCTAATAGTCAGTGGGTTTCACCAATGGTGGTAGTACCCAAAAAGAATGGAAAATGGATAATCTATGTCGACTTTATAGAATTAACTAAATCCATGCAGAAGGATCATTTTCCCCTTCCGTTTGTGGATCAAGTCCTTGACACTCTTGCTGGAAAGAAATATTTTTCTTTCCTCGATGGGTTTACCAGATATAATCACATTTAGATTTCCCTTGATTACCAAGATAAAACCACATTCACATGCCCATGGGGAACATTTGCATATAGAGTCCTACCATTCAAGTTGTGCAATGCACCAACCACTTTTCAAAGGGAAATTCTTAGTATTTTTTCTGATTTGATTAGTGATGGACTTGAACTATATATGGACAATTTCACCCCTTATGGTAATGAATTTGAAAAAGGCTTGCATAATCTTTAGAAATTTATTGCACGATATATAGCTACAAGGTTGTGCCTCAGTCACAAAAAATTTCATATTATGATGATAGAAGGCATAGTTATGGGACATTTTATTTATGTTGAATGCATTCATGTGGACCCAGCTAAGATCGAAGTAATTCTTAAACTCCCTATTCCTCGAACACAGAGATAGGTACGCATTTTCCCTGGTTAAGTTGGTTATTATCATCTTTTTATAGCAATTTTTTCAAAACTTTTAGCACCTTTGTATGTATTGAATGGACATGTGGAATTTCAATGGATTGATAGATGTGACACTACTTTTGTAGATTTGAAAAGGCTAGTCTCAGACCTCCTATGTTGTGAGGACCAAGTTGGAATGTACCATTCCATATATCCTCAGATGCATCACATATAATGATAGGAGCAGTCCTCAGACAAGAAGAGGATAAAAAGACTTATTTCATTTACTACATCAGTAAAACCTTACATCGATTGAGTTGAATTATACTATGATAGAAAAAGAATTTTTTGTCACTATTTATGCTATAAATAAATTTCGCCATTACATAACAGGATATCCATTTTTTCTATACACTAATCATTTTTCCATCCATTATTTAGCTAACAAACTTGTTACCAATGGTAGAATAACTCGTTGGTTATTGTTGTTGCAGGAGTTTGACATTACCATAAAGGATTGGCCAGGAAAAGAAAATCTTGTTGCAAACTTTTTGTCAAGAGTTCCAGTTGTAGTCGATTCTTCCCCAGTTGAAGACCAATTCCCAGATGAACATTTGTTTGTTGTAATTGTCAAAACACCCTAGTATGTTGATGTAGAAAATTATCTAGCAACTAGAAAATTACCATCACATTTTTCATCTCGGGAAAAGAAGCTTATTATCCAGTGCAACACACGCTTTTCATGGATGGACGGTTACCTTTTTCATATAGGGGTTGATATTCAAATTCGAAGATGTGTCAGAGAAGATGAAATTTATGATATCCTCAGGGCTTGTCATGATGAGCCCTATGGGGGTCACTTTGTTGATTAGAGAACCAGACATAAGGTATTACAGATGGGCTATTTTTGGCCCACAATATTTAAATATGCAAAGAAATATGTCTAGAGTTGCGATAGTTTCCAAAGGATGGGTCATCCCATTCAGTCTAATGAAATGCCCCTCCACCACAAATTGTATTCGAATCGTTCTAAATGTGGGAAATGGACTTTGTAAGCCCCTTTAATCCACCTTGAAATTAGAAAGCATACATTCTAGTTTGTACAGATTATGTTACTAAATGGGTGGAAGCAGTAACACTCCCAAGGGCAACAGAAGAAGCAGTCATCAAATTTATGTTCAAACTATTCGTTCGATATGGGCTACTTGATGAGCCTCAAAATTAGACATAAATTAAGGCCCATATGACCATCCTTCAACACATTAAACTTCTCTTTTTGCATTCGATGAATATTTTTAACTTTAATATCTTCATTAGGATACTTTATGGATAATTGCATATTTGTGCCTAGTATTATTTATTTTTGAGAAATATTGTGAGAATATTGAGCAGATTATGAAGATTTGGAGGAGGAGATAATCTAGGGACTTATTCCCTACTACAGGAGGATCAAGATTGGATAATAAATCAACGGGATATTATGAAATTATTGCACAATTTCTATAGCTCCAATGATTGAGAAAATCTAGGAATGTGTTCCTTGTAATTTAATGCAGATTCCTAGTGTTGGGAACCAGATCCATTATTTGAGGAGATTTGGAGGGGAAAGATTCCTCATTTCAAGGAGAATGCTTCTTCATAATTTTTTATAAGTACCAATTTGAATTTTGCTCTAGGGGATGTATTTTTTAGTCTTCTTATGGAGAAAACTTGTATTTTTGCAGCTCCACTTTCATTTCTAGCAGGGATGGACCTGGATTGATTCAAATAATGAAGTTTGGTGCCATTTCTAGCTTCTAAATCTTAGTCTCCTTCATAGGAATTTGAGTATCCTTGGGCTTGGCCATCCTAGGAGCATCAGAGCCCTTTTGTACAATTTTATTTTATTCTTTTCACTTCTTATTCACATGCATCTCTTATTCTTTTTTTTCTTAGTTTTGCATTTAGTATTGATGATTTTTTGTTGTAGGATTGGGTTAAATGATTGAATTGAGTTATTTTGCAGGTTATTTACAGATTCACAAGGATGATTTCATCCTTGGAACAGCTTTGAACATTATATACATCATTTATCTATTTATATTAGTTTACTTATTCACAAATCTAAAATTTCTGGAAGTCCCTTGTAGCAAATAGTAGTAATTTTCTGCTATTTTTTAGAAAATTTTAATGAGCTTCATTTGAGTTTATTCCACTTGAATTAGATCATAAAAAAATTCAAGTTAATAAAAAAATTTACCCCATTGAATTTCACTTGATTAGGTTAGGCATTTGATAAGTTAACTAGCTCACTAGTTCTCGAATTTCCAAATTTTAGACTAGTAATTTTCTGCTATTTTTTAGCACATGTGAACAAGGGTATTTTGGAGTGATTCCACTTGGAATGGAGAACTAAGACATCCTAATAAATAAAATTAAAAATCCCATCCCATTTTCATTTGATTTCCTTGGTCATTCGGTGAGTTATCTGTGAGTTGTCTCTTCCTGTAACAAACCTGTAACACCACTTTCCTTCATCAATCTTGATCCCCGTTGCAACTATGACTTAGTCTAGATGAATAATGATCCCCAAATATGATTTTATGATCAAGGGAAGCTCCTAATCCACTCCAACCCTTCCTTTTATTCACTACAAAAGTAGAGTAGACTTAGTTTCTTTATCACAAATGCGAGTAGGTTACTAATTTACAAGCAGTGTGAAATAGGTAGATGGTACATGCAATTCCGATTGGTAGTTTGATGAATTATGCAAGATAAAATAACTTTATTTCTGTTAGTATATTAACCTTTGTCTTTTCATGAATTTATTAGTTAGCATTTACAAGTTGAGTAAGTAGCATTTCCCTTTCTTGCAAATAGAGTAACAATTCTATTTTTTCTTTGATCTCATGGCATTCACTCCATTACATTAGATCAACAAAAGAAGGACACATTGTATGCTTCACATATAGTGTTGAAACCTCTTAAGTTTGTATGAACCCTGGGTTGATAATTAAAGTTTGTAGCCTTGGGAGTTGCAGCATTCTTGTTGCAATACTAGGGCTCATCACTGCCTCGGGAGCTTGTAACAGATGGGGTATCATAGTTCACTGCTCATAAAATTTCAACCATACTGCAAAATTATCATATTAAACACAAAATCACTTCTCCTTACCATCCGCAAGAGAATGGGCAGGTGGAAAGAACTAATAAAGTCTTAGAGGTGGCTTTAACTAAAATAGTATTATAAATCATCGATACTATGATGCTAAGCTTCTAGAAGCCTTATGGGCCTATTGGAAACCCTAGAATGAAACTACTGGTTATTCACCTTATCATCTCATTTTTGGTAAGGAGCCCATTTTTCCGATTGAATTCGAAGTTAAGACTCTCAGAACTGCCAAGGAAGTCAGATTGGATCTCACAAAAGCACAGAAATAGTGCTTACAATAGCTCAATGAACTAGATGAAACGTGTCTTCTTTCTCTACATCGTACTACCATAATTCAACAACAGAGATCTAGATGGAATGAGAGGATGATCAAAAAGAAAAACTTTCGCAAAGGATATTGGGCACTACTATATGACTCTAGATTCCAAGACTTTCCAAGTAAAATTTAAAGAAGATGGCTTGGCCCTTATGAAATTACCGAAGTTTATGAAAATGGGATGGTATGCCTTACTACAATTGATAATGTTGGAATTTCATTCCTTTATAATGGGCATCAGCTCCGTCTATACCATCGGCCACTTACTCGAGAATCTTTTCTTCACGAATTTGATGATGATTCCAATTTGCAGGTTGTAGCTAACTGGGGCAATTTCCCCGCAGCCACAACCAGGTAAATTTCTTTGAGAAATATTATTTATTTTGTACATAATGTAAATAATTTTCTTTTGTTCTTTATGATAGATTTAAAAAAAAATCACCAATATTTTTATCAAAGTTCTTGTTTCCTTAGTCGCAATCGTTGTTTCCTCAAATTACATTTGTTGTTTCCTTAGTCACAGTCGTTGTTTCCTCAATTACAATTGTTGTTTCCTTACTCAAAATCGTTGTTTCTTTACTTACATTTGATTCTTCCTTAGTCACAACGGTTGTTTCTTCAATTACAGTTGGCATTTCCTCAGTCACAGTCGATGTTTCCTTTGTAACGCTCGTTATTTCCTCAGCCACAGTTGTTTTTTCCTTTATCATGCTTGTTGTTTCCTTAGTCACAGTGTTGTTTCCTTTAACATTTGATTATCATTTCCTAGCCTAGTTATATCTTTATTTCCTTAGGGAAAGGAACATTTTCCTAGCCTTCTCCTCATATGATGGTGGAAAACTAACAATAATCGAGCATAAGTTTTTGAGGACAAAATTAGCAAGATATAAAAGTAATTACTATAATACTTTTTAAACCATCCCTAACTCTTAAAGAGTTTACATGCCACCCCATTTACTAAGTAACATATTAATAAAAATTACAATTTAACATAGGATAGGAGGTCTCATCACGAGTCGGCCAACCATGATCATAGGATCAATGGAGTGACATTACCATTGCTGGTTACCAAGTCAGGGTAATGGCCTTTGGCCTTAATTCAAAGGACAAGAGGTCTCATCACAAGCCAACTTGTTCACCTCATTAGCTCTAATGAATGGCATTGTTGCTAACTGGTTACCACTCCAAAAGAATGGCCCTCTATAACATGAGAACTTGTAGTTCATTCTGATAGTCCTCTTGGCCAGGGGGCTTCCGAATTCACCCACTGTAACTTCTCCTGTTAATTTGGCAACTTCTATTATCCTGGAATCAGATAATGATCCTAAAGTTGTTTCGTCTGAGGGGTGTTCTAGAGACTTTGTTTCTACTTTACTAGAGCCTTCCTCTCCAGAGGAAATGGTTCCACAATCTTTTGAAAATTTGATTGATGAAGAACGAGATGATGGCACTGTATTTTTAGTTGAACCTCAGATTGATTTTCCTGATGAAGACTTCCTCAAGTCTAGAACTGATGTGACGACAAGGGAAGCTGACATCTTACCGATAGTCAAAACCACTAAAGAAACTATTTCCGAATATTCCAAAATAGTAGTTGTTGTTTCCTCCCCAGTAGCCTTGGTTAGCAGTCTTGTTCAGATGACCATAGGTACTAAAGCTAGGATAAAGAAAGGAAAGGGAAATTTCATAAGGAAATTAATAAATTAAAGAAATAAAATAAGAAGCTACGAGGAAAAGTACAACAGCTAAATAATTGATTACATGGTAGTAAGAAGTTTCATAGAGATTATGTGAAGAGGCCTAAAAGAAAGAAGGAAACTCAAGAAATAGAACTCTTGACTGATGTTATATCTATCTTTAATTAAGTCATTACTCAGATAGAATTTTTTCTTTCTACTACTAAAGTAGGAACCCAGATTGATCCTGAGGAACAGATGATGGATGCTCCTCCTACCCTTGTTGAAATAGGAATTCAAATTGATCCACCATTTACTTTTAATGACAGAGGGGTACAAACAAAAGAGGTGCCTCCCTATACTCCCTTGATTGTAGAAGCATCCATTAGAGTCCTGCATAAAACTATGGAGGAACAGCAGCAGACCATAACAAGATATCAGGTAGAAGTGGTGCCTTGGAGGGAACATTAAGAGTTGCTTCAACGATTTAAAGCACTGAAAGCAACAGAAGATGAGATCTATGCACAACTAAGAGCATCTGAAAAGGAAGTACATAATTTAAAGGACCGCCTTAAGAAAGTTGCAGAGAAAACAAAGGAAATTTTCTCTATTTATTCAGATGCCTTGTGTTATGAAACTGGCTCAAGAAAAGATAGAAAAGATAGATCAATGCCTTAGAATTAAACCTCTTCGAGGGGGCAACCTCATTTACCTTACATAAATGAACAATTCTTGGATGATTCAAATGACAAAACCTCCTTTTTATATATAGGAGTCTAAGGATTCACAATATAACCTAGCCGACCTAACAATAATAATATAAAGCCACAAAAATAACAATAGAGGGATTCTATGGGGCACAGAAATAACAATATGGGGATAATAGGGGCACAACAATATTAATAAGGGATGCAACTACAATAGTAATGGGGTAATTACTAGTATTATAGGGACCCAACATGCCCCTCTCCTTCAAAAAAGTGTTGTCCTCAACGCTTGAGTAGTTCTGGATGCTTCTCTATAAAATCCTCATCCTCCCATGTGGAATCTTCAGCGGATAAGTTCTTCCACTTGATAATATACTCTGAAATTGAACGATTTCGTAGCTGTCGAGTTCTTGTTTCTGTGACTGCTTCCGGTTCCAATATAATTTTTCCTTCCTCGTCAAGTTCTTGCAATATTGTTTGAACTGGGAGCTTGTCACCTATAAGCTTCTTTAAACATGAAACATGGAAAACTAGGTGCAATCGAGAAGCTGTAGGAAGCTCCAATTTGTATGTCATAGTACCAATCTTTTGCAACACCTTGTATGGACCATAATATTTTGGTGATAATTTATTATCCTTATTAGCGTGTTTGAGGAACATTTGCTTATATGGTTGTAGCCGTAGGAATACCCAATCACCTACATCAAAAATTCTTTCGCTGCGATGTTGATCTGCCTGTTGTTTCATTCTATTTTGTGCCAACACGAGGTTATCCTTTAAGAGTTGGAGGACTTGTTGTTGATGTTCGATGTGATGTTCCACTGCTTGAACCTTAGAATTTTCTCTTAAATATGATGTGATGGATGGTGGCTGATATCCATAAAGTGCCATAAATGGGGTCATTTTTGTTGCTGTATGGAAGGAAGTGTTATGCCACCATTCAGCCAGAGGCAACCATTTGACCCATTGTGTCTGTTTATCAGATACAAAGCAACGAAGATATCCTTCAAAAAATTTGTTTACTATCTCATTTTGCCCATCAGATTGAGGGTGATAAGATGAGCTATGAGCTAACTGAGTACCAAGACAAGAAAATAATTCTGTCCAAAAATTTCCAGTGAAAATTGGATCTTTGTCACTTACAATAATCTTTGGGTTTCCATGTAGCTTTTGAATTGTTTCCATAAATGCAGTAGAAACTGTACTGGCTTTAAATGGATGTGATAATGCACAAAAGTGTGCATACTTGGTAAGTTTGTCAAATACCACCATGATGACACTCTTTCCCTCAGACTTGGGTAAACCTGTGATAAAATCCATTGAAACCTCCTCCCAACATTGGCTTGGAATGGATAAAGGTTGTAATAGACCCGGTGTCTTAATTGTTTCAACTTTATTTTGTTGGCAAACCAAACATTCCGCCACAAATTTTTGAATATCCGATTTAAGGCCATCCCAAAAAAATTCCTTCTTAACCCTGTGGTAAGTTTTTAAAAATCCTGAGTGCCCTCCTAAGGGAGAAGTGTGCAATTCCATAAGAATCTTTTGTTTTAGTTGGGAATTCTTACAGAGGTATAAGCGATCTTTGTACCATAAAGAATCATTTTGCCAGCTAATTGTATCAGACGTACTGGAATCTTGTTGTAACTTTCGAATAAGTGCCCACACTTCTTCGTCATTCTTCCATTCCTCCCTTGCTTCGTTTATCCAATCTGGTTGGATAATAGAAATGGTGCATAACAATGCTTCCACATCCTCATCCTTTCTTGAGAGTGCATTTGCCACCACATTTTGCTTCCCTTTTTTGTAGTTGATTTCAAAGTCATAACCCAACATCTTTGTGACCCACTTTTGTTGCTCTTCAGAGGATAATCTTTGTTCTAAAAAGTATTTAAGGCTATCATGATTCGTTTTTACCTTGAAGTGTCTTCCCATTAGGTAGGGTCGCCATTTCTTAAGTGCATGGAGTATTTCCAACATTTCCTTCTCATAAATAGCTTTATGTAAAAACTTTCCCTTCATTGGACGACTTTCAAAAGAAATGGGTCTTTCATCTTGCATTAAAACAGCACCAATTCCATTTCCTGAAGCATCACATTCCACAATAAAGGTTTTTGTGAAGTTCGGTGTAGCTAAGAACAGTGCTTGGCACATTGCCTATTTAAGATGTTCGAAGGCCTTTGTTGCTTCTGGAGTCCATGAAAATGCATCTTTCTTCAATAATGTTGTTAGAGGTGCTGCTATTCTCCCATAATTCTTAACAAACTTGTGATAATACCCTGTCAACCCAAGAAATCCTTGCAGATGCTTTATGGATGTGGGGATTTTCCATTTCTTAATGGCTTTAATTTTGCTAGGGTCTGACTTAACTCCTTCATGAGATACAATATGACCCAGATATTCCACCTCTTGTACTCCAAAGAAACATTTGGATCTTTTTGCATACAATTGTTTCTCATCCAATAGTTGTAGCACCCTGTCAACATGTTCAACATGATCCTTCCAAGACTTGTTGTAGATTAGTATATCATCAAAAAATACTAACTCAAATTTTCTAAGGATTGGTTTGAAAATGGAATTCATCAAACCTTGAAATGTTGAAGGTGCATTGGTAAGGCCAAAAGGCATGAACAAAAATTCATAATGACCCTCATGAGTTCTAAATGTTGTTTTCGGAATGTCTTCAGTCTTCATTCTGATGATGATATCCTGAACGAAGATCCAACTTGGTGAAGTAAATTGATCCATGTAATTCATCAATGACGGGAATGGGAAACTTATCTTTAATAGTGAGCTTGTTGAGCTCCCTATAATCCGGACACATGCGCCATGATACATCCTTCTTATGCACTAATACTACTGGAGCAGAGAAAGAACTTTGACTTGGTTGAATTATACCAGCCTCTAGCATTTCTGCAACCATACGTTCAATTTCACTATTTTGGGCATAGGGATATCTGTATGGCCTGATGTTTGGAGGAACACTTCCTGGAATCAGATGAATAGCATGATCATGATCACGAATAGGTGGGAGACCTTTGGGAGTCTCAAACACCTTGGAATGATTGTCCAAGACTTTTTGGAGATCTGGAGAAATAGATGATTGCAATGTGGAAACATCTAGCGAACATAATTGTGCAATTACACCCCGTTGTTCCTTTTTTAGAAGCTTTGTCATACCGTTAGAGCTAATTATCTTGCCTAGTTTCCCTGCAATACCCCTTAATTCAACTTCCTTTCCTTCCACAAAAAAATTCATGAAAATTTCTTGAAAATTAAAAGCTATTGTACCCAAGGATTGTAGCCATTAGACTCCTAGTACAACATCAACACCTCCCATTGGAATGGAAAGCATTGGGCTAGTCAATACATATTCTCCCATCGATAGCTTGATATTATGGCACTTTCCAGAGCAATTTATTGTTCCTCCATTTGCAACCATCACCTGACACTCTGGTGTTGTATATAAGAATTAATTCAATTCTTTTGCTACCTTACAATGAATAAAATTGTGGGTACTTCCTGAATCAATCAACACTATTACCTTTTTCTTCTTGATTTGTCCTTCTATCTTGATGGTTTGAGGGGTGGTAATTCCCGCCAATGCATTACAAGATATGTTTAGATTCATTTCTTCTTTATATAGGCTTTGTTCCTAGAGTATATCCTCTTCTTTTGACCTTTCTTGCTCCTTTTCTTCTTCCTCTTCGCAATCTATGTAGAATAATTTCTTCTCAGCACACTTATAACCTTTAGTGTATTTGCTATCACAACTATAAGAAAGCCCTTTTGCTCTTTTTTCTTCCAATTGTTGTGGTATCAACCTTATAGGTTGTGGAAGACTAGGGGCAACAACACTTCCATCTTTATAGTTGTGAGTGGTATGCTTCCTGGTTGCCATAATTTTTCTTTCCATTTTTCTTGCTAACCTAAATGCCTTCTCTAATGAATCAGGTTCCCAAAGGCGAACATCAAGTTGGATATTATCCTTTAAAGTCCCTATGAACACATCAATCCTATGCTCCTCTGGAATATTTTTTACCCTTATGTTCAATTTTTGGAACTCCTCAATGTGTTCCTTTATTGAACCCTTTTGTTTGAGACTTATCAATTGGCTAAAAAAAGTGTTGCTTTTTGTATCCTCATAATGTGCTGTCAATTCTTCCGTAAAAATTGCCCAAGTGATAATTTGTTTACGAGAGAAAAGCCATTGATACCATACAAACTGATTTGGTTCCAAATATAAAGTTGCAATACATACCTTTTGTGTGTTTTGTACATTATTGAGATCGAAAAATTGCTCCATCTGTAATATCCATGTTGCGGGATCCTTGCCATCAAACTTCCTCATATCAATTTTTGGAATATGGTGGGTCTTCGATCCCACATTAGAGTCTAAGAAATCATGATTAACATTTCTTTTGTTTGCATCATGAGTTTCCTTTACTACCTTTTCACCATTAGTAAGTATTTCTTGTAGAACATTTGTCAAATCTATCTTCAAATCTGCTATGTCTCTCTTCAAATCTGTCTTCAAATCTATCTACAAATCGTCCATCTTATCTTCCACGCCCTTTATCTTATATTCCACGCCATTTATCTTAGCTTTTGTTAGATTTTGTGAGAGTGACATTTGTTGCACTTGTTCTTGTAATTTTGATATATCATGTAGCATTTCTTCCTCTTCTTCATGAATCATGCTAGGGCTTTCAGGTTGCTTACTAGGTGTTTGCATTTTCTTTCCTCGGGGCATCAGTTACCAATAATAATGCTCTGCTATGCCCTTTGAATTCCTTCAAAATAAATTTTCAAACCAAGCTTAAGCGAAAATTTAAAAAAATCTACACACCTTTTTTCACTTTGTAGGAGCTCGATATTGCCTCTAATGTATCTCTGTACTTTCTAATCATCCAGTTCTAAAATTGCGACCTGCAGTAGCCCTCTGTGTCCTCTTTCCAATGCCACCAGTCTAACCCAAATTGGATTCTCCAAGGAAGAGTTATGTGAAATCTCCCACAGTGACTTGATTATAGACTAGTTCAGTAGTGCGAACTTGTAGGACGTGCCACGAGTCACTGTTTCGACCTTTGGCTCTGAAAAATACCTACAAGAAACTACAGTCCGTTCTCTTTCTGTAACTTCTTACTAAATTTCAATCCGATGCTCAGAGAGAAAGTTATGACGATTTCCCCAAGTCACCTGTTTGGACTGTAATTTAGGAGTCTGCAAAAAGACCAACTTCCTCAGATCATATCTCCACAAATATAGTGCGAAAAGCTCTGAAATTCGGACCCGAGATTCAGCGCTATGTCTTCTCAAATGGGTTTTTTTTTAGCTTTTGTAACGTCGCAGAAAAAAGTTATAGCGAAAATGCCACGATGACCTGTTTGGAGCAGCGAAACCCTAGAATCCAAAGCTCTGATACCAAATGTTATGAAACCAACTCAAGAAAAGATAGATCAACGCCTTAGAATTCAGCCTCTTCGAGGGGGAAACCTCCTTTAAATTACATAAATGAACAATTCTTGGATGATTCAAATGACAAAACCTCCTTTCTATATATAGGAGGATTCACAATATAACCCATCCGACCTAACAATAATAATATAAAGCCACAAAAATAACAATAGAGGGATTCTATGGGGCACAGTAATAACAATATGGGGATAATAGGGGCACAACAATATTAATAAAGGATGAAACTACAATAGTAATGGGGTAATTACTAGTATTATAGGGACCCAACACCTTGGCATGCAGGTCCCAAGCTCATAATTATGCTTTATATTTTCTTGAGAAATATTTGTTGCTTAAAATGAAAGCAATAAAATCTGGACAACCACATGAGTTCAGAAATGTACTGGATTTTATTTCTACTTTCTGAAGACAGGATGAGTATACACAATATCTTGTGAGCTGTGTATGCATAATTTATTTTTAGAAGAGCGTGTAGAAGAAAATATTGTCCCATTCATTAGAGATATTCAATTTCAGGCTTTTATATCATTTTCCAGGAACCAGGTAAAGTGGGAAAAGGCTTATCATACCTTCCAGAGAAGAGAGCATGGTCTAGATCTTTGGGTTAGAGGGGAACCTAATAACCCCTTTTGCACACAAATTTGTCATGGTATTTTTATAGAGAAACCTAGTGTTTCCCCTGCACTTGCACAAATTCAATATGATGTCTTGCACTCAAGGATGGAATATTTGGAAGACATCAGAGATGAGGCTCTTCGTGGAGATAAGGAAAGATGGTAGGCATCACCTAATGAAGTCAAGAACAGATAACCTTTTGGTTATCACAACTTTCGGTATGCCATGACTAGAGTAGGAGACTATGTTCACTTGGTATTGGAAAGAGGTATCCACTGGATAGGATGTAGGTATCGATGCCCCATGATATGGTGACCCCAATCATTTTATAAATATGATAGTGGATTTTGAATAGCTTCAAAACGGAAATGGGTTCAGGCATAGAGGAGAAGAAGCTTATGAATCTTACTCCTTGACTGTCCTACATGTTAATCATTTATTTGCATGAGGTCATGCAAAAAGTTCAGTTGGGGGGTGATGTTGGGCCTCATATTTTTCATATTTTTCTTTCTTTATTTCTTAATTTTCAAATTATTTTCCAATTCTTTCTTGTGATTAGGCTACGTTAAGTTGTGTATTATGGACTTTAGTATTATTTATACGCATTTATTATTTCATTATTTTATGAAAGGATTCGATCATTAAAGTGTTATTTCCTGACAAATGGATCCTCATTATTGGACTAGAATCTATTGATACATTGACATTTGATGTTGTTTCCTGGAATGGTCATGGGATATCGCATAAGCCTCAAGTTGTTACACTCTGTTTTGAGAGAATTAACTAAAGATGACCTCTCGAAATTGTCTTTCGAATGCATTAATATCTTTGTAATTTAAACGAGCATCTTGAGAATCTTTAGATTCTTGTCTTTGAGGTTTCTGCGAGTTTCATTATTGTTTAGATTATCTTCCAGATACATCGCATAAGGATTCTTTTTCATCGACGTTTCCAACCAGCAACGATGGTTCATCTTCAGGATGTGAAAGAATGTTGAAAGACTGGTCTTATTTTTCCAATTATATATATAGAGATGATTAGCCGACAGATATAATTAATTTAATTATTCTTTTTTAGTTTTAGGTTTATGGTTATATTAATTATATTTGATCTAATTATCTAATTATATAATTATTTTAATTTAATTTTAATTAATTATTTCTTTTTTAATTATTTTAATTTAATTTTAATTATTACTTATTTTAAAAATAATATTTCTTATTTTAATTATAATTCTTTTAATTATTAATCCTAATTTTAATTGTTGTAATTATATTTATTTACGATGATAGGATGTTGTAATGAGCGCATGGGGCCGAAAGGAGAGCGTAGGATGATGCGAGGGTAGGCGAAGGCGTGGCCGCCCAGGCCAAGGGCATAGAACCTGGCAGGCAGTGGAAGGAATGATATGGGAAGATGTCAGTACTATCAGAGGCAACGTGGAATCCAATGGAATGATCGAAAGAAGGTAGGCGCGATTGTGACAGTTGGGGGTATTTTTTAATAGGGTTTCTCAGTGGAAAAGGGTTTCCATCCAAAAGTGTTGATACCCATGTGCTGGCACCGGAACCAGAAGTCACAAACTGTTACGTTTAGCGAGGGACAAGCTGCTGGCGGTTTCTAGGGTTTGTCTGCAAGTCTTAATCATGGTTAAACAATGGGAGGCCCTCGACCTTGAACCAGCGCCAGAGGATATTCTATCTGTATGGGGGAAGGACCTTACAGCACAAAATGTGGAATGGTATTTCGGGGCCGTTGGTAGCCATGGGAGCGTGAAGCCCTCTGTGGAAGAAACTAGTTTTAATATATGCTCCAAAGGTCCGCTGGAAGAAAGATTCGATCAGGCTGTTCAAAGCAAACACGACACAAAGGGTCCTCAGGAGGTGAGTTTTAAGAATGAACTCAGTCAATGCGCTTTTCCTCGGTTGATTCAAGGAAGGAAAGGGAAGGGATCGGTCTCGAGCCCAATACTTTCAGGGGGACTTGAAGATATCGTAAATTTTGGGTCGGTTCGAGGGATCCAAACCAGTGTGGATAACAAACGAGGCCCGGCAGTTATCAGATCCGTTAATGCCGAGAATCTAGTAAACGCTAGTCAGATTTCAGCTGTGGTTGTTTCTAAACCCGGAGGGTATGTGGAACCGAGGTCCAATTTCATTAGCCCCGGCAATGAGAGGCATGAAGTGGTGTATGAATCTATAGGCGGGTTAGGGAAAGTTTCAGGAGGCGATGCAGTTCCAGAAAATAGCACCCAGAGGAATTCCTCAGATCAGCAAGAAGGGATACCCCAGAAGATCGTAA
This sequence comes from Pinus tabuliformis, assembly GCA_031772625.1. Lineage (NCBI taxonomy): Eukaryota > Viridiplantae > Streptophyta > Pinopsida > Pinales > Pinaceae > Pinus > Pinus tabuliformis. The sequence continues at coordinate 357,889,121 of CM062820.1, read as the reverse complement.
ATACCCATTCCAGGGAGGAGGGTTTGGTGGTAAAAAAGTTAGGGGAAAAAAGGAAAAAATCGAAACCCATTAAGAAGAAGGATATTGAAGATAATTTAGTGCTGGGAATGGACGTACAGGTAGATGAGGCTATAGAAGTGGCTGAATGCACCCTAGTTGGAAGAGCGAGGGGGAAGAAGCATTCAACCCAATTCATTAAAAAATGGGGAGAGCAGGTATGGCAAATGGACCTAGTTAAAGACTTCAAGGTCGCGGCTTTGGCAAAAGGATGGTTCAGGGTGAGATTCGAGAATAAAGAAGCGGCGGACTAGGTAATGGCGAGAAACTGGGCATTTGGCAATTATCCAATATTATTCAAGAGATGGAGCCCAATGTTTGATGCTATGCATGAAAGGACAGATGTATTTACAATTTGGGTACGAGCCCCAGGATTGCCCTCATTCCTCTGGGTGGAATCGATATTTAGGTCTATTGGGAACAGGTTGGGCACCTTTCTGGAGGCGGACATGTCATTTCTTCAAACGCAAAATATGGCGATGGCCCGGATACTGGTAAATCTAAAACCCAGGGGAGGCATGGCGGAGAAGATAAACATCCAATATAGAGAACACGTTTTCAAGCAGATTCTTGACTATGAGCATCTTCCTTTCAGATGCCACATCTATGGACACCTAGCAAGAGATTGTCCCATGGGGAAACGCAGAAGAAGGAACCAGAAATCGACGGAAGAAGAGGGCATGGACGCAGATCAGGATCAGCATGTACAGGAAATGGAAATAAAAAAGAATCTGGTGACGGAGTCAATGGAGGTGGAAAATCATCTGGGGGAGAAGGAATTAGAGAAGATCCCAATCAACTCTCCAGGCAGGGAAGGAATGAACGGAACAGGCCTCGATAATGTAGGACCGCCTGGATCAGAGCCTGTCAATGAAAGCCCGATTCAGAAGCCTATCAAAGAATTACCAGCTTCCATGAGTACAACCCCTGCTGAAGACCTTTCGGGGAGCGAAATGTTGCAGTGGAAAACCTTTCTAAAGAAGGTATACAGCAAGTTATGGGCAGTTGGAAAGTAGTGGAAGAAGATCAGGGACAGATCCATGTGTCGGATCAACCTCCATACTCTTAATATTTCCTATCTTTTCAGTTATATAGTCTTCTTATGATTTTGCAAAAACAATTGGAACTTACTGTTTTTTGTTTGAACTACTTGTTGACAAACATCGCCACAGTTTTTTGTTGAATGTCGTTTCTATTTTCGTTATGGGTTGTTTTCCTCTTAAGAGGAGGCCTAGGAAATAGTAAATGGTGATAACCAGACGGATCACTTTTTTTTGGACTGTTCTTAGTCCTTAATAGGCTGAAAACGTAACTGTATTTTTACGTTCTTCAGCTGATCTTAAGCCAGATTTTGAGATACAGAAAGGACTGTTTCTTTTTGTAGCAGCTTTATGAGTTCTTCATACAGCAAACGGAATGCCTTTGGCATATACTTGTAACTTTTTATGTTTAATGAAAAGTTCGCCCTTTTCCTTGGAAAAAAAAAAATTATATTTATTTATTGATAATTAGTTTTAATTATTATTTTATTTTAATTCATATTATATTTATAAAAAAAAATTATATTTAATTTTAATTAATTATTTATTTTAATTACTAATTTTAATTGTTGTAATTATATTGATTCTCTAATAGTTTCTAATTGTATATATTTTAATTATTTGTTTATTTTGATTATTATTTTAATTAATTATTAATTTTAATTATTTTGATGATATTTATTTTGATTATTTATTTATTTTAATTAATTTTTAATTTTTAATTTTTATAATTATATTTGTTCTAAGGATCGATAATTATTAAAAATAGATTCTTCGATCTTTATCTTTTACTAGTACGATATAAAAACGGTTGTTGAACCTCGAAAGGGGTTGTTCAAGTTGTAATATTATTTTTGACACAAGCTCAAACTTGTGATTACATTAATTGTAACTAGTTTTCTACAATCAAATGGAAGTGTTTATTACTCAAATTTAGTCAATTGTGTTGATTTCTTCATAAGGTAGTTCAATTCTGGATTTGGGCGTGATCCTAGAAACAACATTGTCTTCTCTTGTATCATTAATTTGGTGTTTGATTTTACTATTCCAACTATTTCTATTTGCGTAATTGTTCTTAATTTATCATTGTTGATTTATTATATTGCATGCTCTGTTTTGAATCAGATTTATTGAAATCGCTATAGAATAGATTTGTTGTAGTTAATCTGTTAAGAGTAGTGTTCTTTCTTTCTGTTTCATGTTGATTATCATTGATTGCTATCCTGTTTGCTTAATCGCTTTCAACAATGTGATTTTGTAGTGTTGTCTTTCTATTATGTAGTTGATGTTCCCTAAGAAACAACTTCTTGTTCAATATCTTTTCTTTCATTGTTTCCTTCATAAGCATGTAACAGTTAGTATTTTGGATAGTTTGAGATAATTAGAGATTGCATATTGAGTTGATTCCTTTAATACTGCAGCTTTTATTTTCAATAGGATCATATAAACTAGTCATATCCACAGTTCTCTTGCATAAACTGTGTCAATAACCTTGAAATAGAAAAACGAAACCTCGAGTTGATGAATTAATGTGTAGCGATTAATTGGTCCTTTAGGAACGATTAATTGGCCCAACGCACATCAGCAAGACAACTTGGAGGCGGTTAACTAGTGTCACATGGCTCTTGTCACTCAGTTAGCTCAGTAAATTCGACTTAGTGGGATTGGAGTTCAGTCATGGATGTGTGATTGCTAAATTTTAGCAAACTAGTTCAGTTATTTTCAATTGTACTCAATTAACTGACCTCTAACTATTGATAGAGTCAGTGGAAGGTTAGTTTAGCAATGGGATAATAGTCTAACTTAGATATTTGTCAATTAATTGATCAATCATCCCAAAATATCTCATGCATCCATGGAATTTGAATTGCTTAGATAGTGTGGAGGAGACAAGGCTCGTGTAACATGAGTTGTATACTAGTTGAGTGTACAGTTGTTTCATGCAATCAGGAGATCAATTCCTTGGTAATTGCATAAGGAAATAGGGACTTCCCTATTATTTAGGATCGTGAATTTACTGAAATTTTCTCAAGGAAATAGAAGTTTGGAGGAGGTAAAAATTGGCTAAGTCTTCGCTATAGGCTATCATTCATCAGAGAGAACAATTTTACTTTTGCAAGTTGTGCTTAAAGTTTGAGCAAGCAATTGTAATAGTTACTCTATTCAATAGATTAATACAAAGAGGCTTGAGGGGTTTTTCCTAGTTGGGTTCCCTTAGAAATCTCGGTGTACTTGTGGTTTTTCTTGTTTCATGTCTATGCATGTTGTTCTAAATTTTGATTTTCATTCCGCAGATTAGTAGACTATAATTTGTGTCTCCTTATTTCAATTTGAATTCTTGATCAGTTACGTTTTTTGTCAAATTTCTACACATATACATTATCACTCAGGTTTTCAAAGAAATATATCCAATTCATATGGTAGATTGAACATGTATCAAATAGCCATGCATCCTTCCACGAAGAAAATAAAGAATGAAACAAATCTTCAAATACTTCAATATTGCAATGGGAAACAATGTAATGATCATATTCAATTGCTTTACCTTTCACTGGATTTGGTGTTTTACCTTTGTCTTGTCTGCATTCTTGCTTGATTCTTTCCTAAGGGATTTTGCATCATGTCAACCTCCATCATAATGAATTTAGTGGAGATCATATTATTATCTTTAATGGTGTTTATTCCCCTGCCTCTATGATTCTTTCTTCCATGTCCTCTTCTACCACCTCTTCCTTTAGGAGAATCTCGTAATTGATTCTTCTCTTTCTGTGAAAGGCACATTGCTTCTTCAGGGGACTGGTAATTTTTCTCCCTCTTCCCAAAATCTTTCCCCCATCGTGCAAACTTTTCCACAAGGTTGTCAAAGGTATTGTCCTTGAGTTGGGTACTAGCTTGCAAGGATTCAATACAATGAGAGTCTGTAGGATAAAGAGCCTTGAAAAACGCTATGAAATGAATGTCCATTTTAACTCCAGTGGATTCTACATCATGTGTGATGACTTTAATCTCTGAGGCTAAGGCCAAAGGGTCATCATATTTCAACTCCAAGTTGAAAATATTAATCATCAATTGAACCACTTCCTATTCTGGGTGTGAGTCATATAAATGTTTTAATTTATTCAATGTGTCATAAGATTTTTAATTGGAATAATATGAAAACTCACCTCTTCACTTACATAAGAAAAAATTAGGGCATAAGGTTTGTTGACCTTATTCTCCCAAATGTCTAGTTCTTTTTTTGATGTGAGCTTAGCAGGTGCATTGTCATCCTCTCCTTCATAGATGCCATTCCATAAGTCATTAAAGGTGAGTGTGTCTCTGATATTTCTAGAACACTCTTTATAGTTCTCCTTTCCTTGCTCAGACCAATTTTTTTCATGAGTAGGTGTGCAAGCCTTAAAAATAACAATAATAAATACCTTTGAGAAAAATTATCAATCTTCACTTTAAAATTTTGTGCATCAAAATTATCAATCTTCAATTTAAAATTTTGTGCATCAACATGAAAGGATTTTAATAATAACAAAAGAATAGATAAGACCAAAAAATCCACCCACACAAAGAGGGTGCAATTCTATATAGAATACCAGATAAGAAAATGAAAGCAATAAATATGTTTTCATGAATTTCCTCTCCTTGAGTGTATGTGGAGAAAAATCAAAAACACGTTGCATATAAACTTCAATGAAATTATTGTTTCACTTGAATGAAACTCCTCATTGAAATTTCCACTTCACATGAATTCAACCCCTCTCATTAGCGACATGATGGACTCTACTCTCCACTACAATCAATCAAAATTTGGAATATTTATCGTTAATATTCCTCTCAAGATGCTTCCTGAGAACAATTGAATTCTTAACAAGATGGTATAGCTCCTCAGGTATTTTTGGTGCAAGGTCGTGATCCTTCATAAATCACAAGACTTTACTACTAGTGACACTCTTCACCTATGCAATTCCATGGGAGTCATAAAGGATTACCCCAATTTGTGATTGCGTCAAAATTTTATGCTCGAACTAGTAGATTCATATTTCCAAACAGGTGGGAGCTTCTTGATTCTCTTGTAGTCTCTATCTAACCAATGGAACTTGCAACAAAAAAAAGCGAAGACGATATGGAGTAGGTATTTCAAGGTCAAGGGTTATGATTGCAAAAATATGACAGATACCCTAGGAGAGCATAAGTATAGACACAAGGATACAATAGGAACCCAATCATGGATCCTTGAGCTTCCAAGTGGGAATGCTTCGTGAGTTCTCGATTATGTGTAACGAACCATGAGGCAAAGTGAGACATTAGGGTAGATAAATAGTAGAGCAATTGACTCATACTTACATGTTACCATGAAAAAACACAGGTAGGTATACAACCTGGCATGGGTGGCAGATGGAACATTTCTAAGGACTGTGACAATGGCATAACTAATGGGTAAAGGTCAATCACTAAGCACGACAGAGGCACCTAAAGTAGGTTCTGATACCATTTCATGCCAAGAAATTATTCATGTACGTTAATTCACATTAATATAAAAATAATTATAAACATGAGGAGGTGTGACCTTTGGAATTCATATTCCAAGATTGCTTCCTATTCTAACTCTTCAATTTTCCTAAATTTACATATTTACAAATTTCTCACCTAATTCTTACAAAATATATATATAAAGAAACTCTACAAAAAGATTCAAAATAATATTATTTTTAAAATAATGAATCCATTGCTATTCATAAATAATGACATTCAAAATAATATTATTTTTAAAATAATGAATCCATTGCTATTCATAAATAATGACATGTTTCTAATTAAAGAATTTGAATTTCAACGCGTATAAACGTTAGAATATATAAATAAAAATGCATTCAACTGATTTAAGTTTCTCCATTTCCTTTTACCAGCATCTAAATATTGAAAAAATAAAAATAAAAATAAACCAATTATAAAAGGCTATCTTTATTGACATCTAAATATTTAAAGTAAATAAAATAAAACCATTTGTAGAAGGTTATGAATCTTACATGATCATCCAATTCAAGTGGGATGCCATTTCCAGTTTCTCGAACATGGTTTATATACTTATTTAGAATCATCTGCATGCTGGAAAAAAATAAAAATAAAGATTAGTACATTTAACTATAATTTGTAATTTAGTAATTTAGTAAATAAAAGTATATAATTTATAATTTTAATAAATAAGAAAAAATAATTTATATATATATTAGATGTAGATTAGTCAGTTTGAGTGGGGTTTAGTATTTACTAATTTTAAGTTTAAATTTCATATAAATAGACTAATCGCAACCTAAACTCGATCATATTAAAAGATAATTATTTCTAATATTAAGTAATATTAAAATATAAATTCCCTAATGGGGAGAGGAACGTGGCAGAAAACGGGCCCGAGGGGCATTCAATACCCTCGTGCATAGAGAGAATGAAGTGTAACAAAGAAGATAGATTGTGTGCGTTGTATAAGAAGGCTCTAAGAGAAACAAGGTTAATTTGGTTCATTTGGACATCAGTGGGATTTATTGGAGGGTATTTGGTTATGGGAGGAGTATTGTGCCCATAATTCTATGTTCTTGTAGTGTAGGGTGATCGTTGGTGCAAACTATGCCCTGGCTTCCCTCCTGCAATGACATTGGAGTATAGTCCTTCATTCAGTAGTTGGACCAATTGGAAAGGTGAATTGGTGAGAGGATTCAACATTTGGGACTCTAGCACGCTGAAGGAGGGTCAACCTGAGGAAGAATCCCTGAGCCTATGTATTGGTAAGTGTTTGGTTCACAGCAATGTCTCTGATCAAGCAATAGAGGGGCACCTTTTGTCTTCGACTCAGATAATGTTGTCTTAAACTCTACATTATTTTGTTCAATAGTTCCATAATTCTAGTTTTGGTGAGAATTTTAGAGGCTAGTTGGGGTTGGAGGTGGATACCCCTTCCATTGATTATCTACATTGGAAGGTTTGGGGCCTTGCATCACCAGACTCCTTGTCTTGGGCTTCTAGACGAGCAGGTTTAAGTGTGTCTTATAGTTTTAATTTTTGTGATTTTTTTGGAAATTGGTCAGATTTCATCGTGGCAATTTCTATTATAGACAGTTTGTATTTGGAAACTTGGGACATAGCAGAGTCTCGTGCATTGTCTAGGGTATTTAGGTGCAAGGGTGCCTATGTGGTGCATGTGGGAACTGAATTGTCACTCCAAGGGGGATATACTGGGAGACAGGAGTTGAGTAAAAAGGCATTGGGTGTCGAGGTGCTATAGACATATTTGGGCACTGCAACCCCAAACTCATATGTCCATAAACTAAGGACTCCTTAAGTCCCTAAAAGTGTTGCTTCATACCCTAAAGGATCATGGTTAGCTGATTACATCATTTCTTAGAAGTTCCACCTAAAAAACTACTTAGAACTGGCCAAAACTGGACCATACAGACTGCTCCATGGACAAGGTACAATGCATACTGACTGCCTAACTGGCCAGGTGTGATGCATACTGAAGTGGCCTTCTATGGGGTGCGATGAGCGAGAATAGACAAATGGCAGGGACAGTCTGCAAGGTGGATGATCATGGAATCTTCCAAAAACTTCTCCTATGACACTTGCCTCTCTGAATTCGCCCAGGGATGAGTAAGAGATCAATGAAATCTCCAAGTGGAACCAAGAACTATCAGTGGAATGACACTAATCAAAAACCCAGAGCTGACTCACACCCTTGCAAGACATCTATAAATGGATCCCTCATCTGAGAGATCCAGGGGCTAGAATTTTGTATTTTGTAAGGAAGTGTTGTTGGTTTGTTGGTGAGAAGAGACATTGCATTGTTGGGTGATTTGCTTGTTCATGAGGTGAAGAGGGCTTCTACAACTGGGAGGTGTTGGAAATAATATTGAGAGGGGGGGGGGGGGGGTTGAATCAGTATTATTAAGTCAAATATTTTTCATTCCACAATCAGATTTGTATACGCTACTTCAGTTAGTGAAAATTGAGTATATACGCAACTGTAATTAAGGAAACTAGCATATAACTTGCAGACTGATAATTTAATTTATTCTTCAGATATTGATCATTAATCTGTGCATCATAACTATATAAATAGCAATCAAGTACAGTAAAACAGAGCAGGCAGTCACACACAAGAACACAAAATATAAGGTGGAAACCCAATGTGGGTGAAAACCACCTGCTGCAATTCGTCTCTATCTTATTTTAATAAGAAACTTCTTTTTACAATGGTTTTGCACTGGTGCAGTAATATACCAGTACACAGGCTTCTACCTGCAGAAGGCTACAACCTTCTCTCGTCTTCTAGCTTCTCCTGGAAGGGAGCTACAACCCCCTTAGCTCTTGTACTAGCTGAAGTACTAGTACGTAGGTGTTGACCTACAGAAGGCTACAACCTTCTCTTTTCTTCCAGGGACCACGTTTCATAAATTTTCAGACTGGATCCATCAATAACAAAACATCAAATGCATCTGCATCAACCAATCTCCTTTGCTTCAATCAAAACTGAATCAAACAATTACTTCTTTGAATGTTGTAACCATAATACATTAAGGTAACCAGAAACCAATCCTGAACCCAGAACACTGCAGCAATAAACAGAAGTAGCTAAAACATATTTCATGAGACGTACACTACTTCAGTATGTATAAACTACGTGCATACACGCCTCTGCTGTGTCGAACCTGTGTACATATCTATAAAAGATAATTTACCATTTTCACTTATTCAGACATCAGTTATACCCAAATTATCAATTTATAGATCAAGTCATGCGCCAAATATAATAGATCAAAATCACACAAAGATGCTACTATTCAAGCCTTAAGATCTTGACCCGTCAATAGAAATTATCCTTCTTCTAGCGCTCAGGTTCCTCCTTGGTTCAAATCCAGCTATGCACCATAACCTAATGACCAGTATTCTAGATCTTGCTCTTCATAAGATATTCAATGCTTGAGTGAATGCCTTTGCCCAACGATCTCTTCCCCCTTTTATAGTCTTAGGCCTTACTCAATACCATGGACCCAATACCTGGGTTCAACACTTCGGACAAGATACCATGGTCCAAAACCATAGGTCCAAATACCAAGGACTAAATACCATGGACCAAAAATAAGTTTTCCCACATGTATGCCCTTTTCCTTACATGAAAATGCGTGCATACGTATACGCGCCTTTTGATCGGCGATCCTGCGTGTATACACGACTTGGTTAAGAGGAACCTACATATATCTCTTTTTCCTTCATTCTGAGAGCCTGAACTGTGGTCTGTCATTTGAGTGAGTTGCCATCAAGGACAACACCTGTGTTATAGCGCCAAACCTGTGTCATAATGCCAACAAGAGGATGATGCTGGATCAGATAGCTGGGTTGTAATCCTCTCTTACATTACTATTAATAAAGTTCTTTGAGTTTTCCTCCATATGATCTTGTATTTTTGAATCTTATTGTTTATGAATGCAATTGTATGGTCAATGTGTTTCTGATTCCGCATTGTTTATGATGTTTTAGATAGAGATGCTTTGATGGTTTCCTGTTAGTTTGACTCTACAGGTACTCTTTAAAGCGGGACAAGTAGGAGAAGAGTGGCAAATTCTATCAAGGAAGGAGAAATCAAGCTAGGATCAAAGCGGAAGATCCAGGTTCGTCCTCTTTTCTTCTCTTCCATCTATCACACTTAAAGGAACTCTTGAAAAGTTTTCATTGTTTGTTTCTAAGATAGCTACCCGTCTTAGTGGGACTAGCAGTTCGAATCGACACTAGTTTTCCCTGAAAAAAAATGGCGACTCCACTGGGGAATGAATAGTTTGTTTTGTTCATTTATTGTTTGATTTATAAACTACAAACGGAGCCTGAAGTTAGCCAGCTAGCCTTCGAAACGCCTTTGCTATGCAATTGCGAAGTAGATGAATGCTGCTTCAGTCAATTTCCGGGTTGGTTTATGAACTGAACATCTGACTTACAAATCATTCTAAGTGCCCTTGTAGTAGCTCAGAACCTCATCAGATCCTACCCTTATGCTTTGTGTTTACTGTCCATCATTACTCAGCCTAAATCACTGAACTTAGCTGCAAGATTTGAGCAAAAACCAAGCTCAGTTTTGCTCCCTGGCCCATCACACTGTCTGTAACTGTGCAACCTAGATGCATCGCACCTCCCATGTGTTGCAGGTGAGATGCATCCCTGTTTCCATGTGTTGCAGGTGCGATGATTGAGTGAACTGTTTTTCTTCTCTGAAATTTGGCTTTTTCCTCCTTGTTTTCAGCTTTATTCAGTAGTTTTTCTATTCATGATCAATACCTTCTTGCTGAAACCATCTTCCTTCACATTATTTCAGCCTCCATCAGTTAGGAATTGTAAATGTTTTTGTGTATTTGTCAATCATTTACAGTCTTCCTTTGTCAAAAGTAGCCTAATCGAACTGTCGTTTTTGATGCAAGTGTCATAATTGTCATTCTGAATCAAAAGAAGAGTGTCGTAAAGTCTTCCTCTTCTAGATAGTTGATTGTACTTTTGTCATTGTACTTGATTTGAAATTATTAGTATTTGAAGTGTCGAAAACAGTTTTCAATTCGAAATCGAAAAGTGTCGTCTTAGTCTTCCTTTCATTTTGAAAAGAAAATTGTTAGTATTGTCACTTTGAAAGAAAATAGTTCAGATCTGTACTTAGCTTTCTTTTTTGCCATTCACACATTAAGAAAGTGGAAAACAAATACATGCATGTGCATCTGCATTTTGACTGCATGTGAAATTTGATTTAGGAAAGTGCATTTAGTGTGTGCTCTATGCTCTTTGCTGAAAGAAAATCATTATCTTCTTTCCTTTGTAGCTAGGATTTTCATTGCTAAAAGAACATAAACGATTGTTTATCATTTTAGATTGCATATTTAGGAATTTCACATCTACATCACGCGGTGAACCTTGAAAGACAAACTTCTAAGTAATAACAACTCTAAAATAATCCTCAATGAACATAAAAATGCTTTGGAACCTAACGCAACACATCTAGAAGTCTAGGCTAGAGACGTGTTCCGGCATAGTAAAACCTGGTAACTATCGTTTTCATCGAAGGTTGGGTGATTCCTCCTCTTTGATACAACAAGTACCAGTACAGACTTGTGCTCCCTGTGCCGTCGAGTATATATTGGGAGACCACAATAGGCTGATATCCTTTATCCTTAGGAAGCCGTGTCTGCCGCCCTATTGATCGTAATGCACTGAACACAACATTCGGGAAGATTGACTGTCGTACATAAGTCCTTGGTAATTTCTCTATCATTTATCACCAAGGTGTATTTTGCAGTTTTACGATCAGTTTGGTAAACCCTCTGTCTAGACTTCCAGAGCAGTCACTTTCGTTCCTTTTCAACTCCTTAAAAGAAAAGGTCCATCTGAGCACTTGTCACTTCAGGCTCATTAAAAATCGAAGGCGACTAGAGTCACCTTTAGCTTTTTCTCGACTCTTAAAAATTGAAAAAGCAAGTTGCGTCAAAGTGTCTTTAAAATTTATTTTAATCGGAATAACATCCCTATTCCTTCGTTGATCTGAGGTTGAGATAATGGAATCTACCAATCAAGGAATCCCCCTTGGAGGGAATCCTATTCCTTTCTCCTCTTGGGGAGATATTGGTTCTCCATATATGGCTACATTGTCCCCTCCAAGAATTACAATCGACTTGTCGGTATGGATTTTCTCGACCTCTGTCATTTAAAACATTGTAATTCCTCAGCAATCTAATCAGCAACCAGATGATACTGAAGTTACCCCTTCGCCTTCTACTTCGTTTGTTTCTCCTTCCCCTTCTTCCTCTTCGCTTGGTGAAACTAGTGACACTAAAAACCAAGTAGCTGAGAAGAAAAAGAAAGGGAAGGAGAAGAAGAAGAAGCCAGCTAAACAAGGGAACGACCAAACATCATCTCGCGAAAATCCGCACACTAAAATTTCCAAACCAAAAAATCCATGCGTAATTTTCAAGGAGAGACATTACCATCGAGATTGCCCTTGCATCCCATGGATCTTAAAGGAATGGTCTCCCCAGTTGCACCATTCGGTGTCATCAACCCCTGATAATCAAGTTGACATCACACCATCAACTAGTGAAAACGAAGTCAATAGACAAAAAGGAAAAGTCAGAGTTCCATGTATGTTATGTGAAGGTGATCATACTCTTCACCGTTGTCCTTTTATGGATGAAGCCAAAAGCATCTTGGATAACCAGCCTGCTTCACCGCAGCAACTTCCACCTGGATACAAGAAACTCTTGCCAAGTCCTTCGCTAGTTGAAAACCCAATTGACATAACTCAATTGTTGATCGAATCGCCTATCATTGAAAGTGAACCTTCTAAGTCCATACTGGATCAAAGTCAACTGGTCGAGATGGCAGTCGACCCAGTCTTGCCTTCAGAAAATCCACCTTCAGATGATATAGTTTCCAAAGAGGATGAGAATGACACCGTTCAAATTCTTTTTGTCGATACAGAGTCTAATGAACTTGAGGGCAATCCGCCCATTCCTTCACAATAGGAAGAGAACCCTCCAGTTCATGAAACTTATCCAGACATTTATCCGGTACCTCCCCTGAGAAGTCTAGTCATTTTCTTTGATTGGAATCAACTAGCGAAACCTTGCCTTCCATCTAATGTACCATTCTGAATCATAGTAAAAGTTTACAAAATTATCGTGTCTGGCACTATCATAGATGAAGGGGCTTCAGTGAGTATCCTTTCCTCAACTGCTTGGAAAGTGCTTGGTTCGCCATCACTTCTGCCTGAGAAACAAAATTTGTCGGGCTTCAACAAAGGAACCAGTCGACCATTAGGGATCCTTCCAAAGTTGCCTATAACTTTGAGAATGAAAACCATTCATTTGAATGTGATGGTAGTCCAAGGTCCACTAGATTACATTCTAATCCTTGGACATGATTATATATATAGCATGGAAGCCATTGTTTCCACATTCTTTCTAGTGATGTGTTTTCCACATGAAGGCAGACTAATGCAACTTGTCGACCAACTTTCATTTCCTGGTTCAAACACAGCTATAAATCAACCATCATCCCTAAATGGTCTTTTCTCATCAACAATGTCTCTTCAACCTTCATTCCATCCACCTAACTACCACGAGTAGTTTGGTGAGTGTGATGAAGGTTAGGGGGCATGCACCCTAGCCTGCCTCAGCAGGCAAACCCAGAGTAAAAGAGAGATTTTCTTGAAAGGTTATAATACTTGGACCGAATAACATTCCTGTATAGGTTATGTGATCAGTCTGACGCGATTATTTCCTTTGTACGATTGTGAATGGAAGCTCACAACAATCACCTTCGCCTATTTCGATGGACAAAGCAAAGGAATAGTTTTTTGTCAGCCGACAGAAACAATCCTGCCTAACCACAGGAACTTCCATTTGGTAACCTAGAAACTCTCCTTTTACTGAAAGACCTGGGGGCATGCAAGTGAAAATTGACCTTTTTTTTTCTTAGTTTGTAGGTTCTCAACCCTTTAACATCGTAGCTCGGTCGTTTCTAGCTTGCATAAAAAGGTCATGAGCACATGTTATAGTAGTGTTCAAGCTCATTAAAAAATAAATCTACCAAGAGACATTATCAAAAGGTTGGTAAGAGAAATGTTCCCGCAAGGTTCAAGCATGTTAAAAAATCAACCTGCACTGAGCACATGTTGGCACAAGGTTCAAGCTCATTAAAAAATAAACCCGCCTTTGGTAAATAACCTTTGTGATCGCTTTGCTATCTGCCCTTTTTGAACTTTGGTTGTGTTCCTTCCATCACCTCCATTTCATTTGGCTAACCATACCCTTCCACTGGATTGTTTACCCTTTTGAGGAAAATCTGCGACGAGTAATTCTGATTGCCACCCTCTTCACACTACCATGTTTTGATAAGTTCCAAACTTACCTGGAACCAGCTGCTACCCAAAAATACCACTCGTTCCTCAAAAACAAGTCTCTTTTAAACTCTTTTTAGACTCGTTAAATATAAAAAGATTGTCGAGCTATTGGCCTTCCCAGCTCGTTAAAGTAAGGGGAACGTCATCCCTCTCATATATTTTAATATTTTTGGGCTTGAGGATTAGTAAACAAAAATATCAAGCGCTTTTCTTTTTCGGCTCGTTAAAACTATCGAAAATTCATTCCTTTCGTATTATTTTACACTTTTTCAGACTTAAGGGATTATGCCACGAAAAAGGACTATTGGAGTCTCATTTTCGTCCATTTTCAGACTTTCTAAACATGAAAAGGACCGAGTTATCTTTGTCGTTAAGCAATAGCGACGAACTTGTCCACCCAGACAAGAATGAGTCTCACTGACGCTAGGCTTGCTAAACACAAAGCGACAGGTTTGCCCGAAGGGAAAATTATAGACCAAGCATATGTTATCCTCCTCAAGCTTGTCAAAAATAAAGAGGTACTGGTCAGCAATGACTGGGGAAAAATGGGAAGAAAACTTGAAGAACTCTATTGCTAGCAAGTCGCTCTTGAACATGACACTTTCACTCCATCACCGTGATTGAGTTGGGTTGGGTTTTTCCGTTCACCATCACCATTGGTCTATCATGCCATCCATGGGGTTAACGCTACCAGTCCATATTAGTGTCTCCAATATGTTCAAGAGAAGTCATTCAGAGAATTCACTATCCAGCAAACGCTTCATCCACTGCATTACATCAACGCTTCATTTTTCATGACCGCCATTCCTGAACCTTATATCATCAGATCGTTTTCACCTCCACAAAAATCATTTACTCCGTTCCGCGTCGTAGATGTGGGATACATCAAGGCCCTCCTATGACAGGTCACTTCTTGTCGACATCAACTCATTATCCAAGAAGTTGACTTAGAAACATCCCTTTAAGTACTTTGAAGCTTGCATGCCTCAATGGCAAGTTTCTCACTTCCAGTGACAGGTTTACATCAATGACCTTCGACCGAAAGACTTTGCGTAGTGTTCGACATCGGCTCATATATTCACACCACGTGAATTTTACTGTAGTACCTTGAAGGTCATCATCATTATCAGTGATTCCTCTCGCGTCTATTAACAGCTCACATTATTGACTAGTAATTAGACGATGTCTTTCCATGTTCGACTTCAGAACATCTTTTCACATTGATCAACTTGTGCATCGGGCAAAGATTGGACGAGTTTTGAAGACCCCGGATCTAGTTTCATCCATATGTGCTGTGATATATTCAGGAAAATAAAGACATCAATTATACACAGAAGTTGCATAGATAGTCATCTAAACTAGGGAAGATGACTCTTCATGCGAAGAATCACCAGTCTGCAATAGCAGGCAATTGTTTGTCGTATGTACATGAAAATGAATTTATAAAGTTGAGCATGGGAATGCCCGCCTCAGCTAGATCATGAAAATAATATGATAATGATGTATTGTATTGTATCTTATATAGGTCACCTTCCAGTTCGAATACCTCGGATCCTCATGAATAAAGAATTTCACTCGACATCAGAAGATTTACAACCTCATGCTTTAGGGGGCAGCTGTTATAGACATATTTGGGCACTGCAACCCCAAACTCATATGTCCATAAAATAAGGACTCCTTAAGTCCCTAAAAGTGTTGCTTCATACCCTAAAGGATCATGGTCAGCTGATTACATCATTTCCCAGAAGTTCCACCTGAAAAACTACTCAGAACTGGCCAAAACTGGACCATACAGACTGCTCCATGGACAAGGTGCGATGCATACTGACTGCCTAACTGGCCAGGTGCGATGCATACTGAAATGGCCTTCTGTGGGGTGCGATGAGTGAGAATAGACAAATGGTAGAGACAGTTTGCAAGGTGGATGATCATGGAATCTTCCAGAAACTTCTCCTGTGACACTTGCCTCTCTGAATTCACCCAGGGATGAGTAAGAGATCAATGAAATCTCCAAGTGGAACCAAGAACTATCAGTGGAATGACACTAATCAAAAACCCAGAGCTGACTCACACCCTTGCAAGACATCTATAAATGGATCCCTCATCTGAGAAATCCAGGGGCTGGAATTTTGTATTTTGTAAGGAAGTGTTGTTGGTTTGTTGGTGAGAAGAGACATTGCATTGTTGGGTGATTTTCTTGTTCATGAGGTGAAGAGGGCTTCTACAACTGGGAGGATGATGCTAGATCAGACAGCTGGGTTTTAATCCTCTCTTACATTACTATTAATAAAGTTCTTTGAGTTTTTCTCTATATGATCTTGTATTTGTGAATCTTATTGTTTATGAATGCAATTGTATGGTCAATGTGTTTCTGATTCCGCATTGTTTATGATGTTTTAGATAGAGATGCTTTGATGGTTTTCTGTTACTTTGACTCTTCAGGTACTCTTTGAAGTGGGACAAGTAGGAGAGGAGTGGAAAATTCTATCAAGGAAAGGAGAAATCAAGCTAGGATCAAAGCGGAAGATCCAGGTTGGTCCTCTTTTTTTCTCTTCCATCTTTCACACTTAAAGGAACTCTTGAAAAGCTCTCATTGTTTGTTTCTAAGATAGCTACCCGTCTTAGTGGGACTAGCAGTTCAAATCGACACTAGTTTTCCCTGAAACAGGGGGTATGAGGCTCAATGGGTGGCTGGTGTTTTCTTTTGAGAAGTGGCACAAGTGCAAAAAAGAGGGACAGGGGGTCTGCAGCCTGTCAATTGACTGTGAAAATTACACATTTTTCCCTACAACATTTTTATGCTCTTTTTGCTGAACATGGAGCATTGTGTCTGGGTTAGTCTTGGTGCTGAGCCAACACTGAGGTTGTGGAGGATTTTGGGTGGTGGTTCTAGAGTCTGAATTATGCAGCAATAGTGGGGTTTTGTAAGGAGAGGAATGGGGCCATGAGGCTAGCACATGGGGCATTAAGGAGAGAACCCTGACTTCGTAGAAGTGGTCAAACAACCACACATGTTCTCGCATGGGCGGGTGGTTTTTCCACTGCCGTTTGACTCCTTGGAGGCACAAATCGACCAAGTGATTTTTTTAGTGGGATAACTGGATTGGGATCATCATAATCACAAGAATGAGATAATAGCCTTCATGAACGACCTCTATCATAATCAATGGCAAATGTTCGTTAAAATGGCCTCCCTTTAACGTGGACAAGAGCACCTTCGGGAATGCTTGGATCAACTTGACGGGAGAGTGGAACACATAGAGGCTCATTTTCATGAAGCTTTCATTCAACAACACAATAATGTTCCTACAAACCAGGCTCCAAGCAATAATTTTGACTGATTATGATAAAGGGTTGTATTTGGGTACTTAGTCTCTTATGTGTAAGATGGACAATCTGTTTGAGAACTTCTAGTTTTTTTGTTATTTTGGTCCAATATTTTTTTCCTTTACCACCTGGCCAACAAGTCTGGTAGAAATGAGGCCAGTAGTTTTCTTTTGAAAATATCTCAACAATGCATCTTTTGTAATATATAAAATTTATATTCTATTGTATATATAATTTATTTTCATAGTTACTTTTTTTAGTTTTTTTAATATTTTTGAACCTTTTTTCTACTAATTTTATTTGAAATTTGATAAGGATTTTTTTTAATTAGAACTTTGAGTTGTAAAATTTGCATAATGAAAGGTTTTTCATAGGGTTAAATCAACACTTTATATAACAAAAAGCCATAATCTCACCATATTCTTAGATTACCAGGAAAAAGGCCAAATAATCAAATAGTTAAACTTCGCCTTTAAAATTTATATAAAGAATTACATTATTTTATATATAATTTTTAAATATTATTATTATTATTATTAAATGTTTCTATATATTATATATTTAAAGATAAATATATGATCCAAGATCTTTACTTCTTTGATGTTTTCAGAATTGCATGAAAAGACCATATAAACCATGTGCGCAAACACTCAAAGAAGAGGAAACATAAGAAGGCCATAAAGACAATGCACACAAAAGTTTGATAATGAAATTTGTCTAGTGTGGACTACGTCTCTTGGATCTACTTCAATAGTGGGGAGTTCACTTCATTCATATCCTAAAAAAAAAGGAAATAACATGGAAAAATGCATCATTATACCTCCAATCCTGGGAGTGACTTGAAATTCGATCGCCCAAAACACAACAATCACATCTCCAGCAAATCCGTCTCATCCTCTATTGAAATTTTGATGTTCTATGTTGTAGAAATCACTTATTATAAAACTTCTTTTTGCTACAATATTATATGTTGTAACAATAACTTATTACAAAAATTCTTTATGATGCAATATTAGTTAAGCAATTGTAGATAGAACATAAACCATATGCACAATAGAAGCCAACCTAGAACATAATGAGACACAAAGAATTTAGGTCTAATGACCAAGGCAAAACCCACAAGGGGAAAACCAAACCAGATTCTTCTTCTATTAGATATCAATATTTCAACAAACATACAAAGTACAATGAGATATCAAGAGAATCAGAAGTTCACCCAAATATGAACAAGTTGTAGCATGAAGATCACTAGTAGCAGCAATTGAAGCAAGCACATAATGAACCTTGGCTCGCCAAGTGTTGCTCATACTCTCCAAGTCTCTCTCTCTCATAATCTCCTTCAAGTCTCTCCTACTCTCTTCCAAGTTTTAATTCACAATGCACAAGTAAGTAAGGTGAGATGATATGAGACACGCATATATATATAGGAGGAGAAATGAATTATTAACATAAAAGAGGAGCAATATGCATGCCTTGAGGAGGAGTTACATTTTCCATTTTGGGGAGAGTAACTCATGCCATTAAGGAGAGACAATCTAAATTCCATTATGGAGAGGCAACACATGCCTTAGATGAGAAGGTGAGAGGAATATTTTATGACATACCGTTAATGAGTGTGTAAGAGAAATCTTGCATGTCATGCCTTGTAAGAGGAATATTTTATGACATGCATAAGAGGAATATTTTATTATGAGTCTTTTAATGGGAATAAGAGAGTGTAAGAGCATTAATGAGAGTGTAATAGAAAATTATTGAGAGCCATGATTGAGAGACTTGAATTTATTTTTAATAATAATAATAATAATAATATATTAGTATTATTATTACTCATGATAATATTGATGATTAAGTCGAAATTGAACTATTAGAATTGATTGATGATTATAAGTGCTTTTCCATCAACAATACTTGTTTACCAATTAATGCAAGGTAATTTACTAATTTTGTAAAGTCATACTTGAGACTTTCTAATTTTATACTTTCTATTTTAGAAATTCTATTTTTAGGCTTTTTATTTTTAGAAATTCATTCCTGAGCTACCAAATTTTCAAGACTCCCTCTCAGCTAGGGAGGAATTTCTTTTGCAAAAAAAAATCTCTTCTTTCTCTATTCATCTCTATTACTCTCTACTCTTTATCATATGGAACAATGATGTCTCACTCTAATGAATGATAATCATCACTGGGGAGCTCCAACCACCACCCTATATCCACAAACAATAGGGGAGATTAATCCATCACCCTATATTCACTTGGGGGGATTGCCACTTAACAACATATGAAAAGGATCTCGCACAACCAAGTCTCATATTTGCTTGGGCGGGATCCACTTTTCAACACATGACACGGATCTCACACAACCAAGTCTCATATTTTCTTGGGGGGATCCACTTTTCAACACATGACAAGGATATCACACATCCAAGTCTCATATTTCCTTGGGGGGATCCACTTGTCAACACATGACAAGGATCTCGCACATCCAAGGCTCATCACTGCTTGGGGGGGTCCACTTGTCAACACATGATAAGGATCTCACACAACCAAGTTTCATCTCTGCTTGCGGGGTTCCACTTGTCAACACATTACAAGGATCTCACATGGCCAAGTTTCATTAAATTTCAAGGGGTGGAACACCTACATCCTAGACAAGTCACACAAACAAGTCTCACTACACCTATTGGCCAGAAAGGTCACTCTTCCCACGTCCTATACTGTGGGTCGGATGCATACTAAGGCCTACTCTTGTGGCACCTTTTACACAACATGTCCCTCATCCTTATGAGCTTTCCAACATCATTCCCTAATCCTATGAGCTCTGATAGGGCCGAAAGGTAGCTCAGTATTCTTTATCAGTTGTGACCACTTCCCGAAAGGGTCACGACCATAATTCCAATTTTCTCTCTAAAAACCACAAACTTTCCTTTGGGTAAAGGCTTTGTAAGAATTTCAACTATCTAATCATCAGTCACAATATGATGGAGCCACACTACTCCTCTCTATACCATATCCTGGATATAGTGATATTTGATCTCAATGTGCTTAGACTTGTCGTGGAACATGAGATTTTATACAATAGGAATCCCACTCTTATTGTCACAAGATATAACTGTTGTGTCTAGAAATTTCTCAAGTATTTACCCAAAAATCTTTCTCAACCAAACTACCTCATAGCTAGTCATGCTAGTAGAAATGTACTCAACTTCAGCTGCACTCAATGCAACATACTTCTGCTTTCTGCTCATCCAATAGCTCATGGTAGATCACAAGCTAAAGAAGCACCTAGACTTTCTCTTTCTATCAGCAGAGTTACCAACCCAATCAACATCAATATATCCATGAAGTATTACATTTTTAGTAATATATCTCAATCCAAGATTGATGGTCCCATGTAGGTATCTCAACACATGATTTGCAATAATTGTATATTGGCTCAAACTATTAACAAAAAAACATATGTTCGATCTAGTGTTCACTAAGAACATCAATGCCCCAATCAATTGTCAGTGCTCAGAAGGCTTTTTTCAAATCAGGACCTACAGCTTTACCACACAACTTCTTGAAGTTCATCTCCATTGGTGTGTTCATTCATTTACATTTTGTAAGACCTAATCTTTCTAGCAGCTTGACGACATATTTTCCTTGAGAAAGGAAAATCGCACAAGGTTCTTGCCATACTCCAAGACCCGAAAAGTAGTGCATCAAATGAAGAATCTAAAACCCTCTTACACTAGAAGATAAGAGTTTCACCATTGGTCATAAATAAATCATCAACGTATAATACCAAAATCAAAAGCCATACCGTGGACTCCCTTGAAGTAAAAAATTAGATCCAAATTACTTCTAGTAAAACCAATCTTCATCATGAAGCTATCAATGCAAACATACCAATCTCTTGGATCTTGCTTCAAACCATAGAGGGATTTCTCTAGTCTACACACATGAGTTTTCTAGTCACGTACTTCAAAGCCTTATGGTTTCTCCAAAAATACTTCTTCCTTGAGGAAGCCATGCGGAAAAGTGGTTTCACATCCATTTGGTGAAGAGACCATCCTTGGCTAACAACTAGAGCCACAATAGATCATATGGTTGTATAATGGGCAACAGGTGCAAAGGTTTCATTATAGTTTATTCCCTCTTTTTGAGAGAAACCTCTAGCCACAAATCTAGCTTTATATTTTTCAATACTACCATTAGCACCATGTTTAATTTTATATAGTCATTTAGAAGACAACATATGTACCTTGTGGCCTTGAAACCACTTCCCATACATCATTATGAATGATGGACTCATATTCTTCAATCACTGCATTTTTTCACATTTGATCCTTCACAACTTCTTCAAAAGTGCATGGTTCATCTTGAATAATGCTTCTCATGGCTACAACATTTTCTTGGAAGCGACATGGTTTCTTGCTTTCTCTTAAGGTTCCTCTATGAGGAACATGCTTATCAACATCTTGAAGGGTGTCACGAAATCATAAAGGTCTCCTTTTAGAAGGAGGATCACCTTGAGGAGGATCTAAAGGATCCATGAGCTCCATGGGTTCATCAACAGTATTAATTTTAGACTTAGGATTTTCTTGTATCTCAAATGCATCATCTTGACTATTAACATTGACAGAAGGAAGAGGAGTGTCGCTTTCCATTCCAAGAGTTGCACCTTCATCAAATGTTACATCCCTGCTAAACTCTATATTTCTTTGTCCAGGTACATATATTCTGTAATATTTAGAATTTTCACAATAACCAACAAAAATACCTTACTTACCTGAAGCTTCCAGCTTGTTTCTCTTTTCTTTTTTGCATGTGTAAGTATAAAGGGCAGCCAAAGATCCTCAAGGTCCCAACCTTGAGTTTTTCACTAGAGAAGACTTCTTTCAGACTCTTTTTGTTTAGGGAATGGTGAGGATATTTAGAGTCATATGTAAACAATGAACTGTGAAGATCTGCATCTTGGAGGCAGGGCTTAGTAACTTTCGATTGTGGCTAACATAATCCTGTCCATGATTATACCACGAGACCTGTGGAGACCAAACCTCTCCACCTAACCATTGGACCACATCCTCGGGCTTGTTTCTCACATTCATCAAATGTACCTATTGATCCCAAAACAAGAGCAAGAGAAATAATAGCAAAGTAAATAAACATAATGAAAGTATACATGGTGATGAGGCAGGTATTTCTTTCTTTTTTATATGTGAGAGTGGCTCTTTCATTATCATTTCATTAACTTCCTCTTGGAGTTTACTCTTCCTAAACTATTATGCACCCTAATGATCTTCGGGATCTACTTTTCTTGATCGCATCCTCATCAAGAAGTTAGTGAAAGAATCATTCAAATACTCATGCAAAAAGAATAATCAATGATCTATAAAGATAAATCTAAACAAGAGTAGTGACACAAATAAACAACATAAGACTTGAAAATACTTTTTTTTTATTTTTTTTTTTAATGGGGATTGAAGGAAGTTGTTATCTCCCTCTTGATCTGGCCTCTATAAGTTACCATTGTCCATCAGACATATGTCATTGGCAGAAGAAATGCATCTTCTTGAACACCATTTGGAAAACTCCATCATGATCCACTCTAATCTCAAGCATTTTGGAAACCATCTTTCTCACATGAGGTAATGCTTTATAGTGAAAATGAGTCAACTTTCGGTGCCACAATTTATATTGATGATTACTTATCATGAATCAATGCATGGATAGGTTTTCCATTGATTTTATAAATATCTTCAAATCTTGATCCCAGAGTGAAGGCATGTAATAATAATTATACATATTGACTTCATTGCCTGAAATGATATTAGTTATAATCCATCTTTGTTCACTGCAAAAGAGGTTAGTTTAGAACTATCATTCCATCTTTTGCAAAATTCATGATCCTTACCTGCAACCATTATTATCAATAAACTCTAATATCAAAATCACCAAAACCCATAATATTATTTCCTTTCTCATATAATGTGAGAGAATCAAAATCAATCTATCTTCAACATTCAATTTCTATCACTTATTCTTTCATAACCTTCTATGTGTTATACTTATTTTCAAGACAACACTTTCTTGCACATGCATAAATAGAAGTAAAATTATTCTTTACGTTTACATGCATCAACAAATACCAAAACCATAATTATCAAACACATGCAACACCTTAATTTTAAACCAGGTACATACAAAAATTCTTGATCAAGATAAAAAAGAAACAAAACCAAATCCCTTTATAGGATATGTAGAATTATCTCCAAGTATAATTTTTAGATGTGTCTCCCTCTCAACTAGATTTGAGAGAACTTCTTTATAACTAGTAAAGTTCTTGGAAGAAAAACTATAAATCGATTAGTTGTCATAAGAACATGCACGAGAGGAACTAGAAAAATTAGAAATAAGAAGGTACTTTAATTTTGGTTCTGCTTTTAGTAGTAAATAGGACAACAAATACTAGATCTTCTTATTTCAACAATAAGCAAGGAGCAACAAATAAGATTTCAGCAACAAGGAAGGAGAAACAAATAAGATTTTAGCAGTAAGAAAGAAGGGGAAACAAGCGATATTTTAGTAGAAAATGAGAAGGGAAATTTCAACAGAAAAATGACTTGCAAGTAGAAGAGATAGCAAGAGATATTTTAGCAGAAAGAGAGCTGCAAATGGAGCAAAAAACAAGAGATATTTCAACATAAAGAGAGTTGCAAATGGAGCAGATATCAAGAGATATTTCAGCAGAAAGAGAGCTAGAAATGGAGTAGACAACAAGATAGCAGAAAGAGAACTATAAATGGAGTAGACAACAAGATATATTTCAGTAGAAAGAGCGTTGAAAATGGAGCTTGTCTTCATCAAAGCTCTAATACCATGTTGAAATTCTGATGTTCTATGTTGTAGCAATCACTTATTACAAAACTTCTTTATGTTGCAATATTATTTAAGCAATTGCAGATAGAACATAAACCATATGAACAATAGAAGATAGCCAAGAACACAATGAGACATAAACAATTTAGGTCCAATGGGCAGGGAAAAACCCACAAGGGTAAAACCCAACCACATTCTTCTTCTATTAGATATCAATATTTCAGCAAAGATACAAAGTACAATGAGAGGTCAAGATAATGACAAAGCTCAACCAAATCTAAACATGTTGTAACATGAAGATCACTGGTAGCAGCAACTAAAGTAACCACGTAATCAACCTTGGCACACCAAGTTCTTCTCTTGCTCTCCAAGTCTCTCTCTCTCACAATCTCCTTCAAGTCTCTCCAAATATCTCTCAAGATTGAATTCACAATATGCAAGTAATTAAGGTGAGATGATATGAGACACATATATATAGGAGCAATTAATTATTGACATAAAGGAGGAGCAATATGCATGCCTTGAGGAGGATTTACATTTTCCATTTAGGGAAGAGTAACTCATGCCATTAAGGTAAGACAATTTGAATTCCATTATGGAGAGGCAACAGATGCCTTAAATGAGAGGTGAGAAGAATCTTTTATGACATGCCTTTAATGAGTGTGTAAGAGAAATCTTGCATGCCATGCCTTGTAAGAGGAATCTTTTATGACATGTGTAAGAGGAATATTTTATGACAAGTATTTTAATGGGAGTAAGAGAGTGTAAGAGGACATTATTGCAAGCCATGATTGAGAGACTTGAATTTATTTTTAATAATTATAATATAATAATAATAATAAGAATGGTAATGTTGATGATTAAGTAAAAATTGAACTATTAGGATTGATTGATGATTAGAAGGGAATACCCATCAAACATACTTGATTACCAATTAATGCAAGGAGATTTACTATTTTTGGAAAGTCATACTTGAGACTTTCTAATTTTATACTTTCTATTTTTAGACTTTCTATTTTTAGAAACTCATCCTTGAACTGTTGTTACAGATCCATTTGGGCACATCACTCCCATCATTCAGATCAGTACTTTTGGGGCTCATCAAACCCTATTTCAGTTGCTACATTCCCTAGACAAGTCAACACTTTGAATGCCTCCTTCCCTGAGAGTTTCTTGGCCTGAAGCCCTCCAGAAATGCCTCCTTGAGGGACCAGCGCAACCTTGGTTAGGGGTAAGTGTGCTTCAGTGCAGGTAGGCCCATGTCAGGGTGCTTTCCAAATCACTTAGGCCCACTTTGACCTGCGTTGGGCGAGATTGAGCAAAATCATCATAGGATTCTGGGAATATTCTTATCTTTTAGAGCCATCTAGAAGATTCCCACATTTATCATCTCCTATAAGCTCGAACTTGGATAGGGAATGAGTTGAGTAACCTCCTATCCTCTCATCCCTTCCTCCATGGAAACTAACTCTAAGTTTGGAAGGCCATTCAATACCCTCATTTATGACCAAACCACCATCATTTTCCTATAAATTGAGCACTCATCTAAGTGATTAGGGGCTTGACTTTGAGAATTTGTAAGGAAATATTGTTGGTGTGAGGTTTGATATTGTAAGCAAGTATTGTTATGTTGTCGAAGTGTTGTGATTTTGATGTGATGTTGGTTGGAACCCAAGCTAGAAGAGTGGCAACGGATCGGACTTCATGGTTGTAATTCTTCCTTCTAATTAATAAAGTTGTTTATAGCTTTTCCCATATTCTTGTCTTTGTGTATGATGATTATATGTGTAAATTATTTTGATTCCATTTGCTTATAGTAGATAGATCTCTTTCTTTGATTGGTTTTTGTCCTATGTTTATGATTGCAGGTACTTGTTGAGCGGATTAAGTTCAAGAAGGAGCGACGGGAATCAAACAAAGGAGACAAAGGGAAGTGAAAGATAACAAGTAGTTCCCTTGTCTTATTTATCTTCTATAGAAAAAGGTTAAGCGCTTTAAATTTGTTTTTCTAGGTGTAGCTACCCACCTAGGGAAATTATGTTTATCCGTATATGCAAAATTCCACATAACAAATTGGCGACTCCGCTAGGGAATGATCATCATTCTGGGTAGTTTACCTTCATCCTAGTACACCCTAGTAGACTTTACTTACTTCCGTTGATCTTGTTTCAGCCTTTTTTGAAGACTTTTTTGGTAAAAATTGTGCTTGCAAGCCCCTAGGATGGCCTCTTTGGCACCAACGCAGGTTTAGTCAAGAGACAGAGTGCTGCAGAGCACCCCTGGCTTGAGGACAGTGCTCTGATGTGCATTGTCTCCCATTCAAGGCTACACTAATCCTCCTTAGGTCAAAAATCCCTCCTTTGACTTGATTTTTACAAAATTTCCTTCTGTTTCTGCTTGCTGAAAGATCAATGATGTTTGTCTCTCTGAAATCAACTTGTGTTTCCTTTGGTAGCCCTACTTTGGCCTTGATTTTTTAGTGTTTCTTAAATTATTTCTTTATCACTATCAATTCATTGTCGAAGTTAGTTTATAGTCGATTAATCTTTATTCAAAAGAAAATGTCTTAAAAGTCTTCATCTCTTTCAAAACGGAATTGTCGTAAAGTCTTCATTCTTGCAAAAAGATTGATTGATTGTATGTGCATTAGTTTCCTTTTTCTCATCACAACATTAAGGGAATTGAAAATAAAACCTTGCATTGTGCATTGAAAGAGTTTTGTGTGTGCTCATAGGAATATTTTAGGGAAATTTCATTAGATGTGTTCTTTGTTCTTTGATTACAAGAATCTGATTGCTCTATCCCTACTAGCTAAGGTTGTGATTGTCAAAATCGAATGAAAAGGATGTGTATCATATTATTTGCATTCTAGGAATTAAAAAAATACATCATGTGGTGAACCTTGAAAGGCAAATTCTTAATCAAAATCAACTTAAAATTAACATCAAGTAACCTAATGGAGCATTGTCACCTAATGCAAAACATTTAGAGGTTCTAGGCTAGAGACACGTTCCAGTGTCATAAAACATAGCAGTTGTTGCCAATTTGTCTGTGATACATTCCGAATGCGATACCTCATTCCACGTACGTGAGTATATCGTATCTTGTCCACGTACCCTCGGCTATATAGGGCAATGTTACATTACTTAAAGTATAAAGGAATTCTCTCACTGTGTGATTTCGCATTAGATAGTGCTAATACAGATTAGGCCTCCACGTACTTTCTGGTATATATGGGAGGAAAACACTAGGTTTCTATCCATCCTTAGGTAACCGAGTCAGCCGCCTTGTACACTGTGATACACCGAACACAGCATTCGGGGAGATTGTCTGCCCGTACTTCTGGGTTCGTCGAAAGGTATTCTACAGTTCACAGTTGCTTGGTAAACCTTTTTTCCTAGCTTGCCCCTTTTTGTTTATTTCTTTTTTTTAATAAAATCAATCAGCAATCGTGGAGGAAAATCAGCCCTTACCCCGTCGTTCGCGGAGAGCACCGAGTAAATTTCATTTACTACCCGAAGCTACACTCATCCGGTCGAAGCGGTCTCGTTTGACTGGATCCAATACTTCACAAACTTTTGTTTCTTCATCTGAATTACTAGAGACACCTATATCGGTAAGTACTGTGACCTCAGTTACTCCTATAGTTACTGGTACATCTGTTACTGAAGTGGAATCTCCACAATTATTTGAGGAAACTACAACTGAATCTAGTGAAACGGTAACCCAAGTTGTTCAATAACAAGTTGATTCTCAACCTGAAGTTGTTCAACAAGAAATTACTTATGAACCTGAATCTATTCAACCAGAAGTTAATCATGAACCTATCATTGTCTAATCAGAAGTTACTTCTGAACCAGAAGTTGTTCAAGAAGTCCAACCTGAACTTGTTCTTTTACCATAACATTTGGATCTTGAGGTTGAACAATCAGAATTTGTTACCTTACCAGAAGAAGATCGACCGGTACATCCTCAAACATTTGCAATTGTCAAGACTTCCTCTTTATCTCAGCAACAAATACCAGAAATCTATTAGGGACCAGACGGTGAAATTCTTCCACCTGGTTTGATTTCGATAGAAGAGGAACCTGAGGTAGAACCATCCAGAACTCCATTCAATTTTGCAATTGGATTGTATCTATATCCTCATACTCCTCATTTTCTGCTCCTTTTTATATTGATTACTTTCAGACACCCATTGATTCGTTAGGAAATTTATTTCAACATTTGACTATGGCAGAGTCAACATCCCAGACCGTACCATCTGTTACAGCTACGGCAGAATCTTCTGTCGCAACTTATTCAATGTTTACTACGACACCTGAGTCACACTTGTATGGTGTTCCGTTTGTCCCATCAGGTTACCAATATTTATCGGGAACCCACTCAAGTGTTGCTTCTAGCCCTTGGTCTTCACCAATGTCCTCTACTGGAATTTTATTTGGTTCTTCATTAATGGATACCAAACGGCTGGACCCATCAAGTTCATATCAAGCTAGTTCATCTGGTTACTGTCATGTGTATCCGCTTTACACTAGACTACCCCCATACAGAGAACAATATGCACATTCTCCTTATCCTCCATTTACTCGGGGGCAACCATATGTCGGTATGTCATCGTCTTTAGGTCAGCCTGGAATGATTGTTTGTCAGTGGCAGCCAACAATGTCCGTTAAACCTAGGCTTGCATATCCATCACAACCTATGCAATCTGTCTCATACATACATACAAGACCTATTGTTACAGCTTTATCGCAATCACAAGCTCAGATTATTGTATCTCAACCTGTGAAAACTGGCCCTTTAACCTCAGACCCCCAAGTTTCAAGTGTACAGATTCAACCTTCTCATGCAGTTTTACAACAACCACTTGTGTCTGGAGTCCAACAACTTCAGGCTAGTTTACCTATTACTGGAATGACTCAGACTTACACGGGTTTAGTGTATTCACAACCTCATCAAGCTTACATTGGTGGGCAACAACCGTTAAATCAACAACCATTGTATCAACAACAATAACAGTTGCTTCAACAACCTTAGCAGCCCCAATATTAGCAGCAGCAATTCTAGCAATACCAACCTCAACCTGGACTTGGTCAACAAGCCTATGCTAGGTTTGCTTAGCAACAAGTTTATCCAGGTCCTGGTCAGCAAGCCTATGCTGGGTTTGGACAACAACAAATTTATCCTGGTGCTCAACCACAACCTTATGCTAGGTTTTCTCAGCAAACTTACCCTTATCAAGGTTACCAGCAGCAGATGCCTTATGTTGGTATGCAAAGGCCTATTGCCCAGGCAATCCCATCTTGCCCTGGATATGCTCAACCTAAACTTAATAGACAGTTTCCTTTCATTGCGAAACTTGAATTACCAGATCTAAACTGGCTTACCAATGACCTAATTCTTTATGCACCTTGGTGGTCGATGATTCCTCATAAATCACCTTCCAATATTTTAAAATTCAATGGAAACCCTCAAGAAGACCCGTCTAACCATGTCATGACTTTTCATTTATGGTGTTCATTAGACTCCTTGAATGATGATTCAGTTAGACTACGTCTTTTACAGAGAACGCTTACTAGTCCGACTGCCAAGTGGTACATTAAGTTACCACGAGTTTCTTTTGATAACTTCACTACCTTAGCTACCACGTTTTTAACCCACTTCCAATTACCCATACGATATGAGACTGGAATGGAACTATTAACCAACTTTAAACAGACTACTACTACTCATATCTCTGATCATATTCATGAGTGGCGTCGTCGTTGTCGAATGGTTAAAAATTATGTTCTTGATTAGCTTTTAGCTGAGTGGTTTATAAAATCCTTGCTGCCATCTATCACTGAGGATGTGGCGAAAGGTGGAGTTGTCACTAAAGAGCAAGTAATTTCTCGTGCCCAATATTTGGACTTGATTTATACACAGTCTGGCATGCTCTATGACAAGATCTCGAATGCACCCCGACCAGCTTTCATTGTTCCTCCTCCACCGTCAAGTAAGGACTCTCATCCCAGTGACGGTGTGATTAGTTCTTTGAGCACACAAATGGCAGGTAGACCATCTAGTCAAACACTTTCCATTTCCAATCAAACTACAAATGCACCTGATAACACTCTTGCTTCCGAAATCAATGTCGTGTCATCTGACAAAGGCAAGAATGAAAAGAAACTAGGAAGCAAGAAGAAGGGGAAAAACAAGAAGAAACAAAATAATTCCCCTCAAGAGAAATCATTTGATTCCTCTCCTTCAGCTAGGAAACCTCGTTACCCTTGTTTGATTTGTAACGATGAGCATTTTATGCAAGATTGTCCTCACCGCTCCGAAGTCTCAAAGATTCTAAAGACTTCTAATACATCCACGGTATTGACTAATCCTTTTCCAAAACAGAGACAATTATGGTTGTTGCAGACCATGCTTCCACTTCCAAGTGCTTATGTTATCCGCCTCTAAGCCGAAAAATGATATTTTGGTGTCAACACGAAGTAAAGATTATGTAAATCAACTGTTATCATCGAATAACCAGGCTAATCAACCTAAATCTTCAACTTCGACTTCATCTAATCCTATTCCACCGCCTATTGCACCAAAGTTAACAATAAAACCACCTAAGGGAGTTGTACATAAATCAACATTTAACCCTCGAGCTCGAGCTACACAGAATTATAACATAGTAGAAGATTTGGCTCAGTCACCTTCTGCTATGTCGACGCTCGAGGTGCTTCAAAATTGTCCCTCCCAAAAGTAGGCTTTGTTGTCAGCAATTGGTGGAATCGATCCAACTAATTCCAATCTTGTGGTTTTCAACCATGCGGTTTATATGCCACAATTACCAGCACAATTAGCATTCCTAATTCAAGTAAATGCCTTGAATAAACTTATTCACCGAACCATTATTGATGAGGGGGAATCTACTTGTATTATGTCTATGAATTGCTGGAAAACACTTGGCTCACCGCCTTTGTCACGTTCACCAACAACGTTAAAAGATTTTGACGGTCGCACATATATGCCTTGTGGAATATTGAGTAATATGCAAATTAAACTAGGAGGAAAAATAGTAATTGTTGAAGTTGAGGTAGTCGACGGACCCTTTGACTACAACATTTTGCTAGGAAGACCGTGGGTTTATGCTATGGCTGTTGTGGTTTCAACTTACTTCCGTACGATTACATTCCCTCGTAAGGGCGGAATCACAGTTATCGACCAACTCGCCTTCTTCGCCTCTAGTTCATAGGCTACTGGAAGCATTCCGTTGGTACACGAACCCCCGCTATCTCTTCAAAACATTGGTGTAGGTCTCTTCAAGGATCCTTCCTTAATGGGTACTTTTTCACTACCGTCACCATCAAACTTGTCGAAAGTGGAAAAAGTTGAGACTTGCAACATGATATCTTCCACTTCATCTGACTTAAGGAAGATTACCAAGAGTTTTGAAGTTGATAGTAATAACGAAATCATGCCACTAAGCCCTCTTGAGCTTGCATAGCAATCAATCTTTTTGGCGTGTGCGGTGAACCCAAATCCATCTTCACCAATTGTATGGATAGATCATTCATTAGAATATGGTACTTCCTCCGATCCTTTTTCATGTATATTTTCTACTAATGAAGGAATCGTCCAATCAATGATGACAGAAGAAGAACCATGGGAAGATTATCATCATCGTTCCAATCTTCCAGATCACATAGAATATTATTCAAATGAACTTAACCACCCTTCAGTTGTTAATTTCCTTTCGAATTTTGTTTTCATAGATACAGTAGATTCCAAGCGAAACCTATCAAATATCTAAGACACAATTTCTATCAATATTTCAACCAAACCTAACATTGTAGAAAACATTCATGTTCGAAAATATTTTTCTCCATCAGAACTTGATATTTATTGTACTCTCTTTCGTTAATTCTGAGATATATTTGCATGGTCATATGAGGAGATGTCAGGAATTGACTCTAGTATAGTTGAACATGAAATCAAAATGTATCATGATGTCAAATCATTGCGACAACGCCTCCGTCCTATTCATCCAAAGAAGGCAGCTGCCATTAAAATAGAAGTTGAAAAAATTTTGCATGCTGGTTTCATTTACCCTATTCCTCTTACTAATTGGGTCTCCAATATTTTTCCTATCATGAAGAAACAAGGGACAATACGAGTGTGTGTTGATTATAGGGATGTTAATCAGGCTTGTCCAAAAGACAATTATCCTACTCCTTTTATCGACCAGATTATTGATGAATGTGCCGGATGTGAAATATTCTCATTCATGGATGGTTTTTTCGACTATAATCAGATCAATATCCGCCCAGAGGACCAATCTAAAACTGCTTTTATTTGTCCATGGGGCACATTCGCTTACAGGAAACTCCCTTTTGGTTTGAAGAATGCAGGGGAAACATTTCAAAGGGAAATGAATTATGCCTTCCATGACATCAAACATATTTTTCAACCATACCTTGATGATTTACCTGCTCATTCACGAAAGCGGACTGATCACCTGCAGCATTTGAGAGCTATATTTTTATGGTATCGACACTACAAAATACGACTCAATCCACACAAATGTGTGTTTTGTGTTGGTTCTGTTCGTTTGCTCGGATTCGTAGTGTCTAAGTAAGGAATTCGACTCGAACCACTTAAGTTTTAGGCAATTCTTTACTTGCCTGCACCTTCAAATCTAATTCAATTACAGAGACTCCAAGGGAAGACTAACTTCCTAAGGAGGTTCATTCCCAATTATGCTGAAATGGATAAAGGATTTACTCGTTTATTGCAAAAGGGGATACCCTTCCATTGGCATCAGGTAGTGCAAGATTCCTTTGATGCTCTTAAAGATACCTTGATTAGAGCCTCATTAATGTATTCCCCAAATTATCAAAACAACTACTTCCTGTATCTCATCGTTGCAGATACAACCATTGGAATGGTTTTAGTCCAAGAAGAACATGGGATTGAACATCTGATGTATTATTTGATCTGCAATCTCAATGATACAGAAGTTAAGTACTCCTACATCGAAAAGTTAGCTCTAGCTGTTGTGCAAGATGTACAGAGATTTCGCCACTATATCCTGCTCCGAAAGACCATTGTCATTTCGGATTGCAACCCTATGACATATATTTTGTCACATCAATTGTTGGGGGGAAAATACTCAAAGTGGATCGTCATTTTGTAGGAATTTGATTTGGAATTCATCAGAATCCAAATCAAATAAATCTCTTGTTTTCACCAAGCTCCTTTGCGACCTTCCCTCGAATACCATTGATTCAAGTTCAAAACCATCAATTTTGGATGAGTCTCTGTTCCTGATTTTGTCATCTAACCTGTGGTATGGAGATATACTGATTTATCTCCAGACCCAAACTTTCTAAACTGATACCTCTCACTCGCAACAGCGACGTATCCGATACCAAGCCAAATATTATCTGACCGTTGGCGACACTCTTTACCATCATGGTATCAATACAATTTTATGAAGGTGCCTCACTCATGAGGAAGCCGAGAAAGTTATGAATGATTGCCATTCAGGTGCTTGTGGTGGACCATTATCTAGTTATGCTACCACGTAGAGAATTCTCCGTGCTAGTTACTTTTGGCCTTCCATATTCAAAGATTGCATTATTGTCGTTAGAAGCTATCATGCATGCTAGCTTTATGACCGTAAAGCTATATTACCACATACACCATTGCATCCTATCGTCATTGTTGGACCATTCACCAAATGGGGCATTGACTTCATGACATGTAACCCCACCTCAGTCGGGGGGCATGGGTATATTATAGTCGTCGTTGACTATTTCACAAAATGGACCGAGGCGATGCCAACATTAAACAACAGTGGCGAGACAGCTACACTTTTCCTTTTCAACCACGTGGTTGCCCGGTTTGGTGTACCACAGGCTATAATTACAAATCATGGGTCGCATTTTCGCAATCACATGATGAGTGAGTTAACTGCCAAGTTAGGACTGTCGCATGATAGTTCTACTCATTATTATCCGGAAGCAAATGGACAAGTTGAGGCCATCAACAAAGTCTTGAAGTGAATGCTTCAAAGAATTATAGGGGTTCATAAACGAAATTGGCATTTAATCCTATACTCTGCCTTGTGGGCATATCAAACCTCGGTGAGAAATGTAACTGGATTCACACCCTTTCAGTTGGTGTATGGTCTGGAGGCAATCTTGCTGATACAATGTGAAATTTCATCTCTCAAACTCGTGATTGACCTGTTACCCGACACTTCTGATGAAGAAGCATGTTTCTTAGAACTCATCCATCTGGATGAAACCTGTTGTGAAGTTGCATTGGCTAACGAAGCACATAAGAAACGAATCAAGGCGCAATACGACAAAAATGTCAAGCCTCGCATTTTCTCAAAAGGAGACCTGGTCTTGCTTTATGATCAGGAAGCTGATAAACTTGGAGCAAGAAAATTTGAACCACTATGGATGGGTCCTTATATTTTCAAGTGTGTTTTGGCAAAAGGTGCCTATGAGTTGGTGGATTATGATGGAATTCCATTGTCGCAGCCCCGAAACGGGTTGTACCTCAAACATTACTATGCTTAATTGAGTGTAGTAAAATCACTGTATATATGCTTTAATTGCATGTGTGTGCATTAGTGTGTCTTTTAGATTTTTTATGTGGTTAAGTAATCTGCTTTGCATTTGTTGCAGATGTCGGAATCTTTGGAACCATTTGTTGGTTACGCCGATGGTGCTAGTCGCAGTACTCAGAACCTATCTTCTGCAGCATGGGCCATTTTCGCTCCAAGTGGCGAGTTAGTGAGTTTTCAAGGGATTTGTATCAATCATTCTACGAACAATATTGTTGAGTATATCGCATTGATCAAACTTCTCTCTGATGCCATTTCACTTGGCATTCGCCGAATCATCGTTAGGCTGGACTCACAACTCGTCGTACTGCAACTAACAATTTACACCGTCCAAAGCCCAACAATTCTTCGTATGTTCCTTAGAGTTCATATTTTGGAAAGACATTTTGAGTACATTCAATATCAACATATTTCCATAAACTTTAACACATTAACCGATTCATTAGCAAACTATGTGTTAAACAGACATTTGCAACACATGTAAAAGTAAATTTTCAATTCACATCATTAGTTGAATAGGATTGCATATAACCATATATATATATATATATATATATATATATATATATATATATATAACTCTTAAAGTAAAAATAGATAGATGTTATAAAAAAATTTACAAAATTTGTGTCCAAGACATGTTTGGTCATCTTACCTAAAAACTCAAAATGCATGCAAAAATCATCCTAAGTAGACCTAGTGATGCTCATGATAATAGGTCATAGCCTGAGCTATCATGCGCAAAAGACGCATCCAACGGCCAGGAACACCAATAGTATGGTGTTGCAGCCTCATAGGTAACTCCTCGATACGGACATCTAGAATACCAAGGGTTAATCCCTCTACATGATCTTGCAACTCTGCTAGTGTCTTGGCCAAATCCAAATCCTGGAGAACTGCTCTCCCAACATTTCTCTGCACTGGTCCACCTACCTCCTATTGGTGTCTCATAGGTCGAACAGTACCAACATTTGCATGCATGAGAACAATTTTAGTTTAGTCTTGGAAACATCAAAACACAAAAACATGTAGAAACTTAAAAATAAAAAAACATTTGGTCAAAAAACAATTTACCTATAGCACCCCATTGAGCGCCCACTAGTAAACTCAACTCTGGATCTCCACGAAAATCCATCCCTGCATATGGATGCTCCTCGATGACAATGTGTTGTCGATCGAGCCAACTGAATAATGCAATAGAAAATGTAATCGATGACTGACCAGCATGTCTAGCCATCAATTCGACCCACCTCTGCATTCGTGGATATCTAGGACCAGCCACACCCAGTGTTACATGCTGGGGTTGCATAAATGGAATTATCTCTAAGGTAAAAGCAATTAAGAGTGATCCATAGCTAAAATTCTTGGTCTTACCACTCTTTACCTTTGTCAGTTGCTCTTTCAGTGAAGAAAGTACTGCCTCACACCAGTTGAATAAAGTTGGCTCAAGACACTCAAGTGCATATTGCATATATGATCTGTTCGCCAGATGAAGTGTCACACTGCCTGCCAACTTTGCGATGGTGAAAAGGATTGTTCTCAAAGGAAAATCATGAATATATTTGATGATTATCTTTTCGTCCTTGCTAGGCTATGTACCTGGCTGACATAATTATCAAACATAGTCCCTCACTGATTCCCCTCCACGGGAGGAACCTGAAAGAGATATGGGGGCACCATGTCTCGACAACCTTGTAAGAAAATAAACATCATCGATCATAATAGGGACCACTTTGTCCCTTATGTGAAAAGCCTGATCTGTTGGATCCCATGCATGAACTAGGAACTACAATAGTTCTGATTGTTTCCTCATTCCGGACAACCTGAAGTATTTGAGCAACCCATAGTTTTTGAGGGCCTCAACTTTACCCGGATTATATAGGGAAACCATGTCTTATTCTTCATGCTCCATTTCTTCCAAGTAATAGACATTATGATCTGATGAAAGCCTGAAATCACACCATAAGCTTAGTTAGGATCCTTTTCATGCAAAAAACTGGAAAAATTTTGGGCCAAATTGGTGAAACAAGTTTGTGAAACTCACCCAGTGCAGCCCAGGCAAGGAGACAGTGTGCTGCAATGCAGCTGGCCTTCTGTTTGGGTGCTCCCTAGTGCATTTTTCGACATGGAAGCCTGTGTTGATCCCAAGGCGAAATTTTCTAACCCTAGGGGCCACAAAAATCCTAAGAACTTGCGTGAAACTATAAAAGAATGACATGAAAATAAATAGGAGGGGTAGATCTCCTATCTGGTCCGAACGGCATGAGAAATGATATGCAGAATCTCTCACAATCAGCTGCTAAAGATCGAGGTAAAAGACAGGGTTAGAGCACAAACTAAATGGTAAATATCAAATGGTGAAAATAACATGGTAAATTCTTGTTTTTATGTTTATTTCATGAGCGTTAAATGAGTAAACTTTAGTATTTACCTATTTTTACCAATGAAACAAGTATGTTTAATCCGTTTAGTGTTGCTTTGAATAGATTTACAGCTGACTTACAGAATTTGATGTGCACGAGTGAATTGTACCTTGACCACAAAGTATACTTTTATCTCTTTTTCAAGCTTTGTTAAACATAGAAAAAGGAACCCCCTTGGAGTCCTCTTTAAGCTCTTTTCAGACTCTCGA
This sequence comes from Pinus tabuliformis, assembly GCA_031772625.1. Classification (NCBI taxonomy): domain Eukaryota; kingdom Viridiplantae; phylum Streptophyta; class Pinopsida; order Pinales; family Pinaceae; genus Pinus; species Pinus tabuliformis. The sequence continues at coordinate 357,851,668 of CM062820.1, read as the reverse complement.
AATATGAAAAGATTGTTGAGCGCTCATCCTTTTCGGCTCGTTAACGGATTGGAAACGACATCTACTCAGTATAAGTTTAACCCTTTTCCGAATTGAGATAGATTATTTACAAAAAATGAATACATTGATCAAACATGGTCAATAGCTTCTCTCTTATATTGTTTTAGGCTTTTTCAGACTTGAGAGACAAATTTACAAAAAATAACTTGTGGAGTTTTGTCTTTGTCCCTTTTCAAACTCTCTAAACATGAAAAGGACCGAGTTATCATTGTCGTTAGACTCATTAAAACATCAAATAGCGACAAACTTGTCCATCATGACAAGACCGAGTTTCACCTTCGCTAGACCCGTTAAAACATTACATAGCAATGGATTCACCCGAAGGGTGGAATTATACAACAAGCATGTGTTTTCCTCCTCAAGCTTGATAAAAATAAAGAGGTATTGGTCAATAATGACTAGGGAAAATGGGAAAAGGAGTAAACCACTTTATTGCAGCAGGTCGCTCTTGAACATGACACTTTCACTTCATCATTGTGACTATTTGGGTTGGGTTATCTGCTTGATGGTCATCATACCTTGGTCTATCATACCATTCATTACGTTGGTTTTGGGTCAATGGTGCCAATCCATTCAATGTCACCGACATGTTCAAGAGAAGTCACTCAGTTAATATTCATCCTTTGCAATACTCGTAAACCTTCAATTTCGTGACCGACATTCCTGAACCTTATGTCATCAGTCACATTCCATCTCCAAAATCATTACAGTCGTTTCATGTCGTTGATGTGGGATACATCAAGGCCTTCCTACGACAAGTCGCTTCTTGTCGACATCAGCACATTATCCAAGAATTTGACTTAGAAACATCCTTCCAGTACCTTGAGGCTTGCATAAATCAATGGCAGGTTTCTCGCTTTCGGCGATAGGTTGACATCACTGGCCTTCGACCGAAAGAATTTGTATGGTGTTCGGCATCAAAACATCCATTCACACCATGCATAATGCACTGAAGTACCTTGAGGATCATTATCATTATCAGTGATTTCTCTCATGTCTGTTAACGGCTTACATCATTGGCAGGTAATCAGATGGTGTCTTCCCATGTTCGACTTCAGATCACATATTCACATGGTTAGACTCGTACTTGAGTGAACGATTAAACGAGATTGAAGACCCTGGATCTAGTTTCATCCATCAGGGCTGCAATTTCAGGAAATGTACCAAATCATTCGTACAATGGCTTTACATTAATGATCATCCTATCATGGGTCTATATCTGTAGACGACTATCTATGTACTTGTAATGAAATTTTATATGCCGAGCATGGGTATGCCTTCCCTCAACAATTCATGAGAAAAAATCAAAATATCGTGATATTATGTATTGTAATCGATGCAAGTGTAGAAATTTTGAATAATATGACACTTATTCACATAGATTATCCCGATTATACACTATTGTGGAATACATGCATAATACATAACCTCCTCTATGTTGATCATCAATTTAGCAGCATTAAAATCAATGAAACATCAATCGCATGCACACATTAACACAGTATGTAACCCGGGGAAAGCATACAGCTGAAAACCCCACAATATCTATATATTATAATGATTGAGAACATGTAACAATACATAGTACAATACTCCTCACAAGTACTCAATACTATCTACACATGTTACACACAAACTAGCTCAAATCTAATGCCTCAAATCTCCTCCACTGTTTGCCTGCCTCCACTACGCAATCCTGCAAGAGAATAATGATGAATGGCTGAAGCAAACTCGTATTTGCTTGGCTGAACCACGCAATCCTCATTGGTATTACCCAATCCCACTGATTGTGCAAGATCTCAGGCACAACTATAGTCACAACTGATAGCAATCTCAACCTCTACCACCTGCTCCACTGAACTATCCATGCACTGAGTTAACTGATGTATTCTTTAGTTGCTTTATGAGTTAATAATTAGTGAATTAATTTAACAATTAATTCACATCACTCATCACTAGTGTATTCTGCAGTTAGACTAAATACAACTAGTTCAACTAAGTCAAACTGAACACAACTCCATCAACTCCTCAATCAACTCCACCAAAACTCAACCACTTCAGTTCTAACTGAAGTCCACCATGCAATAACTCAACTGACCCATAAGAAAAGCGTATTTCCTTCTGGAAGTTGCATGTACCACATCCGTAGCTTGAACTGAAGTGCTCCAAGAGAATAAGATTATGTTTATAGTCCAAATATTATTAAGAGACAATAATATTCGACTGTTCTATTTTTAGCCTAGCAATCTAAAAATAGAAACCGCCCATATGTCTAAAAATAGAAGTCCATCTATTTTTACCAACATGACCAATCATCCACAAATAGCATCCTGCAACTCATAGACCATGATCCATATGTCTAAAAATAGACATAATCTAAAAATAGACTTTGCACCATAAATAGCATGCGGGCCCACTTAGTGAAGGCAACTCCTTTCCACTAAGATCCATCATCTTGTTGCATTTTCAACAGCAGGTCACCATCCACTTCAGAACCTCCTCATCGCATCGTAAAGCATATCACTCAACATTAACATTTTTCGACTTCATGCTTTAGGGGGCAGCTGTTACAGATCCATTTGGGCACATCACTCCCATCATTCAAATTAGTAATTTTGGGGCTCATCAAACCCTAATTCAGTTGCTACATGCCCTAGACAAGTCAACACTTTGAATGCCTCCTTCCCTGAGAGTTTCTTGGCCTGAAGCCCTCCAGAAATGCCTCCTTGAGGGACCAGCGCAACCTTGGTCAGGGGTAAGTGCGCTTCAGTGCAGGTAGGCCCATGTCAGGGTGCTTTCCAGAGCACTTAGGCCCACTTTGACCTGCGCTGGGCGAGATTGAGCGAAATCATCATAGGGTTCTAGGAATATTCTTATCTTCTGGAGCCATCTAGAAGATTCCCACACTTATCATCTCCTATGAGCTCGAAATTGGATAGGGAATGAGTTAAGTAACCTCCTATCCTCTCATCCCTTCCTCCATGGAAGCTAACTCTAAGTTTGGAAGGCCATTCAATACCCTCCTTTATGACCAAACCACCATCATTTTCCTATAAATTGAGCACTCGCCTAAGTGATCAGGGGCTGGACTTTGAGAATTTGTAAGGAAATATTGTTGCTGTGAGGTTTGAGATTGTAAGCAAGTATTGTTATGTTGTCGAAGTGTTGTGCTTTTGATGTGATGTTGGTTGGAACCAAGGCTGGAAGAGTAGCAATGGATCGGACTTCATGGTTGTAACTATTCCTTCTACTTAATAAAGTTGTTTACACCTTTTCCCATATTCTTGTCTTTATGTATGATTATTATATGTGTAAATTCTTTCAATTCCATTTGCTTGTAGTAGATAGATCTCTTGCTTTGATTGGTTTTTATCCTATGTTTATGATTACAGGTACTCGTTGAGGAGATTAAGTTCAAGAAGGAGCGACAGTAATCAAACAGAGGAGACAAAGGGAAGAGAAAGATAACAAGTAGGTCCCTTGTCTTATTTGTCTTATATAGAAAAAGTTTAAGAGCTTTAAATCTGTTGTTCTAGGTGTAGCTACCCACCTAGGGCAATTGTGTTTATCTGTGCAAAATTTGACATAACAACTGCCAAATTTTCAACATCCTCCGAGGACTTTTAATTGTAAACATGGCCCACTTCTGAAAGATGCATTGCTGTCTCGAACTTTGTGCTAAGAAATTAATGAAAAAGGATTTTTTTTTTTGCCATGTCCCTTGAAATTTGCTGCCCTGATGCAAAAACTAACTGCAGCATTGTCATCCTTGTGAAATTCTGGTTAAAATGAGTATAAACTTGGCTCCATTTTGACACTTTCAATTCCAGCCCCTTAGGGAATCTAAAGATTCCTCCACATATTTTGCATGGAATATTCTTAGAATATTCCAAGGAATATAACCATCTCGGTTTGCGCATTGCATGGTCTTAACTCTTGGCTTCTTCTCTGCATTGTTTCAAACTCACGGTTCCAATAGCCCGTCAACTCTCCCTGGCTCAACTCAAACAATATGGGTATTCAAATGGTGACGCTGGTAGTGTTTCCAAAGAGCCAATTTGACATACTAGTTGGCAGACAATTGTAAAGGTTCTGTAGCCCGGGGGTCGTGGGATCAAACCCCTGCAGCTCGCCATTTTATTGTTTGTATATACAACAAATCTTCCACTGATTGATCGTCGACATATGTTACCGCTGACGAAATTGTTAACAAATAATAGACTATTGATTGTTGTTTGACCAACCATAATACCATACAAAACATATGACCACTAGCATTTAAAAATTCCCTGCTAATTTTAACATTTGAAATTTGTCGTGTCATATATGACAATAATTGTGTGTTGTTTGGAGTTTAAAACATTTCCTTTGACCCACCAATTGTTTAACAAATCGTTGCCATTACGGGTTTGTTTTAGACTGTAATTACTACCAAATTGGCCAGCCCCATTTCGACAGTTAAATCTGGTGGAGCCTACTAGGTTTGGCGGCTCCACTAACCCTTTTCTTCCACTGTATACATAGTCCCATTTATATATACGCAACCACCATAACATAATAGGGTTTATAGTTGTGGTGCAACGGTAGTTCGTTGGGTTCATTCCATTGAGGTCAAGGGTTTGACTTTGTGACCTAGAACTCGTCCTTTGACCTCAGGCTTGTCGCTAGATTTAGGTGTCATTCATGTTGTTGAATTCAGAATGAAGAGCTTTTCGATTTGGTCTAGGTTTCGTTGAGATTTGAAGACTTCAAATTTTTTAGCCTTTTGGGATCCTCCTATATCAATGTATTTTAAAGAATATTTATATATTTTTGTCAAGTTATTTGATAAGATCTATTTTATATTTAAATATAAATAGATTTCAAAGAATATTGCAAGGAATAGCGGTGTAATGGTAAGCTGTGTGTGTTATATTAGAAAGGTTGTGAGTTTAATTCCTCCTCTTTATCGAGGTTCTTGGCCTCTGAGCCTCCTAACCGAGAGTTCCAAAGAAACCAAAAAATGAAAATATTTCCCACCAAAATACCACCCAACTGAACAATTAAAACCTAATATGGAGCTCTTCACATAATTGTCGTAAGGATGGGTGCCTGGATACCTCCAAATGATCTCTAAGTTGAACCAAAACCCAATTCGAGACTGCCTGGGAAGAAGACCCTCTTGGGAGGAGAACCATAAGATGAGATAACTCAAGAGAAAGACCACCTTCTAAATTAACATAATAACCCCTATCATTCCACATGAACTCCATCTCCTCAGCATTTAATTTTCCAGTGTATCGATCGAAAAAATTCATCATTAATCTGATTGTAGGGAATTTCCAATGCTGGAGTAAGTGAGAACTAATGTTTCAAGCATGTGAAATTGGGATAAATATATTTTCATGATGTTGTGACTCATACCCTGACACATTACCAAATAAGATCCTACCAACCAAGTACCCGGTATAAACCAAGCGGGAGTGATTGCAATGGATGTAGTGAATGGGGAACAATATTGAGGGGAGATATAAGAGGGGAGAAATTTAAAATTAAAATGATGATAATTCTAACCAAATTCAAATAAAAATATAACATGAAGCAAGTCCCAATGTCCCTTAACATGAAATCAATTAAGGGATTGGACATTTGATTCTTTGATCATTGATTACCAATTCAACTTCATCAAGAGAGGAAGCTTGTTTAGCCATCATATCATATTTCATGTTATTTCTTTTGAGAATGTGATAATAATTTCTAGAGCAAAGACTTGCCATTAGACTTTTGATTCTCTGAAGCACCCTAGCAAGAGAGTTATCCTTTGGGTTATTTTCATTGTTCAGATATTGAATTGTGATCAATGAGTCCCCCAATATAATTATGTCCTTCACATCCATGTCTTTGGATATGAATAAGCCTTGAAGGAGACCATACATCTTATTCCAAGTCCCCGTGAGAAATTTTCTTCAGTTATTCCGTCAGGATTGATGAGAATCCCTCCCTCTCCCACCACCTCTACTTTCTCTTGATCTTTGTTACTAATATACTATGTATTCATTGTGACATTTCAATATAAAGTTAATCTTTTTCTTATGTGGAGTTAAATTATAGTTTATGGAGAGAATGTTCATCACTATGATAAGTGGATTATTCTAAATTATGTTAGTAAAGCTATAAGGTTACAAAATAACTTCAATATAATAAATGGGTTTGGTGGGTTCTCAACTATTATATAGGACAAAGTTCCTTCCTTCGTTGTCAATGAGTGTGTTTAATAAGGTGTTGTTGAGATATTTTTATGAGTTTGGATTCATAATTTAAGAATTCAAGTAAAGGGCAAGAAGATCTTGTTGAATCGAGGAAGGAATTTTATATGATATACAATTAATTTTTTTGTTTATTTTAATTGCTTAAAGGTTCAAAGACCATTAATTGTAACTAGGTATCGAAATAGAAATAAAACTAGATGGATCTATCATTTGATACAAAGCTTGTAACTATCTCAAAAGATGATCCATACTAAGGGGGGAATATAGTGGGCACACATTAATTTTTATTAATTAATGTGTATAAAAGACAAGAAACCAACAACAATATACAAAAATAACCAACAAAATTCAACACATAAATTTATAGAAGAAAACCATTTTTATTCTTTATGGGTGAATAATGGTGGTGACAATCACCATGAGAGAAAAATTATATGTTATACTCATTTGAAAAATTTCATCTACAGTACAAGAAGGTCGACACTTATTTATTATGTCCAAATGACAATGAAAAAACTCAAAGATGAAGGGATAAGATAATGAGGGGACAAGAGTTGGGCATTGTAATTGGTTATCGATGACAAAACTGGAAGAGTAGTTGATGGATGAAAGATACATAGTGAACATAGTCATGATCAATGGATTAAAGGTTGTCCATGAGAGGATTTTCAACAAGAGGAGCATGGACATCAACATGGAAAGGGTCATCAACAAGAGGACCATTAATGTCAATAAGCTAAGGTTCATTGATGAGTTAAGGGTTTTCAACAAGAGGTCCATAAACATCAATAAGGAAAGGGTAATCACCAATAAAAGTTATAACATAAGCGTAATTGATAAGGGGTCCCTTAACATTGACAAAGGTAAGGGTCGTTGAGAATAAGACCATCAAAATTACTAAAGTAAATATCATTACCAAGAGGTCCATTGATGTTATTGAAGTAGACAGTTATGGGATTTGTTGACATCAGGAAAGGAAAAGTTAGTGAAGTTGTGGGAGTTGCCTAGCGAGTACCAAGAATCACATGGTTTGGATCAAAGATGAGGAAGTGTCTTGATCTAATCCAAGTGGCCACTTTGTTTCATCTCATAAATGAGCATAATTTCAAAATGTTTAGGGTTTTAAAATTTAGATGTAAGTTTTGGTTCCTTTGCAATATTTTTTAGGAATGAGAAGAGTGGCAATATTTCCTTGAATACATTTTCAAGTGTGGATATTATAAAAATATTTTGAAACAAGTATCGTACCAAGGAATCATAGTTAATATGAGAAGTTAATGGTGATAGGAAGGTGAAAAACTCACCTTTTCTAGACACACCTTTTTCTCGCCATCGTAGTTCCTATGTTTAAGGTTTATACTTTAGGGTTCGTGCACTCCATGTTTTTCTTCATTGTATAAAAGGAGCTTTTCTCCTTTTAGTTATGATATTTTTTCAAATAATAATGGTTGTTACATCCCTTATCTTAGATAAGCCACCATCATTCTATCCATTATGTATCCATTCCCACTGTTTTTTTTACCCTTAAAAAATGCCAAGTGTGGTTGGAAACTTTATATTCGTTATTTTCATTTTCCTATGTAGTGGAAGTGGTTAATCAATGTATGAGAAATCCTAATAATGATTGTTTGACTTTGGACAAGAAGATTCCTTAATAATTATAGGGGTCCAAGAATTAGTATCTACTAAGGTAACCTTGTGATTCAAGAGCATGAGATGGTCAACTACACCAATGTTGATTGAGCAAGTGATGTTGATTATTGAATGTTGAATATTGTATATTCCTTTAAATATGTTGATGTATGCCATGAATTCCATTTTCTCATGCAGTAGATGTGGTTAGTTAGCATATATATGAAATCTTAAAATGGGTGTTTAACTTTGGTAAATTAAATTTCCTAATAATTATAGGGCTCAAAGGATCCATATCTATTATGGTAACCTTGGTGACCAAAAGCATGGACTGGTTAATTACAAAAGTTTTCATTTTGTAGGGATGTTAAACATCAAAGATAAACTACTAGATATGCCTTAAGCTATTTGGAGGTGCATTTAACTAATGTAGTAAGATGCAAAAATATGTTTCATTTTCCAATAGAAAGTCCAAATGCATGGTTGCAACATAAGAAAACATGAAAGTGGTCTAGGTTCTTCAACTTCTTGGGAATTGAATTTAGTTTCCTAGAAGTCAAGTGTGGTCTTCCATGTGAATCAACTCTCCATTGCACTTTTGATGAATCTATAATATTATGCAAGATCAAAGCATATTGACATGCACTACCACTTTATTAAAGAGGTGGTGAAGTTAATTCATTTTTTTGAGGCTCCTTAGTACTATATAAATGCTTCTTGATACATTGTCAAAGTACATGTCACTTGAAAAATAAAAATGTGGAATGTTGTTGAACTAAGTCGGAAATATCTAGTTGAAGATAGGATTGACTCAGAATTAAGACTTTAGAACTTAGTGAATCACAAAGTGAGAGATCGTTGGCCATATTTAATTGTTGAATAATAGATTCCTTAAGTTTAAATAGGTTAAATTTCAAGTCAAAATTATTGGAATGATGATCAATACCGAAGGACATTATTCTAGTTTGATAATTTATAGGTGGAGGTCTAGTTTGAATCCGTATGCAATTGAAAACCTTCACCCATATTTTCAATTATGATGTTAATAGAATTAATTCAATAATGATTATATTATTATCAATAAGTATAAGCCTTGAGGGTTAGCTCAATTGGTTGAGTCCTTGTTGTTAAATAATCTTTTCTATTGAGAGGTCGTAGGTTCAATTCTCTCGACACTCTTAGAGTCAAGTTCTATGGTTGAGTCGTTGAGAAGTGATCCATTTTAGTGGATCTACCTTATACAATTAATATTATTTTATTTACCTTTATTTATTTTCTTTATAATTTATTTAAAGTACTGCAATATTCATTCATTATCTATGTATGAACATTTTACTTCCATCAACATTATTATTATGATTACACAAGTCCTCTGGATAAGTGTTTTTGGGCTAGTTTTAAAGAGTTTTCCTAAGGGACATGGGCATAAACCATGTTATTTTATTTATCTTCATTTATTATCTCAACAAAATATTTAAGATGCTACAATATGGTGTATTAATTTTATAATATAGTATTATTTTTTTATTTATGAACATTTTAATGTCATTATGGTGTATTAATTTTACAATATGGTATTAATTTTTTATTTATGAACATTTTAATGTCATTAATATCATTTGAATTTTATTTTGAATAATCATGTTTATGCTTTATCAATTTCTTTTAACTTAACATACATTGTTTTTAATTTATTCTAACTAGTTTAATTTTGCAAAAACAAATATTTACATGCAATGATCTTGTTCTAATAGTGTGAGTTACCCTTTCAAATCATCTTAGTCTCAGTAAAAATATACTCAATATATATCACTCTATGTCAAAGCAATTATCCTACAATATACCAAATGACTTCAGAAGTGTATTAAAAATGTAGAATATATTTAAAATTTACCTCAATCAAGTGCATAATTTACTCGCAAACTTCTTGTAAAACAATTTCAAAGGAAGATGTTTCTTTTACGAAAAAAATTATATGATGCTTGGGGTACTTGCAAAAAGTGGGGTACATGTAGCCCCAAGGGATAGCTCAAATGGTCGAGTTCCCGTTGCTAAGCACTTTCCCAGTTGGGAGGTCACGGGGTCAAATCTCCTCGACGCCCTCGGGGTTAGGCCTGTTATGGCCGACGGGCAGATCCCTTCGGGTGGAACTGCCCCGCTTCTCTACCGTGGATGTAGCGGCCACTCAGTGACCGTGAACCACAGGTAAAAAAAAAAAAAAAAAAGTGGGGTACATGCAAAATATTTTGACGGGCTGTTAAATTATCTACTTGTGAATGCAGTGAGGTGATAACTTTGGACGAATTACATATTTTTAGGCTATAGTGGGGATGTGGAGGCGGCTCTGATACGAAAAGTTGAAATATATGCTTTCTGGGGGTTTATTTTTTCCAAAATATTTTAGTTTGGACTTTTTATAAATATTTGGAGATTTTAAAGTGGTGGTTGAATGGACTAAGGGAAATTAGTATTTGGACATAGTTTTATTAAGTCATTGGAAGTAGAGCGTCTAAAGATTGTATAATTTTTTCAGCTATATTAATATAGAACATATTTTTAGAGAATTAAATGGGCAAGCGGATGCTTTTTAAAAAAATGTTTAAAGGCACAACTAGGGACTATTTTTGTAGAAGAATTTGTTGTTGGGGGCTTCATAGCTACTAGCCAAATTCCTTTTTGTTGATTTCCTTGGGGTGTGTCTCTTATCTTTTGGCATTTTTTGGGACATTTTGGCACTATATTTTGGTATCTGGGATATCAGTTTTGATTGTTGATATATATGGTGATATGTCTTTATTTTGATATATGAAAGATGGATGGATGATATTATTATCTGTGAATGAATTACAAAATTTACAATACATAAAATTTTGTTGATATAAACACTTTTATATAAATATATAAAATTGTTAGTTTTTTTCTTGTTGAAAAAAAATATTGTCAAAAAAGATATAATCACAACATCCCAACCACCAATTATGAGTCTAAAATATAACCTCTACAAAATTATGTTTTATCAATGTTTTTAAAATTACAATTACTTCATTTATGACCTTTTTTTAAAACCATTTTTAAGTACACCTTTTAAAAGCTCCCTTTCAATGGAGACTTGGTTGGTTAATAAATAGGGGGCATGATTATTTCTACGGTAAGGATTAAACATTTTAAATTAAATAAAAAATCATTGTCTATGTAATTATTATAAATAAGTTGTTTTATGATTAAGGTAGGGTGTAATTCCTAAATAATTTTGATAAAATAGTTTAGTTGTTTGCTTGTTTTTATTTTTTAACTTCTTTTGAATCATAATCATTGCTTTATAAAAATAAAGTTTTGTCTACTCACTATCGTGGTTTACCATAAAGGAAACAAAATCGACAGCGGCGAGGGATATTTTCTTATAGACCTAATATTGAAACTTTCTAAAGCTAAATGTTATTCTAGCTAGTTGCCTAATAAACCATTGTCTGAGAAGTTTGACAAAATAACAACATAGTAGTGGTTAGTTATCCTAGCCATACATCTAACTAAGAAAATAAAATTTTGAAACCAAAACTTTAACCAAGAGCTTTGAACAATCATTATTTGTCAAAGGACATTATTGGGGTCGAGTCTTGTGCATTGGAGCATGTTGGATGTTTAAGACCATACTGGAGATGGCCTTCAATATGCATTAAGCGAGCATCAAGGCTAACCAAGCAATAGTGTTGGTGTCATTGGACCTTTGAATTTCATTAAGGCATGCAATGATCTCATAATGATCCTCATATTTCTCTTTGAGCACTCGGCCCAGGAGTGTCTTCATTTTCCAATGAAGAGTAATAGAAGTAAATTATTGATTATGCCTTCCTCTGGTGTGACCAAGATCAGACACCCGGCTAATAGCTTCAATTTGGATCTATGATTCAGAGTAGGCCTTGCAATCATTGGTGGTTAAGGTTTCCAATTAACAAATCTCGGCCTAGATTTTAGGGGGGAGGAGTGGAAGATGGTAGTGAGATATTGGGATTGTGTTTGGGCTTGGGGCTTTCCTGAAGGGCCACGACCTCCACACCCCCGCTAAGATCTCATTCTTTAACATGACATAGCAGTGAAGAGAAGGCCAACTACAAAACTAAAAAGACTCCAGAGGAGGTAAAATCCAATAGTCCAAACAAAACTCAACCAAGGAAAAGTCGAGAAGGCAGTTAAGGATTGGACCCAAACAAGTGGAGGGATGGAATGAGACAACAGATGTAGAAAAGTCGAAGTCATGGATAGGTGTCATGTGTGGATTAAAGACCAACAAAACTAGAGCAGGCAGAGAGTTTCTAATGCCACCAAGTCGCCCTACAGACCAAACGCTAAATTCGACCATGTATAGAGAAACAAACTCAGAGCCTAAAAAAGATTGGACATAGGAAGTGTTACATGTTTCTTGAAATCCCACTGGGATCAAAGAAGTAGTGTTACAGATCCTCCTTTCTCCTAGACGGTGTGAATCCTCGGTCAAATTCCCTTTGCAACTTTTTCCTTGCACCTGGTGCAAATTCCTATAGAGTTAAAACTGCTAACAGAGTCCACTCTCGAGGGACCAAGGCCTTCAGTGCCCGGTAAAATAGAAAGGTCAACACCACAGTGGAAAATTCCCACCTGCAACAGGGATTCCCTACTTACACAGTAAAAAAACTCAAGGTCGCAACAGGGAATGTGTGAGCTCCCAGTGAAGATTAATTCTACCATTGTAGTGTTGTATACATGTGAGATTGTTGGCATGTGAAAGTGCAAAGTGTAGGATGGCCACACTACCCTTCTTCTTTAATGCAAAGAGAAGTAGCGAAGTGACAGACCTCCACATACCACTGGCTCTTTATCCAACAGCCTAATCAGGAATATCTTCAATTATAACTACTTAATTTAATAATAATAATAATAAATATAAATATAAATTTTCCAATTATAAACATATTTATTTTATGTAAAATAGTAATATATATTTCTAAACCAAAAATAATTTTAAAAACCTATTTTATTTAAATATCCAAATATTATTTTTACCAATTATATATCTATCCCTATATTTATGATTATAATAATATATGCTTGTCAATTTTTAAGATATATTTTTTCAATTTCTAATATTGTGTTAAACCCTATGATTACAAATAATAAATTCCAAGCACAACTTTGAAAGACCCTACCAAATGCACTAAAAGGATATTATTTTTTATTTCCAATTGAAATTTAAGAAATATAAAGATTTAAATTTAAAGTTTAAAAGTTTGAGGATAAGAGATGAAGCTCTAATAATTAGCTATACAGATTTAGAACTAAAGTTTTATACTTAAAAATGTAATAATTGAGTTGAATTTTATATATTATTTTTTATTTTCAATTGAAATTTAAGAAATATAAAGATTTAAAGTTAAAGTTTAAAAGTTTGAGGATAATAGTTAAATTTTTAAGGGTATGGAGTATGTTTTAAAACTATTTTTGCTTGGCTAAGAGCTTGTTTTCCTCGGACGTATGGAAACGGGTTAACAGTCCAAGACCCAAAACCCAGAGGCATCTGGAAAGAGTGAAATCCTACCCCCTTATGGACCACCAATGGGTTATTCTAGGTGACGTGGTTTTCCTTCAATAATGGTGATGAGTCAACCTGCATTCACGATTAGCAACGAGAGATGGTTGTCCTCACTGTTGGTTTGAAAACTGAATTATGAAAGCTTAATAATTAGCTATACAGATTTAGAATTAAAGTTTAATATTTAAAAATGTAATAATCGAGTTGAATTTTAAAGTATTAAAAATATAATAATTAATTTCATTTGTAAAATATAAAAAATGAAAGTTATAACTTTGATAATAACTCAAATGATTTAATGGTTATTTTTTTTTAAGTTTTGGATTACTAGTATTTATTTAAAAAGTTAAAATTAAAAATATTCTGAGTTTTGGATTATTAGTATTTATTTAAAAAGTTAAAATTAAAAATATTATGGGTTTTGGATGGATGGTGATTGAGTGCATTATTAAGGTGCTTTTGGATGTTAAGATCATTAGTTCAAAATTCATAGGTCATCTAAAACATACCTACCAAAAAATATATATAATTATAATTATAATTATAATTTTTAAAATTAGTATTAAATTTGAGTTAATAATATAAAATTATTCAAATATATTTTAATGAAAATATAAATTAATAATATCTTTGCACACAAAAGGGGAATGTTTTAGTGCGTGAAAGTTGAATATGGGCTAACAAAATGCATGATAAACTTTAGTCAAGATTTAGGAGGTATGGGGAGTTGGTGTCTAAGGTCACAGGTGAATAGGGTTTCCTAGTCGTTGCCACTTCATTCAAGCCAAGAGTCGTAAAGAATCGTGCCTTTGTAGTTCAAATGTGCAAACAAAGCGATGTTATTCTCTTTATAAGTGTATATTTCAGGTTTCTTCTTCATGAGCTTTGACTCTTCATGCTTGCATGTAGTTCAATGTGGTTATTGCTCGCCATATCTAAATCCATAGTTCCACCAAGTTTCTTTTGCAAGGCAGTGGTCCCAGAGTCTATTATTACTCTAGAATATCCTAATTCTGAAGAGCTTCTTGCATTGTTGTCTCTCAATGGGTAGAATTTCCAATGTCATTGTTGTAGTTCATGCCTCTCTTCCTAATGGTACTTCTTCATTGGGTCAGTCATGCCCTGAGCAAAGTAGATTTGCAAAAAAGGAAGAAGCAATCATTTCCCTTGACTTGGGCCCTCTTCATCAAAAAAGAGCATTGATATTCTTTAGAAAAAAGGGTTAATTAATAAATTTATTGGCATTTGGCCCAATCCAACTATATTTTGTATTAGATATTTAAAAATTTGGTAAATCATGAGCCACTTGGTACTTTGTACTAAGAAAAAAATTATTATGCTTTCGTTTTTTAAAGCTAAGGACAAGGATCAGATATTCAAATCTAAATCGTACTTCAAGGGCTCCAGGGGAATGTTAGTTTCCCATTGGAATCTAGACTTTAACTCCAACATGGAAATTTCTCATGCCCCTATCTCAATTAGATTATCATATATATACCTTATTGCTAGGGTGTGGTATATTTAAAGTTATTAGAGACAAGTTCGGTCGATATATTACATATTCAGAGCCTAAGGAGAATAATTTCTCATATGCCAAAATTTGTGTAAAAATGGATTTTGCAAAAGGAATACTGAAGGTGAATCAACTTGACAAGAAGGGTTGGAGCCATCTCCAAGCCTTGGATTATGACCAAATTCCTTTTAAATACAATTTTTTCCACAAGTATGGGCACTTTGCGAGAAATTGTCCTAATTCTCAAGCATATAAGTTGCCTTCTAATCCAACACCATCTTCTAAAAATAATGATTAGCAATGATCATTCAAAAAAAAATTCAAGAAAACAAAAGAAACAACAATATTATAAGGGGGCTCAATCAACCATCAAACCTAAGTCACACCATCCTACTCTATCTGGTGATAAATTTGGAGCATTGTAATCTTCGAGGGAAGAAGATGACAATTCAAAATCCTATACGGGACCTCATCCAACACTCAATTATGATCAACTAGCTACATATCAAGTGCAATTAGAGAAAACCAATTATCACATTGAGGGAGAGATTCCATTTGGGGAAAATCTGCAATCCTTACAAGATAAAAACTCATTTTTAGAAAAGAAGGAAGCAATAGTTGAAAAGGAGGAGGTCATTGTTTCCTCTTCTTCCCCTTCCTATTCAGTTGTATTAAAAAACAATCTACATTCCTCCCCTCCTCTAACAACAAGGAGAAAAGATCGACAAAAGAAATTTTCAAATTCTAGTACCTAACGCTCTCTTGACTCTCTTAAATCTAATGGGGTTAATCTTGCTCTAATATTAAAAATGTTTTGTTTTTGTATCATTTTGTGAAAGCAATTTGTAATAATATACTCTTGTACAAATGAAATAGTACACTCAAGTTTTAGAAACTTTAGTATTGGTTCCCCAAACCATATTTTTACGGAGAAAGATAACGTTTTAGCGCTATCCATTTTAGAATTTCTAAAAGAAATTCCTTGTAGCATAATGTCTAATATAATTCAACTATATGTTCTGGCCACAATTTTTTCATTAATATAAATATCTAGTAATTTTTTCCCATTTTATTTACCTATATATTTTAAATCATTCTATTTTAATATAAAATATATAATTAATATTTTTATATATTTAAATTATTTAAATATATTTATATTTTACTATCAATTTAATTTTAAAATAAAATAATATTAACTAAAAACTATATACATAATATATTTTATATTTTAAAAATATCGAAACACATTATATTACTAAAATAATAATTATAATAAAACATATCTATAAAATCTCTACTTACTTTCAATTTAAAAAATATAATACTCAAATTATAATAAAATATAATAATTACATAACACCATTCTGGTACCTTAATTTTATTGATGGCATCGGAAAATAGAGAACATGAGTAATATTAGTCTTTAAAGACCGATCATTACATTTCTTTGTAGTAGTCTATTTTCTAAGGGTTTGGTTTTTTTGGTTTATATATAATTAATTTTATTTGAAATTTAGAAAAAAAGTTATTAAATTTATAAATCTGTATCGTGTAATTTATATAATTTAAATTGTTTAGAATTTTTAAAGTGTGGAATCTATTAATACATTTAAAAATATATTTTAAACAATAATAATTTCTCAAAAATATATTTTCAAATTTAAAATAAACACAAAACATATATATTTCTTTAATTTTATTATTATTATTATTATTATATAACCTTAATATTATAGATATTTATATTAAAAATATATAACATTTTCAATATAATTTTTCATATTGATTATAATCTTTATTCATCTAAGGGAGCTAATTTATCATAAAAATAAAAATAAGTAATGCCAAGTGATAAGGAGACCAAAGTGCTAATTTTGGTCACCAACTTGTAAGTCAGTGAAGTCCACTATGCCCCACGGTTCTTTTAGTGATTTGATATGCCTATCTTAGATAAATGTGAGCCAATCTACCGAAGCTACTAAAATGTGTAGATGGAATGTTTTAGAATTATCGAAGCTTAACAAATGGAGATTTCGCACTTGTCTCCCTAAACTTAATAAGTTTGTATTTTTATCAATCTTATCGTTCTTTTCTCATTTTGAATTTTTCTATCATTTCATTTTTGTCTTATTATAATACTTAAATAAATATTTTTTTCCTCACCAATATCATGGTTTAAAATGATTAAGTGAAGTTATATAAATTTTAAAATAATCACTTGTAAATTAATGGTTGAAAACATGAATAATATGGGTTTCAACACGAAAGGGAAAGGAAAACAAAAACTTTTAAGATGAAACAAAAAAAACTCTAAAGATCAGGTTATAGTGTGTTTTTTCTAAGCAATTGTTGGGAAATATTATCAATTAAATTTAAAATCATAATATATAGTAGGAATATAACTTTTTAGAAGAATCAAGATAGATGTATAGATACGAAAAGTGCAAGAGTCCGTGAATAAAAGTAAAAGTTGAAATGAGATCGATCAAAATTTCAAAGTATAGTTGGAGCTCCACTAGATATTGCTAAAGAGTTTCATAAATATAAATTATCCATTATTCAAGGATAGGTCAGGTGGTGAGGGAAGGTGGTGGGGTGTATGTTAATAATACAATTGATTCAAGAAGAAATTTGCTTGGCTCTAATATCATTTGTTAATAATTAAATTGATGCAAGAATAAAATGATTAAAAGGAAATTACAATGGTAGTAGCAACACACATGATTTACTTTGGAAAACTTTAACTAGGAAAAAACTTGTCAACAATAGATCTATTATCTCATGTCTAAAAGTAGTTATTCCTTGACTTAAACACAATCATGCTAGCCACAACCATGGGCCCAGCCAAGTGATCCTTTCACTCAACTCTGACACATTGCAATAGAGAATCCTCAAGCCTTTTAAAGGTTTTAACTACTATAATACCATTAGCTTAATACCATAGGCCACTAATACCAGGTACCTGAAACCATCATTGTTGATCTAACAACCTTGACACTTTCGCCAGGTCAACTTTAACTATCATCCCCCCTTTAAACTTGATTAGGAAAATTCTTTGGATCCAAACTGGAAAACCTACATGCTCTCCTCCCCTATCACCTAGGTCTACATAGAATTTACTGGAAGGGGTACATATACCTAACCAAGTATCATATTCATATTCCCATTTACATCTAGTTTATAAATTTCCATATACAAAGTAACTTTTTTTAACATTATTTTTGCCTCGTCACTTACACGTCACTTATGCCTCCATCTTCTCACCTTCACACCTTCTCACACAACTCTCCTCATATTCTTCATCGCAACCAACATATTGATATGGTTTCCATTTACATTGGATTTTGTCTTTGTCTATGCATCTCCCTGTTGAACCAATGGTCTCATGTCATTTCTAGGAAATTTTCCATGCACTGCTCTTGCCCCTTCTTGGCTTCCAAACACTACATTTTTTTCTTCACCAAGTAGAAGCCTCACCTTTTTGGTCCTTTGTTTAATGCCACTTGTTAATAATTAAATTGATATCAAAAAAAAATGGAGGCAAGTACACAGATACCAACAACACATGATTTACGCTATAACACCCCAACAAGGGAAAAACCAACCAACGATAGATATATTATCTTATGGACTAAAAGCAACCAGTCCTTGACTAAATGCAACCAAGCCAAGCCAACACCCTATCCCTTGCAAAATGAACCTTCTTCTCAACTCTAGCACAATACAATAGAGAATCCCCAAGCCTTTTAAAGGCTTTAACTACATATAATACTTCAGGACACCAAAATCAAGTGCCTCAAACCACCACTATTGACCTAACAACCTTGACTCTTCCATCGACTCGAGTTTACCTAGCCCTTAGGGGCAAGGGCGAGGGGTGATCCATGTGGATGTTGGTGGCCACCCACCTATCCCATTTGGACCCCCACAAATATCTCTTTCAGTTTTTCTGTTTCCTTAATTATAGCACAGTTTACTATTTTTAGCAGTTTTTCGGGTCCTAAACTTCCGGAGCCGTTTTGAGGCCCTAAACGACGTTTTTTGGGAAATCCACCGCCATCAGTTTTTTTGTCTAAAAATAATCTTTTTCGTCGTAGTCCTCGGAGAGATCTTTCCAACGGGCTATCATGCACGTCAAACGGAGATAGTACGACCAATTCGCAACCCCGGGAAGTTGATGTACCAACTTACCCAAAAACGGGGCCCACAATTTGGCATTTCATCTTCTAGCGTTAGGTTTTGGAATGTGAAGGGTTTTCCATTGTTTATCAACAATAAATAGGCCCTCGAGCCTCATTGTAAGACAGTTTTTTGGAGAACAGTTCAGAGGCATGTAGCCGACACATCTCTTCTCAGAGATAAGCTACCATCGCCCTAGCTGGGTTATTTCCATTTCTATTTTTAAGCATATTTCAGTATTTTACAGTAATGAAATGAAGTATTATTTCCGCTGCATATTTGTCTTTATGGTTATCTCTATATTTTATTGCGTTCCTGTTTAAATCCGGATCAGTGGTATCAGAGCGGTCTGCTTTTTCTCTGTTTTTCTTTGCATGTCCCCAACGAGGTCGAGATATAAGGAGTTAGGTCTGGAACTGGTCGAACCTTTGCAAGACCAGCCTCGCAAATCTCGGCAACCTCCCATGGCGGATGAGAAGAAAAACGAGGGGGCAGGAGATCCTATCAAAATCTTGCTCGGAGAAGCCCTCGAGCGACAAAGGAACGTGATGATGGACAGCTTTGCCCAAATCCTTCAGCGGCTACCTAGAGGCGACGCATCGGCTTCCAACAGCTACTCTGGAAATGCCACACCGTTTAAGGTACAAGTTAATTTTGAAATCCCCATCTTCGAGGGTCAAATAGATGCAGATGCCTTAGATAAATGGTTAAATCTACTCGATGGGTATTTTTCTGTTCATGAATTTTCAAGTCGGGAAAAGATTGTTTTCGCTCTTCTCAAAGCAGCCCCCCACGTCAAGGACTGGTGGGAAACCTACTGCGAACAGAAGGATGAAAGTACAGGCTCACTGTTTTCAGCCGCACCCACTTGGAATGACTTTCGGGATGCCATCAAGGAGCAGTACTACCCAGTCAAAAGCTATGAGGACAAATACATCAAATGGGCCACACTGCGGCAGGGATGAGACCAAGATGTGCCGGAGTTCACAAACATTTTTCATACCCTTCGCACACAATTGGGTATCAAATATTCTGAGCTGCATCTGGTACTCAAATACCGCGGTTTCCTACACAGATACATCCAGGAAGAGATGGAGTTCTCGAACATCTCCTCACTCGGCACAGCATACCGATACGCTGTCAAAATCAAGCAAAAGTTCAAACAGAAGAAGCGAGAATTTGGATCTGCAAATCCAAAGCCCAAAGGACAAAGCCAAGGCGGGGTGACCCAAGACAACTCGTTGAAGCCGTAAGAAAAGAACAACACCACGAAGCCGAAGAAGGACACAGGAAAGTGGTGTGAGTTCCACAAGAGTCCCACTCATAACACGAGTGAGTGCCGGACCAAGCAGTCGCTGGTGGCCGAGTTGAAGGCTTCCGAATCAGATGCATGTTTCGACTCTGAGTCAGAACCCGGCAAGGGGAATGACAAAGGGAAGCAGATCATTGATGTCGATCCCAGCGCCACTGTTGCTACTTCCAAGAACCAGAAAAATGAGCCCAAAGATCCAAAGGAGGGGGAACGTCTTTTCCACTCACAGATGTGGGTGAAGGGTTCGCCGCTGCAATTCATTGTCGACAGTGGCAGCCAAAAGAACCTCATTTCAGCAGAGGTCGTGAAGTGGTTGGGACTACCAACTACACCACATCCACAGCCGTACAGTATCGGTTGGCTTCACGAAGGACGAGATCTCAAAGTTCGCCAGCAGTGACGCCTTCCCTACAGCATCAAGCCCTTCACAGACGAGGTATTGTGTGATGTTACACCTCTGGATGTTTGTGATGTACTATTAGGCCAACCATACTTGTGGAGGCGACATGTTGTGTATGAGTCAAGGCCTCGCGTTGTCATCCTTTCTTTGGATAATTCATTATACAGGATACCGGAGGTAGCCCCACCTACCGCCGCCTCTTTGATCACTGCTAAGAAAGGCAGCAAGCTCATCTCACAGACTAGGAAATTTATTTTCTGTCTGGTTCGCTCCTAAAGTAAGGGGAAGATCGTTGCTACATCTATGACCCCTACGAAGAGTTCCTCCACACAGCAGCAGCAACAGAGGGATACAGTCGTGACAGAACACAGGAACAACTTCTCCTTACCCGGAGGGGTACCACACAAGTTTCAGGTGGGCGACAAAGTTTGGTTACATTTGCAGAGGGAGCGCCTTACCAGAACCCATCAGAAACTCAGACCACTTCGACATGGTCCTTACACCAATAACAAGGCTACGGGAAACAATGCTTTGAAGCACAACATTCCTCCATTCCTTCGCTTGCACCGAGTGTTCAATGTGGACCGTCGCCAACCATGCTCCCCACCATTTCTGGAAACATCAGAGATTGCAGAACAGCTCACCAGAGATCTAGCTCAGCAAAAGCTTCCTCATCTCAGGGAGGAACTCAATGCAATGGGGACCATTGCTTCCTAAGGGGGGAGGAATGATCCAGGTGGATGTTGGTGGCCACCCACCTATCCCATTTGGACCCCCACAACTGTCTCTTTCAATTTTTTTGTTTCCTTAATTATAGCACAGTTTACTATTTTTAGCATTTTTTCGGGTCCTAAACTTCCGAAGCCGTTTTGAGGCCCTAAACGACGTTTTTTGGGAAATCCACCGCCAGCGATTTTTTTGACTAAAAAGCGTCTTTTCCGTCGTAGTCCTCGGAGAGATCTTTCCAACGGGCTATCATGCGCGTCAAACGGAGATAGTACGACCAATTCGCGACCCCAAGAAGTTGATGTACCAACTTACCCAAAAACGGGGCCCACAATTTGGCATTTCATCTTCTAGCATTAGGTTTTGGAATGTGAAGGGTTTTCCATTGTTTATCAACAATAAATAGGCCCTCGAGCCTCATTGTAAGATAGTTTTTTGGAGAACAGTTCAGAGGCATGTAGCCGACACATCTCTTCTCAGAGATAAGCTACCATCGCCCTAGCTGGGTTATTTCCATTTCTATTTGTAAGCATATTTCAGTATTTTACAGTAATGAAATGAAGTATTATTTCGGCTGAATATTTGTCTTTATGGTTATCTCTGTATTTTATTTCGTTCCTGTTTAAATCCGGATCAGTGGTATCAAAGCAGTCTGCTTTTTCTCTGTTTTTCTTTGCATGTCCCCAACGAGGTCGGGATATAAGGAGTTAGGTCTAGAACTGATCGAACCTTTGCAAGACTAGCCTCGCAAATCTCGACGACCTCCCATGGCGGATGAGAAGAAAAACGAGGGGGCAGGAGATCCTATCAAAATCTTGCTCGGAGAAGCCCTCGAGCGACAAAGGAACGCGATGATGGACAGCTTTGCCCAAATCCTTCAGCAGCTACCTAGAGGCGACGCATCGGCTTCCAGCAGCTACTCTGGAAATGCCACAACGTTTAAGGTACAAGTTGATTTTGAAATCCCCATCTTCGAGGGTCAAATAGATGCAGATGCCGTAGATAAATGGTTAAATCTGCTCGATGGGTATTTTTCTGTTCATGAATTTTCAAGTCGGGAAAAGATTGTTTTCGCTCTTCTCAAAGCAGCCCCCCACGTCAAGGACTAGTGGGAAACCTACTGCGAACAGAAGGATGAAAGTACAGGCTCACTGTTTTCAGCCACACCCACTTGGAATGACTTCCGGGATGCCATCAAGGAGCAGTACTACCCTGTCAAAAGCTATGAGGACAAATACATCAAATGGACCACACTGCGGCAGGGACGAGACCAAGATGTGCCGGAGTTCACAAACATTTTTCATACCCTTCGCACACAATTGGGTATCAAAGATTCTAAGTTGCATATAGTACTCAAATACCGCGGCTGCCTACACAGATACATCCAGTAAGAGATGGAGTTCTTGAACATCTCCTCACTCGGCACAGCATACCGATACGCTGTCAAAATCGATCAAAAGTTCAAACAGAAGAAGTGAGACATTGGATCTGCAAATCCAAAGCCCAAAGGACAAAGCCAAGGCGGGGTGACCCAAGACAACTCGTCGAAGCCGCAAGAAAAGAATAACACGACGAAGCCGAAGAAGGACACAGGTAGTGGTGTGAGTTCCACAAGAGTCCCACTCATAACACAAGTGAGTGTCGGACCAAGCAGTCGCTGGTGGCCGAGTTGAAGGCTTCCGAATCAGATGCATGTTTCGACTCTGAGTCAGAACCCGACAAGGGGAATGACAAAGGGAAGCAGATCATTGATGCGGATCCCAGCGCCACTATTGCTACTGCCAAGATCCAGAAAAATGAGCCCGAAGATCCAGAGGAGGGGGAACGTCTTTTCCACTCACAGATGTGGGTGAAGGGTTCGCCACTGCAATTCATTTTCGACAGTGGCAGCCAAAAGAACCTCATTTCAGCAGAGCTCGTGAAGCGGTTGGGCCTACCAACTACACCACATCCACAGCCATACAGTATTGGTTGGCTTCACGAAGGACGAGATCTCAAAGTTCGCCAGCAGTGCCGCCTTCCCTACAGCATCAAGCCCTTCACAGACGTGGTATTGTGTGATGTTACACCTCTGGATGTTTGTGATGTACTATTAGGCCAGCCATACTTGTGGAGGCGACATGCTGTGTATGAGTCAAGGCCTCGCGCTCTCATCCTTTCTTTGGATAATTCATTATACAGGATACCGGAGGTAGCCCCACCTACTGCCACCTCTTTGATCACTGCTAAGAAAGGCAGCAAGCTCATCTCACAGACTAGGAAATTTATTTTCTGTCTGGTTCGCTCCCAAAGTAAGGGGAAGATCGTTGCTACATCCATGACCCCCGCGAAGGGTTCCTCCACACAGCAGCAGCAACAGAGGGATACAGTCGTGACAGAACATAGGAACAACTTCTCCTTACCCAGAGGGGTACCACACAAGTTTCAGGTGGGCGACAAAGTTTGGTTACATTTGCAGAGGGAGCGCCTTACCAGAACCCATCAGAAACTCAGACCACTTCGACATGGTCCTTACACCAGTAACAAGGCTACGGGAAACAATGCTTTGAAGCACAGCATTCCTCCATTCCTTCGCTTGCACCGAGTGTTCAATGTGGACCGTCGCCAACCATGCTCCCCACCATTTCTGGAAACATCAGAGATTGCAGAACAGCTCACCAGAGATCTAGCTCAGCAGAAGCTTCCTCATCTCAGGGAGGAACTCAACGCAATGGGGACCATTGCTTCCTAAGGGGGGAGGAATGATCCAGGTGGATGTTGGTGGCCACCCACCTATCCCATTTGGACCCCCACAACTGTCTCTTTCAGTTTTTCTGTTTCCTTAATTATAGCACAGTTTACTATTTTTAGCAGTTTTTTGGGTCCTAAACTTCCAGAGCCGTTTTGAGGCCCTAAACGACGTTTTTTGGGAAATCCACCGCCAGTGATTTTTTATCTAAAAATGATCTTTTCTGTCGTAATCCTCGGAGAGATCTTTCCAACGGGCTATCATGCGCGTCAAACGGAGATAGTACGACCAATTCGCGACCCTAGGAAGTTGATGTACCAACTTACCCAAAAACGGGGCCCACAATTTGGCGTTTCATCTTCTAGCGTTAGGTTTTGGAATGTGAAGGGTTTTCCATTGTTTATCAACAATAAATAGGCCCTCGAGCCTCATTGTAAGACAGTTTTTTGGAGAACAGTTCAGAGGCATGTAGCCGACACATCTCTTCTCAGAGATAAGCTACCATCACCCTAGCTGGGTTATTTCCATTTCTATTTGTAAGCATATTTCAGTATTTTACAGTAATGAAATGAAGTATTATTTCCACTGCATATTTGTCTTTATGGTTATCTCTGTATTTTATTGCGTTCCTGTTTAAATCCGGATCAGTGGTATCAGAGCGGTCTGCTTTTTCTCTGTTTTTCTTTGCATGTCCCCAACGAGGTCGAGATATAAGGAGTTAGGTCTGGAACTGGTCGAACCTTTGCAAGACCAGCCTCGCAAATCTCGACGACCTCCCATGGCGAATGAGAAGAAAAACGAGGGGGCAGGAGATCCTATCAAAATCTTGCTTGAAGAAGCCCTCGAGCGACAAAGGAACGCGATGATGGACAGCTTTGCCCAAATCCTTCAGCGGCTACCTAGAGGCGACGCATCGGCTTCCAACAGCTACTCTGGAAATGCCACACCGTTTAAGGTACAAGTTAATTTTGAAATCCCCATCTTCGAGGGTCAAATAGATGCAGATGCCGTAGATAAATGGTTAAATCTGCTCGATGGGTATTTTTCTGTTCATGAATTTTCAAGTCGGGAAAAGATCGTTTTCGCTCTTCTCAAAGCAGCCCCCCACGTCAAGGACTGGTGGGAAACCTACTGCGAACAGAAGGATGAAAGTACAGGCTCACAGTTTTCAGCCGCACCCACTTGGAATGACTTCTGGGATGCCATCAAGGAGCAGTACTACCCTGTCAAAAGCTATGACGAAAAATACATCAAATGAACCACACTGCGGCAGGGACGAGACCAAGATGTGCCGGAGTTCACAAACTTTTTTCATACCCTTCGCACACAATTGGGTATCAAAGATTCTAAGCTGCATCTGGTACTCAAATACCGCGGCTGCCTACACAGATACATCCAGGAAGAGATGGAGTTCTTGAACATCTCCTCACTCGGCACAGCATACCGATGCGCTATCAAAATCGAGCAAAAGTTCAAACAGAAGAAGCGAGACTTTGGATCTGCAAATCCAAAGCCCAAAGGACAAAGCCAAGGCGGGGTGACCCAAGACAACTCGTCGAAGCCGCAAGAAGAGAACAACACCACGAAGCCGAAGAAGGACACAGGAAAGTGGTGCGAGTTCCACAAGAGTCCCACTCATAACACAAGTGAGTGTCGGACCAAGCAGTCGCTGGTGGCCGAGTTGAAGGCTTCCGAATCAGATGCATGTTCCGACTCTGAGTCAGAACCCGACAAGGGGAATGACAAAGGGAAGCAGATCATTGGTGCGGATCCCATCACCACTGTTGCTACTGCCAAGATCCAGAAAAATGAGCCCGAAGATCCAGAGGAGGGGGAACGTCTTTTCCACTCACAGATGTGGGTGAAGGGTTCGCCGCTGCAATTCATTGTCAACAATGGCAACAAAAAGAACCTCATTTCAGCAGAGGTCGTGAGGCGGTTGGGCCTACCAACTACACCACATCCACAGCCGCACAGTATCGATTGGCTTCACGAAGGATGAGATCTCAAAGTTCGCCAGCAGTGCCGCCTTCCCTACAGCATCAAGCCCTTCACAGACAAGGTATTGTGTGATGTTACACCTCTGGATGTTTGTGATGTACTATTAGGCCAGCCATACTTGTGGAGGTGACATGTTGTGTATGAGTCAAGGCCTCGCACTGTCATCCTTTCTTTGGATAATTCATTATACAGGATACCGGAGGTAGCCCCACCTACCGCCACCTCTTTGATCACTGCTAAGAAAGGCAGCAAGCTCATTTCACAGACTAGGAAATTTATTTTCTGTCTGGTTCGCTCCCAAAGTAAGGGGAAGATCGTTGCTACATCCATAACCCCCGCGAAGGGTTCCTCCACACAGCAACAGCAACAGAGGGATACAGTCGTGACAGAACATAGGAACAACTTCTCCTTACCCAGAGGGGTACCACACAAGTTTCAGGTGAGCGACAAAGTTTGGTTACATTTGCAGAGGGAGCACCTTACCAGAACCCATCAGAAACTCAGACCACTTCGACATGGTCCTTACACCAGTAACAAGGCTACGGGAAACAATGCTTTGAAGCACAGCATTCCTCCATTCCTTCGCTTGCACCGAGTGTTCAATGTGGACCGTCGCCGACCATGCTCCCCACCATTTCTGGACACATCAGAGATTGCAGAACAGCTCACCAGAGATCTAGCTCAGCAGAAGCTTCCTCATCTCAGGGAGGAACTCAATGCAATGGGGACCATTGCTTCCTAAGGGGGGAGGAATGATCCAGGTGGATGTTGGTGGCCACCCACCTATCCCATTTGGACCCCCACAACTGTCTCTTTCAGTTTTTCTGTTTCCTTAATTATAGCACAGTTTACTATTTTTAGCAGTTTTTCGGGTCCTAAACTTCCGAAGTCGTTTTGAGGCCCTAAACGACGTTTTTTTGGGAAATCCACCGCCAGCAGTTTTTTTGCCTAAAAATCATCTTTTCCGTCGTAGTCCTCGGAGAGATCTTTCCAACGGGCTATCATGCGCGTCAAACGGAGATAGTACGACCAATTCGCGACCCCGGTAAGTTGATGTACCAACTTACCCAAAAATGGGGCCCACAATTTGGCGTTTCATCTTCTAGGGTTAGGTTTTGGAATGTGAAGGGTTTTCCATTGTTTCTCAATAATAAATAGGCCCTCGAGCCTCATTGTAAGACATTTTTTTGGAGAACAACTCAGAGGCATGTAGCTGACACATCTCTTCTCAGAGATAAGCTACCATCGCCCTAGCTGGGTTATTTCCATTTCTATTTGTAAGCATATTTTAGTATTTTACAGTAATGAAATGAAGTATTATTTCCGCTACATATTTGTCTTTATGGTTATCTCTGTATTTTATTGCGTTCCTGTTTAAATCCGGATCAGGGGGTGGGGATTCAAGTCTTAGATCAAGGGTTTAAAATTGTTTCTCAATTTTAAGTAGTACAATTCCCTCAAGGAGGCTCAAGTGGTTATGACTATGCTTATGGGTAAGATTTATGTCGAAAAGAGGTTGCACCTTTCTTCAACAGAGATAACTTGAGAATTATTTAAGGAAATGTTTAAACCAAATAAATTTAAGTACCAATACAATAGTTCCTTCTTGGATGTGATGCAAAGTGGAGGATCCATTTATGATTATAAGACAAATTCCATGCCATTTTTTACTCATGTGGATCACATGGTTGTTGATGATGGGTGATAGACAAAGAGATTTATTCATGAACTTAATTCATTGGTTCAAGCTTAGGTTCTCATGTGGATGCCCTCCACATTAGTAGATGTGATTATATTATCTCATCATGTGTAGATTATGGTTAACCTTAAATGAGGGTCATCCAAGGGAAACAAGGTTCCATTTCATAGAGATTTCAAGGGAAATATTAATATGGTTGGAGGAAAGACGTTGATAACCCTCTTTGATTGGTTAAGAAAATCATAATCATTGACAAGGGAACTTTAGTAGAGGCCAAAGCCAACGTGGCCAAGCCTTTTTTATGAGTACTAGATGGAGTCAATCAGAGGGTTCTTAATAAGAAAAATGTTGGGCTTGTGGAGGGTCGAACCTCCGAAGAGATTGTCCTAAGATGTGAACTAGAACTAATTAACCAGATACAAATGCTAAAGTCAATTAATGTTAATACAACCATTGTATCCATGCTACAATAACCAATAGAAAATGGCAACATTAGGCTACTATTTTGGATTCATCTCATACGATTAATCCTCCTCTTTCTATTTTATTTGGCATTAGTGTTATTGATGCTTTTATTTCTTGTTTAGTTTTAATCAAGTGTGAGTTGGTATAAGCATGATGACTTTCGATATGGGAAATTTGATATTCTGGATATTGAAGCGATAGAGGAAAATGGCTCCCCGCCCCACCAAGAAGGCCGCCGCAGCAAACCCTACGCCAAAGGAGAAAGCTGGAGATGCCAAGTCGAAGCCGATAACGCCAAAGGCCGATACAGTGCTGGCTGTTACTGTTGAAACCGAAAAGCCGAAGCAGATATCGGCCAAATCTAATGGAGTAGAGGCGGCACCTGACGCCGACATAGGCTGGATCGAGACGGCTAGGGTTTCTGGACGCCGGAGCGCCGCCGCCACACTGCAGGAAAAGGATGGGGGTTTCATTGCAGCTAACCCCCTCAGGAAATCGGTCGCAGGGATGCCGAAATCGAACATATGGACAAGGATTTGGCGCCGCGGCGGGCCGAATAATAAGATCTTTGTGGTTGATAGGTCCCCTGAGGCAGGTCGACCTTCATACAGGTCATGGACGCATTCACTGTCCCCAGGATTTACTCATAGTGTGCCGACAAAACCCTTTAAATTTCGACATGGCGTGGATGATGCAGCCCGTCTCCGACCAGATTTGCAAACCCACCCTGATTCAGTTACGCATAAAGATATGGGAGGAATATACAGGGCGGGAACGGCCATACAAATAAAGGTTGAACAAAATGATGCGCCATTACCACCTAGTCGGCCAGATCCAGTAAAGCAAGGGTTCCACAGGATCGATCTACCCAGTATGGATGCAGATCTAGTTCAGTTTTTCATCAAATTGATTGAGGGCCAACACTTCTGCATGAGGCTCAGTAAGGCAATGAACATCCATGCATTAAAAAAGGAAATCTAGGGTCGCCTTGGAACCCCAGCACAACTTCAAAATCTCATATACTCAGGGTACAGTATGCAGGACAACAAAACCCTACAGCACTACGGCATCGCCAAAGATTCAACCATTACCTTAACTTTCCGACTGCGTGGCGGAAGCACTGGAACCAGCTCTAAAAATACAGGTTCCTTTCGAGATGCAGTAAAAGGGAAGGAAAAAAATGAAAAATAAACCAGCACCGCCATTAGATTTACCAGGACCCTACATTGTTGAACAAAAGCCAGAATCACCAACTCTACAAATAACTATGCCAGAGGTAACTAGTTTACACACAGATTTATCTAACAATGTAGTTATTTGTAGATATAACGGTTTCTGGCCAAAATCAAATGCCCTGCACCAATGGATCTTTTCAACATGGACAGCTAACTGTGAAATTTACCTATGCCCCAAGGGGATTTTCATAGTTAGATTTAACACAGAACAAGAAAGAGACAACATTATCAATCAGGGGCCATGGTTCTGGGGCAGTGCTGGCCTCTTTAACACCCCCTGGTTTTCTGATTTCAACGCCAATACAATGATAGTCTCAACTATGCCTGTATGGGTAAGGCTACATGGGCTCCCACTACACTTTTGGCACCACAAAGTATTAATGGCCATTGGGAATTCCCTTGGGAAATTCCTAAAAATGGATGAAGACAGAGCTATCAGGGGAATATTTACATTTGCCAGAATATGCGTAGAAGTGGACTTGAGCCAGGGGCTACCTGACCACATCACGCTGAACTTCAATAATACTCAATGGATACAGCAGCTTGACTATGAGAATACGGCGTTCTGGTGCAGGAGCTGCATGCAAACAGGGCACCTTCAATATGACTGCCCTTTCGCTCGAAAGGACCCCAGGAGAACCAAAAAACAACAAAAAAAACCCAAAGGCTGGCAGCACACCGACCCATTGGAAGAAGAAGACATCAACGTGGAACCTACAGAGAACCAGACACACAAATGAGCCAGAAACAGTCGCAGGGAGTGAATGCCCCAACTACTCAATTGGGGCCGCATATTTCAGATCTGCATCAAGAGCTACAAATGGAAGTTAGTGGCATCAAACGAACCCATGGATCAGAGGGCTCGGAATCTGACAAAGAACTCCAATTGATCCCAATGGAAAACCAGCTAGCTATTATTACACCCACACCTGACTCTAGAAGATGGCGGAGGGTGGAGAAGAAGAAGGGAAGGAAAGTCTAAGCTTGCTGGAACTTATTTTTTTTATGTTACTCTAGTTCTATTGCTTCCTGTCATTACAGGAACAGTCATCTGCTATGTTGTGTTATTTCTCTGTTTGCTGCCTATCACTACAGGAACAACCATCTGCATATGCCTCTGGCATCTACAAAATGTAATTTTATCAATATGAATAAAATTACGATTTTTTCTACTGGAAAAAAAAAAAGCATGATGACTTTCACTATGTAGAGATGAAATTTGGAGATAAGCAATCCATAAGTTCTCTTGTTGATAATTGTATTGTAGACCTTGGAGCTTCTACAATTCATATGAACCTTTATAGCACAACATTAGCAACCTAGGATTTAATTGTGGGTATTGAATGGTTGAAAACCCATCAAGCTTTCTTTGATTGCTTTGGTAAACAAATTTATTGCTTAAATGATGAAGTGGAATCTATGGTGATTCAAGGAATTAAGTGTTAGGTTTCTCTTAATTTTATATCAAATATTAGGGTAAGGAAGTATGTGATGAAAGTGTGTATAATATTTGTAATTGGAATTGTTAATGAGAATAATAATCCTTCCCCAAAGCTCCATTGATGTTGTCTGAACTCAAAGACTAACAACTCCAAAGTAGGACTACTTCATGTTATGGGATTGACTTTACTGTTACCCTTGGATCAAGAGAAAAACCTACATCTAAGTATCCCAATTGGATGTTGGTTTCGAAACTTAGTGAACTTGAAACATAGTGAAATGGGTTATTAGGTCTAGAAATGATCCATCCTAGTATGTCTCCATGGAACACAATAGTGATATTTGTCAAGAAGAAGGATGATACTCTTCGACTTTGTATTGATTATAGAGATATGAACAAAGCTATCATAATGAATAGATATATGATCCCTCAAGTCAATGACCTTTTCAATCAACTAGGATCTAGGTATCATCAACTCTGAATTTAGGAAGATATTCATAGGATGGCCTTCAGAACTAGAATTGGGCATTATGAATTTATGGTGGTATATTTAATGTTGAAAAACATCCTTGAAAATTTTATGGTTCTAACGAATATTGTTTTTTTCATATACCAGGACCACTTTGTGTAAGTTTCTTTAAGTGGCATTGTTGTTCATTCTCACAATTAAAAGACAACACAAGGAACACTTCAAATTTGTTCTTTATTGTCATCAAGTACACAAGCTATAAGGAAAAGTGTTCAAATGAAATTTCTTTCAAAACATAACATAATTAACTATTTTGTTAAGTTCATTATCTATGTCATATGATTAGTAGGTAAGGTATAACAAAGGACTCTAGTAAAATTAAGGCAATAATGGATTGGTTGGCACTAAGGAATTTTTAGGAGGTATGTAGTTTGAATGTCATCGAGGAATTGTTGAATATCATCCCATCACCTCTCTCCAGTGGAAGGGAAAATAGTTTGAGTGGATGGATGAGTATGAGTCGACATTTATGGAATTAAATAAACCCTCCAACTTGTGCTTCAGTGCTTAAGGTGCTTGATATAAATAAATACTTCTTAGTTTGTACCAATGCATCCAAACAAGGATTGGGAGTAGTGTTAATACCAAAAGGTGTGTTATAGTGTGTATATCCTATAAAATTTGTAAATATGTAATTGGTTACCCCACTCATGATTTGGAATTCGTAACAATCATGATGGCATTAAAGTTATAGAGAAATTAACTTATTAGGAAAACTTCTAAACTAAACAATAACCATCACAATGTTTAGTGTATTTTTACTTAAAATGAACTCAATGCTTTCCAATGACATTATAGTAAATGTTTTGGTGAATATGACTTTGTGACTTATGATATAAAAGTAAAGAAAAATCATGTGGTAAATGCCCTAAGTTGTAGATATATAATTCAATCCTTAACTTCATTAAAGCTAGACCTAAAATACTAGTGTTAATTCATTTAAATAATGATTATTGATACGCATAAATAATATTTTCTTTGAAGAAAGGAGGATTATATAGAAAGCAATTTGGTGATTTCTCTTTGGATTCAAATGCAGTTTTATAATACTTAGGGAGGATACAAATTCCAAGGAATGATGATATTTATAAAATGGTATTATTATAAGTTCTTTGAGCACTCTATTCTATTCACCCAAGAGTGAAGAAGATGTATATATATTTGTTACTTAATTCCTTGAATGCTAGTGTATAAAACAAAAACATTATCATCTAAATGGTTTGCTATGATTGCATGACATTCTTGAAAGAAAATGGGTAGAAATGTATTTATATTTTACAATGGGATTACCAATAACCCCACAAAGGCATGATTTCATCATGGTGGTTGTTGATTTGCTAGGCAAGAGTGCTCACTTTATTCCCCACTAAGAGAACCATTAAAGCTACAACTATTTTTTAGTGCTTATTTTTGGAATTTGTTTGGTTGGAAGGAATACTAAAAAAACCCACATTGGATTAAGACCCTTGTTTCACTTCCCAAATTTGGACTTTCCTTCGATTCTTCTTAAGAACCTAGTGAAATTTCAATGTTGTTTATCATCCCTAAACTAATGGTTAAACATAAAGGGTTAACTAGGCCTTGAAAGTCATGATAAGGATGTATGTAATGGATTAGTAGAATTATTGGGAAACATATATTTACTTGTTTGATTCTTGATAGACTACAATTACCATAACTCCATTGTAATGTCTCCTTATAAACATTAGTATCAAATATTTTGCAAAATCCCTCTGACCTAAGACTAGTTAAAGGATCGGGAAATGTTTTGTATTAAACAACTACAAGAGATGGAAGAACAAATGGCACAAATCAAGTTAAGACTTAAGAAAACTAAATATTATCAAAAGGGCTACATCGATGCTACATATCATATATGAGTTATAAGGAAAATCATGAGGTTTTTGTTAGGGTTAGACCTTCATAAAGTTCCTTTAAATTTCGAAACATAACAAAATTATCACCATGATTAATTGGATCATTTAAAATCATTAAGAAAGTCATGCATGTTGTTTACCATCTCAAACTACCAGCCCATCTAAAATAGACACATTGTGTGTTTTATGTTTATGATCTTAGAAAGTATATTCTTTATGCCTATCATATTCTAAATTATGATTATGTATAGGTTTCCGAAGAGAAAACCTTACGAGTAGAACCACTTTTCATATTGAACCAACAAGTTCGTCATTAATGAACCACATTACTTGAGCAGGTTAAGGTCTAATGGAACTAATATAGCTCAATGTTTACCACATTATTTAGATGTGACTTTGGGATGAAGTGTTCCAAATATGGAGTATATATAATGGTCATTGCTTTTCCTTAGAGTAGTACATGTTAATATGATGATTTAGAAATGTATTTTAAATTCATGATATGTTGAGACACTAGGTGATATGAGGCATTATGATCGTTGTGTTTGATTATGTTTGGTTATATATATGTAATGTTAATGATTTTGATATAATTGTGAATAAATTATAATATGTAGATTGTTCCCATGCACACAGTGGACATGATGATGTTGATTAGGATTAATTAAAATTTTGATATGAAATGTGTATGGTGTTACGCACACAAGTGAAATTCTTATATGAAATTGTGATGTAGCTTGTGTATTAATTAACAATAAATAATTGTGATATTGCAAATGAGAAAATGAGACATGATATTATGATAAGATGGATTACTATGTAATGTTGAATAGTTGTGTTATTGCGAAAGAAAAAAAATGGAACATGTCATTTCAATGAAATGATTAACAGAAGGTCATTGTTATGCAATATGATAAGGGCACAAGTTAATGTGATGATATTTCAAGTTAGAAGCTAGTGATGATGTGTACATTATGGGAAACCATTCTCGCTAAGGATAACCACTTACATTTATAACCATGTTGAAAACAAAATAATGCTTTCGCTAAACTTATACCGGTTATTCTAAATTTGTATGTACCACTAGAGGTCTGAGAGCCTTTCATATCCCTGTATGGTATGTAGAGCCTTGTGATATGGCGAAAGTCGAGTAGATCCTTAGAGTAATTTCGTGATAATCAAATACCTATTATAGTCACCTTTGTGATGATTTATAACACCATACCATGTTGACTTTAATATAAAGACATGTCATAGTAAAGGAACCCATACCATAGTAAATGAAATCATTCGAACACCAAAAGTTGAACACTAGAAGTAAAAAATGATAAGAGACTAGATGAAGAACAATTGATGGACAGTGTGTGAAGTTGTTGGTTAACATTCTTGTTTGCATATTGTTGGTCATGTATGATTTGATAAGTTTGTTGCACAACTATTGTACATTACGAAAAATGTATAGACCAAAGATCAATCGATTGATGATTATTAGTACATATATGGACATCTTGTACTACATAGTTTGTCCTCATATGCAATTATTTAATACATAAATTTAGGCCTGTAAATATTTTTTTTTGAAAATTAAAAGGAAATAGTTTGTATGAATAATGGGTGTGATTTGCATAAACACTGAGCTATGTGTAGAACTAGTAAAAGAAATTTATCCTTTAATGTCCTAAATAATGATAATATCATTAAAGCAATATATATCTATATGAATATAAAATTAAACCAAAACTAATTTAATTAAATAACTTATGTATAAGAAATGATTAATTAGTATGTACTTTAGGTTATACTAAGGATATGAAATTGTTAAAATTAAATACGTAAAATAAAAATTAAAGATAAATAGGATGAAAGACATTGGTTTGGGGTTCTTATAGTGGTATCTCAAATGATAAGTCAGATCATTGTATTGAGGAAATATTATAAATAAGTAGTTTGACAAAGTCGATATAACTTCGATGACAATAAGCTCAAGGGCTCTAAACCTTAAGGTTGAAGGTTCTAGTAGGGCGGAGAGTTTTATGTTATCCACCAATGGCATAATTTCCTCTAGAAAATTTGTAATTGAGCTCAACCTTGGATTTGGAATCTACTTGAAGATGTATGCCTTCATTGAGTTCTCTTCAATTTATATTTAAATGCATATGATATTAATTTCTATAGAAAATCAATTACTATGTTAAGAAACTAAACTATAAATAAATTGCCCTTTTTTAATCTTTTTTTCACAATTATAACTAAAAATTTTGCATTGATAATATATGTGTTTTGGGTGCAACAGTACATCTAAGTTACACAATTTGGCTAGAATGCCTATTAGCTGCCCAATGTTCATGGTGTCAATAGTACTAACATAGCTTTAAAACCAAAAGGACTAAACTATGGATCTCGGTGGTATATACTCGGCAAAAGAACCCTCATGGGTGGAAACTGGCTCCAGAACAAGTGTTGAGACATTTAGATCCAAAACGAAAAATCCAACGAGTATTAATAGAATCAACTATAGACATAGAGGAATGATTACCCACAATGGTAGCATGTTGTCGCTCTTCAATTTGTAGTTGCAAGATATTAATCTCATATCCACTTTCTAAATTTAGAATTTATGATCAAATAAGATGTCCATGGTGGAAGTGATTGGAGAAACTAGTTGGTTGTGCTTGAGTTGAATTTGCATCATAACATTCTAGAGATCCTTAATGTCTTGTTCTAGGGAATGAAATTTTTTTTTTAGGACATACTTACAACATAAGGTAGCCACCTTGAGTCCCTAACAAATAGGTGCATCCAGAGAACTTTCCAAATCCAAACAACTAATACCATGGACAAAACTAGAGTACATAGAAACATAGTTAAATTTTTTCCCTATGAAGGGGGGAAGCCTATCATAACATCTTTTTCCTCACTTATCGTAACTTTTCCCATCGACTCTAACTCATTGCTCTAGGTAAATGTCTAGAGTTCTTCTTATTACCTTAGGGGTTTGTATTTATCAATGGTAGATTCCCTCACTATTGGAAATGAGAATACATCAATGTACCTTGTTCGATAGATTCTTTCAAGTGTTTGACTTCAATAAATTTATTCACACTTGTTCGATTGTACTTGGTACCTTGACACCCATTTGGTGGGTATTCTCGTGTTTGTTAACAGTATACATGAATGACCAGTAATCAAACGATTTCTCACATGATCGACTTCAACTCATTTATTCCCATAATGTAGAAATGTACTATCAACGGTTGGTTTTGAGGACCTCAAGTTATGTCAGTATGCATGTTCACTTAACAGCTCCTTCAATTTCTACCAATGACATACTCTCTTATATGTTACCCTCAGTTTCAACAGCGTCTTATATGTTGGCGCCTGAGTTTTTGTACAATGCCACTCCTTTCTATATGACTTTGGTACTTCAATGTGGGATTATTTGTACACTTCACTTTGTTTTAGATATCCTCCTTTATGATATTGAGACATAGCTCCATTATGTATTTTCCTGCTATGATATGATTCAAATCCTCTATGTATTCTTATGATCATTATTGTCATGCTTTGCATACATCATCATGGATTTGCAGTGTACTTGATTAGTGGCCATGCTCTTTCCTATGAGCATGGGTATGCTTGCCTCAGATGTGAGTTTTCTTTCTAAAACCTATTTAAGTATTCGTTGGTCCTTATTTTGGTGAGATCCTTTCGAGCCCTAATAATGTGTTTTCTCATATATACAAAATATATATCAGCCATCAGACTCCCTTCTAACCTCATAAATTAAGGGTCATCTGTTATATCATCTTTTGCCTCGCTTATCATCAAATGCATTTATTGGTCATGACAACATCCATTTCCCTTCTACAAATCTAAGTTTATCTTAAAAGGAAAATTCCGAAATTCTATTCGTAAGATTCCCATAGTAAAGTCGCATATATATATATGCAAATACCCTTAAAAAAACCGCATATGGATTTAAATATATTGAAAAATTATAGAAAATGTGATTTTTTTGGGCAAGGTTTACGGGTTATACCGAAAACTCACCTATAGGAGCCTGTGGAATAACATCCCAAACCAATTTATGGTGGTATAAATGGACACCTTGAGTAGACCTCATGGTATCCATTAGCCTTCAAATCATTACCCTAGCCTCAGGGGATTTTCCCTGCAACAAGGCCAACCCTTGATTCACAGTTCCCATAACTTATGGGTAAATTAGCTCCACCCCTATTAACCCCCTTAAAAACATCTAAGTAATACCCTATGTGACTATAATCAACTCTCCATGCAAGGTCGCAAAATACACCCTTGCTAACAGAAGGGTGACAAGAACAACAACTCAAATAGAATGACACAAATGAATGAACAAAACCAGATACAAATCAATCCTTACAACATGATCATCAAAATCGTTGATGCAAACTCGTTTCTCCCTTTGAAATTATTTCCCCACACCCAAAAAATAGGATTAGAATACCAAAACACAACAATCATCTCACCATGAAAAGCTTCGCTCCCAAACTGACATGCCAAGATAGGGCCCTCCTTCAATTCCATGCACTAAGTCCCATGTCTGATAGAATCAGTATCCACCCATGGAGAAAATGGAAATTTCACCCCCAGAAGCCTGAATTTGTTGTTAATTTTCATGTGGTAGGGGTTCCATCTAATTGAAACTTTCCCTAACCCACTCCACACAGAAGAGTATTGTCCCCCCATTTCCATTTCAAAGTTCACCTTGTATTTTAAATGGAAAAGCACATGGCTTTGCATGAAGATCAGCCTTAAATGCTTGTTTGTACCCAATGAACCTCCTATCCACCCCAATTTAGCTCCACTAGTTGTCTGCATCAAGGTATTGGGTGATAAGTCACCATATCATTAAGAGAGAGGGTGTCCACTTCAAGCGTGACAATTTCATTTGCCAATTGATCCAATCGAAGTTGTTTTTCCTAAGAACACATCACAATTTAATCTCTTATATTAAATTCAAATGGACTCTAATTTGGTTAAGGAGGATATCGACTGAGAGTTTAAATAAGGAAGATCTAAAATGAATGTGCCAAATTGTGACTTTCAAATCTCGAACTATGATCAACTTTGGATGTGAAGTGAGAGTGCTTAGAGAACCCCTTCGAGAAGGGTATAACCTCATGTTGGTTATTGGTGGTTTTTCCCAACCTCCACAAATTCGACAATTCAATTTTTCATTTAAAATGTACTAAACCGCTTAGACCTAACACCCTACTATTTCTTAATCTTAAATGCAAAACTTTTCTTTATTTTTTTTAATTAGTTTAATCAATATTTTACAATAATAAAAGAATAACCAACTAAAAACAAAATAAAGAAAATTATTAAATTTATTTTTTAAATAAAATGAATAACACTAACAATAACAATACTAAGAGAGATAGAAATTACATTCATGCATCTGGTTTAAAGAACTTGAGACTTTCTCTAATAATCTCAATGTTTATACAACATGTACTAATATAATTAATCTATTTTACTCATAATTTTACAAATGATAGAAGGGATAAGCCAACTAGAAATAATAGAATAGAATAAAACAATTCAAATTCCTCTCTCAAATAGTAATAAATAAAGAAAATCAATGATATATGGAAAATTACATTGATTTTTGTTAATTTAGTTTATTATGTTTTGTCTCCACAATAGAAAAAAGAAAAACAATAATGCTACATGAAAATTTATAAAAGAAAAAACAATAATGCTACATGATAATTTATAAAAGAAATATTAACTCGTGTTATATAATCATTGGCATGATAAATATATATATATATATATAATATAATATAATATAATATAGGTTTCTCTTTTATCTTCTAAAAAGAGTAGAACATGATAAATTGATAAAAATTATTATCCAATAAAATTTTAAAAAAATAATAACCCTATAATAATTTAGGAAAATGCATTGACACATGTTACACGTATCGGCACATGTTACATTGCGCCTAAAACATATTAATATAAGTTTTTACTAGTCTTTCCTAAAAAAAATTAATTTAATGTAAATTATCATCAAATAAATAATAAAAATAATTCAACATTACAATATAATATTGATACATGTTACATAAATTTTATTAAATATTTTAAAGACTTAAAACATATTAAGTAGAAATTACTTCAATAAAGATTTAGCTAGACATATTATTAAAAAAAAAATGTTTAAATTTTTATCATATATATATATCATTTTATTTAAAATTTAAAATTAATAATTTTAATAATAACATTTAAAATGATATAATTAATAATATTTTAATATTAATAAAACTATTTTAAATGAAAATTACTTTAATATGGATTTACCTAATGTTATTAGAAAATTAAAAATTAAATAATTTGCACAAGTTTTATTAATAATTACATAAATATGCATATTTTAATTCTAGATTCACAATTAAATTTGACAACATATATTTTTAGTAAAAAAAGGGAACAATCCCCCTGGGAAGAAAGTCATATATTACATCATCATTACATTTACATTAGGAGTCTCCCGGACGGTCAAAAGTGGTCAGAATACGGGCAAAAAAAATTCAAAAAATCTTGTAGAGGCAGTGTTTGAATCATGTTTTTGATGGTGCTGATTTCAAAAATTCTTGTAGAGGCAGTGTTTGAATCATGTTTTTGATGGTGCTGATTTCAAAAATTCTTGTAGAGGCAGTGTTTGAATCATGTTTTTGATGGTGGAAATGGATTCGGCACCACCAATCGTATTTTTGATGGTGCTGATTTCAAAAAATCTTGTAGAGGAAGTGTTTGAATCATGTTTTTGATGGTGGAAATGGATTCAGCACCACCAAAAACGTCTAGGACACCTAAAATTTTGAAATTTAACAACTATAACTTAGATTTACAAAAAATTTAACAACTATAACTTAGATTTACAAAAATCCTTGCCAATTCGAACCTGGGTGGGAACAGAGAGCAACACATCATGTATAAATCGTGATTCGAACCCGAGTGGGGAGGTCATTAATGAACCATCCCAACCACCCAGGATAACGTCCCAACCACCCAGAATTACATAAATATGCATATTTTAACTCTAAATTCACAATTAAATTTAACAACATATATTTTTACACTACATTAATGTAAACTTATGCAATAAATCACAAATCTAACACACATAAAAACTTACTAACACAATACTTTTCATTTAATACCCAATTTATAATTTCATAGAAATATAAAAATTAATTTCCTAAAAAAAATAATACTTCTAATAACGATTAATATTTTAATAATTTAAACCTTATCTAAAATAAATATGGTACTAACTATTTTAATTATATTTAATAAAAAATCTAATTTAATTTAATAATTATTAAATTAATTTAATCTAAATTCTTTTTTTTTCCGTAGAAAAAGTCATAATTTATATTCATAACTTGAAATAAATTACATTTTGTAGATGCTTAGAGCATATGCAGATAGTTGTCCATATATAGGACAAAAACTAATAAAAATAAAAAATATGTTTACTACTACATCGAGCCTATACTTTTCTGCCCTTCTTCTTCTCCACCCTACGCCAACCCTGAGAGTCAGAAGGGGGGACTATGATGGCCTGTTGGTATTGTTGTGTGTTCCCTGGAGGTTCTTTATCGGATTCTGATCCTTCAGATCCATGAGTTCTTTTGTTGCCACTAACTTCCAGCTGTGGAATTGTTTGCTGCTGAGAGTGATCCTCCATTTGTGGGTCTGGTGCTTTTTTTCCCTGTGTGCCGTTCTGTTCCATATTTGTATCTGGTTCCTCTTGGTTTACTGTGTGCTCTGTCTGAGTGTTCTCTTCTGCCTGCGGTTCTGTATTCTGCCATCCATTTGACTTTTTTTGCTGTTTCTTGTTTCCTTTTGGATTTTTTCTGGCCTGTGGGCAAGAATTTTGAAGGTGTCCTGTTTGCCGACAGCTACGACATCTGAAGGCAGTGTTTTCATAGTCGAGGGGTTGTATCCACTCCTTGTTGTTATAGTTCAATAAAATTTTATCGGGCAGCCCCTCACTCAAGTCCACTTCAACGCAAATTCTGGCAAAGGTGAAAATCCCTCTGCTGTATCTGTCTTCATCAATTTTTAGGAATTTCCCCAAGGAATTCCCAATAGCAGATAGTATTTTATGATGCCAGAAATGTAATGGGAGGTTGTGAAGCCTCACCCAAACAGGTGTTGTTGAGATTTTCATTGTGTTTGCGTCAAAATCAGCAAACCAAGGGGTAACAAAGAGGCCTGCATTACCCCAAAACCAAAGCCCTTCCTTGATGATACTGTCCCTTTCTTCCTCTGTATGGAAATTTACAATGAAAAAACCTTTTGAACATAGGTATATGTCACATTCTGGTGTCCAGTTGGCGTGTATCCATTGATGTAAAGCGTCTGATTTTGGCCAGTAACCATTAAATCTACAGATAACAGCATGTTTTGAAAGTTCAGAGTGTAGTGAATTTACCTCTGGTATAGTGACTTTGAGCATGTAATATTCCAGTTTTTGATCTACTATATGTGGCCCTGGTTGCTCTGGTGGTGACTTTGGTTTAGTCGGCATTTTTCCCTTTCCCTTGACTGCATCACTGAAGGAGCTGGGAATCTGTGATCCACTGGCTGCTGCACCTCCCCGAAGCCTCATGTTGACAATAATGTTAGATCCTGGCTTAATGTTGTAGTGGCTTATTGCCCAGTGATCTTGTAACGATCTGCCTTCTGTAAGCAGATGTTGATATCCTTCCGGTATGCCAATGTGATTGGCAATGTTTTTCTTCAGTTTTGTGACTTTGTCTGAAGCTTGAACCCAGATTGGGGTTGATTTCCCAAAGGGGGTTTTTAGAAAGATTTGGTAACATGGATCTGTTGAGGATGCCGCTATGGCTGTTATGGGGACTGTTCTCCTCATTTCTGTATTCAGTCTGTCATCCTGCCGTATCGCCCCTTCTGTAATCTCATCCTGGATCGGATAGTATTTCGCAGGCCAGAGTTCCTGGGCGTTTGGATCTTGTCGTTTCCTTTGTTCTTTGGGCAGATCCAGTCCAGATCTGGTCTGTTGGTATATAATCTCAAAATGAGGGGGCAGATCCGCCACATGCAGCCAGCCTCTGTTGGCTTTAGCGCTAGTTCCAGTGGAGAAACTAACCTCATCGTCGGACTTTACCGGTTGGGTTTCCCCAAATCCATGCTTCAGGGCCTGACCGGTTGTCTTATTGACCAGAGAAAACGAAAGACGGTCTGCTTCATCCTTTACTATGCCGTGCGTTTCATCCATAACCCATTGCTGGAACTCGTCAATGGGATTCGCAGACGCCAAGACAGCAGACCCGTCACGGTTCGCGAGCCAAAAATTGGGGTTTGCCTTGGTGAAAAACCTCACAACCTGCCCCCCCCAGGGCAGAATGAATTCACCTCCAGGTCGTGGGCACGAATCCCCTTGAGGCCCGTAGCCAGGCAACGTGAACGAAACCTCGGAAGGTCCACATCGAGGTCGCGGGAACGAAACCGAGGAAGTCATTTTTCTTTTCTCACCTTTATTGAAATTTCACTCTCGGATCTTTATTACCAACCCTTGAACTTAATTAATCTTTAATCTAAATTCTTTAAATCAACATAATAATAATTCCATTAAATAAATATATATATATATATATTATTATTATTATTATTATTATTATAATATTATTATTACATTATTAATCAAATTTCATTTAACTTAAATCAATATTAACTCTCAAATATACAATTATATTTTCCTAAACTCATTATTACTTCAACATTGACACTATATTGCTACTCAGCAAAAATCATTTTTCAACATTGACACTATATTGCTACTTAGCAAAAATCATTTTTTCAATTATATTTTAAAGATGAGTATCATTTTTTATTTAATAACATTTGAAAAGGGAAAAAAAAATCTAACTAAACCTCAAATTATATGACACATTTCTTTATTTACATCATTTTAAGATCATATTTTAAATTAGCAAAATGTATTTTCAATAAAAATATATGATACTCAATTTTACACCACACCCATGATATATTCAAAACACGCGTCATAATTAAGAGAATTAATTTTATACTATACGAAAGAATTGGACATAGAATGTTAATGGAATGCCCATATCGCAATACCCAATAAGCATCAAGGAAAGCATACTCGACTGTCAAGGCCACCATCGACGGAGTCACTCACTCATTCCGATGGGTGAGGGGCTCGACCGTTAGCCCTAGGTAACTATTTCAAAAACAAGTTTATATATAATGATATTTTATTTCTCTGAACTCTTGGTAGATCTATGATTAAGATGGATCTATATTGGTTTATTTATCATTGAACCACTATGTGTTAACAAGTAACACCATCTCGCTAAAATTTTGCACCATCACATTATTATTACCTATAAAATTAAAGCTTATAATTTTTTATGCACTACTATTACCTATTTCAAAATACATGTTATTCATGTAATTAAATCTCATACAATATTTTTCTATATTCAATAGTATATTTCTCCTTCTTATCAACTATGTTGTACTTATCCCCAATGGGGATGATAATACAGCGACTAAATTCTAGTTGGTGTATTAACGACGACGATGTTAAATATGGTGTCGAACCTCTCTCAAAACGTCGTTTTTTCGATCATAGTTATAATTTACATGTGCGTTCTTTGAATGGGAAAAGGATCGGCGGCCCTCAGTGTTAGAGCCAGGCTCTACACTTGGCCTCGCATGGAATGCACGTGGAGTCTCCATGCTCCATGTACTTTTTATCACCTGCCCAAGTCCCCTTAAAAAAATGCTCTGCAACTCGGGTTTGACGGTTTTATATGCTCTGGGATCATCAGTAAGGTCATTCCTTTTGTCTACTTCAATATGGCATACTCCTTCCATGGCAGATTGGTTACAGGAAGAGCACTCTCTGACAAGTGAGTTATACTCATTTATGAGCTCATCATGTGATATTGCCTTGGGATGGTTAAGCTCTGGTTCAACCTGTACACTTGGCCCTTGTCATGCAGGT
Source organism: Pinus tabuliformis (assembly GCA_031772625.1). NCBI lineage: Eukaryota > Viridiplantae > Streptophyta > Pinopsida > Pinales > Pinaceae > Pinus > Pinus tabuliformis. The sequence continues at coordinate 357,806,998 of CM062820.1, read as the reverse complement.
TGTAGCGCTCACCTCATTCATTGTACTTATCTCATCACGTCTACAATGTATTATATAGGCTTTAAGCTGCTCACAGGGTGATGGAAAGGTGGTCGTTTTGTTGTTATGGTGGTGGTTATTCGTCAACTAGAGGCTCATGTGTCTCTATACAAATGGTGGCTAAAGGATATGGTCGTAAGAGCATTTGAAGGTCAGTTACCACTCACATACCCTTAATTGGTTGCACTAGGACCCTGTCGTGGTCGTTCTCGTTGTTGGGTTTCATAGTGTTTTGTTGTCATTTGCAGTCACAACCTCAGGACTAATTAGGTTCGTTTTCTTTCTCAATGTTCTTTGTTCTATTTTTACACAACTCAGGGACTGGCCTTTCCTTTGAATTGGTTGCATTTTTACCTTTCCTTTCCAAACCTTTTACCTTGTCAGGATTTGCTTTAACTGCCTAGTGCTTTTTTGTGGGGTTTGGTACTCTAGCACATTTTCCATTTGGTTTTGAAACTTGTTATGGTCTTTCTCAATCTTTGTTTTTGCAATTTGTGTCAATACTAGTACAATCATCAGACTGTGCTTGTGACGAGTATCAATTACTCCTCTTTCGCTTCCCTACATATTCCTCTTGTTCTATAGTTAATTTTTCCTTCTGAATCCTGATGGGTTTGCACTCTTGGCGGGCAGTTGTCAGGTTGTTGTTTGTTTCCATATGTTTGTAGTCAAGTGGTTTATCTGCAGGTACTACTATTGATTTTGGGTAGCATCGTATGTGCTCTAACTCTGAAATTTTATGGAGGGGCTAGAACACATGAGATCTCTATAACCCATAAATCGTTCGGAGAAATTCCACACGGATGAGGAGTTATTAAAATAATTAATATTTTTAATAGGTTCCTAAGTCAAAACTTAGGAAAAAAAAAAAAAAAAAAAAATTATGGGTATTAATAAGAATATGGGTGAGAAACTTCTAAGTGATCAGGATCAAGTCTATTTTAATCTTATTCATTGATTAGGGACTTAATCTTGGTCGTTGATACATCAACAGGAAAAGTATAAAAGAAGGCTTGAGGGTCAGTTGGAGATACACTTGAGAGATCAGTCAGTTCGGTTTTTCTAAGGCATGGTTTGCTGATAACATCAAATAGGTGGTCTGAGTTGCAGTGAGAGGTGCATTTCGGCAGAGGTACTTCAGTCCAAGGCTAAGAATACATAGCAAAGAGGCAGAGCAGCACCAAGAGAGGCAGAGCAGCACCAAGAGAGACAGCGTAGAGGGAGAGCTATGACGCAGTGTCACAGTGACGTAGTGACACAATGATGCAATGATGCAGTGGATGCTAAGGGGTCTCAGTGACGGAGTGAGCAGCTCCTAGAGGAGGTGACGCAATTCCAATGCAGAGCTTGGAGCAGCCATCGCTGCCCAGCACTAGGAACATCGCAGTCACCTGTGGGGTTTGTTCATCCAGGTGTTGGAAGGGTTTATTCTCTGTTGGGTGAGCTAGATTTGGCACCCTAGTTGTATTCAAAAATCTGCTTAATAATGCAGACCCTCTATACGTTGCACCAGTTTTCCCACATTGGGTTTTTCTAGGGACAATTGTCCAAAAATAACAGTGTCCCTTGTGTATTTGTCTCGTTCTATTTCAGTTCATGATCTATATGTATGTGTAGTCTGCAATAGTGTTTTCATCGCTATTTAAATAATTAAATAACTTTTTGAATGTAAAAACAAGTAGGAGATCATAAACCAGTGGTTGCAGTAGGATTTCTGATGTGTAGATTCAAAACTTTTCACATGGTATCAGTGGATTGCTGATCATAGGAGACTAAAGACACCAGTTGGGAGATCCAAAGAATTTGTTGGAAAGAGGTAGTTGTCCCGAGTGACAACATTGTTCCAGAGCCAGAGATGCAGAGGGAGAGTGAAGCAGTGCAGAAGAGGTGATGTAGAGGCCCACGCGGTGCCTGCGTTAGCATTCTAAGCCAGGTAGGAGTGACGTTGTGGCCAAGAGGAGCTGATCTAGCTCACGCAGTGATTGTGCAGAGCCAGAGGAGCTCAGATTCTTCAATTATCGGGGCTAGGGGAGCATATCTAGTGGGATGTTGTTGTTGTTGGTTCAGAACAGTGTCTGTGGAGACAAAGCCGAGGTAGAGAGGGTCACTGCCTTGACAGATTTCTAGCCAAAGAAATCTAGATCCGGGTTGCAGCAGCAAAGGAGGATTGGAGAGGAGTGATTCAACATTTAGCCAGAGGATTTCTATGAAGGAAATTAGGACTCAGAGGGAGTCTAGAGGAGCTTGTTCCTTAGAGGGTTTCTTACGCCAAAGAAATCCATATCCAAGTCTTGTTAAATTAGCAGCATGAGAGGGAGAAGAGAACCTGTCCTATATTTGTTGAGCAAAGATGGTAGTCCATGGACTGAGGGATCAGGACAAATTGGATGGAGCATCCAATTTTTTCATCAAGAAGGCCAGGATCCTAGTAATCCTAGACAAACATCGCATCAAGGACTATGCCTTAAAACTAGTTGTTGTTCCAATTGACGTTGATCCGTTAAAGAAGTACGAGGAGGCCCAAGCGAAGGCCAAGTGCATGATCCTAGATGAGGTCATAGATCATGTAGTACCACACATCGCTGAGAAGGACACAGCAACGGAGATGTGGGAGACGTTGACCACCTTGTACCAGGGCACTTCCATCCAACAAACAATGCTATTAGAAAATCAGTTGAGACAGTACTAGATGCAGAAGAGAGAAGAGATCATTCCTTCCTCCTAAGGTTGCAAGGGATTAGAGACCAGTTGACTTCCATGGGGTTTACACCAGATCCTAAGTTCATGGTTAGGACTTCCCTGAATGCAGTCACCGAGCACTGGGAGACATTTGTCCAAGTATCTTGGGCAGGGCGATTCTCCCCAATTGGGAGGAGATGTGGGCAACTCTTTGACAAGAAGAGATCAGGAGGTTGACCAAGGCAAGGAGTAGCAGCAAAAGAGCTTGAGTCAAGAAGGAGGAGGAGTATGTAGCTCTTGCATCATCGGGACAGCAAGGGCAGTAGAAGCAGAAGAAGAAGGATATTTCCAAGGTTAGATGTTTCAAGTGTGGGGAACTTGGACATTATGCCACTTAGTGCCCCTGGAAGAAGGGAAAGGAAGAAACTTTTGAATCAAAGGTTGCCCTAGCGAAAGCTGACAGGGAAGGGGAGGATGACGATTGTGCCATGAGTGCTCATGCACCTCTGGAGAAGAGGTGGGGCAACATGGAGTTGTAGTCGAGAGGACTACATGAACTGGGGCAAGATCCTTGAGGTGCCCAAACTCTTGGATCACATATGGCTATGGGAGCCCTTAATGATAGTAGCAAAATGACAGGTGTCGGTTGGAGCAAGGTGTGATGGAGCAACAGTGGTAGAGCTAAAGTGCCAAAGTCTGAGGCAGCGCAGTGGATGTTGTAGCAGTGCGAGAGGCACAGAGCAGTTTGCAGCAGCGCAATAATAACATAGGGTTAGCACAGATTAGCAATAGAGGTAGCTTCAGCATCACAAGGCATCCAAATTGACCAGCATGTCAATTTTTGGGTGAAGTTTCAGTTGCTTACTTCTCAGCAACTGAGTTACAGTGCAGTAGTTAGCAATGGCAGTGTTATGAGCAACATGAGGTAGCATTTTGAGAGGGAGTTGTAGTACAAATGTAGCAGTGGCAGTGGCAGAGTCATGGGAAGCAATACAAGAAGTAGTGGTGTAGTGGATGAAGGGCATCAGGTCGAACATTCGCAGCACAGAGGACCAATGCAGTGGATCAGTGTAATGCTTCTATGGGGAAATATTGCTAGAGCATATTCCTCACTAAGAGGGAGTGTTGATTTTGGGTAGCATCAGATGTGCTCGAGCTCCAAAATTTTGTGGAGGGCCTAGAAGACATGAGATCTCCAAAACCCATAAATTGTTTGGAGAAATTCCACCCGAATGAGGAGTTATTAAAATAATTAATCTTTTTAATGGGTTCCTAAGTCAAAACTTCGGAAAATAAAAATATTAATGGGTATTAATAAGAATATGGGTGAGAAACTTCTTAGTGATGAGGATCAAGTCTATTTTAATCTTAGCCGTTGATTAGGGACTTAATCTCGGTCATTGATTCATCAGCAGGAAAATTATAAGAGAAGGCTTGAGGGTCAGTTGGAGATACACTTGAGAGATCAGTCAATTCGGTTTTTCTAGGGCGTAGTTTGCTGAGAAAATCGAATAGGTGATCTGAGTTGTAGTGAGAGGGGCAGTTCGACAGAGCGACTTCATTCCAAGGCCAATAATACATAGCAGAGAGGCAGAGCAGCACCAGGAGAGACAGCGCAGAGGGAGAGCTCTGACGCAGTGTCGTAATGACGCAGTGATGCAGTGACACATTGTCGCAGTGATGCAGTGATGCAGTGATGCAATGATGCATTATTGCAGTGTTGCAGTGATGTAGTGACACAGCGATGTAGTGACGCAGTGGAGGCTAAGGGGTCTCAGTGACACAGTGAGCAGCTCCTAGAGGAGATGATGCAGTTCCAGCGCAAAGCTTGGAGCAGCCATCGCTGCCCAACACTGGGAATATTGCAATCACTTATGGGGTTTGTTAATCCGGGTTCTGGCCGGGTTTATCCTCTATTGGGTGAGCTAAATTTGGGACCCTAGTTGTATTCAGAAATCTGCTTAATAATACAAACACTCTATATGTTGCATCAGTTTTCCCGCATTGGGTTTTCGGGGACGATTGTCCAAAAATAATGGTGTCCCTTGTGTATTTGTCTCGTTCTATTTCAGTTCATGATCTGTATGTATGTGTAGTCTGCAATAGTGTTTTCGTCGTTATTTAAATAATTAAACAACTTGTTGAATGTAAAAACAAGTATGAGATCATAAACCAGTGGTTGTAGTAAGATTTCTGATGTGTAGATTCAGAATTTTTCATAACTACATGGCTCCACGCCAAATATTACCTATCTGACGGGGTGGTAATCATGGGGCCTCTTCCTCAAGACACAGGCGTCTTTTTGGCTGGGAATCCATTGCAAATTATTTTGAGGTTTCCCCTCTTGAGGTCAGAAAGGAAATTTTAAATCTGGAAGTTAAGGAATTTGGATATCACAAATATTTCTCTAATTTAGAGATAGGTGGAAGCAGTTTAAAATGGGTGTTGGATCCAGGAAAGTTTCAGAGAAGAAGACTTCATTTTCTTCACCCCATCACCCACCATCCTCAAATGGAGATGTTGCTCAACATGGTCATCCGTGATAAGCAAGTTGATAACTACAAACCATAGTTACATGGGTACCGCTCCCAGGCATTAGAGAGAACATACCCCATACTCCTGTGCTTCTGGGAGCTTGAGAGCTAGTAGGAAACGATCCAAAACTGTTGGGAGCTTCAGCAGGTACTTTGGAGATTTTCGAGAGCTTCACTACAACATATTTTGACGTTTCGGGTACCTATTTTGAGCAGAGAAGGTATTATTTGTTTATTTTCTAAGTGATGTATGCCAGGTTAGGGGGTTGCACTGCATGAGCTCTGTAAAGCGATAGAGACATGGAGATGTAGGAAAGGTTTCAACAAAATATAGACAGTTGCCAATCATTCCTTGGCAGTGTCTGTTGGAAATCTTGAAGTTCAGCAATTGCAAATAAGTGTTCTTTCTCAAAATCTATCTTGAATCTTTAATGATAAGATTTAACGGATTACAGTGATGGTTAGAAAGAGGAAGAGTAGCATGTTAGCCATTTCCATTTTATCGATTTCCAAACTTGAATTTCGAAATTGAATATAATATAGCATTGCATGAATTCACATAATAATTAAGTAATAACAACCCTTTTTCCAATTTGGGAGTTTCGCATGTTATTTTTCTCGCAAGAAATTCGATTGGCAAATTGTTGATGGATTAATATTTTGATTTTTTCTAGCAGTCTTTCAAAGTTCAATCTTTTACATATTTCATTGCAAGATGGAATTTCACTGGGAAGTTTTGGATGGAAATAGATAAATTATTTTATTTTTATTTTTAATATATATTATATTATTGTCACTCCCAACTTGAAGTTTCTTGTAAATTTGGGACTAGTGGGCAAAACTTCTAGTCATGTCGAATACTTATTCCCACATACCTGAAGTACCCACATACCGGAAACTCATGCAACATAGCTACAAACTCTTTGTTGGCCAAGAGGAGATTAAGAAAATATTGCGGGATATTAGATATAATCTTGATGATATAGTGGTAAGGTTGAGTCCTGTGGAATGCTTTGTCGTTTCATATTCAAACACTAATTTAAATGACCATCAAGAAGAGGCAACAGTCATTAATTCTTCGCCTCTCAACATTATTCATGCAAATGTTGATCTGTCTATGAACACCACCCATGCAAACTCTTCCTTGCATTCGCTAGTCATCATTCTCGACTAACATGTTCACCAAGCAAACAGTTACAGTCTTGAAGTTTGAAGGAATCTACCTTATCGAGTGATCTTAGTTTATCTTAATATCTTTGTAAATTTTGTGTATGTCTACAATCCACAATCATCTGCCTTTTTGTATTTTTTGCAAACCATAGTCCTCTTGATATGTAGCCAAATAGTTACTTTTTGTAAAATTTGTCAATAGTAATTTACTTTATGGATTTGGTACACCCTCCAATTCTATTCATGAAATGAAGAGCTCTCACTGTAACATCTTATATAATATTTATTTTTTTGTTACCAATAAAAATACTTAGGACGAAATTTAAAAAAACAAAAAACAAACTTGTACTTAATAACGTGTTCGCATTCTAACTCAACACAATATACATTTACTTACTATTATAGGTAATCACACACTTAAACATTAAGGGATCATGTTAAATGTTATTTTTGTAACCTTTTATTCATGTTTAACTTCATAAATTAAATTGTTTATTCTTATAAATATTAAATATTATTAAAAATATAAAAATAGATTAAAGTATGTTTAAATTATATTAAAAATAAATATATTTTTATTTTGTTTATTGTAAAAATTTCTAAGAAAAAGATCATTTTATTAGACTATTATTATAATTAAGTTAATAGAGGTCTTTTTTGGAATTAGGCTTATAAAATTTTAATTTAATTATTTGATGGATGGTAGGGATATAATCTTCATATTAATATACACAAATGAAAGGATAAGATATACTTTCAAAGTAGTTATGTCATTTTTTCTCTTTTAAATAAATTGATTAATTAAAACAAAATCTCATTTGAATAAGTGTCTTATGAAGTGAGTTAAGGGTTTTTTTTTTGGAGTCGTAGTATTCATAAGCTATTGTATTGGCCCATAGTATTGTAACAAAGCATATTTATAGAAGAATCCCCATGATAAAGTGGAGTAAATTTCTATGATTAAAAATATTGTTCTATGTTTTTTTAATAAATATATGTTTAACTTATATACAAATTATTTTTATAAATAATAATAATATAAAATAGAATTATAATTTAAAAAAAATTATGTTTCTTTTAATTTTAACAACATGAGATGTATCATGAAGTAAGTATTTTGATGTTAGATGGATGTCATTTAATTTATATGATTGTTAAAAAGGAAACGGCCTAACAAATCTTATTTTACTTGATTTGCACAATGAAAACTCACTAGTGCTCAAGTTTAAATGACACCTAAATAATGAGTTCTTATTTTGACTTGTTTTAGACTAAGTATAATAAGTTTCGAATTTCTTTTCTTTTTTTGTAACTTGGCATTGGTGAGGCTACATCATGGTCATGTTCAACAAAAACACTTAAATGAATTGAATTGATGACTTAACATCTAGGAGACAGTGCACTCATCAGAGCCTATCCAAGACACAATGGACAAAATAATTTTGGAATTTCAAAGGTATTTTGTATATTGAGTCAAGAGGCTCTCTAACCCACTATGGAAGAGATGTTGTAATACCTGTAGATATTGGGCTCTAGGTTTTGCCAATGATATATATATATAAAACAAACCTAGATCCATTCAAAAAAATTTATAGTGAAAAGATATTTGATTACTCTCAACGCTTTAGATCTAGAGTTAAATGGATAGAGGTTGGTTATGTAAAAATTTAATGACATTTATTATTTTATGTTTTATGTAAATTCATGAGGATCACTTTTTTATGTTTTTATTATGTCAATAAACATGTTAGATCTTAAGCTTTTGTGATCCATAATGTAGTAAGCAAGTCTTTCGGATTAATCACATCAGTATTAGTTGGTCGAAGTTTCGAACCAGCTACTGTGGAATAGAGCTTTGAGAATTTTATCCATAATGTAGTAAGCATGTCTTTCAGATTAATCACATCAGTATTAGTTGGTCCACATTTCTAACCAGCTAATGTGGAATAGAGCTTTCAGAATTTTAATTTAATTATCAATAATTATTAAATAAATGGTAGGGATTTAACTTTCATAGAATATTCTAAAATATTTTGCACACAAATCAAAGACATTAATTCCCAAAGTAATTGCCTTTTTCCATTTTAATTAAATTCATTAATTTTAAAAAATATCATATAAACAAGTGTCATATGAAATGAGTTACAGTTTTTTGGGCATGTGGCAATGATATGACACATCATATCAACAAAGCTCATTTACAAATTAAGAATTTTCATGATAAAATATTTTGGTAACTTAAAAGATGTAATAAAATATATCTATATTTATTATGGATTAATATTTATTTATATAACTTACGCTAAAAAAATCGAAAAAATTAATAATAATATATATATGACTGACAATAATCTCCTAATCAAACAACAAAAACAAAACTAAAAAAAATGAAACTTCACCAAGTAAATCAAATATAATACCAGCAAGCATCCCATTCAATCCAAACTAGTATTACAATAATTAATAATAAGAAATAAACATTAATAAACTTGAATAAACATTACAGATCAAGCAGAATAGCATTGTCATCCATATCCAAAGGATTCACCTTGGACTTCTTAGTGACCATCAAGAAGCAAACCCTGGAAACTGAAGTTCACAAGGAGACGAGTAAAACGGGGTAAATATGGTAATTTTATAAGAGTATAATGCTATGGGTAATTTTATAAGTTTAAACATGGTGTCAGTTTAAACCTCCGCACCAGCGTTTATGACAATAATTGTAACTATTTTATCAGTCGACATTGACGTTTCAGAACTGTTCACCATCAAATATTTTATCAGTTGACAATGACGTTTCATAAGTGTTCACCATCAAATACACCCACAAAAAAAAAAAAAAAAACTTCCTATGCAAAAGGTCAAATTCCAAGCCTGAGGCTGAACACCTTGCATTCTCAACACACTACTCAGTAATCCTCTGGTCAAAAGTTTTACTCTGGACATTTAAGCATCAAGTTCTCTACCAGATCCATATCCAAAACAACAAATCATTTAATATAATTTTACAAAAAAAATTTAACGGTATAAGTAGTAGGTTAAAAAATATTTCAATATAATTTTACAAAAATTTTGGTGTATAAGTAAAAATTTTGAAGTGTGTAACTAGTAGGTTAAAAAATATTTCAATAATTTTTAAGTGTGTAAGTAGTAGGTTAAAGAGGCGTGCTATTTTTTTAATAGATTTATTGACTGATTTTGGTTTTTTAATAAATTTATGAGTTGATTTTGACTGAGTTTAATTAGTGATTAAAAAGATTTACTGACTGAATTTGGTTTTTTAATAAATTTATGGGTGGATTTTGCTTAAGTTTAATTAGTGATTAAAAAATTGTAATTTTAAATTGTTAATTTTTTAAAATTAAAATGTTAAATTTTTTTAAAATATTAAATATATTTTTCATTAAAATATTTAAATAAAAATAGTTGCATCAAATTAGAATATAAAAAATACACAAATAGTTAATATAACCGTGCTATGTGGATGAGTATATATTAGAGAACTAGATTGCAGTAAGATTTTTTTTTGACATTTTTTCCTAATGCTTTTAAATAGAATGTTAAGAATTTAAATGTTAAGAATTTAAATTTAAGTTGTTGTAGTTTAATTAATAAATAAAAAAAATTTATATTTTTTAGTTGATTTAGTTTAAATAAATTTTTAAGAATTATAAATTTAAATTGTTTTAGTCTAATTAATTGATGAAATGGTAATTTTTGAACATTTTTTCTAATTAATTTTATTTGAAATAAATTTTAAAAATTATAAATTTAAATTGTTTAATAAAATTATAATAAACTAAAAATTTTCAAAATATTAAATTTATTTATATATTCAAAAACACATTTTAAATAATAACAAATTACAATCTCATATAAAATAACTCATTAAAAAAACCTAACTCATATTATGAACCTCCAACTTCGCATCTCAACCAACCAACCTGCAGGTTCCTAGTTTCGATGAAAAGTGTAGACCACTAATAAACCTGATGCAGCGTTATGCCCATCTGAGGAGGAAGGAATTGGTCCCTGCCCAAATTGACCTCGTGGATACCTCTCTCCTTAGGCGGAGGTTAATTTGAAAGGATAAAATTATAATAATAAGTTTTATTTCAATTAAGCTTTATTTTTGGTCGGAAAATAATAAAAAATGTAAAAATTTGTAAAAATCTAGTTATAGTTTTTTTAAAGATTTTGGATGTGAAAAGTTTTTTTTTATGTTTAATATATTCCTATCATAAAAACACAATTTAAATACTTTTATTATGAGACTTTTTTGAAAAAAATAAAAAATTTTGGAGGCTAAAGGTTTTGGATAATATTAAATATATTTTCATGTTAAATTGATGTTTCTATAGACAACCCCTGATAATTAAGCTCATAGGTCTTTGTTATGCATCAACTTTTGCTCAATACTTTTCCCCTGATCAGTTCTATTAGGTGAGACACTTTGATTTAAAGTGTGATTGTTTTTTTAAATATGAGTTGAGTTGCCTTCTTAACATGGCAAGATATTTTATCGTTTTTTCCCATTCTTTTATATTTAGCCTCAATTTAATCGTTGTTGTCTTCTTCCCTGGCTTCACTTTTCCTTCCATCGTTTTTAATACGTACAAGACGGTGGCCCAGAGCATGAGGCTATTAAGGGTTTCAAGATCAATCTATCCCTACCCAATATCCGCGGTTCTTATTCCTCAGCTTGGGCTTCTTACAGGTAAATTATAAATTTCCATTTCAAGATGTGCGCAAAATCTTTTGTAATATTGTTTTTACAGTTATCAGATGGTTGAACTCGAAAGATTTTCGTGCCTAAGGTTGAAGGTTCGATTCTGTTAGTAACCTGTCTGCGTAGTTGAGGTTTCGGCTGTGCCATTTTCTATCTAGGGTTTCGAATTCTGTCCCCGATCAACATTTTATGTTGTGTCGGTTGGCATCTTTTGATATGGCGAAGAGTGAAATTGTTTTCATTTAGGAATAGATATCTGTATAAAGCATTGATTTTATTAATGACAATGGGCTTGGGCTGAATTCGCAGTCCAACATAAGGCTAACTTGCGATGAGCACCTGCAATACAAATAAATAACGTCCACAAATATTTGCCAGATAAACCCAAATGGCGCACATAAATGCAAATAAATTCCAGATGACACATGGATAGAAATGAATTACAATGGGCAGCAGATTCGTAACTATCGATATTAGGGAAGCTAATTGCTTCCAAAGAGAAAATGCTTCAGATGCAGAGGAAGTACCATAATTTAAACCCCAAATCTGATGACCTTTAGGCTATGCTACCTGTCTGAATACAAATGGCGTCTCCATGCGCCCTACAAAATGGCGGGACTACATGCCTTACCTGCTTATTCAATTTGCCCTTGAAGCTACTCCCGATCGCAAGGTGGTTACACCTGGATAAACTCTTTAGCTCCCTTGGCAGCTCACTTGGCAGTGTTTGTAATGATGCCTTTTTTTTTCTTAGCTATATTCTGATTCAATTGTATAGGAAGTGGCATGACCTCTGGGGATAGCCATTCGAGGCAGCGTTAGCTTTACGCAACTGCATGCTCGCTGACCCGGGTTTTCTATTTAAAGATCTTGCTGCACCCATTGGATCATTTTTTTTTTTGTATGTAGTCAATTTAAAACAAATTTTTTTATTGAAAACTGCATGTTGTTTTTTTTGACCCCACTGCATAATTTGCTATGGTGTTTCATTATACATGCAGATAATGATTGATTCTTGTTGTGTGACATTTAATTTAATCAAATATTATTAACACAATAACATGTGCTATGAACGAGTCTCCAACAAGATCAAAACCATTACTATAAACTTTTCCAAAATCTTCAAGAATTTATAATACTTCATTAACTGATCTGAATAGTGTCCGGTGTGTTGTTCCTCCTTTCAAGATTGCGTGTTCATGTTTAGATGGTCATCTTTAGGCATGGTCATCTTCAAGCGAGCGTGAGATCACAATCAAGAAGGCATCCATGGGGAAGAAGTACTTCTTTTATTCTTGCTACATGTAATGTTAGCAACGATTTGGTATTTTCTTATTTTTGTTTTTACCTTCCAGCCTCCTAATTTGGCATTGACCATGGTTTTTTAACGTCTCTGTAGACATGGTCTTCGGAATGGCTGTGGTCATTTAATTTCCAACTTCTAAGTTCTGCCTTTGACACTTAAGGTTTGTAATGTCATATTTAGCATGGTTTTGAATATTATATTTTGACTTTTTAATCGCAATATACAATTATAGTTTTCAATATAATATCATTCTATATATGTATATTATTCTTTATAAAATATAATAATAATATCATGGTTTCTAATAGAATTAACTTTTTAATAACAATATATCAACATGTTTTCTAATATTATGTTTTGACTTTCTAAATGCAATATACAATTATGGTTTTCAATGAAATATATTGGTAGGTGATAGTCATGGTGGTTATTGCCTTGGTTACTAGCAAACTTCATATATGCTTGGCCATTTATAGAGGCTTCTTGATTTTGGATAATTAACTTAACCTCTTGATTTTGGGTAATTAACTTACTCTAAAATGAAATAGGACATTCAATGTGTTCCTTGTAATATAGATATAAACAAAACATCTAAAGAAAAGTAATTGCACAATGATCCAGTCCAAGAAAACAAAATTTTCCACTTAAAAATTCAACAATTCTAACTTAATAATCCTATCGGCCTCTCCTTGTACTTTTGAGAAAATTGCTAGTAATTATTGATGCGTCGCTTTATTATAAAGGTTAACCTAATAATGAAACCTTTTACGTCACCCGGCACGAATCTCTCACATGAAAACAAAAAAACATTCGGAGATAAACAGTCTCAGCCAGCAGCTTTGTTGTTTTCACCTGCAAAACTAAAAGAAAACGCTGGCATTGTTGCTATTTCCACAATCACTGGGGAAAACTGTTACCATGGTGGTCCGGTTCCTTATTTTGGTTTCGTGCACATCGTGCACTGAATGTGCAGCCCTTGGGTTAAAATACACCACACAGAGGAGCACTTGATGAGAGTTCTGGGCCAAAGTGAGAATACCATACAAAGAAAACTGGTGAAAACACAAGGCGAGGAATTTTGCTGGGGCCATTTCAGCGTTATTTGTGTAGCATAGCAGCTTCAGAAAAATCAGATCTGCAAAGTAGCAATTTCTGCGAGAGATCTGACAAAAACTTCATTTTTCAGAATATGGGATTTTTACTATTAGTTTTTTGTTTCACAACCATTTTAAGAGGGGCAAAAAAGGTCCTCCACTCCTCATAGAATGGTAGATAGCTTCTACAGGAGTAAAAGTTGGGAGTGTTGATTATTCCCAGAATTCCCTCAAGCCACAGTTTCTTTGCTGCCATACCATTAGGCTACATGTGCTCTTTAACAATCCCATCAAGCCATACTTTGCTGCTCTACCATTGGGCTACACACCCTCTTTGATGAGCAAGTCCAACCATTGAGCTAAGCAGTTCAAGATTGATATTCCTAACAATCCCTTCGAGCCCCACTTTGCTGCTCTACCATTAGGCTACATGTGCTCTTTAACAATCCCTTCAAGCCATCCTTTTGCTGCTCTACCATTGGGCTACATGTGCCTCCACTCCTCTTCCACAGGAGTAGAAGTTGGGAGTGTAGATTATTCCCACAATTCCCTCAAGCCATACATTTTGCTGCTCTACCATTACACTGCATGCCCTCTTTCATGAGCAAGTCCAATATTTCTAACAATCCCTTCCAGCCCCACTTTGCTGCAGCTCTACCATTATTCTGCATGTGCTCTTTAACACTCCTTCAAGCTACACTTTGCTCTTTAACAATCCCTTCCAGCCATACTTTACTGCTTTACCATTGGGCTACATGTGCTCTCTTTGCTGCTCTATGGTGGAGCTACACAAGAGGGAGTCAAGGTTGGTATTCTTATTCTTAATCCCTTCAAGCCACATTTTGCTCCTCTGCCATTGAGGATCAGCACACAAGGAGTCCAACCACTGAGCTACATGCCCTTCTTGAAAAGCAAAACTGATATTCCTAACTCCTTACAACCCAAACTTGAATTCTCCTACCAAAACCAGTGGTCTACTAAATCCACTTTTTGTCAAACAACCACAATACCATTGAGCTACACGCCCTCTTTGAAGAGGAAATTTAAGCCATAGGTTGTTGCTCTACCATTATGCTAGATATGAGAGAATTCAACCTTTCTCTGTGAAGGAAAAAAAAATTAAGCCATATGTTGCTGCTCTACCATTGTGCTAAATATGAGAGAATTCAACCTTCTCTGTGAAGAAAAAGTTTAATATTGATAATCCAATCCCACCGTTTTGAAGCCACACTTTGCTGCTCTACCCAGAATTGATCTACTCAAGCCACTCTTTGCTGCTCTACCCAGAATTGATCTACTCACGCCACTCTTTGCCAATCAACTTTCAACACCACACCTTGCTCTAATATCAAGTTATAGTGTTGAAAAAATGGACAGGTTAGGGAATTGAACGCAGAGCCTACCCCTTTTCCCTCAGGCTGCTCTATCTATCACTGAGCTACATCCTCTCTTTGGGACATTAATTAAAATATTTTTTAGATTTTTTTTTATTTTTTATTTTGGTTTTTTTTCTTTCCGTTAATTTTCTTCTTAATCTTTTTTTATTATTTCTTTATTTATAATTTTTTTCTTTCTCTTACAGCAATTTATATTTTAATTATTATTATTATTATCCAATTTTAAGGTCACAGCTAAGCCAGACATCAAATCGGTGTATAAGATCCCTTGTTTGTGGGACAAGGGACCCACCTCCAGATTGCTAAGTCTACAAAAGCATACATACTCTACCTTCCTATGGTTTTGAACACATGCTCTTAACCATTAGGCCCACTCACGCTGTATATAATAATAATTTTAAGGTCAAGGCCAAGCCAAACACCAAATTGGTCAATGAGACCCTGCACTGCTAAATCTACGAAAGCATACAACATATATTTTATGAGGAAACACATGCTCTTAACCATTAGGCCCACTCAAACTGTATCTAATAATAATTTTAAGGTCACGGCCAAGCCAGACACCAAATTAGTCTATAAAACTCTGCACTACTAAATTTACGAAAACATGCATATCTTTTAAGAAAAAACTCATACTCTTAACTATTAAACCCACTCAAATTAATAATAAATTTTAATTTAAACTTATTACATCAATTAAAAATATTTATTATAAATAAAACTCCAAAAACTAATTCTTCAAATTCCAAAATTACAATACTGATAAATCACTTTTAGCTATACAAACACAAAGCTGAGAACAAAATAATGCTATTTTGTCTACTATCATATAAAGAAAACAGTAAGGCACACGTACTATTGTAACTTAGTGACTTTTTATTGCAATCACGAGCCTCTCACAACCTCGACTATTACCAGAGAAACACACATCACACAAAGATATATACTCAATTTGTATCTCACTCAAGACCCCACAAACGCTCTTTTGCATTTATCTCCATTTACACTGGCAGATTACCTTGGTTCCCAGCAAAAAGGAATGTCCCAAGTTCCAACCTTGGTCTGGATAAATTTATCTAGAAGATTGGTGACAGAAACCATAAGCACAAATTATGTCGATGGTTACATTTAAAAGTTGGCAAACCCAATTGCATTTAGTTTACACGCTTAATAACATCATTGTTCTCACCTCTATAAATAAATTTAAATTTTTAATATTAATTATATATTTTTTGTAATTATATAAAAAATTGAATAATAAATTTTTTATGACAAAATATTTAATATCAACAATACTAATTTATATTTATCTTATTAGTAAATTGGAAAGATTGATCATAAAATTATTCTATGTGATTAATTTAAATATAGTTTCAAACAATAGATATAGATCACAAAAATCTGAGATAATAAAAAGAAGGAAAAAATATATATATAGTTCATGATTTTTATGCTTCAACCTATATTTTCAACTGTAGATTTTAGATTATTTGTGGGATTGTAGTTGATTTGGTTATATTTTCCATTTTTTTAGGATTTTTTTACAAATATATTATCTCTGATCTCTATTTTTCTGATTTGAATATATTTTCCTTTATTATTATTATTATTATCCAACATTAAAGTCACAGCCAAACCAGATACCAAATTGGTATATAAGACCTTTTATTTGTGAAATAAAAGTCAAAATCCTCTTAAAAATATATATATTTAATATCTCTTATTTCTTTCCTAAATTCTTAAAAAAACATGAAATGTTTCCCACCTTAACTATTTTAATAGGTTACTGTGTTCTGTTTGAGAATTTATTTCCATATTTGTAATGACTATACACCTCTTTGAAATAATTTCCATGTGTGGATATGGCAAAATTCCTGCTAAGCATGCAGGGACAATAAATACATACTTGGAACTGGAATATTCAAAGAGTTTTCCTGACTCGGAAAACACAATCACTGCAACATCTGCGTCGCACAGTAGTGCTAACTCTCCCGCCTTCTTGAACAAACCACGACGTCTCTTTGTAAATGTCATCTGCCTACTCGCTGCTTCCCCTATTCTCTTTATCTCTCGCTTTCCTCGACCCATATCGACGTCTGCCCACATAAATCCACACAATAAACCAAATAAATTCGAACAGTCCCTCAAAAAAAAATCAAAATTAAATGTTATAACATTTAAATATGAGCATCTCGAATTTATTTTACATTATAAAATTGAAAAACAATATACGGATATTAATTTAACGAGTAGTTTTTAACATGATTTTTTGAAAAAAATTGGTGGATTTTTCAATTTAATTTCTCTAAAATCAGGCAAGAATTTATTGAAATCGCAAGTTTGATAGGTAACCCCTACACAATAGAAGTGCTCTAGGGGTTTTTTAGGTGTTGAATCCATATATATAATTAAAAAATTAGTTTAAATAACACAAATCAAGATTTCACCATAATTTTTTTCTGAATTTAACATAAGAAACTCCAAAAAATCATACTAAAAACAACTCAATACATAAATAACTAAAAATAAATTTATTATTTTTTATTATCTTTAAAATAAAATAACATAATATTCAATAAATAAGATGAGAAGAGAGTAAATTTATTATTTTCTACTTACTAAAATATATTTGGAAAAAAATTGTTAAACGCCAATATCAGCATATTTAGACAGATACTAATTTCAAAAATTAGGAAATCATTTAATTTTTATTAAAATGTAAACTTATGAGAACACATCATGTGAACGCTAGATAAATTAGATAAATTATTTAAAGGGTAGTTTAACTAAGTTCTAAATTTGTTCTGAAAAATAAAACTAAATAGAAATTTTGAGATATATTAATTATAATTGTCTAGTTTCAAAATTTTGAATGACTTAAAAATTTTAAATACTACTAAATCTATTTCTATTCTCAAAACAAGATTCAAGTACTCTTACTCTTATATTAAATATGATATGATATATTAACATAAAAACAAATTTAAAACTTCAATAGAGAACACCATTATTTAATGAAGGATCAAACTATCCATAGTTTCATCCCAACATACAAAGGGAGATAAGCCCAACTCAAAGTAACAAGAAGATATAGTTTAAGCACGATATATGGGAGGATATAAGACCAATTCAAAGTAAGAAGATATTTGAAAATTGGAAACTTTACCTGAGATACTGGAAGTTAAAGCTATATAAATTGGCAATTATTTTGCGAGGGGTGTTTTTATGTGGGGTATTTAAATATTAATTGTAAATAAATATTATATATATATATATATATATTAATTAATTAAAAATATAATATATATATATATATATATATTATTAATAAATATATTTTACTATTATAAATGCATGTTTAATATATAACCAATAAATAATATTGAGTTTATATATATATAATAAAATATTTTATATATAAAGAAAGTAATGAAAAGTGTAATTTTTTTATGAGCAAAATATGAAAAATATAGTGTATTACTATATGTGTGGGGTTTTAGGAATGGAGAATGTTCTAAAATTGCTTATGTTTGATTAAGAGTCAGCCATATTTGGAGGCCAAAAAAAAAAAAGTTTAAGTACCAAGAGGATATTTGGCAGTGGTAAAAGTCTATCTCTTCTGGTCACCAAAAGGTAATTCCAAAGAACATAGTTTCCTTAAATAACCATAAGGAGACAAATGCATTAGACATTTTGCAAATAATGACTATCCATACTGTGAATTTGACAACTGAGAATTATGATTCCCACTATTTTAAATACAAAAATTTACAAATCATTCCTCCCTATCATCATGGATTAACATGAATTTATAGCGGTGAATATTTTTTAAATCCAACCATCTAAATACACATCGAACATAAATTTGCATACAGAATTTGAGTTGATCTCCGTAATCAATCATATAGATTTGGGTTAAGAATATTAAAACTCAGATCTGAAATACAAGATTGAGCTGAGAATATTAAAACTCAGATCTGATATACAGCAAAAGATTGCTGCCTTTGATAGTAGATATCTCCAAAATATCAGACCATTAAGGTTACTTGAATCTGATCATTGTCTATCAGATCTGAGTTTTAACCCCAAGTGTATATGCACCTGAATATTGCATCGATTGACTATAGATATCCTAACTCTCAGCAACTTAAGATGTATATCCAGCAAGGTAACATGGGTATGGGCTATTATCCATATTTGAAGGAACACAGACCCAAATTCTAATATAATATGCACCTGAACGTTGCAGAGAATGCTGATGGATATCTCAGCTCCCAGCAACGTAGAAGCACATATCCAGCAAAGGTTTATATCGCTTTTGGGTATCCATTATTTCAATATCAAGATATAATCTCGTAATACCATTATCTTTATGTTCATGGCAGCCACAAAAATACACAAAAATAAAAATATAATGTTTTTAATTTACATTACATAATCTTAATAATATAGCTATCATGGTTAGATCTCTGATGTTGTGACTATGCTCTCCTTACATGCTTTTTCCTATATAATAGTTCTATATATAGGGATGTGAAACAACAATATGCCTTTATTTTGAAGTGTTTGAGGTAGCTTCAACCCTATCAGATAATTTCAAATACTATCACATAAAACTTACTTCTACCAGATAACTTCTACTACCATACCGTAGACATTGATTGATTGTGAAGCCCCATCACTAAAATATGCCTTTATTTTGAAGTGTTTGAGGTAGCTTCAACCACTATCAGATAATTTCAAATACTATCACATAAAACTTACTGCTACCAGATAACTTCTACTACCATACCGTAGACATTGATTGATTGTGAAGCCCCATCACTAAAATGTGTTATAGACATTGATTGATTGTGGAGCCCCATCACTAAAATGTGTTATATGGTTGTTCGTGTGAAATCACAATATACTTATCTTGTGATCTACTATTATAATACTACCATACCATACCATAGACTTTAATTGATTGTGGAGCCCCGTCACTAAAATGTGTTATATGGTTGCTGGTGTGAAATCACAATACACTTATCTTGTGATCTACTACTATAATATGATATAAAACCCACCACTACCAGATAACTTTCTACTTCTATACTTATCTTGTGATCTACTACTATAATATGATATAAAGCCTACCACTACCAGATAACTTCTACTTCTAGACCATAAAATTTGATTGATTGTGGAGCCCCCCTCTCTAAAATGTGTGATATGGTTGCTGGTGTGAAATAACAATATACCTAATTTGGTGATGTACTCTTTTTTCTTTTTTTTCTTCCTCTTTTTTTTTAATTTAGGATAATCGGTAAAGGGTGAGAGTTATCTTGAACAGACCCAGAATCAGATTTAACTGGCTGCCACTATAAACTAGGCTAGGTGCAACAGCCTGCAAACTGCACAATAGCAATTAACTTATGCCTCAATAAGAGCCGAAACGTCGGCTATGGAGTCACCTACTCTTCTAATCAAAACACAACAGATCATATATAAGTGATCTACTATTATAACATGATATAATATTTGATTGGTTGTGGAACCCTCCTCTACAGAATGTGTTATGTGGGCGATCCTATGGATTTGGACCCATTTCCATATTCAGCGAACTTATAAACCAACTGAATTCAAAGCACGAGTAGATCTGAGTTTTGATGGATCACCCATCCTCACCCTGGCTTTAGAATACACCTGCTACTTCTCTTGGCAGCAGTCTTAAGCCCTCCTCCTCTGTTCCACGCTGTAAGTAACTCACAAGCCACTAGTATCACCAGTAATTCCCTTGAAGTGCTTTCTGCACGAAACCAAAGACGACAATATATATTTGTAACCTCATTTGTTAAAAACATAGTTGCTCTGATTTAACATTAAAAAAATATCAAAGAAAATAATAATCAAATTTTCATCATGTGATTAATCCAAAAAAACATGCTCATTTCAGAACAATAACCCTCACAAATAAGCATTTATACAGGAAATTCGGCCAGCTTTCCTCTTACCACTTATTTCCAGAGTGCCTGAATAGATACCCAGTATCTAGGGAGTGTATGAAGACCATAAGACTGCCTCCTATAAGTGGAAAACTTGAAAGCTACAGATTGTGGAAGAGGCGTAATTTGGAGGCACAGAGGACTGAATGGGCGTAGTTTGTGTGGTGTTTTTCCGAGCAACAACGTACGTACTTGTAATCTTTGTGTTTGCCTACTACGGAGCACAAAGCGATCAGAGTGCATCTATCAGAGGAGAGGAAAGGGAACAGACCAAAGGTCGAAACCAGTAAAAAGCAATGGTTGCCTAAGCAATATAAAAAAAAACATTTACAGAGCGATCTTAACGCAAATATCAGAGGAAAGGGAGCCGACTAAGGTCGAACTTAGAATAGTTTACTGCAAAATATACACACGACATTTTTTGTTCTGTTCCTGTACGCTCGTGTTGTAATGCACTGTAAGAAAAACCAGGCCTGTGCTGTCAGAGAACAGTACGATAAAGTTTTATGTGTGCTGCTTTTGCCAACAAAAAACATTTTTTAATTGCCTGTTTTAGCAGGGACGATATTAGGCCCAAGGACCAAGGAGCCCTGCACTTTGGGTTTAGCTTAGGTTTGTTATGCTATTTTTATGAGGTGTGACCGTTTTTCCTTCTTTCTGTCTTCCTTTTCATTTTATTTTATTTTCCTTGGTATATATATAAGTTTTTTTTGGTAATTGTATAAAAGTAATTGAGTTAGGTTGGTGTGAATATAAATTTACATGTAAGATAAAAAAAAATATATATATTTAATAATTTTATGTTGTTATTAAAATTAGATTAAGTTAATTGGAGTTATTTTGGGTGGTTGAGTAGAATGGTTGTTATATTTTTATTTAGATTCAATTTTTAAAGAGTGATATGATGATGTAAATATTATTATAATGAAATTAGGTAAAGTCAAGTGGTTGAGTAGAATGGTTGTTATATCCTCACATAGGTTCAATTCTTTATAAGTGACATGATGATGTAAATATCATTATGAGAATTTATGATTTTTTTCCAATGGAACGATGGCGAGCACCGCAAGCAAAAGAAGGTTTTTCATTGCAGGATTTTTCAAATCCATCGCTTCGAGCTTGGAGAAATCGTTGATGGCAAGGGGGATGGCTATCGCCCCTCCTTTGTTCTTTGTGTATGGACTAGAAAAGGTGGACTACGAGGAGTTCGACGGTATAGGCGGAGGAGCTTACCTAGACGCGGCCAAAGGATTTTTTGCTTCTAATTTCGTTGGGTTGCCTTTTGTTGGTTTTTGTTGAAGCCTTGTGCTTGTGGAGGCTCGCAGATTATGTTTTTTCTTCTCATCTGATTTGGTTTTTAAAGGGGCTTATGAGCATGTGAGCTCACCTGGCCAAGACAAACGCGTGTAGGATGCTTTCCTACAAAGTGTTTGTCAAAATTATTGAATGGGATTTTCAATGCGAGCTTTGGAAAGCCTACAGAGTTTTCAACGCATTACCCCTGTAAGGGAAGTCTCTCAAACCAGTCATAGGTGTCTCATGGTGTCGACCTTATGTTCATGGGAAGGATTTCGACAAAGTGACAGCCAAAAATTCAAAACGAGGAGTGAATTTGGGGTTTGGTCATGTCTGCAAATTGTTTAACGGATTCCTCCAGCCGACAAGCCTACCCAAGGGCATTGTGGACAAGGATCTTCAAAAGTTCTCCATTTTTGTAAGGTCCCTCTCCAAATATTCTCTGTGTTTCAAGGTAAATGAGGAGGACCTAGTAGTTTCAGTGATTGTTTGCATTCATCCGTGTGCAGGTATGCCTGTGGGAGAGTTTGGGCTCCTCTATGAAGGGAGATTGTTGAAGATGGAAATTAATGTCAAAGCTTCTAACATTAAAAAGCGTGCTTCTATCTCCTTTGTTGCAGATCTACAAGGAGGTGTCAGGGGCGGCGGGGATTCTTCTTTTGCAAGGCCCATGTCTTTCAAAGAAGCCCTAAGGTCGTGTTAGAAAATCAGAAAGGTGGAAATATTTTCTTGTACTTGATAATTACTTGTGATGTTCTTGATTTCTTATTATGTTTCTTTGTATCTTCTTTATTTTAGTTCATCAAGAAATTACTAAAGCAATAGCACATAAATTAATGGACACCAGATATAGGCTCACAGTCAAGGCAAAACCCCTCTCTAGGGGAAAACCCAATCAATAATTCTTCCTTCAATAGTTTTTCTGAGATATTCCAAGACTCTAGACCTTGACACAAACTTTCCTCCACACCAAGTCAGCCTTCTTCTTCTCTTGTAAGTGATCCTACTTGACCTGGTAGCAACAGCAGCAGTAGTGGCATTTTCTTCGACCCAACAACTTTGACCTAGCTTTGGAGACTTCGATCTTCACTCAGAAACTTTGATCTTAGCCCAATATAGCTTCTTAAGGTGGCATCTTCCAACACCAGCAACTTCGACCTATAGTAGCAGCGACAACATGTATCAACAGGCTACGGCAACAACTAGAGAACTTCGATCTTCCAAACCAGGGCACGAGAGAGAGAGATAGATGCACCAAAATTTCAATTTTTCTTCCTTTCTTCTCTTAAACCAACTCGCACTCCTTTCTCCTTCTTTCCTCCACTTCGTACTTTTTCCCAGCTTCAAGAGATATCGAACTAGCTTGTTGTGAGTGTGTTTCAAATGGAATTTGATTGCTTCATTTATAGTCCTTTCGTGAGGTCGAATAGCCCTCTTTGAGGCCGACTTGATAATCTTAAGGTTGACTTGGTGTGGAGGCAACATAATTCATATTTGACTCAACACTTAACCTTTTTACATTATTCAAAAGCCCAAGAAGGGTCTCTTTAAAAGTACAATGACTCTATTAACTCAGAATAAATCCTAGAAGTCATCAATGGGGACTTTGACCTAAAACATGATGACCTAAGCATGAAACCTATGCTTTAATAAGTCATATTAATAATAATTATTATTATTTTCTTTATTCTTTTGACAAGTACATCACATGATGACTCAAATACATTTAATGAAGACCGAACCTAGTTACATTTTCCAAGACTCCCTCTTAACTAGGGAGGTATTCATTATATACAAGTACAAGGAAGATCTCAACTATATGAACCATGAAGAACTTTAGGCACCGCAATGCCATGGACTAGATTCCTGAGGAAGGAAATCTATCTAGGTGAGACTAAGATGGACTCAATCTTTCAACCTCTCAAGGTACCATCAAGCTTACTTGCTAACCATCAACCCAGGGATCCAAGCGTGTATCCAAAAATCAAAGCTCTAAAATCAACACCACCTTTCCAACTTCGGGACCTAGACATCAATACAAAGTATCGACCATATGTCCTCCTAGGCAATGTTTCACTCACAAAGCCTCAACACTCCTTGATCCAGCAGATCAAAGACAACAAATCTCTCCCAATCAAATTGATTGACAACCAACATGTTATCAAAACCTTCGAGAGATTCACCTATACAAACACAACCCTAATAAATAATATACTTTCACATATTCATAAATAAACACAAACCTTCGGGGTTTTCCTGATGTTGTTTTTCAAACACAATAGGCCCATCAACCGAATCTTTGATACTTTTCTTTTCATACAACAACATATCCTTCAAACTTCATTCTCCAATCAAAACTATGATCTCCCTCTCAACCAGGGAGATTTTCTCTATCCAAGCTCCCTCTTAATCTCAGGGAGATCTCTTCTTCTTTTCGACATCGGAGAATCTTTAGTGGCTTCCATCCATCTCATCAGAGTTATCATTATTATCATCATTCACATCAACTTTACTTGTGATCGTCTTCACCATCTTGAAGATTATGTACCTGCACAACTTAGATAGCAAGTACAACCAAATCTATAGAAGCATGAAGTTAGTCATATCAAAATCACGGAAGCATTTCAACTTTATATATATCAAATAAACAAGAGATACATACTCTTCAACATTTTGCTAGGGACTTTGTCATAAACCCTAGACTACTTCATCAAGACTTATTTCATAACACCTTTCATTACATCTAGGGTTTCAATGTTTCTACCAATGGTATGACATACCCTACTACAACATATTGCAAACCCTAGAAACAATTCAAACAAATATAGATCTACAAAGTATTTAACAACTTTCAGAATTCATATGTTAGACTTCCTACTAGGATTTCATACAAACCCTAGATTTCATATATAAGCTTTTAACAACCAAGAACCAATTACAGCTTCAATCAACAACATGACTAGCATCCACTAGGGTTAGCTACAAACCCTAGATTTTCTCATTTCAGCATCATCCTAGAATATCAAACTCAGACAAGGACTTATATTAAACCCTAAGACTTATGACCATTAATAATTAGGTCAACACATATATCTAGGAATTCATCATCATGCATAAGCATATCATATGTTAGGCAACATATTAGACATATATCAACCTAGACCAACCTAGGGTTTCATTCCTACGACTTTAAATACCTAACAAGGCATTTTCTTATAGGCCCAACCAAACCCTAAATATTTAGGTTTTCATAACATAGGAAAGCAAATCCTCCTATATCAAAACTTCAAAGGTTCGTGATTTCAGAAAACATCATTACAACCCTAACAAGTTAGATTTTCATGATCATACCAAAATCCCAAAAATGACATCACCAACAAAAACTTCAAATAGCATTTCCCAATAATCCTAAGCAATTTTAGGGTTTCAAACAAACATTAGCATACCATTAGCTTAGGGTTTCTAGAGAACTTGTTTAGAGTTCTATAAGATCAATTAAGAATATGAGGAGGGGGTAGATTTATCAAGTGATGAATCACCCAAAACAAGAATCATTAAGATTCAATAGAGCTAAACATAATGATGTTAGTAATAGATTGTCAAATGAATGAACATTTATTATAAAGAAATCAATGTTTTGTAGTTTTGAGGCATACCTTTGTTTCTTGACAAAGCTTGTTGTCGGAGGTTCTCTTTCATACTCCTTGAGGATATAGCAAATCTTTCCCTAATCAAGACAATAGAGGGAGAATGGTGATTAGTATTTATATAATCAAAACTTAAATGAGCACATGAAACCAAAAATTGAAAGGGAATGAGATACTTATCTTTGGGAGATGTTGAGGGCTCCCTCCAAAGCTTGAGGGATACCTATAAACTTATAAAAAGAAAAGAAAATGTCTTTTCCAAAAATATGTTAAAACCTATAAATTCTAAACATCAAAAATACAAAATAGAATATCTAAGACTAGAAGCAAAGGACTTAGTAGGGTAAGTCCCTTATGTCAGACTCTTCGGGTTTGCCTTTCTTTAGGTCTTCTTCTTCAGTAACATTGGCTTGATCTCTTTCTCTCTTCTTGTTTCTTGGATTGCCGAGGTAGTCACTCCTGTAGTGACCCTTTCTTATGACATTGATAGCATTCTACATTGGACATGACAACCTTCCTCTTTGGCCCTTTCTTGAAGTTTCCTCTGTGTTGAGAAGCATACGCATTTGACACTCCTTCATGGTTGGCAACTAATGAAATTATTAATTCCTCTTAACTGCAAGTGGTCCATAGTCCTTCAAAAGTGGGAGCTCCCTTCCAACTATTGAGTCCTGCAACAATTGCACGCCAAGTAGGTGGCAATCCTAGCATAACAATGATCACAAGTTCTTTGTCTAGAAAAATTTCTTCTATGGCCAAAAGATCATCTCTGATTCTTGCTATCTTCACAAACAAGGAGGACATTGTATCTTGCTTAGTCATCTTTGTAGTCCTTAGCTCATTCTTCAGGCTTGCTACTTGACCAATGTTCTTAATAGTGAATAAATTTGACAAGGCCTCATAAATTTCTTGAGCATGGCCAATGTTGGTTATGAATGGGACAAGATTGTCCTTTATTCCTTCTACCATTAGGTTCATGGCCACTAATTCCAAATCTTTGAACTTCACTTTATCAGCATCACTGGAGTCTTTTGTAGGATTCTTTAGTTTTACTTTCACCAAGTCTAATACCTTGTTCTTTTCAAGGATGAGGTCAATCTTCTTCTTCTAAGACTTGTAGTTTGAGGTTCCTTCAAGTTTGTTCCCTCCCTTGATTATGTCAGATATCTTCCTTGAATATAGTAGACTTCTTCCTTGAAATAATCATTTTGAATGGTTCCTTGATCAAGTGCTTGAGACTGCCTTTAGCTTCTTTCTTCACCAAATCTCTGATACCATGTTAGAAAATTAGAAAGGCAGAAAGATTTTCTTATACTTGATAATTACTTGTGATGTTCTTGATTTCTTATTATGTTTCTTTATATCTTCTTTCTTTTAGTTCATCAAGTAATTACCAAAGCAATATCACATAAATCAATGGACACCAGATATAGGATCACAACCAGGGAAAAAACCCTCTCTAGGGGAAAACCCAGTCAGTAATTCTTCCTTCAATAGTTTTTCTAAGATATTCCAAGACTCTAGACCTTGACACAAACTTTCCTCCACACCAAGTCAGCCTTCTTCTTCTCTTGCAAATGATCCTACTTGACCTGACAGCAGCAGTAGCAGTAGCAACACTTTCTTCGACCCAACAACTTCAACCTAGCTTTGGAGACTTTGATCTTCACTGAAAGACTTCAATATTCACTCAGAAACTTCATTCTTGGCCCAATAGAGCTTCTTGAGGTAGGAACTTCCAACACCAGTAACTTCGACCTGTAGCAGCAGCAATAGGCTATGACATCAACTAGAGAAATTCGATCTTCCAAACTAGGGCACGAGAGAGAGAGACAGATGCACCAAAATTTTGATTTTTCTTCCTTCCTTCTCTTAGACCAAACTCGCACTCCTTTCTCCTTCTTTCCTCCACTTTGCACTTTTTCCCAGCTTCAAGAGATATCAAACTAGCTTGTTGTGATTGTGCTTCATATGGAATTTGAACTGTTTCATTTATAGTCCTTTGGTGAGGTCGAATAGCCTCTTTGAGGCCGACTTGACTATCCTACGGCCGAATTGGTGTGGAGGCAACATAATTCATATTTGACTCAATACTTAACCTTTTTACATGATTCAAAGGCCCAAGAATGGTCACTTTCAAAGTACAATGACTCTATTAACTCAAAATAAATCCTAGAAGTCCTCAATGGGGACTTTGACCTAAAACATGATGACCCAAGCATGAAACCCATGCTTTAATACGTCATAATAATAATAATAATAATTATTTTCTTTATTCTCTTGACAAGTACATTACATGATGACTCAATTACATTTAATGAAGATCGAACCTAGTTACCTTTTCCAACAGGTTAGGCCCTAGTCCTCAGACTCCTAAGGAGCTCTCAGGTCAAGCTTTTCTGGTGGAACATTCCTCAGATTTCCCAACGCTAGAGCTGAATGAAAACATTAACAAGGTAAAGAACAATAGATTTAGAAATTTGGGCGATTATATGTCATTTTAATGGTTTCTAGCCTTCGACATCTGCCCTCTGGGAATGGGTTTAGCAAAACTGGTCCCAGAACCTAGATCTGTTTTTTGCTCAAAGGGATTCTTCGTAGTTTTCTTTAAAGATCTGGAAAATTGGAAGAAGGTTTTCGATCAAGGACCTTGGTTTTGGGGTCGGGTTGGTCTTTCGATTCAGCGATGGTTCCCAAAGTTTAATCCTCACTATGAAGTCCATGCATGTTATGATTTGGGTTAGGCTCCCAAACTTGCCTCTTCAATGTATCTAACCAAAGATCCTAAAGGATATTGGCGACTCTATAGGCAGATTTATAAAATTAGACAGTGAAAGATGTCAAAAGATTTTATAAGTTATGTCGACATATGTGTAGAAGTGGACCTCGGTGAAGGTTTACCAGATAAAATGGTCCTAAAGCATGAGGTAAAAGAGGATATCCAGTCATTGGACTACGAAAACACTGCCTTCAGATGCAGAATTTTCCAGCAGCCTCGACATCTCCAAAATGTGTGTCCCTCTTTAAAAGGGGCTTTCTGCAACTAGGAACCGAAGAGAAGTTACTGTGGTTGGAGAGATCTGAAGGTAGCAGCAAAGTCCAAGAATCCTGCAGGTAAAAAGAAGAACAACTCTAAGAATAAGATGTCATTTCCCAACACCTCATCCTCTCAAGATATTAGGCAACCCCCAACTGCATCGACACAACCCCCAACATAGGAAAATATTTCGGCAAAGGACAACGAGAGAACTTCAGCCATAACTGTGCTTGCAATTTGTGGGCAAAAATGCAAACATGAGTCAGATATTTATGATAGCGGGAAAGTCCTGTCGAACTTGGTCGAACCGATTGCTATGGTTCTATCTCAAAAATTTGAAGAAGCAACATTATTCTTTGTTGTGTCGGATGGCTCAATTGGGTGGATTGATGTTCATAAAAGAAAAGGTAAAAATGAAAAACCTATGAATCACTTTGGTTTTTAAATACAAGTTTACAAAAGATGTACTTTGGAGTATCTAATTTCCTTATGTAATATTTTTTTTAGAATTTAATTTAGAAAAGAAAATATAATGAAATAGAAACCATGTGAGCATATTTTTTTCTCACACCTTGTGTCATAAGAAAAACTTAAAATGTA
Source organism: Pinus tabuliformis (assembly GCA_031772625.1). Lineage (NCBI taxonomy): Eukaryota > Viridiplantae > Streptophyta > Pinopsida > Pinales > Pinaceae > Pinus > Pinus tabuliformis. The sequence continues at coordinate 357,777,486 of CM062820.1, read as the reverse complement.
AAAAGTTTTTTAATTATTAAACTAAGATTATTATTTGTGAAATTTAATTAAAAATGAAAATTATTTAAATATTTTGCATTTGGAATTTGTAAAAAAAACATTGTTACACATATCTAACTTTGATTAAAAATAGATGTGATAAGAACGTTGGAAAATTTAGGATGGGAAGCTATATAGCTAGAAAAGTTTTTAATAATGTAAATAATTATAAATCTCCATTTATAAAATAAAATAACTTAATAAATTTAATTCTAACCGATGACAACTAAAATTATTCTTTTTAAATTTTTTTTTGTAAATTTAAATTGTATTGTCTTAAAATGTTTTCATACAACTACCAAAAATATCATTCTTTATGCTATGTTCGATCACAATCTGCGTCAAAGAAAACTAGATCTGTTGACCATGAACAAGAGTTCAGATAATACAAAATGATAACAATTATCACTATGACATTTATGACAACTAACATAGACTTAACTATATAAAGTAAAAGACAATTGCTAAGTGATGGAACATAACATCAAGAGTCAAGTTTCAGTTGACATTGTAGATGGCTTTCAAGATGATCAAGTCGAGCATCCAAAATAGCAAGACATGAGCATTGGTAACATTGCACGCGCTTGATTTCATTCAAAGAAGAGATTATATCATTGTGATGTTCATGTTTATCCTTCAAGGCCTTGTTGACAAGTGTCTTCATCTCCCAATGAAGGGTGATGGAGTTCAAGTATTGATTTTGTCTTCCCTTAGGTGTGTCACGAGTCAGGAACCCAATTGGGTACCTCAGCGTGAATTACAAAATCAAAGTATTTTTGTTAGTCACTAGTGGGGCTTCAAGTTGGGGGATTTCCTCTTGAATTTCTAAGGGAGTGGAAAATGGTTGCGACACCTTGGGCTTGGGCTCACGGGTGACCCTTAGGACCCTTGCCCCAAATCCTCAACAGCAGCACATTCGCTGTTGGGGCATACTACACTGGATAGACAATAACCAAGAGAGAATTCTCGGCCAAAACACCCATAAACCCAAGGGATTGGAAATGAGAAGACCAAATAAAAGTAAAACCCAGGGAGACTCGAATTGCCAGAGAGGTTTGTGACAGCTTCTAATGGAAAACAATGGTTGTGGGAGTGTAGATAAAATACTCCTGGTAGGGTCCAACAACTACTAGGAGACAACAACATCCAAACCACAATTCGCCCTCGCGAACACCCACCAAATGGAAGCAAAACCAGTGAAGGAATTGTCAAAACCAAAGGAATTGGACATAGATAGAATTACCCAATGCTAACCGACCCGCCAAACCTGAACCTACATAGTCATGAGAGTCGGTTGAAGGTCGACGTCTCCCGCTCCTGCAATGTTTGACATCATGGTTGTCATCAACGCCCCAAGTGATGCTTCCACTGCTTACCTGAAGCTAAGTCTCCCATAGTTTAGGTGCATGTTGAGCCATGTCCATGGAAAAAAACCATCACCCAAACCAGATAGGAAACCCACAATTTATGCAATAGGCATGAGTTTTCATCACTGAATTTAAGCCCTCACTGCATAGCAAAAAAGCTGGAGAATAAGGTCTCTCATCCCAGAGCCCTCAAGTGGAGTAGGTAGTCATAGAAATGAAAAATGGTAATAGTTGTTTGCATCTGTGTTGCATAGAGTGGGTTGGTCATGCCACCTCCTCTCTTAAATGCGATGGGGGTGGCAAGCTTCCCCTCTTAATGCGATAGGAGGCGAGCTACCCTCCTCCAATTTCCAAAATTCCAACACTTAAGTTGGGGAAAAATATATTTTTTATTAAATCTTAAACATGCATACAATAATTATTTTTTAAAAACTCTACAATTTAGCATTTTTTTTATACACATCTTTCGACATAATTATTTTAATCTGAATTTAAAACAACAACCCAAAAAAACCAAAACCATTACACTGTTTAAATAGACATCAACAATAAATAGCTCTCGTAAATTATTAAATATTTTCATTAAATCGAAAATTCTTTTAAATTTAATAATAACATCTGACACTCTATTTTAGAGTCCATTACATAATACTTGTTATAAATGGAAAGATCAGAGACAAAAATTGATCTCCACCTTTTTGGAAAATAAAATGAATATGAAAACAAAATTGGGAAATTGGGAAATCACATTCAAAATAAAATAAATAGGAAAAACAAAATTTACTTCATAAAAGTTTTTACTTCTTTAAATGTGTAAAAAAACCCGAAATTTTGGGCATCTGCAATCTTGTCCAAACCCTGACACTGCAAACTTTTCATAATGGAACTATGGCGATGTAGAGGTTTTTGACCTTATTTGAACCAAATTTTCGTTTTTAGTGCCACTTTTCCCACGCCCCAAAAGAAAATCCTGTCACTGTAATCTGTCTTTGTGCAGGCATGGTTGATAATTGCTAGCGTGAGTCGATCCTGAAGCACACATTCATTCGATCAATTTCTCTGCGCTTCCTCGTATCAGGTAAGCACAGCGCAGCACTTGCGAAACAGGAATTGCAGGTATCTTTTCCTGAAAAGGATGGCTCGGCTCTCGCCCATTCGCAGAGACCAAGTGGCCAGGCTAGACTTCTGTACGCAAACAGGCGCTTCGATCTTGCAGAATCTTCGGGTACGCCAGAATCGTACTGGCATCAAGCACACATCTTCTCAAAGGTCCATATCACGATTCACGGGTAGTGCACCTCCATATCGAGGAAGGAGGAAGGAGAAATTTGCAGAAGCAAGAAATGCGTGCCTGGGTACGAATCTCTTAAAATGCATAAAAGCAAGGAAATTGTGGCACTAATCCTCACTCCCTTTTAAATTCTTTAAGGCGGGCACAGATCAAAGTGGATCATTTCGAATTTTTGAAAACAAATATGAATCAAAATTGATCACTCCTCGAGATTTAAAATCAAATTGATCACTCCTCTGAGATTATATGATTTTAAAGTTAAATTATTGTTAAATTAAAATAATTTAAATTCATTAATTTATTATAGAAGAAGTTATTAATTTTAATAATAATTTGAATCAATATAGAATTAAAATTACATTTAAGTAGCTCCAAGGGTTAGTTCAATTGGTCAGATCAGTGCATGGTCTATTCTTCCCTGAAGCCCTTAGGGTTAGGCGTAGTTATTGGCCAATTTTTCTGTAGCGGCCACCCAATCACCAAAAAAAAATTATCTTAATGTATGCCCAAAATTGTTTCTGCTTGGCTAAGAGCTTGTCAAAATGGCCCAAGACTCAGAGGCATCTGGCATGAGTGAAAATTTGCCCCCTTATAAACCACTAGCGGGTTATTACAGGTGGCTTGGTTTTCCTTGAATAAGGATGATGAGTTAGCCTGCATTCGCTGACACTGAGCCATGATAGGTTTTTCCACCCCTAAAAACAAATAAAGAAATTACCCAGTCATATAAATTAAGTTTTTTATAAATGTCAATAAACATCAATTTATGATAAACATCAAAACATTTATTTCGTAATATTAAAAATCATAAAAATTAACTAAAATATAAATTTATTTTAAATTATTATATATATATATATATATATATATATATATATATATTAAAAAAAACATGTAATAAGATTTTTAAAAATCACCATGGATTTTACCATGGAGGATTTGAATTTGTAAAAAAGTTTTGTTACAATATCGCTGGTCAATTCAATGGTTTATTAAGATCACATGCTCAAAAAACCACAGCTCATTTCATATGTCACTTGTTTATATGACATTTTTTTAATTGATGAATTTAATTAAAAGAGACAATTGCGAATGACTACTTTGGAGATAAATCTCAATCTTCAATTTGTAAATTCTACTAAGAATATTTTCTGGATTAAATCTGTCCTATAATTTCAATCCATATATAATTATAATAAGTCAATTTACAATTAACAAGTACAATGGTGTAAATTAAATGGTTAGTGAAAGTCATAGACATCAATCCATAATAAACATCAAAACACTTACTTCATGATATGTCTCACATTGCTTAAAAAAAACCAAAAAAATAAAAATAAAAACTAAACTAACTAACTTATACCTTTATTTTAAACCAACCTAGATCCATCTTGATTTGGGATCTACCAAACACCAAGAGGGATCAAATCTCTTTTTACTCTAAAAAAAGTTTGCATCTAAAGAGATTTGATCCCTCTCAACTCTTAGTAGATCCAAAATTAAGATGGATCTAGGCCAATTTAATTATAAATATAATTTTATTTTTATTTTTACGAAGTCAAAATGTTAAAGAAAACATTACAACATCTCTATCATATTGGGTGGCAGAGCACTCTGGGCACAATTATTATTATTAATCATAAAAAGAAATAATATACCACATGCCCAAAAAAACATAACTCACTTCATATGAATTTTTTTTTCAAATAGTGCGAAAACTTATCATAACCAATTGTCAATCGAAGTGGACAAAGTCCTTGAATTTTTTAATTTATTTTTATTTTGTTTTGACCTAATCAAAATTTTTAACGTGACATTAACTATCTCTACCATATTGGCTAATATATAACTTAAAGATAATACATTTACTTCATGACATGTCTCACATTGTTAAAATTTAAAAAAACATAAAAATTAATAGAATTACAATTTTATTTTAAATTATTATTATTAATTATAAAAAGAATCAATATATAAGTTAAACATATATACATTTAAAAACACATGGAACAAGATTCTTAATTATAAAGATTTACTCCCACTTTACCATGGAGATTTTTAATTTATAAATAAGCTTTGTTACAATACTATGGACCAATATTATGGCTTATCGATACCACATGCCCAAAAAACCATAACTCACTTCATATGATTTTTATTTTTTTTTGGCAAAACCTATGGTGTTGTCAAACAAGAAGTAGATAGCTATCATTGGTTGTTATCCATGAATGCACTGCTATCCTTGAATGTAGGTTGACTCATCATTGTTATTCATGGAAAACCATAACACCTTGAATTACCCCCTAGTAGTCTGTAAGGGGGCTTTCACTCTTGCTAGATGCATCTAGGTCTTGGGTAGTTAACACGTTTCCTTACGTCTAAGGAAGACTAGCTCTTAACCAAGCATAAGCACTTTTAGGGCATAATCCAGGTCCATACTTCATATGACACTTGTTCATATGATTTTTTTTAATTAGCCAATTTAATTAAAAAGACAGAAAAAAACATGGTTATTTTAAAAATAAATCTCAATCATATATATATGAATATTCTAGAATATTTAGTGGAGGTTAAACCCCTGCCATCTACGTAATAATTATTGATAATAATTAAATTAAGATAAACATTACATATTTAACTTAAAAATAAATAAATGTAAATCACAATAAATCTAAAAATTAATTTATTTAAGATTAAAATAAATCTAAATCACAATAAACTAATTTATTCTCTCTCTCATACGAAGCGCCATTTCCCGACACTTTTTCTCCTGGCAAGTGTTTGCTTGAACGTTGTTTATTGAAGCCACAATTTAGCTTGGATGACCATTTCTGGTCGAAATTCAATCATTTTTTTTCAAAAAATCTGATTGTTTGAGTGTTTGAATCATTTTTCCAGTGGTGAAAATACATTCAGCACCATCAAAAACCCCTAAAACACCCAAAATCCTGAAACTTAACAATTATAACTCAAATTTCTAAAAAATCCCGTGAAATTTTATCAAAATTGTACCAAAATATCTATTATTTCCAAAAAAAAAAAACATAATCGACTATATACTTTGTTATCCAACCTCTCATTTCTATTACAACTATTTGTCTTATGATAGTGTTATTTAACTCGACCTTTTTCTTAGTCGTCAATGATCAGAATTCACTTTGAATTAAATACTCGATTTAAGAGTACAACATGCCTCGTCTCTCCTTTCTATTACAACTATTTGTCTTATGCTAGTGTTATTTAACTCGAGCTTTTTCTTAGTCATTAATTATCAAAATTCACTTTGAATTAAATACTCGATTTACATATTATTGGTTGTGATTGTGACCATGTCATGTTATGGTATTTTTATTTTATTTTATTTTATTTTCTTTTCTGTTAAAAGCATATTGGTATGGTTTTTATAAAGATGGTATAGTAAATTTAATAAGCCATAAAATGTCATGAATATTTTATTGGACATTTCGTCAAAACAAATATGATAATATTATATTTAAAATTTGGAATTCTACGTTATTATAGTTTTATTAAATTTCTACATCTATAGATTTTACTATAAATAGTGTATGCAGGGGAATGTTAATTATGCAAAAATAGAAAACAACAAAATAAAAGCTCATGTACACACATGAGACACAAGATTTTCTCTAGGAAATATTTTCAGGAGAAAAACCCAATTGGAAAGTGAGGTTGCTTTGCGCTCTTTCTCTGTCTGGAAATATGGTTGCGAGTACAAAGAAGTATGGCTTGTGGCCCACGTGCTACTACAGTGCACAAATGTTCTTTGTGTGCTCTGCCTCTTATCCCACTTAGCTATTTTTGCTAACAACTGCACTCGAAAAAATGGAATGTCTCTTCCTCCTAATGGCCTGATTATAACACAACTCGATAGCCCACTAGTGGTTAAGTTTGACTACCTCAACTCTTAACTAGAGCTACAATATAGACTCTTCTAGAGTCTTTTACAACAAAATCTTCTGGCTAGCCCTTTTTCCATGAATAATGGGGGTTGACGTGGCATCCTCCCAAATTATGGGTGTGAAAACAGGAAGGTCAACTTCTTAGTGGCATAACTTTTGCATAAGGACTCTGATTAACATGTTTCTTGCATCATTGGAAAGATCTATGCGTGTAGAATAGCATGAAATGTTGTCACACTAAAGCAACAAAGTTTTACCCCAAAAAACGTCGTTTGATTCCTCAAAACACTCCTAGAAGGTTTCAGACCATGTTTTGCCAAACTGGGTCCCACGAGTAAAAACGGTCTCGCGAGCTGATTCCTCCACTTTTTCTACTCTAAATGCATCAAGATGGATGAAAAATAGTGTAATGATCCAATCCAAATCAATCAAGCGAGTGTAGGTTGTGTGGTGGGGAAGATCTATTGTCTTCCTCCCTACTCAGGTTTGAATCTCATGTTATGACATGTTTGTCAATGTAACAAAATTATCTATCTTGATTCCTCATAATAGTAGGTAGATGTTGTTGGTGGAATTAGCTAGTACCAGATTGATACAGTGAACCACATTAAAAAAATTGGTGCAGTAAAAAATTCACAAACGTTATGTTATTAAAAATATATATATTTATGACAGACACATTTGTTAGTTTGTGTGGGTATTACACTGTTTCAAATATTATGGGGAGCGGTTGAGGGCGAGAACCATTTGTGGGGATAAAAACATACCTTCTAAGCATCCAGACTCGACCGAGCCTCGCAAAATCTTGGTGAGAGCATCTTACAAGTGGGCAGATTATTCTTTTAACCAACAATGGTGTTGGCCCTAACCTAGGTTCAACCTAACTTGAAAAAGAAAAATAATCTATTCAAAATTGGTTATATATATAGGATCCACTTGTGGGGAATAAAGCTTTCCCACTAGGCATTCAGCTTGACTGAGCCTTGCACAATCCTGGCAATGACATCTTATGGATGGGTAGATCATTATTTCATCCAACATTGGGTTTGGCCTTGACTTAGGCTCAACATATCACGAAAACAAATCTATTAAAGGTTATATGCATATACATATGAGCTACTTGTGAGGGATAAAAATTGTCGCATGGGGCATCCAAACTAGATCGAGCCTCACACAATTCTGATGAGAACATCCTACGAGTGGGCAGATTGTTCTTTCATACAACAATGAGATTGGTCCTGACCTAGGCTCAACCTAGCTTGAAAAAAGCTAAATCTATTAAAAAATGTGTGTATATGTGTGGGTGTGGGTGTAGGTGTGGCATCCATTCGTGGAGGATAAAAATTATTCCACCAAGTATCCAAGCTTGATTGAGCCTCACACAATCCTCGTGACAGCATCCTACATGTGGGTAGATTGTACTTTCATCTACCATTAGGGTTGGCCTTAGCCTAAGTTCGACCTTGCTTGAAAAAAAAAAGTCTATCAGAAATTATATATGTGCGTGTTAAGGAAAGGGGGGGGATCCAATTTGAATAGTTAAAAGGGGAAGTTGTTATTACATGACTAAAGATAGGATGAGATATATCACCAATGTTTTTGTGAATTTAACTAGTTCTTAAAAACAACTCTCACACAAATACACATATATGATGACAACATTTTGATCCATCAAAATTGAAAATATTTTATTTTATTTTATGCTCTTCTTTTTCCTAATCATTTTTAAATGACCTCCCTCAATCAATTTGATGCCCTTCCCGATATCAACATAACACATCACAACACTTCAGAAATAGGAATTGCAAGTATTTTTCCTTGAAAATTGTGGCCTAACTCTTGTTCATTTACAAATACCTACATACTTTTAATCACGGAGACAGTTCCTTTGATAAGATGTGGCCAGTTTCCAAATTATACTTTTGCAATTTCATTATTGAGTTTACACTATTGTAAGTATTAGGGACTTTTATTTCACTAGGAATTGCCCTTCATGGTACAAATGGAAAAGTTAAGAGAATGTTGGGTGTTAATTGTAGTTTATATTATGTAGATTTTAATGTAATAAATGAGTCAAGAGACTAATAATTGGAGGAAGAATGGACATTGTTGGGATCATCAACTTTTTACCTAAGAACTAATTAATAATAATTTCATAGATTTTATCTGAAGATATCATCTATTACATTATGGAATAAAGGATGCTAGTATGTATAGCTAGACATTAAAATGGTGATAATCCATTAATATGTCACGTTAAACTAATACCATTTTTTAAAAGTTGTGAATGGAAGATCGTTGTATGTAAAGTCTAGCATGAATGAATGGATGGTTATTTTCTTCCAAGAAGGAGAAAACCACTCACATCCTACCTCACACAACAACTAATGCATTTAAAGTAATAGCCTAAGAGGTCGTTAAAATTTTGGGAAAATTTGTCACAGGGTTGTTAACACCCATGGGTTGCTTAGTGTTCCTACCAAATGGGTAGTGCCTCATGAGCTTTTACGGACCCTAGCAAGCCCCACTATATTTAAACAACTAGACATGGTTCTTAGACTTACTCCAAGTCCAAGGATAGCTTCAACCCAATCTCCCTCTTGATACCCTTCATTCCTCCCTAACTAGGTCATCACTAAAACTCCATAGGTTTGGATAACTTAGAAGTTCTAATTTAACCCAATGCACTGCTAGACATGACAATAAGAAGTAGAACCCCTAATACAATTTAAAGACATGCCAAGATATGATGGTGTCTAATTATATAAATTCCAAATTGAACAAAATTATAAATCCGTGAATATCTTAAAAATATGTTGTAACTATCCAAAACATAAATGGTTGAAAGTAAGCTTATGAAAAAAGGAGATGGTTAGAATAACGGTTACTTAGGATATCAATCTTCACCAACATTTATGAACAATAAAAATAATGATTTGCAATGTCATTTTGCCAAGGACTGTCACGTAATCAAATATCATATACCATATAAAATAGGCTAAATTAAAATACAATTTGTTATACAAAAATATACAATCTCGGTATTACCTATTGCTAGTGAATGTTTCATATAACCAAAGTTTTTGAACAAAATGAAATACCAAGTTGAAAAAAGTATTTTACGAATAGACTTCCATTACCATATTTAAAACAATTCTATTATATTTATGTTATCTTCATAATTAACTTAGCCAACTCTACCTTTATGGTTCAACATATCTTTTAACTTACTTTGGTGTTATTATTCTCATGTCTTTTAACTTACTTTGGTGTTATTATTCTCATGGTATAAGATGTTTAATCCATAAGAGTTCTTTTAGTTCACTAACATCTCCAACTTATGAGACAATAAAACTTATTACTTCATCATATTGGATATGGTTACACACTAAAATTATGATAACCCATTAATAGGGTTACAATGTAGATATTAAATTAGTGTTCATGTAAATAAATAAATTGATTCAAATATTCAAAATTTGAATATCTACATAATATGGTATGAATATCTAAAATAGTTAGATGTGTTATTGCTCATGAATCATGTGATGGTTTATAGAGACCGCTAATCACAATTGACATCCTACTCACTAACTTGAAATGACTCAATCACCTTCAAGCCTGGTCTTTGGCCATGTGAGGCTTCTTATTCACATGTTGCAATAGGAAGCCTTACGGCTTCTTGTTCACATGCCGCAGTTGAAGTCCAGAAGAGTTGATGTATGTGTTTAACATAGAAAGCCTAATGGTGAAGTCTTGTGCAGTCTGCGCATGGGACATGATGCTAGGTGGCACTGTGTGATTTGGTATGTGGAAAGGAGGTGTGATTTGGCATGTGGAAAGGATTATATATCATAGAGATAGTAGTGATGAAGTCTGGAAAAATTTTAAAGATGGAAAATTATCTTGAAATTTAAAAACATTGTAGAATTTTACTAGTTTAATATGCAAAGTATAAAATGTTTATTGATGTATTTTTAAAATCATTCAAATTTATAATGATTATATATATATTCTCTATAATGTTAACTATTTTTAAGCTACAATAATTTTATATTGTAAAATTTAGACGAATAATTTTTATAAAAATAGAAATTAACGATTATTTTGTTGTTGAAAAATCATAAAAAAAATTAATCTATTTACCAATATTAACTCCTAAAATTTTCCATGAATAAAATTTATTTTCCCCACTCACTTTACTTTCCACCAAAAACACATTGTGATCGAAAAAAATGCATTGTGATAAAGAAAAACTACGTCGAGGTGACTAAGGAATTGCCATGAGCCCCTTTCTTATCTTTGTTATTACATGGCAATTCAAACCTTTGGTTTTTGTGATTCCTACGATTTTCATTCAATATATTATATGACTTCAAGACTTTTTGCATCTATAAGAAGATATTAGTTCTATTGTGAGAATAGATTTAAGTCCAAAAGTAGAGGGACAAATTCAATGTAGAGTTGATTAAAACATGAAATCATATTAGAGTTTAGATATTAAAATTATATTTTGACTGTTTTAGTGTTTATTTTTCTCCCAAGTACATTTAAGGGTATTGACACATCTAAGGCAACCACATCACATAATATTTTTGCACGAGAGTCTTACCTTCTTTTTAATTCATGCAGACAAAGAGTTTCATTCCTTTTTTAACTATCACCTTCTCCTTTTTTAACTATCACCTTCTTGGACTTATTGATTATGTTCAAATCCACTGTACAAATTTACACTTTTAATATATCACATATTTGAATTGAAATATAGACATACTTTTTAATATAAATACAAATTAAATTTTAATAATATATTGCATTTTTTTACAACATTTGTTTGGCACATTATTAGGAGCCATTTCTAGCACATTTCAATTTTGGCTTTAAAATATGACCTCCCTCAAATATCATTAGGACTATTTTCTAGCACATTTCAATTTTTGGTTTTAAAATAGGACCTTAAATTGTTTTTAATTTGCAAATAGCCTAACTTCTTCAAACATAAAGAAACGAGTTAAGGGCACACTAATGTGTTATTTCAGGTGACTAGGGTTTGTTTAGACAAAATGATGTACCTATGCCTTGGGGACTTGAGATTGTATCAATAAAACTAGGCCAACAACTATGAGTATTGTAATTTTTTCCTAATTTTAGACACACACACCAATATTTATGCAATTGAATTTAAAAAATTTTGCTTTTTATTTACTCTTTATGGAGAACATTTTTCATTTAATTGTTTAACATCAATTGACTTTTTTTACCTTTACTCTTAATGTTAAAGATAAGTAAAGTAAATTTAATACCTAAATGCTCTACCCTAAGACCATATTCACCTAAAAGCATAACATAAAAAAACAAAAGAAACAATGATTTAAATTTTCAAAATTTTCGCACATCTTTCTTTAGAAGATAATTTCTATAAACAATGCATAAAGGGAAAATGAGTTTGTACGAGGTATAAAAACACTTCAATTTTATTCTCTAACCAATCCTTAGTGACTTCAAAGCATCATTTTCACTAGTTAATGTGGCAATTAAACAAAATTTGGAAACAATTATACATGTATAGAGTCCATATTTATACAATGTGGAGAATATGGTAGAGAACAATAAGTCAATGTTAAACATTTATGAAATGTAAAGAATGTGGAAGATAGTTTCAATGTTAGTTCTTCATGCAATTTAGTAACAATCAAAAAGTTTGAAATATGAAATAATCTTAATTTTGTGCCACTTGCTTTTAAATTTTCGAACCCTTCACTATATGACGAGTGTTGTAGGGGGGCGGTGCAGGGGTAAGGTAAACCACCCGCACATACCCAAAATATGCATTTAACACAATAATGCATCCACAACTGTCCCATGTCATTTAACTCTACAATGGAGTTAAATCTTCAGACCATAAATGGTCAAGTGGCCTTCTTATACAGTTCCTTTGTAATGGAACTTCAATCACCCCACCTAAAACCTCCTATCGGAATTAAAACCCTTCAAAACCTTTTAAATCCTTTTATCCACGCACATATAACCTTCCCCCTCTAAATCTTGGTTAATATATGCTATATCTCACGAATTGCACTATCGGCGCTTTTTCCCTTCTTAACTCATTTACAAAGGAAACATACATTTACAAGGGAAACTCCGCAAACAACCCTTTTTACCTTAATACGACCTTTGCACATCTTTCGAGGCTACCTTGATCGCTATCGACATTCGCTCCTCACTCTATAGCGGGTATTGTTAACACAGGCCTCCTGTGCTTCGATATGCGATTAACGCAATACCGAATTTCAAGCCATATACAATTGCATCTATATTAATATCGGGTCCGCCCTTACCATCCACTTCCGATCGCTGATAAGCCCCGATGCTGATCGCCTATATAATGCTATCGGCGATATCGCAACATTCATAAGCCACTGACCTTGGCACCTCCGATCGCCAATATGCGATTAAATCGTGACCGTTGATTTGGCCATGATTCAACAGTCCATGATTAATCGTTACTCGCTCTTATTCCGCTAACTTAAAAGGGATTCCTGCCAATGCGATTGATTCTCAGCCGTTGATCTAACTGATCCAACGGTTGCTGAGCGTCAATACTTCACTTCTCTACAATTCCTTTTACTTAGAAATTCTCCACCATTTCCAATGGTTCTTGTGGTTTCTGGGTTTTCACGAGGTTCCAGATTTCTGTTCTTCTGCTGCTCAATTCATTCTCGATTGAGCTTAGCTCTGCGAACTACTTCAATCACTGTCCTTTGGGACTTTAATCGCTCCCTTGAATGGATTCAAAGGTCCATTATAACTCTCTGTTTTGCTGCTTCTCCAGAGCTTCACTCTACTGCTTCAATTAGACTCGATGGTCCATTTCGATTCTTCTGAATCATTCTCCTCTCTCTCTGTGCTTCGCCTCGACTGTGTTTGCCTACAATTATTGCAAACCTACAGTTTCACATCATAAACAATTATAGAACACGCATTTCATACGTTCTGACATAGTCAGGAAAACTCTGCATATAATAATATGAAAGCACAGATTACAACTGAGACACCTCGGTCTCACACACAGGCTGAATTCTCAGCATTAGTGGCCTTCTCTCTGCCCATAGGCTTACATATGCTTATATGGAAACTTGGATTGGATTATTAATCCCATTCTTTCCTTAAATCACTCAAATAAAGCCCTAAAGCTTGCTACATGCATACATATGTGGCAGACTTTATCCACTCCATCTTTTCCCTCAGTTTTAAAGCAGAAAAGTCTCCTCATCAGCTCAATAGTCCATATCTACTCTAATTAATTCCAAAAAGCTCTCTCTTGCTCCTAGAGAGTTGGATTTGACTTCTACCACTCATGTTCTCATTTATTTATTTTGAGAGCATTTACATATTCTCCCATTATCTAATAAAATCACACTTAAAAGCCTAAATATTACATTGACTTGAGACTTAGGAAACCTATTTCCTAAAATGCATGACCCCCTATGTCTACTATTTACAACGATTTTCCTTGGGTTGAATGCTCCTGCATCAGGGGGAGAAGAAATCCCTTATAGCCATATAGTTTCCAGTGATAACCACTAGCCACTCTATCCTCCAACCCTGGTTCTACCCTTTCTCACGACTCTTCCCTGGAAAAATCAAAGGTTAAAGGATTTTCATCTATAAATCACAACAAATAAAAGACTCAACGACACATGCTAGGGAACTATTCACTAAAAATTGCAATTGATCCCAAATTGAGGTCAAATATTCAAAAATCAATGAATAATCTAATACATGAAGGATTATGCATTGATAGGGAAATTTCAGAGGATTTAACCCACGAAAAAAGCTCTCACTAGGCATATTAGATAGAATGGAAAACTAAGGGACAAATCAAGCTTCAATTGGGTGCCAAAGGTTTCTTTATGGTGAGTTTGCTAGTTTGGAAGATAAATGATCATCTTTGAAACAATCTTAACTTTTTCTAACTAAGTATGACTTTTTTTTAACTAATTAGGTATGTATCTTGATTTTTGACATACAAATTCATTATATACAAACAAGACTTCAAAGAAACCCCTATATGGATTCACATGTATTCCTTACTAAGGGAATTTTTGGAAGTAGAGACTCTGGAAGGGATTGGAAATGCATTGGGATATTTTGTCAAAATCTCAGAAGCTACCAAGCAAGCAAGGTACATTTCTTATGCTCGCATTTGTGGTTATACAAGCATAACAAAACCTCTCCCATAATCAATAGATATTTACTACCTTGATATTGTATGGAAGCAAACCTACACTATGAGCACATGCCCTTTTGATGCAGAAGATGTCATGAGTATGGCCACCTCTTTCATAATTGTTCATTTCTTTATTCATGCCCTCCTCCATTATAGTAGGAGACCAAGGACTCTGTTGGTTTCTCCGAGCTTCCTTCCCAAGGCATTCTCAATATGCCCATCCTCCACACTTTGGAAAAAATACTAAAACACCCAACAACTTTGAACCTTTAACCAATTTAGACTCATTAAGGACCCAACTAAACCCGTTGATAAAGCCTAACAAGTCTATTAATTCTAAAAAGCAAGAGCCTGAGATTACTTGGGACCCTAGGAAAGACTCCCCAACCCCTCCAAGGAATGCAATTGACTCCTTAGAACCTATCATCTAGGAAATTATCATGTTTTAATTAACTAATGAACTAGATCCAGGAGAAGTAGAGGATATGGATCTATATGCTCTAGATCTCCCCAAAATTGCCAAGGTTTGGAAGAGAGAGGACCTTAATTCCATTCTAAAACACTAGGTCAAGATCTTAAGTAAAGCCTATCTAGACTCATGACTCCAAGCCCATAAATATCCTTCAGGTGTGACTTCTTCTAGCCCCCATTTAGTCATCCAAACACATGCTTTCAAAGATACCCTTAAAGTCCACAAAGAAGACAAGAAGAAGGGAAGGAAAAACAATAAATAAATTTTGGAATAACTGTGAGAAATGTCAGTCAATTTGAGAAGAATCAAGTTGATCTCAGAGATATTTCCCTCCACCGCCTCCTTGTCTCAATGAAAGTCCTCTCTTGGGACACAAGGGGCCTCATATGTAAAGAGAAATAAAGGCACCTCAAAAAAAGGTGGAGAATGGACCAACCCACATTTGTGATGATTCAAGAACCTAAAACTTCAAGCAATGCCATTGAGGAGATAGCCTCCAAATTAGGTAGAAGTTGTCACTCACATGCACTTGATACACACAAACAAGCGAGTGGCCTCACTATCTTTTGGAATACTTAGGAAGTAGTAGTTCTTAGCTTATTTTCATCCCATATAATCCTCACAGTATAATTTCAGCTCATTGGATTAAAAGAAATCTTATTCATTTTGAATGTTTATGGCCCTACCATTCCAAGATATAAGCCAAAAATCTTAAACTCCATCAACCACATGCATCTCCTGTTAAATATCTTCCCTTGGATACTCGGAGGAGACTTTAATCTTATAAAATCTCATTCTATAAAAAAAGGTTGGAGTATAAAAACTAGAGGCAAAAGCTCAACTCTTTGAAGAGATGATGACACAAAACTAAATCTTGTATCTAGACACCATTAATGGGCTCTACACATCGAATAATAGGAGGGGTGGAGCTTGTAGAAATTCCCATTGTAGATCAATAGATTATACAATATACTAAAGTAAAATACCAGATCTAATTCTACAACAAACTTGCAGAAGCTTAATCGATTTTGAGCAAGATCAAATAGAACACATATAATAGAGAATGAGAAAGCAATCACACATGAACACAGAAGAATACTCTGGGGAAAGCCTCAGCTAAGAACCTCGATCTCTGTATTATCATACAAGTAGAAATATGTCTGGATTACACAAAGCTTTAGCTCACAAGCTATCCAGCTCTCAGTACAATTCTACAATACAGCTCACAGATTGAATAGACACAACATATGCCTTCCCTCAACCCTTCAAGCCTCCTATTTCCTTGCGTAGTTTCTCTTGGGGTCCAATGTTGCCACCTGTGTGAATTGGCCTCATCACATACTCATCAAACTTAGAAGTAACTGTGCAATCTCCAAGGAATGAATTCCTTCTACAGAAAGAGATGTCCTCAATGGAATATTCTTGCAACTGATAGTACATTGTCCCATCATCTGATCTCAATTGGGTCTCTGACTGAACTGACATGCATGAGATATTTATGAGAGAATATTCAGTTATCTGAAGTGCAGCAGTTACATGCATGCATGCATTAACTAACTGAACTCACAATCAGTTCAACAAACTCTTGGAACTAATCTAGCTAGACTTAACTGAGCTAACTAATTACAACTCAAAGTACAACTCATCCTGATCTCCTTTAATCAAGGGATAACTTCCTCAATCAAAGGGGAAATTGTTGCATGTCTTCACATAGACTTCATGTTTGATTTTCTACAACTAATTAACTCAAGATGAATTAATTAATTATTTTACAAACAGCTGCTAAGATCAAATTCGAATTTTAATTCTCAATTTTAGTTTAGGGACTAACTAAAATTGGAATGTATCCCGAAATGCTATTTATAGCAGTGTTATTTTTAGCACTTCTATTTTTAGCATTTCTTGTTGCTGTTTTAAACACTCCCTCTCAACATGAAAGGGATTATCAGTCACCCGAATCCTGTCTTTGTGGAACTCGAACTTGCATTTTGACAATGCCTTAGTCAAAATATCTGCATCCTGTTCCTCGGTCGAAACATACAACAACAACATGATCCTCTTCACTACACAGTCTCGAAGATGATGATACCAGATATCAATGTGCTTGGACCTATCATGAAAAACTGGATTCTCGGAGAGTTTGATACAACTCTGATTATCGTAGTAGATCACAGTTGGATCCATCCTCTGACCAAACAATCCCACTAGAATCTTCCGCATCCAAATGGCCTCGCATGTTGCCTGACTGGAAGCCATGTATTCAGCCTCTGCTGAGCTAAGTGCAACTGACCTCTGTTTCCTGTTGTACCAGGAAATTGCAGCTGAACCAAGGTTGAAGATTCCTCTAGAAGTGCTCTTCCGGTCTGATGGACTCCCTGCCCAATCTGCATCTCTGAAGCCCTAAAGCTTCACTCCCTCTGTCCGTTTGTACCACAATCCATACTGAGATGTGCCTCTGAGGTATCTCAGCACATGCTTCGTTGCCTTCCAAAACATCTTGGTAGGTTGAACCATAGCTTGACTCAGTTGGTTCACCGCAAAGCATAAATCTGGTCGTGTGTTCACTAGATACATCAATGAACCCACAAGCTGCCGATAAACAATAGCAGCTACTACCTCACCTGAAGTAGCATCCTCCTTCCTCCAGTTACCAGCTAGAGGAGTCTGCATGGGCTTGCACTTCTCCATGTGGAATCGCCTGAGTATCTCATTGGCATACTTGCCTTGAGACACAAATACTTCCCCATATTTCTGCCACACTTCCATGCCTAGAAAGTAGTGCATAAGACCCATGTCTTTCATCTCAAACTCTCTTGCAAGGTCCTCCTTGCAAGACTTGATCAACTGATCATCACCTGTCAAAATCAGATCATCCACATAAATAACAATGATCAATGGCTTACCTTCTACCATTACGTGGTAAAGGTTCGCATCTGCTTCACTCTTGGTGAAGCCCAATTCGGTGAAATAGTTGTCGATCCCGGTGTACCAAGCACGAGGTGCTTGCTTCAGCCCATACAAATCCCTCTTGATTCTGCACACATGTGACTCACGATCAAAGGTCTCAAAACCTTCTGGCTGCTCAATGTACACCTCTTCCTCAATCTTCCCATTGAGGAACGCAGTCTTCACATCCATCTAATGGAATTTCCAACCCATTTGAGTTGATAGAGCCAACATCGATCTAATAGATGAGTACCTTGCTACAGGAGAAAAAATCTCATCATAGTCGATCCCCTCGGCCTGTGAGAAACCACGGCCAACAAACCTTGCCTTATGTTTCTCAACACTGCCATCAGTTGCCTGCTTTACCTTGTAAAGCCATTGGGAACTCACCAGTCACTTGTCCTGAGGTCTTGGGACAACATCCCACACACTGTTCCGAATGATAGAGTCGTACTCCTCTACCATAGCATCAACCCAGACTAGTTGCTACACTGCTTCCTTGAAAGAAGAAGATTCGGTCTCTACACACTCCCTAACCAGGTCCATGTAACCAATGTACCGCTTGGGTGACCTCCTCTGTCTGCATTGAGAAGATGGTTGTCGCACATTCTCTCACACATTCATCATCAACCCGTCAGCTTCCCTTGAGCATTTCCACCCATCTCTGGAAGACTCAGCATGAGTGGATGTCTCCACTCCTGGATCCTCTTCATGTGGCTGCTCTGCATCAGTATGAGGCTCCTCCTCCTTAGGAACTGAAAGTTCCTCCTCTGCATGCAACTTGAACTCCCTCTCAAGTGATACTTGCATGTCTTTCTGCTCGTCGAACTTCAGATCTCTGCATACCATTGTCCTCTAACTGGTAGGTAGGAACACTCGATAATTGTGGGGTGTATCAGTGTACCCCACAAGTATCCCCAAATCAACTGTTGGATCTAGATTCTTCCAGGCATCTTTGGTCACATGGAAATAAACCGATGATCCAAAGATCCTGAAGTGACTCACATCTGGTCACTTCTCGGAAAAGGCCTCCATAGGTGTCTTCATTCCTAGTATACGGTGCAGGCTTCTGTTCTGCAGGTATACTGTTTTATTGCATGCCTTAGCCCAAAAATGAAGTGGTAGGCTTTGGTCATGCAACATTGCTTGAGCTGCTCCCACAATCGATCTATTCTTCCTTTCGGCCACCCCATTCTGTTGTGGGTTATGGGGTGTCGTCAACTCCCATTTAATTCCTTCTGTTGTGGAGAAGTCCTTAAATTGTTGGGAGACATACTCTCCACCATTGTCACTACGCAAAGCCCTTATTTTCTTTCCAAATTCTTTCTCTGCCAAGGCTTTAAACTCACAAAACCTTGAGAAGGTTTGATCCTTCTTCTGCATAAAGTAGATCTAACATCTACGAGAAAAATAATCAATAAAAATAACATAGTACCTTTGTTTAGTGATGGAAGTTGTAGAGGGTCCACAAACATCTGCGTGAACTCGCTCTAGGATTGCTCCAACTCTACTGTCTCGATCCTGAAAGGAAGATTTCGCATACTTACCCAAGGTACAACCTTTGCATGTATCCATCTGCTCCAGTTTTCCCTTGGGAAGTCCGGTAGAAATCTGTTGCATGATCTTCAAGGCCCCATGGTGCAAGTGGCCCAATCTTCTATGCCATAACTCGCCAACATCTTGGCTCTGCACCAACTCTGCTTTGGAACTCAATGCAACACAATTGTCTACCTCTAGCTTATAGAGATTCTTTACTCGAATCCCAATCCTCTTGGTCTGTCCAGTACCGATATGCCTCAGGAATACTTTTCCTTTACTAAAGACTACATCATAGCCTTTGTCTTCTAGCATAGCAATAGACACAAGATTCTTCTTCAGACCTGGTACATACTTTACATCAGTTAGGGTGAGAGGAGCTCCATGCTCCCTCTAAAACACAACCATACCTTCACCTAAAACATGGTACTTTCCATCATCGCCCATCTTGATCCGCATCTAGAGATCCTTCTCCTCCAAGGTACTGAAAAGATTCTTGTCGCTGGACATGTGGAAAGAGGCTCCACTGTCCAGGTACCAAACACATCCCACCATGGATGAAACCATGCATGCGATGAGAGAGAAATCCAATTTGAACTGTGAGGCCAGTGCCTCACCATCTGATCCCTTCGAGGATCCCTTCTTGGATTTATTTTGTGGACAATTCGTAGCATAATGGCCCACCTCATGACAATGAAAGCATCGCACTTTCGATTTGTCAAACTTCTTCCCACCATGGGAAGAACTGGATTTGGAATGGGACGCCTTCCCTTTCCCTTTCCTCGCCTTACTCGCTAAGGCTATATTTTCTTCATCATCTTGCTTTGATGAAGATCCATCTCTGGTGCTTCTTCTTATCTCCTCCTGCATCATATCCGACCAAAGTCGTTCCCAATCTGGCAGTTTCTCTCTTCCATTTACCGAGTCTTGGTATCTATGCCATCTCTTAGGAAGACCGAGTAGAGCAAGACTCACCATGTCATCATCGGCTGTCGTGATCCCTACACTTCCAAGCTCATCCCTGTAGGTGGTGAGCTTGTTCAGATATGTAAAGATCGTGTCACCCTTTTCACACTTGATTTTCCGAAGCTTGTCTTTCAGCGCCAACTTCCTCTGATCGCTATTGTTTTGATATAGATCTTTCAATGTTTTCCACATTGAAAACGATGTCTCCTTCCCATGGAGACTCGAGACTATGTGGTCTCGAACTCCCTCCAGAAGGATTCTCCTTGCTCTAGCCACACATTTCTTCCATTCCGCCAATTCTGTAGCATTAGTTGTTGCCGGCTTGGGGACTTCTTGATCAATGAAGTCCTTTAGACCGTTGTCCTCTAATACTGCTTCCGTGCAATCCTTCCAGGCTTTATAATTCGAGCTGCCATCAAGGGCATACTTGAGTCTTAAACCATTGAATGTCATTGGTGAAATTTGAGATGTGATAAGAATTCGATTTCTATAATCAATAACTTCAAACTTCGAACTTCTCCCTTCTTTGTATATTGTTCTTTGCTTTGATCACCTTTGCTCCAATACCATGTATAAATTCCCACTGTAGATCAACAGATTATGCAATATACTAAAGCAAAATATTAGATCTACTTCTACAACAAACTTGCAGAAGCTTAATCGATTTTGAGCAAGATCAAATAGAACACATATAACAGAGAATGAGAAAGCAATCACACATGAACATAGAAGAATACTCAGGGGAAAGGCTCAGCTAAAAACCCCAATCTTAGAGATATTTCCCTCCACCGCCTCCTTGTCTCAATGAAAGTCCTCTCTTGGGACACAAGGGGCCTCATATGTAAAGAGAAATAAAGGAACCTCAAAAAAAGGTGGAGAATGGACCAACCCACATTTGTGATGATTCAGGAAACTAAAACTTCAAGTAATGCCATTGAGGAGATAGCCTCCAAACTGGGTAGAAGTTGTCACTCACATGCACTTGATACACACAAATAAGCGAGTGGCGTCACTATCTTTTGAAACACTTAGGAAGTAGTAGTTCTTAGCTCATTTGCATCCCATATAATCCTCATAGTATAATTTCAGCTCATTGGATTAAAAGAAATCTTATTTATTTTGAATGTTTATGGCCCTACCATGCCAAGATATAATGCAAAAATCTTAAACTCCATCAACCACATGCATCTCCTATTAAATATCTTCCCTTGGATACTCGGAGGAGACTTTAATCTTATAAAATCTCATTCTATAAAAAAAGGTTGGAGCATAAAAACTAGAGGCAAAAGCTCAACTCTTTGAAGAGATGATGACACAAAACTAACTCTTGTATCTAGACACCATTCATGGGCTCTACACATGGAATAATAGGAGGGGTGGAGCTTGTATAAATTCCCACTGTAGATCAACAGATTATGCAATATACTAAAGCAAAATACCAGATCTACTTCTACAACAAACTTGCGAAAGCTTAATCGATTTTGAGCAAGATCAAATAGAACACATATAATAGAGAATGAGAAAGCAATCACACATGAACACAGAAGAATACTCTGGGGAAAGCCTCAGCTAAAAACCCCGATCTCTGTATTATCATACAAGTGGAAATATGTTTGGATTACACAAAGCTTTAGCTTACAAGCTATCCAGCTCTCAGTACAATCCTACAATATAGCTCACAGACTGAATAGACACAACATAAGCCTTCCCTCAGCCCTTCAAGCCTCCTATTTCCTTGCGCAGTTTCTCTTGGGGTCCAATGTTGCCACCTGTGTGAATTGGCCTCATCACACACTCATCAAACTCAGAAGTAACTGCGCAATCTCCAAGGAATGAATTTCTTCTGCATGCAAGAGATATCCTCAATGGAATATTCCTAAAACTGATAGTACACTGTCCCATCATCTGATCTCAACTGGGTCTCTGACTGAACTGACATGCATGAGTTATTTATGAGAGAATATTCAGTTATCTGAAGTGCAGTAGTTACATGCATGCATGCATTAACTAACTGAACTCACAATCAGTTCAACAAACTGTTGGAACTAATCTAGCTGGACTTAACTCAGTTAACTGAGCTAACTAATTACATCTCAAAGTGCAACTCATCCTGATCTCCTTTAATCAAGGGATAACTTCCTCAATCAAAGGGCAAATTGTTGCATGTCTTCACATAGACTTCATGTTTGATTTTCTAAAACTAATTAACTCAAGATGAATTAATTAATTATTTTACAAACAACTGCTAAGATCAAATTCGAATTTTAGTTTAGGGACTAACTAAAATTGGAATGTATCCCGAAATGCTATTTATAGCAGTGTTACTTTTGGCACTTCTATTTTTAGCATTTCTTGTTGCTATTTTCAACACTCCCTCTCAACAAGAAAGGGATTATCAGTCACCCCAATCTTGTCTCTGTGGAACTCGAACTTGCATTTTGACAATGCCTTAGTCAAAATATCTGTATCATGTTCCTCGATCGAAACATACATCAACAACATGATCCTCTTCACCACACAATCTCGAAGATGATGATACCGGATATCAATGTGCTTGGACCTGCCATGAAAACCTGGATTCTCGGAGAGTTTGATACAACTTTGATTATCATAGTAGATCACAGTTGGATCCATCCTCTGACCAAACAATCCCACTAGAATCTTCCACATCCAAATGGCCTCGCATGCTGCCTGACTAGAAGCCATGTATTTAGCCTTTGCTGAGCTAAGTGCAACTGACCTCTGTTTCCTGTTGTACCAGGAAACTGCAGTTGAACCAAGGTTGAAGATTCCTCCAGAAGTGCTCTTCTGGTCTGATGGACTCTCTGCCCAATCTACATCTGTGAAGCCCTGAAGCTTCACTCCATATGTCTGTCTATACCACAATCCATACTGAGATGTGCCTCTGTGGTATCTCAGCACATGCTTCGCTGCCTTCCAAAACCTCTTGGTAGGCTGAACCATAGCTTCACTCAACTGGTTCACCGCAAAGCATAAATCTGGTTGTGTGTTCACTAGATACATTAATGAACCCACAAGCTGCCGATAAACAATAGAAACTACTACCTCACCTGAAGTAGCATCCTCCTTCCTCCAGTTACCAGCTAGAGGAGTCTGCATGGGCTTGCACTTCTCCATGTGGAATCGCCTAAGTATCTCATTGGCATACTTGCCTTGAGCCACAAATACTTCCCCATATTTCTGCCACACTTCCATGCCTAGAAAGTAGTGCATAAGACCCATGTCTTTCATCTCAAACTCTCTTGCAAGGTCCTCCTTGCAATACTTGATCAACTGATCATCACCTGTCAAAATCAGATCATCCACATAAATAACAATGATCAATGGCTTACCTTCTACCATTACGTGGTAAAGGTTCGCATCTGCTTCACTCTTGATGAAGCCCAGTCTGGTGAAATAGTTGTCAATCTTGGTG
The DNA here is from genome assembly GCA_031772625.1 of Pinus tabuliformis. Classification (NCBI taxonomy): domain Eukaryota; kingdom Viridiplantae; phylum Streptophyta; class Pinopsida; order Pinales; family Pinaceae; genus Pinus; species Pinus tabuliformis. Next base: position 357,753,283 of record CM062820.1, on the reverse strand, counting down.
TACCAAGTACGAGGTGCTTGCTTCAGCCCATACAAAGCCCTCTTGAGTCTGCACACATGCGACTCATGATCGAAGGTCTCAAAACCTTCTGGATGTTCAATGTACACCTCTTCCTCAATCTTCCCATTGAGGAACGCAGTCTTCACATCCATCTAATGGAATTTCCAACCCATCTGAGTTGATAGTGCCAACATCAATCTGATAGATGATTACCTTGCTACAGGGGCAAAAGTCTCATCGTAGTCGATCCCCTCGGCCTGTGAGAAACCACGGCCAACAAACCTTGCCTTATGTTTCTCAACATTGCCATCAGCTGTCTGCTTTACCTTGTAAAGCCATCGGGAACTCACCACTCACTTGTCCTGAGGTCTTGGGACAACATCCCACACATTGTTCTGAATGATAGAGTCATACTCCTCTACCATAGCATCAACCCAGACTGGTTTCTGCACTGCTTCCTCGAAAGAAGAAGGTTTGGTCTCTACACACTCCCCAACCAGGGCCATGTAACCAATGTACCGCTCGGGTGACCTCCTCTGTCTGCGTTGAGAAGATGGATGTCCCACAATCTCTCGCGCATCCATCATCAACCTGTCAGCTTCCCTTGAGCATTTTTGCCTATCTCTAGAAGACTCAGCATGAGTGGATGTCTCCACTCGTGGATCCTATGCATGTCGCTGCTCCGCATCAGTCTGAGGCTCCTCTTCCTTAGGAACTGAAAGTTCCTCCTCTGCATGCAACTTGAGCTCCCTCTCAAGTGATACTCGCATGTCTTTTTGCTCGTCGAACTTCAGATCTCTGCATACCATTGTCCTATGAATGGTAGGCAGGAACACCTGATAGTTGTGGGGTGTATCAGTGTACCCGACAAGTATCCCCAACTCATCTATTGGTTCTAGATTCTTCTGGGCATCTTTGGTCACATGGCAATAAACCGATGATCCAAAGATTGTGAAGTGACTCACATCTGGTCGCTTCCCGGAAAAGGCCTCCATAAGTGTCTTCATTCCCAGTATATGGTGTGGGCTTCTGTTCTGCAAGTATATTGTTGTATTGCATGCCTCAGCCCACAAATGAAGTGGTAGGATTTGGTCATGAAACATTGCTCGAGCTGCTCCCACAATCGATCTGTTCTTCCTTTCGGCCACCCCATTCTGTTGTGGGTTATGGGGTGCCATCAACTCCCGTTTAATTCCTTCTGCTACGCAGAAGTCCTTAAACTGTTGGGAGACATACTCTCCACCATTGTCACTACGCAAGGCCCTTATTTTCTTTCCAAATTCTTTCTCTGCCAAGGCTTTAAACTCACAAAACCTTGAGAAGGTCTGATCCTTCTTCTGCATAAAGTAGATCCAACATCTATGAGAATACTCATCCAAAAAAATAGCATAGTACCTTTGTTTAGCGGTGGAGGTTGTAGAGGGTCCACAAACATCTGTGTGAACTCACTCCAGGATTGCTCCAACTCTATTGTCTCGATCCCAAAAGGAAGATTTCGCATACTTACCCAAGGTACAACCTTTGCATGTATCCGTCTGCTCCAGTTTTCCCTTGGGAAGTCCGGTAGAAATCTGTTGCATGATCTTCAAGGCCCCATGGTGCAAGTGGCCCAATATTCTATGCCATAGCTCGCCAACATCTTGGCTCTGCACCAACTCTGCTTTGGAACTCAATGCAGCACAATCGTCTACCTCCAGCTTCTAGAGATTCTTTACTCAAATCTCAATCCTCTTGGTCTGTCCAATACCGATATGCCTCAGGAATACTTTTCCTTTACTAAAGACTACATCATAGCCTTTGTCTTCTAGCATAGCGACAGACATAGGATCCTTCTTCAGCCCTGGTGCATACTTTACATCAGTCAGGGTGAGAGGAGCTCCATGCTCCCTCTAAAACACAACCATACCTTCACCTAAAACACGGTACTTTCCATCATCGCCCATCTCGATCCGCATCTAGAGATCCTTCTCCTCCAAGGTACTGAAAATATTCTTGTCGCTGGACATGTGGAAAGAGGCTCCATTGTCTAGGTACCAAACACATCCCACCATGGATGAAACCATGCATGTGATGAGAGAGAAATCCAATTCGAACTATGAGGCCAGTGCCTCACCATCTGATCCCTTCAAGGATCCCTTCTTGGATTTCTTCTGTGGACAATTCGTAGCATAATGGCCCACCTCATGACAATGAAAGCATTGCACTTTCGATTTGTCAAACTTCTTCCCACCATGGGAAGAACTGGATTTGGAATGGGATGCCTTCCCTTTCCCTTTCCTCGCCTTACTCGCTAAGGCTATATTTTCTTCATCATCTTGCTTTGATGAAGATCCATCTCTGGTGCTTCTTCTTATCTCCTCCTGCATCAGATCTGACCAAAGTCGTTCCCAATCTGGCAGTTTCTCTCTTCTATTTACCGAGTCTTGGTAGCTATGCCATATCTTAGGAAGACTAAGGAGAGCAAGACTCACCATGTCATCATCGGTTGTCGTGATCCCTACACTTCCAAGCTCATCCCTGCAGGTGGTGAGCTTGTTCAGATATGTAGAGATCGTGTCGCCCTTTTCACACTTGATTTTCCAAAGCTTGTCTTTCAGCGCCAGCTTCCTCTGATCGTTGTTGTTCTGATATAGATCTTTCAATGTTTTCCACATTGAAAATGATGTCTCCTTCCCATGGATACTCGAGACAATGTGGTCTCAAACTCCCTCAGAAGGATTCTCCTCGCTCTAGCTACACATTTCTTCCATTCCGCCAATTCTGTAGCATTAGTTGCTACCGGCTTGGGGACTTCTTGATCAATGAATTCCTTTAGACCGTTGTCCTCTAATACTGCTTGCATGCGATCCTTCCAGGCTATATAATTTGAGCTACCATCAAGGGCATACTCGAGTCTTAAACCGTTGAACGTCATTGGTGAAATTTGAGATGTGATAAGAATTCGATTTCTATAATCAAGAACTTCAAACTTTGAACTTCTCCCTTCTTTGTATACTGTTCTTCGCTTTGATCACCTTTGATCCGATACCATGTAGAAATTCCCACTGTAGATCAACAGATTATGCAATATACTAAAGCAAAATACTAGATCTACTTCTACAACAAACTTGCGGAAGCTTAATCGATTTTGAGCAAGATCAAATGGAACACATATAACAAAGAATGAGAAAGCAATCACACATGAACACAGAAGAATACTCTGGGGAAAGGCTCAGCTAAAAACCCTGATCTCTGTATTATCATACAAGTGGAAATATGTCTGGATTACACAAGGCTTTAGCTCGCAAGCTATCCTACTCTCAGTACAATCCTACAATACATCTCACAGACTGAATAGACACAACATATGCCTTCCCTCAGTCCTCCAAGCCTCCTATTTCCTTGCGCAGTTTCTCTTGGGGTCCAATGCTACCACCTGTGTGAATTGGCCTCATCACACACTCATCAAACTCAGAAGTAACTGCGCAATCTCCAAGGAATGAATTCATTCTGCATGCAAGAGATATCCTCAATGGAATATTCCTGCAACTGGTATTACATTGTCCCATCATATGATCTCAACTGGACCTCTGACTGAACTGACATGCATGAGTTATTTATGAGAGAATATTCAGTTATCTGAAGTGCAGTAGTTACATGCATGCATGCATTAACTAAATGAACTCACAATCAGTTCAACAAACTGTTGGAACTAATCTAACTGGACTTAACTCAGTTAACTAAGCTAACTAATTACAACTCAAAGTACAACTCATCGTGATCTCCTTTAATCAAGGAATAACTTCCTCAATCAAAGGCGAAACTGTTGCATGTCTTCACGTAGACTTCATGTTTGATTTTCTACAACTAATTAACTCAAGATGAATTAATTAATTATTTTACAAATAACTGCTAAGATCAAATTCAAATTTTAATTCTCAATTTCAGTTTAGGGACTAACTAAAATTGGAATGTATCCCGAAATGCTATTTATAGAAGTGTTATTTTTAGCACTTCTATTTTTAGCATTTCTTGTTGCTATTTTCAACAGAGCTTATCAAATTGCATACAATAGGAGGGGTGGAGCTCATCAAATTTCATCCATATTGGATATATTTTTTATTTCTAAAAAACTCATGAACAAATATACCTACATGGAGGCCTCAATACTCTCATGTAATGGATTAGTTCACTAGCCCATCATCCTTGATTTTAACATCAAATCCATCCCTAAGAACCACCCATTTCATATTGAAAGCTTATGGTTCTCACACCCCAACTTTCAAGACATAATTAAGGAATAGTGGCAAGAGGTAGAAAGTGTCGAAGGATTCGCTATGTACCACACCAAACTAAATTACAACTTAAAAAATGAAACAAAATGAACTTTGGAAATATTTTCCAAGCAAAGCAAGATCTAGAGGAAAAAATGAGTTCCTTACAACAAGAATCCATTCTTCATGGCAGATGAGAAGAGCTCATCAAAAAATAATCCCATTCGTTGACCCAATTAGAAAAATAAGGAAACAAGAGGAGATACTCTAGAAACAAACATCAAGAATTAGATGGCTCAAGGAAGGAAAAGAAAATACGACTTTATTCCACAAATCCATGCTTCATCATAGGCATCATAGGCATCATAATTGGATATCCTTGCTAAAGATTGTTGAAGGCACTAAATTAAGTGATCAAAGAGATATGGAATCAAAACTAGTTTGTTATTAAGGAGATCTACTATCAGACTCACGTCTTAGGAGAGAGGCATAGATTCAACACATAGCGCAACATATCCCATCTCTAATTTTTGGGGACCAAAAAGAGGCCCTATTAGATGCATCTCCATGGAAGACATTGAGGTTGCAGTCAAATCAATGCCCAAGAACAAAGCACTATGTCTGGATGACTTCACAACTAATTACTTCTAAGCATGTTGGTCGGTGGTGGATCAAGACCTTTCAACAACAGTTGAAGAATCAAGACACTCTCTTTCCATCCTTTTGGTTTTGGATGCCACATACATCACCTTAGCTCCCAAAAAAGATAGGGTGGTGTTGATGGCCAAAATTGACCATAATCAACATTAAGGAAATCACTCGGTCAAGGCCCCAATTAGACCCTTATTCGTTTAGGATGGTGATTTTGACTAGTTGAATGGGTTCTAGTTACCCCTCACTCTCCCTATTGGTTTATGATATTTCTAGTTTCTACTGCCAAGAAGAGGCATCAAAATTACCCTCCTTCATCATGCTTGCAAGAAGGCAGACCTTAAGTTGATATGTGGGCTCATGCAAGCCACCAAGGAGGTTTCTCCTACGAAAGGAAACTTCCGCTAAAAAAAAAATTAAATGCAAATGCAAATGCAAACTAATCCAAGATGCAGATAGCAAAAGGAAATATAATCTATCTCAATCAGGAAAATATATCGACCTCTTCCCAATCAAGAGCAAGAGATAGTAACATGGACCATTATGAACCCAAAATAAAATAAAGCTAACAAGCCAGAGAAATATTTCTAAGACTTGTTGTTGTTCAAGCATATATGTACATGCAATTATCTAATAAATAGTTATCAAATCCTTATGTGCATATATTTAGATCCAAGTGAGATTTTCATTTGAGCCAATAAATCATGTTAAACTACAGAAACATTTCTATAGAACAATAAGAATGAAACAAAATGAATATGACATTAATCTTATAGATAGCTAGCAACTTAATGCATAAAATCATGTTCAAATACAATATTTAACTCTAAATCTACCTTTGTTCAACCCTGCAAGAAAGCTTAACATTGATTAAAATAAGCATGAATTATTCTAATTTAACAATAGTGTTGAAAAATATAATCATACCCATAAAACAGAGGATGAACAAGAACTAAATGATCTCTATTAAGTCTCCAAGAAGGCAGTAGTGCTCAATAATGGTTAAAAAATAAAAAAAATCTGGTACAACAAATAGCCAAATTCCTACAAAAACATTTCTCTTACAGTAGTGTAAAAAACCTCTTTTTACAAAAAAAAAATAAAAAATAGAACCATTGACTCGTACTTAGAGCTCATATTTACAGTTTTACAAATCAAATTCAAAAATGGAATTTGATTAAATAACAATTAAATTTTGATTTTGATCCTTAATTTTAGAGTCGGTTTTTTTTCTTTGTTGCTCCAATCTTATTCCTCTAAAGCTCCATATAATGATAGCACTAACCAATCCTGCAAACAAATTCACAAAAATATAACTAAAATCATATTAAATTTGCACACAAAACCCAAATTTTAAATATGTAAAAAACAAATAAATTAAATAAAATTAAAATAAATTGATTAATGAAAGCTAAATTTTAAACTCTTGATGGATCTTTGTTGTGATATTACTGGCCCATGAATAATCTGGAAATGAATTACTAATAGCATGAAGTCCTAGAAAATGAAATTCAAAAAATTGAATTAGTTACAAAATCATAACTCAATTTTCTGCTAAATTTTTATGGCATTAAATGGCTAGATTTTGTTGAATAGCTATTTCCAGGTTTTTCTCCTCTAAATTACCTTTCCAACGAACCCTCATGGGCCTTATTTGGTGTAGTATATCTTGACATATGATCCTCTAAAATCAAGTCACTAAATCTGATCCTCTGAAATCAAGTCACTAAATCTGAATGTTGTTTTGTTTTAAGCATATTTGATTTTGTCTTTTTCTGGTTTTTTTATATTTTAATAAACTTAAAATATTAAAACATTAAAATAATCATATATATATATGATAAATAAATAAAAGAGGGTCACTTAACTCTGGGATTATATATATGGGAGGTTGAAGGTGGAGGAAAACGTGAGTGGAGAGTGGGGCCCATGGAGGTGGGTGGAAGAAGGGCCCCACTTAATTATTTTAAATTTAACTTGAAACTTCTGCATATTATGCTTGATGCCCCTGTCGGCCATTTTGGCCCAATCAATTTTAACGACTTTAAATAAATCCGAGTGACCGGTGGGTAGGCCGAAAATATATCGAGCGTTAATTATGAGGGTTTCTGTCGTCCCGGGGGATGTCTGTCGCAAGGCTCGACTAATTGGTATTGCAACGATAGTTGAGGGTCCAAGGTCCGATTGAATGGTCAACGAAGATGTTGGAGTGTTGGTTTATATGCTGATTGCCCCCTCCTCTCATACATGAGATTCATGTGTTAGTTTCATGGGGAAGGGAAATGTATATTAGTGACTTGCCCACGATGGTTCTAGTCGTTCAACTTTATATATATATAAAATATGTATTTTTATAAAATTACAATTTATGTTTTTTTAATAAAATTATAAATTTTAATTAAATTTATTAATACTTAATTATATTAAAATCATATTAACATATTTATTAAATTGGGGGATATGAAAAGGTTCTGAAAGGATGGGGTGGTCTCTCTATTCTGAAACCCCCTAGTAGAGAAGGGTTAGGGAACTCTCTTTGTTGCAAATAGAACGGTAGCTTCACCCATCACTGCGCCGAGAACACCGCAACGGACGACAGCCTACCTTGTAACCTCACCTCCTACGATGTCAACCTGATTTCCTACTTTCTCGTGTTGTCGTTGTTGGTTGTCTGCAAAGTGTCGGCGATGGATGTCAACGTGGTTGACTATTCAGAGGATCCAAACCCCGAAGGGTCCATTTGGACTAGCCCGAGGTCTACGCCCGTGAAAACAGATAATGGATCGTCGGGCACGGTCTCTCCATCTCCGCAGGATCTCTCTTGCGACCGTTACAACCCTTGACCCTCCTCGCACCCTATTCCGTCCGCCGATTTTTCATTAGGTTCGTCGGGACTTGACTGTGCTCCCCTCTTGCTGGGAACCCTAACCTATCTCGTTTCATGCATACCCCCATCCCCTACTTTTGACTTCGTCCCTGTGGAAATTCCTCATTTGACTACCCCTTCCACTACCCCTCATGCAGCCGGACAGTCCTTTGGTTTTGTTACTCCTCTGCAATTGGTCGCGCATCACCTTCTCCCACACTCCTTGGCTACTCCAGGGCTCTCTTCATCCCCATCTGGGTGCTTCGACTCCCCTGCAATTAACCCCCGAACCAGAACTCCTTTATCACGACGCATACTTCGGGTTCACAAGACCCTCTACGGGCACATCTTACGGCTCCGCGGACAGGGACAAAACAAGTTTGTTAAGGAAACACACAAGAAATTGGAGCTCAACTTCAGGGTGTATATGCATATGGCGAAGGTGGTGGGTACTGCTAACCTAGTGTTGGTTGGAAGGGTTCGAGGGTGTGACTACACTGCCAGTAGTCTTCGCCAATGGGTCATGGAGATTTGGGGACATATCCTTACGGAACTCCCATCTATAACCAGCTAGGCCTGAGGATGGTTCGCGCTGAGTTTCACAAGAGAAGAACAGACAACATGGGTCCTGTCGTGATATTGGCATATAGAGATGGCACCAATCTTGTTCAAGCAATGGAGCCCTCTATTCGATCTCAAGCACGAACAAGAGCTAGACCAATTTGGGTCAGGCTACCGGGTCTACCCCTGCATTTTTGGTTTGAAGATGTGTTTTCGCGCATTGGGAATGTACTTGGAACATATCTGGATTTTGACAAGTCCTATGAATCTTCAAGCAACAAGTCTATGGCTCGAATTTTGGTTTATTTGGATATTAGGGAAGGATTGGAGGCTCAAATCACATTGCATTGGCGAAGATTTACACGAATTCAACTCCTGGATTATGAAGGTGTGCCCTTCCACTGCCGAAGGTGTCATAAGGTGGGGCATTTATTCAAAGACTTCCCATTGGTTAAACTTGTTGGATCTCCTACCAAAGAACCAGATGAAGCGATCACGGGAGATCCATCAATTGCAAAAGAGCCGATTTCTCGATCACAGGGGCTGAGTCTCACTGGCTGGGATGACGCTCAGATTCCAGTTCTGATTTCTCTGAGGCCTCCTTCACCACCCATGACGAGATTCAGGGATGTAGCCGTGGATGCTCGATCATCGGGTACTACTTCTCCCCTCTGCTCTGCATCTCCTATTTTTTCTTATGTTTCTGTTATGCATCATCATGTTGCATTTGCATCCATTCCCGACATCTCATCGTCCCCGTTATCTTGCCCACTGGACTAGAACCCTCAGACCATCGCCACCACTCCGCCTTCCATACTTGATCTACCCTCTGCCCCCGAAGGCTCCTACCTCTTCAAGGCTTTCTCACTCATACAATCTCCGGTCTCGAGCATCCCTCCCACCTAATCTATCTAGGATCGGGTTGATTTCCCCTCCTAAATCCTCCAAGTCCACCAGAGGCAGACATTCCTTCATCTCCAAGGCGATCATACAGGCTGGGGTGGATGTAGCTATGGGCAGGCAATCCACACTCGACAGGGTTCTTAGAGCATCGAACACCCTAAATCGGTTTCTATCATGAAATGGTTATCTTTCAATTGCAGGGGCCTGGCAAGCCCTGCCAAAAAATCTTCCCTCTGAAGATTGTTGGAATCTGAGACCATTGACATCCTTTATCTGCAAGAAACTCTAGCCAATTCAAACCAGATTGTCCCTGTTCTTCAATCCCTGAAGCCAGGCTAGATCTTCCATGCTCATGATGCCATTGGAAGATCTGGTGGTATTGCTTTAGGTATTAATCCTCACACCATTAAGATTATCTCCACTTGGGGTGGAGCTGGATTCATTGGAATGGACATCTTCTCCTTTGAATTAGGGTTGGAGATAAGAATTTTGAATATCTACGCCCCCTGCCTCAATCGAGCTGATTTCTGGACTCATCTACTTAACTTATCCCTTGTCAATTGCAACAATCTCATCATAGGAGGGGATTTGAATTTCTCTATTGGATTTGGGGAATCCTGGGGCAGTAATGCACAGATTGATCCACTTTCGGACACCATGACTCATCTTATGGAGCAGCACCATCTGATCGATGTTCCTATGCACAAACTGATGCCTACTTGGCGTAACAGAAGGACTGGGGATGCTGCATTAGCTAGGCGATTGGATCACTTTCTCATTAAAGAACATTTGATCTGAGATCTTCCTAATTATCGACAATGGGTTGGTATGGGTGGAATCTCCGACCACTCTCCTATCTACCTTGAGCTCTTAGGGCCTTTCCCTAAGCCTAGGGATCCTTTCAAATTCAATTCCTCTTGGTTACTGAATCCAGACTACATCAAGCTGATCACGGATTTTTGGCTTTCCCACCCACCTTCTAGGGGGAGATCCATAGTTGAGGGCTTCTGTCAGAATCTTCTCGAGATCAAAAGCCTCACTATCAAATGGGCCAAGGAAAAAAGAGACAGGGATGAAGCAACCCTCACATCCATTGAACTTCAGATGGCGGATCTACTAGATGAGCATGGCAGAGGATTCATATCGGATGAGGCAAAAACTCACCTCACTGGATTAGAGTCACACAGAGCCAAGATTCTAAAAGACCGTGAGGAAACTTGGCGCCTCAGGAGTAGGGCCATATGGTTAAAAGCTGGAGATGATAATACAAAATTTTTCCACAATTTTGCCAAAGGGCGGAGGGCCAACAACACTATATGGAGCATGCCCACTGAAGATGGATAGTCTGCCACCTCCTTTCACCAGCTTTCCCACCTAGGGAACTCACACTTCTGGAAGCTATTCAAGGCCCCCCTTAAGGCATCCTTGGCTGAAATTATTCACATAGCAGAGTTATTCCCTTGATATGTGGATCAAGAAGACTTAGAGGAGCTTGTCAAACTTGTTTCCATGGGCGAATTAGAGGGCACTATAAAATGGTTCAAGAAAGATAAGAGCCCTGGGCTGGATGGGTGGACAATTGAATTCTATATTGCCTTTTTTGATATCATTGGACAGGATCTGCTCAATCTGGTGGAGGAATGTAGACTCATTGGTCGTATGTACGAGGCCATCAACTCCACCTTCATTGCCCTTATTCCCAAGGTAGACTCGCCCAATTCCTTTGATGACTTCAGGCCCATCTCTCTCTGCAACTATCTCTACAAAATCATTGCTAAGATTATTTCCAACTGTCTTAAGCTCATTCTGTCTAATCATATTCTTCCTGAGCAGTTTTCCTTCCTTCACAATCAACAAATCCATGAGGCTATGGGCACTGCTCAAGAGGCCCTCCACTCTATCAAGGTAAAGAAGCTCAAAGGAACTTTTCTCAAGATTGACTTATCTAAGGCTTTCGACAGGGTTAGCCGGTTATACATCAGAATTCTCCTCACTCACTTGGGTTTCCCGGTATCTTTCATCACCTGGACCATGTGCTGCATCACATCTGCATCTTTCAGTGTTCTTATAAATGGCTCTACCTCCTATTTCTTTCATGCAGAATGTGGGCTGAGGCAAGGTTTCCCTATGTTCCCTCTCCTCTTTCTACTTGTTATGGAGGGACTCAGTCGACTCATGCACCAGGCTAGAAGGGAGGGGTAGATATTGGGGCTAAAGATAATTGATTAATAAATCATTACCCACATCCTATTTGTGGATGATGTGATTATATTCTTAAATGGAGGTATCCAAGACTCCAATGCTTTTCATGATATCTTGATACTTTTTTTAGCAGCTACAAGAATGGATCCCAACAGGATGAAATCCACTATCACTTTCTCTGCTTGCTCAATTAAGGAAATGCAGCCAGCCACTCAAAATTTCACCTATCACCGCCTACAATTAGAGTTTGGAATTAAATATCTAGACTTCCAGATCAAACCCCATGGGTACAAGATTGCTGATTGGACATGGTTGGTAGCCAAGATTGAAAGGAGGCTGCTCAATTAGAACCATAGATTCCTATCAAGGGCAGGGAGACTAGTCCTCATCAAATCAGTTCTGGAGGCAACGTCGGTGTACTGGATGTCATTAGCATGGATCCCTAAGGGCATCCTAGCTCGGATCCAAAAATTATGTTGTAGATTCCTTTGGAGTGGACATAAGGAAGGAAAACCTTTTGCATGGGTGGGATGGACCCAAATCGCACTACCAAAGAAGTGGGGGGGCTGGGGATTAAAATATCTATCAACATTTTCCCATGCACTTGCTGCCAAAATGGGCTGGCTCATTCTCACATCTAACAGTCTATGGACAGAGGTAGTGCATTACAAATACATCTAGCCATTACCAATCATGGACTGGATCTGGCTTCCTACTTGGAATAAATTGGGCATTTCATCAATTTGGAGAGTCATCCTCCATGCTCTTCCCATTGTCAAAAACAAATTAATCTGGCGCATTAATGATGGTCATTCAGTAAGGATAGGCATTGATCTGTGGACTGGCAGTGAGAATCTGTATCGACTCCCCCATGAACTCATCCAGCACCTTAAACAAAATGAAATACACAGGATTGCACACATAGCAAACATGGATAACTCCACCATCTTCGCACAAGCATGGAAATCGGTTGGGGTTTTAGGCATCCCTGCTCAATGGAATTAGGCATGGGATGATTACTTAAAGGCTCTGTTAGAATCCCACGTCCGCATCAAAGAAGGGACATATGAACTTATTTGGGCGCATGCTGGGCATGGAATATATACACCAAAAGATGGTTACCCTGTCATTCAAGCTGCACTTACACCACCTGTACTCACTGATTGGTGGCATCATATATGGAAACTCAAAGCCCCACCTCGTACCAGATTACTCATGTGGAACATCTTGAAGAACAAAACACCTACTGGTATCAATCTCATGCACAGGTCATATCACGGTCCTTCCAGATGTGTATTATGCAAACAGGTGAAAGAATCAAACGACCATATTTTCCTTCACTGTGGCTTGGTTATTGAATTATGGACTCAGGTCCTCTCAGCACTTTCTATTACTTCCCGATGGGTCGAGACTCACGTTGTGGATGCCTGGAATCATTGGAGATCGGGGACCCCAAATAAAAAGCAACATTGTATTCCATTAATTATTTGTTGGTCTATTTGGCTGAACCGAAATGGGTTTATACTCTGAAAGAAGGCTATTAACTGCCCTTTGTCCATTGCCCAAATTATCTTCGCATACCATGAATTTCTGAAGGACAACAACACAACCCCTGTTCAAACTGTGACTACTGAGGTCATAAATCACAGTACATCATGGGCCTATTTTGATGGCGCAACTCAAGAACAGGGCAGTGGTGGGGGAATTTTGTTACACCAATCTATAAATCACACCTTCCATATACAAATGGGGTTGGGCTCAGGCACAAATAATTATGTTGAATTAATCACACTTCGTCACCTGCTCCACTTTGCACTTGCACATGACTGCAAACATCTACAAATCTTTGGGGATTCAAAAATCATCATAAACTGGTTCAACAATGCATCCATTTGTCATATGCATTCACTCAGAAATATTTTGGATGAGGCATTGTTTTTCAAATCCCAATTTGAATATATTTCTTGTCAACTTATTTACAGGGAGCGCAACCAGGTTGCTGACAAATTATCCAAGGAGGTGATGGTCCAGCCCATGGGCATCTGGATCATATCTATACATAGATCAACACTATATGAGGGCCAACGTGCCCTAATTTTGTAGTAAATTTTTGACACAGTTTTTTGATATAGAGCTATGATGTATATATGATATAGACCTATGATGTATATATTTTTACAACACTGATTACAGTCCACCCTACAAGGGTTTTTTGTACAGAACTTATTTGACGACCACGGGCCCAACATTTGCATATGCCACTCAGGAATCTACAACATGTAATTTTCTTTACTAATAGAAAATTGTGATTTTTCCCCGGGGAAACACACACACACACACACACATAGAAAGAGATAATGTTTTTGTTCCTAGGCAATAAAAACAACCCAACTTTAACCAATCACAACTTTCAAACCATACATCAGAATCAAGTGAAATTTTTGTCATCGGAAAGTTTTCAAGGAGATGAAAGAAATGGAGTTATAAAAAATGAAAACCAAAGAAATTCAAATCACTCAAAATAAATCATGCCAAAGAAATTCAAGAATTACATTAGCAAAATTTATATGGAGGGCCCCATAATTTCAAAGAAATTAAGGGGAGGTGTTGAGGCCTCAACAATTGGTGACACACGGGGAAAAAGTAGTTGTCTCCAGTTTATAAATATTAGGGCTTGAATTTATCAAAAATCGAAAGGATAAGTTTCACACAATCCTTAGACATGACACCATTACCTATGGGTCCCACATAAAATAGATCAAGTAGCATGAATTATAAAACATAAGTACTTGAATTAACTCAACCTAAAATCCATGAATCCAAAAAATAATAAAAAAATATTTTAATTTTACTTTCCTTCTACTATCATATAGAAGAGGTAGGGCCAAGGAGTTCTAAAATTAGTATACATATATTTAATGTAAAATTACCTCCTTTTTCCTGACATTGTTTCACTAGCCGTGAGAATCCATAGCCCCGACAAAGATGTCTCAACACCATACAAGCATGGCCCTGTTGCTAGCAAGCATCCATAGCCCCAGTGGATTTATTTGTACTTCTCACACATTTTGGTGCTTTCAACACTCTTATGTGCCACCCTTTCAATTTGCTTGATTAGGGAATTTCATTTGGCAATTGCATGAAGAGAGTGGGGTGGTACGAGAAGTGTCTTATTTAAAACAAATAAATGTTATAATTTTAATTTCTTACGCCATTAGCCTTCCCTAAATCTACTAATGTAGAAGGTTAATTTAACTATGAAGGGATTAGGGAGGGATTCAAGGAATAAGACTAAGTCATTTCTTTCCTTAAAAGAATGAACCATACCACTTGGAACAAATTTAAGTGTTCCTCCAAAGACTTTGGGCCAATGCAGGGGAAAAGGAAACTTCATAAGGATCGTCTTTGGATAAATAAAAACATACTCTAATGATAGAGTATAGATTACCCATAGCCACCATTTTTTGTTGCAAAGAAAAGATTTCTCGATATAGATTTGGAAAATATCACGCAATAAAAGTCCAAGTAAAAGTACACTCAGATCACTCCAAACAGTGCAAACGTAAATGAAAATCTTGCAAAAACCAAAACTAAAAGAAGGAATAATGAAAAATTGCAAACTACCTAGGAAAGGAAGAAAACAAATTTGAAAGCAAGGTAAAAATATAAGCCATGAAAAATACGAAAAACCAAACAAGACAAAAAGACAAAAGAGATCTCAACATAAAGAGGAAGAATATCAGACTAATATGTGCATTCTCATTTTGGTTGAGTGACTGGTTATGTATCGTAAGGTTGTAATTAATAAGGTCGTTTATTGCAAAATAAAATTCAAGTTAAAGGGAAGTTATGCTTAAGAATTTACTCATGAGTATTTAACCAAGATATTACTTCTTTATCATCTCTTGTGTCATAAAAATAAATAAGCTTTAATGATAGGTTATTTAAGGATAAAAGTTTAAAATAAAAGTTTAATGGAAAGCAAGATGATAATAAAGGAATAAGATAGAAAGTAAAGTGATTACTTTAGTGATAGCTCAATCTTAGCTCAAAATAATCACAACTACCTTATTTAAATCAAAGCCATAAAATAAACTAAGTTATGCTTTACCTAATGTAGAAATTTCATCGTAGATTAAACTGATTATGCAATGTACTAAAGCAAAATACTTAATCTACTTCTACAATCAAACTTGCGGACGCTTAATCGATTTTGAGCAAGATCAAATAGAACACATATAACAGAAAAGAAGATTCAATCACACATAAAACACAGAAGAATACTTTGGGGAAAGCCTCAGCTAAAAACCCCGCTATCTGTACTATCATACAAGTAGAAATATCTCAGGATTACACAAAGCTTTAGCTCACAAGCTATCCAGCTCTCACTACAATCCCTCATTGCTGCTCATAGACAGAATAGACAACACATATGCCTTCCTTCAGTCCTCCAAGCCTCCTATTTCCTTGCGTAGTTTTCCCTGGTTCCTCCAGCGGTATCCTGTGTGATTCTCACCTCACACACAACACTGACCTCTGAAATAACTGCGCAATCTTGAAGGAGATAATTCCTTCTGCATGGATGAGTTTCCTATATAGGAAAATTCCTCCAACTGATAGTACACTGTCCCTTCCTTTAATTTCAACTGGATCTTTCCCTGAACTGACATGCATGAGTTATTTATGAGAGAATATTCAGTTATCTGAAGTACACTAGTTGCATGCATGCATGCATTAACTGAATGAACTCACAATTAGTTCCTCCAACTATTTGGAACTAATTTAACTAGACTTAACTCAGTTAACTGAGCTAACTAATACAACTCAAATACAACTCATCCTTATCTCTTTAACTAAGGGATAACTTCCTCAATCAAAGGGATAATTGTTGCATGTCTTCACATAGACTTCATGTTTGATTTTCTCCAACTAATTAACTCAAGATGAATTAATTATTTTTCAAACAGCTACTGAGACTAAATTCTCAATTTTAATTTAGGGACTAATTAAAATTGGAATCTATCCTGAAATTCTATTTTTATCATTTCTATTTTTTTCTATTTCAAACAAAGTTGGAGTATATCTTGAAATGTTATTTATAGCAATGCTATTTTTAGCATTTCTTGTTGCTATTTTCAACACTCCCTCTCAACAAGAATGGCATTCAACTCGAACCCGATCCTGAACCTTTGGAATGTTTTGCATGCAACACTTCTTTCAAGTGTTGTTGCTCCAACAACTCTAGGAACACAAAAATATCCAACCTGAATTAGAATGATGCCTCTGTCATCAAAGTCTCTGACTGCTATTTCTTTTGTCGACTGACAACTCTGCACCTTTGTGCTCTTCAGCATTTGACTGCTCTAGCCTCTGTCACTTTGATCTCTGACTGCATCAGTCCCACTGATTCCTCCCGCAGCATCCGTGCTACTCCTAGTCCTATCTCCCAGCACTGCACCTCCTCTCATCATGTTGCATCGTGCTACCCACTGCTGCACTGCAACTCAGTTACTGAGAATAAATACAAAAGAATATATACAAAATGAAAACAAAAAACAAAAAACCTAAAAAAAGAAAAAAAGAAAAAGACAAAAGACAAAATAAATAAATAAATAATTTAAAAACAAATATATCATTTAAAGAAAAACAAATTGAACCACAAAAAGAAAAAAATCTAAGAACATTTTTTTTTTGAAGTTAAAAAAAAAAAACAAAAACTTAAAATAATTACCAAAAAGAAAAAAAAAATATTTAAATTAAATAATTTAAATAAAAAATAAAATAAAATAAAAATTTAAGAAAAAATTTTAAAATTAAAATTATAAAAAAAACAAAAAAAAACATATTTCAAAAAAAAAAATTGACCTACCCCACCTAGCCTACCCTCTCCCCTCCCTCCTCTACCCCCCAACCCTCCTCTCTCACCTACCCCGACCCCTCCCCTCTCCCTTCCGCCTCCTTCCCTCCCTCGGCCATCTGCTCTCGACCCCTCCCCTCCCCACCATCGACTCTCCGTCCGCCCCCGACCCTCACGTACCCCCCTCCCCTCCCCACCCGGGCCCCTAGCCAGCGTCCAAGACGCCGCAGGCCAATTCCGGGGCTGCAAGTTGGGGGCCCGGGTGATTAGGTGCTCAGTATTTAGCTCAAAATTCAAAATTCTCAGATTTTCTCGAAAAACTGTATGGCTATGTCCATCTCATCAAGACAATCGCAAAACAATTTGTTTCGTTGAAAACGGATTCCAGATGAAAGAGAAAAGGCCTGCTATTCATTTTCCTAAACAGCTAAAAAAATTGCAGAATGGGACACAATGATGACATGGCAGTCCAGTCAGCCAGGAGAATCTTCATCAATTTTCGCCCAATGGGATTATAACAAGTGTCACCTTTGGATTCGCCAGTGTAGTTGTGTGCAAGGGAAATTGACTAATTAGCCTTTAAGGTGGAATTCAAATTTATTTTTATTTAAATATTGTTATATATTATATATATAGTATTATTTATATTATATATTTTCTTTTAACTATATATATATATATATATATATATATAGATATATATATATTTCATTAACCAAAGTCTAAATTTATTGTATATATGTTATATTACAAATGGCATATATGTTAAATATCAAATGGGGTATATTAAAGTTTTTGTGGCACATATTTATATGTATTAACAAAATGTGATGGGGGCAGGGCAGGTTTGAACCCGTGACCTCCCCCTCCTATTTTCATGCCTTACCAACAAGCTACAAAAAGCAGAGTTGACAGGAGGCCACGTTGTAGAAATTTTGTCTACAATCCAGCTCTGTAGATCTGCTACAGCTTAACCCGATAATGCAATATAACCAAAGCAAAATATTATAACCTACTTCTACTATCAATTTGTGGAAGCTTAAAGATTGAGCAATATCAAGTTGAACACATATAACCAAAAGAAGAATCAATGCACTTGAAACACAGAAAATACTCATGGGAAAGCCTCAGCTAAAAACCCCACTATCTGTATTATCATACAGGGTGGAAAGACATAGAGATTATACAAAGCCTTAGCTCTCACAGCTAGCCAGCTCTCAGTACAATCCTCCTGGATGCTCACAGGAAATCAAAGCTTCTCACAAGCCTTCCTCTCTGCCCTCCAAGCTCCTATTTCTTTGCGCAGTTCCTCTGGGATGATCTCCTTCACCTAGTGGAACACTGCTCTCACACACTGCTCTAACACACTGTCAGAACTGCGCAATCATCAAGGAACGTTACCTTGAATGCATGCATGAGTTTCCTTTATAGGAAAACACATGCAACTGATAGTACATTGTCCTTAACATTTAGCTCAACTAGGTCTTTCTCATAATAGACATGCATGAGTTTCTCATGAGGGAATCTTCAATTATCTGGAGTACACTGGTTGAGTGCATGCATGCATCAACTGACTAATATCTCAAAATTAGTTCCTCAAATAGTTTGGAACTAATTTAACTGGACTTAACTAAGTAAATTGAGCTAACTAATTACAACTCAAATATAACTCAATCTTATCTCCTTAATTAAGGGATAATCTCCTTAATTTAAGGGATAACTATTGCATGACTTCAGAAAGACTTCTAACTTGAATTTCTCCAACTAACTAACTCAAGATGAATTAATTAATTATTTTTCAAGTAACTGGTGAGACTAAATTCGAATTTAATTCACAATTTTAATTCAAGGACAAATTAAAATTGGAATATACTGGATTCTATTTTTATAATTTCTTGTTGCTATTATCAACACTCCTTCTCAACAAGAAAGGAATTCAACTCGATCTCGATTGTGAGCCTTTGGAATGTTATGCATGCAACACTTCTCTCTAGTGTTGTTACTCCAACAACTCCAAAAAACAAAAAAAAAAACAAAAACAAAAACAAACAAACAAACACAAACAAACAAACAAAAACAAACAAAAACAAACAAAAAACAAACAAAAAAAAAACATCCAACCTGAATCAATATGATGCAACTATCATCAAAGTCTCTGACTGTTATTGCCTCTGTCAACTGAAAACTTTGCGCTTCTGCTGACTTTGCTTTTCTGCACTGTTGTCAATCCTTCTCTGCGCTCTTCAGTGTCTGACTACTTTAGCCTTTGTCACTTTGATCTCTAACTGCATCATTCCCACTGATTCCTCCTTCTACTATGTACTTTGAGCTCCCGTAGCAAGGTACGATCCATGAGATAAAACCTCTCAATGGACCCTACCCAATTTCAGCCTTCTTGGGACTATCACTTCACATCGCCCCACCTCACACCTAGAAGTATAGCTGCATGTGATCCCTCTACCCACTTCTCCAATTGCAGCTCCTCCACAATTATCTGAGACTTCTTCTGGGACTACATGTTGAGAGGTAATTTACTCTCCCTCTCAACCACCAAGTCTCTAACATTTGCCTTGCTCCTCAAGGTTTTGCATGCATCTTGAACCTCAACAGCATACAGGTTCTGAACTCATGAACCAATTTGTTTCACCTGTCTCATGGTGATGTGTCTAAGGAACAATTTTCCTTTACTGAAGACAACATCATAGCCTTTGTCCTCCAACATCGCGACCGAAACCAAGTTCTTCTTTAGTCCAGGCACATACTTCATATCTGTCAAGGTGATAGGATCTCCATGCTCCCTCTAAAAAGCAACCATGCCCACTCCTAAAACACTATACCTTCTGTCGTCACCTATCTTATGTGCATCTTGAGGTCTTTCTCCTTCAAGGTACTGAATAAACTTTTATCGTCAGTCATGTGGAAAGAGGCTTCACTGTCAAGATACCAAACACAACCCATCATCGATGACACCATGCATGCGATGAGGGTAAAGTCCATTTAGAACTGAGAGGCTAATGCCTCACCTTCTGATCCTTTTGAGGATCCCTTCTTGGATTTCTTCGATGGGAAATTAGGCGCATAATGTCCCATCTCGTGACAATTAAAGCATCTCACTTTAGACTTGTCACCCTTCTTCCCTCCATGAGAAGAATTTGATTTGGAATGGAAATCCTTCCCCTTCCCTTTCCTTGCCTCACTTGCTAAGGCCAAATTTTCTTCATCATCATCCTTGGATGAAGAACCATCTCGTGTGCTCCTCCTGCATGAGATCCGACCATAGTCATTCCCAATCCAGCAGTTTCTCCCTTCCATTCACAGAGTCCTGGTAGCTATTCCAGCTCTTTGGAAGGCCAAGGGGAGCGAGGCTCACCATATCATCATCGGCAATAGTTATTCCCACACTTCCAAGCTCATCTCTACAGGTGGTGAGCTTGTTCAGATATGTGGAAATAGTATCGTCGTTCTCCATCTTGATTCTTCGAATATTATCCTTGAGCGCCAATTTCCTTTGGTTGCTATTGTTCTGGTAGAGGTCCTTCAATGTCTTCCACATTGAATATGGAGTATCCTTCACATAGAGACTTGAGACAATATGGTCTCGAACTCCCTCAAGGATGATCCATCTCGCCTTTGCCACACACTTCTTCCACTCAGCCAACTGTCACACGGAATGGGTCGATCTTGCGGACAAGATAGACCTTCGTAGAATCTAACAATATCTAGTGACAAGCAAGCCAATCAAAAACTATCTTTCTCTAAATATGCATTTATAAACAAAGGCAAACAAGTGTTTAGGCCTACCTTGGGTCCAATGCAAGTTTGTGGAAGCCTCGCTCCTTTGATCTAAATGAGCTCCCTTGTTGCGAATTTGCAAACACAAACAAGCAAACAAATTAAATAGCACCTGAAAAGCCAATATCATAAAACATACTTAACATGAAGATCAAGGAATTCATGAAACAAATGACATAGGACAATTTGTTGAGAAAAATGAATCTAATTGTATTAATTCAAATGAAAGAAGAACTTTACAACCAGTGCCTTGATGCTGTACAAGCTCCTCCCAGGGTCCAACAAGAAGTCTCCTCTACTTTGACAAGTTTCACTCTCTTCCCAATGAAGCCAAAAAAGTATGTGATCTCTCCTCTCAAGCTTAACTAGGAAGTTTCAATTCCATCAGCATTTACCCTCAAAAATGTTCAGCTTCTAACCTCTCTAGCAACCAGCCCAATGCCTTAATTTATAGTGCAATGGAGGGAAGTTACTAGGTCCTCCTTCAAAAGGATAAAGCCCTCCTTCAAAGGGATAGCTCCTCTCATCAAGGGATTAGCTCCTTCTCTTTTGGGATGCATGAACCACCTAAGAGCGACCAATCCACGTCAAAATTCCTTCTAGAATCATCTAGAATTAACCCAAAGTGAGTTTTTTATAATAAACTTGTGCCTTTTTGACTTTCACAGGGGTCCGCACCCACTCCTTTAGGGACAGAGTGGGCAGGTCCGCAGTTTTTGTGAACAGGAGGTGCGGGACCGCAGGCAACAGTGAGAGAAAGTGCGGAACCAGAGCTTTGTTGATTTTCAATGTCTTTCTCTCATTTTCAAAGCTTGACTTGAAGAGCTGAGGTCTGAGACTTGCTTAGGAGGACAGTACAAGTGATGATAGACCCATACTGACTGCAAATAATCATGGTGACGATATTTTTGTGTAACAGATTGCCCCCAAAAGTGCGAAGTCTATAGTAGATGAGGATTTCATTTATCATCTAGGAAGAGTGAAGTACTTTATCATTTCGAGGATCATCTTGTGGAGAGCCTGGTCGGAACCTGTAAAAATATTCAATGCAAGATATATATATGAGATCATATCATTGCTGAGGTAGGCATTCCCATACTCAGATCAAAACAGACTTAGAAAACTAACTACTGCTCTAATATAGGAATGATCTTGTAATACATCACAAGTATAGACTCATGTGGACATAGTATGGACACAGCCATCTGTTTATGAATATTCCACAATATAATGAATACAAAATTCCTCGCAGCCTCGATTGCGGAAACTAGATCCAGGGTCTTCATTTCTACTTCCCGAAACAGTACGATTCTATCCATGCGAATGAATGTGTTGAAGTTGAACATGGTAGAAACCACTTGATTACCAGTCAATGATGTAAATTGTTAACAAGTGTGAGAGAAACCACCAGTGATGTCAATGGCTCTCAAAGTACCCAGTATAATCCATGAGATGTGAATAGATGTGTTGATGTCGAACATGTCACAGAATCCTTTGATCGAAGTTCAATGATGCAACCTGCCGTCAAAGGTGAGAAACCTGCCATTGAGGCATGCAGATCCCAAGGTACTGACGATTTCTAGATCATCTTTCTAGATAATGAGCTGAAGTCGATAGAAAGCGATCCGTCGCAGGCAAGCCCACAACACGAAATCATAGATCAAGTTGAAGAAATTTAGTTGCAAGGATTGACTCAGGGATGGTCAATATGGATGAAAGATATTTTGCAGATGAATGGCTTATTGGCACTGACCTCTTGAACACATAACGACACAGCAGATGGTTTGGTGACAATTGACCCAAAGTTAATACCCAGAAACTGGCTGAAGACTTTCAATGTGGTTTGATCAACTGTTAGGCAAAGGATTTCCCAACCCAGGTGAATGAAAGTGTCATGTTCAAGAGTGGTTACAAAGTATGAAAAACAGGCTCATTTTTCTCTCTTTTCCCCCACCATTTCTGGCAAGTACCTCTTTATTTTTGACAAGCTTGAGGAGGATAACATTTGCCTGATTATAAGCTCATCCTTCGGATGAGTCCAACTTAGTTTAAATTCGAACCCTAAGAAGGAGTGGTCCGTTCCTGTTTGTAACTGAACAGGTCCTTTACTGTGAAATTTTAACGAGTCCAGTATAGGAGAAACTCGGCCGTTTTCAATTTTAGAGAATCTGAAAAAACTTAAAAAGACTCCTGGGTTGACATTTTTCGTAAATTTGTGTCTCCTAAGCCCGAAAAAGTATAAAATAATACTTGAGAGAACTCCTTGATCTTTACGACCAAGGAGTAATTTTCGTAATTAGTGCCCTTGATCCGAAAAAGTAAAAAAGTGATCAACGACATGTCGTTTTATAACCAATATCGAATTTGAAACGACAAAAATCTGGCAATCCTTTTATGTTTTTACGGTCAGAAAAAGAGCTGTAAGTGGACCGTCTTTTTAGTTCCGTTTTAACGAGTTAAAAAGAAAAACTCGACGATCTTTTCATGTTTTTGGAGTCAGAAAAGAGCTTAAAGGTGACTCTAAATGTTTTTTCGTTGAAAATGATCGATTTCACCTGAACAATCCGTTATCCTGAACAAAAATGCAAACATTACTCATACCTGTTTGAGATGGATAAAAATGCTGCCAAAATTACCTTTCTAAAGTGAAACATAAACAAATTTACAATTTATTTATTCAAAAAACTTATAAAAAGGGCTTTCGTCAATTCATTTTTACCGTTTGAAATTTGGGTGAGAAAATAGTGCTTTTGTTCAGAAACTTCCCGTGAAGATTGCGGAAAATCCAACCGTCGGAATCGAACGTCGTCTTCTCCAGGTAATCCACATCATCCTACTCTTCAATTTCAACCGTTTCAATTTGTGTTTTAGGGTTTTATTTGATTTTTTAGAGGGTTTTTAGGCTAGAAACCCGCACGCGGGGGCCCGCAGGCATAACACTGGCAGCCCGCAGACCCCGACTTTTTCTCAATGGGGAAAAAGTCAGGGGTCCGCATCTTCCATGAAGGCAAGATGCGGACCCCCGCACTGTCTCTAATGGAGAGGGTGCAGACCCCGCAACAAGGGTTTTTAACCCAAAAATTCTCAAAATTGACCCAAACAATTTAATTTCTTGCATTCTAATTTGCCTTTTTGTTGGATGTAGAGTGTACATCATGCTTGATTGGTGAGAACGGGAGCATGAGGACGTGGATCTTGCCGCGTTGAATCACCAACCTTCGATCGATGCATTGAAGGCATGCGGCTTGTACAAATTCTGGGCCATACCTGGCATGAGGGCCCAGGTGGATTTCTTACAGTGGCTGGTAGACAGGTGGAGCATACAGGACCAGTGCTTCTTCATTGGTGGCCACCAGCTCGAAATTGAGCCGGCAGATATATACTTTTTGACTGGTTTGCCTAAGAGAGGCGAAAACTTGACTCTATTCGAGACTAGGCCAGGTGGCCAGTCTGTTGATAGCCTCCGGCTAGAGTTCTGCAACAGCCAGGCTAGAGACAAAGGGATATACATTAAAACCATATCCCGTCCTGAACTCATGGTGATCGCGTTTACTGTCACCAGAATTTGCGGGAGTGTCGCACTACATATTTCCACCGGATCCCAGATGCGGATGGCAGTTGACTGCTTTCGAGGCACCATCTTCAACTGGTGCGATGCTGTGTTGGCTAATGTAAAATGCCAACTGACCAGAGCCAAGAACGGACAACTAAAGACCTTTGGTTATGGGGCTTTGGTTGTGAGCTTTGGTCTGGAGAGGGTCCCAATGTTGGTCCCGTAGCACCTTACTGTTGGAGTTGGGCTTCCTCGAGAGCCCAAACTGATGCGATGGGTCGCAGTTATGGCCCGTCATCCGGACGAGGGGACAGAGGTTGTTCGATTCAAACCTGAGTATTTCCATTGGTTGGAAAACTAGGTTTTTGCTATTCAGGACTTCCCTTATGCTGGGGTAGATTTTCGCGGTGACCCAGACATGGCTCTTCCACCAGGAGAGCAATGGGATGATTCAGGTAAAATCATTTTCAACATTTTCCTATTTTATAATTTTTTTTGTTTTTTATATCGTCCCAAAACTGATAGTAAAAGTTTCAATGCAGATGTGGGTCCACAGCGACCAGCTGCTCTCCAGCCTTACGAGAGGAAACAACAAGCTGCAGTGGCACCAGCCCCATAGGACAAATCAGTAGAGACCTTGGCCGAGTTGGAGAGTCATCTAGAGCGCTTGACAGGGGACATTCCAAAGACCGGCATAGATGACATTCCTCGTCGATTACAACGCTATGTGATTGGGGTCCCAGGACCTTTTAGGAGGTTCCTTTGTAAGGTGTCCCGTACAGTGGTTTCTTATCGAGATCATCACCATTGATAGGATGATCGCCTATTGTAGACACATATGTCATTTTTGCTTTTTGTACTTATCATTTTTGCCGATCATAAGGTGTTTTTCAACCTATGATCGAGGACGATGTATATTTTGACACACTCCTATATATATATCACTATTACCGGCTTATCTTGTAAATCATGTTATGGAATGGTTTTAAATTTACATGTCTGATTATTGCAAATGTCTACTTAACATTCGAGAAGCAATTGCATCTGCTAATGTATTTAAAGATCTCGGAATATGCTGATATTCAATATAATCAAATTCACGTTCCAAGAGACGCACTCTCAAAAATAATCTCAATAACACTGGATTTCTAATGGCATACACTCTATTAAGTTGTAATACAATGAGTTCAGAATCTAACCTCACTATCAAACTCTGAATCCCAAATGAAATAGATTCAGATAATAACTCAATCACTGCACTATACTCGGCAATGTTGTTCGTTGTTTGACCGAGGCTTACCCCATGCATAGATACCAACTCGTCAGAGGGCGAATACATAACCCAAGCTGTGGAAGAAATGTTTCGTGTATTACGACAAGCACCATCAGCGAAACCAATGTATGTTTGGAGAGGCATCGACATCTGCAATATCAAGAGTAAAACCAAGATAAGCAGGAATAATGACGAAAAACACTCTCTAAGCTAAGCACACTTTTTAAACTAAAACACACCAGCTAGAAAGAAAACTATCCTAACTACAAAATCTCCATACCCATTCTTTAAGCATATTACCTCTTCAGGTAAAGACCATTTTTGGGTTTACCTAAAGAGTCCCCGTCAAAGTCTACCAATTCATAGGCCCCTTTTGCTAGCTTTCGCTTGACAACATAGGGACCATGCCACATAGGAACGAATTTCCCAGCACCTAAGTTATCATTAGCTTGATCGTACAATAAGACTAGATCTCCTTCCGAAAAATTTCGAGGGGTCACATTTCGATCATACTGAGCTTTCATACGTTTTGCGTGAGTTTTGATCGCCAATGCAGCATCACATCGATTCTCATCTAATTGAGCCAAGTATAACAAACGTTTTTCCTCTTTGGAAGTGGCTGGAAGTAACTCGATGGCCATCTGCAATGACGGGATTTCACATTCAATGGGTAACACAGCTTCCAAACCATAAACTAGTTGGAAAGGAGTGAACCCTGTTGACGTTTTTACTGAGGTTCGATACGCCCAAAGCGCTGAAAATAGCATGTTATGCCAATTCGACCGATGAATCCCAATGATTCGTCGGATCATGATGACTAAAACTTTGTTGATGGATTCCACCAGACCATTAGCTTGTGGATAATAAGGAGTTGAACTATCGTGACGCAAGCCAAGCTGGCTTGTAAGTTCGGTCATCATAATGTTTCGAAAATGACGCCCATGATCATTGATAATCGCTTGTGGAACACCAAACCTAGCAATTATATGATTGAACACGAAAATTGCAGTTGTTTTGCCGTCTGCCTCAAATGTAGGCATCGCCTCGGTCCACTTGGTAAAATAATCTACTGCAAGGATGATATACGCATGCCCCCCGGCCGAGTGAGGGTTACATGTAATAAAATCAATACCCCATTTGGCAAAAGGACCAACGGAAATTATAGGGTGGAGAGGAGCAGGTGGAGCACGCATCTTTCGATAAAAAATTTGGCAGTTGTGGCATTTTCGGACCGCGTTAATACAATCTTTAAACAAGGACGGCCAGAAGTAGTCAGCGCACAATATCTTTTGGGTTATGTCATACCCAGACATGTGACTGCCACGCGCTCCAGAGTGATAGTCATTTAGAACCCTTTCAGCTTCCTCGTGAGTTAAACAACGGCGAAAAACAGAGTCCGCCCCACGGCGATAAAGAGTATCTCCAATAATTCTGAATTGTTGGGACTGGAATCGTATTTTCCGACGTTCTAACCTTGAAATTTCTGGCCGAAAGGATTGGGTCTGGAGATAAACGATGATATCCCCATACCACGGATCTAAAGTGCTGATTAGAAACAAGGATTCGTCCGCAATGGGTTCCTCCGCCACAGTTTCTGTGTCAGCACGCGGGAAGTCACACATTAACTCCGCAAAAACTAAAGATTTCTTAGACTTAGACTTTTCAAATTCCAAGTCAAACTCCTGCAAGATCACAATCCATTTGGAGTACTTTCCCCCTAGCAATTGCTTGGTCAAAATGTAGATCATAGGGTTGCAATCGGAAATTACTGTAGTTTTACATAGTAAAATGTAGTGACGAAAACGTTGGACAGCTTGAACAGCTGCCAATGCCAATTTCTCCACATGTGAGTATTTTAGCTCAGTTGGATTTAAAGTTCGACTAAGGTAATATATCACATGCTCAGTACCGAATTCATCTTCCTGAACTAAGACCATTCCAATGGTGGAATGAGAGACGGTGAGATACAAGAAGTAGTCCTGGTTGTAGTTAGGAGGATGCAATAACGGTGCATGGGTCAACGCGTGTTTTAGTGCATCAAAAGATTTCTGAGCTATCTCATCCCAATAGAATGGAGTATTCTGTTTCAACAACCGGGTAAAACCCTTTGTAACCTCGGCGTAGTTAGGAATGAATCGTCATAAAATGTTTGCTTTCCCTTGCAAACTTTGGAGTTGGCGAAGACTCGAAGGAGGAGGCAATTTGACAATAGCTTCAACCTTCGAGGGATCGACGCGAATGTCGGCTTTCGAAACAACAAACCCCAGCAATCGACCTGTTTCTATACAGAAAACACACTTGTGTGGATTCAACCTAATCCGATAATACCTACACCTCATAAAGATTGCTCGTAAATGGATGAGATGATCAGCTCGATGTAATGAATGAGCAGGCAAATCATCGAGATAGGGTTGCACAATGTGTTTGATGTCATGAAACGCATAAGACATGGCCCTTTGAAAAGTTTCTCCGGCATTCTTAAGCCCAAAGGGTAATTTGCAATTGTTAGAAAATTATATATTACGGAGCAATGGAACACATAAAATATTGCAGAAATATAAACACAGAAAAAGCACAAAACAAGAGAGACACAAATATACGTGGTTCACCTAGTTTGGGCTACGTCCACCCCGAACAGCCAGTCCTTCCTTTCTATTATCCAGCAAAATGAAGAGACACAACCTACAGCAAATCCGCTGTAATATCCTCTGTTTTCTCACAGTCTCACCTCTCTGTTTCTCGCTCACAGAATACACATCTATCACACAGCCTCAAATACAATGCCCTCATACAAAGAGGGGTTGCCTTCTCGGGAAAAAAACCCTAAACTAAACATAAGTTCTACCGTCAGATCATCCGCCTAATGAACGGCCCAGATTGACTAGAAATTACTATACTTTTACAAGCCAATTTTACAGCTGTTTTTAGCTTCGGGGGCGCTGCCCCCGAAACCCCCCGCCAGCCCCCCTAGACCCCCCTACAGCGAATATTTTACGGGCGGCGTTGCCGCCCCCATTTCAAACTGGGGTCCTATGTGGCGATACCTTTGAATATAGAAGATAATCAGGCTCCACACCCAACAACAATAAGAAAATGTTCCCCATGGACAAATGAAAGCCGTTTTTTGTTGATCGACAGGTAGAATATTGATTTGATTGTATCCGGAAAAACCATCCATGAAGGAGAATATTTCGCTGCCGACACAATCATCAATGATTTGATCGATATAGGGAGTTGGGTAATTGTCCTTTCGACAGGCTTGATTATAATCGATACGTATTCTTATTGTCCCTTGCTTTTTGTTAACCGGAACAATATTCGATACCCAATCCGTTAACGGGATCGGATAAATGAAACCTGCTTTGAGTAATTTTTCAACTTCTGCTTTAATAGCAGCAGCTTTTCTTGGGTGAATCTGACGCAAACGTTGCCGGACGGGTTTAGCGTCCGGGTAAGTCTTGATTTCATGAACAACAATTGCGGGGTCAATTCCTGGCATTTCCTCATATGACTAGGAAAACACGTCGCGGAATTCTTGAAATAGGGCCTTATATATTTGAATTTCATCTTCTGTACACGAGGCACCTATATGAATGTTTTCAACAATTCCAGGCTTAACCGAAATGTCAATAGGAATAGTTCGAGAGATGTTTCCCAAATTTAACTCTGAATCAGGATTTTTCATTGGATTCTGAGGTTCCTTGACATATTCAGTCGTAAAAATTAATGAAAAATCATTTTCAAAACGATCATTCTCGGGTAAGAATGAAGATCTGTGATGGAGATCTTCCCATGGTAAATCATCTACACATAGGATTTCACGAATTTGCTCATCAGAGTGAACAAGTTCGGAAAACGTTGTTAGATCCGAGCTTGATGTGAAAAGTGATTCCTCACGGACCACATTCATTAAGTCAATTTTGGTTGAAGATGGGTCGGTAAACGATTGCACGGCCTCATACGCAATTTCATATGGACTCAAAGGCATAACATCACCAAATGAGTCTATCTCAGATTCAGAAGGTACGATCCAAGGATCGTCATAAACAATGGTGTCTGACGAAATCATATGAATGGTTGCAAAAGAAGACGATGCATTGATCAGAGGAAAAGGAAAAGTTCCTAGTAAACCGACATCTTTAACTAGTCCTACTCCAACATCCTTATACGGGATAGTCGTTTTACCGACATGCTGAATGCTTTCAGAAGAGGCTGGGTTAGATGAAAAGTAAGCCAGCTGGTCTATTTTTACGATCTTTCCATTATGAGGAAACTTTATAACCCGAAAGACCGATGAAACGACAGCTGTCATAGCGTAAGACCAACTACGACCCAAGAGAAGGTTGTAATCTAGAGGGGCATCAACCACCTCCACATCTAGATTAACAGTTTTTCCTTCAACCCCTATAGGTAAATCCTGTAGAATGTCAAAAGGATGAAACCCACGGCCATCAAAGGCCTTTAGAATCGTCGGGGATTGATCTTGTGAAGGAGAACCAAGCGATCTCCAACATTGTATCGACATAATACATGTTGAGGCTCCCTCATCAATCACAGTCCTATGAATAGGCCTGTTTTTTACTATCACTGGGATCTGGAAAGCCATTTGATGAGGTAAGCGCGGTGTACTATTTTCTAGATCAAAAATTATTAGGTTCGAGTCCTGAACGTCAACTGCTCCTATAGCCGATAAAAGTAATTTACGTTGTGTTGGACATGATTGCAGCACTTCCAAAGCCGACATTGCTGAAGGTGAAACAACCAAATCCTCAACAATGTTATAGTTCTGAGCCGCTCTCGCATGTGGATTGAAAGCTGACTTTCGAAGTATACCCTTGGCGTGTGGTTTGATTACTAAGTCTGGATTAGGTTTCTCGATCTGTAGTGGATCGGAACCGGGAGATGAGGCTGATGGGTTAGAATGAGAAGATTCTGTTTCTTTACCATCAACAGGACTTTTACTACCATAATCATGCGATCGAGTTGCAATCCTAACATGGGACATCATCAGTATGGGTTCTTCATTGGCACTCGAGGAAGAACCTATCATCTTACTGTCTTGACTTGGAAAAGGATCCTTCAAAACAACATGCGTTTGGGAACCTTTGACAATCTTTGCAACCTCTGCACGATGAGGTCAGTCTCTCGTAAAATGCTCTTCGTCACAAATGAGACAAGGATAACGAGGTTTGCGTTTCTCATCATTTGATTCCACTTTTTCAGGTTTCTCTTTTGAATTTTTGGCCATTTTATTTTTCTTCTTCCCTTTCTTCTTACCACCGGATTTTGATTTGACTATAGATGACTCTACAACATGAATATCGGCGGAAATCTCCGCGGAAGAATCTCTTGGCAAGGTTATGATAGGAGAAGAATTCTTGGAAGACTTCTTCTTACTTTTGGTGTTAACCGTACCAATCATATCGTCAGCAGCATGAGACCCTGAAGGAGCTGCAGCGATTTGATTTTGCTTAGGAAGATTGGGGATTTTCTCGTGTAACGTACCTGACTGAGTATAAACCAAGTCAAGGTACTATGCTTGAGCAATTACTTGCTCTTCAGTAACGACTCCGGCCTTAGCTACATCCTTAGTGATCTTTGGCAATAAAGATTTTACAAACCATTCAGCTAAGATCTGATCCGAAATAAAAACCTTCACTAAACGCCGTCGACGTCTCCATTCATGAATGTGATCTGAAATGTAAGTGGACGTCGACTGCTTTAATGAAGTTAGTAATTCCGTGCCATTGTCATATCTTACTGGCAACTGAAAATGAGTTAAAAACGAGGTAGCTAACTGACTAAAGTTATAAAAAGTGTCTCGCGGTAACTCAATGTACCACTTGGCCGCAAGACCAATTAGAGTGCGTTGGAAAAGCCTTAGACGGATTGAATCATCTGAAATGGAGTTAGACGCACACCAGAGGTGATAAGTCATCACATGGTTCGACGGGTCCTCTCGTGATTTGCCGTCAAACTTAGGAATATCACTAGGCAACTTATTCGGCATTGGCGGCCAAAACCGAAGATAATTAATGGGATCGTTCGTTAGGCGCGACAAGTCAGGTAAGTCCAAAGTTGCGATAAACAGTAACTGACGATTAAGGCTCCTAAAACTCTAGGTCATGAGACCAGCCCCATGAGGAGGATATCCAGGATAACTAGGAATAGGAATTGCATTTGGGATATTGTATCCTCTCGGAAAACCAGGATTAATCGGACCGTACTGGGGTTGTTGAGGTTGTTGATATGTGTACCCAGGGTACGGTTGATACTGATAGATTAGCTGCTGCACAACAAGACCGAATTGGTACTGTCCCTGGTACGGTTGATAAGTAAATTGTGGTTGACTTGTGACAACCGTACTTGAACCAGGTTGTCCTACAGGCATCTGAACCGAAGTTTGAATTGTGGATCCAGACTGAGGTAAAGATGTCTGAGGAGTAGATACAGGAACAGTAGAAACCGGAGCTATCAATACTCCAGAAGTAGGTGGGGTAGATTGAACAGCTGTTGCAGCAGTTGCAGCAACCATTTGAGGTGGAGTACGAGGCATAATAGGCCCAGGCTGAGAAACTACCGAAGGTACAAAAGTTTGAATAGTAGACTGGACAGGTTGCTGGGGTGAACCAGAAACGAAGGGTTGTCCAGTTTGAGATGACAACCCTTAGCCTTAGTTAACCAAGATTAGCCTTAGTTAACCCATTGATTAAGTTAAATAAATTTATGGCGGAGACGCCAAATCTGGAACTGCTACCAAACTTGGTGGCCTTAACTGGAGTCTCTCCAGATTTAGCAGAGGTTTCCTAGAAAAAATTGAATGAGGCATAACTTACCCAATTTTCAACCAAATTGAGATCAGAAAGAAGTGTTCTTAACTAATTTGTACCTTCTTAACACATTGGTGCAAGTATTAGGAGTCATAGAGCTTTGTAAACAACATTTTTTTCCACATTGAGCTAATACAGAGGCCCAAGCCATGGAAGTTGGATCAAGGAGATGTAGCCCAAGAGGGGTGAACTCGTTCATCAAAATACTGTGTTAATGTGTCTCTTTGATGGTTTGATGCATTGTACATGTTTGTTGTTCATTACTAATTTTTGAAGCTATTTTTCTCATGAATGTCTTGTTTAATTGAAGAAAATTTATATGTTTGTAAACACCAACAACTAAGGAAACCTCAGCACAAAAAGCAAGAAGCAAGCACATGTTTATAAATATGTAATTGTTATTAACACAACAAAACTAATCATACAAACAGATATCATCAGGTGGGGACGTGAAGTAGGTGTGCGGGGGTCGGTGGAAGGGGTGGCACGAAGGCTGGGGAGAGGAGAGGGAAGGGCCGAGGCTGGGGAAAGGAAGGGGGGTGAGGGAGGACGGAGAGGGGTCGGTGGTCAGGGAAGGGGGGAGAGGGGAGATGGAAGGGTCGAGGGTAGGAAGGGGACATGGGAGGTAGGAGAAGAGGGAAGGCCCGAGAGTGGGGAGGAGAGGGGGGAGCGGGGTCAGGTTAATTTTTTTTTATTTTTTTTAATTGTTTTTATTTTTAAATTTATTTATTTATTTATGTATTTATAATTTTAATTTAAGTTGTTTTTTTTTTTTTTTAATTTAAATAGTTTTATTTATTTTTTATCTTTTTGTAATTTAAAATTTTTAATATAGTTTGAAAAAAAAAAGTTAAATTGTTTTGAATTTTATTTTATTTTTTTTATTTTTCTTTTAAGTTTTTAATTTTATTTTTTTAATGGTGTATTTTATTTTATTTTTAATTTTTAATTTTATTTTATTTTACTTTTTCATCTTTTTCTTTTTTTTCTTTTTTTTTTTTTTAATTTTACATGGCATGGTTAATTTTTTTTACATTTTATAGTTTTTTTATGTCATTACTATATATTTTTTATATTTGATTTTTTTGTCATGTTTATTAATTGTTATTTATTTATTTTTATTTTTTTTTCAATATTTGAATTTTTGTTTTCTTTTGTATTTTTTTTAAATATTTAAATTTCTCCATTTCTATATATTTTTTATATTTGATTTTTTGTCATGTTTTTTTTTATGTTTTATTACTTGTTATATTTTTTTATTTT
The DNA here is from genome assembly GCA_031772625.1 of Pinus tabuliformis. NCBI lineage: Eukaryota > Viridiplantae > Streptophyta > Pinopsida > Pinales > Pinaceae > Pinus > Pinus tabuliformis. The sequence goes on along the minus strand of CM062820.1, from coordinate 357,719,279 downwards.
TATTTTTTCAATATTTGAATTTTTGTTTTCTTATATATATATAGTGCCCGTAATATCGATGCTTGTCTAGCAACCCAATCTCATTATGTGCAATTAGATAGTTGATTTTAAAATTTTCGTTATAATGAATCGAGTCTCCCCCACAATGTGTTAATTTCATGGTTGGTTTTTAAGTTTTCGTTACAATGGGTTGAGCTCACCTACACTGCGTGTCAATTTGATAGTTAATTTTTTTATTTTATTTTTTGCAATATATCAAGGTGTCTAGGCTGAGATTTCAAAATCGTCATACATTTATCATTTTAAAAAAATTACTTTTGGTATAATAACTCTTTCATTCACGTGTTCATTTTTAAAGATTTTTTAATCATAAATTTTTTCCATAATGTCATGCTTGAAATATTTCGAAAAATTAAGATTGTTTTGTAGTCATAATCTTTTGTTTTAATTCCATGGTTGAAAAATTGTCAAGGTTTTAATGTTTTTCTAAGTCGTGATATTTTATCTTTAATGTTATGGTTGAAAACAATTATAAATATTTTTCCTTAGCACCATGCTTGAAAATTATTGGAATTTTAAGGTTTTTCAAAAAAATGATATTTTAAATTTAATGTCATGCTTAACAATCGTTGGAATTTTAAGGTTTTTCAAAGACGCGATATTTTATCGTTAATGTCATGCTTGAAAATCATTGGAAATTTAAAGTTATGCAGAGTCACAATATTTTGTTTTTAACGTCATTATTAAAAAATGTTGAAAATGTACCCTGGAATAATAAAAAAACAAAAAATTTATTTCGGCATCGACACTTTTCGATTTCAAGGTGTTTTTTGCACCAAACAAAATGGCTTTTATTGTTTTTTACTGTTGTTTTTAAAAAATATTCAAAATTTACTTTGAAAAAAAATGGTGATGCAAAATCAACACTTTTTATTTTTGGGTTGTTTTTTGATGTTTTTTGGGGATTTTTGGGCTCGAGCACCTGTTTTGAGGTAATAGCTCCCATTTGATCGGTAACTATGTTACAACAGCTAGGAATTGACTATGAGGAAACATTTGCACATAGATAAAAATGGAACACCTTCAAATTAACACTTGCATTAGCAGCTCAAAAAGGATGGAAAGTTCATCATATGGACGTTAAAGGTGCCTTCCTCAATGGATACTTGCAGAAAGAAGTATATATGACACAACCACTAGGTTTTGAGATTGAACAACAATAACACAAAGTATACAAATTGATGAAGGCTTTGTATTGAAACAAGCTCCATGAGCTTGGTATGCAAAAATGGACAAGTACCTTCGCAAATTTGTCTTTAAGCGAAGTGGATCTGATGATACTTTATATGTATGTCAATAGGGTAAAATTATGGTGATTATAGTTATGTATGTGGATGACTAGATCATTACTTGGAACAATAATGATCATATTTTGCAGGTAAAGAAGGAGTTGCAGGCTGGTTTTAAGATGACTGATTTGAGATTACTTCACTATTATCTTGGATTTGAAGTATTCCAACATCCAAACCATATTTTCATTTTTCAAAGCAAGTATGCATCTGAACTTCTTCAAAGATTTGGAATGCAAGATTGCAAGCCCATTCTCACGCCAATGGAAAAAAACTTGAAACTTTCAAAATTTGAAGGAGGGTGAATTAGTGAATAGTATTACTTATAGACAGTTGATTGGTAACTTGATCTATCTGACAACCACTCATCCAGACTTATCTTATGCACTCAGTATTCTATTGCGCTTTATGCATGAACTAAGGGACAACCACTGGAATGTAGAAAAAAGGGTCCTTAGATATATCCAAGGGACGAAAGATTTTGGTCTTCTTTACAAAAATACTAAGAACTTTGCACTCGGTGTATATTCAGATGCAATTTTTTTTTGGAAGCATTGATGATCGGGCATCAACATCAAGTTATTTGATGAAAATGGGTCAATTTTAGTTTCTTGGAGTTGCAAGAAGCATGCTACAGCGGCCACTTCTTCGGCAAAAGAAGAATATATATCAGCATGGGAAGAGACATGTGAAATTGTTTAGTTGCACAGAGTTTTATAGGATTTAGGCATTCCTCAAGCAGAAGCCACATCTTTATTCATCAACAACTAGTCAGCCAAAAATCAAGTTTTCCATTCCAAAACAAAGAATGTTGACAAAAAGTATCATTACAACGGGACACTCATTGCAAAGGACGTCATCAAACTAGTATATTGTCCTTCAGAGGATCAAATCTCAAATATTTTCACAAAACCACTTGGCATGATCAAATTTACTAAGTTCAGGGATGAACTTGGTATTTATTGTAATGTACCTTTGGATCAAAGGGGGGAACATAGTTACCGATCAAATGGGAAATATTACCTCAAAATGGGTACTCGAGCCCAAACCTCAAAAAAACATGAAAAAACAACCCGAAAATAAAAAGTGTTGATTCTGCATCACCATTTTTTTCAGAGTAAATTTTCAATATCTTTTTAAAAATAATAGTACAAACCAATAAAACCATTTTGTTTGGTGCAAAAAACACCTTGAAATTGAAAAGTGTTGATGCCAGAATAACGTTTTTTTTAGGGTACATTTTCAACATTTTTTAATAATGACGTTAAAAATAAAATATCATGATTTTGAAAAACTTTAAATTTCCAACGATTTTCAGGCATGACATTAAAGATAAAATATCATGTCTTTGAAAAGCCCTAAAATTCCAATGATTTTTAAGCATGACATTAAATTTAAAATATCACTTCTTTGAAAAACCTTAAAATTCCAAAAAAAATCAGGCACGGTGCTAAGAAAAAATACTTGTAATTGTTTTCAACCATAACATTAAAGATTAAATATCACAACTTCGAAAAAATTAAAATCTTGACAAGTTTTCAACCATGGAATTAAAACCAAGGCTCATGACTACAAAACAATCTAAAGTTTTCAAAATATTTTAAGCATGACAATATGGAAAAATTTTATGATTAAAAAAACTTTAAAAATGAACACCTAAATGAAAGAGTTATTATACCAAGAGTAGTTTTTTTTAAAATGCTAAACATAAGCGACTATAAAATATTAGCCTAAGACAACTTCATACAAAATAAAAAATAAAAAAATACATAGAAAGGAAAAACTATAAAATGTAAAAAAAATTAACCCTACCATGTAAAAAAAAAACCAAAGTAAAATAAAATATAAATAAATAAAAAAAGGGAAAAGATTTCAAAAATAAACATAATTTAATAAAAACAAAGTTAAAGATTAACCAAAAAAAAAAATCAAAAACAATTTTCTTTTTAAGTTAATAAAATAAAAGTTAAAAAATAAAAAAAATAAAAATCCTTGGCCACCCCGAGGCCCAGCTGCTAAGGGTGGCAAGGGGACGATTCATGACAAAAAATAAATCAAATAGATAAAAATAGATTACCAAAAAAAAAAAAAAACTTGTAAAAATGAAAATTTTAAATAAAAAATAAACTATATATATATAATTTTAGAAAAAATTTAAAAAAACAACCATTTTTTAAAGTTAAAAATAAAAATAAAGAATAAAAGCCTCATTGAAACAAAAAATTAAATAATTATCGAAAGAAAGAAAGAAATTAATTAATTAATTAAAATAAAACAAGGTTTAAAAAAATCAAATCAGTTAAACTAAAATTAAAAAATATTTAAATTAAAAGATTAAAAAAAAATTCTGCCACTCACAACACCTCGCTCCCCTCCCGTCTACTCCACCCCACCGCCACCCTACCTCCTTCTCCATCCCTACCCAACCCCAACCCCCCTCGCTCCTCCTTCCTTTCCCGCCCCAGCCCACAAAACAAACAAACAAACAAACAAAAATAAAACCATAATAAATGAAGGATGTAAAACAAAATTACATTGTTATTTACACTATTGTTATAAGTAGTGTTACAAGAAAGCTGAGATTTTTCTACAGAAATTTCCTCTTCACAAGTGTTGGTTGAAATAATGGAATTGGAATCAATATTGACATCTACTTGTGAATGTGAAAGGAATAGAAGACTATAATAAAAAATGAGAACTTAAATAACTTCATAATCATAAATATGAATGGATTCCTCCTTTCTTGACAACTGAAATCATTATGATATTTTGGAAATTCAAGATGAGAATTTATTTCAATGTTATCAATATAAGAAGATTTCTCATCTTGAAATATAGATTGACTTTGAGGATTAAAAACATGAGAATTTAATTATGGATGAAATAACTCAATATTATCAATCTCAAAATCATCATCATAAATGACCTCTTAATTCTTATTACCACTCTTTTCCTTTTCAGAAAGTAAGTTAGAACAAGAAGAATGATCAGATTGGCATGCATAAAATTTCTCATAGTTGTTGAATATGTGATTATTATATAATTCATTATTTGGATCGTAACAAACAAGTAATTTGTCGTTTACTAAATTTATGGCGATTCCTCTGTTTTCTAAAACAATGTTTTTGTAAATAGGAACTGCTAAAAGATTTCCCAATGAATTAAAATCGATAAAAAGGTCAGGATATGGAGCGAAATTTTTGTTCGAGCATACAAATCTAAAAATTTCTCTGCTTGCAAAATGACTGTTAGAATTATAAATTGTTTCTTGATATTCCAACTTTATTTCTTCATGATTTTCTTCAGTGCAAAAATCATATTTGCCATAATTTGAAATGACATCAGGAATCTAATACCTTTGGTTGACTAAATATTCCTAGGAATTAATAGCAAGTTGCTCCGAACTTTGCAGTTGAACATTTCAATTTGAATTGTTGATTTATGATTTTCTTCTTTATTAGAATTTTGCTGCTTTAGAGCAGATGATTCATTAACAACAACATGATTTAAAGCAGTCTCAGGATTAACATTATTTATGTTAGATGCATTCATGCTTTCTTGAGATTATTCATTAACATTTTTTGCATTTTTTTGTTTCAAGAAAATTAGTCATATCATTGGCAACAATAGGTTCTTCAATAACTACAAATAAATTAAGAAAAGTAAAATCTTTCTATTCAGTGCGATTATTTGGAACCCAAGGAAGAGAAAGGATATATTGAAACCATTTTGTTAATTCAAAATCTGAAGGTATATCTTGAGGTTTAAAGTTTAAACAAATTAGTTTAAATCTAATGATAAAACCCATTATAGATTCATTTTCAAATTTACAAAAATTCTCAAGTTCGATACATACCGTTTCGTAATCATAATCTTCAAATGCATGAAGTAACTTTGTTATAAATTCATTCCAACTGTTAATAGAGGCAACTGACAGTGATTCACACCATTTTTTGGCTTGGCTTGTGAAAGTTAGAGTAAAATCATATACATTATATCTTCATCAATATCATAAAAAATACAATTTGTAAAATTTTGAATAAATTATAAAACGTACTCATATGCAGAAATTTTACTCTTACCATCAAACTTTATCTTTGACAAGAGTTTTACAATTTTCATCGGAGTGTCAGAAGATGTGTGACCAAAGATGCAACTCCAAATGGGAATTTTTGAATGATCCATTACAAATAAATAAAACTTTAAAAATAGAAAACTCCAAAGGGACAACTCGTCGGTGCCCTCCATCTAGTGCCAAAACGTTAGGTCCCTATAATAATAGTGTATCCCCCTTATTGTTATTGTTATTGTTAGTGGGGTACATTTTGGACAACGTCATTCAGGTGCAGGAGACCATTCACACTAGCAAACAGTGAGGGGAGAAAGGTATGTTGATCAAACTTGATATGGCAAACGCATTCGATAGAGTTAATCGCTTGTTCCTTTGCAAAGTTTTGTTGTCTTTTGGCTTCTCTCAGCAATTTGTTCAGCTCATAAAAGCATGTATTGATTCCTCGTGGATCGCTCCCCTTATCAATGGTCGCCCAACTAATTTCTTCCAAGCTCGGAGAGGCATTCGGCAGGGATGCCCCCTCTCTCCCTTTCTATACATCCTCATGGCGGACTCCCTTAGCAGAAAACTATCAGCTGAAAGAAATGTTGGCTCCCTCCCGGGTCTCAAACCTTCCCATGGATCAGACCCCTTGAATCACGCACTCTTCGCGGATGACTCCCTTCTCCTTGGTGGTGCTTCCTCCATAATAGCGAAAACCTTTGACAATGTCCTGAGAAGTTATTGCAGGGTATCTGGCGCTCTTGTCAATGAGAGTAAAAGTGAAATCTTCAGTTGGAATACAGAACAACAGGAGATCAATAACATCGCGAAGATCTTAGGGTTCAAAGGGCATGCACAATGGGACAGGTTCAGGTATCTTGGACTACCAATATCCTCAGGCGTGAACAAGAGGTCCCTCTGGATTGACATCATCAGTAAAATCAAATCTAAAATCAAAGCTTTGGGAGGACACTGGTTAACAAAAGGTAGAAAAACCATTCTAATCAAATCTTAGCTGTCAGCCCTTCCTATTTATCAAGCAGCTTTCCTCTTGGCTCCCAAAAATGTTATGGAACAGATCTCTTCACTCCTCAGGGACTTCTTATGGCAAGGAGGGAAAGGCAACGAAAAAAAAAATGCATCTTGTAAACTGGGACTTGGTCAAGAGGCCGATCACTGAGGGCAGACTGCAAATACGCGACCCTTCCCTAGTTAACACAGCGTTGGGAGGCAAGCTTCTGTGGAAAATGATCCACGACCCTTCTCACCCCATCAGCATCACTCTACGGTCCAAATATGCAGACAACGCCGCCCTCAGGAAAATGCAATTAGATAGCACAATTTCATGCACGCAGGTCTGGAGGCTCTGTTGCAAAAGTAGCAATTTTTTCAAGAATCACTTGTACAGAATCCCTGGAAATGGCAAGCGTACGCATCTGTGGAAAGATCGCATAATGGGGTGCGATCCTTTAGCTGAAAACGAAGAAATCGCAGAGCTCAGGGACTGGTTAGAAAGAGCAGGCATAAACAGCGTTTATGACTTGTCAATTTGGGACAGACGCGGCGAATGGGCAGGTTGGGACCTTCACGGAGCCCCTGCGCATTTAACTGACCAACAGAATCACCTTGAGGATCTGCTCGAAGAAGCCACGCCGGTCAACAGAAACATGAGAGACAGTTGGGGCTGGGGGCGGACAGGTATTTACACTTCAGCTGAGGGCTATAGAGCGCTTCAAGGATCGAAGAACAGTAATCATCCGCCCACATTTTGGAAACAGGTCTGGGAGCCGCTAGCTCTTCCAAAAATAAATTTTTTCTTCTGGACTTTGGCGCACAACAAACTTTTAACAGGAGACAATCTCGTAAAGAGGAAGATCGAAGGGCCCCATAGATGCGTGCTATGCAGAAGTAATCTTGAAACTGCCCAGCACCTATTTTTGGAGTGCCCCTTCGCCAAAGAGGTGTGGGGACTTATTCTGCAAGATTTTCATATCCCTATACCTCCTCAGATTTCTGTCCCGGACTTCTTTGCTACATGGAGTGCCTGCTACCCTCAACGTATCCCTCCCAAGTCTTTTTGGCGCAAGGTATGGATAGAGATACCAAAATATGTTTGCTGGCAGCTTTGGCTGGCTCGTAACCAGCAGATCTTCAAAGACATATAGCATTCCCCGGTTCAAGTTGCAGCAAAAGCAAAGTCTCTACTTTTGGAAACGGCCCAACAGTAATACTACAAAGATGATCCTCTGCTCATGCCGGAAGAAAAGAGGTAGCTGGCCCTAGAGCCACATACTCGAAAGTATATATTTCCCCCTCAGAAAGCTAAACCGGACTGGTGAAAAAGAGAACCAGATGACATCTTCTAGAAATGGTGGAGGGCACAAAAATTAACTTCCATATTCTTTGATGGGGCATCCAAAGGGAACCCCGGAGTTGCAGGTGTTGGTGGGGTCATCTATTCCACGGATGGGACTGAAAGAGATTCATTTGCATGGGGCCTTGGCCTGAAAACTAACAATCAAGCTGAGATCCTTGGGTTACTCAAAGCTTGTCTTATTGCTAGGGAGAAAGGTGTTAAAGATCTCCAAGTCTTCGGAGACTCAGAAATTATAATCAAAAATTTAATCAAAGGTGAACTCTTCAACAACGTTGGTCTCAACAAAATTATGGACAGACTGAAGAGAGTATTACAAGACTTCAACTCATATAAGCTCTACCATATTCTCAGAAACTCCAACAGCGAAGCGGACCGGATGGCGAACATTGGATGCACCCTCAGGAAAGGGAGTTTAATTGTAAATGGGGAAAGCCTCTTCCAAAAACTGTGAAATTGTAATATCTCAAAGGCTGTAAAAAAGGAAAACAGCCATGTAATAGGGGTCGCTACGGCAAAGACCCACTATCCCTTTTTCAATAAATAAAAACCACAACCGTTTTAGTTTTAAAAAAAATGTTATTGTTAGTGTGGCCCTCTTATTGTTATTGTTGTGCCCATGTAACCCCCATATTGTTATTGTTGTTCCCCATCGAAGCCCACTATTGTTATTGTTGTGCCCTTACATTATTATTGTTAAGTAGGCTCTGATTATATTATGACCCCCCAGACTCTTATATATACCAAGGAGGCCTTGTCATTTATTTCATCCAAGAAATTTTCATTTATGTGATTTAAAGGAGGTTCCCCCCTCGAAGAGGCTATTTTTCAAGTCGTTGATCTATCTTTCCTTCTATTTTGTGATCTCGTTGCATGTTAGGGTCCCACCCTAACCCCCATATTTATGTAATTGGATCATGTCATAGTCAAGAGTCAATAAAGCCCATATTAATAATTGTAAGTGGTTAATCCGCAATTAATGACAGAACCACAGTTAGTTGCAAATGGGCCGTAGTATTAGATAGATGGTATTAATAAAACCCACGGTATTGTCCCGTGGTATTGCATGTATGAGTCATATATAAAGGATAGAGACTCCCTGCGAGGAGCATCGTGTCTTATTTTGTAGTCGAGCTCTGCTCTATTGGAGGTTGCCCCCTCGAAGAGGCAAGTGAACATTACTCTCTGAATAATAAAATCATTGCTATTCTGTGTTCTGGGTATCTTTTTCTTCGCATATTCTGTATTTGGGTATCATTTTGCAGGTTAAGAGCATAATAAGTGGTATCCGAGCACTTTCCAGGGCCGGTGGGATCTCCATTTCTTAGCAAAAATTTTTTTTTGGCTAGAGACGTGTTCCGGCGTCTTTAAACCACGGGATCTGTTGTTGAGCGCATAAACCTGCGGATTTGGGGAGGCATGCACGCAGGAAATACAAGAGGTGGTCACGTCTGTTGGACTCCCTTGTAACCCCTGTGGGTACCCCTTCGAGTAGTAGCGCATTAGACAGGACCGCGCATGGACTGTCTTCCACGTACCCTCTAGGTATATCGGAAGCCCCCTAGGCTCCCTTGAAACCTCGCCATAGATAAACCGTCGGTCGTCTTGCAGCTACAGTACACCGAGAACAACACTCGGAGAGATTACTCGCCCGTACGATAGGGTAGTCGGGTTGTACGGCTAAGGGTACGGTCGATCCTCCTTAGTTAGAGCCCTGAAACATTGGGCCGAGTACTACTGCTAGACCCTTATGTATATTGCGATCTGTAGCACCTGACACTCCTCAAGACCATAGTTCCCTTTTCTATCGGGGGATCACACATCATCTCTTCCAGATCCGCTTGTGCAAAGGAGTGCAGCAACAACAGACATGAGTCCCGCAGTCTCGAGTTCGCAGATCAGCCATTCCGAACTATTAGATCCATCAGATCCGCAGAAGCAGTCTGTTCCGCCGCCCAGAGCTATCAGATCCGCCATTCAGTTCTCTTAGATCCACCAGATTAGATTCGTTGTGAAGGGTTCCTATACCGGGGTATAATTTTCACAGGACTTTTGGCCGCATTGACATTTTGAGGATTTGGCCACTGCAGTATTGATAAGGAAGGAGTAAAACTCCGTTAGGAGTTTTCAAAAAAAAAAAAGAGTCTGAGATCTTTCGGGGCGCTTATTGGTGATCTATCCCATCAGAATCAGGACGACGAGCTGAGCACGGTGGTACCATTCACTTCTTAGTGAAAAATTTTTTAGGCGGTCCCAATTTTCAAAAAAATCAGGTTGGTGTATGGTAGAAACTAGAGCTCAAGCGATGGCCAATGAAAGGATGGACAAACTTGAAGAATCAGTGCAATCCCTCCACATTCAGCTTAGCGGACTATGTAGCATGGTCGAGAAAATAGTCCCGAAGGGCAAGGAGCAAGCCCACGAGGAGGCGTATAATGGCAATGAACACAATGAGGGTGAGTCTAGCCACTCTCCTCACGTCTGGCACACCCACCAACAACCCAGTCAGCGACCTCCCAAGTTGGATATGCATAAATTTGACGGTTCTCACCCGTCGGCATGGATAGCACAAATGGAGCAGTATTTCAAACTGAATCACATCTTCGATGATGCGACTCAGCTTATGTTGGGGAGCATGTACTTGGACAATGAAAGGTGACAATGGTGGGAATGGCATCAACGTTGCACTGGACCTTTTAGGACTTCGACCAAATTCACCAAAGCTCTTCAAGACCGCTTTGACCAGGAATCATCTTTTTTGGGTTGTCTTACTAAGCTCCGACAGACTGGTACGGTGGATGAATATATTATAGCTTTTGAAGCCTTAGCCTTCCACACTTGGGGTCTCTCAGATGTGTTCTACACTGAATATTTTATCAACGGTCTTAAAGAAGCTATCAAAGCCCAAGTCCTACTGCACCACCCTCCCACATGGACGGAGGCTTGCAAGGTAGCTCATATTGTGGAACGTGCATTAGCAGCCCAATACAGTCGCCCAAATTTCTCCGCTAAAGGTCGCCCCCCACAGGCTCACAACACGACTCAAACACTTAAGGTCCAAAAGGTGTCACCTGCGGAAATGGCCGAAAGAAGAAAGCAAGGCCTATATTACTACTGTGATGAAAAATACTCCCCAGGTCATAAATGCAAGGAGCCCACATTTTTTCAAATTGATGCCACTGACTACAGCTCAATAGAGGAAGATCCACCACTGGAGGAACATGAGCCGCTAGAAGAAGACAACCAAAAGGACAATGTCTCTGACGAACCAGTTATTTCGTTACATGCTTTGGCAAGAATTTCTTCCCCTCAAACTCTCAAAATCAGAGGTTTTATTAAACATCGCCCAGTAGTAGTCTTGATTGATAGTGGAAGTACACATAATTTCATCCATCAAAAAGTCGCAGAAGCAGTGCATTGTTTTGTACAAGCAGTTTCTAACTTCCAAGTTCAAATTGCGGATGGAGGAACAATGAAATGTGAAGGCCGCTGTGAAAATGTCAAACTTCAAATGGGGGATTATCAGTTGAAAACCCACATGTTTGCCATACACATGGGGGGTTGCGACATTGTCCTCGGCGCTGAATGGCTCCGCACTCTTGGGCCAATCACAATGGATTTCCAAGAGTTATATATGAGTTTTAAACAGAACAACTACACACATACCCTTCGTGGACTCAGGCGGGAGCCCCCTCTATCATCAGCTCGCATAGGATGGAAAAATTGTTAAAAAAGGGCAATCATGGAGTTGTAGCTCAATTTAATGCCATCCAGGCAGTCGAAACCAAGCCTCTGCCAATTCATCCTGAGATGCAACAGATTTTAAATAACCATCTATCAGTCTTTGACAAGCCTCATGAGCTTCCACCCTCGCGAGGGGAACATGATCATAGCATCACCTTGGTTCCAGGGGCCCAACGCCCAAATGTGCGCCCATACAGATATCCGTTCACCCAAAAGAATGAAATAGAAAAAATCATCAAGGAAATTTTGGAAGCAGGTGTCATTCGTCCCAGCATTAGTCCTTATTCATCCCCAGTGGTCATGGTGCTCAAGAAAGATGGGGAGTGCCGGATGTGTCCCGACTTCAGGGCCCTTAATAAGTTGACAGTCAAAGATAAATTTCCCATCCCGGTGGTTGATGATTTGCTGGATGAACTCAATGGGGCTCAATTCTTCACTAAGCTGGATCTTCGCTCAGGCTACCACCAAATTCGCATGAAGGAAGTCGACATCCCCAAGACTGCTTTCAGAACTAATGAAGGCCATTATGAATTCCTGTTCATGCCATTTGGTCTTTGTAATGCCCCCTCTACTTTTCATAGCCTTATGAACCACATTCTCAAACCATATCTCAGAAATTTGTCCTTGTCTTCTTCGATGACATCCTCATCTATAGTTGCACTTGGGTTGCACATCTTCAGCGTGTAGATCTACTCTTGCAACTGCTCCGCAAGCATAAATTATTTGTCAAGATGTCCAATTGTTCGTTTGGCATGGCAGAAATAGAGTATTTGGGCCACATTGTGGGGCGTGAAGGTGTCAAGGTGGACCCCAAAAAGATCCAGGAAATGCAGGAATGGCCTCAACCTAAGAGCTTGAAGAGCTTGAGAGGATTTTTGGCTCTCACAGGCTATTATCGTAAATTTGTCTACAACTATGGTCGCATAGCGAAGCCCCTCACCCAACTCCTAAAGAAAAATTCATTCTTCTGGGATGAGGAAGCACAACAGGCCTTTACAGCTCTAAAAAATGCCATGTGTTCCACTCCAGTCTTAGCACTACCTGACTTCACCAAATATTTTGTCATTGAATGTGATGCTTCAGGTACAGGTATTGGTGATCCAGGTGGATATTGGTGGCCACCTGCCAGGTCCACCTGGACCCCCACCATTGTCTTTCTCAGCATTTTCAGTTTCCTTAATTGTAGCACAGTTTACTATTTTTAGCAGTTTTTCGGGTCCTGAACTTCCGGAGCCGTTTTGAGGCCCTAAACGACGTTTTTTTGGAATTCTGGGGCGACCGAGCCTTATGTTGCCTCCAAGTGGTAGTACTCGGATAGATCTTTCTAACGAGCTATCGTACGCGTCAAACGGAGATCGTATGCCAAGGTTACGACCCCGGGAAATTGATGTACCAATTTACCCAAACGGGGCCCACAATTTGGCGTTTCATCTTCTAGGGTTAGGTTTCGGTATGTGAAGGCCTAATATTGGTGGCCACCTGCCAGGTCCACCTGGACCCCCACCATTGTCTTTCTCAGCATTTTCAGTTTCCTTAATTGTAGCACAGTTTACTATTTTTAGCAGTTTTTCGGGTCCTGAACTTCCGGAGCCGTTTTGAGGCCCTAAACGACGTTTTTTTGGAATTCTGGGGCGACCGAGCCTTATGTTGCCTCCCAAAGTGGTAGTACTCGGATAGATCTTTCTAACGAGCTATCGTACGCGTCAAACGGAGATCGTATGCCAAAGTTACGACCCCGGGAAATTGATGTACCAATTTACCCAAACGGGGCCCACAATTTGGCGTTTCATCTTCTAGGTCTTGCCAACTTCTACCGCAGGTTTGTGTTGGGATTTTCTCATATTTCTTGGCCCTTGAGTCAAGTCACCAAGGGCGGGGCGAAAGCAAAATTCTTTTGGTCTGAATCTCAACAGAAGGCATTCAGGGAGTTGAAGGATCGCCTCTGCACGGCACCAGTGCTCGCGTTACCAGATTTACAACAACCATTTGAGGTCGAGACAGATGCCTCTGACTATGCTATTGGGGCAGTCCTTACTCAACATGGACATCCAGTGGCATATCACAGTGAAACACTTTCAGACACAGTCCGAAAGTACCCCACTTATGATAAAGAGATGTATTCCATTGTACAGGCCTGCCGACAATGGAAGCATTACATTTTGGGGAAGGAAACGGTCATCCACACAGACCACCGACCTCTGCAATTCATACAGACCCAAGGGGAATTGCAGAATGATCGCCATCAGAAGTGGTCTACATACCTGCAACAGTTTCACTTGAATATCAAGTATAAAAAGGGCAGCACCAATAATGTTGCAGATTGCCTCAGTCGACCACCGATCATGGCGCTAACCACCGTGCTCAACTCTTGCGGGCACGAGACTTCTGATTGGCCACTTCTCTACAAAAGCGACCCAGAATTCGGCCACACATACCAGACACTCTTGGAGGGTCGGCAGGTTGCAGATTTTCACCTCCAGGATGCCCTATTATGCCACCTCGGTCACCTTTGTGTTCCTTCAAGCGAGCGTGCCAAGATGATTTGGGAAGCACACTACAGTCGGGCTGCTGGGCATTTCGGGGTCGAGAAAACAGTGGCAGTACTGCAAAACTATTTCTATTGGCCGAATCTTCGACAGGATGTTGGGAAGTACATCCGATCATGTACTGCCTGTGCCATTGCCAAACCGACCATTAAGAAGCAAGGCCTCTATACCCCGTTGCCTACCCCTAGTCGACCTTGGGAATCCATCTCCATGGATTACATGTCAGGCCTTCCTTCCACTAAGCATGGAAATGACTGTGTTTTTGTGGTCGTCGACAGGTTCTCAAAGATGGCCATTATGATGGCCTGCAAGAAGAATATCACAGCAGAAGCCACTGCTAAACTCTTCTTTGAACGAGTGTGGGTGCACTTTGGGATCCCACAGTCTATCATCTCAGATCGGGACAGTCGGTTTCTCAGCAAATTTTGGTCCAGTCTCTGGTCAATGCTGGACACCAAACTCACGAAGTCCACAGCCTTCCATCCTCAAACTGATGGCCAGACAGAGGTTGTCAACAGGATGATTGTGCACATTCTGCGCATGTATAACTCAAAGCATCCACGCACATGGGACGAGAGCCTCCCCTATGTTCAGCACAGCTACAACCGAGCTCTTCACAGCTCCACTGGTCATAGCCCTTTTCAGGTGGGTTTAGGATTCCAGCCACTATGCCCCATTGATGTGGCCATGCCACTTGCAGCTACTCACATGAATTCAGGTCATGTCCAGTCCGAAACAGATAAGGCCACCAGCTTCATTGAGCGCATCCAACATATTCGCCAGCAGGTCCATGACATTCTTGAGAAATCAAATGCCAAGTACAAGCAGCGACATGATCAACACCGGGTGCCACACAAGTTTCAGGTGGGCGACAAAGTCTGGCTGCATTTGCAAAAGGAACGCCTTACTGGAGCCTATCGGAAATTGAGACCACTTCGATATGGTCCTTACACCATTACTAAGGCTATGGGAGACAATGCATTTGAGCTCAGCATTCCCCCATTCCTTGGCCTGCACCCAGTGTTCAATGTGGACCGCCTTCGGCCATACTTTCCACCATTGCTAGACACATCCGACATTGCAGAATAGCTCAAACCCACAGAATTAAATCCCGATTGCATGGAACAAGCTGCAACTGATCGGATCATGGACACACAGATCAAGAACACTCGCCAACAGCATATCCAACTGTATCGAGTTGTCAAAGCAGGCCAACTCCTTCAGCAGGGCAAGTGGCTCACCAGGGAACAAGTTCAGTAGAGGTTTCCTCATCTCATGGAGGAGCTCAACGCAATGGGGACCATTGCTTCCTAAGGGGGGAGGAATGATCCAGGTGGATATTGGTGGCCACCTGCCAAGTCCACCTGGACCCCCACCATTGTCTTTCTCGGCATTTTCAGTTTCCTTAATTGTAGCACAGTTTACTATTTTTAGCAGTTTTTCGGGTCCTGAACTTCCGGAGCCGTTTTGAGGCCCTAAACGACGTTTTTTTGGAATTCTGGGGCGACCGAGCCCTAATGTTGCCTCCCAAAGTGGTAGTACTCGGATAGATCTTTCTAACGAGCTATCGTACGCGTCAAATGGAGATCGTATGCCAAAGTTACGACCCCGGGAAATTGATGTACCAATTTACCCAAACGGGGCCCACAATTTGGCGTTTCATCTTCTAGGGTTAGGTTTCGGTATGTGAAGGGTTTTCCATTGTTTCTCAACAATAAATAGGCCTTCGAGCCTCATTGTAATACAGTTCAGAACAGTTCAGAGGCATGTAGCCATCACATCTCTTCTCAGAGATAAGCTACCATCGCCCTAGCTAGTTTATTGCCATTTCTGTTTGTAAGCATATGTCAGTATTTTCCATTAATGAAATGAAGTATTATTTCCGCTGCATCTTTGTGTATATGGTTATCTCTGTAATTTGTTGCGTTCCTGTTTAAATCTGGATCAATTGGGGCGGTCTTAATGCAGGAAGGGTGACCGTTGGCCTTCACAAGCCAACAACTCAGTGGGAGGAATCTAGGCCAATCTACCTACGAGAAGGAAATGATGGCCATCTTACATGCAGTCGAGACCTGGCGACCTTACTTATTGGGGCGACGTTTCCAAATCCGGACAGATCATCACAGTCTTAAATATTTTTTGGAGCAACGCCTATCCTCCCCACAACAAAATAAATGGCTAGCCAAAATGCTGGGATATGATTATGATATCATTTACAAGAAAGGGAAAGACAATAGTGTAGCAGATGCATTATCTCGCCAATTTGAGGAGGAAAGTACTCTGCTAGCAATTTCCCTCCCCATTCTAGAATGGATTGAAGAGGCTCGCAGGGAATGGTTTTCACACCCGGGCTCTCCCAACTCATTTCTCAATTGCAGGTAGATCCAAATTCCACCAAGGGCTACTCGTGGCAAGATGATATTCTTCGCTACAAGGACAGAGTCGTAATATCACCAACATCCACCCTCAAAAGTCGCATTTTGGCAGAATTGCACTCATCTCCCATTACAGGACATTCGGGCTTTCAAAAGACGTATGCTCGCACCAGAAGATCATTTTTTTAGACAGGCATGAAAAAGGACATCCTTACTTTCGTAGCAGAATGCGATGTCTTTCAATGCCACAAAGGGGAAACCGTCAACACACCAGGCACATTACAACCATTGCCCATTCCAGCATCAATTTGGACAGAGGTTTCTATGGATTTCATTACAGGTCTTCCAAAGTCAGGGAACAAGTCAGTCATCATGGTGGTTGTGGACCGACTGTCGAAGTATGCTCATTTCTGCGCCCTACCCCACCCATTTACACCAACTTTGGTTGCTCAATCTTTCATGGATCAGATCTTCAAATTGCATGGCATGCCCACTTCTATTGTGTTCGACCGCGACCCGATCTTCACCAGTAAACTTTGGCAGGAACTCTTCAGAATACAAGGCACTCAATTAAAACTCAGTACTTCCTATCATCCGTAAACAGATGGTCAAACCGAAGCCGTAAACAAATGTCTAGAAACCTACCTTAGGTGTTTCACTTCAGAAAAGCAACACCTTTGGGTACAGTGGTTACCTCTGGCTGAATGGTGGTATAACACCAACTATCATGTCACCACCAAAATGATTCCCTATGAAGCAGTATATGGTCAACTCCCGCCTTCACCTACTTCGTATCTCAAGGGATGCTCAAAAGTACAAGCAGTGGATCAACTCCTACAACACCGCGCAACCATGCTCGCCCATCTTCGAGAGAATCTTCATCAAGCTCAGAACCGCATGAAGCAACAGGTAGACCAGCATCGTTCAGAGCGCCAATTTCAAGAAGGGGATCAGGTCTTTTTACGGCTACAACCATATAAGCAAACATCACTCAAAGACAAGGGGTGTCAGAAACTCTCTCCCAAATTCTACGGACCATATCAAGTACTTCAGCGCATTGGAGAAGTGGCCTACAAGTTGGCCTTGCCACCAAGTGGCCTCAAGAAAGTGATTGGGAACAATTGCAGAATTCAGACCAGTCTACCTGAATTGGACGAAGAAGGGTCCATCTGGCTTCAACCCGAACAGGTCCTAGACACACGAGACAAGCAACTGCGCGGCCGCATGATTAAGGAAGTCCTCGTCAAATGGAAAGACACCTCTCCGGAAGATGCAACTTGGGAACCAACCACTATTCTTCAGCAGTTTTCGCAGCTTCAGCCTTGAGGACAAGGCTAGTCTTAAGGGGGAGGGCATGTTAGGGTCCCACCCTAACCCCCTTATTTATGTAATGGGATCACGTCATAGTCAAGAGTCAATAAAGCCCATATTAATAATTGTAAGTGGTTAATCCGCAATTAATGACGGAACCACAGTTAGTTGCAAATGGGTCGTAGTATTAGATAGATGGTATTAATAAAACCCACGGTATTGGCCCGTGGTATTGCATGTATGAGTCATATATAAAGGATAGAGACTCCCTGCGAGGAGCATCGTGTCTTATTTTGTAGTCGAGCTCTGCTCTATTGGAGGTTGCCCCCTCGAAAAGGCAAGTGAACATTACTCTCTGAATAATAAAATCATTGCTATTCTGTGTTCTGGGTATCTTTTTCTTCGCATATTCTGTATTTGGGTATCATTTTGCAGGTTAAGATCATAACATTTTATATGAGAGCTTTGCATTCTAGGGTTTTACTGCTTCAAACAAGTCATCTTGAAATTTTCGCTATAATTTTTTTTTCTATGAGGCTTCAAATGCTTAAATTTTTACCATGTGGACCTAAAATCTTGGTGAACTTAGTGTAAAAATCTCAAATCTTTGTTCGTTATATTTTCTGAGACATGGTCTGAATAATTTTGGGCTTCTTCATGCTCCAGAATTCAGTCTCAAACAAGTGACCTAGGGAAAATCCTCATAACTTTCTCGTAGAGCATAATATTTAAATTTCATAAAAAGAGACCAAAACTGAACGAACTTTAGTTTCTCGTGTGTCAATTTCAGGGTCGAAGGCTAAAACAGTGACACATGGCATCACATACAAGTTCATTCTATTGAATAAGTCCATAATCAGGTCTTTGTGGGAGATTTGTCATAACTTTATCTTGAATAATCCAATCTTGGTATGACTTTCGACATTGGAAATAAGAATTAGAGGGATACCACAAGATGGAATTTTAGACCTTGAGAGGCTGAAATTACAGAGATACAACAGTCTCAATATCGAGCTCCTAAAATCAAGACAAAAGTGTGTATTTTTTTTTATTATTTGTATAATTTTATTTGAAAAATCAGTTTGAAGTGATTAAAAGGGCATAGTGAAGCATAGATATTGTTGTTTGATTCCAAAATACCTTGAAACAAAAAAATGGATACACCTAGTAAGCAACTAGAGAGCTCTAGTATGGCATTAAATAAGAGGAAGAAATGCAACAAGATATATCAAAATTACGAGGCCAAGTGTAACAAATTTTTCTCTCGCAAAGAGTAACCATAAATGAATTAGAAGCAATAATGAATTTTAAGATGGATGATTTAGTAGTAAAAATAAAAGTAGATGTGGAAAGTTTCAAGGATGGTTTAAAATCATACGTGGAAGCAATGATGAATGTTGATATGGAAGGGTTTAAATAAATTTTGACAAAGTTGTTGCAAGAGAGGCTTCCTAGTGTTGACAAGGTAATCCATGAAAATCATGATGAGGACAAAAGAATTATATTAATTATGATTTTAGAGACTCCAATGTTGGGTTTAAGATTCACCATATTCCAAAGATAGATATGAGGAAGTTTGATGGCAAGGATTTGGAAACATGGATCCTACAGATGGAGCAATTCTTTGATCTACATGACGTGACACACACACAAAAGGTAACTATTTCATCTATATATATTTAGAACAAAATAAATTTTTGTGGTATCGATGGATTTTTTTATTATCGTAAACCAATTGTCCCTTGGACAATTTTTGCGAAAGAATTGGTAGCACATTATGAGGATACATATAGAAATACCTTCTTTAGTTAATCGATAAATCTCAAACAAAAGGGTTCAATGGTGGAGCACATTAAGGACTTCCAAATATTGAATATCAAGGTAAATGATATTCCAAAGAAGCATAAGATTGATGTCTTCATAGGGACTTTAAGGATAACATCCAACATGAAGTTCACATTTAGGAACCTAATTCATTGGAGAAGGCATTCAAGGTGGCAAGAAAAGTTGAGAGTAAAATTACGGAAACAAGGAATTCTACCACTCACAACTATAAAGATGGAAGTGTTTCTACTCCTAACTCTAACAGCCCTAGTGAAAATTCCATGTAATAACAATTAATAAAGGAAAAAAATAACCACGGTTGATGGGACACTTATTCCAAGTTGAATATTGGGAAAGACATCCTAGGGGGTGTTCATTTGGTTGTTTATGGCTAAGGAAATTGGCAAAGGCAATGGCTAAGGCTTTGGAAAGACAAAACGACAATTTTGGCACATTTATTTATGAAAATAATGGACATTAGGAGAAAATGGAGGTGAAAGGTCACAGGTTGCATGTGAGGAGGAAATTGAAGGAAAATAATGGAAAATGAAGAAAATAGAGGCCTCATTAATAAAAAGGCTTCTAAGGATCTGTTGGTAACCTTTTGTGAGTTGAGTTTTGGAGCTCTCTCATTATTCTCTCTCTCTCTCTCACTCTTGGACACTGAGAGTTCTCTTGGAGCATTTTGGCATTGGATCAAGAAAGGAAAAGAAGGCAAGAGGAAGCAAAGATCAAGAAGGAAAAGGCAGGATCAAGCAACTACAACAGGCTTCATTGCAGGTATCGACTTACATGAGTATTTTCCTTTGCTAGATTGGGCATGCATTGATACGAACTTAAACAGAAATGCAAAAACTAACAGATATAATCATAAACACAGAGATGTAGTAGAAAAACACTTCATTTCATTAATAGAAAAATATTGAACTATGCTTACAAAAAGGATGGAAATAAGATAGCTCGGGCAATGGTAGCTTATCTCTAAGAAGAGATGTGGCAACTACATGCCTCTGAACTATGTTACGATGAAGCTCAAGGGCTTATTTATTATTGGAAAACATGAGAAAACCTTAAACAACCAAAACCCTAACCCCAAGAGATGTAACACCAAGAGTCTGTGGGCCCCGTTGGGGTTAGTTGGGCAACCAACTTCCCAGGGTCATAACTTGATCATATTATCTTCGTTTGGCGCATACAATACCTTGTTGGAAAGGTCTCGTTAACTACTACATGTTTCACCGTAGGCCCCTTCCTATGGCCATGGGCTTGTCGTGAACCCAAAAAAAAATGTCGTTTAGTGGGTCAAAACTGCTCCGAAAGTTTAGGACCCGAAAAAACTGCTAAAAATAGTAAATGTTGAAACTAATTGGGGGGTCTAGGTGGAATAGCAGGTGGCCACCAATATCCACTTAGATCATGCATGGTATTTTATTTGGTTCTTTTATATCATGGCATAGGTTTTGTCAAATATAACAATTTTTTTCAGCCTAGCCTTTTCATTTTCAAATAGCCATGGTGTGATGGGATTCTCATGTTTTGGTTGAGTTGGATTGTCGGATGGATTCGAAGTTGAGTGAGGTGGATCTCCGAATGATATAGCACATGGCCTAGTGGTCCCTAAACCAGACTGTGGATCATAGTAAAGCCACTGACCTAGTGACCCATGAACCAGATTGTGGGTTGCGGTAAAGCTAGGATTGTGTTACCTCGGTGGCCCTAGGAATCCTTGTTGGTGAATGGTAGGATATACAGTAAAGCCAAGAGGTGTTTTTCTCTCCATTGGGCTGATCCGAATGGAAAATAGAATCAACCCATGGTATTCTTCCACCCATGGTATTGTAAGTGGCATCCACCCATGGTATTGTGAGTGGCATCCACCCATTGTATTTATCCACCCGTGGTATTGTAAGTGACATCCACCTATGGTATTCATTCACCCATGCTATTTTCCCATGGTATTGTGACATCCACCCATGGTATTCATTCACCCATGGAATCGACCCGTGGTATTGTAACTAAACAATACTATAAGTAACAAGTCACATTCTGTAAAAGGACAAATTGTCCGCCACAATATAGCCTTTATAGTTATTATCGATATTAATAAAAAGTTTTGTTGTGGTTTTATTTACTGTGTGTTCGGTCATTTTCTTTCTAGCATTGAAATTCTTCAGATCTTGGAGACCTCCCCCACAAGATCCATTTCAATCTTTTAGATCTTGGGGGCCTCTCCCCAAGATCTGGATCAGTGATATCAGAGCAGGTTATGATTCCATGGAAATGAGGGTTTGATGCATATTTCAGTTTTGAATTTTGCAGCAATATTCAACAAACTTCAGGCATGTGCTACGCCCTCCACAGAGAATTTTCTTAGGCGAAGTGGGAAGAATTTTTTTTTCATTTTTTACAGGAATGTTTTTGGGCAGCGACTTTGCAGATCACATATGAAATTTTTGGTGCAAAATTTACAAAAAAAATAACATATCTGGATTCCTTGCGAAAAAAAAATACCCAAATTCAAAAAAACAATCGACCGAATTGGAGTCCGAATGAGGAAGATATCACTGATTTAAAATCAGTTATGTTGCAGAAATGTTTATGATGACAATTCGTGGACGGAAGCTCTCCTATTTTTTTTTGTTGTAATTTTGGTGTAGAATTTCATAAAAGTGATTGTAGATCTGAACTCCTCTTGATAAATTTCTCCATTTCAAAAAACAAGGGGTCGAATCGGAGTTCGGATGCGGGAGATATCGTTGATTTAAAATTAGCTATTTTTTTCAAAACTTTTGTGACGGCGGAAAATTTGCAGCGCAAATATGAGATTCTAGAGTGTCCAGATAAGGATTTCCAACACATGGGAAGATGAAAAATGGTCCTTATGTTTCCAAAAACAGGTTATAATAAATATTTTGAGTTATATTGATCGAGTTATGTCCATTTTAATTATGGAGCAACATTCAGAGCGGGTTCTATTTGGAGACGTGCCCTCCCACCCCGCTTTAGTAGGCACCTGCTTCACATTCATAAGTTTCAGCATAGCAGCATTCGGCTTGGTTTTTTTGGAGACATGCCCCCCCACCCCAGGCTATGTAGGCACCTGCTACTTCATCAACAACCAACATCACGGTTGTGGGTCAACCACACAAAATCCTTGTCATCGAAGTCCATTTGCTAGGCCGCACATTGTTAGTATCACAGTTGGTCACAAGCATTGCAAGGTATATCTATCATCATATCTTCGTTTGTCATGGTTATGGATCATCCACAAACCCACATTTCATCGAAGTCCATTTGTTAGGCTGCACACTGTTAGTATCACAGTTGGTCACAAACATTATAGGGTATCTCTATCCTCGGATCTTTATTCATCATGATTATGGGTCATCCACAAACCCACACTTCATCGAAGTCTATTTGCTAGGCCACACACTATCAGTATCACAGTTGGTCACAAGCATTACAGGGCATCTCTATCCTCGGATCTTCGTTCATCATGCTTATGGGTTAACCACATAAAACCCTTCTCTTCAGTGGCTCTTCATATTCCACAAAGGCTTCGCAGGAGGGAAATTCACGCAATGGGGACCATTGCTTCTTAAGGAGGGAGGAATGATCCGAATGGAAAATAGAATCAACCCATGGTATTCATCCACCCATGTTATTTACCCATGGTATTTTAAGTGACATCCACCCATGGTATTCTAAGTGGCATCCACCCATGGTATTGTAAGTCACATCCACCCATGGTATTCATTCACCCATGGAATCGACCCATGGTATTGTAACTGAAAAATACTATAAGTAACAAGTCGCATTTTGTAAAAGGACAGATTTTCTGCCACAATGTAGGCTTTATAGTTATTATTGATTTTAATAAAAAGTTTCTTTGTGGTTTTATTTACTATGTGTCCTACCATTTTCGTTCTAGCATTGCAATTCTTCAGATCTTGGTGGCCTCCCCCACAAGACCCATTTCAATCTTTTAGATCTTGGAGGCCTCCCCCCAAGATCTGGATCATAGGCCTAGCAATCCCAGGTTTGGGATATTCGGTAAAGCCTGGAGAGTGGGTCTCAGTTTAGGGTCTAGTAATTCGTGTTTGGATTGCGGTAAAGCCTGAGAGGCTAGGAGGCAGGAAAATTCCTCACGGTGTAGGTGGAGAAATCCAGTGTCATCCATGCTTGTTTGGACTAGTGATCGGGTGGAGATCATAGTAAAGCCTATTATGATGTGTTCATTATATTGACCTAGTGATCCGGGATGGATTACGGTAAAGCCTGATTTCTATTGATGAGGGTGAGGTGGTTTAGCCTTGGTATGCTTTGGTTGGTTCTTTTGGTTTGAGTCCCACATTCATGCTTGGAATATGGCATGGAGGTGAATGGCTGAAGAGAGATTGGCTCAGCCATTCTATGGTTGGATGGAACATGGAAGTCCCATCCTGGTTTGGATTTTGCGTCATTAATGAAAGGTTATTTATCCTTATATTTCTATGATCATTTTTATGGATTATATGTGGTCTATATGGTTGTACTTTCATTAGTATTTCTATTGTTATTATGTTGGTTATGTTGGGCATGACTCAACTTGGTCAAAATTTTGGGTAAAAGACCTTGCGAAAGGAGCGGACTGCACGAAGTTGGTGAAGAAATATTCATCGCACGGACTTTTAGGGGCTTAGGGATGGGATAAAGCCCTTATTTTGTAATGGGTATTAGGTAGTAGTCCTTGTTTTTATGGATCGATGGTGTTATCACCCCAAGAAAATCACCTAGGTTGTAAATCAGTGATGCTCAGGAACATTAAAAATTTCAACAGTTTTGTTGGATGAAATGATGGATAAATGGAAGATGTGCAGCACCTTCAAGCCAGATAACCACTCCTACTATGATTTACCCCAGGCATGGGTGAAGACCCCCAAACTACAAGGCTTTCAACCCCCAACTACTCACGGTTTAAGGTAAAAGTGATAATGGAGAACACTGATTGCACCAGCAGATGCACAGAGCTCTGTGATGGCCAGCTGCAATCAGTTAGAGGATCTACACGACTATTACTCAATAGACAGTGAGGATGACAGCTCTCTGCTATTTGAACAACAGCAACCTGCAAACAGCTTCAATGAGCCACTAAATCATAATACAGAGATAGGATGACAGCCCCTCTGATATCAAACATTTACAACACATAAATAAATGTAAGCAGGCACAGCCTAGAACAAGAAGACAAGAAGTGAAAAGTGAGCAGGTGACAGCAAAAGAAGCTTGTATTAATGGAAATCAAGACCAGAAACTGCAGGTCTCATAGTATTAACAGTCTCCAGAAGTTAAAAGGCTACAATAAGCTCTCATTCATCAACACTCATCCCTCCTTTTCATCTCAGTTCTGAGTATATATACTGTTACAATACAAAATATCTCTGTTGAACCATACGTGGAGGAGCCCATAAATGGCCACCAACCATATTTACATTTAAGAATGGGCCTCCTATACAAATCTGGCCGTGCTTTGAATAAATTTGTCCCTCTCTGGTGCTCTGCAATCCTTCTAGGGTGGGTGAGATGAAGTATGGGTGAATCCCATAACCACTGAATTCTTTGACTGGATCTGTGGCGTCCTATCTCCTCCTCGGCCATACTGTTGATTAAATGCTGCTGTTGAATCATTGAATGGCTCCAATATGACTGCCTGGCTTGGTAATAATGAAACACTGCTACACTGTTCATTCCCGCCCACAATGCTTCATCTGGACTTGAAAAATTCAACCACGGGTCAATCATGATTGATCAATGTTGATCTATCTGAGGCACGTCTTGCTTCCTGTTAGGCCATATTGTCAATTGAAGGCAGCTGCCTACTGCGCTGTACTGTTGTATGCTTGCATTAATGATTTCCGCGCCACTGCAAAACTGCCGCAAAACATGAAAAATTGGCTTTGGTGGACTTGAAATATATATATTTGGCCTTTTAGAACCCTATCGGGCCCGAACCCCGTCAGCGATCGGCGCTTGCCATAAGCTTCTTTTTGTATTTTCTTTATATAAAGAAAATACACTAAATATATTTAAAACACTATGGGCGCGGACCTTACAGAATATAAAAAGGAGTGTGGTGGTCATCGGGTCCGGCCCATCGGGTCGGAACGCAGCCTATGTGAAAACCTTGTCCACTTTGACAGTCCCGACAGCGAAATGCCGATGCGATATGAGTGAATGCTGCGGACCCGAAATACTATAGCACGCAACGTTGTATGGCCGTCGGGTCCGGCCAATCGGCGGTCATTCATATATGCAAAGGCCATGCTCCTATTGAATCGCCCGATAGCGACACGCCGACGCGATGTCGGCGATCGCTCATCGGCGATGCCACATCATTGTCACTGCCGCTGCGATCTGCCGACGCGATATAATCCGCCGATCTGCCTCCTCCAATTTCGACCCGCCGATGCGATCTGGACCGTTTATCGGCCGGATCTAACGGCTGTCGCTCATTTGAACTGCTAGGACTGCAAATTTGAATTTTGCTAGTTTTGGAGTGTTTTAGGCCTCCCGATAGATCATTTCCGCCTTCCCTAGGGCTTTCCTTTGCGATAGCTTTGATCGGTGGAGGGCCATTAACCAAACTTTGAAGATCTGAACAGCATGCATGGATCCTTTTGGGCACAATCAAGCAAACCAAGCCTGTCTCCGACCATATGGAATCCTTGTTTAGTAGCAGAGCTAACATTGGCTCCTCCTGGGGATGAGATCCTCCCTGTGAGGTCTCAAGAACCTGCAGATCAATGCCTTTCCAGCGACAAACAAATTAGCCAAAATTCCTAGTGTTCCATTGGGCATGGAGTCTATTACAGCTACACTAAAAACTGACAAAAGCAAAATATTTACAGCTTTTAAGGCCAAAAGACCTTAAATCACATAATTTTTCAGAAACCGCCCATTAACAGGGCCATCAAAGACTGGTTCCCCTCCCATACTTTTCAGTATGAAGGTATTGTTTCCTTGAATCTGTGCAATGATGAAAGGGCCTGTCCAGAGAGCATCAAACTTCCCATGATTGCCTTTCTTTTCCTTTAAAGCATCCCATTTCATGACCAAATCCCCAACCTGGAAATTGTTTCCTTTTGTCTTCTTGTCAAAGGCTTCCTTGATCTTTTGCTGATGCGCTGTGGCTTTTTCAATCAGCTGTTCTCTGGTCTGATATAATTCTGTTAAATCAGTGATTCTGTTGGCCATCTCATCTTCTTCATTTTGTGCTGTTTGGAGCAGCTTTGCGACAGGGAGGGTAAGTTGAATGGGAAAAACAGCATCAGTACCATATACCAGCTTGAAGGGAGAGCAGCCTGTAGATCTCTTAATGGTCACTCTGTCCGCCCAAAGTGCATACTTCAGCTTGGCATCCCAATTCTTCTTATTATCCTCTAACAGCTTCTTAATAATCCTAATCAGACTTTTATTAGAGGATTCTGCTAGACCATTCCCTTGGGGGTAATAGGAGGTGGAATGAACAAGTTTAATGCCCATTGAGTCACACATTTCCACCAACTCTTTTGCCTTGAAGGCTGCTGCATTATCTGTTATAAGCTTATGTGGGCAACCGAATCTGCTGAAAATGTTTTCTGATAAAAATTTCATTACCACATTATGATCAGCCTTCCTTGTTGGGATTGCTTCAATCCATTTTGTAAAATAATCAGTGGCGACTAATATCCACCTGTGCTGGCCACTGGAATGTGGGTTGATTTCACCAATGAAATCCAAGCCCCACTGCTGAAAAGGTCCTTTTGCAATGATTGGCTTTAGGGGCAGGGATTTCAACTGCTGCTTACCTTTAAATCTCTGGCACCTGTCACAAGATTTAACAAAAGCAAATACATCAGAAAATAAAGAGGGCCAATAATACCCGGCTCTGAGAAACTTTTGGGTTGTAGTTCTCCAATAATGATGTCCTCCATACATGCTGTCATGGAACTGCCGCATAACTTCTATTGATTGTTGTTTATCCAGGCATCTTAAAAGCACTCCAGATGGATCCTTCCAATAAAGAAAGCTACCATTGATGCAATATTTGGTTGCTTTGAGCTTTAACGTTCTTGGTTGACTTTGAGAAATTTCTGAAGGAACTTCCAGCTTTAGTAGGAAATTAATTATTGCAGCATACCAGCTACATGAAGCTAGGTTCTTGGCTATTGACTGTCCATTCTGCGTTCCAATCGTTTCACGCTTTTCCATTTGACCATTTTCTGCTATATTGAACAAGAAATCAATGTCCAAAGAGCTGCAATTCTCTTCAGCCAACATTTTAGCCAGTCCCTGCCCTCTTACCAGCTTGGTGGGCTTCAGTTCTATGTTGAATTCTATTATTTTCGCAATCCACTTCGCTCTTTTTCCATCGGCATCACGCTGCGTTAAAACATCCTTTATTGCAGCAGAAGGGACATATGCAACTATTTTGGAATGCAAGATGTATACTCTAAAATCCTTCAAAGATTTGATAAGAGCATAAGCCTGCTTTTCAATAATATCATACCTTAGTTCAGCATCCCTCAGATTCTTGCTGAAAAAGGCAACTGGATGCTCTTGGCCTGCTTCATCTTGCTGCAACAGGACAGCTGCAATGGTATCCTTAGAGGCAAATGAGAATAGATGAAACTCCTTGCTATAATCAGGGCTTATTAAAGTAGGAGCTTCTACAATAGCCATCTTAATGGACTCAAAAGATTTTCTGGCCGAATCAGTCCACTTTACCTCTGCTCCCTTTTTTAACATGGAGGTTATATGCTTAACCAGCTCTGCAAAATTAGGAATGAACCTCCTTACAAAGTTAATTTTGCCTAGAAAAGACTGTATTTCCTTCTTTGATCTTGGAAGAGTCAAGGACTGAATTGCTTTGACTCTTTCTGGGTCAATCTGAACACCTACAGCAGACACTACATGCCCCAACAGTTTGCCTTCTTTTAAAGCGAATTGGGATTTTTTGGGATTGAGTGAAATCCCAAACCTTTTGCACTTCAAAAACACCTTTCTTAGATGTTGTAAATGATCATGGTGACTGCCAGAATAAACAATTATGTCATCAAGATATATCAGCACGAATTTGTCCTTCTCACCCACAAAAGCAATATCCATAGCGCGCTGAAAGGTGGTGTTAGTGTCGGTCTTGAAAGCCCTCCATCAGTGATCAAAGCTCTTTGCATTTGCATTGGTAGGTGTCTCATCAGTGTCAAAATTTGCATCCCGTTAGGCATGCCATAACCCTGATGGAGGAGCTAGTCTATTCATATCCCTTTTGGCTTTGCTGGATCAGGTCATATCAGGTCATTGAGTTTGTCAAAATGCTCTTGTTTGGTCTTAATGTCAAGATTCTAGGTCTAGGGTTTTGGTCAGTTGTCTTAGCAAGGTTAGCAAGGTCATGTTTCCGAGAGTCCTTGAGTGACCAACAAGCCAGAGGGAGGAAGGTAAACATGATCCTTTGAAATTTTCATCATGTATAGCTCATTTTTAACCTTGGATTTAAAAACCCTGTTTTTAAAGCCAAGGTCATGATAATTTTTGTAAAATGAATAAGTGTCCAAGACATCTTCAGAAAGGCAGCAATAACCCTGGTCCCTTTGCCACAGTCCTTCAGATGATCTCCCTGCAAAAAGAATAAGGTGAAAGCACTCAAAAAGTCAACTTCAGGATAAAGGAAACCAAGAAAATCAGTGTTTTTAAAAAGTGACAAAATAGACTTTATAAAGTGGGTTTTGGATGAAATTTTTTCAAAAGTGAGATTATAAAAGGTAATTCTCCCTCCTTTAACTTTCATTGTGCATTTCGAGCTTCTAAGAGTGATTGTGAGAGAGTGCAAGTCGAAGAAGGCGAAGATACAAGTGTTTCGGGCAGTTTCCAGGTGCGCGACCCGTCCAGGCTCGTGCGCGACCTGTTGGGCGGTGCGCGACCCGTCCAGCAGCTTCCGGCAGTGCAAAACACAACGGGCGCGACCCGTCGAGCTGTGCGCGACCCGTCCAGGGGTGTGCGCGACCCGTTCGTCTGCCAGCTTTCAAAACTGCAAATAAATTCCCTCATTCCTCTTCAAACTTGCTAAATCGATCGAGGTAGGCACTCAAGTCATGAATGTTGATATGGGTGGTGGAAATAATGATGTGTGTCATGGTTTCATCATTTAAATTTGCAAGTGAATGGATTAATATGGCTGTTGCTAATGTTTGTAAAATGCTAGGGTTTTGTGACTGTTTCAAGTGTTTATTGTCCCATTGATCCCTTCCTTTTTCCCCTCTTTCATTTATAATCATGCTTGCATCTCTGTCCTATTTCATTTGCACATAAAATGTTGCCCTACCCCCATCCCTAAGTTATAAACCCTACCCCTCTCACAAGCACTCCAACCCTAATTCCCTCTACCATACACATGCAAAAATTAAAACAAAAAAGAAAAGATACATTGTAAAGACAGAAGAGAGTCATGTAAATTTAATGTGTTGTATATCTAAAAGCATGTACAAACTCCTATATATCCTTGACATCCCCTTGTACATGAACACTTTCCCTTTATGTGAAAATGATGAGTATGTACTCCTTAATGTGCATGTAACCCTTAAAAGAACAAAAAGAGCAGAATTTGCCTTATACCACACATGAACTCCTGCAAGCAAATTTGGTGTATGGTGTCCCTATGCCCCTATTGATATCTGTATCCCCTTACATGTTCATTATTATACATGTTTTGTCCCATATGAGATGTTCTTTGCAAATGATTTCCCAATGTTAAAACTGTTCCTATATGCATGACAATGTGTAAAGTTTCCCTTGAAAATTCCCTGTTATTATCATATATTTCCATTCCTTGTTCAGAAATTCCCTCCCCTAACATTCCCCTCATGTTTTTCCCCTTGAAACAGCATAGAGTTCAGTACTTTTGCAGGCAGAGGCAGCAGTTCAATTTGTCCTTCAGTTTGCCCACCTTGCTCCAAAACCATGTCAGATACTGAGACTTATGAGCAAGGTGATGACCATTCATCATCTACAGAGATTGAGGAACAGAGGAGGCCTCGTAGAGGGGGTAAGGGAGGTCACCATAAGAGGGAGGAGCCTACTTCATTGGCAGAGTTACAGGCTTGTCCTTTGGCACTGAGTTGTTTCCAGTATATGTCATGCTACCAGTTTTGTGAGAGGCTCTCTCAGATTCAGCATCATAGAGAGTTGGCCCGCTTATTTGTCTTACACCTCCATGATGGACATGTCACTCTTGCAGGGGTGAATTTCATATTGACACCTGAGGTGATCTCAGAGGCTACAGGTATACCGAATGTGGGTGAGGTGTGGTCGAAGCGCAGACTTCTTGATTTTGTTCACTTTGAGCCCTATATCCGGCCATCATTTGTGAAACTGTTGACAGGTGTTTTCCCATTCAGATTTCTTCGGAGTGAGTATGCCCCCCTCATGAGACTCATCATGCATTATTTCACATGTGAGGGTAGATTTTCACAGGTGTATTCATATCACATTCGCCTGTTGATGCATTTCACCCGGGTGAGGATGATGAACCTCCCGGTCTTCCTGTTTCAGAACATTCAGAGGATGGTACCCATGTTGCAGAGGAAAACCCCGGCCCAGCAGTACAGGAGTCTTTGTCACTATGGTTTGATTCAGCTCATTGTTTTGCATCAGTTGACACAGCAGGGCATCTCGTGGGAGGAGTTTATCTCCCGTGAGTTTTTCACAGTGCCACCTCAGCCACATCAGGAGGCTATTCATGAGGAGGGAGGACCATCTCAGCAGCCCGATGCTCCCATCACTAGACATGTCAGCTCTACTCCTATGGTCACCTATCAGAAAGGCCCAAGGGCCTTATTTGCAGCAGCTAGGCGAGTACTATCTCCACAGCAGGTGGAAGGGGTCTCGCCTTCATCTTCAGAGCAGCGAGTGTTATCTCCACATCAGGTGGAAGGGGCCTCGCTTTCTTCACCAGCAGATGTATTGCAGAGGGGCAAAGAGCCCATGGTTCATGAGGATCCAGTGATCGATCTTGAGGTCAGTTCTCCTAGCCAGGAGGCAAAGGAGATCATTCAGCAGCTCAGGGCCGAGAATGAGACTTTGCAGCGGAGACTTGATGGTGCTCAGTGGACCATCACATATCTAGAGCAGCGGAACACTCAGCTGGAGGAGGAGAAGGCTCTTGATGAGATTTGGAGGATTCGTAGTGATCGAGTCCTAAACCGTAGGAGGCCCGGTGATCCATTGCCTGTTGACCGGGAGTCTTTGCTTATTCAGGAGAATGCCCACTTGGAGAGGCTGTTGGCTAAGGCCAACCAAGACAAAAGGCTGCTAAGGAACATGAAAAATCACTATTGGGCTAGGATGCACGTTTGTAAAGCAAAGATGAAAGTGTTTCAAAGAAGATTGACCGAGGCTCTTGGGAGGAAGAAAAAGGCCAACCCACTCCGCATCTTGGCCGAGGCTTCTCTCACTCATCATGACACTCACTAGCCTCTTCACAGCACCAAGCACAAAAATTTTTGGGAGTTTTGGCTCATTTTTGGCATTTTTGGGCAATTTACAGGTTTTGGCTTCTCAACGGGTCTCACCCCCGGTGAGACCCTTTGTCCTCGTAGCTCCGTTTTGCAAAAACTCAGCATTGGTGGATTTTTCATGCAAAGTTACATATGCCCATCCATTACCTTGAGTTTTCATGGAGTTTTGGGCCTCCAAAAGGTCAAAATACAGTCAAATTTTGACTTTCTGCCCCTTTTTTGAGCTGCAGAAGTAGTCTTGGGAGAATTGACTTTTGACTAGGCAAATGACCTCCAAATCCAAAAATTCCGGTTGGGTTGGAAATTAGACTCAGAGACCTTTCCAACGAGCTATCCTGTACCTGATTCTGACACCAGGAAGGCCTCCAAACAGGGCTCCAAAGTGCGCGACCCGTTGAGCTGGATGTGCGCGACCCGTTGAGCAGATTTGGCCAGATTTGACCAGTTCAGCCCAGAATTTGCAGATTAGCACCAGTTTGACTTGCTGAGGTCGATGATGATCTTTTTGACTGTACTTGTGGCACTTTTTGGGTACTTTTACTCTTGTTTTACTCTTCTAGAAGTTTCTCTCATGTAAAAGAGTAAATTTGACTGTATGAACTGGTTTCCAAGTTTTTAGAGGCAAGTTGTTTTGACTGCCTATTTTGTAGTGCTTAGTTTAGAAGTGGTTCAAACAGCTCCTAGAAGGATGATCTCGACCCCTAGAGGTGGGGGAAGAGGTTAGATCATCTATATTATGTACTTTCAGGCTCATTTTCATGGTTGGACTCTTGAGGGAGAAGTTATCATTGTATATTTCACTTGTATCTCTGCAATTTTTGGCTAAGGAAGACCAGGGTTTTGCAGTCATCTTTGGGATTCTTGTGGACTCAGGTGTTGATGGTGTGTTTCTTCATGTTATTGTAAGCTTTGTTATGTGATTCATTTCCTTTTCTATACTGCTGCATATTAAACAAATGAAGTGATAAAGTCAGAATTCATGCTTGCCATGCTCTACTTTTAAATTTGTTTAATTTCTATGTTTTCTGCTGTCTAAAGAGAATTCAAATCCATTGTTTTCTCTCTTTAGCCTTCTTTTCTTTCTTCCTAATCATCCACTTCAGCTAAAGACATCAATACAGGTTCCTACCTTGCCCCAAAGACCCCCCTGCATAAACTGTGTCCAATCCCCGCACCCTAAATTGCAGCTCCTCAATTTGCCACCAAAAACCCCAAAAACCCCCAAATAAACCTTCAAATCAGTTTACTAGCCTAATATCAGTGTTACCGTGTTGGTCATCTCATCCCATTGAAGATCCACCGAGATTGACCGGAGAGAGCCTTCTCCTGCCCCATAGAGCTAGCTACGAGGCTGAATGGTTTGATGTAGCTTTGAGATTTGCCTTTTCAGCCTGAGGTGAAATTTCAAGTGCTAACAGGTGGCTCCAGCATTCATTAGCCCAAATGGCATTTTTGCATACATGAACGTGCCCCAAGGAGTGGTAAATGTTGTCTTTTCTTGATCATCTGGATGCACAGCGATTTGATTGAAGCCTGAAAACCCATCTATGAAAGACATCACTTTGGCACCTGAGACTTGCTGCAACAAATGCTCCATTTTGGGCAAGGGATAATTATCCTTTTTGGAGCACTTATTTAGATTCCTGAAATCAACGCACAGTCTGATTTCCCCATTCTTCTTCCTCACAACAACCAGATTGGCCACCCATTTAGAATATCTGAGAGGCACTATAATCTTAGCAGCTAGCAACTTTTTAATTTCTTTCTCAACCAGAGGAAGGAGCATAGGATTCATTGGCCTCAGCTTCTGTTTGAAAGGAGTAGTGCCTTTTTCAAGTGGAATTTTATGCTGTATTATACTCTTGTCATATGTTTTCAGATCACTGTACTCCCAAGCGAACACATCAGCAAACTGCCTCATTAATTTGCAATATTCAGCACTCTGATCAGCAGATAGATTAATGGACAGATTCATGAATTTGGGCTGACCTGGACCTCCTATATCATGCTTGCGAACTTGAGACTGATCTTCTTTTTGGGCAGCTTTGTAAGGCACATCATTGTGGTCAAACAATCTCTCAAGAGGAATTAGACCCTTAGGAATATGGTTACTAGGAAGCTGGACTATGCTATTCTTGCCAATTTTATTTCTAAGCTGGGATTTGGGATCTTCTAACAAAGCATCATTGTTCTGGTCAATTTTCATTTCAGAGAACTCATCAATGACTTGAAGGAACCTACTTAACTCATCATCATCATCAAAAACTTTCCAATGGTGGACATTATCAGGCACAGAGGGTCTATACTTCATTTGTACCTCATAAACTAGTTTGGGAGGCAATGGAGGGATGAATAAACTAGCAGAGACAGCAAGGGAATCAACAAGCTGATTTTGGGCTCTAGGAATATATGAAATACAGAAAAAATCAAAGAACTCTTTGACTCTCCATACCTCATCTCTATAGGCTTTCAGCCTTGGATGCTTTGCTTGGAACGTTCTGTTTACTTGTTGAATTATCAGGTCAGCATCTCCAAATACCTTCAGATTTTTTATCCCTCTATCTTTGGCTTCATGAAGGCCCAACAGCAGTGCTTCATATTCTGCTATGTTGTTTGTCACCTGAAAAACCAGCTTTAGGGATAACTGAACTGTTTCTTGTTGTGGAGATACTAGCACCACCCCTGCTCCTGCAGTCTCCTTGGTACATGCTCCATCAAAAAACATTTCCCAAATCTGACCACCCGTATCATGTTCAGCCTGAGCTGTTGGTTTCCGAATATGCAATGCAGCCTTCTGAGATTCTTCTATTTGGAGGATGCAAGCTCCAAAATCAGTGTCCACTGCATATATGGGATGGTTTGTAGGATTCTTCTCATCACTAATAACATATGCCAGCTGTGCTTCTCTATATAACCTCCTGCTTTCTCCTCCAAACACTGGAACAGTTGCATAAGATAGATCATTCTGCAATGTCCCTCCTAGTCTCTTAATCCACCCTCTAGACAACAGCATACCAAACTTAGGAGGAACATCGGCCACCACTATATCCATCATCATACTTTTCATGGGCAGCTGGGTTAGGGTAATGGCCAGATCCTTAATTAATCCAAGGCATTTCACCTTTCTTGAATCAAATAAGAACAAATCATGATAGGGTCTGGTGATATCAAGGCCTAGCTCTTCCATGACAGTTTTAGGCATTAAATTGTGACTGGCCCCCGTGTCTAGCAAGCAATTGTGGAGGATTTTATCATGGATAGTTAATGAAACATAGAAAGATGGAGAAGTATCATCTGCAGGTTCAATCATGGGGCTAAGCACAATAGCAGGCTTGTCGTCTTGCAAATTGACAGAGTCAATGGAGGATTGGTTAGGCTCTAGCTCAAGGGCTTCAAGGATGGGCTTTTTAAACAATTCGCTCTTAATCAACTCAGCCAGAGGGACAGCTATTTTCAGCTTCTGAACTTCTGGCGCAAGACTGAAAGGCGAGAAGGATTTATCAGTAGTTCTTACCTCTCGAGCAGGGGCCTTGAGGGTGACAGGATCAGCTGCCAGTCTTCTTTGCCTGCTATTCTGTGGCACTGTTTGAGCAGCTGCTTCTTGCGTAGTATTTTCTTTTACCTTCTTTGCATTGGATCTTAGATTATATCTTTGCTGCTGCTCACCGGATTGCAGAACGGCACCACTGTCCCACCTCTGGCTATTCTGCTCTTGCAGCAATGACTCTTCATATTCGGCCAATGTTAAAAATGCAGCATTACCCTTATCCTCCAAGCAGTGAATTTCATCCTCATCTTCTTCATATTGTTCCCCCTCCATGACTGCATTCTGAAAGGGAGCTTTTACTTTATGATCTTCTCTTGCTTCTTCACCCCTTTGCATAATCTGTAGCTGCTCGTTTGCTTTTCTGAATGGGTTTGGATTTCTTGGGACAAATGTGTTTTGCTGCCTTGTTTTGCCTGAAGTTTGATCAACTTTTAACTTAGAAATTTCAGCAGCCAATGACTCTATCATTTTGGTCATTTTGTCTATCTTAGGCTCGGAAGTTGATGCAGTGGAAGAAGAAGCCTCACCTCTCGGCCTTCTTCTGTCACCTTGACTCTTTAACTTTTCAGCTGCCATAATATTTGATTCCACCTCCAAAGCTGCCTCTTGCATATCACCCAGCGTAGCACATCGTCTTTCTCTCAACAATAAGCAAAAGTCAGAATCAAAAGCATTGGCGTATGTGAGTTTGGCAGCAGTAGGGGTAGGCTTTACCTCAGCTGGTATTTTACTATACATTCTATTAAATCTTTTATTGAAGTCAGGCAAAGACTCACCCCTTTCTCTTTTCAAGTTTCCAAACTCTGTATGATAATACAACAAGTCCTTCTTATCTCCCCATTGCTTCAAAAATGCCTCATCTAATGCTTCTATATCTGTTATAGATCTCTGGGGTAGTTCTCTAAACCACTTCCTAGCCTCTCCATCAAGACTCTGGACAAAAACTCTCATCCATACATCATTCTCACTTATGTCTAAATTATCAGCATAACTGTAAAAAGCTTCAAGATGCTCTTCTGGTGTCACTCCCTCTGTTCCAGTAAATTTGGGCATATATTTTTGATATTCTCCTGTAGGCATGGCATTTAAAGGTGTAGGCAATATCAAAGGTCCGTATCTAGCAGCAACAATCCTTTCAATCCTAGTAGGTGCTTGCTGTCCTGCCATGTTTGAAATATGTTGAAGAATACTAACAGATGGGGTAGTAGGAGATAATGTAATGGATGGGAAAGATATTGGGATGTTTTGGACAGTATGGGAAACTTTCTTCGGACTCAGATTCAAAGGGGAACTAAATAGAGTAGGAGCTTTATGAATCTCTGCATGTATTTCTTCCTTAGCAACACTAGCCTCTAAATCTTCGGACTGTGTATCCTCAATTAAAAACTCCTCATGCAGAGCCAAATAAGATTTCTTGGGCTTACCTGATCCTGATGCTCCTTTACGCGATGTTTTCTTCGGGTTAACAATCTTTTCAGGGTCAGGCACTGGAACAACTGGAGACTTCTGCGGATTTCTTCTAGTATGCCTCACAAACTGCGCCAGAACTTCAATGTGGAGTCGCCAAAGGATGGTCTTCCACCAGTGGAGTCGCCAGACAGATGATTACAACCAAAATCTGTGTTCAAAACTTTGTCTGTCATCAAAGTTTGAAGCTGTGTCGTTCTCCCTGGGAAGCTGAGCTTCGATTCTCCTCTCCCCGGCAACGGCGCCAATTAATGTTATCACCCCAAGAAACTCACCTAGGTTGTAAATCAGTGATGCTCAGGAACATTAAAAATTCAACAGTTTTGTTGGATGAAATGATGGATAAATGGAAGATGTGCAGCACCTTCAAGCCAGATAACCACTCCTACTATGATTTACCCCAGGCATGGGTGAAGACCCCCAAACTACAAGGCTTTCAACCCCCAACTACTCACGGTTTAAGGTAAAAGTGATAATGGAGAAGACTGATTGCACCAGCAGATGCACAGAGCTCTGTGATGGCCAGCTGCAATCAGTTAGAGGATCTGCACGACTATTACTCAATAAACAGTGAGGATGACAGCTCTCTGCTATTTGAACAACAGCAACCTGCAAACAGCTTCAATGAGCCACTAAATCATAATACAGAGATGGGATGACAGCCCCTCTGATATCAAACATTTACAGCACATAAATAAATGTAAGCAGGCACAGCCTAGAACAAGAAGACAAGAAGTGAAAAGTGAGCAGGTGACAGCAAAAGAAGCTTGTATTAATGGAAATCAAGACCAGAAGCTGCAGGTCTCATAGTATTAACAGTCTCCAGAAGTTAAAAGGCTACAATAAGCTCTCATTCATCAAACACTCATCAATCCTTTTCATCTCAGTTCTGAGTATATATACTGTTACAATACAAAATATCTCTGCTGAACCATACGTGGAGGAGCCCATAAATGGCCACCAACCATATTTACATTTAAGAATGGGCCTCCTATACAAATCTGGCCGTGCTTTGAATAAATTTGTCCCTCTCTGGTGCTCTGCAATCCTTCTAGGGTGGGTGAGATGAAGTATGGGTGAATCCCATAACCACTGAATTCTTTGACTGGATCTGTGGCGTCCTATCTCCTCCTCGGCCATACTGTTGATTAAATGCTGCTGTTGAATCATTGAATGGCTCCAATATGACTGCCTGGCTTGGCAATAATGAAACACTGCTACACTGTTCATTCCCGCCCACAATGCTTCATCTGGACTTGAAAACTTCAACCACGGGTCAATCATGACTGATAAATGTTGATCTATCTGAGGCACGTCTTGCTTCCTGTTAGGCCATACTGTCAATTGAAGGCAGCTGCCTACTGCGTTGTACTGTTGTATGCTTGCATTAATGATTTCCGCGCCACTGCAAAACTGCCGCAAAACATGAAAAATTGGCTTTGGTGGACTTGAAATATATATATTTGGCCTTTTAGAACCCTATCGGGCCCGAACCCCGTCAGCGATCGGCGCTTGCCATAAGCTTCTTTTTGTATTTTCTTTATATAAAGAAAATACACTAAATATATTTAAAACACTATGGGCGCGGACCTTACAGAATATAAAAAGGAGTGTGGTGGTCATCGGGTCTGGCCCATCGGGTCGGAACGCAGCCTATGTGAAAACCTTGTCCACTTTGACAGTCCCGACAGCGAAATGCCGATGCGATATGAGTGAATGCTGCGGACCCGAAATGCTATAGCACGCAACGTTGTATGGCCGTCGGGTCCGGCCAATCGGCGGTCATTCATATATGCAAAGGCCATGCTCCCATTGAATCGCCCGATAGCGACACGCCGACGCGATGTCGGCGATCGCTCATCGGCGATGCCACATCATTGTCACTGCCGCTGCGATCTGCCGACGCGATATAATCCGCCGATCTGCCTCCTCCAATTTCGACCCGCCGATGCGATCTGGACCGTTTATCGGCCGGATCTAACGGCTGTCGCTCATTTGAACTGCTAGGACTGCAAATTTGAATTTTGCTAGTTTTGGAGTGTTTTAGGCCTCCCGATAGATCATTTCCGCCTTCCCTAGGGCTTTCCTTTGCGATAGCTTTGATCGGTGGAGGGCCATTAACCAAACTTCGAAGATCTGAACAGAAATGCATGGATCCTTTTGGACACAATCAAGCAAACCAAGCCTGTCTCCGACCATATGGAATCCTTGTTTAGTAGCAGAGCTAACAGATGGAATGGACCATGGATTTTGTATAGCTATATAAAAGGATATGTAATACTTTGTAATCGAATAACAATATCTAAATGATAGAAACATAAGTTAATTTCTTTTTTCGCATCTGTAGTCTGTAGTTTTGGAGAAGATTCTGCAACTGAGTGTGCATAGACCTTGAAGAGTCTATAGATGAGTGCGTAGACCCCTTGCAACTGAGTGCATAGGTCAGAGAAGTGAATGTAATTGAAAGATATGTTTAATAAAGAAGAAGTTTTGCGAAGTATTGAACCTCTGTACTTGTTATTTGTCTATTGTTCTGTATTTGGTCATGTGTGCTTTTTACTGAATTATGCGAAGAACTGTAAGATATACCATTATGTGTTGAAGTTTATGTGTTTTTGTATATTAATCATCTGCGCGAAGTTCTTATGCATGCGAAGTTATAAGATTGGTATATAATAGAAGTAATTACATGGTGCCACTTCACGGATATCCCTTCGGTTGCGGAAACCTAGTTCTACAACCTCCCATAACTGCTTCAGGTGAGACTGTGATCTGCTTGCAGGTCGTTTCTAAAAGGGCTAGTAGTTGAGGGTTTTGTTGGTGCGCAACACAATCTGAACCTGGGTCAAGCCCCCTCAAACCAACAAATGGTTCTGTTGTTGGGACTGGGATCTGCTTAAGGGATATGTTTTGGCGTCCATCGAAGAAAGAACTCCAGGAGTGGGTTGAATAGAAAGAAAGGGAATTTGCAAGAAAAGAGAACAAAAACCCTAGATTATTGACTGAAGATTGGTTGCAGAGATATATTTTTGAAGAAAAATACGAGATTTTCTTTGGTTCATTCCACATTGAATTGCTTGAGTGGATATCTAGGTTGGTCGAGCGTAAGGAGTTTCAAAGGCGACGAACCTAAGGAGTGGAATCCTGATTTGATACAATGGCTCAAGAGGATTGATAACAATATCTCAAGGGTTGTTGATTTCTAGATCGATAGCATTTTGGGAGGATTCATCACTGAGTTCGCAATCGATGAGGTTGTATCCTATAGTGAAGCTGAATGAAGATTCTTCAAAGGACCACGAGGTAAGTTCTTGAATTCTCTGAAGCTCTGGATTAAGATGTTATTGTGTGAAAATGGGATTTTGCGGATGCAATCAGATTGATGTTTGGGAAAAGAAGAAATAAGCCAAAAACAAGAGCTACGTGAAGTGGAAAACGATACAGAATAGATCCAAAGAATTTTATTGAGACTAGTTATAGCCCTCTGTTAGGATTTGAGAGCGAAGAAGAAAGAAGTAACCCTACAACCCCCACCCACCCTAAAGGCGCGTCAAAGTCAGGAGTTGAGAAGAATCATGACATCTTTGGGATCCCTCATCCATCCACCCCCCTCACACCCCATCCCCATCCTCATACTTCACCTCCACCCCCACCTCCACCTCCACCTTTTCCTCCACCTAGCCCATCAAGAAGAAGAAGAATGGCTGACGACATTAAGCTGCTTGTCTTTAGGGGACTGGGACCAGAGGACCCTGACCAGTTCTGGTTCGTATCTAATGTAGTATGGATAGCGAAACAGATTAATAATGATGATGTGAAGAAGGCGAATCTCATAAACTTGCTGCGGGAAAGAGCGCTAACATGGTATACGAAATACTCCGAAAGTAACCCGAATGTTATGATTAATAAGATTAGAGTTGCAGTGTATGACGAAGCTCAAAGAAATCAAACAAGTTGTGACTGGGTTTGTGTGGGAATTGGATCAGAGATTCAAGGTGTTTATGGGTCAAGTGAGCTTTGATATACCCCCACAACAGCATAAATAATGGTTTATAGCCGCATTTTTGCCACATATCAGGTTTCCATTAACACAACAAAAGATTGGGACGCAAGCTAAAGCACTGGAGATTGCGATGAAGTTGGAAGCTTTGCCGGTTGGAGATACGCACGCACGAGTACAACAGATTCAGAATCAGCTAGCTATGTTGACCCTGGAATTACAGGATCTGAAGAAAGGTAAAGAAGTTAGACCAGAAAGATCATAAGTTTGGTGTACAAAGTGCAAAGTCGAAGGTCACTATAAGGATCAATGCTAGGTATTCAGAGATTATATTGCAAGTTGAGCACCTAATCCAGTGAATCTTGGTCTGTGGTGCGAAATTTGTAGGACGTGAGGTTAGCATCGCTCTGAATACATCTATCTGTTACAAAAATAGATACAAACCCCGAAATAGTCGTTTTGTAACTTCTGTAGATCAGTAGGCCATGATGAGAAAATTTGTTGAAGTTATGACTTAATGATGGAGCGCACTGTTGATAGTTATAGACTGCAAACTGAAGGACACGCACATGAAGAAAAAGACCAGCAGACTGGTCAAGGAGGATTTCAAGGACGAGGAGAAGGACAAGGAGATGGTCAAGGTCGTGGCCAGATTATCTGTTACAATTGTGGACAGGCTGGACACTTTGCGAGAGACTGAGAACCCGACAACAACCTGTAATTACTATAAGGTTTTTTATCAGGTCATAGAAGAATGTATCGTACTCATTAAGAAGATGTAGGAAAAAGTAAACCAGTATCCTGCAGAAAATGTCCATATGATGACCGCTGAGCCAAG
Organism: Pinus tabuliformis; assembly: GCA_031772625.1. Taxonomy (NCBI): domain Eukaryota; kingdom Viridiplantae; phylum Streptophyta; class Pinopsida; order Pinales; family Pinaceae; genus Pinus; species Pinus tabuliformis. The sequence goes on along the minus strand of CM062820.1, from coordinate 357,677,320 downwards.
AGAATATCAACCGCGTGTCGGCATTATAACAAGGAGTGGAACTGCAACCGGGAATGATAAGGTCGATGGGAAAAGGGAAGGTGAAGCCACATGGGTGAGGAAGAGTGGTGAAAAAGTGCCTACATTTGATGTCCTAAAGGAAAAGAAGGTATTCATGGAGGCGAGGCAAATTTTCATGGATGATGGGGCCTCAAACTCTACAACACAAGCAGCTTGAAACGACAACTACGAGATAGTACCCGTTGTGACACAGGAGGTGGATCCGAATATCTTGAATTCCTTTCTGTATACCTGTATGAAGCTATTAAGGAATCAAAAGGCCTAGGAGGGACTAAAGGAGTTGATAGATTCTTGTGCTTCTAAGGAAGTACCACATAATGAGATGCACGCAGTGAATAACCTACATAGACATAAGAAGAGAACGGGAAAAGAAATGAGGCTTACAGCGCAGATTGGAGAGTATGATATGGACCAAGTGATCTTGGATTTGGGGTCTGATGCGAATTTATTTCCAAGACAGACTTGGGAATTGATGGGGAAGCTGAAGTTGTAATGGTATACTATTCAGTTGAAGATGGAAAATCAACAGAAAATCTTACCCCTAGGAAGGTTGTCTAATGTCACAGTGGACATCGACAGAGTGCACAATACCACTGACTTTGAAGTAATTTAGATTGTGGATAATAGTAATCCTTATCCTGTGCTGCTTGGATTGGATTGGGTGTTTGCCAATATGGCTATCATTAATATGAAGAAAATGCAAATGATATTTGAAAGCAATAATATGAGAGTTATTGTTCCATTGGATCCATCAGAAGGTGCGAGGTATACATAGCCTATCAAAGAAGAATATGGCACGGATGATGTTGATAATATCTATCAGATCACAATGAAGGAAGAGGTGTGGATCAATCCTACTGCATATGGGAAGCTGACCTAGGAGAAAGATAGTTCCTACACTTCGGATTTAGACGTCAAGTTGGAGAACTAGTTGAACAGATTGCATGAATTATCGACTAGGCGATGTGAAAGAATCACCAAGGCAATGCGCTACATGACAACTGAGGTATGTGATTTACCTGTGTATGGAGGATTGGGTGATATAAATATGTTCCTTAGGGATTATGAGAGACGGGTACCAGAATATTAGAGATTGTTAGCTATGAATCAGGCATTAAAAGCTACTCCTGCCAGATGGTGGGGTGCTCACAAGAATAGTATCGCAGATTAGAAAAATATAGGATATTGATGTGGGTAAGATTTGGTCCAGTAAACACAGAGCTTGTGGATAAATATAATGGTAAAATTAATCCAAGGGATCATATACATATTTGTATGACAATTTTGGAAGACATTCCACGAGAGGAATGGGTGCATGGCTTTATACACACACTGGAGACAATCCTGAAGAACTAGTATTTGGAGACTGAACTTCGACATGGCACTGCTAGCTAGAAGGAGATGGTGGATGGATTTGTGATGACGTTCATATTTGAAGATGATTGTCCACATATAGATGCAACCCTGAGTATAGTTAAGAAGAAGATTTTTGAAAATGAAGTTCCAGTTATTTGGCAACCTGATTGGGTCGCGCAGATCCGAGATGTGATAGAATGTTATAATCTCACTATGGAAGAGGACGAAGATCCTCGCAACATTGATATCAAGGAGTCATAAGGTCATTGCAAAGTGAGTGGCATGAAATAGAGATGTCGGATATAACGCAACCACTAAAAACGAAGAAAGTAAATATAGGGACAGAAGTTGAACTGAAGTATGTGACCATAGGAGATTACTGGGATGAAGACACTGTCAGTAAGATAACAAACTTGTTGCATGAATATCAAGAGTTGTTTCCTTCTAAATTTTCAGATATGAAAGGAATTCTAGGGGATTTGGGAGTTATGAGGATTCCTCTGAAGCCTGATGCAAAGCTTGTTAAGCAAAGGCCTTATAGACTAAACCCAAAATATAAGGAAAAGGTAAAAGAAGAATTGGACAAGATGCTAGCAACAAGGATAATTAAACATGTCAAAGAGTCTGAATGGGTAAGTCCCATGGTAGTTCAGGAGAAGAAGGCAAAAGGGGAAATTAGAATCTGTGTGGACTTAAGGAAGTTGAATTATGCATGTCTGCATGACCCTTTTCCCACCCATTTACAGACGAAGTGTTGGATGATGTAGGAGAACAAAAGGTTTACTCTTTTACATATGGCTTCTCAAGATATCACCATATTAGAATTGCACCAGAAGGCATACATAAAATAATGTTTGCTACATAGTGGGGGTCCTATTAGTACATAATGATGCCGTTTGGATTGAATAATGCACCTGCCATTTTTTTCCAGAGTTGTAATTGCAACTTTCAAGGAGTATATACACAAGTTTTTGGAAGTTTACTTCAACGATTAGATAATATTTGAGTTATTAAAAAAGCATGTGGCAAGCTTAAGATTGATGTTGGATATTTGTAGGCAGTATCAAATATCATTGAATGTGAAAAAATACATCTTCTATGCGCTATTTGGAATATTATTGGGGCATGTGGTTTGTAAACGGGGATTTATGGTGGACCCAGTGAAGATCGCAGTCATTGTGAACCTTCCAACATCGAAAATAATAAGGCAACTGCGTACGACACTAGGACACATGGGCTACTACAAGAAGTTTATTAAAGGGTACGCGCAGATAACTACGTTGATGGAGAAGTTGCTAAAGAAGGATGTGACCTTCCAGTGGGATGAAGAATGCCAGAAGATCCTAGACGTGCTGAAATAAAATATGGTAACTGCATCGATTCTAGTTTTCCCAGATTGGAAGAAAGAGTTTCATGTGCACGTTGATGCATCTTGCATAGCATTGGGTATAATATTAGCGCAACCAGGGGCAGGAGATATTGATCATCCCATAGCATTTGCAAGTAGGAAGTTGTCTAAGGCAGAAAAGAATTACAATATGACAAAAAGGGAGGGGTTGGCTATGGTGTACGTGCTACAGAAGTTCAGACATTACTTGTTGGGAGGACACTTTAAGATGTTCACAGATCATTCTGTGCTAAAGTATTTAGTGAATAAGCTTATTCTAGGAGGGAATATTTATCGGTGGTTGTTATTATTTCGAAGTTATAGTGAAGCTAGGAAGATTGAATGTTGGGCCTGATCATCTATCTAGGATAGAGACAAGAGAAGAACCTACAAGTCTTGAAGATAGCCTACCCGATGCACATTTATTTGCAACTAAAGTCGCACATGACCACTTCACGGATATTATCTACTTTTTGTCCATAGGAATGGTGCCCGTGGAGTACACTACAAAGCAAAAGAAGGAATTGGTGGTTCGAGCAGCTGACTTTTCACTAATTGCGGGACACTTGTATAAAATGGGACAAGATGAAGTATTGTGAAGATACGTCCCTGAGCATGAAAGACAGAGCATTCTGGTAGAATCTCATGGAGGAGTCGCAGGTGGCCATTATGCAGGAAAAGCCACTGCGCAGAAGATTCTAAGAGCCAGACTATGGTGGCCTACAATACATAAGGATGCAAAGGACTATTTCCAAGTATGTGATGTATGTCAAAGGACATGAATTACGTCTAAAAGAGATGAAATGCCCCTAGTACCATAGGTGACGTTGTAGGCTTTTGACAAATGGGAAATTGACTTTGTTGGACCAATTAGTCCACCAGGGAAAAAGACTGGTGCAAGATATATCATCACCGCAACAGATTATTTGACAAGGTGGGTCGAGGCGAAGCCGGTGAAGGATTTCAGAGCAGAAATAACTGTCAATTTTATCTTCAAATATATATTATCCAGATTTGGTTGTCCGAAGATCTTGATGAGTGATCAGGGGACACACTTTTTGAATAAGACAATTGAAGCACTAACTGAGGAATTTCAGGTTTACCATCAGAAGAGCACTCCCTATCATCCTCAGGAAAACAGGACAATGGAATATTTTAATAAGATTATGGAGAATGTATTGACCAAGGTGTGCAATGTAAATAGAGATGACTGAGATTTGAGGATTCCAGCTATGTTGTGGGCATACAAAATGACATGCAAGAAATTAATAGGACAAACACCTTTCAGGCTGGTATATGGACAAGAAGCAGTTATGCCTATGGAATATATTGTGCCAAGCCTGAGAATTGCAGTTGTCACATATATGGAAAACTCTAACATGATGAAGGAATGAATGTTGCAGATACTAGCTTTAGAAGAAGACAGGTTCATAGCAGGATTCCATTAGCGGGTGCAGAAAGTACGGGACAAAGCCTAGCATAGCAGACACATAAAAAAGAAGATATTTCGAGAGGGGGATCTTGTATTATTATATGGCAGTAAGTTCAGCTCACAAAATTGAATGGACAGATGATTCATAGGTGAGTGAATGGTAGTAGGCTGAGGATATACAGGGATGATTATGTCCCTGAACCGTCGCACTAAAAAAAATGAAGCGGAGAAAGTCTTAGTGCCACCTGCAGTTGAAAGTGGGCACGTGACTATAAACTACTATGTAGAAAGGGACCTTGCCGAAGGAAGAATAATGCGCGATACTCAGGAGTATGGAGAAGTCTAAGGGAACTGTGACCAAGAAGAAATGACTACGCCAAAGAAGAAATCTGATGAAGTTAGTCGAAAATATGAGCGTTGGAAGGAAAAAGGGCATCGCTAAAAAAAAATTACCGTTGAAGGGCGTGGGAGAAAAGAATTTATGAAGCATAGTTGGATGTATCTAGCCCATACCTACATTAATGAATCAAATATAGAGCCAATCATGAGTCTGGGAATTCAAAATTGTTATAAAAACTGCATTCTGCACCACATTTTACACTTGTTGCCTAGAGAGATTGTAAATTGCGCCTAAGTAAATAAGACCTATTGCATGTCTGAGAGGAGCTGGGAAGAGTTGGTCAGGATATTTAAGAAGAAGGGGCTAACTGGTATTATGGAGTCACAAGCAAGAAAGGCTGCAGGAGAAAATGTGCCTATTTCCCTGACGCGTTTAAGGTCGCCAAGAAATGGCCCAGATGATGAACTACAAGTTCATGTTGGTGAAGAAATCCCATGGCTACGAGATAAATTCTATCGAAGATCAGGGTGTGTGCTTCGCCGCACATATCCTAGCAGGGAATATTATGAGGAAGTGTAGGGCCAATGAGGTGCCTACAACAGTGGTATCATTGGCAGAGCAGTGTGCGGAAGGAGTCCAGTTCAACTGGGCTTCTTATTTATGCAAGGAATTTTTTATGGATTGTAGGGAGGCACAGGAAGAAGGCAAGACCTTCCACTATGCTTGGTTGTTGATTCTTATTGCACTTATTGCATGGAAGGAGCCAAAAGATTGTCAATTTCTAACTGTGGAGGTAGATGTGTGTGAAGCAACGAGGTATGCTTCGCTATGGTTTACAAAGGAGCCAACCCACGCAATGGAGAATCGAATATTTTTTGTGCTGATGCAGATGGATTTACATATGGTGGTAAATCAGTATCCCAGACTGTCACTGAGCCTGTACAAGCAATATTGTCATATAACGAAGTTTAAGGTAGACTTTCACAGGGCATATGTGAAAGCGATGAAGGACCCAACAAAGACATGGCATCCATTGCCATATTAATGTTTTTCATCTTGATTTTGAAAAGTGTCGATGCAACATCAACCATTTTTGTTTAAAAAGTTTTTTTTACACTTCAAATTTTCTAATGTATTATTAAGTGTGGATATTTTTTTTAATGTTGGTAAAAAAAATAATAATAATAATAATTAAGTTGTAAAAAAAAAATTATATATATATATATATATATATCAAAAACTAAATAAATAATTTCAAATATATATATATAATTTAAACAAAGAAAAAATTGAAAATCAACCCAAAAAAAAATAAAACATCAATAACAATTTTTTTAAGTTAAAAAAAAAAAAAAACAAAACCACATAATAAAAAAAATTAAATTTAAATTAAAAACAAAATAAAATAAATTATAAAATAGAAAATAAATAATAAAATTGAAAAAAAAAAAAAAAAAAAACAACCACCTTTGAGCGGGGAGGCCGCTGCCCTACCACTCTTGGGTAGGTTTTTTTTTTGTTTTTTTTGTTTTTGCTTTTTTCTTCTTAAATTATGTCTATTTTTGAAAAAAAAAACACACAATATATATATTAAATTTCGAATTTTTTTTACATTTTTATAGATTTTTTTTGTCTTTTTTATATTTGATTTTTTTGGTCATGTTTTATTACTTCTTGTTATTATTTTTTTAAACTTATGTTTTTTTATTTTATTTTTTTCAATATTTGAATTTTTTTTCCTTTTGTATTTTTTTTGTGTTTTTCAATATTTGAATTTTTGTTTTATTTTGTATTATTTTTTGTGTTTTTTTTAATTGTTTTTTAATCAATATTTGAATTTTTTTTCTTTTGTATTATTTTGCATGTTTTTTTTTAATATTTGAATTTTTGTTTTCTTTTGTATTTTTTTTCTATTCTACAGGGTATATGTCGATACTCGTCTAGCAACCCGATCCCACTATGTGCAATTTGATAGTTGATTTTAAAATTTTCATTATAATGAATCGAGTCTGCCCCCACAATATGTCAATTTCATTGTTGGTCTTTAAATCTGCATTGCAATGAGTCGAGTTCCCCTACAATTTGATGATTGATTTTTAAATTTTTGTTAGAATGTATCAAGTTGTTTTAGGCTAAGATTTTAAAATCACTATATATTTAGCATTTAAAAAATAAATTACTCTTGATTTAATAACTCTTTCATTTAAGTGTTCATTTCTTAAGTTTTTTTAGTCATAAAATTTTTCCATAATGTCATGCTTGAAATATTTTGAAAACTTAAGATATTTTTGTAGTCATAATCTTTGGTTTTAATTGCATGGTTGAAAAATTGTCAAGATTTTAATGTTTTTCTAAGCCATGATGTTTTATCTTTAATGCTATGGTTGAAAATAATTACAATTTCACAGTTTTTTAGAATCTAAATATTTTATCTTTAACAACATGGATGACAATTGTTGGAATTATCAGTGTTTGAGACATGATATTTTATTTTTAACATCATGTCCGAGAATTGTTGGAATTTTATAGTTTTTCAAAGTCCTAATATTTTATTTTTAATTCAAATGCTAAAATGTGTCAAAATTGTAACCTGGTTTTTTTTTTCCGGCATCAACACTTATTTTTTTAGGGTGTTTTTTTCATCCATTTTGCAAGAAAAATATTGGTTTTTACATCCATTAAAAAAAACTGTTGAAAATTTACCCTAGAAAAACATTGTTCTGACATACACAATATTCGTTTTTGGGTTATTTTTTCATGGTTTTTTTGGGTTTTTGGGCTAGAGAAACCATTTTGAGGTAATAGTCCCCGTTTGATGGTAACTATGTTTTTTTGTGAAACTCATCCATTATGAGTTTCTTCAAGTCAGTCACACATGGTACAGATCATATGTCTTTGAACAACAACATACCATCATCAATTAGCTTATAATTATTGCTTAATATTCCCTCTCATTCCTCCTATAGGCATTTCTTCACGTATTGGAAATGATCATCATGTAGCAATGCCTCTTTAATCTTTTCTTTGGTGTAAATTTCATAAGTACTCATGATTGCCAAGTGAGCTAGTTGTAGACTTCTACTATGTGCATTTGTTACTGGATATTCCTTACCCTTAATATGCATGATTTCAAAATAAAATATAGTAATCAAAACCAACCATCTAGCTTGTTTATCACTTAACTTAGGTTAATCAAACAAGTCTACCAATCCTCCATGATCTGACATCCACAAAAACCTTCTCCCAAGCAAGTAGTGCCTCCACATTTCCAATTCATGCACAAGTATTGCTAGCTCCAAGTCATAAGTGACATAGTTCCTCTCATGCTCCTCTATTTTCCTTGATTTGTATAGAATTATTTCCTTCTTGCGTCAAGACTCCACCTAGTCCTTCCTTGCAAGAATATGTGCAAATTAGGAAATCCTTCTTTGTGTCTATTATCCTCAGAATAGGTGCATGTGTGCGCAAGTGCTTGAGTTGCTCAAAGCTACTTGCACACTTCAATGTCCATTGAAATTTTATACCTTTCTTTTGTAAAGCTGTCACTGGATGTCTAATATTTGAAAAAACTTGGATGAACCATCAATAATATTTGCCCAATCCCATGAAGGAATTGACCTCCTTAACATTTTTGAAAGTGGGCCATTCCATTATGGTCTTGATCTTTTTTGAATCTACATCTAGTCCTTTATTTGAGAAGACATGTTCCAAATATATTACTTGTGATTGGAAGAAATCATATATAGTAAGTTTGGCATATAGTTTGTGTTCCCATAATAATTGCAATGCCACCTTCAGGTGCTCTTCATGTTCTTCTCTAGTTTTTGAGTAAACAAAAATATCATCAACAAAGACTAGCAAAAACTTGTCCAAATATTGGCTAAGGAAATTGTTCATCAAACACATGAATGCGGATGGGGCATTTGTGAGTCCAAATGGTACAACTACGAGCTTGTAGTGCTTGTATCTCATCCCGAAATTTGCCTTGTCAATGTCGTCATCTCCAATTCTAACTTGATGATATCCAGATCTCATATCTATCTTGGAAAATATTGTGACTCCTCTCATTTGATCAAATAGATCATTGATTTTGAGCAATGGGTATTTATTCATCATTTTAGATTTATTTAGCTACCTGTAATAGATGCATAATCATAATGTGCCATCCATTTTCTTTACAAAAAGCATCGGGGCTCCCCAAGGTGATACACTAGGTAAGATTTACCTTTTATCCAAAATTTATTTTAGTTGCAATTTTAATCCTACCAACTCTTGCATGCTCATTTAGTATGGGGTTTCAAAAACTGGCACAAAACTGAGATTCAATTCAATGAAGAAATTAATTTCCCTTCTGGAAGGCAATTCTGGCACTTTCTTCATAAATACATCTCTATATTGTCTTAAAATGGGATGATCTTAAATTATGAGCTTGCCATCTTCTATTACACTAGTTACCTGAGTCATAAACATGGCACACCTTTTTTGGTTGCATTTCTTCACTTGAAGGGCTAAAATTTGTCTTATCGAAAGAAGATTTATTACTCCATGTAATACCTTTTCCTGTCAATCATTGTTGAGACATTTCAAAAATTTACCATAACAACCAACTTTGATCATGTGGGTTTCCAGTCAATCCATGCCAATCAAGATATCATATGAACCCGTTGACAAAATATTAAGCACAAATTTTGTGGGTATACCGCTTATTTCTAGGTGGCATGACTCCACCAAATCAATCACTCTCTTTTCGACTGTCATGGCTAGCTAGACCAACCATGATTTGGCATGTGGTTTCTTCTACAAGGCACATATCTCTGCAATTTTGGGGAACTAAAGTTAGAACTTGGATCAATTAAAATTTAAATTGGCTGGCTAGAAACCATACCTTCTATTTTTATCACTAAGTCTTGATGATCTTCTTGACTATTGTGTTATCAATCAAAATTTATCCTGACTATGAAAGGAAAATCCTGAGGTAACCTTTAAAACTAATATTTCAGGCTGGAGGCTAGCCCCTCCAATCTAGAGAGGGTTCTATTTTACAACTCAGTCATTCAGTGTCACTTCAGTAATTAGATGTGTACTAGAAATAGTGGCTAGATCTTTAGTTGAGTGGTGGTGTAAAACATGTTTGGTTGGGAAAGAGAGGTAAGTCCATTGGGAATGGAGTCAAGCCGATGTGTTGATTGAGGGATACTAAAGACTGCGTTTATGAACATACAAATCTCAAAGGCAAGACACATGGTATTTCATTAGACATTAAATATGTAGTAGTATGATGGCAAAAAAAGAAGACAATCCATTACTCTAGAGCAATTAGCTAGAACGAATTATGCTTTAACTTTAGAAGATAGGGTGGTTTGAATGTAATTAAATAGAGCATTCAAGATCAATTATATTCATGTAACTTCATTCAAACATGAAGAACCAACATTCCATGATAAACAAAGTAGGAAACACAAAAACTTGGACATTGACTATGAAACACCATAACATGAATCTCTGAGAAGTCAGTCATGTTCTTCTGCTTAAAGAACCTTTTTTAATATCAAAAGGGTTGATACAAATATGGCAAAGGGTTTTCTCTCAAGTCCAAACCCCTTCTCTTTACAAAAAAAAGTACCTAAACTTCATGTTGATTTTCTGGTTGCTAGTGTTGTTGGGTGTTCCTCAAAATCTCTTAGTTTCCAAGTGTTCACAAGATAAGAATTTGCCTGCTAATTTTAGTGCTAAAAATCAGGACTACCCTGCCACCTACTTGAGTTCGGAAGTAATTATTAAATCAACACCTGATTTGATGCATAATATTTTGTTGAAAAGTGCCCTTTGGCTGCCTTGAAAACCAAATCGAATCCTAAAAATCCTACAATTGTTGATTTTTGTTGCCTCCTTTCATTAGATGCCCTCCTATCTGTTAGTTTAACTCCTTAATATCACTTGGCACGAAATCAGTGATATAATCATTACTTGGATGATCACACTTCTAGAAAATGTTAAATTAATCCTTTGAATGCCATCTCTGCTAAATATCCCGAATGATGCCTTCATCATTGTATTCCTTGTTTCATAGCGCTAATGATCTTGCCAATTATTTGTCTTCAAATAGACCATTAAATTCTTAAAATCTAAATTGTAAACCAAGATAATAACAATAAATTTTGAGCAAAATATTATCTCTTGTTGAGAACAACAATCACATTTCCACAATAGAAGATAACAGATTTGCAAAAAACTAACAAATGAACCAAGTAAATAGAAGACCAACTGCAACTTCTTTAATATGCTCGTGATTGGCCAACCTGAGAAGAAAGTATAAAACCAACTATAAGACCATAAATATCCAGTGATTTAGTATACGCAACCACCAAATTATTGATAGATCACTGAATTTGGATTCCATTCACCACATTCTCGTGTCATCTAAAAGTATTTTGTTGCAATTGTGTTCAGGGCTTGCACAAATATTGTCTCCAAATCCATTGACACTATTTATTGTAATTGATAATCCATTCTTCCTGGTGCAAATTGTAAATAAGCAAGGCGACAATGGAAAAAATTTGAGATTGAAAAGAAGATTATTTGACACATAATTGAGTGCATTTTTGTAATCCTTAAACGGATAAAACAATTGTATGATTGTTGGGAGTTATCTAGCGATTTGTAGCTTTTCATTTGACGGCTTGAGGCTTGTACAAGCCTGCAAAATCAGGGATGAAATTTTCCTCACAAAGCTACAGGAATCAAAACTAACACCTTGAAAATTTGCGCTTTGTAGATTAGCATCAACTAATAAAACCCCACGAAACCAAGTAATTCATAATCCCATAAGTTAGCAAGCACGATTCCATTGCTACCCAATTTTCACATCACATATAATATGTTTTAAATACCTCAACCTTGCAACTGATTTAAGCAACTCCCTCAATCGAGAACATTCTATGTGTCCGCTATTCAACCTTGTTGATAGCTAGACATATTTTCATTGTTGGTATCTTTGCATGAAGGACGCTTTAGCTTAGCGATTTTCACTAGCACAAATTTTACGTCTCGAAAATGTAGGGAACATTATGGAAACAAACATTAGGGGAATTTTGAGGTCTAAAATGGGCCTCCTAAGGAAATTATAAAATAATAGTGTAAATAATAAAATAAGATTAGATTACATCATCAAATTTTAGAGAGAAAAAGGGAAAAAATACTTTTTCAACTCATATTTTCAACTTATCTAGCTATGGATTTACTCAAATTTAAAGCAGGAAAACTTGTTGGATGCATAATTTGATTACTCATCCAAGGAGTACCCATGTTGCATACTTTCGACAGAACATACTACACGAAAAATGAAAAATACTTGAAAAATGTGATTGCAATCACATGTTTTCATGTATTTCTCATTTTTCGTGTAACGGGGTCCATCGAACGTATGCAACATAGGTAATCCTTGGATGAGGAATTAATTTTTTCATTCAAAAAGTACTCATGCTTGAAATTTGAGTAAAACTTTAGGGAGATCAGTTGAAAAAATAGTTTTATTATTTTATTTTTTTTAATCTTTTTACTTTTTTACCCCAAAAATGGTGAATCGTCCCCCATGGTTGACATCATCATCTTGAATCCTATTGGTTCTTATAAATTTTATTTTGGTTGTACATTTTTCTTAGGAGGCCCATTTTAGACCTCAAAAGTTCTCTAATGTTTAGTCACTTAAACTGTTGCATTGAAAACTTCAAACCTTGGTGTTTGACCTCCAATAATATTTCTTGGCATTAAGACTCCCTTTGGGTAGTTTCTTATAGCATTTGACAAAGAGAAAAACATATATTGTAACCTAGTGTATGGTCTAACACATTTGGCAAATTCCTCTGACAAATGGCATGAAGGTTTGCAGGTGTTCAACGCCCCCTTTTTAATTTATGTGTTTCATTTTTTTATGTTTTATGTAATGTGTTTTACACCACATTGATAGGGTAAATAATAAAATAATTGTATATATCGTTGAGTGTCATTAATATATATCAACGCTTAGAGTAAGAACTCAACGCCTCTTGTGGGCTGCCATTTGGTGGCCCAACGCTAAACTAGAGCATTGGGTTGTGTGTTGGCTTAAACTTGGTCCTTATATGACTTGCAGATTCAGTGTTATGTTGACTTAGATGGAGAGTGGCCCTTAGGCCCAATAATTTTTTATAAAAAATTATAATAATCCTATAAAGACCCGAGAGCATAATTGTAGACCAAAATGGCTTTAAAAGCCAATCTTTTATTTGCCAAGAATAGGAAATTTTTCCCAACTTGTACCTCTTTGTCGTTTTACCACACTAGTGCCAACATTGGTGAAGTTGACGCTATGAAAACATCTAAAAACTCTAGCGCTATGAAATCACCCTAGCTAGGAGCGCTACGAAATCATAAAAATCAAGAGCACTGTGAAATAACACAAGCAAAAGTGCTCATGAATTTGAACAAAATTTATGGAGTGATAACATGTTGTCCAATGATGAATAAATATGAGGTATGCTTTGACCCACATTATTCATTGTTGTTTCCTCTTGAACATTGTACAACTTCTCCTTTATCTATTGTTTGTGAGGGAAATATCTTAACATGCGATCCTCTTCACATCCCCAACACTACAATGACTTCTTCCTAGGTTCCTCTACCTCTTCTCTTGTTGATCTGATAGGTCAATCTATATTTCTAGCAAGGAATTTTGTTGGAACTCACCTCTAGTAGGTGTATTGAACTTGACATTTTCCCCATCTACATGTACCCTGAGGGTTGTGGTCCTTTCCCTTTAAAGCTAGTTTTGTCGTTCTTCTTCCAATTTGTTCGAAATTCAGCCCTATGATTGGATTGATCATAGTAATACTTGGTCTTCTTGATAGTGTCCTCCAGTGTCTTTGATTCACCAAACTCAATTCTGGCTTGTTAGGACTACAATAAACCATTGAGATATCTCTGAATCTTCACCTTCTCATCCTTGATGTAGGGCACACACCTTAATAGTTCCAAACCTGTGTTGGTGTAGGCATCTAATATGAGCTATCATAGTACCTACTAGACATATACTTTTCCTAGAAATATTTCTCAAATGTTTTCCATGTCATTTCCTTTTCTCTGATGCCTTTGAAATTTCTAAGATCTTCCCACCATATGTTAGTTTACCATTCAAGTTAAAAATGGGTGCCCTAGCCTTGATATTCTCATAATAGCCATGGACTTTGAAGTACTTATTTAATCCAAAAAGTAAGGCTTTTGCTTCTTCGCTCTTCTTAATCTCTCCATCAAAGGTAGGGGGTTTTCTTTCTTGAATGCTTATAGCATTGTATTTTTCTCACCCTTCCTTTGTTGTTGGTGTCTTCTTGACCCTAGCTGTAGCACTAGAGAGTTTTTCATGGTTGTTTATTTCTCTTTCGAGAGTGTTCAGTGGAGTATCTTCATTTGCATGCATGTGCCTCTTCTTTGACATCCTACCTTATACCTTATTGGATTCCAATCCATGCTTTTGGATTTCAAATAGGCTTACTTAGATCTCTGCATGTCCTGATAATTAGCATTAGGTTCATGTTGCCTTTGTTTTTGAAGATCTAATAATCTCTGCAATATCACTACATTCACCTCTATTTTCCTTTCTTGAGCTCTAAAAATATTTTCATTGTCAGCCTTGCAACTTCTCAATTCAACTCTCAAGCTTTTGAGGGTATCCATCCAATCAGGGGAATTTTCTTTTGACCTCTTTCCAACTAAATTTTCTTCCTAGTTAGGAAGGGTTATGTCCATGTTGTATTGTAGCATTTTGTTGCTTATTCCTCCGTTTTATGTTGTATGTTATGCCTTCATATGTACTATCACAAACACACAACTATCATCTAAATCAACAATAAACATATTAGTTATAGTATTGGCATGCCAACACCCAGCATGCTACATTGAAGTTGTTCACACAACCAACAACCATGTCAGTTATATATTCTAGGAAATAAAAGGAAAAATATAATTCCATCAAAGTTAGTGATCACATCAACTATTGGTTTAACTCAACATTCATTTAGAAAAGCAATTTAATCATCCATATAAACTGAAATTTTATCTTTGTGTGTCAACCACTTCAAGTCATGTGTTGAATATGTGCTCTGATACCACTTTGTAACACCTCCTAACCCCTTATTCCATCTCAGGCTATGGGAGTGTCACCCCTTTAACCCGATATCTAAGGTTTATTATGAATATGGGTTTATAAAAACCTCTTCTCCTTAAATTTTTTGAAACCTAACACTAATGCCACCATTTCATTCAGCTCATCAAGAGCTTTTTGGTGATATAAATTTTACCTCAGTTTGAGTCCCAGGTAGAAATTTATGCCCTTTATAATTTTAGTCCATTAAAGAGGCCATGTCATCAAGAGGAATCTACATGGCACCCTTGCATTTGTGCCTAGCCAACATGGTGCCACACTACTGCCACGTGGCGGTCCATATGGCACACATGTCATATAGGTATTGCCACATTCCTTGGTATTGTTTCCCCTGCATACCATCTCCCTAGTATCATCTTCCCTGGGATCATTTTCTTCTTATACCATCTCCCTGGTATTATCTACCCGAGGACCATTTCCCCTGACTACCATCTCCCCTATACAATTTCCCTAGATACCATCTCATGAGTATCATCTCTCCTAGGATAATTTCCCATGGGTATCATTTCCCTAATATCATTGTCCCCGAGATCATTTTCCCCAAGTGCCTTATTCCCTTGTATTATGTTTCCTTTGGTATTACATTCCTCGGGTTTGTATTCTAACACTTCACCTAGTACTACATTTCCTAGGATGTTAGGTTTAAAATATTTATTAAATATTGATTACATAGCTTAATTAAAAGGATTATTAATAAATCCCATGCATATCGTTCATCATATTTCACGTAGAAAACACTTTATTTCAAAGACTATGATCATTTACGTTAGTAATCTATAATTTCCTTTACGCTGAAAAAGGATTACAAAGGTAACCATAGACCACTTTTAGGCTAAAATCTAGCCCTTCTAGCCTTGGAGAGGGATCTCTCTCTAAGGTTTTCTCAGTCAATTAGATGACTGAATGATTTCTAATCTTAGGCTAGTTATGAGGATCAAAAGAGCATATTGATTTCAATGTTTTGCAGGTAAGTGGGAGAAGACACGTCCACTGGGCATGGAGTCACCCTCTGTTAATGGTTTCAAGTGAATAAGGGATAATGAGGTGATTTAGGCAGGGGCAGGATAGGTAGTTTGTTGGTATTCTAACTTAATTTCATTGTAGGGAGGGTGAGTGCAGAATTATGAGAATGACATTCAGAGCATCAGGTCACAAGATGAATTCTAAGTGCCATTAAGAGGAAAAAGAAACATAAATTGTTCAACTTACATAAAACAAAGCACAATAGTGAATTCTGAAATATTTATTCTTAAGCCAAACATGAAGACATGTATTTAAAGCATGGAATTGCAAGATATAATTGATAACTCATAGAAACACATTACCACCAAAGTCTGACACATGAATCCCTATCAAATTCCTTTTTCCTTCTTCTATTCACTTGAAAAATTGATAAAGAGTACAAAATATTAGCCTTGCTTCCTCACACTGACCAACATAACCCTTTTACTATGCTTTGTACATCTTATATACATCATGAAATTCAATTTCCACCTTAGATGGTCGAAATCCTTCAAAGGAAACCAAGTTTTGGCTACATACATTGAATTCTACTTAGTTTTGCTGAAAAATAGGATCTAAATTACCTACTACCAATCCTTGCTTAATACATCATCACAACTTTGAATATTTACAACAAACCCTTAATTACACCACCTAAGATTCTATGACACCTATTCTCATGATTAAAACAAATTTTAGAAATCAAATCTTCGAAACAACAAGTCAAAAGATGATGTAGGCCAAAATCGCAGCAGATCTGCCAGTTGTGCAACTGACTATATTTTGTGAATATCTCCCAAATGGTGAGTCCGATGGAGCTGAAATTTTTAGGTATGATGATAGTAACTTGTGTAAAAGACTATATTTTGTGAATATATCCCAAACGGTGAGTCTAATGGAGTTTAGATTTTTACAGCAAGTTACTATCATAATACTTCATCTCAACAAAAAATTTGAGCCAAATCCAACTCACAGATCTCGAGAAAATCCAAAAATGACTATAGGTGACAGTAAATTATTTCTCGAAAATCATGAATCATTTTGGACTGAAATTAATTGAGTTGATTCATGTCACCCCCATGCATATACTGTAAAAATTTTAGGGTGAATGGGTATAGGGTTTAAAATATATGGTGAAAATATGGTAACTTTGTGAACGCGTAACGCTCCAAGTTCTTCATACCTCCGGTATTTCTCTAAAAGGATGAAGTTTATGGGTTATATTGAAATGTGCTGAGAAGCTTGTGAACTCATGAAACAACTTCAAAAGTGAAAACATGCCTCTGAAACATTATCTTCCTTTGGCAGAAAATGTGCAAGACCTACAGTCATCTCCAAAACTTTGAGCCTGTGGTGATCTTTCCTGAGCTAAACTGCTTGAGGCAACACCCACCAACAATGTTAACCTTATAACATCCCATAAGATTATCCAAAATTTTAAGATTTCACATGTTCTATCAAAATGGGAAGTCGAGACAAATGTGCAGCATGTCTTGCTGTGTTTCTGCATTCTTCATCAAAAATTTGACGTGTGTAAGTTTTATAGGAAAAGAGACAAAATTAAAAACTTCGAAACCTCCACCTAATGAAATTTACCTATGTGTTGCTTCTACAAGTAAATCCCAACGACCTCTTCTTCTCCTTCTTCCAGACTGTGTTGCTTCAGCCAATTGTTTTTTTTCTTCCCTAAGCTCCTTTTTTATTGCTAAGGTATCCATGGCCATGTGTGAAAGTTTGCAGACCTCTTAGAGTGATAAGGGATGGTCTTGAAGGCTAAACTTGTAGCATAATGGAAAATTAGGGATTTTTAAAGAGGAATGCAATGATTTGATTAATGATATTTGACTAGGGTTTTTAATCAACCTATCTAGAGTTCAAGGCAGACAATGAACACAACAATGAAATTTTTTTTTTTATGTAGAAAATACCAATGACATGGGTGTAACAACTTCAACTTGCAGACATGCAACTTTCTTCTTCTCGACCTCCAAAGAGTTTCAGAGCAGAGAATGGGTTTCGAATGAGTGAAATGGAAAGCCCTATGCGCTTTTTAAAACGTCATCCACCTCTAGAGTCTTCCTCAATGGTAATGAAGATCCATTTCAAAACGAAGTGGCACTTGTTGAAATGACATAGGCATGATATGACCTATCATAACAGACCCCTATAACTGACATAACTCACCATAACTAACTCAAATGACTAAAAATATTCATGACATGGCCTCTTTAGACTCTTTCATGATCACCGATGAACTCCATAATGACCTCTTAATGATGACACCATATGACCTTTCATCTCATCCTACCAAATAAGCCCTTTTGAATTTAGAGACTTTACATGACATTTGATCCCTAAAAATTAGACCTATTATTTACAAAATTCCCCTTTAAACTTTAATACTCATGAAATCAAGACTGGCATTTACAAATTGACCTCAAGTGCATAGAAAGACCGAAATGCCATATAATATAGGACCCCAACAATTTCATCAATTCAATGAAACATTTAATAAACCACTGTCGATTCCTTGCACAACTTGTAATCTAGTTAAACTTATTCATAGGGCTATGATTATCAATTAACTAAGCATGAACACATATGTTCTCATAACAATACAAGAAGATTTTATTCCCTTCTATTAGACATTGTTAATCCTTTGAACAAATTGAGCTACTAAATTCATAAGTCGTTGTTGTCAAATAAGAGAGAATAAACACATAATTTCTCATATCAATCATGAACATAATGTTGAATAACACAATAAAAATCATGGACACACAAGATCTTATACTAGTGATAAGCATAACATTGAACATCACAGTTCATGATTCAAATATGCAACTATAATATACTTATTTGTGTATCTTAAACTAGATGCAACTTAAGAAGGGACTTTCGCTCTCCACCCAACCATAGGCCAACTACACAATAACTTTATTGCAATTGACCACCCTCGAGTTAGATCCAATGTTTGAGGAATTCTAGCTTAGGGAATTCACACAAAGGTTCGGTTTAACACTCAGAGTTTGGAGTGCACAATCTAGGTGATTTATCAACCGCCCTTTAATTGCAAGCACGAAGGTGATTTATCAGTTGTACCTACAACAAGCACCAAGGTGGTTTATCAGTTGTTCTTAGCAGTAAGCATCAAAATCACCCATTCTTTCCTCTAAGTTTATTCACAAGGATTCACCAAGGTTCATATTGTTGAGAATGCAACAAGATGATGGAGCTTAGTGGAAAGAAGTCGCCTTCACTAAGTGGGCCCGCAGGCTATTTTTGGCGCAAAGTCTATTTTTAGACATATGGATCATGGTCTATGAGTTGCAGGATGTTATTTGTGGATGATTGGTCATGTTGGTAAAAATAGATGGACTTCTATTTTTAGACATATGGGCGGTTTCTATTTTTAGACATATGGGCGGTTTCTATTTTTAAACTGCCAGGCTAAAAATAGAACAGTCGAATATTATTGTCTCATAATAATATTTGGACTATAAACATTATCTTATCCTCTTGGAGCACTTCAGTTTGAGCAACAGATGTGGCACATGCAGCTGTCAGAAGGGCATACACTTTTTCTTGTGGGTCAATTGAGCTATTGCATGCAAGACTTCAGTTAGAACTCACGTGGTTGAGTTTCAGTGGAGTTGATGGAGTTGTGTTCAGTTTGACTTGGTTGAACTAATTGTATTTTAGTCTAACTAAAGAATACATTAGTGATGAGTTGTGTGAATTAAATATTAATTAATTCACTAATTATTAACTCATAAAGCAACTAAAGAATACATCAGTTAACTCAGTGCATGTACAGTTCAGTGGAGACAGGTGTTAGAGGTTGAGATTGCTATCAGTTGTGACTATAGTTGTGCATGAGATTTGCACATGCATGGATGGAGATTGCCAATGATGGCTTGCGTAGTATACCAAGGGAATTCGTTTTTACAGAGTGGATGATTTCTCTTGCAGATTGCGCAGTGGAGGCAGGCAAACAGTGGAGGAGATTTGAGGCATCAGATCTGAGCTAGTTTGTGTGTAACAGGTGGAGATAGTACTGAGTACTTGTGAGGAGTATTGTACTATGTATTGTTACATGTTCTCTATCATTATAATATACAGATAGTGTGGGGTTTTCAGCTATATGCTTTCCCCGGGTTACATATTGTGTTAATGTGTGCATGCGATTGATGTTTCATGATTTTTAATGCTGCTAAATTGATGATCAACGTTGAGGATATTATGTATTGTGCATGTATTCCACAATAGTGTATAATCGGGATAATCTCTGTGAATGAGTGTCATATTATTCAAAATTTCTACATGGTATCAGAGCCAGGTTGATCATCAGATCTATTATTCAGAAAGTGTTTACATTTTATTTCTTCAGTCGGAGTCTGTAATCGGGCCAGGTAGCCTCTGGATTCATCCTTCCTTTGGAAGGTGAGATATCTGGTAAAATCCCATACATTCAATCTCTGTACGAGAAATACTTTGTTCACACAAATTTTAGATCAGAGGCGGTTGAGTTTTGAGCTGGTGGAATTCGAATTTGTAGCAGTGTTTTCTTGGTGTCAAAGTTGAAATGTCTTTCAACGGATTGCGATTGGAGTATGCTCTTGAGGGCAGCTCGAACTATATTGCATGGAAGGACAGGATGGAGGTGGTGTTAGATGATAATGGGCTGAAGGAGTTCATAGAGGCTGAGGTCCCAAAGCCTACTGATGCTGCCGAAGCTAAGGTTTGGCAAAAGAAGACAGCAAAGTGTCGAAGGATTCTGTTGGAGGGTGTGAAGGATCACATTGTGTCCAGCCTGCATGGAAAGGCTTCTCCATACTTGATGTGGAAAGCGTTGACAGATCTATTCCAAAGAAAGAGTGATCAGAGGAAGCTGGCGCTCAAGGATAAAATCAGAAACACTAAATGCGAGAAGGGAGACAGTATTCCCAAGTATCTCACGAAGTTCACTCAGTGCAGGGATGAGCTGGGAAGTGTGGGGGTGACTGTCAATGATGAGGACTTGGTGAGCTTGGCTCTCCTTGGTCTTCCGAAGAGTTGGCATTCCTATCATGACTCTGTCAATGGTCGGGAGAAATTGCCAGGATGGGAGAGACTTTTGTCAGATCTTGTGCAGGAGGAGATCAGGCGGAATATCAGGGACGGATCTTCATCAAACGCACCTAATGAAGAAAATTGCGCTTTGGATACCAAAGCAAAGAAGGGGAAGAACAAGAAAGCTTCTCATTCCAGTGCGAAAGGCAAGAAGCAGGACATGTCCAAGGTGAAGTGCTTTCACTATCACCAGCACGTACACTATGCCACTAATTGTCTGCAGAAGAAGAAGAACAAGCAAGTTGTTGGATCTGCAGCAGGAGAGGCTCTAGCCTCACAGTTTGAGCTTGATTTTTCATTGATCGCATGCTTGGTTTCAAGTGTGATGGGATCGGTGTGGTTCTTGGACAGTGGTGCATCTTTTCACATGACAGGAGATCGAGATTTGTTTTTTGATCTGGAGGAGAAAGATCTTGGAGTGCACATCGAGATGGGAGATGATGGTAGATACAGTGCGACCGGTATCGGTACCATTTCCTTTGAGAGGGAGTCTGGTAAACCCTTCGTATTGAAGGAAGTGATGCATGTTCCAGGATTGAAGAAGAATCTTATCTCTGTGGCGATGTTAGAAGACAAGGGATATGATGTTGTTTTCAGCGAGGGAAAGGATTTCCTGTGCAGTAAGACAACTGGAGAAAACCAGAAGATAGGGGTTCGACTGAGGAACCTTTATCAGTTGCATGTAGATGGCTGCACAGCAATGGCATGCAAGGCAGAAGGATTGGTGAGCCGGGATGATGGCGAGCGGTGGCACAGGAGATTGGGTCACCTTCACCATGGAGCCTTGAAGACACTGCAGCAGATCACTACTGGGCTTCCTAAAGGCACTCTTGCGCAGTCAGATCAGTGCAAGGGATCTACTTTGGGAAAGTTTGGGAAAGCCACCTTTCACGAGAAGGATAGTCGCGCCACGACGATCCTTGAGAGAATTCACACAAACGTGTGTGGACCTTTCTCAGTAGCTTCGACAACAAAACACAAGTATTATGTGATCTTTGTTGATGATTTCTCTCGTAAGTGTTGGATCTTCTTCATGCAGAAGAAGAGCGAGACATACTCAAAGTTCTATGAGTTCAAAGCACTGGTCGAGAAGGAGTCGGGGAAGAGGTAAAGGCTCTTAGGAGCGACAATGGTGGTGAATACATCTCTGGTGAGTTCAAGGACTTTTGCAGTGCAGAAGGGATTCGAAGAGAGCTCATAGCTCCCCATAACCCACAGCAGAACGGGGTTGCTGAGCGGAAGAACAGAACGATCGTGGGTGCTGCACGGGCGATGTTGCATGATCAGAGCCTACCCCTTCACTTGTGGGCGGAAGCATGCAATACTACAGTATATGTGCAGAACCGTTGTCCTCACAGGATACTTGGCATGAGTACACCCGAGGAGGCTTATTCTAGTAAGAGACCTGATATTTCTCATTTGAGGATTTTTGGTTCTAATGTTTACATTCATGTGACGAAGGATGCCAAGAAGAAGCTGGAGCTGACCGCAGAGGTTGGGATATTTGTGGGGTACACTGATATGCCCCACAACTATCGTGTGTATTTGCCAGACAATGGCAAAACTGTTGTGCGACGGGATATAAAATTTCAGGAGGAGAAAGCCATGAAGTGTTCGCTTGAGAGGGAGCCACACTTGCATGCAGATGAGGAGCTATTAGCTCCTAAGGATGAGCTTCATGACGTGGATCAGCCACAGGACGAAGTTCATGGAGTGGAAGAGACCACTCATGCAGCGCCAACCATCAGAGAGCAAAAGCGCTTGACAGAAGCTGAGCGACTGGCTCAAGATGTAGAGAAGGTTGTAGGACCACCTACAGCTCAACGTAGACAGAGACAATCACCCTAGCGGTACACTGGATACATGGCTCTTGTGAGAAAATGTGTTGTGACTGAGCCATCCTCTTTCGAGGAAGTTGTGGAGGATCCCGCATGAGTAGATGCCATGGTGGAAGAGTATGATTCGATTGTCAGAAATAGTGCATGGGAGATTGTCCCAAGACCGGAAGGGAAATCAGTGGTGGGTTCGAGATGGATCTACAAAGTTAAGCAGGCAGCTGATAGGAGTGTGGAGAAGTACAAGGCAAGATTTGTTGCCCGAGGTTTTTCAC
This sequence comes from Pinus tabuliformis, assembly GCA_031772625.1. NCBI lineage: Eukaryota > Viridiplantae > Streptophyta > Pinopsida > Pinales > Pinaceae > Pinus > Pinus tabuliformis. The sequence goes on along the minus strand of CM062820.1, from coordinate 357,654,326 downwards.
AGATAGAGGAGATCGATTACGAGGATACCTTTGCACCTGTCGCAAGGTATTCTTCCATACGGACGATTCTTGCTCTCTCAGTGCAGATGGGGTGGCACATTCATCATATGGATGTGAATACTGCGTTCCTCAACGGAGTCATTGAGGAGGAGGTGTACATAGAACAACCCGAAGGTTTTGAGATCTTCAGCAGCAAGTCACATGTGTGCAGGCTCAAGAGAGCATTGTATGGGTTGAAACAAGCACCACGTGCTTGGTACACATGGATAGACAGTTATTTCACCGGACTTGGATTCTCTAAGAGTGAGGAAGATCCTAACCTATACCAGATTTTGGTGGAGGGTAAGTTGCTTATCATTGTACTTTATGTAGATGATTTGATTCTAACGGGTGATGAGCTGTTGATACTTTCATGCAAGGATGATCTTGCTAAGGAGTTTGAGATGAAGGACTTGGGCCTCCTTCATTATTTCCAGGGATTAGAAATTTGGCAGCGTAGTGATGGACTATTTGTTTCTCAGGGTAAGTATGCTCGGGAGATATTGGAGAAGTTCAACATGCATGGCTGCAAGCCTGTTGATACTCCTCTTCCTGGAGGTTGGAGGAAGGAGGATGCCACTTCAGCAGAAGAAGTGGATGCCACTGTTTATTGACAGTTGGTGGGGTCACTTATGTATTTGGTCAATACACGATATATGCTATGTTGTTAACCAGCTTTCAAAAGCTATGGTTAAGCCAACCAAGCTCTTCTGGAAGGCAGGCAAGCATGTATTGCGTTATCTCAGAGGCACATCGGGATATGGATTGTGGTACAGACAGGAGGATGAGGTGAAGCTATGTGGCTTCACGGATGCAGATTGGGCAGGGAGCCCAACGGATAGAAAGAGCACATCAGGAGGGGTCTTCAGTATCGGGTCGACAGCAGTTTCTTGGTACAGCAGGAAGCAGAGATCTGTGGCACTCAGTTCAGCAGAGGCCGAGTATATGGCAGCAAGTTTGGCTGCATGCGAGGCTATATGGATGAGGAAGATCCTGGTCGGGTTGTTCGGTTCATACTTGGAGCCTACTGTGATTTACTGTGATAACCAGAGTTGCATTAAACTCTCGGCTAATCCAGTATTTCATGATAGATCTAAGCACATTGACATCAGTTACCATCATATCAGAGATTGTGTGCAGCGAAGAGTCATGTTACTTTCATACATTCCAATGAAGGATCAGGATGCTGATATCTTGACAAAGGCGCTCACCAGGAGAAAATTCGAATACCACCGAAGCAAGATAGGGGTTGTTGATAATACATATCTTGTTGAGAGGGAGTGTTGAGAATGCAACAAGATGATGGAGCTTAGTGGAAAGAAGTCGCCTTCACTAAGTGGGCCCACAGGCTATTTTTGGCGCAAAGTCTATTTTTAGACTATGTCTATTTTTAGACATATGGATCATGGTATATGAGTTGTAGGATGCTATTTGTGGATGATTGGTCATGTTGGTAAAAATAGATGGACTTCTATTTTTAGACATATGGGCGGTTTCTATTTTTAGACTGCCAGGCTAAAAATAGAACAGTCAAATATTATTGTCTCATAATAATATTTGGACTATAAACATTATCTTATCCTCTTGGAGCACTTCAGTTTGAGCTACAGATGTGGCACATGCAGCTGTCAGAAGGAAATACACTTTTCTTGTGGGTCAGTTGAGCTATTGCATGCAGGACTTCAGTTAGAACTCATGTGGTTGAGTTTCGGTGGAGTTGATTGTGGAGTTGATGGAGTTGTGTTCAGTTTGACTTGGTTGAACTAGTTGTATTTTAGTCTAACTAAAGAATACATTAGTGATGAGTTCTGTGAATTAAATATTAATCAATTCACTAATTATTAACTCATAAAGCAACTAAAGAATACATCAGTTAACTCAGTGCATGTACAGTTCAGTGGAGACAGGTGTTAGAGGTTGAGATTGCTATCAGTTGTGACTATAGTTGTGCATGAGATTTGCACATGCATGGATGGAGATTTCCAATGATGGTTTGCGTAGTATACCAAGGGAATTCGTTTTTACAGAGTGGATGATTTCTCTTGCAGATTGCGCAGTGGAGGCAGGCAAACAGTGGAGGAGATTTGAGGCATCAGATCTGAGCTAGTTTGTTTGTAACAGGTGGAGATAGTACTGAGTACTTGTGAGGAGTATTGTACTATGTATTGTTACATGTTCTCTATCATTATAATATACATCTAGTGTGGGGTTTTTAGCTGTATGCTTTCCCTGGGTTACATACTGTGTTAATGTGTGCATGCGATTGATGTTTCATGATTTTTAATGCTGCTAAATTGATGATCAACGTAGAGGAGATTATGTATTGTGCATGTATTCCGCAATAGTGTATAATTGGGATAATCTCTGTGAATAAGTGTCATATTATTCAAAATTTCTACACATATTGGGTATTGCTCTAACTCAGGAGTTGGAATCCACTATCCAAGTGGTTTATCAATTGTCTTTTCATAACAAGCACCACAATGACTCAGAATTCCTTGTCCAGGTGGTTTATCATATATACAACAAGCACCACAGTGATTCGGTCTTCTACTGAGCCTCCCACTGATCCACACAAATTTAGACACATAGTCTAGTGACCTCTCACACCATCCTCATGCCATTCAGAAGGGATTCATCCAGAATTCACGAGGATTTAACCCATGGTTCATACATGGTATTTCTCAACCTCAGGAGTTGGAATCCACTATTTAGGTGGTTTATCATCTATACAATAATCACCACAACAATTTAGCCTTCCATTAAGCCTCCCACTAATCCACACAAATTTAGACACAATCTTGTGGCTTCACACACAATTCATAGGGATTTCACCCAAAATTCATAGGGAATTAACTCATGCAGATGGCTCTACATACCAGCTCAAACACCACTATGTCTTCTACTAATAATGCCAACAACTCCCACATGCTCCAACGCTCAGTTGAGCGCACTTAGAAGGGAGAGACCTTGTCTGGGAGAAAAATCAGGTGGACTTAATCAATGAGAGAGAGTTCAAAGACCAGGAAACCAACGAGTGAGAACCCACCACCAAAACTAACAACCAACCCCTAAATTTCTTCAATTGTATCCTCATACATTTCTTTTCAACATCCCTTCATGCATTTGAGAGGCTACAAGCCTCTCTCTTCGATGTGTTAGGGGAAAGAACCATATTTTTCCTCCACTACTAACAATCCCATCTTATAAATTGACTTTCAGTTAGTAGCTCACCTCAAATCACATCTCATAAATTTGATTGCTAGTAAGTGGCTCGACCATTTTTGCAAATGATAGCTCATTATTTTTAGCATTTAAGTTTAGGGTTGGTTTCATGGCTTTCCAAGCAAGCAAACTCCATAAGACATTGAGATTTGAAAGATTGTCCTCTCCTTTAGTCGATGATGATAAGGATTAAATTTAAATGTTTAAAACACATTATATCAACCAATTGTGGCTCATATTCCCACGTTGGCATTACAATTACATTATATAAATTGGGGTAAATGAGAGGGTTGCCAAACATAAAACTAGAAGGATCAATTCTTGTATATTCATTACGCATTGGTTTCATTTTTTTGTTTAAAGACGCACCAATGCTCATATAATTATTGTGCACCAGACCAATCTTTTTGTTTTATGGCACATTGATGCTCATATAATTTTTACGCACCAGGGCTTATATTACCATGTGCATAAGGGGACATGAAATTTCAAACATTATCAATGAGATGTTGGTGCCATTCATTGTTACTAAGAACAAGTGCCTATATATATTTAAAGCATTGGGTTTCATATTTAAATAATTAATTTGTGTTCTGATGATATACATTGTAATATTTTGAAGGGATAAATATGCACATTATTTCATTTCAAATAACAATGCTTTTCACAATTTCAAAATTGCGGGAATTTCAATAAACAAACATCGATGTGTATGACTCATAAAAACACACCATGTTTTTTTTATGGCACTCACCATTTAGTTGGTTCAAAAGAATACAATGCACTGATATGTGTATATTTTAATTAATTTTTTATTTTCAAATTATCATGTCAAAATCAAATGCTTTTTTACAATATTGATCTTTATATTTAGTTATCGTATTTTGATATAATGGTTGCATTAATGAGTTTTCCAATAGAATACATCTCTATTATTTGTAACAATGTGAATCACCCATATATTAATCAATTGGCAGTGCAATACTCGAAACATCGGACAAAGAAATAAAATAAGAAACCCATTTTACCATATATGAATAAGAGACCCATTGTCATATAATTGGGGCAATATGTTGAGTACAATAAACAAAATCCTTGATTTTCATAGGCAACTATTCCAAAACATACAACTTGCACTAACATTCAATTATATTGATTATAATTCAACATTTGAATTGTTGTCATCACTTAAGTTGCATTCATGCTTCATTTTTTTATTACTTGTAGGTGATATTATACTTGGGTTATTTAACCTAATGTGTTCTTGATTGACTTGTTCTTTTATGTTTTGGCTCTTTATGTTCCATCTACTAACATAGAAATAAAGTGTAATTAGTATATATGCATTTCTGTAGAAATTTTGAATAATATAACACTTATTCACAGAGATTATCCTAATTATACACTATTTGCGGAATGCATGCATAATACATAACCTCCTCTACCATTGATAATAAATTTGTGGAATTAAAAACAATCGCATGCGCACATTGAAGCATCAATTACACATATCAACACAGTATGTACTGGGGAAAGCATACAGCTGAAAACCCCCAACTATCTGTATATTTTAATGATAGAGAACATGTAACAATACATAGTACAATACTCCTCACAAGTACTCAGTACTATCTCCACCTGCTACACACAAACTAGCTCAGATCTGAACAAGTCACGGGTTCAAATCTCCTCCGCTGTTTGCCTGCCTCTACTGCCCAATCCAAGTTGAGAATAGATCAGATCCAAGTTCGAATTCCCTTGGCTTGTACTGCGCAATCCTCATTGGCAATCTCAATCAATGATTGTGCAAAATCTCATGCACAACTATAGTCACAACTGATAGTAGTCTCACCCTTTCACCCACCTCTAACACTTGTCTCCACTGAACTATCCATGCACTGAGTTAACTGATGTATTCTTTAGTTGATTTATGAGTTAATAATTAGTGAATTAATTAATAATTAATTCACATCACTCATCACTAGTGTATTTGGCAGTTAGACTAAATACAACTAGTTCAACTAAGTCAAACTGAACACAACTCCATCAACTCCTCAATCAACTCCACCAAACTCAATCACTTGAGTTCTAACTGAAGTCCATCATGCAATAGCTCAACTAACCCATAGGAAAAGCGCATTTCCTTCTGGCAGTTGCATGTGCCACATCCGTAGCTCAAACTAAAGTGCCGCAAGAGGATAAGATAATTTTTATAGTCCAAATATTATTAAGAGCTAATAATATTCGACTATTCTATTTTTTACTGGCAGTCTAAAAATAGACTCCGCCCATATGTCTAAAAATAGAAGTCCATCTATTTTTACCAACATGACCAATCATCCATAAATAACATCCTGCAACTCATAGACTATGATCCATATGTCTAAAAATAGACTTTGCGCCAAAAATAGCCTGTGGGCCCACTTAGTGAAGGCGACTTCTTTTCACTAAGCTCCATCATCTTGTTGCATTTTCAACAATTTCTATGGTAGAATATACATGATTGCATAAATAAAAAAGTGTGCTATATCAACAATTGCTTCATAAACAATATATATTCTTTCGAAGTCGTGCTCCATGACCTATCTCAAAATATTTTATTTTGGCTCCACTCCATACTTTGTTTTCTACATGTTTAATATGTCATGACGAAGCATAAATATAATTAATATGAAGGTTTGTTGTTGTCCCATTAACTATAAAATCAAGGAAATTAAACAAAATAACTACTTACAAATTGTTCATTTAATCCTTGATACTTCAACATATACTCACAATCCATACATAACCTAATGTTTATCAATTATTTGATCAACTATTCTTTGTATGTTAGCACATTTTAGAAGATATCATGGATAAGTGTCAAATAATTATTTAAATATAAATATCACGACAAATATGAAATCTTAGGTAAGGTTGAAGACATAAGTACTCACAAAATTTACAATCGACCCTTTTTCCTTGTCACCATGTCTTATATGTTGAATGGGTTCTTTTGTTGCTCAAAATAATGAAGAAGGGAAAGTGGATCCTATGGGGGAGATCCAAGTGCAACCTCTAGGCAAGCCACCCATTTTAACCTCTTTGTCCTTGCCTCTGCACTTTAAGGTCAAGGAAATAAGTATTTCCTAGTCTACGGGGGAATCCATAAATATGATTCATCTCTGTAGAAAGAAAGACCCAAGTCACCATGAAGAGGGCATACCCAACCCCAAAGTTGATGGAATGGCCAAGTAAATGGTTTAGAATAATGCTTCACTTGCAACACAAATAAGTTAAGAGGAAAATTCCATCCACAGTGGTTGGTCCTAAATAATACAATCATAAAAGAGATTATAACAAGTATGCTCAATCCAAAATCATGATTAATAATGATTAAACAATAACAAACTAGAAATAATCCACAAGCTTAGTCACTCATGCAAAGAGATGAGCCTAAAACCATAAATCCTCCCTACAAACAAAGATAGTTAGTTTGAAATCAATGTACAAAAAATCTAGAGTGCAAACCTAACCCTTGAATGATTGCAATGTTAAGCCAATAGTCAACACACTCTCGGCATCAACATTCCCTCATTGACCTCTTCTATTGTAGGTTGAAATTACGTGTAAACAAGCCACATTCTAAGTAGGATAACCAAGTTATTGATCTTGGAGGTGCAAGCCTTCAAGCCCCTTCATTGTTTATGATTTGTTGACATGTATCCAATGTAAGGAAAGGGTGTCAAATAGAGTTTGACTTATGAAGAGATGAAATGACTCCTGCGATTATTTCAACTATGTGCAAGTGATGAGTGCACTATTCACAAATATTGGAAGAATAACACATGCCACATGGAAAAACTTATAGACTAGCAGTTCTCATACAATATCCCCAACGTTCCAAAATAATATAATGTGGACCTCGGGGATGTTATTTCCCTCTGAACGATGTATGGTGGCTAGGTATGAATGAAATGAAGGAAAATGATGAATATTGTACCATATATCTAATAATAGAATTATGTTGTGATCTCATCTTCCCTTAGCACATTTATAGTTGTAATTATATCCACCACAACGTGTGTGCATGTAGACCTAGATGTTGTACATCTGTGGAGTGGCTCTCTCCCTCTCTACGAGTTGAGACATACTTGAACCTTCAAACAATAAGCTTACTTTTTGGATGCATGGAGAGGCTCAATTGATATCAATTGGATAGAGTTAAAACAAGGGAGTTAAAAAACATAATTACCACTAATACATTGTCCCTGTTTCCACACTTTATGTGGTCGATATGTTATTCAAACATTTATTATAATTCTTAGATGAAACCATACTAATTGAATAAAATTCTATAAACACAATAAAGACATTAATCAATGTCTATTTGATTTGATAATTTTAAATGGGAAACACATCAGTCAATGGGTATGGTAATAGACATGAATAATCATTGCATTCAATTGAATTTCCATTCTCCCTCTTTTTTGTTGTTTTATTCCTTTATTGTTATTTTTTCTCCTCCTTTATGTGTTGTTTTCCCCTTTATGAATATCCAAAAACAAGAACTAACATACAATAAGAAGGATATATATATATATATATATAGTAGTGAGTATACTGATAAAAGAAATAAATTAAAATCTAATTAAACAACTAAACACAAAAGTTAAAGTACAAAAAAGAGGAAAACTTTTCAGTGTTTGGATTTATGTGGTGGGAAAATACAAAGATTAGTACATAGGCGATGGGTTCAGAGCTAAACTTTGGAATGGTTCATTGAAACCTACAAATAGGAGCAGTGTTGTGGGTATTATGAGTATTACTCGTCAAGTGCCACTCAGGGAGAAAAGATAAGGTCTTAAGGTCAAGCTTGGGGGTGGTATTCTTTAATATCACACCCAAGTGCAAATGGGGTGCACTCAAAGGAGGGCAAGTTTAAGAGGGCCAAGCCAAGGATGTCATATTTCAATGTAAAACCATAAAAAAATGTTGATGAATAAGGAAGAGCCAAGTAGAGATCTAAACTTGGTATGTTCCTCCCATGGAGCAAGATTCCCTTCCTAGATTGTAGCTACATCTCTATCCTAGATTAAATATTAAAAACACGTCCATTCAAACCTTTTTCTAGATAGGAATAAAGATAACCATTCACAAAATATTTGCAAAGAACTCAATATGCATCAATTATTGTAAATGTAACTAGTTTTGGTCTACATAATTGTTATTGTACTCATTTCAATATGTATCTTATGTAACAAACAAAAAAAGAAAGAAATTTTTTAAAGCATGGGTTTCATGCTCCTTATTGATGGCATTCTAGGTAAAATCATGTTCATCATGCTTCTAGGGTTTGTTAGGTCATAGGATTTAAGTCATGAGTCAAGAGAGTCAACATCATGATTATAAAACTCTTTCGGGCAAGATGTAACTTGTAAAAGAATTTATTTTGAGTTTAGAAGTTCCTGGAAACCTCAAAAGTACAAGTTGGCCCTAGCAACTTCAAGTCGACCTAAAGGAAGGAATTAAACCCCTTGTAAAGGCTATAAATATAGGCAGCTTCAACCTCATTTGACACACTCACTCACACAAGTTAGACCTCTCAAGAAGAAGTTCGACCTCAAGCTAGGAAAAGAAAGAAAGGAAGGGCAAAGATCTAGAAGACAAGGAGAATCGAAGAAGAAGAAGCAACGTTTATTTTTGGGCACTATCTCTCTCACATGTGCACAATATAGGGCTTTTGTAGCTTCCAAGAAGGTCGAAATTACAGGTATGAATTGCAAAAGATCAAGTTGCAGGATCAAGTTAAAGGAAGAGGAAATATTTTGATTTGACTTCGTTTCTCTTGGGAAACATAATATTTCTCAAGAAAAACCTATTGAAGAATTGTCTTAAGATTTTTGCAGCAACTACAAAATCGAAGGTTGCAGGTCAAAGTGGCAGATCGAATTTGCAGGGTCGAAGCTGGAAGTTGTAAGCTAGTTGATGCATGATTGAGCCTTTTTGATCTAATCATATCGGAAGATTTTCATGGAAGGTTGACTTGGTACTTAGAGGAAGGACTTGGTCTAGGTTTTGGGTCTTGGTTGTCTCATTTAAAGCAGATTCTATAAGAAGAGAATATTTTTTTGGGTTTTCCACTTGGAGGGGTTTTTCCTTGTCTTGGAGCCTAATTTATGTGTCCATTTACTTTACTATTATGCTCTTGAATATTTTTTTTTTATGAAAATATCTAATAAAGAAAACACAAGAAGATAAGTAAAGTTCACAAGTAAATATTAAGATTAAGGAAAATATGAATTAATAGTTGTCATATTGCATTTTCCAACATGGTATTAGAGCTTAGATGAACAAGAGAGGGAAACTAAGAATATCATATTGTGGATGCAAAGAAGGATTTTCCAAGGGGAATCACTTGCAAAAGGATCAAACTCTTATTGAAGGAAGAAAGAAGAATACTTGAAGAGAAGGAAGATCATAAGAAGGCTCACTGGAAGACATTTTTGAAGGAAGCATGGAGGAATTATTCATCACTCTTTGAAGTTATTTTTCAAGGTATCCTAGAATACATATTTCTAGGACATCATTGAAGTCCCTTCGAATATCTTGAAAGAATCAAGATACTTGGAAAACATCATCAAAGAAGGAAAGACTCTTGGTTGACAAGTAAGTATCATATTATTACTCTATGTCTTAATCTAAAGGCCATATGGGTTCTTTTTGCAAGGAAAACAATAAGCTCATTGGCTCAACAAATTTCCTAACAAGGAAGGAAAGGATTGATTTAGCACTTACAAAACATGAAGTAATGGAATATGTCCTCGGTGAAATTGTTGAACCTAGAAAATACAAGACTCAAGAGCTAGAAAAATACAATAAAGAAGAAGTAAGGGCACAAAGGATCATTTCGGGATCCATTAAGGATCATCTTATTCGATTTGTCGCTAATTTGAAAACTTCTAAGGCTATGTATGACAAGCTAGTAAATTTGTACTCTATAAGCACATCATGTCAAGGGATTTCTTTGAGAAACCAACTATACAAATAAAGAAATAGAAGGATGAAGAAATGGCCTCCTACCTAATGAAGATTTCACAGATAAGAGATAAGTTGCATGGGCTTGGGGAGACAATTTTTTACTCTGAAATGACCATTTGTGTACTGAATACCCTGCCACCGGAATGGATCAGTTTCGCAACTAGCATCTACTCTAAGAAAGACTCTACTCCTTTTGATGAGATGTGGGATCAATGCATCTTGGAAAAGACTACGATCAAGGAAAAGGATGATATTGAATCAAATGAAGAATATCAAATCTTTATTACACCATCACATTAAGCTTGTCAAGAGCTTTCTAGGAATGTAAATTTCACCTCAATCTCACTCATGTATTGAAAGTTATATCTATAAAAAAAATTAGCCAATTACATTAGGCCACACCATCATTATGCTACTACGTGGTGTCCACATGGTCCTTGTTTAATCCCTGTGGCACTATTACGTCAATGCATTGTGGGGTCCACTGAGTCCTAACTCCATGGCGAATTAGGTCACTTATACAATTATATCTGACCCACAAACATTTGGGTGTCTCACTTCATGTCAACCATTATTTTCCTTGGATTATTGAATCTCTAGATCCATTCCCACCTAAGGGTACTCCGACGCAAGGCCCACCATATGATATCTGGGCTATGACATATTTTGGCCTTTAAAAAGCTATGGACCCTCACCACACCTAAATCCCTGTATCTCTAACTCAGCCTCAATGTTAATCTAGCCTAGGTTCCATCCAATCCTTTGCATATGTGTTGGCCATCATTGACCTTTGGATCCCAGATATTAGATGAAAGTGATTGTTTAAAGAGAAATATGGCCCCGGATGAAATCTAGGTGGCACACAAAGGAACTACTCCTTATCAACCCTAGACCTCAGATCATCAGATACAAAGGGCACTTGAATAGAGCAATCTGACCCCAAATGAAATTTGAGCCACATAGAAAGAACTACTCATTGAAATTTGTGGACCCCAAATCATTGGATTCTACAGGTGTGCTAAGGAAAATGGAAAATAAGGGAAATTTTGGAAATTTTTTAAGGCAATGGGTAATAGCTCGAACTCCAAATTTCCTGAGAAGTGTAGTTTGGGGTTGAACCTTGACTTCTAACAGATAACACAAGTCTACAACCCACTCTTAAGAAGTTTATCATGCATTTCTTAATGTTGTAAATTTTTGAGTAAATAGTTGGAGTTACAATCTTAACAACAACAACAACAAAGAAACTTGTAGATATTCACAACTTACAACAACTTTCACAAGGTAAGAACATGTCAACACAGTCATGCTGACAATCAAATCCAAGCATATAAACAACCTGTAAATCATGAATATGGTATCAACTCCATGGTGCTACCATTCATTGAAACCATAATATCCAAGATAGCTAGCAATGATTGTAATAGTGACCTTCATACATTCACACATGAATATGCAAGATTATATTAACAATCCTTAACAGAACAAGGCTATCACAACTTGTGATCAAAAGATGCACAAATTTATACTTATCAGAATTAAATCAAGATGGTTGACAATTGAAGGAGGGACTTCAACTCTTTACCCAATCGTAGGCCAACTACATTGCAATCTCTTTTACAATTGACCACCTCGAAGCCAAATCCAAATTCTAAGGGGATACTTGCACAAGGGATTCACACAAAAGGCTTGGCTAAACACTCAAGGTATGGATTCCATTGTCTAGGTGGTTTATCAACTACTCTCTAACAGTAAGCACCACAACGACTCACTTACTCTCTGAGTTCAATCACAGGGCTTCACCCAAAGTCCAAATGGGATATTGCTCAATTCGAGGAGATTGAATCCACTGTGCAGGTGGTTTAAAAAATATCATTTCATGGCAAGCACCACAGAGGTCTGGAGTCTATTGTCAAGGTGGTTTAACATTTATTCCAACAAGTGCCACTAATGGCTCAAATCACCCTGTCAGGGAAAATTTTAGGGGCTAATATTCACAGGTGGCCTAATTACCATGTTTTTTCCACAAAAAAAAAGATTCGACAATTTCCATTTATGTTTTAAATGATTTGCCCACATTTTATAGTATACAATTATTTAACCTTAAAATAGCCAAAATTTTATGTAGACTAATATAGAATCATTAGAAATCTAAATATTTTTACAAAAATATTGCCAAACATTTTACAAGTTGCATATTAGGGACTAATAAGATTCGCCAAGGTTTATAAAATTTAAGATAAACTTCCATCCTTAAATTTTCCTTGCACCCCGTCAAGTGGTTCATTAACCAAACAACAAGAACCAAGTGGTTTAACATCTATTCAACAAGCATTAAGTGGTTCAATCATCCACTAAGCCTCCCACTATCCATTTAGGCTTAGGTATATAGTCCAGGGCCTCAATACATAAAATGCAGAGAATCACACCCTTGGCTTCTAAACACTAGCTCAGTGATAACATACTCTAGTTGAGTCTTTCAACTAGTCTTCCAACAACTCTTTGCTCTCCTTCTCTACAAATCTTGTACCAGATCACTCCTTTGCACCCACTCTTCTTCCTACATGCGTATATAGACTTCTCTCAACATGATTTTTTTCTCTGCCTTTTTACTGTGTTTTTCCGCCTCTATTCCCACGTTTGTGTCTTCTATTCACACCCCTCATTGACCCCTCTCTTTTCCTCCTGAGACAATTTATCCCTTGTATTGAAACATGAGGATGGGACAAGGATGGGCATTGTCCTCCACCCCTGCTGCCCACTCTGAAACTCTAAATCTTGTAAGCACAAGGCGATCCATGGTCAAGGTGATAGTTAAGGGGATTTAAATGATGTTGATATGGCCCTGCTCACAATACACCACAAGCAACCCCCTTATAGCAATGGATTTGTGTCCTTCCCTTCAGCAATCCACCAATTTATTTTCACATAAATTTACATATGTCCAAAAATTCACACAATGATATTTACATATATTGGGTGTATTAAACAGGGTTATTACACTAAGGGCCCTAAAAAACACTATGAATGACCCGAGTGGAAAATTGTGGCTATACACCTTTTCCATCGAATCAACATGATTAATCTTTAATTTTTACTAGATTTCGCATCTAAGACATTCCTTGTCGAACATTTAACCCTTGTACTATGATTTAAGTGGAAATTGGTGGCTATTTGGCTCTTACATTGAATCAATACGGTTAATCTCAGATTTTATTTCCATTCATGGGTTATAAACTTGGTAAATCCCTATAGTGTTCACCCATGGAATTCACCATGGTATCCACTAATTGTATTCACCATTAGTATTTAATAATAAAACAAATAATCCAAGTGTGTGACTCCTAAGTGAAAATGCCTCTGTAAATGATATAAATATGAGCCTCACATTTGTAAAAGCCATGAAGTTTCTCATGATATATTCTTATGACATTTTTACCATTTAATTAAAATAATTAAGCTCTTTTTCATATTGGTATTTCCTCTATATTATTTTTTATGCATTTGTGATGTATTCTATCATTGATATTTGTCTTCCTTAGACATGCTAGATCAGTGGTATCAGAGAAATTTTCTCCTTGTCATTTCCAGCACATTTCCTTGATGAGGTCATGGTATAGAGAGTTGAATCTCAAGCTAGTTTCACTTGATGACAACCTCTCTCACAAACCCAAGAAAATTCCCATGGTGGAAGAAAAGAGGAGTGATGGAGTAGGAGATCCTATCAAGTTGGTTCTTGAGGAAGAACTCATGCAAAAGAGGAATGACAAGATGGATAATTTTTCCCAAATCATTTGATGATTGCCAACAATGGTTGAGGAACGTTCAACAAGAAGCAATTTTAAAGGTGTGACACCCTTCAAGGTGCAAGTTCACCTTGACATCCCCTTATTTGAAGGATAGTTAGATGCATATTCACTAGAGAAATAATTGAACATGTTCAAGGTTTATTACTCTATCCAAAAATATTTTCCTAGTGAAAAGATCAATTTTGCACTCCTTAAAACCCTTCCCCATGTTAAGCTTCATGGGAAGATTAATTAGAGGGATACACAGTGGATGAATCTATGTCATTCATGAAAGAACCCACATAGGAAAAAATTGTGTATTCACTCAAGGAGGAATTCTACCTTGTGGGGTATTATGATGACCAATACATAATATGGACCACTCTATGATAAGAGAGAGACTATATAATGTCAAAATAAACTAGTATTTTCCATATCTTTTTCTAAAAGTTGGGTATCAAAGACCCTAAGAAAGAACTGGTTCTAAAGTACTGTGGTGGCATACATAGGTACATCCAAACATAAATGAATCTCTAGCACATCTCCTCATTGGTAGCAACTTAGAAATATGTTGTCGCAATTGAGTAGAAAATGAATCAAAATAATAAGCGAGAGTTTAGGTCTACAAATCCTCCACAAAAAAAGATTGGAAAAGATGTCCTTAACTCACAAAACAAGCGACAGAGTAAGGAGGGCCAACCTCAATACAACTAGGCCAAGTCACAACCAGAAAAGGACAATGGAAGTGTGAGTTCCACAAAATCCCCTAGCACAACACTGATGAATATCACTAAAGACAATCATTATTGGTTGAGCTTAAAGAGATAGATCCTAGCTTATGTTGTAATTCAAAATAGGATAAAGTAAAGTTGATCATTGATGCAGAACTTGCTACCACTGTAGTTGTGAAGATCCAACTAAAAGAGTGAAGAGGATCTCGAGGAGGGAGACCATGTTATAGACATTTTTGTGCCCTACAACTCCAAGCATGAAATGTCCATAAACCAAGGGCTCCTAAGTCCCTAAAAGTGTTGTTCTCACCCCTAAAGGAACAAGGTCAACAGATTACAGCTTCTCCCAGAAGTTCTCCATGAAAAACTACTCAAAATTGGTCAAAACAGGATCATTGCAGCTGCTCCACTGGCTAGGTGCGTTGCATCTCACCCAGATGCACTGTGAGGGTGCGTTGCATTTCAAAACTCCCTTCTGTGGGGTGCGATGGGTGAGAAATGACAAATGGCAGTGCCATTCCGCAAGGTGGAGAGGCAATGGAAGCTTCCAAAATCTTCTCCTGTGACACTTGCCTCACTGAATTCAACCAAGGATGAGTAAGAGGCCCTCAGTCTCCAAGTGGAAGCAAGAACTGGCAGAGAGAAGAAACTAATCAAATCACAAGCTGACTCATCCTCCTTACAGATATCTATATATGAATCCCTCATCCCAGAGATCCAGAGGCTGGAATTTTGCATATTGTAAGGAATTGTTGTTGGTTTCTAGAGACAAACATCAGATTGTTGGGTGATCTATGCTTTGTTTGAGGTGAAGAGGGGCTTCTTTGCTGGGAGGTTGATGCTGGGTCGGAACCACTGGTTGTAACTCCTCCTGGATCTTTTCTTGTTTATCAATAAAATCTATTTGAGTTCTCCTCCATGCTTTTCTATCATTGATGCTTGTTACATTTGTATGGTCAATTTAAATCTGATCCTAAGTTGTTTATGAATATAGATCCATGTCTTTGTATAGTGCTATGCTTCTGTGATCTCACAGGTACTTTGTGAAGTTGGGCGTGCTAGTGAGTAGGTAGCTGAAGACTATCAAAGAAGAGAGGGATCGAATCAAAGGATTAGCGCAAGACACAGGTTGGTTCTTTCTATTCCCCTCTATCTATAATTCATAAAGGAAATACAAAAGTGGCTTTTCTCTGTTTGTTTCTAAGGTAGTTGTCACACCTTAGTGGGATAGAGCAGTTATAAATAGACACTTTTCCCTGTAACAAAATGGCGACTCCACTGGGGAACAATAATTAGTTTGTTTGTTTATCATTCTTTGTTGTTTGTTTCATAAACTTATAAGTAGCATTCGAACTGCATTTGCCATAACAAATGCAAAGTAGATAACTGTTGCTTCAATCCATTCACTGGATCTGTTTATGATTTAAACAGCTGATTCACAAACTATCTGATTGCCCTTGTGATAGCTCTTAGATCCTCCTTAGATCTACCCCTGATTGTTGCATTACTGATTGCTTTTTACTTGGCCAAAAACCAAGGATTGAACTGCAAACTGTGACCCGGAACCCGGACAGAGTCTCGTTTCTGGCCCAGCGCAGGTACTGTTCAGAGATTCTGAATTTCAGCGCACTTCCCGAAGGGACAACCTGCGCTGCATTTCAGATTCTCTGTGTTACAGGTGCGCTGATCAGACTAGCTTTGTGTATCCGTGGTTCCTGTGCTTCATTCTTTCTAGTTCTATCCCTGAATTTTGCTGCCTGTGAACAGTATATGTCTGTTTGAAACCCCTTTTCCTTGCTATTATTCCGCCTCCTTTGTACAAAAGAACTGTAGATGTTTTTGTGTGTTTGTTGAGTCATTTACAGTTTTCCTTTGCAAAAGTAGCATAGTCGTATTGTTGTCCTTTGATTTGAATCTGTCGTAAGTGTCGATTTCGATCATAGGAGAAAGTTTGATTGCTGTTGATGGTCGATTATCCTGTTACTATTGCCTTTGGTCTGAATTTGTAATTTTCTAGTGTCAAGAACGAGTGTTCATTTCAAAATCGTAAGGTGTCGTAATCATCTCTATTTTTGATTTCGAAAAAGAGCTTGTTTATATTTGTCGCTTGAAAAGAAATTCAGATTTGTACATCAACTTTCTTTTTAGCATCAATACTAAGAAAGTCGAAAACAAATACATGCATGTGCATTTGCATATAGACAGTCTGTTTGGCTTGATTTAGGAAAGTGCATTTACAGTGTGCTCTTTGCTCTTTGTGAAAAGATTCTGTCTTTCTTTTCCCTAGTAGCTAGGATTTTCATTGCACAAAAGAGATAAAAAGCTTGGTTATCATCTTTAGATTGCATTTTAGGAATTACATCTACATCTCGTGGTGAACCCGAAAGGCAAACTTCATAAACAAGATCAACTTAAAATAAATTCAATGAATCTAACAACGCTTTGGAACTTAACGCACAACATTTAGAGGTCTAGGCTAGAGACGTATTCCGGCGTCGTAAAGCCTGGTAACTGTTGTCCTCACTGATGGTTGGGTGATTCCTCCACTTTGAGACGATAAGTGCCAGTACGGACTTGTGCTCCCACGTACCGTCGAGTATATTTTGGGAGACCCCTATAGGCTTAAATCCTTTATCCATAGGAAGTCGTGTCTACCGCCCTATCGATCGCAATGCACTGAACACAGCATTCGGGAAGATTGACTGCCGTACCATAAAAAGTATTCTGCAGTTTTGTGATTGGTTTGGTACTCCCTCTACCTAGACTTCCAGAGCAGTCCCTTTCGTTCCTTTTCAGACTCCTTAATGGAAAAGGTCCATCTGAGCACTTGTCACTTCAGGCTCATTAAAAATCGAAGGAGACTAGAGTCATCTTTTGTTTTTTCTCGACTCTTAAAAACTGAAAAAACAAGTTGTGTCAAAGTGTCTAAAAATTTATTTTAAATGGAATATTCATTACCCCTTTCCTACGTTGATCTTGGGTTGAAAAAATGGAGTCCACCAACCAAGGAATTCCCCTTGGAGGAAATCCTAGTCCCTTCTCCTCTTGGGGAGATGTTGGTGCACCCCATATGGCCACATTGTCGCTTCCAGGACTGACAATTGGTTTGCCTGTATGGCTCTTCTCAACCTCTGTCGTTCAGAACACCACTATTCCTGAACAATCGAATCAGCAATTAGACGAGTCCAGAGTTACCCACCAACCTTCTACTTCCTCTAATTCTTCCTCTCCTCCTTCCTCTTCGCTTGATGGGGCTGGTAAAGCCAAAAGTCAAGTTCCTAAGGAGAAGAAGGAAAAGAAGAAGAAAGAGAAGAAGAAGAAGGAGCCGAAAGCGAATGGGGGCAAACGAGTGTCGTCTAACGAAAATCCACACACTGCACCGACCAGGCCTAAATCGCCATGTGTCATTTGCAAAGGAGACCACTTTCATAGAGATTGTCCTTGCATCGCTCAGATCTTAAGGGACTGGTCTCCTCGTTTGCACAACCCGGTGTCGTCAACCTCTGATGATCATGTTGAAAACACACCGTCAACTAGTGAAAGTGAAGCCCCAGGACAAAAAGGAAAATATAGATTTCCTTGTAAACTGTGTGAAGGCGATCATGCCGTCCACTGTTGTCCCTTCTTAGACGAAGCTAAAAGAGTTTTGGATGATCGTCCAGTTTCACCGTTACGACTTCCTCCTGGATATAAAAAAACTCTTGCCGAGTCCGTCACTAGTTGAAAATCCGGCTGACCCGCTCAGGTGGTCAGCCGAAGCATCTGTCATTGAAGATGAACCATCTGAATCCATACCAGAAGAAATTCAAAAGGTCAAGGCGGCAGTTGACCCGGTCTTGCCTTCAGAGGTTCCATCTTCAGATGACACAATCACTGAAGAGAACAAGGATGACACCGTCCAAATTCTTTTCATAAGCACAGACTCCAACGAACATAGGGGCAATTTACTCGTTCCTTTACCGCAGGAAGGAAGTTTGTCAGAGTCGTACCTGGCCATCTATTCGGTCCCACCTCCAAGCAACCTAGTTGTCTCCTTCGACTGGAATCAACTAGGCAGACCCCGTTTACCAGCTAGTGTACCATTCCGAATTATTGTTCAAATATATAGAATGGTTATGGATGGTACCATCATAGATGAGGGGGCTTCTGTGAGTATCCTTTCCTCAATTGCTTGGAAAGCGCTTGGTTCACCATCGCTTTTGCCTGAGACGAGAAATCTAACAGGCTTTGATAAAGGAACCAGTCGACCGTTAGGGATCCTTCCCGATGTGCCCATAACATTGAGAGGGAAAACCGTTCACATGAACGTAATGGTAGTTCAAGGACCCCTGGATTACAATCTACTCCTTGGACGAGACTATATTTATTGCATGGGAGAAATTGTCTCCTCACTCTTTAGAGTAATGTGTTTTCCGCACGAAGGAAGAGTGGTCAAGCTCGTGGACCAGCTTTCATTTCCCGGATCATACAGAGCAAATAGTCATATACCATCCCTGAATGGTCTTTTCACGCAAGAAATGTCTCAATCTCCAGTGCATCCACCCGATGAGCGCGAGTAATTCGGAGGGATATGACTGAAACCCAAGGGGCATGCACCCTGGTCTGCTTCGACAGGAAAACTTCGGGTATAGGGTAGGTTTCCGCGGGAGAAGATGACTAGTCTGTACCCCCGTCTGTGATTGGAAGAGGGGTTATTCTAGAACAAGATTCTCTTGTCAAAGTTATGTGAGTTGGCGGGCATCGCCGCTCACCTTTGTTTATTTCGGTAGACATCGCCAGAGAAGTGTTTTGTTTACGCCGTAAATAGAACTATCTTTGGTAACCTGTAAGAGGTAGGCCTCTCTCGGTAAAACAAATGTTTTAACGGACTAAAGAAGGGGTAACCTTGAAACTCTGTTTTATACCTGGGGGCATGCAAACCTTTTGGAGTGCAAGAAAAGAGCGATCATTTATCTATTTTTTGGATTGGTCGTTTCCTAACTTGCATAAAGAAAGGATGTGGGGCAAAACTCTAAAAGTTGCCGTTTTATATGAGACATTCTTATCACAAGACTGGATTAATCGAGCAGTGTTACCGCAAGGTTCAAGCTCGTTAAAAAATAAACCCGCATCGAGCAGTTTTAGCACATAGTTCAAGCTCGTTAAAAAATAAACATAAGACATGAGCAAATGTTTCCACCCGCGTTTAAGCTCATTAAAAAATGAACTATTCCCCGATAAATAACCATCGTGAATGTAGTACCTCAGCCATTAAAGCCTTGGTCGTGTTTGCACCGTCACCTCCACTTTTCATTGGCCGATCATTCACCTCCATTTGATTGTTTACCCATTTTGAGGAACAGCTGCGAAGAGTGATTTCACTAGCCATCCTTGTGACACTGCCATGATTGGAAAATTCCAAACCTTACCTGGAATCAGCTGCTACCCGTTTTATCACTCGTTCCTCAAAAGACGAGTCTCCTTTAAGCTCTTTTCAACTGACTCATAAAATATGAAAAGATTGCCGAGCCATTGGCCTCTCCAGCTCGTTAAAGGGACAGGAAGTGCTATCCCTCCTCTAGATTTTAATCTTTTTGGACCTGAGGGATTATTACACAAAAAGATCGAGCGATTGTTTTGTTCGACTCGTTAAAACTATCGAAAATTCATCCCTTCTGTATTGTTTTATACTTTTTTCGGACTTAAGGGATTAGGTGACGAAAAAGGAATTTTGGAGTTACCTTTACGTTCCTTTTCAAACTCTCTAAAATTGAAAAGGACCGAGTTATCTTTGTCATTAAACTCTTTAAAAAGATTAATAGCGACAAACTTGTCTTTAGACGAGAACGAGTTTCACTATCGCTAGGCTCGTTAAAACATAGCGATGGGTTTGCCCGAAGGGCAAATTATAGAACAAGCATATGTTATCCTCCTCAAGCTTGACAAAAATAAAGAGGTACTGGTCAGCAATGACTGGGGAAAAATTGGGAAGAAAACTCAAAGAAACTTTGTTGGTAGCAAGTCGCTCTTGAACATGACACTTCCACTCCGTGTCCGAGTCGGGTTGGGTTGTTTCATTCACCAGTCACATCACCATGGTCACGCCATACCATCCACATTTGGGGTTAATGCTACCAATCCATCACATCAGTGTCGCCGATATGTTCAAGAGAAGTCATCCAGAGAAGTCACCTGTGTCTCACCCACTACCGTACATTATACTCCATTCTTTCATGACCGCCACCCTGAACCTTATATCACCAGATCGTTTTCACCTCCATCAAAATCATTTGCTCCATTCCGTGTCATTGATGTGGGATTCATTAAGGCCCTCCTGTGACGGATCACTTCTTGTCGACATCAGCTCATTATCCAAGAAGTTGATCTAGGAACACCCCATTCAGTACTTTGAAGCTTGCATGCCTCAATGGCAAGTTTCTCACTTCCTACGACAGGTTTACATCAATGGCCTTCGACCGAAAGATTTTGCGTGGTGTTCGACGCCAAGTCCTTTATTTACACCACGTGAATTGTACTGCAGTACCTTGAGAGTCATTATCATTATCGGTGATTCCTCTCACTCTTGTTAACAGTTTACATCATTGACTGGTAATCAAGCGATGTCTTTCCATTTCGACTTCAAAACATTTCTCACATGGATCGACTTGTACTTCGAGTGAAGATCGGACGAGATTGAAGACCCCAGATCTAGTTTCATCCATCCGGGCTGCGATATATATTCAGGGAAATAAAGACATTAAATGTACAGCATTGCAGCACAGATAATCATCCTACCAAAAGGATGATGGCTCTATCAGAATCATCAGTCTACACTCAGACGGTTGTCTGTCCTATGTACATGAAAATGAATTTATAAAGCTAAGCATGGGAATGCCCGCCTCAGCTAGATCATGAAAATATTATGAAGATAATGTATTGTATTGTATCTTATTACAGGTCTCCTCCCAGCATTGAAAGAACTTCAGATCCTCATTTCACCCGACACCAAAAGGTTAACGGCCTCATACTTTAGGGGGCAACTGTTATAGACATTTTTGTGCCCTACAACTCCAAGCATGAAATGTCCATAAACCAAGGGCTCCTAAGTCCCTAAAAGTGTTGTTCTAACCCCTAAAGGAACAAGGTCAACAGATTACAGCTTCTCCCAGAAGTTCTCCATGAAAAACTACTCAAAATTGGTCAAAACAGGATCATTGCAGCTGCTCCACTGGCTAGGTGCGTTGCATCTCACCCAAATGCACTGTGAGGGTGCGTTGCATTTCAAAACTCCCTTCCGTGGGGTGCGATGGGCGAGAAATGACAAATGGTAGTGCCATTCCGCGAGGTGGAGAGGCAATGGAAGCTTCCAGAATCTTCTCCTGTGACACTTGCCTCACTGAATTCGACCAAGGATGAGTAAGAGGCCCTCAGTCTCCAAGTGGAAGCAAGAACTGACAGAGAGAAGACACTAATCAAATCACAAGCTGACTCATCCTCCTTACAAATATCTATATATGGATCCCTCATCCCAGAGATCCAGAGGCTGGAATTTTGCATATTGTAAGGAATTGTTGTTGGTTTCTAGAGACAAACATCAGATTGTTGGGTGATCTATGCTTTGTTTGAGGTGAAGAGGGGCTTCTTTGCTGGGAGGTTGATGCTGGGTCGGAACCACTGGTTGTAACTCCTCCTGGATCTTTTCTTGTTTATCAATAAAAGCTATTTGAGTTCTCCTCCATGCTTTTGTATCATTGATGCTTGTTACATTTGTATGGTCAATTTAAATCTGATCCTAAGTTGTTTATGAATATAGATCCATGTCTTTGTATAGTGATATGCTTTTGTGATCTCACAGGTACTTTGTGAAGCTGGGCGTGCTAGTGAGCAGGTAGCTGGAGACTATCAAAGAAGAGAGGGATCGAATCAAAGGATTAGCGCAAGACACAGGTTGGTTCTTTCTATTCCTCTCTATCTATAATTCATAAAGGAAATACAAAAGTAGCTTTTCTCTGTTTTTTTCTAAGGTAGCTGTCACACCTTAGTGGGATAGAGCAGTTCTAAATAGACACTTTTCCCTGTAACAGACCACCTCTTTCATTTATAAATGTGGGTGAAGGGGACCCCACTACATTTCATTGTTGACAATGAGAGTCAGAAGAACAAAATATCCACTATGTTCATCAAGATATTGAAGCTACTAATAGTGCTACCCCCTAATCCATATACCATTGGTTGGTTGAGCCACGGAATAGACATTCATGTTAACCAACAATTTTGTTTGTTTTATGGCATCAATCCATTCAAAGATGAGGCACCATGTGATGTTTTCCCACTTTAAGTTTGTGATGCTCTTTTAGGACAACCTTATATGCATAAATTTCATGTTGTTTATGAGTGTAATGTCCCTATTTTCATTATTACTTTAGGATTTCAACTCTACAAGGTACTTGAGGTAGTTCCAACTATTGCAATTTCATTGATCTCAGTGAAACAGTGTCGAAAGGTAATCTCTCATACTTCCAAGTTTGTCTTATTTATGGTTCAACCAAAAGGAGGAAAAAAGTTCACTACGACCATTACAACTTCAACACAAGCTTTCTCTATAGAACATAAACATGTGGAGAAGCTTGTATAAGGGTCCAGAGACATATTCACCTCACCTACAAGGGTACGTATACACTTTTAGGTCAAACATCCACATACATGGGATGATGACAATCTTCCATATGCTCAACATGGCTATGACAAATCACCTCACAACTTTGTTGGCCAAAACTATTTTTAGATGTGTTTGAGGTTTTAGTTAGCAGACCCCATGGATGTCACTATATTGAATGCATATTAACCAACAAAATTCTCCCATGCTCATGTCGAAGTAGACTAAGCAACCAAATTTGTTAAATAGATCCAACACCTACAACATTCATGATGGCCTGCAAAAAGCCAATGTGAAGTTCAAATTTCGATATGATCAGCATCAAGTTCCACACAAGTTTCAATCTATAATGGATCAAATCATGGACACCAAGACGAAGAATATCTACCGGTAGAACATACAACTCTACCAAGTGGTCAAAGTAGAGTAGCTCCTTCATCAAGGCAAATGGCTCACTAAGAGCCAATTTCAGCAATCTAAGTTTATTTATCTAAGCAGGGAACTTGAAACAATGGGGAACATTACTTCCTAAGGGAGGAGGACTAATCCGAGTGGAAATTGGTTTCTATCCACATTTTCTATTGAACTAACGTGTTTAATCTTTAATTTTTACTAGATTTCACAACTATGAGATTCACAGCCTAATGTTTAACCCTTGTAATATGATTTGAGTGGAAATTGGTGGTTATCCACCTTTTTCATCAAATCAATACAATTAATGTTGTATTTTTTCCTTTCATGGTTTATAAGCCCATGGTTTTGACAAACCATTGTATTCACCATGGTGATTCCCGTAGTATTCACCCATGACATTCACCATGTTATTTACCCATGGTATTTAATAATAAAACAAATAATGGAAATCCATGAATCCTAAGTGAAAAGACACCCATAAATAATATAAATAGGGGCTTTCACCCTTGTAAAATCCATGAAATTTCTCATGATTTATTATTAATATTTTTTTACCATTTCATAAAAAAAATTAAACTTTTTTCATATTATTATTTCCTCATCATTATTTTCTATGCACTTGTGATGTAATTTATTGTTGATATTTCCCTTACGTTATTTACTATAACTTGTGACATATTCTATTGTTAATATTTTGTCTCATTCCTCAAATAGAATCAATGCATAAAGTAAATAAACAACCAATCAAATGTATAAGGTAATCACTCAATCAAATTCAAGAAAGAAAACGCACTCATGAGAAGCAAAGTGCATAAATCAAAACAATAAAAAAATTAAATCTAAACCTAATGCTCATAGAGATTATTAATGTGCCATGGAAAAGGAAAGAGGTTACTCAGAGAACCATTTACCAAGCATGGTGAAACCATTCCACCAATGCAAAAATTCGATGAGGTTGCTCATTAATAGAACGAATGCCAAAATGAATAACAAGGTTCTCAATGCAAGATCAAAAGTATAATAGTGGACAACCAACAAATGCTTTCAAGGTGGGTCCAATTAAGGGATGTTCAAAAGATGAAACACAACCTTTAAGAGGCTAAGGTATCCTTCTATCAAGCAAATTTCACCATATCTAACTCTTGAAAACCCTTCACCTAAGTTTTCTAAGTCGTGAATCTTAGTCTGCTTCAACCTTGAAACTCCATTATCTTCATATTCAATATCATAAACAAGGTCTCTTTCAAAGTAGCAACACTTAACATCCCACCTAGATTCCACTATGTGAAAAATTGAGCAAGGCCATCATTGTCATTATAAGCAATAACTTCTTAGAATGTGCAGACTACATAATTGTTTAGATCATCATCATCCAAAGCAAACACGTGATCATTCAAAGGCTCACCCAGATTTTACACGTGATACTTCATGAATTGTTCCTTGTGTAAAATGACCAAAGTGTCATTCAATGTGGGGATGGTGGTATAACATAAATCTATATATAAATATTCTCCCAAGTCAGCTGATAATTTCTTGGATAACAGCATGCCCCTTTTTACTTATCACTAACAATACATGCTTAGTTGTTGCGCAATAGGATGCTTGATTCCAGTGCATCCACCAATCTCATGCCTTTGACAATGATCCATTAGTTAGGGTTTTACATGAGTAGGCCTTAACCAAGGTGATAGTGGGTGGCTTACTTAGAGGTCTCCCTTGGCTCTCACCCATAGGATTGATTTTCCCTTCTTAGAGAGCTTGAGTAGCAACAAGTTCCATTTTGTTCTCTTTTATGCAACAAAACAATTGAAAATTAGTATTTCATACAAAAAATAAATTTTATCTACATAAAAGAATAATTCAGTGATTATATATCTCTTATTCATGTTGTTGTTTGGATGGTTCCTACTGTGATGCAATTATGTCCATTTCTTTTACATCTCCTTTTACACTTTTTTGGACATCTTACTGGCATATATTAGTTTCCCCTCATTTATCCTTTGAAATTTGCACAGACTTCGTGAAAAATAAAAATCACATTTTTTTAAAAATTGACATGAAAGTAAATATAGCAATTTTTTTATTGTTTTTTATGGGAACATGTTATAGAAAAACATATTTGGTCATAACACATTTTTAAATTATTTATTTTCGCTATTGTATGTTTTTTTCTATTGCAAGTATCATGGGTCTCATTGGCCATTGTATTAGAAAGGCTTCATATATTTATATGTAACTTGATTCTTGAAACCATTGGGCTTAAATTTGTAATGGAAGTGAAGAGTATGTCTATATGTTCTTTCCACTATATCCATCATAGTTTTGTGAAAAAAACTCCCCCCTCTCGTTAACTTCCAACGCCACTCCAAATGAATAGAGGACCAAGTCATCATCATTTACATCCTCATAATTTTTATCATTTTATGACAATATTATGTCCTATCACTATTCGTCCCTGTACAACATTAAAAAATTGTGAAATTGAGTCCTTAAAATACTTTAGCGATTAATGTTTAGAAATTAATTTTAGCAAAATGTCAACTAAAAGCTTCATGTTGATTACCTTTTGATCCATCTAATCCTTCTCATTACAACATTTCCACAACGATTTTATGCTCTTTTGCACTCAAATTGTATATAATCTTATCAAATTTCTTTAAATTTTTGCTCTATATAACATGCCAATTCACATCATTTATTTAAACCTACAAATGATTCAAATATATTAATTTTTTAATAAAACTTAAAGAAATTGCCTTATTCTCTTGTTGAGATGAGCTACCATTGTGCTTGCTACATTAGAATGTTTTCTTTGAACTTCTACCACCCATCTTCTAGAAAAAAAACCAAGGACCATTAGATATAGATTTTTTTTTAAATAAAATATTGGTTAACACTAGTGCGTTACATGCACAAATACACGTGCACATGTACAAGATTGCCTTATTGTTACAAATTCAAAAACATTCTATTTGTAATTTTTTATAGTGATGTGATGCTTTATAAAGTAAAAAGTGCATTGGTACCTCATTTATGTTTATTAAGCACTATAGAACCCACAAACAAATTTAAACCATAATGTTTTTTTTTTGTATTAAAGGAATGTTACAACATATTTT